>OY282451.1:47186746-48563393 GCA_958295655.1 Palloptera scutellata
TCACTGCAGCAGTCAACTCGCTACATACAGTCATCCACCATTCACTCATTCAGTTAGTTAGTCAGTAGTCCGTATGTTGAGTGAACTCTGGTTACAAAGTTCAGTTTAAATTTTGCTCTTGCACGTTGCGGTCATATTTTTCGGAACATATGACGACAAACTGAAATGCCTCTGTTGTTGTTTATGTACGACGGATATCTGTGAAATACTTTCGTTTATTTGCGTCGTCGTGTGCGAAAGACACTTACTAAAATATCAGAAGACAGCACTTACTCGCAAGTGATTGTTATTAAAATACGATAAAAAAAGCAACGCACGGAAGTATGCAAAAGAAAAAAAAACCAAAAAACACAAATCGACGGCGATAAAGAAATTATCTCAACTCACAACTGACACCAGCACCACCTCCTCACCCCAAATACATCATCACCGCCTCCATAAATATCATTACCATCACCATTGCCCCTGCTACTTGCATAGCCACAATATCACAACACATCACTACTTCATAACTCGCCGCCTTCGGTCGCTTCTTCTCTTTCCTGCTTTTGTTTTGGACACAAAGGAACATCAAATGTACGGTCGGTTGCATCTGTCACAAATTGCTAGCCGTTAAGTGATAAAGCTTAATGGAGTAATAGTTAAATGGGCATGGCAGGCAATATGGTCGGTCGTTAGTAGTATTTAGAGAAACAATTTAGCTAGTTAGATTTGATGTCTTCGTTCTTCATACAAGAGTTTGTTTGGCTTTTTTTATGGCTTTTATCATTTAAATCAATATAATCATTGCTTGTTCAGCATTTTCTTTGCTGGCTTGCGTATGGGAATGTGTTCCTTTTTTAATGAGTGCAATTTCTATGATATAATTACGTTGTGGTTCAACTTGCCGCCTGCTAACGGTGCTTGTCATCAGCAGAACATCCACTTCAGAGCAACCATTATCATCAATAACAGTATTAGACTTGAATTTTCTCGGCTGTTCTAATTGCATTTGTGAACGACATACTTACATACAGCTTGCTTTAAATTTTACTATACTTTTTTAAATCGATAGAAGGTAAAAAATTTATACGTGAAGAAAATCATATAAGACCAACGCTAATCTTCACGTATACTGAATGATATTAGTAAAATTTTAATGAATTGATACTCCTGGTTAAGTCTGGAACTGCAATAGAGTTGTCTGTGAGCATCTAACCTGGTATGTTACTGGCGGTAGTCAGGCTAGTGGAATTGGTTTTCAGTTGGGCCATTACTTTGATTGATACCTGTTTTTGTAGCTGATTACTTACTTATTTTGCTTTTAATGGCACAACAGCCCATGGAGGGCCTAGGCCGAGCTTTTCGCATCCACTCATGTTGTGCGTGTTATATTTGTACATGAAAGGAAGGGGCCTGCAGTTTAATGCCGAATCCGAATGGCAAAGTGAAAAACTTTTCATATGCAATTTTTACTCTTGTAGGTTTGCCATTGCCTGCCAACCTTTTTTTTTTTGTTTTGTTTGATTTTGCCTGTGCCGAGATTCGAACCCCGGACACTCTGCGTAGCAGTCCAACGCATTACCACTACGCCTCAGCGATTCTTGCCAGTTAATTTAGTAAGGTACAGAATCGATACCTATTTCAGTACACATTGGTGTCAAACTGAAGTGGTTTGTGATGGATTCAACAACGTCTGTGTTTGATATTTGGCATAAGCGAATATAAAATATGTACATATATGTATAACCTCATTGCTGACCATGCTAGATGCTAACCTACTGTGGAAATTGTAGACACTTCTATCAGTTTGTTGAGCCGAATAACATTTTAAATAGTGGAATATCCGCATTTAAATATCTATAATTACCAAAAAACACCAACCCAAATTTATTAAATTCAGATTAAGATTCGAGTAAAATCAAACACTAGGAATCACTCCTCGTTTACAACAAATAGCTCTTATAATAGATTTATCGCACGCACCATGAAACATTGAAACGAACAGCCAAAGAACCTCTCAATAGTGCTAATACAATATTTTATTAAGCAATTATATACTCATATATATTTATTGAAGAAAGGGCTTTAACAAACTCAGTACAGTTGACTTTTATAGTCTCTTATAACATTTACATAGATTAGAAATCTCACACTCGGCGTGCTCCTCTTCTACACCTCTTCACCAATGTTCCATCTTGCTGAGTATGTACTGGCCTAAGTAGTGCCATATGATTGCGCTGCAAGGGTTTTTTTTAAAGAGACTTTTCTAATTTCAACTCATTAGGAGTGGCGAGTACAGTTAGAAAATTATTACATGCTGTCTTTAATCGGAACGGCTACCATCGTTAGGCATATAATCAATATTTCTTATTTCCGGTTGCTATAAAAGAAAAATTATTCATCAACATGAAGGAGACTAGTCCTTTATATGCGCAATAAGTTCTTAAAATTTTGAATCTTTTGGTGAAATGACAAATATGAAATGTTTCCTTTTTGACTATAATATCTCCTAAGTAAAAGTTAGCACAGGGAACAACCGATTTTTGTTTTCAGCTGTGTCGTAGTAGGACTGCTATGCAGGATGCCCGGTTTCGAAACTTATCACGTTTTTCTATCGGCTCCATCGGTTGGTGGCTGGCAGAGGCACATATCTACTAGATTAACAAAAAAATAAACGAAAGTTTTTCATTTCGCGATTGGGATCGAAGAAAAACTTAAGGTTTCTTTGATTAAAAATTAGACATAAAGTTAATAGTTTATGTTTCAGATGTCAAGGGAGGGCAGTTATAATCCCCTCCATCGAAAACTTTTTAACTTTCTGCAATCTCAAGACCAACTAGTTATTAACTAAGTCCTTAGCAATAGCGCCTGAATTTTTTAATATTTATTATGGTGCTAGTGATAACGCAAAGGTACAAAATAATATTATACCTAGTCCTGGGGTTTCTTTATGTGGCGGCAACTTAAATTAATTTTCTCTCGATGGAAGTGAACAAAAAATTGTTAGATAATTTCGCGATCATTATCCGTAATGGAAATCGACTTACTAATTGGCTCGTGCGACGTAATCACACGAGGCTGCTAAACAACTACGGTATTTTACTAATTTTGTCCTTGTCTATACACCTGTGCTTAGATTGGCGATAGCTCACCTTAACTAAAAAAGTGGCACAACTCAAAATTGAAAAATTTTCAGAAAACGATAAAAAAAATATGTTGTTACTTATGTACAAATGCATATAAACATTTATACAATTTATGGAAAATAATATGTCATTATATCAAATACGCATATTATTTTCCATATTAAAGTCCCTGAAAATTAAAACAGGTGGCAATGCCACCTTAAATGTAACATATTGCTTATCAAGAAGCATCTTTCTAATGAATGCACCTAAATTTTCAGACAGATCTGTCAAATTTAAAACAGACTCTTAAGAGCGTTTTCGTAAAAATGGGAAAAAATGATTTTCGTGTGCTCATTAAACACTATTTTTTGCACGAAAAAAACCCTTCACGTAAATCAAACAAAAGCCTGAAAAGTATTATGGGCACTCTTCACCATCGATTGGAACAATCCACTACAGGTTTGCCATTTCTTGTGTGGTGAAGAGGCTACAGGCTTGTCACGTAGATCAGTGATTCCAGTTTTGCATAAATATTTGGATATGAAAAAGCTATACGCAAGATGGGTGCCAATCGTTTGACAACTTCAAAGGAGTGTTTGGCGATGTTCATTGCAATCCGAATGAGTTTTTGCGCCGTTTCGTAACCGTGAACGAAACCTGGATTCATTAGAATACATCAGAGGCCAATGAACAATCGAAACAGCGGGTTTCTCCAAGCGTATCGAAGCCGAAGAAGGCCAAGGTGCGCCTGTTGGCCAACAAGGTGATGGTCACAGTTTTTTTTTTTTGGATACGCGCGGTGTTATTCAAATGGTTTACCTTGAAAAGGGTAAAACGATCACCAACGCACTTTATGCAGAGCTGTTGGATTGACTCGACGACGATTTGCGGCAAAAACGAACGCATTTGGCGAAGAAAAATTTCGGACCAAGTCCGCAGTCGCTGTCGGAAAATTCTATGTATTAAGTTACGCATTGCTCCCTCATCCAGCATATTCTTCAGATTTATCCCCTGCCTCCCCCAAACATGAAGAAATAGTAAGATGTTTGGATTGATTGAAGATATCATCGATGAAAATATCGCATATTTTGAGGTCCTCGAGAAATCGTAATACTTGCAGGGCATCAAAAAATTGGGGAAACGTTGGACGAAGTGTTTCAACCTAAAAGGAGACTATGTTGAAAAATAAAACATTTTTTTTTTGCCGGAAAGAGTGTTTCTTATTGACCCGCCTTCGTATGCATTCATAGATAAGCAAAAAGTTTTTCTGATTTTCTGACCATTTTTTAATTTTAAGTTGCACCGCTTTTGTAGTTAGGGTGCAATATGGATTATATGAGAAGATACTAAAAACGTGGAGCGTGTGTTTGTATCTTGTAGGTTTGGTAGGTGGTGATGGGGATATGTTTTTGGTTTGTTTGACATTTGGTTTTGTTTACATACAACGAAGGAGCACGAGTGGGGGCATTTACGCTTTTTAAATTTTTAATAAAGAGATGCAGCATTGCGAAAGAGCACATTTTTATTTACATTTACGGTATTTTGACTTTATAAATGGGCACACGGTGCTCGTAAAATGTTTTGAAATTGTCGTGCTGTGTAAATTTCAAAGATTTTCTTTGTAAGTTTCCTGCGTTACATGTACGAGTATGAACACGTGTACAAGAGCAAGTAGTACATGTGTACCAATGTGATCTTTGTTTTGTAATTTTGTAATGCCAGCCTTGTAAATTATTCACGTAGATATATACATATGTACTCGTATCTCGGAGCCTTGCAGTACAAAAACAAGTCAATTTAATGCACACTAATTATGTCAGTATTTCAATACAAGTTTATGTAAATCTTCTATACATAACTTCAAGCTAAACAAAACTAAGCTTAAATCAATAATACATTTGTCAGTAGCTACTACTTAAGTAAAGCAAATAGCAATTTGATGTGGAAATGGTATGGTATAGTACCCAATTAAAGGAGTTTCTGAGGAAACATCACATAAAGTTATAATTCACGTTCACCTTCTTATAATCGTGAAACTATTCCTTAAATGTAATATTAAAATTAACTTTCAACAGCTCTGGATGTTGTTTGGATTGTCACATAAAGTTATAATTCACGTTCACCTTCTTATAATCGTGAAACTATTCCTTAAATATTAATTAATATTAAAATTAACTTTCAACAGATCTGGATGTTGTTTGGATTGTCAATGGTTTGTCTTCTCTTTATTTCGTTTAATTAAAGAACTTGAAAATATTGGTTAAAGTTCATTTCGGTTAATGCTTGATTCTTTAGAGAGTGTAACTGTTTGTGGTGACACTGTGTCTTTGCGCTTGTTGAAGGGGATCTCTAATTACATGTAGCACATTAACTCCAATTGGTTAATGATCATTAAGAAGATATTTGAATCTTGCTGCACTATATATAGTAGCCGGAAGAACATGCATGTATTGTTCGTCATGTGAATACAGCTGTAATGATTTCTACCTTTCAAGCAAATTAAACCGCAATAAATTGAGCGCTAAGCTTATCAGTTTAATAAGAAGCATCTTGCATTGCTAAACTAGCTCCGTCCTTATGACAGTGAAAGATTTAATCTTGTAAGTTAAAAAATATTGACGACACAACTATGTCTGACAAACAATGTTAGCATTCAATAGGAGAATGGATTTAAACGTTAAGATTTCCTGAAAATATTCCGATCCTAACAATCCATCTTCAGACAGTCTCGCTTGCAAGACTGACATAAATTAAAAAAACATAAATTTTGAGAATAACGCATTTAAACTTTTCAATTCACCTATCACATTTGTAAGAACAAATACTGTTCTCGCGTAAAGAGTTCATAAGTTACAAATATAAAAAGGGCCTAGGCCCTCCATGCGCTGTTGTGCCATTAAAAGAAGCAACAAGAAAAAAGAAAACAAAATACAAGAAGTATATATTAAATCCAATGCGTCTGACTAATAAACTAAAATTGATTTAAAAAATTGGATTTCCTAGATACCAACAGATAAGTACCTACCGCCTTTAACAATGTATTTACTACCAAACATTTTAGGCAATGTTGAATATTGCTCATACAATTCGATTTGTTATAAAGAATATCGCTTAAGTATTGTACTTTGTTGTTGATGAACGATGTAATTGAAGTTCTCCCTGGAGACCGTTTGAACATGGAAGGTTACTAGCAGATAATCTTGGTGAACAGCATCATTCACGTTCCGCTTGGGCTATCTCTTATTCAGGTCACACTTAAAGGTCCAGTTGCTTAGTAAAGCGAGAGCTGCCGCCATGAGTCGAAGAACGGAATGGAATGTTTGTTAATATTGCCAAAGGAAATTGAATCTTGATTGTTGCACAAATATATTGAAATAAAAAAAAAATGCTGAAAGGTAATCATGATGATTATTTTAAAAATTCAAAAAAAGATCAGGTCGCCTCAATGTATTGTGCACCAAACTGTGTTAAAGGACGATATCCTTTCACATGAAATAACATTGAAAATTTTACTACAGCAAATAATAGTTACTCGTATTATAAAGCAATTACTGAGTATATACCGGAAAAGTTTAACTCAAAAGCGAGAGGCTAACAACGTAAATAAGTTTCACTTCAAACTTTACTAGGTACATATGTAGTATGTAAGTGCAATATATATAAAACATAGTAAAACCGTAATAATAACTAAACATAATAGAATTGCTATAAGATTCGTAAGTATTTTGCTGTTTACCTACCCACCCGGTTGTAAAGAGAGGGAGGAGGAGGGAGAAATTTAAACTATTTAGGTTCATTTTATTCGTAGATTAGAAATGAGTGTAAATAAATAAAGAGATACCGAATCAAGAATGAGTTTAAAAATTAATTAGCATAACAAATATCAAATACGCAAAGAATAGTAAAATAATAATGAAATGTGGTACTCGTTCGTGTAGCTTAACATTGAAGAAACCAATGAACTTCTAATTGTGGGATTGAGAATCGCATTCATAATCCCAACTATTTCTACAGTTTTTCATATTATATGCCAAATAGCCTCCAAGGACCTTCTGTGAACTTGTTATGCCACGCTGGCGCATGCTACATTCTTAGTATTTAGTAATGACTGTGAATGTGACTTCGCTCGTCGCATGTGACAATTTAAAGGGTAAAATCAATAAAGCGCTTGTTGCTTAACAACAACAGTAAAGCAATAACAACAATACGGAATCAGGCGTCAGAAATGAAAGAAATTGATGTCAGACAATCCTCGATGTATATGTACAATGTATGTTCATTAGATCGGGTCTCCGTCTGTGGGTCTATGGGGGGAACAATTTTGAATGTGTTACCACCTAATGTCAAATATTACCCCCAGAGTATTTCATAAAAAAAAAAAAATTTTCCCAGGGGTTTGAAATATCGCCCTTTTTGTTTTTGCCACAACTTTGTTATTATGTATATAGATTTTTTCTCGAGTTCTATCAGAGTCAACTTTCAGAACTTTTAACTTTTTTCTTTAATTTTTCTTTTTGTCATACAGTGTAACTAGTTACGTTGATCAGTTGCAACTTTTGTTCATGAATGAAAAATAAAAACCTTCTTAACAAAAGTTTAATAATTTTTGAAGAGAATTAATATTATTAAAAAAAAAACCAGGTTCCCTTACTTTTTGCTCAAAGTGGATTATCTAGCCGTCGATAGGCTTGACGATCCTGCATCAAAAACAAAAAGGCGTTATTTCAAGTCCCCCTACTCGGGGGTAATCTTTGAAATTACGTGGTGACACATTGAACTTTTTTTGGTGACCCGGTCTAATGTACATATATACGAGTACATACATATGTATAGATCAATACGACGAATTGAATTTTTTTATTTTTTCATTCTGTAGTTTGCAGCCACGACACTAATAGGGCTGTGGTTCTGTTGAGGGTGGTGTTGTTTTGGTGTGGGGTGTGGGGTGTTGGTTGATGTTATTTGTTGTAGTTTTGATTGCGCTGTTGCCACTAACAACGCAACACACACAGTCTGAAAATAAAAACAAACAACGAAACAAACAAAAGACAGCCAAAGTGAATTGAAAAAGAAATCTGCTTACTTTGGCTAGAAAGGTTGACGTCCATAACATAATTCAGCACATATACTTTCAAGAAGCATTTGGTTGCTTTATTTATTATTTATTAGTGTCAGCGCATTAGCATTAAGCGGCATAGCAAATCAACATATGCGTCCCATCTCAAAACTACAATAATAATAATTTTCGGCTTAAAAATATGTTGACGTGCGTGTGTCGTCCAGTGTCTGGAAATCTACCGAAAATGCCACCCACTGTAATACCAACAGCAAAAGTACGTACCGCTGCGATTGTTGTAACAGCGGAACCAAAGATTAATGTAAGCTAAAGAAATTATTTAAATTGAAATAAGTGTAATAAATTTTAATGGAATTACGTTACAATGTTGTTTTGTTTTTGCATCCTAAAACATAAATAAATTACATACACTGAGGTAAAAATAAAGTAAATTCAGTTAAAAGTGAAATTGATTCAATTAAACATACCATTGGAAAACATCAACTAAAATAGTAATTGAGTCTGATCCAAATGTGAAATTTGCCATCACTTAGACTAGAAGCTTAAAGACTTTTGGAAATACAGGAAAAGTATATTTCAGAAAAAATATTATATAGTAGTATAAATAAAGATTGTATTAGAGTTAGTTCAAATAATTTTTTAATGATTGATTAACGTATTAGAAATTGTATGTTATTCGAATCTGTTTAATTAAGTAGAATATTTGAATGCATAAGTAGATAAATTTTACCTAACTACAGTATTTAAATCTTGCTACAGCAATCCTCGCTTAATTGCATCGATGAAAATATATGAATCGGTTGTTAATTTGAGTACATTTTGAACTAAAAACGTTATATTTCTGGCGCAATTAAATAGGAAATACAATTAAATGCGACTAAAATAACCGGGATTACTGTTTAATGCGATTTCGCTATATATTTCCGTTTTACATCTATTTCCGTTTCCGTTTCCTATGTAATTATTGGAATACACCATGAAGTTATGGTATTTGCTTTCTGAGATCACGCATCATTTCAAGGTTTTCTCAGTAAGTAAGATCGATTTTTTCGTTTTCGCTAACGAAGTGGCACGCTAAGTGCATGTTATGTATACTACATGTATGTGGTAGGCTTCAGGAAAAAGAAAAGCTTCAGAGTTCACCATTCTTCTTTTTATGAAGTAGTCCCTTTTTAATTAAGTATATGCAAATATAACACACATAGTAAAATGGATGCCAAAATTTCTTCCTACATCCTCAATGGAGTATTTTGCCATAAGAATACTTTAGTACGAATTTAAGTAGTGTCATAAACACTTATCTTCCTGAAACTAAATGGGTTATTCCATTTCCTTGGATTCTTACTTTCCATCCATTTTATTATCTAAGTTCAGGATTGAGGAGCAGCAACACTCTCTGCCAGATTTTATAACAAATTTCTACAACAGCAACGTAGAATTAACGTCAGTCCGTTTCATACGTTTAACAAGCAATCCAGCGTATGCGTTAAACCGAGCTTATCATTCGCCTTACTTATGATGTGTAGCTAACAGGCAAGAATGAAGAAATCCCCCATGCCTGATCATCTTAAAAACAATTAACTTTTAGGAGTTACCATAGTTAAATGAGAAGTTAGGCATGCTACGGAAATACTACGTTTGACTACGTAAATAATTTGAAAATACATAGGTACTTTTCACGCAGGTGCTTTTTTCACTCAGTGTATCTGAGATTTTTATAAGCTCCCCTTTCTAACCTTTGTAATTATTTATGTACGTATAATTAGCCATATAAAATAATAAAAATAATAATAATAATAATAATAATAATATTAATGAAAAAAATCACTTCACGCATACAAAAACAGGTGCCGGGCAGGCTTACGTCAGCCGAATTAAGGGCGATGGCACTGCGACAACAACAACAAATTGACTCACAACAACAAATCCTTACCACAAAGGAGCAACGTTTGCGTTTTCTCAAATCCCAAGAAATACGCAATGCAGTAGCTAATTCAGAGGGTGAACGTTTGCGGCGGTTACGTGAACGTGTCGAAGCCCAGGAATCTAAGTTAAGACGTTTGCGTGCGCTAAGAGGTCAAGTGGATTTACAGAAGACTTATAATGTTACGCTGAGTAAGTGTTAAGTATCTCAAAATGAAGATTTTTACATCTCTTCTCGTGTATACGAGTATGTATATACGAGTACATACATATGTATGTACATTGTACATTTCGCTTGGATCTATGTTGAGTGGATATGAGTAGCGCGGGGTGGTTGGGCAACTGAGAGGGGTGTGCGAAAGTTAAGCACAAATTTGCATACTGTATAGTGTCTATCTACCTATCTATTTTCCATATCATGCGCTAAATAATGTAAATTGGAAATTTGATGTTTTCAGAGTTGGTTTTGCGGTTTGTATGTGGGAATGAATAATTAGATTCGAATAAACGAATTAGCTAATATATTAAATTTGGCTCAAATATAAAGGAATGTTATGTGCGTGCTGTACTCGCACTGAAAATGTTGCTCAAAAGAAGAGGAAAAAGATTAGACAGAAATTTCTTTAAAAAAATAAATGTTACGAAGAAGAATTTTGTGTAGTTGAGTTGTTATTCACCTATTCAGTTTGTGCTGTATATGAATGTAGCAGTTTGCCTTAATTACACGAGGGGAACTGTCAATAGAAGACAAGCCAAGATGTTCTCAAAGCCAAGCAGAACTTTTTGAGAAATATGACAATTCTGATCAAAATTAATAGTTCTACAATGCAAAACCCAATACCTGAGTGGAGTCTCCGACCCATATCTGATTTGCATTAGGACTTTGAAGATTTGAAGAGATTACACTGTCAGAATCTTCTCCAAAATTCTACATTGAGGTTGTTGGGAATGATTTTAGAAACTATTGTTTGTTACAAGATTGTAGAAACTAACCAAATCTGAGCATATAAGACTAGAAGCTTAAAGACTTTTGGAAATACAGGAAATGAATAAATAATGATTGTATTAGATTTTGGCGATAATTAGTTCCAATTATTTTTTAACGATTGATTAGAAATTAAAGTATTAAAAATTGTATGTTAATCGAAAAATGTATCAGTTAATGTAAAGAAATTCCTTAATCTCAGGTAATGATCTTGATTCCATACGTGCTCTCTTTAGTGAGAAAGAAAAGGAACTAAGCCTGGCAGTGGCTAAAGTAGAAGCGCTTACCAGGCAATTGGAAGATTTGAGACGAGATCGTCGATGTCCAATCAATATGATAGTGGGTAGTGAAAATGGTGCGGCACAGCCGCTACCGCCACAAGCATCACGGGAACTTGAGAAATTGCGGCGAGAATTGATGGTGAGCGTAGATTATATGTAGATATTTACTTTATTCAATACTTTTCAATTATTTTTTACAGTTTCGGAATCAATTGTCAATGCAACAAGATGCACGTCTGCATCTTCAACGCGAGGCGCTTCAACAACGACAAGCTGAATTGCGTTCCGTGGATCAACGAATCTATGAATTGCAAACACGTTTGCAACGTAAAAAAGCAGCGAATATACAAATTGTAGCACAAAATCAAAATCATCAGCTGCAACATCAACCGCATCTGCCTCAGCAGCAACAGCAACAGCAAAGGCAGCAGCAATCAGAACAGCAGCAGCTGCAAAAACAACAGCAGCACACATACAATATTGATACAGCATTTCAGACGAATCTCGCCAAGCATGGCGGGGTTGCGGCACTGAAGCAGCAATTGTTGCAGAAACAAACGAGTCATATCACGACGCCGCAACAGCACATCAACAATAAATTCTCGAATATTATTAACCGCGAACCAAATCGGAATATACAACGTGGTAACGTCGCCGCAGTGGAACCCTACATACACACACCACAAAAATCCACCATAACAAATCCGCCGGCATCAAACTTTTCATCGGTTGCAGGAGCCCATAATATTCTGAAGCATACTGCCGCAGCTACAGCGAACACAAACCAACAAAATCAACTTATACAGGACCTGACGCATCATGTCAAGCTTAATCTTAGCCACGCCGCAGCTGCTGCTGCCGCTGCCGCTGCTAACACTCATTTGAACAAAGATAATCCAAACTATACAAGTGGCGAAAGTGACGAATCGAAATTGGCTAAAAAGATACTGACAGCAACAATAGCAGCAAAAGCTGTAGCGGCCGAAATACCAAAACAGCAACACCAGCAATCTAACATAACAGACAATTCGAAACATATCTACGCAGAGATTGGGCCTAAAAAACGCGACCATGCGAAGGAAATCAGCACCAGCACCACGGACACTGGTAATTTGGAGGGACAGCAGCAGCAGCAGCAGCAACAGCAACAGCAAATGAGCGGTTCGAATTTTGGATCGACTGTTGGCAGCAAAATACCGAAGAGCATCGTTTCATCGACAGCTGCAGCAGCGTCGCCTATAAACAACAAACCCAATCAAACGCCATCAACAGCTTCCAACGCCGAAATGACGATCAAGGAGAAAAACACGACGGAAAGCTCTACGGCTGTTACCAGCGAAATGCTATCGGAAAAGAATATCGTTCAACCACAGATAACAGTGCATAGTATGCCACTCGGTACGGCTAATAAATCTGTGGCAACGGCAGTCTCTGCCGCAGCAACAGCATTGAGCACAACTGAGAGCTTATTAGCAAAGCCAAAACTGTCGACGTCAGCGTGCAATATCGCAGTGCCACCACGAAAACCCTTCAGCAGCGTTGCACCCACTTCAGTGAGCAGCTCAATTCCGAAAATGATTACATACAGTCCGAAAGTGAATCGTGTGGCGCCTAATGTTATCGCAACGGCCGCAAGCTCAACAGCGACATTATCGACTGCAGATGCAGAGTCTAATGCTGATCGCCCTGCGCTACCACCCAAACCGAGTAAATTATCACCAACTGAAAAGTCAACAACAAGCGAAGACTCGATTACACCCGCACCACCAATGACTGCTGCAAAAAAGGCATATTCATCACAAGCCGAAATACAAACAACAACGACGCTCAGTGGAGGTAGTGGAAGCGGTGGCATACAAAGCCATAATATTAACGATAATCTACCAATCAAGGCAAAACCGCTTACCATACGCAAGCAGCCAATGTCAGAACAACCACGACTGAAAACAATCACAACAGGTACAGGCGTCAACAAACAGACAACATTACAAAATATACGGAAAATTGACGTATCGCCTGCGCCGCAAGCAAGCGTCTTTCTATTTGCGGATGCTACCAGCAAAAGGAGCGTGCTCAAGGAACCGAATGAGAGACATTCACCAGAACAACAACAGATACAACAGCAACAGCAACAACAACAGTATTCACCCAGTGCACAAAATTCACCACCATTACATTCCAGCAACAATTCCAGCACAGTCGATGAACCCGATAAAATTGAATACAATAAAGATGTGGACTTATCACCACCGGACATTTTAAAACGACGCACACCAGCCAATTCTAATTCTAATGCCAACACCTGCTTGACGACAGCGACAATTGTCAAACCAAAACTTGCACGACGTGTAAGCTTTGATCCGCTTGCCTTATTGCTCGACGCCAGCTTAGAAGGTGAACTTGAATTGGTTAAGAAAACCGCCATGCAGGTCGCCAATGCAAGTGCGGCAAATGATGAAGGGATTACGGCGTTGCACAATGCCATCTGTGCTGGACATTTCGATATTGTAAAGTAAGTGTATTGTCATCTATTTGAATATTACTAACAATAATGAATTCTATATACACGAGCCTCCCAAACACCTAATAATTCCTTATTTATGGGTGGCATAGATATTGCTTATAGGTGGTTGCCGTGGCGTAGTTGGTAGTGCCCTGGTTCAAATCTCGGCATGAGTAAAAATCAAGAAGTAGAAATAAACTAATTTTCTATACGGCATTACCTCTTGCCAATGGGCAAACCGCCAAGAACAAAAATTACCTAAGATTTACGATTTACTCAATTTCTCCCTCTCTCTCTCTCTTTAGATTTCTAGTTGAATTTGGTTGTGATGTCAATGCTCAAGATTCAGATGGTTGGACGCCTTTACATTGTGCTGCAAGTTGCAATAATTTATCAATGGTTAAATTTCTGGTGGAAAGTGGTGCATGCCTTTTTGCAGCCACCTTGTCGGATCATGAAACGCCCGCAGAGAAATGCGAAGAGGATGAAGAGGGTTTCGATGGTTGTTCAGAGTATCTATACAGTACGTTTTAATACTTATTATCTAATGGTGAATTACAGCATTGAAAATTAATGTATCACACTGTTTCCTGCAGGTATTCAAGAGAAACTTGGCATTCTTCATAGTGGTGAAGTATATCCAGTATTCGCGTATGATGCTCAAAATAATGATGAACTCTCATTTAACGTAAATGATCGTTTAATCATATTACGCAAGGGGGACGATGCCGAAAGTGAATGGTGGTGGGCGAAAAACGTTAACAATGAAGAGGGCTATGTACCTAGAAATCTTTTGGGAGTAAGATACAGAATTACGTAAATGGTTTTAAATTAAATTGATTAATTAATCGTTCTTTTTAGCTCTATCCACGAATACCACCACAGAGTGCTAACTTCAACGATTAGCAGTTAATTCGATTATATGTTTGCAAAAAGAAATCGGGTCGTTTAATACAGAAGCATTACATATCCAAGTATTTGTAATATTTAACATTACAAACCACATACCATACATATGTACATATTGTTGTCATCTTCCAGTACTAGCTCAGTATCTGCTCGAATGATGATGAACGAAAACTAGAACAAAGAATTAATTAAACATACTCGAAAATTACACATGTACATGTTTGCGCTACTACTACTTATTAAGTAAGCCAATAAGCTTGTAACCAGCGTACAAATATAATTATTTACATAAATACCAACACCAATCCGCCCTTGCCTATTTATTTCGCATCAACAAATTTATTCTTAAAGCACCATGTGCACAATATTTTATCTTTTTGTAAAGCAATAATATATCAAATTATAATTGATTGCCTAATTTTTATTAGAAACCTAATATTAATAAGTGAAAGAATAGCGACATATGTAACATTGATACAATAACTCACAGATTATTTACATACACACATATGTGCATACATAAGAAAATTAGCAATTAATTTTTCAAATAAAATATTTTTTATGTATTTATACAATACAATTAATATTACAATTATGTAATAATAATAGTAGGTATTATTTAATAAGTTTTATATACATACAATATTTGTATAGGTTTGTATGCTTAGTTGTTGTGATTTTTGTAAAACGTAAATCTTTTTTGCTTCATCCTTAAATAAAAACTTTTAAAAACTCTAGACTAAAATAAAAATTTTCCAAAACTACTTCGCTCTTGTGTTTTGTATTTTCATTGTGAAACTGGGTGTGAAGACTATCTTGGATTACAGACTGTTCCATTTACATTTGCTGCAAGTTGTGAGGAAATTTAAAAATCCAAATAAAGTGGGAAGGTTATTTTTTAGATCCTGAAAATGTTTTAGATTTATTAAGGATATTGAGGGGGAATCTGATCATGGCAGAAATTTCATTTCAGTGCATAGATTCCGATTTTATCAGTTTCATTTTTGAATCAGATTTTAAAACTAATCCGAACAGCGAAATTTCTGCCGCATTCAAATCCGATTTCGGCAGCGATCGGATTACACGACAGACTGATGCAAAGTACCGTTAATAAATCAGTAATATTGCTGAACGATTATTAAAAGCAAATCTCTTGCAGTGCATTGAATTGGTAAAACACAATTCCAACATGGCGATGTCTTTCAGGTAAAATTACGAGAAACATCGTCATCACCAATAATCGCAATGAATAAATATTTAAACTATTTCACATAAGTAGTACGAGATCCAGATAAAAAAATTCGGGAAAAATTTATTGTTCAAAATACTTAACCAATGTGGTGTGACGCCTTGCTCATACAGATGTACCCCGAACACCAGGTGAGCCAAGGCAAATCAACGCATTAAGGTCAGTTATTGCCCAGTGGATACTTCAATTACATATAAATCACCTGGCACACCAACATATGCGGAAAGAGAGCTTTCGTTTGACACCTTAAACGTCGAAAAATAAATATTTCTTGTTTTTCGAAAAAAGACCACAACTTTGACCAGGGTTGAGGGGATAACAATTTATGTTGCAATTGACGCTTTTTGAACTTTTGAATTTTGATAAGAATACCAAAATAGAGGTAAATATGTATATTAAAATGTTCTGTTGTAACAGAAAGAGCTAGTTGCATATGTATCTTCGAATTCATTGATCATTGCTATCTAATTGTAAGAGCTACAACATCAACAGTTACCATACGTTACAGTTACCATATGTTTTATTCAAAAGATGTAACGGTCACTTGAAAAGTTTCTAGCTTCACACATAGATAGCACTAGTGGAGCAATTTTTCCAAATTAAAAAAATAGATCAAATTAACTAAGGAGAGGAGCACACTTCAATAAGTAAAAAAAAACATTTTTCCATTGCATTGCGTATAAAGGGTAATTTTTTGTTACTTGTGACGTTTTTATTTCTGATAGATCACGCGTGATTCTTGACCTCTGTCAAAGTAAAAAAATGTTCAGTTTGGTTTGCCATTTCATCATGAATAGACTTACGCCTGAAAAACGTTTGCAAATTATTGAAATTTATTCTCTAAATTCGATCCGTTTTTTATTGCAAAATTGTCTTCAGCAACGAGGCTCATTTTTGGCTCAATTGATACGTGAATAAGCAGTATTGCCGTATTTGGAGCGAGGACTAGCCAGAGGAACTTCAGCAGCTACCAATACATCCTGAAAAATGCACTTTTTGGTGCAGTTTGTGGACAGGCGGCGTCATTGGGCCGTTGACAGGCGGCGTCATTGCGGCCTTCGATGAAGGCCGCAACTTTACGGTTAATGGATGAAGGTACCGTTCGATGTTAATAGAAATTTTTTTTTACCATAAAAGCAAGAATTAGACTCGGCCGACATGTGGTTCCAACAGGACGGTGCCACATGCCACACTCCACTTGAAACCATGCATCAATTGAGAGGCGAATTTGATGAGCAGTTAATCTCACGTTTTGGTGCAGTCAATTGGCTACTAAGATCGTGTAATTTGACCCCGTTAGACTATGTTTTGTGGAGCTATGTTAAGTCTCTCTCTCATTTCGAAGAATAAAGTATGCTTCATACTTAGCCTTAGCCGACAGAAAAGATAAGTTCTGTACACGCTTACGAGTACAATTTACTGACACCCCACTGTAGTTTTTTGTGAATCAATAACGTGAGGTGCAAAATATCGTTTCGAGAAAAATAGCTTTAGGCTTGATCGTTTTCAATATTGTCTAGGCTATTAGGACTTTTGGGGGAAATTTATATGTATGCACTTCGAACACTTTTCAAAATGTAACTAAGTTAATGCAAATAGTTTATTTTTGGGTCCCAAAGTAGAATATTTATCCTTTAAGTTCCACCGTGTCATAACAGTTTAGTGCAAATCGAATTTCGCAAAATTTTATTTTATATTAGTTATATGCAGGTAGAAGTCAGATAAACTAACTACAAACATACATATATACACATTATTACAGTGAGTACATACTTAGTGAGCACATACTCAGTTATTATTTGCCATCCGTGATACTTTCGGGAATTGACTGGAAAGCGCATATTTATATTATTGCAATAATGAAATATTAGAGAATATAACTAAAAGTTCCGAAACTATACACGTAACTATGGTCTACACTTATGTACATCGTGTTCATAAAATGATGACTATCAAAAATTATATTGCGACGTTTAGTATTATCGCAATCTTGAAACAATGAACAACGCGTGTTAAAAAGCGGTAGTTGCTTGAAATCAATTTAAACGAATATAATTCAATAATATTCTACGAAGAATAAATAAAATATACTTATATAATAAACAAACAAAAGATAGAAATAATAATGGTAAGTTTCATGTATTAATTATTAAAAAAAAAACAAACTGGTTTTAGATTTATTGTGCAAAATAATATTAATAAGAACTAACTTCTTATTTCTTAACGACGAATTTTCAAGTTTTGAAGTATCTGTATTACCATACTCTAATAATTCTATTTCTTTGCATTTTTTCATACTTACCTAGAAACTAAAATTTTGCTTTACATTGCTCGCGTTAAGTTTATTGACTATGAAAGCGCCAATAGTTGACAGTTCGAAAATATTGGCGGTCTATTCCTTTCCCGGGAAAAGTCACTTTATGATGAACAATGCCATTATAAAGGAACTGGTGCAGAGAGGGCATCAAGTCACTATGATTACGGCTTTTACATTGGCACCACTCAATCTAGGCAGTAATTATACCGAGATTTTAATCGAACCTGTGTACGACTTTTGGGGCGATAGTAAGTAAAGTTAAAGCTTGTCCCGACACCACTCAGAGGAAATACTTTAAATTCAATAAGTTTGTATATCCAAGTTAAAACCCATTTCGATGCTGACAATCTCTTCGAGTTGACGCGCATGGACGTATTTGATTTTCTAAAAATGTTGGAAGTACTCGGTATTAAAACAACGGAACATGCACTGAAACAGCCTAAGGTGCAGGAAATAATTAATGCTGAGCAGACTGAAGGTGTATTCGATCTATTGTTAGTGGAACAATTCTATCAAGAGGCTTTCCTGGCATTGGCTTATAAATACAAAATACCAGTGGTAAGCAGCAGTACTTTGGGCTATCAAAATCACATGAGCCAAATAATGGGCTTAATAATGCCTTGGTCTTTTGTGCCCCATGGTTTTATGCCATTTACGGATCGAATGACATTTGCAGAACGTTTGCGAAATAGTTTTTTTTCTTTGTACGAGGACTTACATCGCAAGTATGGTTACTTTCCAAAAATGGACAAATTAGTGCAGCAATACTTTTCACATTTACCAAGTTAGTTGAATTACTTACATAATTATTGAGTTTATAGCTACTGAAATTGCAATTCAGATGAAGTACCAAAGGTCAGCACAATGGAGCGTAATGTTGCTGTAATGCTGCTCAATAGCTATCCGCCGCTGACGACAGCACGACCCACCGTGAACGGTATGATTCCTGTGGGTGGCATGCATATATATCCACCGAAACAATTACCCACTGATATACAAAAGTTTATGGATGAATCAGAGCAAGGTGTCATTTATTTTAGTTTAGGTAAGTCATCGTGGTTAGAGATGTGCGATTATGCGAACAATTTCACAAGTGGGAATGTTAAGTTTAGAAATCAAAAAATTATAGGAGATTAGATCAAACGATTAATTTTTTATTTTCCCCCAACTGCCGGTGTGTTCACAAATTATCGAGTATTAATTTGGAATTACTTTATTCAAGTTGGCAGAAAATATCTGATTAATCGGTATTTCAATAAAATGTTATCAAAAAAAAAAAAAAAAAACAAATTATATATATACAGCAATTGGTCCAAAATATTATTAACATTTTATTATATTATACATAAGAGTGAATTTTATTTATTTAAATTTATTAACAGGTAGCAATGTGCAAAGTCAAGATATGCCCGCAGAGAAATTAAAAATATTTCTCTCGGTCTTCGCTGGGCTCAAACAGCGAATACTTTGGAAGTTTGAAAATGAAAATATACCAGATCTTCCCAGTAACGTGATGGTCAAAAAATGGTTACCACAATCTGATATATTGGCACATCGAAATGTTAAAGTATTCATTACCCACGGTGGGCTCTTCGGAACACAAGAGGGTGTGAACTATGCAGTGCCTATGCTGGGAATGCCGTTCTACTGCGATCAGGTATAAATACATACATACAATTAAAATATTATATTTATTTAGATCTTACGTGTGAAATTCGCTTGACAAGCACTAACATAGTTACTTTTAAATTGAAGAAAAGTTGTTATTCAATTGTTTAATTTAATTAAATTTTACAGCACTTGAACATGAACAAAGCTGTACTGGGTGGTTATGCCATTAGTTTACATTTTCAATCGATTACCGCAGACATCTTAAAAGAGGCCTTGATGGAACTTATGACTAATCCTAAGTATGAGGAGAATTTAAAATATGTTTCGCAAATATTCCACGATCGCCCTATGAGCGCTCGTGATAGCGTCATTTATTGGATTGAGTATGTTATACGCTACAAAGGAGCGCCACATTTACGTTCGGCCGGTTTGGACTTGAAATGGTATCAATTTTATCTCTTGGATGTTATTGCGTTCGCCGTCACTGCTCTATTTCTGATTGTAGCGGTATTGATTGTTCTAGTACGATTATTAATTACACAAAAAAATCAGAGGAAAGTTAAAACGCATTAGTAAAAGAAATTATAAACAATTTAATAAATAACAGTTTTATACCTTGCACTTGCGTGTTTTGTATAATATACATAATTAATAATTATTCATTATTAGTGCGATAGTAATATTTTGTCATTCCTAGAACTGTGCAAGAGCATAAGCTAGAATGGGAGAATACACTATTGTGTGTTTACTATATGCAAATTTTTGTGTGTTCAATATGCATAAGTAGTTAGCATTGTTAGTTCATATTATATATTATATTCCACTCATTTATATTCTTATCATGTACTCTGACGTGCGCAGAGTTGTATACTCGATCAGCTTTTTAAAATTGCTTAGAATTACAATTTCAATTTTGTGTGTCATAATAAATAATGAGAGGATTTTACACGTAAATAATTTTCCAATGTAAATTTGACAGCCACAACGACATTTGTCTTAAGACATTGTCATCTCGTCTAGAAGCAGCTAACTTTATCAAAAAACTAAGTACGCCATTCATGTCAGCGGATTATTTTACATAGGAATAGTTATGTATCATTGATTTTAGCAAAGTTAAATTGATCTAACGATTGGTTCGTCAACGAAAAAATAGCAATTTCAACCAACGAAATTTCGTATATGATAGAGTATGTACTTATAGATTATTTAAAGATCGGCCCCGCCCTAACTAAGCTTTCGAATTTCGAGCGCAACGATGGTCAACGTGGAGAAGAAGAAGAGCAGCGATAATACGATAATTCAAAAATTTTATTAATATAAATCAATGTGTTGTTTTTACAAATAATACGAATAAATACAAAATATATAGTGTTTTTCTTTCTGTGTATTCACAATTATGGCAATAAATAAATACTAAGATAATTTAGAACAAGGCTTACGAAAATTGGTACAATACCGGCAACAATTGTTACAACTGGATTCTGAAATAATTTCGAAAAAGTGGTAGATATACAAATTTTTATATTTCCAATATTTTTGATTGTGATATTGTGTGCCTCTACATGTGTTCTTAACGCTTTTATGTTTTTATTTCAATTACGCTTAGCAAGATTTTAAGCAATAACGAGCATGTTTTTTATTTAGTGGCTGATCATCATTGACTTCTTTACCTTCTTCTCCTTCTTTTCGTGAGTAATGGTAACTTCCTCTGTAAACAAAGTATCACACATTAGTTGAGATATGTTAATTATAAAAGTACATAATAAAGGAAATATATGTAATACTTATGTTTTATTCGATATATCACAGACCTTCGAACTTTGTTGGCAAATTCTTAATCGTTTCAATGGTTCTAATGTTCTTCTCGCCAGGTTCGATGGTTTCTTCTTCATATTCTTCAACGGTTTCTTCCTCTTCCTCATCGCTTTCAGTGGCCTGGGTTGGAACTGGATCGTAAACAGTCTTTACAGCATTCTTGACAATGCCGTCAGCTGTAACGGTGGTATAGTGATATTCGGTGCCACCTGCGATTTTAATTGTCTCAACGGTAGTAACCTCACCGGGATTTTCGGACGGAACTACCTTCTTCGTTCCCGATTCTGATCTCAATTTCTTGGTGGTGGTGACATTTTTGTGCTTCTCGGCATCCTTCAAAGTTTTCTTGTATTGCCTGATTTCTTCTTCAGTCAGCTCCGTTTCTTCCTCTTCGTAGATCGTCTTGGTTGTAGTGATGGTCTTGCCCGAATCTAATTGAGTCGAGTAGGTGTACTCAACACCGCCGGGTACACGTGCTGACTTCACAGTGGTTGTATCATTCTCAATGAAATCTGGTGGTGGTGGAGGAATAGTAGACTTGCCTTTCTTTTTCTTATTCTTGGTGTCCTGATTGGCGCTGCTATTGATCGATTTTACATTTTGCTGCTGCAACGAATTCTTGCGCACCGTACGATTATCCTCGGTGATCTCAATGTTCTGAGTGATACTACGATTTTCTTCGAAGTAATTCTTGTAATTCGATGACTGATTTTTGCGCTGCGTTATTTTAGAAGATTCAGTTGAATCAGTGGATTCTACGGAAGACTTCCTGATAATAGACTTCTTCTTGTTTCTTTGATCTTGTTGCTGCACACTCTTCGCCATATTATCCATAAGCTCCTCCTGAGGGGCTGAATCGAAGTAAGTTTTAGTGCGCATGCTCCTGGTGCCATTATCATTGACGGTGGTATAGACCTCTTCATAGCCACCGGGTATTTCACGTGTCAACATGGTGGTATTCATATCAATGCGAATTTCCTTGCCAAGCCTGGACTTGACCAATTTCTTGTTGGCGGCTTCCTTTTCCAAGTCAGCATCACTGCAAGGCTTTGGATCAAAAAAAGTCTTGACCTGGGTCTTAACGGTGCCATTCGGTTGAGGAGAAGTTATAATCATTTCATAACCACCATCAATGAGTTTATATTGAGTGCTAGCCTTGGTAGCAGGATCATATTCGATCTTGCCATCTTCAATGTCGGCAGAAGTCAAAATTTCTATTTGTTCATAGCGTGTGATAGTGACAAAGTGATTAAAGTGTGTATGTGTATGTAAAGTGTTTTCAATAATATTGTATACCTAGGTAGTATTTGCTTGCTTGCTATTGTATCTATGCACAATTGTTAAATGCGTAAGCTGCCATATGTATGTAAATTGCTGCCAAAGTTATTAATTAATTTCTAAATGATGTTAATAAAGTGTCTATGATCTCTAAGAATTTGTTAGTTGTAACTTACTTAACAAAGGATTTGTTACAAAAATAAAAATCTATTATTACATTCATATGTAGTATTTGTACTCAAACATATACGGATTCTACTATTCTATCTGGTTTGAAATCTTCGGAGGCTTTAGCTAGCACCGAACAACTATAGTACATTAGAAATTGCAGTAATTGTTATTTAAATTTTCGTATAGTCCTTTGTTTAGTGCCCCTTGAGGAGGATATTTGCTGCTGCTGTGGCTGCTGCGGTAGTCGAGATTGCTGCACAGTTTGTGATGCTTGTTTGTTAGTAATTGTGATCTTAGAAGAACTACTTTGAGCCTCATGTTGTGGTAATATTATTTTGGATTTTTCTAACGTCGTCGGCTTTTGTTCCAAAAGCCCGGTAGCACTTTCTGCTAGCAAGCGGTTAATTTTAGCTAAACGATCTGTAAATTTGCGATGTGAGTTTTAAATTCATTAGTTAATCATATATAGTATATGTATTAATATTTTTATACATATTTACAATGAATTTACTTAGATATAACTACAAACTAAATATAGTTAAATCATAAATATAAAAAGATTTGTTGGTAAAATTATGGTGACACAAAACAATAATGGATTTACATACATACATATGAGTACATACATATATAAATAAAGAGTATACCCTACATACCGTACTTAGCTGTAGGAAATACTCTTGCGGTCTTCAATGGTAAACTTAATGATATGAATTGAGCGACAAGTGCATGTGAATAAATCAAACCCTCTAACTTCATACATATAGTATACCATATATGAGATAAATAGAAAGAATGAAGATACTGGGGGAAATAAATAATGTTTTATATGGATTTAATAAAACATGCCCAGAGAAAAGAATCTACCAGTAGGGAACATTTTGTTAGTTTATACATAAATAAGACATAAAGAGATTTCGATGTAAATGATAAGAACACTATAGATAGAAAACTGGTGAGCGAAAAATAGAAAAAATTGGTCAAAACGATTAAATAGTTTAGTTAAAATGCCGTCAGTCAATCAATGGAAAGTTTTTGCCATTTAATAAAATAAAAAATAAAATTGGTTTCAAATTTTAATTCAACGAAAATTATATTATATCTAAGGTACATATTAAACAGGCTGAGTGAACGTTAGGTTTGCCATAGAGAGAATAACAACAATGTATATAGCATAGAACACAAAGTTAGATTGATTAACAAAAATGTTTAAATTTTTGTTACTGAATTCTGTGAAACATCAATGCTACATGGACATTTTGTAAATTAGTTTCCAATGTTGTTTCTTAATTTCGGAATAATCCAATTCAATTAAAGTAGAAAAAATCTTCTAATTTGATTTTCGACTATTTTACTTTCAGAATCAATTCCATAATAATGATTACTCATTTGATCAGAATAATTACTAAATTGATTCCAAAATATTTCAAATTCAATTCAAAGTATACATAAATATTCTAAATTGACTTTAGAGTATCTAAAATGACTTCAGAACATTCCAAATATTCCAAATGTACAAGTATTATGTAAATTTCAACAAATGCTTTTTTTTCAACTTCTATGTTTTTG
This sequence comes from Palloptera scutellata, assembly GCA_958295655.1. Taxonomy (NCBI): domain Eukaryota; kingdom Metazoa; phylum Arthropoda; class Insecta; order Diptera; family Pallopteridae; genus Palloptera; species Palloptera scutellata. Next base: position 47,211,545 of record OY282451.1, read on the forward strand.
GTGGTGTGTAGCTTTTAATGGTGTATTCTTTAGAAGCTTATAGCTATTAACGACGTTACGACGACCGAAGAAAACTATACAAATGCCTATAGAAAAAGATATTACACTACTCATTTAGTGCTGATGAAGAGTGTAGTTATAGAATTCAGAATTTTCGTAGTGCAATGTTTTTTTTTAATTTAAACATAAGTGCAAAGAACAATATATTAACTGTAAATAAAATAGTTAATTAAAAATATGTGGGCATAATATGAAAAATAAATTAAATTAAATTAAATTAAATTAAATTGAATATATGAGCAAAAATAAAAATGCGAATTGAAATATTTGATTTGCATTTTGTTCTATTTTCAGTACAAATAAAATTCTACTTAGAAAAAATATTTTTTTTATTTTCTTTTGTTGTAGGCGTGTACGTTAAAAACACACACACACGATGCACACAAAAATTCATTGAATATGAAAAACTATTAACAATAACAATTTCCATTTCGATATAATACAAATACATAGACAGCAAAATTATATGTGTAATGCATGCAACAAAACAAGAACAACAGAATAAAAAGAAAATATCTAAAACTATTACGCCTAATAAACGCCTTGATGAAGTGATATAAAAATAATTGTGCATTTATTATTAACACTGACCGTGTATGAAAAACAGTTTCATATATAAATTTTTATTCAAAATTTTACATTCCAAATTTTGCATGTGTGTCGGTGTGTCTGTTGTGTGAGTGTGTGTGTGGGCGTGTGTGTTTTTACGTAACACAACACAATAGCAATAAATATTTGCATTATATAATTTTATATTTTTTTTCTGCATCTGTTTTATATATTCTTGTGTAATTATGTGTTTGAAAATTTGTTTCTTTGTTTGTTTTTATGAACTACCAGACTTATCATCCTCCTTCGGCGGCGCCGTTTCTTCTGGTTTACTTTCCAGAGTTTCAGTGATTTTCTTCCAGATATTATCGAATGAATCTTTGCCAGAATAATCAACTTGCCCGGATTCCCAGCATTGGCGACGCATAAGCTGCTCATAAGCTTCTTGTTCGGGTGAACGTTGTTCGCCCAAACGCAACTGAGACAAGGCACCAGCTAATCCAGCCTGGAAAATTTAGATGAGACGTTAATAAACAATGATTTTGTAGTTGTTTAATTATGAATATTTCCAATAGGAGATTTAAACACATATTTTAGACATGAAACATCAATTTATACAATACATTTTGGAGTTTTCATGTCAGATTGTAAGTGTTTGGCATAAAAATAATCATCCAGGGGGTGTACCGAAAAAAAAAAACCAAAACAAAAACTTTTTCAAATGGGATATCTGCAGTCAAAGTAAAGAACAATGTGAAATCGAGGTAAAAGTTTCGAATTCTGTCTAAAGATCTTTTTCGTTTCGGAACTGGTCATAATGAGTTATAACCAGTGTGACCAACAAAATTTTAAATAAAAATTTGGAAAAGCCTAGAAATGCTATGTTACAGCTAAAAAACAACATGTCAAAAGTCAAAACAGTTAAAATCCTAAAACTTTTCGTAACACGTTTATTAATTTTTTTGTTTTGCATACTTTAGAAATTAAGCTGTAAAGTATGGATAAGTGTGGACAAAGAGTGGATCGATTTTGTAACCCCATCATGACATCGCTTTTTAATAAGGAGAGGTAAATAGAAGATATCTGACTATTTTTACTTAAAAAAAAAGTACACATTGTCACTTCCATAAAATTTGGACTAACTTTTACTTCAAGCCCCTCAGAAACAATTTTAAGTTCAAATTGATATTCAAAAATTAAGTCTTTGGCTTAGGGAATCCTCGTATAGAAAATGTCAACCAAACTGTTCAGTACATATATATATATTTATATATATATGGGCTCCAGTACAAGACAAAATTCAACTTCTCTCAGTTTTTACCAACTTTTGCTCTGGGGCACTCTCATAAATAACTTTTAGATCAACCAAAAGCCGGGCTTCCGTAACAATCTCCAATTGAAAGTTTATTCAGCATAGATTTACAAATGTTCCTTTTTTTCCAACTGAAATAATAATTTTCTTCTTTTTTATGATATCACAACATGCTATCTCACTTATTCTTATAGGATATTCATTAGCTTTAGTAAAAAATGCCTAATAAAAGTTTTTCAATTCGCCTTTCGGGTTCGGCATAAAACTCTAGTTCCCTTCCATTTGTGTATAAATATAACTCACACAACATGGCTGGTTGTCCCATTAAGGAAGAAGAACCCAAGTTTTCTCTTCCTATGTACGATTTGGTATAGTAATTGAAAGAAGGCTTTCAGATTTTATTCTTACTTTACTTACTTTTAATGGCACAACAGCCCATAAAGGGCCTAGGCCGAGCTTTTCACATCCACTCATGTTGTGCGTGTTATACTTGTACATGAATAGAAGGGACCTACAGTTTAATGCCGAATCCGAACTGCGAAGTGAAAAGCTTTTCATAGGCAATTTTTACTCTTGTAGGTTTGCCATTGCTTGCCAAAAGAAAAAAATGTAGAAAATTTGTAGAAAAAATATTTTTTCTACTTTTTGATTTTGCCTGTGTCGAGATTCGAACCCCGGACACTCTGCGACTACCACTACACTACCACTACACCACAGCGACCACCTGTTAAAATACCTGTTTAAAATAAGTCGAAAAATAAGCCATTGGTTCTAGTATAAAAAATTGAATTCTCCCTGAATTTACTAAATTTTACTTCAAGAAAAATCTTAAGACCGAAATGAAGGCAAAAAATACGATCTATGGTCCAAAAATCCCCAGCATATAAAATTTCAACAAAACTAGTCGGTCTAAAAAAAATAAGTATATTTGTAATTCAGTAATTTTTTTTTAAGTAAAAATCGTAGTAAGTGTTACATAATTTAGAGTATTTCCATCCTTTTTTGCGGCTAACAAAGGCTAAAAGCTAAATCATGAATTCTTAAGCTAAATGCAAACATTAAGAATGAACATGTTTAAGCCTCAAAGTGACCCACAAAATTCTACAGGAATTGACTAAGTATTAAGATGGTGTTGGACTCTTGAGCAATGCGATAAGTAAATATGTATACTAAATTTTCGAGTCATTTTGATGTGTACTCTCAGAAAGAGATTGGAAAAAGGAAGAAGTAGTATGGAGTAAATTGCTCTTGGAACAAGAACTTCTTATGTGACTACAGTATTGTATGAAAATGGCTGCATACGATGATCGTGCTCAAATTTATAGACTATTATTCCAACAATCTAGGGTTACCTCATTTTTAAAAGTGTAAAAGTGAATCACGTCATAACTACGAAACTGTGGTTTTTCTACAAATGCATCGGAAAGTTAATAACAGTCATACATATATTTTATTCTTGGTTTTTGAGTTTACAGACACAATTTTCACTTACAATCTCCTATGAAAACCCAAATTTTTTCCTTATTAGTAGGTAGTTAGTATTTTAACACAAATATTATGTAGTTAAGTAATTACACTTTCACCTCTCTGGAAGTTTACAACAAATATTTTCTTAAAATAAGACAAGTATTACAAATAGATAAAGGAGTAGGATTTTTTTGAGAATGAATTCATGCATTTACTTCATTGATTAGTTACTAAAATTTAGCTAGAAATGTTTATTGTTTTTTAGAGATTTCCCTGTGTGAGAATGACACAAACTTTTAAAATGATGACACATTACGAGTATGAATTTCTTTAAGTTTTGTGAATGAAGATGACAGAAGCACTCTAAACTAAATGACACACCATTTTCCCCATTGCACGCACTGTTACGTTTATGTATTTATTTTACAAATAATAAGTAAAGTCGATCGATCGATATATAGGCGCCCATACTCCACTTATGAGAGACACATGCAACTGCTCTATGTACATTTGTGAATTTGTAATTTCTTTGTAATGTTTACCTCATTTTTATGCGACTCATGTTCATATGCTTTGTAATTTAAATTACAATCTATAGAATACAATGCATTTGTACAATTGGTATTATTTACATCTAGTAAGTCTTCATCATGACAATTGGTCGTATATTTTCTGTCATCATCTTCTACTGCATTACTACTAATGGTGGCCTCTGTTTGTTTAGCATCATCATTGCGGTGGTATTCTACACGTCTATCATAATCATTCTTAGTGTTAATATCATTATTATAATTAGTAACTTCATTGTTATTATCACTATTAATCAACATCTCTACACTATCATAGCAATCATACTCTGGCGTTTCGCATTTCTCATGCTCTTCTTGTTCTGCTACTCCATCATTACTTTTTGTATCCTCTACAGTTTCCTCATTTTCTTTCCTTTCCAAATTTTCATAATAATCTTCCCAGGGATCACGAAACTCTTTAACAGAATCGAAATCAAAATGGCTTTGTTGCTGTGATAAATGATGATGGTGATATTCTAGTTCGTTGCCATGATCTTGTTGATTATGATATTCCTGATTCATATGATTATGACAATTTTGCTGCTGGTAATTTATCCATAGCAGATTTGCTAGCCAATAACTCTTTTGAGTTGAGTTTAGGTGTATATAATTTTATTTTAAAGAACCATTCATGATTATTTTTTTAACGCGTTGTTGTGTCAGTTATTATTAGAAAAAAAGCAAAAAAAAAAATTAAATTGACAACTGTTAGTAAATGAAAATTTCATAATGATTAAAGAACTACATGCAGAGGCTCTATAGATTTATAGATCTTTCCCTATTTGGCGTCTTTCTTTGGGGTCTACGGAAGCAGCGGGAATATGTTATTGTCCTTGTCATAAAATTCTTGCTAGCAAGTACAAATTCTGTTTAAAAACTGACCCATCACTAACGCGCCCAAACTAAATGAACTACTTTACTATACTATTGACTGCTTTACTATTGACCGTTTTTCATAGATATATATTCTTCTTTTTTTTAAATTTTATATTCGATTCCAGTATCAGGATTCTAAACATTTTTACATATTGTAAAAGTATTAAAACAAATATCTATTACTATTATTATTATAATTTTTACTCACACGGAAGGACACGATACCCAACACCCAACACCCAAAGGACCCATACTCTATTTATTTACATATGGTACATACTTCATGTAAAGAAAACAATAAGTTATCACAATAAATTCATCCTCATCCAGGTGCTTGTGACATAACATCAGAGTACAACATTATATGTACTCGTATGTATAAGTTGACCGAATAAGAGTGGACGACTTAAATTTTGCGCCATTTTTTTTTTATTTGTGCAAGTAGCAGTTTTGAAAATAAACAGCTTTCGTCGACGATTGTTCCGATTATTAGAAATGGAGCGCTACACAAAGGAAATACAGGGACGGTGAATGGCATAACGAAGTTCTCAACTGGACGGATGCTGACGATATGTGGTTTCAGCAGGACGGCGCCACCTGCCACACCGCGTATGAAACAATCGTTTTATTGGAGCAACGATTTCCAGACCGAATCATCTCCCGAAATTCCGATGTCAATAGGCCACCAAGATCGTGCGATTTAATGCCATGTGATTTCTTTCTTTGGTGTTTTTTGAAAGCTACAGGCAATAGTCATCGGTGAGACAGAGCCATATCTTTCTCAAAATGTCATCGAAAATTTCATTCAAAGGGCGTGGGTCTGTGATCATAGCCGCGGGGGTCATTTGCCGGATATTTTATTCCATACGTAATCGGAGTGGTCGATGTGGTGTAGTTGGTAGTGCATTGGCCTGCTTCTCCATAGTGTCCGGGGTTCAAATTCCGGCACAGGCAAAATCAAAAAGTAGAAAAAACAATTTTTCTACACCTACAAGAGTAAAAGTTGCCTGTGAAAAGTTTTTCACTTCGCCATTCGGATTCAGCATAAAACTGTAGGTCCCTTCTATTCATGTACAAATATAACACGCACAACATGACTTAATGTGAAAGGCTCAGGGTAGGCCCTCCATGGGCGGTTGTGCCATTAAGAGAAAGATAGATAGAACTTAATCGGAATACTTTACAATGTCATAAAAATATCCTCACTCGCTCATAAAATATACGTTTTAGTTTTAAATAAACTCGTGCACTCTTATTGGGACACCCTTTACATATGTATAATCTTTATGTAATCTGTCATTAACTACTCATAATCTAATAATCTCGAGTACAAAACTTCAGATCCTCTTACCTCAACATTAAAACCATAAAATTCATTACTAATTTCTTCAGTATGCTTGGAAATTTGTAAATAGAAAATAGAAAGACTTGTTTCATTAAAGTTATTATCAAAGCAATGAAATTAGTTGTACATATGTAGGTATTTTTTTTTTTTGAAAAAAAAAAAACACTAACAAATATCTAAAAACAAAAGGTAGCTGAAATCATTGTGGCACAATATATTCACACTTACCATATTATCAGTCAATTTTTCATGTACATCATCACAGAAAATATTCCACCAAAGTTGTATTAAATCGGCGGCATGCGAATAATCTGTTGGTGTGCATGCAGTTTTATTTGCCGAATTGAATTGTATCAACCAGGGTTTCATTTTTCCAGCAAAATGTAAAATCTTTATTTTATCCCTGAATCTGTAATTTTTTAGGTAAATATTTGTAATGTGACAAAAGCAAAAATATGTATGAGATTCTTATCGGAGATGATCCGAATTTGAAATGAACACACTACACCCATTTGTAACATTCTATTAGTAGCGGAAGTCACCTTAATTCAAAGAGGGTCATGTGTTTTTTTTAAATGTTTTCGAATTCAAATTCAACCCAAAATACTGGTCTTTTTAAAATAGGGGTACATGGCGCAACGTAGTGTCAACATTCCACACTCTTATCGGCATTAAATTCTCAACTTATTAAAAAAACTGGGCCTTAGATTTGAACCAATTGGACCAATAAGGGGTGTATTAATTTTGGTTGCACATGCATCTCCTCTTCCTTTTAGTCGCTCTTAGATAATAAAAAATTATCGAGTAGTCGCTATGTAGATATAGTTATGGGGCCGAATTTAATTTGAAGCTTTTTGTAATAATTTTGTTTAACTTGGTTGAAGAGAACAGGAAATGCCGTTCTTCTTCCACATATTTAGCCTCACAGTATTCCCCAAATAATGTATCAAGTCATTTGTAGGGCATTAAGTAGAGAAGTTTCTGTAAGCAACAAGATTGCTTTATCAACGAGTCTCTAGTAAAATGATTTCTCGATCTGTAAGTATCAAGTCATTGGAAAGGATTAGATATAAAGGTGAAAATCCAAATCCATTTGGATTGGGATTTCTCCTTTGCTAAATTCCTTTATAGGTCTAAACTTTATCACTTTGGGTGTAGCACGGTAAATTTTCATAAGTTGATTTGTAGGTAATTAAAATAAAATATTAAAAAAACACCTACTGCTTGAATGCCGGCAAATAACAATAGGAAGCATATGCTGTAACATTATAAATGAATGGCAAATGCTTGCTGATGTCAGTATGCGCCCAATCGGCAAAATATGAATTCAATAGACCCTGATCGCCGCCATCGAAACTGCCATTTTTCACAGCAAATTCTGTAATCTTAGCGAATGTATCCAAAGAGGGCTTGAATACGAATACGCCAGAATTGAAACAGTCGGGCCAGCTGACATCTGGTGCAGCGGAGAGTTCCTCACGTTCGAAGAGCTCGTCACTGTTTTGCAATACCTGGAAAGGATTCGTTTCATTAGTAAATGCCATCGATATAAATTATTTATGGTTTTGCGGAAATTTAGAAAGATTTTCCATTCGAAACCAATATAGAATATACAAGTACATATATACGTACAATTGTATCTGAATCCAAAAATACACATTTCTCGAATTGCACCAATCTCCAGCAATGCAATTTTGTGAATGTAATGCCCAATTCTGGTCTGGCCAATAATGCTAAATTGGCAGCATCCTGTGAATCCAGTACATCTACTTCTTGTACAACATTGAACGCGTCCCGCAGTTTGTTGCGCATCGACTCAGAAACCCCAGGTGTTACCAACACTGCTAATTGATGAGCAGTACCCACGCGTTTCAGCGAATTTGCCAATACTAGAGAACCCAGTGAGTAGGTATCATTTGTCGTTAACGTCACCCACGCATATTCTGAAAAAAATTGCAGAAGAAGGAAAAGATATGGAACATTTATTTTATTCATTTTTCTTTTCTTTTTCTATGAATTTCATATACACATATTTAATTTTTTTTTAAATTTTTCATGTATACTCGTATTATGTTTTGTGTTTTCATAGCGGCAAAAGCATTTTCAAGAATTTTTATTTTAAGAAAGAGGCAAATTGCGTCAGCTCTGGTTCACATAAATGTACACGCTGTCAGTGAGTGCAAGCAAATAGGCGTTGGCTTCAATATTTTTATTTTATTTTATCTCATTTTATTTATTTTTACACAAATTTGTTCCATTTCTTAATTCCATCGCTTTGGAAATTTTGAATTTTAAGTTTAATGCATGCAAATATTTTTACAGTTGCTTTATAATACATTTTCCCATTTTCCGACAGGCTACACTAAATAATATTTCATCATTAAATGTAACGATTAACATGTTCGAGTACATAATATAGTATGTTTAATATTATAGTTGATTATTTTAATACAATAGTTTTGCAAAATTATTTCATATTTTTTACCTTTCATGAGTTCATGAGACAAAAATAAAAATATTTTCGAAACCAATGATTTAAATTATGTATTTTGAAACAACCAATTCCAAGTAAATACTGCATCGTGCAGATGGTTACATTTTAAGAACAATTTATACAATATACAAAATAAACCAATTTTAGCGGGTGGATAGTAGAGAATTTAGCGAACCTTATGTGGGATAGAAGTGGTTTTTTGAGGTCTTGACCCTGCGTTGAACCCATTGTGATTAGTTTAACCAGAACGTTTTTTAAGATACAACTAAACACATAGTATGATCTGAAATACAATATCACTGTGACACTGCTATTTCCCTTTTCTCACTACATATTCTACATAAATAACACAGAACTCTCCAAATAGTCCAGAAGTATTTGTTTATAAGCCCAACCGGTTATTAAGAAAAATAGTGACATTTGGGTCATGTTTTTGGTCTCTTTCTCTTTTTCATCTAAGTATTTATTAAGTATAATATTTTTATTTCAATTATAAAATTTCTCTAAAAATGATGGCCTCCCGCAGAAAAAGTCTGATAAATGACATATCGTTTCCTTATGTCTTTATTGCCATGCTGTATTTACTGAACTTCACCCGTCAACTCAAATCAGTTTAAGCGGAATGGAATACTTATATTAAAAGCTATATTGAAATCATTACCGTACCGGATCCATAATTCTCAAGTGCGCAATTAAAAGTACAAGAGCTGAAAGCAAATGACACCAATCAGTAATTTACTTCCGTTTGGAAGTTACTATATCTCAATCAGTTTCGATTCTGAACTGATGTTCTATATCTCTTTAAATCTCTAATAAACGTATTCATACCTATATATTTTTTTCTATCAAATCCAATAAAGTAATAAAGAATTCCGGTTTCGGTTGACCGAATTTTTATTAGATTGTTTGTATCGAGTTTGCTTGGTTGCGATTAGTGGCTTTTTGTCCACTTTTTTTTTTGTTTTGTAAAAACTTTCGTTTCGATATCGTTTTTAGAAATGAAACGGTTTGGAAACTCAAACGATTTTATCTAAAAAACTGTATGCATTAATTAATAAAACAAAAGTATTAATTTAAAGAATTTATTCGTATAAATTTTTTTTTGATATTTATTATGTACATAAAGAGTCTAGAACTTTAAAATAAATAGTATGAGTATTATTGTTAAATTGTTAGCACATAAGGTTCAAGGCAAATACCAAAGATACAAGGCCAATAAAATTGTGGAACTGCATTAAAAAAGCGCAATCGTAGTTAAGTTATTGTTATTATTTTAATAAAACATTTACACAAATAACAACAACGTTAGATTAAGAGTACAACTACCTTTTTATTGTTCTTTTAACAATACGAAAAACATTCCAGTAAAACAAAGTAATGCGTGCGCTACTCGGGGATGCATCCATTGTATGTATATTGCATTGATGTTGCTGCTACTGTTGCTGGTGATGGTTGCGTTGGTTCTTTTGAGGATGAACTCGGATCGTCAGAAAGGCATTTTAAATGGAGCATACACATGAGCGTGGGGCATGCGAACAATTACAAACATTTCTAAATACGAGTACTGGCGGATTGACTGTATGTATGATCGATGATTTGATTGACAATATATCTGTTTGTGTTTGGATTTTGGATTTGGTTTAGGTATAAACATACATATGCATGTACAATGTATATTTTTGTATTGTATCTGTGTGTTTCTGTTGAGAATTTGTTTAGACACCCCCTAAAATAAAAATTTATTAATTTTATTTTACTATTTGTTAAATATGGTATATGTATGTATTTATGTAGGAAGAACTTACCCCGCCAATGGGCATTTATATTTTGTTTTTTCTTTTTTTTAGCACAAACATAATAAACATGTTAAAGAATTAAGATTTTCTTTTTTTTTAAATTTATGGTATACAAAATGTAAGCACCATGACAAAATATTGTCCAAGGTGGTCTTTTAAAAAGTTCCTTTAATTTTTTTCACATAGCTTCACATAGCTTTCATGTGTTGATAGTATTAAAGTAATAAATTTCTTTCGAAATAAAGAAAACAACAGATGTTCCTTTAGCTCTTTAGTATTTCTGAAAAATTTCGAAATGTATTTCTAACAACAATAATGCCGAAATTAAAAATATTAAATAGAAAATAGATGTTGCCGCAATTCGAATATGTAAACAATTCTGATAATCCAACTTATTTTCAGACATTGTGACCAATTTGTTTACCAAAATTGTTCTACATATCGCTGTCTAACTGCAAAAGGGGCACAACTCAAAATTGATAAATTTTCAGAAAACGAAAAAAAGAACAAAATTTAACATGTGTAAATATATAAAAAATTTAATTTATGGAAAATAATATGTCATTATATTAATGCATCTTTACCGGTTGAGAACCAAATCTTTTTCGATTCTTTTGCAGTTAGAGTGCGACATGCGCTATGTATTACCCCTACATATATGTATATATATGGGGTATAGGGAGTACCTATGTATATGTGTACATAATTAGCAATCGACCTTGTAGGTGATAGTTTTGATTTCGATATATGTTTATTCGCAAATGTTCTTAAAAGTTAGGTCCTTAGGGCACAAAAATCAGATGTACGTAAGATATGTATTGATTTTTGATTATTTTGCACGGCTTCCCGTTTTCTTAGTGCATGGTAATAATTCTTTGCCTTTCGTCCTGAAAGTAGTGTGAATTGTAGGAAGCCGGAAGCATTTTGTAGGATATGTACAGTAAATAGATACTCTCTGAGAAACATGAACGTCTGTATTTCTGTTTTTTTTTTTTTTTTTTGACTTATGCGGTAAGCAGAAATAAACCATCACGCCAAACAGGTATGAGACATGCGTTCTAAATGAATGCAATCAGATAGTGCCTTCTTCTTCTTCTTTTAACGGCACAACAAACCATATAAGGCCTAGGCCGAGCTTTTCGCATCCACTTCATTTTGTAAATGTTATATTATATTTGTACATGAATGGAAGGGCCTAACAGTTTTATGCCGAATCTTAACGGCTAAGCGAAAAGTTTTTCTTAGGCAATTTAACTCTTGAAGGTTTGACATTGCGTGCCAAGTGATGGTGCATTGTAGAAAAATTGATTTTCTCTCTGCGTAGCAGCCCAGCACACTACCAACTACGCCACGGCGACCCCAGATAATGTCACGTGTATTTATATTAGGTCAAAAAGAAATCATCCCCAAACAATGAGAGCAGCATTAGTACCCAGAACTGTAAAAACTTTAGTGAATATTTCAATATGGGTGGTTAGACACATTAGAGTCTGACGAGCCATAAATGGCGTAGTATCCTTCAATCAATGGCAAAAATGCGAAACCTAAGTATTCCAGAAAAGAGAGCTCGTATTCTTACAGCAATACAAAAATTGATTAGAAAGACAATTCAACATTTCATTTCTTCAATTCTCACTTCAGTATAAAAATTCATCCTAGAACTTTCAAATAATCAGTAATTAGTTTCTCACATTTATTGAGAATAAGCTTAAAAATAAAATAAAATCCTTTGTCGCGTTGCAAGTCTCGATTGTGGAAAAATGTCTTATCGTTCAACTGCATAAACCTGTATGTATGAACAAAGAAGCAAAATTCAACCTCGAAGGGCTTTTAACGCGGAGACAGTTTTGTTGCTCAATCTTTAACCCCACCACTAACCAGACCTAAATGAGAAAGTACGAGTATGTATGAGATAGGGCTCATTACACATACAAATTGCGATCTTGGCAAAGGAATGAGATATTATTTTTATAGTTTTAATTGCACATGCAAAATTTAAGTATAAATGCATAAAAACACAAAATGTAATTTGGAAATCAAATGAAAAAAAAGAAAAAAGTTAGATTTCATAAAAACACCAAATGTAATTTGAAAATCAAGTGATAAAATAACGACGCATTTGCAAAAAATACTTGATCTTCATAAACAAGTACCAATGCATGTTCATGAAAATAAATTTTACGCTTTTGCCAAAGACGTCATGCAGACGTTTTGCTACTGCAGCCAGCTATATCAATTGCGTTGCAACTTGCAACATTGCATATGTGCATGCAGTAGGTACTATTTCTCCCTCTACCGCAGGGGAGTAGGCCGTAGGTGTCTAAGTATGTACATATGTATGTGTTTAGTAGTAATATCATCTTGAATGCAACAACACGGAGCGTCAATGCCGCCCTGATTGCCGGCGTCAAAAGTGAACAACACGATGACAGAAAGAAGCAGAAGCAAACTAGTTTTTGGGGGAAAGAATGTCGGTGCTGCCGGTTGTTTGTCGCTTTTGCCATCGTCTTCTCGAATCGTAATCTAAAAATATCAATTCCTTCTGAGATTGCTGCTTGTGGTGTGGTAGCAACACTATGTAGCAGGCAGCAATAAATTGTGTTGGAGGCGCAGTTGTTCGTCGTCAAGATGAATATTTTTGAATATGAATATGTAGGCATGCATATATTTTGTATTTAGTTTTCTTCATATCTCCTACTTGCCGCTGAATTGAAAGCACTGGATTTAATAGTTAAAAATAAAAAGCAATTCAACAAAAAGTAGCATGGAGATGAAAATTGTTGCATGGGGTATTTCTGAAGATACATACGAAATGTACACACAAAAATGCCAGATTAACTCATTCAAGGAGTGTTCTCTATTTATAACCAATTTTTTATGACTAATACAGCCTCGAATGTAATTTTGCTGCTGTGATATACGTTTTTAAGTTATGAAAATATTTTCTTAATATTTCATGTGTGTGTTTTTCTATAATTTAACGATAGTGGGCGTTTTTGAAACATAAAAAATAATAAACAAAACTCAACCTCAATTGTCAACGATAATAAAATAAAAATTTGTATCTGAAAGAATTGAAATTGAATAAATAATAGATCGCATTTAGCTAAAAATACAATACCTATATATGAGTACCTATATTTATATATTACGTACAATATGAAGAAGCAAAAAATATTCATACAATAGTTATGGAATATTTAATAGATTTTAAAGAAAATTTCTCAATAAACCTGAATAATTTTTCACTTTACATGAGTTCGCTATCTTTCAGAAAGTTACCACAGGAATTCAATGACAAATGATGTGCTAGGTAGCGATTTCAAATAAGGTATTAATAATTTTCTGAGGATATTGAATAGTAGAACCATATACAGTAATCCCCGCTTCACTCAACCACGCTTAATTGCATTTCCGTCCAATTGTATCAGAAATGTTACGTTTTTAGTTCAAAATGTATTTAAATTACTCTGATATTTAGATTTCCCGGTTAATTGAACGATAAATTGTACATTGTCATTGATGCAATTAAACGGAGTTTAAGCTAGACTGAACTGATCTGAAAAAATAACAGTCCTTGAATTGCCTTCAATCAATATTTTAAGTTTAAATTTTAAACTGTTAATACATAATATAAAAATTCAGTTTTTTGACGGGAATCGAAAAAAATTTAAAACGGTGCAGGTTTTATATTAAAGAACACCCGGTACATTTTTTACAGAAGAACTGATAAATAAATAGTTAAAAGTAACCAGATAACATAAAATTTGCGGACTTATTAATGCTGTAAATTCAAGCGTACAAAAGGAAAAGGGGAAACAAAAGGAGTTTGATAACTAGGATGGGATGAATTATTAAAAATGCAGCGAAACTAAATTCCATAAATTAAATGTGCAGGAACATTCAAACTTCCACACTTCGAACGTCAATAACTCAAATTTTGTTATAACTTGAACCAAATCAGGTTTCCGCAGAGTTTAGAGAGCAAGTGATATCGAGTTTCGAGTTTCCAACATTTATGACTAAAAAAAGTGGTAAGTTATGATCAGTTTTTTGAATTCCTGTGTATATGTAGCTGCTGCAATGAGTTGTTCTACTGTGAGGACAATGGAGATGAAATTATTCTTTGCAGCTAAAGCATTTTAATTTGTGAAACTATTTATTAGTTTTAAAGAAATCTACACGATAACTTAGAATATACATAGAAGTTGCTCAACTGATCCTCCTTAGTTTAAATATGATATTAATTCAAATAAGATTTAAATTTTATAAGCAAAAACTCTCTGCGTTTCACCACAAATATCTTAATTAACAATTTTAAAATACATCGAAACTGCCCTACTAATCTCATTGTTCGAAAGATCACATTTCTAAAAAGAAATAATCTAAAGAAACCACAATCCAAAAAAAAAAAAAAAAGGAAAGAAAACAGGAAAGAAATATAGAAATACGTACATAGTACATACGCATGTATATAAATACATATGTGTGTATCTTTGTATGTATGTTTGTGCATGTGCTAATGCTACATATTTTGATGCGATACTTGATAAAGGGAAACAGGAAATGAAATAATTTAAATACTAGATTTGTAAACATATGATAGACTTTTCCATAATAATCTTATATGTATGTATATTATAAATAGAATTAAAAAAATCTAAACAATGATCGCGTTTCGCACTCCATGAGTACCGCACAGAAACGAAACTTGCTACATTAGATGAGCATGTTTCTTGAATGAATTTGACAATTCACAACAGCTGACTGGTAAAATAATAATAAATTATGTGAAACTGAATTTGGACCAAAAAAAAAACAAAAAAATTATTTTACCTTTCTTTCATCACATTTACGCTGTCCATAATTCCTTCTTCTCTTGTTTTATTAGCAATTTTACTTTCGCCATCGCAAAAAATTTCCGCTCAAATGTAGCAAGAGTCAGCGAAACGCGACCAATAACAATACAATATTTTCTAGCATTATGCTATCATAAATCATTACATTTCTACTGTTATCTATATGTTAACCTAAGCTGTATTATAAATGTTCATATTCAACATAACAAGCACTTTAAAGAAAGAAATCATATCGGCGCCGTTTACTGCTTGACTGTCATAATTCAAAAAACATAAATTCAAAGAGAATCGCATTTAAACTTTTCAGTTTACATATCAGTACATACAATTGATAACGACAAATACTCTTCTCACGTGACAAATTATGATATTTTAAACAAGAAAAAGCACTAAACACACCAGTGATTTCTGTATACTTAACTCAAACATTTTATTTTTTGCTTTAAGACATTCTTGCAGCAAACGAGCGATATGTTCATATGTACTAGCTATGTAGAGAGTAACGAAAACTTATGTGCAAGTAGATTCAGAAATCAAGAAATCATTGAAGGTCACTAAAGGTCGCCACAAATTTACCATAAGATTTCTAAAATGTTTTCCTTTATTTAGATGCCGCTCTTTTTTATTCTTTTATAATTTTTTACTACTATTATTTTCTATTACCGGCCTTCTTTTAATTTTAAGCGACAAAATAATATCATATGAAATTGCAGAAATAGACGCGCCGCCACGCATTATTTACTAATTAAAAGAGGGAGTATGTAGATATGTATGTATGTACTTTAATTACGAACATTAGGGCAGGTCCACTTTAAATAAAAGAATATACATAAATGAATTTAAAATGAACGAACTTATCGAAGCCATGCTGCAGCTATTATGTACTTTCTTTTTTATTTATTTAATATTTTGATATGCATTTGCTTGTGTTTAAACTTACTGCTCATCTTGTTAAGATATTTTTTAATTGACTTGTATACAACTAATATTTAGCTTATAACTCAGAAGTCGCACAGGGACCTGGGATCTCTTGATTAACTTTCACACGGAGAAATTATCACGAACTTTTCTACCACACTGTGCGTTATGCGTGCGCTTCTGTATAAGTTAAAATATTGGCAAATTACAACCCGTTGGAGTGTGAAGTAACTCTCTTCAAGAAATTGTTGTTCTTCCGTTCAGCGGCGGCGATAAACTGATACGTTTGCTGTGTTCTGCAAATGTTGAAAGGCACACAGAAAATCATCTGCGACTGAAGCACAATTTTATTCGTATTTTGAAAATGTATGACGATAGACGGTATAGATTGGGTGGGGGAGATTGTATATGTATTTAAAGAGTATAGTTTTTATTATTCTTTTCTTGGACTTTTACGCTTTGGCAAACTCAACGTTGCATATTCATTTTACATAGTACCACTTTTCTGTATAAGGAAATATTTTTATGGAAGGTATCCGTAATTATAATTGCAACTCTGCCTTAGTTGATTACACTCTTTTAATCCGCGCGCAACTCTGCTAATAACGCCCAGCTGGTAATCAGAAAGTAGGTTTGTTTTCTATATTCATTCTAGACTAATAAAAGCGCAGAATGGTGTTGAAGGGATAAAAACTAGTTCTTACAATTTTGAAATATCTTATTCCTATTTTGTGTTGAAAAACCGCAAACGGTAGAGTTTGTTTTCTACAAAATTATTGTTGGGAACTTTCATAAGACAGCAAAATGTATATATGTATGAATATGTGTGGCAACATGATATACTAGCTTAGGTTGGCATAAACAAAAAATGAGATTTATTTATTTATTTTTTTGTTTTTTCCCTTCCATTCATTTACAAATATATCACGCACAACATGAGTGGATGCGAAAAGCCCCGCCTAGGCGCTCCATGGGCTGCTGTGCCATTAAAAGTAAAGTAAAGTAAGATACATTCAACACACAGGGTGTATTCCTATGAATGCAGAGCATTGTGTTGAATGGAAGGAAGAAGGAGGGAGAATGAGAGAGGGAATGCAATCAACCACACAGATGACATATATATTCGCATAAAACCCAAGTTTATCGACATATAAAACTGCTATTGCCAAAGATATAATATCTACAGAATACTTGGAAAAGAAAGTCTTTAAGTTTGAGATAAGTTATGTTAGGTGTAATAACCATTGAGTCGAAACAAACAGTGTAATATCTCGGCCTTTGGATAGAAAACTTATTTGGAATAAACAGACGCAGATTGTAGTTCTGTGTATAATGGATACGATCAAATTTTTTAAACTGAAATAAATACTTAACATATGTAAAGGACCCGCGAATTGTATCTGCCTCGGAAGCAACAGATGCAGATTCCGTTAATGTCTGATCTTACCTAATTCGGCCCCAAGGAATTCAATGAACCCGACCGTTTTGTCAGATTTGCTCGAGTTTTCGAGATAATGATATTTTGTATCCCCCCTTTATGAAAATATTTTCTTATTAACCGATTTAGACTTTGGTCGAGCCATTACATGGAACCAGAAAAAAATATACCCATTAAAACCCTATCTGCGCCACTGATACTTTTATATAGTATAAGATACAACAGAACAATTCACAATCCGTATAAATTTTTTCTCCAAATTTTTCGATGTTTTTCTTTACCAAATTACTCAAATTTGACCATTTCTGGCAAAACGTTTGTTATCATTGAATTCCTTGAGCCCAAATAAGGTGCGATCCCCCATCAAAAGCATTAACAAGCAGGAATTTTTAGCTAATTATAAGTTGTACTTGGAAAAAACTCAAATTTTGTAACCTTAAATTTAGCTTAATGGTCAATTACATGCAAGTCGCAGAAATTGGTAAAAGTTATAGATATGTGACTTGATCTCATCCAATAAATGCTTTTTTGAATGCATCAATTTAGTGAAGTTGCTTAGAACAATATAATCTGAAAAAAGAAAGTACAAGGGAAAATAAATAAGGAAGAAATAAAATGCTATTACTAATTTTTAACTTTTCGCACTCATTTAAGTGCCTTCACTTTGGTAAAAATTAACTGAAGAAAAGTTTTAGAACTATCAACTATTATCGTTAAGGGTGTACAATTGTCCATTGTCCAGGAGTGGAACGAGTCAGTAGGAGATTTTATTATATGATAGACTGTTGTGTCGAGTAGACCACTAATTTCCCCCAAGGTCAGTAATTTATAAGAGATACTGACTCTTTTCAAAGTTCATTTGTTATGCCTATACTCTTATGTATTTAGAAAATTCAATCATACAGATTTATTTCACATAATAAACCTTCATTATAATACATATGGTATATTGTTACAAAATTACAAATTCGATTTCATAAACGGTTTCAAATGTTCTTCAAATGCTCTTGGTACTGGTATTTGGTTAAGAGGACTACGTTTAGCTGATTCGAAGATACGCTCATATACATTGCCATCGTAACAGCCCAACACTGAATTCAATACGCGATCATGAAAATCAAAACCATCAGAAATTGTCACAGCATCGGGACGTAATTTCTTCAAGACAATTTCTAGACGACGTTGCAGCGAGTGCACATCTTTGTCAGTGAGTGCAACGAACTGGGTATGAAATAAATAAAGGAGAAAGTATTCAATTACTTAGTTCATTAGTAGAAATTAAAAAAGTTATTCTAAAACTTACTCTTAAAATATCGTTCAGATGTTTTAGCATTGTCTGTACTAGGAATAACTCTAAGATATTGTTTAGCACGTTTTTCAAAGCATTTGTGCATTTTGCCGATTTACGGCCGGTTATTCGAATATAAAATATACCGGCAATTAATTGACGGCCATGTAGCTAAAATAAGATTTCGAAATAAAATCAATATAGTAAAAATAGTAAAATAATATTCTCGAGCTATCAAAGCTATCACAGAACCAGAAAAAATTCTACAAAATATTGGCAATTAAAACTTTAAATATTTTACTCACCTCAGCAGCTTGAGTTAGCTCAATGCCTGTATTATTAGCAGCCTCCTCTTGTGTTTGACCGCCACTGATACGTTTCGATAGATTGTCAAAAGCAATGCGAGTTTTGCTATACATAATAAATGGAATAATCATAATTCTTTGTTCACTTTAAAAAGTTCAATATTTTATTTATAATGTACGCGACGAGAAATTATCACAAGTAATCAAGTTATCAATTTTTGTTGCGATATTTTCATTTCAAAGATATTTTCTCAATATCAATCATTTAAATGTCACCAAAGTTTAATGTAAATTATTGAGATCACATTGTAGGTTTTTCTCCCTTTGCACATTCTTACAATTAATAACTCGTTTAAAACAAAGTATACAAACACATGGCTTAGGTCTCTCTAAGAATTGGCTTAACTTACTTTGCCGCTGCATACTGCAAAACCTTAACTATACTTTCCCACGAACCATCCCAATGAGGGAACTCATGCATATTATTCACTTCCTTTAAATAGGCAACACTAGGAAGCATTTTATTGCCTTCACTAAGATTCATCCACGATTTGACAAGGAAACGCCCAATTTGTAGCAACAACACGGTATTCTCTCCTTCATAAGTCCAAGCTGCCACAGCATTACCATAAATATTGCCGAAATTGGCAGCAGTCAAATAACCGTGTCCACCGCAAGCCAAACGTAGACGTTCAATGCCCACGCAAGAATCCGTAGTAGAAAGGACTTTCAAAGCACACGACATTATATGCAATTCACGTAGGCGTGAATATTCGCTCCTAGATATTTCTTTTATCGTCTGATCGTACATTTCCCACATGTACTCAGCAGCTAGCACATATGCCATACCTGTGGCAATTTCAGGAAAAAGTTTTAATTGTTGCGTTACATGATCCATAATTTGAGGTTCTGGTTCACTGAAGTAAACAATTGACCTAAGTGAAAGTCATGTTCGAAAGTGGTACAACTTACTTGGGATTAATTGGACTCTGACGCCGTACCGCGGAATAACGTGTTGCTATAGTCGCTGATTGCAATAAAAATGTAGATATTTGGTTTACAATCAAACAGCGCATAAATACCATGGTCATATAATTTAATTTCGAAGCAGGACTTTGAATGAAACTGCCATCGCGGTTCACTTTAGCATTTTTCATCAACATATTTACGCGAGGTATGCGCACGTTCTTTAATCCCAGGAAGCCTTGATTCACGCCCATCATACCGACTTTCTTGCCAATTTCACCGATATCAACACCCGCCAGTGGCATATGTGTCTCGGCATCACGCAGTGGTACAATGAACATCTGTATACCTTTATGCTCGCCATCGATATAGAGCTGTGCCACAACCATTGCATGGTTTGCTGTGTGACCCACTGTGAAATGGACAGTAGATGTAAGGAAATTATCGAAAGATTCCTATAACTACTTACATCCACCGGGCCACCATTTATATGCTTCTAAACATGGCGTATTTAATACAAATTCATCCGTTTTTCGATCGTAATCGGCACGTGTCTGTATTCCACGTACATTGGTACCATGTGACAGCTCAGTTTGTGCATATGTTCCAATTATATTACAATTTACTGCTGGTACACCAAATTTCTGGATTTGTTCCGGTGTTCCTTGTCCCATGATCACATCTATAAACATTGTGCTGTGCGTTGCGAAGGGGTTATTCATTGGCAGAAGCGCATGACTTACTAGACCGTACAGCATTTTTCTAGAATTTTTAAAATACAAATATAGGTACATATATTGTGCTTATAAATTCAGAAGTAAAAACAATAACAGCCTAAGTCGAGATAAGATAAAAAACTCTTTCCTTGTATTGTTGACTATAAATAGCATACTGGTACAAATTTTAAAATACTTTTCCGAATTATCAAGAATAGTCTTTGCTCTGAATATACACGTAGGGTTTTCTGAAATATTATTATAGTTTTTTTTTATAATTTTTCAATTGAAAGCTATCAAACTTTCCAAAGAATAAAATAAATTGAAGCTTTTTTTTTTGCCTTTTACCAAAGAACTACTGATTAAGCTTGAATCAAGTTGGTAATACTTACCTGAAAAAGTTGACGTTGAGTTTGCCTTAGTTACAATATGTTACCTTCTGAAAAGTTACAGTGCTGGAAAATTGTTTATTTTATTATTGTATGTGTAATTGGGTCCAGAATTCAGGCTTCATCGGCTTTACAGTTCTCTAACATAGTTCCTAAATTGGTGTAAATTCTCAAATGATGCTTAGATCAAGTAGACTCTCTAGATTCAGTTCTTTATATCATATTTTTCAACTTTTATTTTTGATTCTTTTTACCCAATTTGTTGAACTTCTGCGTTTTTTCTGAACATTTGAAGAATCTTTTCGGATTCATAATTAGTTGGACGAGTTTGATAGCTTTGAGTAGAAATGTGTAGAAATATGTACCTTAGAAACTATAGCAATATTTGAGAATACTTTGTGTTCAGGTCAAAGACCATTATTAAATATTAAATATAATATAATTTGGAAAATTATTTAAAAATTTTAATAATTTTATTATGTTGTCAAAAATATGTGGTTCACCACAGATATGTACTTGTATGTGTATATCTTCACTTTTATAAGTACTCAATAAAAATTTTTTCTGTATATCATTTTTGTAATGAAAATAAGTTTTCTATGTTAAAAGTTGGTTTTTTTCTATCGTTAAAAATATCTGGGTTCTCATTGCAGATATTACGAGTACTTTTATTATGTATTTACTTATATTTAAAAATGACTTGCTTGTTATTCAATTTCTAATCTATCGATAATAGCATAGAATAATTGGTTAAATATTCGGTTGATTACTTACGGCCATATTTCATTGCCTTTCGGATTTCGTTCCAATTGTAGATTTCTCATTTTTGTTGCCGCTTCGGTTACCGATTTAACTGATTCATTGTAGAGATCTTCGTGCGAGAGATATTCATGATCATGATTAACACCACCACCTAAGTCATCCAACAAACTATGCTCTGTAGATGAAAGTAGAATGGATTGTACATAGTAATGAAGTATGAATACATATGTATAGTATATGGAAAAGGTACTTTATCAGAAAGGATGTAAAAGACGCACCTAAATCTGGTTGATCATGCACCGAAAAAGTGGACGAAATTCTTGAAAAGGTAGAAGAAGACCGATACATAGGCAGTCGCGACATCGCTACAGATCTTGGCATTGCTCACCAAACGGTTTTGAACCATTTAAAAAAGGGTGGTTATTCGAAAAAATAGTGGATATTTTGATGCCACATAATCTGAGCGAAAAAAA
Source organism: Palloptera scutellata (assembly GCA_958295655.1). Taxonomy (NCBI): domain Eukaryota; kingdom Metazoa; phylum Arthropoda; class Insecta; order Diptera; family Pallopteridae; genus Palloptera; species Palloptera scutellata. The sequence goes on from OY282451.1 coordinate 47,234,127, forward strand.
TCTTACTGACCGCATTTCAGTATGTGAATCTCTTTTGAAACGGAATGATTTCGAACCATTTTTGGACAGATTGGTTACTGGTGATGAAAAATGGATAACGTATGATAATAATGTGCGAAAAAGATCATGGTTAAAACGAGGTGAGCCTGCCCAAATCGTCGCAATACCGAACTGACACCAAGGAAGGTTTTGCAAAGTATTTGGTGGGAATGAAAGAGTCCTGTGTACTACGAGCTGCTTCCGCGTGGCCAAACGATTAACTAGGAACTGTACTGTCAACAATTAACAAGATTGAATGAAGAGCTCGAGGAAAAATGGAATTAGTCAACAGAAAGGGCGTCGTCTCTCATCACGACAACGCCAAACCACATACTTATTTGGTGACCAGCCAAAAACTGAGGGAGCTAGGATGGGAATTTTTAATGCATTCACCACTCGTTGCAGAATTTTCTTAATGGCGGAAAGTTTAATACCCAAGAGGACTGCAAAAAAGTCTCGTCCGAGTTTTTCGAGCGGAAACCCCGGGAATTCTTTAAGGACGGTATTATGGTTTTGCCAGAAACGTGACGAGAGGTGGTCAATAACAATGCAAAATATTTGATTCAATAAAGTTATTTTGATATATGAAAAAGAAAATTGGCTAAACTTAGCTCACTTTTCTGAACTTTCTTTTCAGCCAAACTTATATTTTTACTATTTTTCTTACATTATATACATAAATTATGATGTGTCACGAAGAGAACGATAACGCAATCATTTTCCGAAATTAAAAAATGTATATCTTAGCTTTTGTTTTTCACTGAAGTCTGTATTATATTTAGTCAAGAAAGGCATTAAAACTATATGCACACAACTATATCACAATTATAAATCAGCAAGCAAACTTTCCTTGCAGAAAAATCTATTTGTTTTTCTATTTTTGTTTCGAAGAATTGCGGCTTCAGTAGCATCCAATCTGTGAAACCCGTCTTACTTATGTAAGTGCATATGTATATGTTCGGAATAGCTTATCGCTAGAGAAGTACATATGTATGTATAAGAATTTAATACTGTTTACTAAACTGCTCGATTTAAATAATTCTCATTAATAAAAATTGCTTTAAAAATACATACTATGTAAATCATTTGATTTGAGGTAACAGCAAGAACTTTTTTTCGTTTTCACGACATTTTGAGGAAAGTATTTCAACTCAGTATTTGATTGTCCAACGTCAAAAACGTTGTCGTTAAAAGTTAATGCAAATGTCTACATATTACAGTGAGGCTCTTTTTTAATATGTACATGATAAAAACAGCATCTAATTAAGTTAATAGTGTATGAATAGGTCAAAAAAAGAAATTACAAAAAAAAAAATTTTAAGAATAATTAAAACAAACATTCATGGGTTTACTGGGCTGTGACCAAAGATTAGAAACGTAGGCATTCCTTTTTATATAATTCACTAATTCACTCCTAATTTAAGACAGTGAAGCAAAATAAAATGCAATGATTGAGCTTGTAATCTGAATTTCGTTTGAGTGGCTAAGTTATGTGTAGTTAATTATAAGTTTTCGAACCATTTTATAAATTATTGCATATTGTAAATTCGATACGATGCATGCTGAATAATACGGACTATTAAATACAGTAATACATATGACAATTGGTTTTTAGAAGGCAATAGTAGTGAGCCAGTTATATAAGATGGATTGATTAGTTCAAAGTTCAACAATTAGCAACAGCGAATATAAAATTTACCATAGATATCTACAAATTATATTATAAAGGGTGATTTTTTACTACTTTATATTTCTGACAGTTCACGCGTGATTACTTACATGTGTCAAAGAAGAAGTGTGTTTAAATTGGACCTTCAGAATGGACCATTTTAAGCGTAGCCGCGGACAATATTTAATTGAAATTATCTTTAAACAGTAAATGCCAGAAATTGATGTATCGATTCAAATAAAAATTTCATTCACTTTTGTAAAATTTCTGTTTTTTTTTTGTAATTTTCAAAAACCAATTTTACGAAAGAAATTGCCACTTTTTTACTTTGTCTTATTATGTACCATAAAATGCATATCCTGTATATCGATGCTGAACTTTGTATTTTGGTATGCAGTATCTTTATAAATAATAAGAGTAAAAACTGCCTAACTGTAACATAAAGTTGGTTAAGTTTACTAACATTTATTAAAAGAAATATCGTAGTAATATTTTCGGTAGTAATATAGTCAAATATTTTTATTACATATAAGGTAGACGTGGCAATAGATTCCACCTATTTTCACTTCGGATCAATTCAATTTTATTTATTTATCCCGTGAAGCCCTTGGGGCTTATCTGCATGAAAGTTATTGGACTATTTATGTAGAAACTTATACTAAGTTATATTTACTTACATACTTATATGTACACGTATTTTTCTCAGATCCTCTATGGTAGCGCGGTAGCTAAATCCTGCCAAAATATTGTAGACACAGTAGACAATGGAATGAGACGTTTCATCTAGCCACTCTTTTCTATAATTCGATGTCGACTTTAAACCGCATGAGCAAATACCAAACTTTTCAAACTCTCACTGAGCCATCAACAACGTCACCTATGGCCTTTAATGTAAAATTGTGATCCTGGTAGCAACTTAGATTGAGTTCAATTTTTCATAAGTTTCATCCATAATTGATGCCCGATACTTTTTCTTTGCAGAAGCGGGAGTATAATTTTCTGCACCGCAACCATTTTTTGTTTTTTGTTTTTTTTTCGAAATTTCTGTTGCATATATTTTTTTTTTTTATTGAAACATTCAATTCGTAGGGTGTACCCCTGTGAATACAGAGCATTGTGTATATTGGGAGGAAGAAAGAGGAATTGCTTGACCATCCACCATATTCCCAAGATGTGGCTCCCAGCGACTACTACCTGTTCCGAAACCTGAAACAGTTCCGTTTTTCGTCGAATGAAGAAGCTATAGCAGGGGTAGAGGTATATTTTGCAGACCTTCCGCAATCACACTGCTGCACTAAGTGTATTGAACTGCTAGGAGATTATACTGAATAATAATTTTTATATATAGAATACACCGCTCAGCCCCGCAAGAAAAATCTGGTTCCGAAAACTTAAAAAAAAGCACATAAAATAAAATTTAATTAAAGGAAAATGCTACAAAGGGCACTTGGTATTTAGCTTATCGACAATAACTTAATGAACTAGTTCATTCCTACTACTATATCCTATTGTAAAAACAACTGAACGATGGCTCGGGAAGAGCTTTTATTGTGTACAGATAGAAATGGAAAGTACTCACAATTTAATGACATGTCGAACCATTTTCCGGTAGCCACAAGATTTGCCTCATTTGAATGTATGAAAATTATAACAAAGTGAAATAAGTTCCAAATTACGCTTTCAAGTGTTTCCATATACTCGAAATAATTTTTTGGTTTAAGAGCGAAAGGTACGTAAATACTCATGCATAATTTCAGAATTCTCTCAACCCCAGTGATTCTCTGATATAGTGCAATGAATACGACAAAAGAAACCATAACGAATGTTATTTATACTGAATAAATTACTTATGTATGTATGTATAGTATGTATTTTTGACTTCTCGAATATCTACATATGTATTTCGACTTTGCTGAAATATGTACTATGTATAAGTTTTTTAAGTTCAGAAAAATGTATAGCTAGAAATAATAAAAAATTTGAACTGAAGGTGGATTCAGAAGACCATATATTTAATACTATGGCGCATAGCCATAGTCAAAAATAAAGTGTACTGTAACTAATCTATGTATACTTTACTGCAAAGCATTTCTGATAAAATTAAAGTATGATAGTAGATTAGTTAAAGTACACATTATTATTGACTATGACTATGCGCCGTTTAATTTTTTTTTAAAATTTTTAATACGTTTATAAAGTTTCAAAATACTTTTTTGTATTTGTGGGGAATCCGTCTAACTTCATATGGCAACACTGGTATATAACCAAAATTCCATCTCGGCAAAGTTTTATCAGAAAATCAACAGGTAGATAATTATTTAGTTAATAAAAAGCAGCTATTTTGAATGGTTGTTAACTGCCCCCGACAATATCCCATTAATATGTATAATTTTTTAGAAATATTTATTATATTTTTATGAAAGATTACCGATTTCTCGTTTCTCTTTTAATTTCTCAGCGCTGCCATGCCACCAATTTTGAAATTTTTCAAGGTTAAAAGATGCACCGTCACGTTCTTTCTGAATATCAGGATTAATACGCGTTGGAATTATACTAGTTCGACAAGTCATTTTTTAAAATACAATTACAAAAGGCTTTTTACTGTATTTATTAATGGTAAGATTAAAAACCGTTTACTACCTGTAACACAGTTGGACTGAATTGCTTTATGAATAACTACAACGAAAGCTTTTAAAGCAGCTGTTCATTCGGACATTATCACGAACACTACATACCATAAACAAAATATAATATTATATATTATATAGCTACATACATATTTATATACATATGTACATATGTAGGTACATATGTATGCAGATGATAATGAAGCTTTCTTTTCAGTTTGTACCTTACACTCATCTAAGATATATTAGTGATAAGCCCCGGTTATCAAAAAAAATTTATTCTCATCCCATAATTTTAGTTGCTCTTTTAGATATGTAAGGGCATAGTATACTTACTTGCATGACTTCTGCCATCTAAAATGAGTTAGAAAATGTGTGAATGTGCAGGCAGTACATGTTATGCAACGCGGTGCATATTATGGAGGCTCGCATTCGCCCCTTAGAACTCAAATTGTTGATAAGTGAATTTCGATGAATATTGTACGAGTACATAAATAGACAAGCCTTATCACTTTATGTTCCATTTTTGTTGTTTTTATGACTGAGTTAGAGATAACATTTTTACTTTTTACTCTATGTAGTATGCTTTGTGTTAATGAGGTTATAAGTAAATACTTACTTCGGACTTCAAAACGGCTGATTTGAAATTGGTTTCGAATGAAATAAAATTTTCATTCAATCAATTACTAGTTCGTTGAGCCAGAGTAGGAGTCGGTTGTTTTTAAAACAGATCAGTTAAAAATAAAGTAGTTAATATACTAATTGATTTTTTTATACAATTATATTTTGTGTACTGGGTAAACGAGGCTTTGTAATGATCAAAGTTGGAGTTTAAGCTGTAGAGGCATTCTGGTTTTTGAAGAGACTATATGGAATTGTAATTGAAATCATATTTTTGAGAGCTTTAGGCTGATATTGGGTCATAGACGTCACAGTTTTTTATGAACGAAATATTATTTTTTTTTAAGTTTCTTTTATTCTTTGATTAGGAATTATTTATCTTATGCAGTGAAAATTATTATTAGTTATTTAACTCATTTAACATATTTTTATATTTTAGATTTTAAAAATGGTTTCAAATACTGATCGAATGACTTTGGTACTGGTTGTTTATTCAGTGGACTCTTTTTAGCCATATCGAAAAGACGCTCATACACATTGCCATCATAAGAGCCCAACGTTGAGCTTAAAGAACGATCACGAAAATCAAAACCATCACAAATGGCGACAGCATCCGGGCGTAACTTCTTCAAAACTTGTTCGAGACGTGTTTGCAAGCCCCGCAAATCAGCATCGGTAAGTTTAATAAGCTTTAATGAGAAACAATATAATTTTATAGGTTCAGATGTATAATTACTAATAAGAAAATATTTTCTCAACGTACTCTTAATAGATCTCCCGTATGCTTCAAAGCAGTATGCACCAAATAGAGTTCTAGAAGATTCTCCAGCACCTTATTTAATGCTGACGATTGCACCTTTGCTGCCGAAGGGGAAATTTGTTCCAAGAAAGTAGCACAAACAAAAGAGCGACCATGTAACTAAGCATAAGTGATACAATTGTAAGAAACAGTGCAAACAAAGAGAAATTTCGATTTCTGCTCACCACAGCTGCTTGCGTTAACTCTATGCCGGTATTATTAGCTGCTTCAGCTTCGGTTTGGCCGGATTTCAAACGTTCTGTTAAATTTTCAAATGCCAGACGCGTCTGACTAAAGAAACAGAGACAAATTTTTATTTTTTTAATTAAATAATGATAACAGACATATTGAAAATTTTATGTTTACTTTGCTGCTGCATATTGCATCGCTTTTACAATATTCTCCCATGTGCCAGACCATTTGCCAAATTCATGCTTATTACCCTCTTCATACAAATAGCTAACAGTTGGCGCTAATGGTTTTCCAGAAATAGCACTCCGCCATGATTTCATTAAAAACCGCCCAACTTGCAAGAGCAGCACTGTGTTCTCACCTTCGTAAGTGCAAGCTGCCGAAGCAGAACCATGAAGTGGACCCATGTTTGAAGATGTGAGATAACCATGCCCACCGCAAGCTAAACGAAGACGCTCTACACCCTCACTGGAATCGTAGGAGCAGAGGGCTTTCAACGAACACGATAATGCATGCATTTCCGGCAAACGTGAGTATTCCCTACTCTTTATACCCAATGAAGTTTCATCAAACAAAGTCCAGAGATAATCTGAAGCTAAGCGAAAAGCAATAGCAGTAGCAATTTCGGGGAAAAGTTTTAACTGTTGTGTCACATGATCGATAACTTGAGGCTCAGGCTCACTGAAGTGAAGAAAAATTAATACAGTCAATATCTCTTTAATGTAACCAATTATTCACTTACTTTGGATTAATTGGACTTTGCCGACGTACCGCAGAATATCTTGTAGCTATTGTAGCACCCATTGCCAGCATTGTAGCATTACTTTGTACTATCCAGCAACGTGTGTACACCATAGTGAAATAGGTTAATTGAGAAACGGCGCTCTGTATGAAGGTACCATCACGTAGTACCTGTGCATTCCGCATTAGCATACTTGTGCGCGGTATACGCACGTTCTTGAGACCTAAATATCCGTTATTTACACCGTAGAAACCGATTTTCTTACCGATTTCACCGATATCAATACCAGGCAAGGGCATATGCGTATTTTCATCACGTAATTGTATGAAAAACATTTGTACTCCCTTAGGTTGATTGTCAATGTACATTTGAGCGACCAAAAGACAATAATTGGAAGAATGGCCCACTGAAAGTGAGAAACTAAATAATATTGAATATGTAAAAATTTAGAATAAAAATTTGACCTACATCCACCGGGCCACCATTTGTATGCAGTCAGTGTTGGTGAATTCAATACAAACTCATCGGTTTTATGATCAAAATCAGCTCTAGTCTCCAGTCCTCTGAGAAATGTGCCATGCCCCAATTCAGTTTGTGCGTAAGTGCCACATATCTCAAAATTCTCAGCACGTTTTCCAAATTTTTCGTATTGCTCGTCGGTGGCCTGAGTTTTCAGGGCTTTCACTAGCATAGAAAATTGTACGCCGAACATATTACCTGCCGGTATTGCGCCCCATATATATGAAGAGTTATAAAGTGTACTGGAAAACATAGAATAAGGTTTAAGATATGTACATATGTATATATATGTACTGTTGGAAAACTGCATAATTTTTAAATACTTACGGCCAAATATCTGTACCTCCGGGATTACGTTCTTGTTGAAGTTTACGCAACTTTTGTGCAGCTTCCAAAGACTGTTTCATAGCATATTCATATATCTCACCATGCGATTTATAATGGAATAAAGTGTTATCTTCTTTCATATCCTTAAACATATAATGTTCTGAAGAACAAAATTAGAGAGAAAGTAAATTAAAATAACAATTGGCTTGATTGTCTCTTATGCGAAAGGTGGAACTTATATTGGAATTGCAAACAACTAAAAATTTAAAAGTTGCTCAACTTTACGGAAAGAAATGGAGTTAACTACTGTACAAAAGCCTCTAGTTCAACTTAGCTGTCAACCGCATTCAAACGCCGACGCACGCAAACCAATTTTATGGAGTTTCTCCTTATGGATTTGGATTACTTACTTTAACAAAATAATTAGTATCTAACTAAATTTCAGTTTTTTTTCAACTGGCAGCATATTTCAACATACACGATATACATATATCGAGGGAAGTTTAGTAACATATGCATTTTGAACTTTAATTTTGAACTTCGAACTATATAAACAAAAAAAATTTAACATTTTGTTAATTACCATTTAACAACACAAATAACCTCTTACGATAGCACGAAGATTCTCTTATTATGTATGTTTGTCGAATATCCAAAGCTTACCCAATTCTCTTTTGAATTTCAATTTATCTGCTCCACCATGCCACCAAGTGGCAAAATCGTCAACATTAAAACTGGCTGCATTTCGCTCCTTTTGCAGATCAGGATTAACAGTAGCGGGAATAATGTTGTTGTCTGACATTTCCTTGTAGTTTTTAACAAATTTTATTAGTTTATATTGCAGAATTTATAGATTTTCACTAGACACAGACGCGTTCAACAACTTTCCAATTTAGCAATCAAACGATAACTAAACTTTGCTGGCCTATGCAAGAGAGCGCTGAGTAAGAAAATACGCTCTGAACATTTACACCATGTAGATAAATACAATAGGTAATGTATGTTTGACTTTATACCATGCGTTTTATTAATAAAGATTTCTTAACTTTAATGACTGTGCAAAAAACTTTTAACTATAAAAGAAATATGAAATACTTTAAAATGATAAGAATGTTAGAGTGCTGATTTTTTTGTCAACAAAATGCGAAATTATTAGATTAACAGAGTTTCAATTTAACAAGAAGTGAGAGCGAATGAATGTTAGTTTTATATTGATAGAAAACTGCTGTTACAAATAATTAACTCCAAATAGCAAAATAAAGATTTAAAAGATTTCGTTTAGTTCAATGAACTCAAAATATTTCATTAAACACTAAAAAAGATATGGTAATTTGCAATATACAACTATTACAGATACTTACGAGTGTTTAGAAACAAGAAGCAATGAATATAAAACACGATCGTTCTTTAAAGCATTCACTTTAAAATAATACAAAATAATACAACGGAAGGAAAATATTTACCAGAAATCAAAAGCACTGAGTTTCATCCCTGAGCTGAGGCTGTCAAAATTAGTGAAAGGAGGCTGTAAAACTAGCGATTTAGTTGACAGCTTTGATTTTACATCTCTCGTTTACATCTTACTTTACTTTTAATGGCACAACTGCCCATGGAGGGCCTAGGCCGAGCTTTTTCGCATATGAAAAGCTTTTCATAGGCAATTTTTACTCCTGTAGGTTTGCCATTGCCTGCCAAGACGTTGTGCCGTGTAGAAAAATTATTTTTTCTACTTTTTGATTTTGCTTGTGCCGAGATTCAAACCCCGGACGCTCTGCGTAGCAGTCCAACGCACTACCACCACACCACAGCGACCACTCTCGTTTACATCAGTTGAGTAAATAACGTAGGAGGTTTTCTGGTGTAGAGGAGATAAATATGAGCTTAAGAAAGCGTCTATCTCTTTATCGGTGTCCTGTGTGATTGCATTCCCTCTTTCATTCTCTCTCCTTCTTCCTTCCATTCAACATAATGCTCTGCATTCATAGGGGTACACCCTGTGTGTTGAATATACCAATAAAAAAAAAGAAGTCATTTCTGCTTAAACGAAAACGCAATATGAGTATAACCCCAGTGCGACAGGATAAATATATCATGGACACTATTTATTAGCGAACTCCTGAACCCATTTTTATCAGATTCTGCAAACTTTTTATATTCATTGAGACTTATTCATTACCTATCGTCCAAGCATTTATTATCAAAAACATTTGTAAATATACCAGTCCTAGCCACTCTCTTGGTAGATCTTCAATAGATTAAACTTATTTAAAATTATAACTAATGATTATTATAAATCGAGTTTTTGACTTCAGCAATATTCCCACACAAGCTACAAAAATTTAAAAGTATTTTGTTTTTGCAAAGAGTGTATATGTTTAAGATCGGCAACGAGTATGCGAGGCACGCAAATTAACATCAGTAAAATTGATAAACTTGAATAAAAAAGAGTAAAAATACATAAGCCAAAAAAAAATTTCTATATATAAGTACTCTTAACATTATAGATCTCCAAAGTGCCGTAAGGTGCTGGTTATATTGATGCTTGGTGTAGTGGTTACATCGGTGTTCGTTACAGAGTTGCCTTTTGTCGAAATTCAGTTTATTTTGTAATACTCTATTGTTCGCAACGGCAATACTAAATGGTATACCAAAAAACTTAAACGATTTTATCAATATGGAGAGTGCAATTAATAATATATATGAAAAATTATGAAAATATGATTTTTCTTCAATAGTTTTATGAATAATATATTTATTATTCACTTTTAAAAATTAAAAAAATTCGCAACTTCGCTTTTCGGCATGTAAAAATAGTGATGTTCAGGATTGCATGTCTTCCTTCTATTTTACATACATTTTTGTTGTTTTTTTGTAGAATAACTCATTGTGCTCGCTGTGAGAGTGAGTATAAGCTCTTTTTTCGTGTTTGGGCAACAACAATTGCATGGTATTCGCCGAGCAAAACCATAACCATAACCTAACATATAACCACAGCCTAAGGTAGTATGCAGTTCTAGAAGGTAGTTCAGCATTTTCTTTGATGCTGACGAGAAGCGAAAATTACTCTTAAAAACATAGCACAATCAAAAGAACGACCATGAACAACTAAGCAGAAGAGAAACACTTGTAAGAAAGAGCGAAAATAAAGAGAATTTACATTTTGACTCACAGCAGCTGTTTGCGTTAACTCTATGCCGGTATTATTGGTTGTTATAGCTTCGGTTTGAACAGATTTCAAACGCTAAATGAGACTTACTAAAATAACAAAAAATTAAATAATTATTTTAATTAATTGATAACCGATTTTTTGAAATTCCGTCTTACTTTGCTGCTGCATATTGCAACGTTTCGCTCCATTTGCGAAATTTATTGTTTTAGGCGCTTCTTTCAAATAGCCCACAGTTGGTGGTAATGTTTTGCTAGAAACTGCGCTGCGCCTACTTGTAAGAGTAGAAAAGTGTTCTCACCTTCATAGGAGTATGCCGGTGTAGCGGTAGTATGAAGTGGACCCATATATGAAAAAGTCAAATAGCCATGACCACCACAAGCTAAACGCAGACGCTCAACACCTTCATTCGAATCATAAGTGTATAGACCTTTCAACGAGCATGCAATTCCGGTAGAGGGTAAATGTGTATTCTTCGAGTTTAATTTCCGGCGAAATGGCGTTGAGCCAAGTACCATATAACACCATAATCTTGCCGGTAGCAATTTCAGGGAAGAGTTTCAGTTGTTGTGTCACATGATCGATAACTTCAGGTTAACTGAAACGAAGAAAGATGTGATACAGTTAGTATATTTGTTTAATGTAGCAATACATAGATGAACTTACTTTGAGTTGATGGGGCTTTGTCGACGTATCACAGAATATCTTGTAGCAATACTGGTAGCCATTGTAAGTAAAGTAGCATTATTACACACTATCATGCAACACATTTCCATCATAGCGAAATATGTCAATTGTGATAAACGGCTCTTTAATTAGGTACCGGCGAATTCCGCATTAGCATATTTTAAGTGGTATACGTAGAAACAGAAATTCTTACTGATTTCACCAATATCAATACCCGGCAAGGGCATGTGAGTATTTTCATCACGTAATTGTATGAGACACACTTATATGTACTCCCTGGGGTTGATTGTCAATGTATATTTGAGGGACTAAAAGACAATAATTGAAAGAATGGGCCACTGAAAGTGTGAAACTAAATAATATTGAATAAGTGAAAATTATATTTAAAAATTTTACCTACATCCATTTATATGCCATTGTATATTATATATTTATATACATTATATTTACTTTACTTTTACTTTTAATGGCACAACAGCCCATGGAGGGCCTAGGCCGAGCTTTTCGCATCCACTCATGTTGTGCGTGTTATATTTGTACATGAATGGAAGGGACCTACAGTTTAATGCCGAATCCAAACGGCGAAGGGAAAAGCTTTTCATAGCAATTTTTACTCTTGTAGGTTTGCCATTGCCTACCAAGAAGTGGTGCCGTGTAGAAAAATTATTTTTTCTACTTTTTGATTTTGCCTGTGCCGAGATTCGAACCCCGAACTCCAACGCACTACCACTATGCCACAGCGACCACAGTGACCATATACTACTGTGGGCAAAAGTTAGTAAGACTTTGTTCATAATTTCAAATTTTTTTATTCATTCTTCCAAATCTATTTCGTCCCCTTCAAAGTAATCCCCCCCGGCCCCAATACACTTGTGCCAACGTTTTTTCCAATTCTCGAAACTGTTGTTAAAGTCAATTTCCGGAATAGCCTTCAATGCGCTTAGTGATTCATGTTTAATGTCTTCAATTTACTCAGGGTGGTTGCGGAACGATATCAGTCGAATTTTTGGCAAAATGGTCTCGTAAAACCAATGCAGTGATTTTGGAACCAATCGTGCATTCACTCTTCTTATGCCCAAATGATGTTTTAAAATGGTTTTCACTGATCCTTCCGATAATCCAACGATGCCAGTAAGGTCTCTGACTGTTAATCGTCGATTCTCGAGCACCAATTCATTGATTTTATTGACGTGTTGATGGCCGTCCTGGACGTGGTTCGTCGTCAACGCGTTCTCGACCATCTTTGAACAATTTGCACCAATCAAAAACACTTGCTCGCGACATACAATTATCACCGAAGGCCTTGGCAACATTCTGAACGTTTCGGCACCAGAAATTTGATTCCGCACACAAAATTTAATGGAACTTCTTTGTTGAATAATTTCACTCATTGTGAAAATCGCCGAATGCACTTTTTGTACTTCAGAAAGACAAGCGTATACTAAACACTAATGATTATTTTGATGTGACATTTGGCACAGATGTCACCGACAGTCATACCTTTAAAAAAATAATATTTTGATGAATGGGTTTCCGCGCGAAATTTAAATTAAAAAGTCTTACTAACTTTTGCCGACAGTAGTACATTATATACAACCATTTATATGATCAAAATCAGCTCTAGCCTCAAGTCCTCTCAGAAATGTGCCATGCCCCAATTCTCAAAATTCTCAGCACGTTTTCCAAACTAAGTACTAATATTGTTAGTCAGTGGCTTGTGTTTTTAAAGCTTTTTTTTTACCATTTCGAGTGTACATCAGGTATGGCGGCACACGACAAAATAGAGTGAAACATTTTCCTAAATCAAATGCGTGGAAAATAGCCAGAAATTAACCAAAAATATTTTACAAGTTTGATACATCGTATTCATTTTTATTTTTTTATTGAATTATTATTATCTATCATTTTACTCAACAAAGCAAACTTATTATATTTTTTTAGTATTATTTTATTTATTCTTTATATGAAGTGTTAACACATGCGACATCAATTTGAACCTTGTTAACATAGTTTTCCATCTATGAAGTAAACGCACTGCATCTTCTACAACAATATCATACCTTAATAATAATGTCAATAATATCTAATACTTAGATAGATAGATGAAGTGCATTATTTCATTTTACAAACTTTTTTAAATTACTTATCGCTTTTTTTTTGTTAAGTATATATAGTGGTTTATTTTTATCTTTTAACTATGTGAGAAGATTAATAGTCGTTATCAATGATATGTAGTAATAGGTAAATTTAAACGGTAAAAGCTGTTTCTTTTCAGAACTTTTTTTTTCTTGTTATAACAGTCTTGCAGCAAACGAGCGATATGTACATACATACTCTATTCGTGAGACCCCACTCGGAGATTGACTGGAGATCGTTATTGAGTGAGTCATTCATAATATGCCTTTTACTCGCAATCTCCAAAAAGTTAGGGCGTTTGGAGCAGGTATATGAATGAGAAATGGTGCTGTCAACTACAAAGGAGTAAATGGGATTCTTCGTTAATGACAAAATATCATTAATAAAGACAAGGAAAAGGGTAGGGGAGAGAGACAAACAGTGCGACACTCCAACATTAATGGCAAGATCTTCCGAAACAATGCAGTCTGTCACAACGCAGATAGAGCGGCCGCTTAGAAACTTCGTGATCCATCGTGTGAAGTTAGTCCCGACCCAATGTGAAATCAGTTTTGACACCAGTGCTTTATGCCACACTCTGCCAAACGCCTTTGAAATATCCAGAGTGTCTCACCGAAGCACAATGGACACTATGGTAACAGTGCTGGATTTCGACGGAAAACGTATTGGCGGTCACGTATTGGCCATTCGTTTTGCTCAAGATATTTGACCAAGTAGAAGTTAACTACACTTTCCATGACTTTGGAATGCGTAGAAAAGATTGCGATGGGGCGATAGTTCGCAGCATCCGTAGTCTTGCCCTTTTTAGAAAATGGAAATGGAAATACACCAGTTGTGTATGAAATGTTGAAAATATTGTGCAACGGTCGCGCCAGCGTTGTCGCACAAGCTTGCAATACATGGGCTGGAATATCATCGGGTACCAAAGCCTTGTTTATGTTAAAATTTGCAAGAACTCTTTTAACTACTCGCGTTCGAAAATGTATCTCAGGCATACCACAAGATACAGATACGATAACGGGCAGTACAGATACGATAACAAAATAGTTAGCAACCGATCAATCATCTGTAAAAAGAGTTGGAATTGACGAAGACGTTTGGTTCTTTACTCTGTAGAAACTCTTCGCGCTTTAGAGCGGCATTGCAGCGATTTCTTTCCTGCTTTCGCAAATGTTCAGTATTGGCATTCTCATTAGATTGCCGGTTCCTGAAAATGACTTTTTGACCTGACTGCTGATCTGCAAGACGTATTAAACCATGAATTTATGTTCAACGCTAATCATTTTATTAGGAATGAAAGACCACATTCCTAATAAAATTATTTCTTCTACCATTTTATCACTGGTTTCTATGTTTTTATCTGTAATTTCCAATTCCTGCCGCCTGACGTTGAAGGCGACATCTTTAGAGTCGTTCGCGCTTGTTTTCATCCGTAAGTAACCGGTTTTTTGTTTGAGCTTGTAACCATTGAGTCCTATTTCGTTTTTTCTATGAGTCGAACTGATTCATGATTGATGCCAGTTTCGTGAGAAACTTTCACAATTGCGTTTGCATAGCTGATGCCATGTTATAATACCTGACCGATTATTTGACATCGTAAAATATATGACTAAAGGACATCTAGACCACACAAAAATTAAATCAGATATACTCTCGATTACGTAGAATAATACAAGAATGAAGAAAATTGCAGACAAATTACAAGACTATTCCATAGCGCGATGAAAGTTGTATACACATATTAATTGTCACACTGTATAATAATCAAAGAACAAGAGATACAGCTTGGCTCTCAGCCGTCAGTCAGCTCTAATATCTAATGATAAACGGCTGAGAGGCCATTCCGAACATAATAAATTTAAGCTATATTTCTGGCAATCACATTGGTGATTTCTGGTCAAAATTAAACACATACATAATATGAAGCAGATATATATGTATATGTACAAATTGCATACAAAAGAAGGAACAAATCACACCAGGTGAAGTGTTTAATTAGAGATAATAAATATTGACAGCTGTATCGCATGTGTTTAACATATGTTCAATCGTATTCACCACACCACTACCGCACGGCAAGAGCTCAATTGCTTTGTTTTAGATTGCGCTGACTCGTTAGTTGATGCAATTTACGACTGATAAGACTGAAACTGCTACAGAAATTTAAGATAGCAATCAGGTAGTATGGAATTAAGTTTTTCACTATTTACACACATATATGCATTCATAAAACTTTTTTTTTACGATTGTTTGTAAATAAGGCAAAAAATATACAAAAATGGATGAAGGCAGAGCCAATGAAATGCGAACGCCACGATCAGCCGAAAAATATTCGCCTAGTCACTGTTGGCTCATTACGCTTGTGACCATGTCGGCGATTGGAGCAGCAGCAACCGCACAATTTTGCACCAAAGAAATTAACGATTGCGCTCGGTACAAAGATGAAGCTCGTTACGATTTCTATCGCATTTATAATGTTGAGCTGAACACCGAGCATCAAATCCAAATGTTCCAACAGCTGGAGCAGCAAAGCGATAGTCTAACCTTTATAGGACATGCACGGGAAATTGGGCAAAAGCTTTCCATACTCGTGGCAGCGCATAGAGTGGCAGATTTTGCCGATTTACTAACTACGTATGAGGTTAAAAATCGCGTATTGGTAAGTGAATGGTTGCAGCGACATAAGTTGAAATTTATACTTTAAGTTTAGTTTCGATTTGCTATTTCCAATAGACTTACAATTTTCAAGAGAAAATAGATCGGAATATGCGTGAAGTGTTACCGATTGGCACTGATTTGGAACATTTCGATTGGCAGCATTATTTCCATTTGGAAACAATCTACACGTGGATGGAAAATATGGTTTCAAAGTACCCGAACGATCTAACGCTACTCGACATGGGAATTAGCACGCAGGGCGTTGCCATCAAAGGTCTTAAATTATCGCGTAATCCCAGAAATAAGGCGATATTCATTGAGAGCGGCATACATGCACGCGAATGGATCGCACCAGCAACAGCCACCTACATCATTAATGAGCTGCTGATATCCAACGATGCTGGCATACAGAATCTTGCCAACAATTACAATTGGATTGTGTTCCCTTGTGTAAATCCCGATGGCTATAAATATACTTTCGAGCATGATCGTATGTGGCGTAAGAATCGTCAATTGTTTGGAACGTGTCGTGGTGTCGATTTGAATCGTAACTACCCCGACCAATGGAACTCCACTGGTTGCAGTGGTGATCCATGTCGTTATGATTATTCGGGCCCTTCGGCCGCCAGTGAAATTGAGACGCAACGTGTAGTTCAATTTGTTGAGGCTCATGTTGCTAAGGAACAAATCAAAACTTATATTGCGTTACATTCATACTCCCAGATGATAATGTTCCCGTATGGTTATACGCCGAAGCGTGTATCCAACTACGATGATTTGCAAGAGTTTGGCAAGAAAGCAATTGCCCGCATTAAGGAATTAAGTGGTAGAGAGTACACGAGCGGTAGTTTAATCGAAACTATTTATCCTTCAAGTGGTGACAGCATGGATTGGGCATACAGTGGTGCGGGCATACCAATCACCTACACTTTTGAGCTTCGCGGTCCACCAGATAGTGAAGATTTATTTATATTGCCCGCGGTGGAAATATTGCCAACAGCAAAAGAAGCTTTTGCAGCTATACAAACGATAGTTGAAGCTGCTACAGAGAAGGGATATTACAATTGAGTTGTTTATTTTTGAGATGCATATTGCAACTTTTAAGAAACATTTTTGCTAGATATTATTGAATAAAGTTTACTGTATAAACACGTAAACAAACTGCAAGATTTTATACAAATTTTCATAAGTTTACTCACTTGTAAACTTATGAGGTATTTACGAGTTTATATGAGTCTGCTTATTGTATTTTATTTCGATAAGATTTAAGATGTGAAATGCATTTAAAAACATTTTTCTGTCATAACACGGATACGCTATTAATCTTGACCACAATTAATTATTTGACCGTAATATAATACTTAAAGTAAGAGTTCAGGTTTGCTCTTTCATAAATTACATTTACAATTATTTATAAGTAGGTAACTAACACAGTATCATAGCTCTTAATTCCAAGTAATAGCACTACAAATTCCAGGTATATAATTGGAAACGTCGTCAGCTACGTTTAACAGCTCTGGTAATATGATTGCGTGGCGACAAACGCGGATCAAATATTGCATTAATTTGTACATCACAGTCTGTGAAGCAAAATGTAAGTTAAAGTTTTGTATGAACTTGCTGTTAATTTTGGAATTAACAGCAATTTGTAATTATTTATTTACTAATAAATAAATAACTATCTAATACTTACGATTTTCTTTCAAGAATAATATACGATCATATAGAACAATGCTTTCCACTAAAGGTGCAAACATCAATCTTAGTGTATAAAATATAACAATACGTTTCCAATGTAAAAGATCAGTGTTAATTATCGATGTTTGTAGTTCAGCCAAAGGCAAAGATGCAGCTGGCAAATCTTGTACTGCTTTATAGAAATAACTATTTAAAAAGGTAGAATTGTATACATACATATATAAAATAAATGCAAGTACATAAATGCTACTCACTCTTCGAAATGCATTCCAGGCATATGTTTAACACTACGTAATCCACAATGTTTCTGCTCTGGCCAATGCTTGGTTAGAATACGCTCAGTGACAGCACGAAACGAATGCACTTTTAAATATTCATAATTGCCTGACGACAAACGATCACAATACATTTCAATTGCATGACAAGAAATTTCACGCGCTTCATAACTCAAACTAGAAAAGTTCAACTGTTGACGCAAATATTCACTCAAGGGATATCCATAGTCTGTGAGATAAGCATGGCGCGGTAATACGTGTGCAGTGCTTAGTTTCATGTAACAACAACCCACAAAATTAAGAAATTTCGCATTTTTACAATGTAGAAACATGCGCATTAAAATTGCTCCCAAATCGCCACAAGGGTGTAAACCAATAATGCCAAACTGAAAATTCTTTTCAGGTAAATGGAGAGCTTCCTCAATGGTTGCTATGAATTTTTCCGGCTGCATATCAGCGGTTAAGCACAGCGTGACATGTATAGGGCGTTGGAATGGTGCTATTTCTGCTGAGGACAAGTGTTTCGAGGCAATATTCTCAAATTGTAGATCAATTACTCTAAAAGAAGAATAATATAAGAATATATAAGAATAATTGTTGTACAAATTGTTACGTGAGAGAAAATGAATTACCGGGCTTGATCATTGAGCTCTCTTTGCATTTCCAAACAGCATACACGTATGCCAAAACCATAGCCCAAAACACGCGCTAAATGCCCTAATCCTGCCCCGAAATCAACAATAAAATCAATAGAAGTCGTTGACTCAACGCAGCTACGTTTACAAATTGCCGCCATCTGCTGAATTTCATGTCGCTTCTTAGGCTTTACGCATTTCGTAAATATGTGCTTTAGTTTTGGATGTTCCACTAATGCGCTACATGGTAACGTATCCTTTAAATTCAAATTGAATAATCAAGAACATTATTTTTTGTATACTGAGAGCTGATTTCTGTAGCACACCTTAATGAAAGTACCAAGTTTTCGGCTTATACATAATTGTTGCAGCAGTTGCTTCAACGATAGCAGCTCTAGTGGCCATACTCTTCCAAATGTTCCACTATTGTTACTATTGGTGTTTAGCAATTCGGCTAGATGTTCCGGTTCTAATGTTTCCAAATATTCTTGCCAACTGGCAGGCAACTTCTTCCAGTGGTCATACACGTAAAAATCCTGTATTTTTAAATGTATTGTATAGATGAAAGAACTATGAGCTAGTTTAAATCCATTCATTACTCACTAGAACATAAGCGTTTATTAAATCATTATATTTCCGTATAATTTGTAAGGATTTTTCTAAATTTATTCGTAAACACTCCATTTGTTTACCTTCCTGTAATCACCTGTTTAAATACTTTTATGGTGAATTAAAATAATAACGTAGTCGGTGAGACAGTGTTGAATTTTCAGCCATTAACAGAAAGAAGAAGTGACAGTGACTTATCTCAATAATCGTTAACTTTCATTTTATTAAAATAATACTTATTTATTGCTCAATTAATATTTTAATAGTATTGTATATAGTATATGTAGTAATCAACACGATATCACTTACTTATTTTAATTTCTTGCAGAAGTTCAACAATGTATGAATGATAAGATCACGCACGAGATTTAGGAAGAAATAAGGCCGTATACACGATCGCAAGCGTAACCGATTGAATGAACGAACGAATTATAAAATTAGATGGTTATAAAGAGCAGTGACTTCCACGAGCTCCTCGACAAAACTTATGAGCATTGGTCCGACGATCGAAAATTCAGTCTCCACAACGAAGCCATCGATAACGTTATGAGACTGATCGACACTTTGTGATCGACAAAAGACACGTTTCCAATGTACTAGACGTACGCACAATACGTGTTGCAAACATCGACTCAGACCACTACTTGGTTGCAACCAAGGTCTGCACACGTATATGTGTAGCAAATCCCGTACGGATAGGTACAAAGAGAAAGCTGGATGTCGAAAAGCTGCAATCACAACAGACAGTCGAAGTCTTCGACAATCAACTCGCACATTTTCCGCTCTATTCGTATGGCTGCCGAAGAAGTGCTAGGCTACCACCGTCGACCGAGAAATATGTGGTTCGACTAAGAGTGTCGCGATGCTACTGAAGCGAAAAACGCCGTTTACCGAGCCAACCTGCAGTCAGTTGCAACGCGAGCTACTAAGGAGTGATACAGAGAGTTGAGGAGGGAGAAGAAACATTTTTTGAGACGCAAGAAAAGAGATGAAGAAAGTCGCGAGTTTAATGATATCAAAATGTTGCGGGACAGGAACGAGGTCCGAGAATTCTTTGAAAGAATAAGACGCCTGACTGATGTTTGAGCGAACGGAAGAAAGCGCTCCGGCTAGAAGGGTTTTTTATTCGAGAAACGGTGGAGGAACATGCAGAAGAGAACGTCCTAATCTCCCTTGGAAAGACTAGGTACGGGGCAACTTGATTGCACTTGGCCTTATCAACTGGCACTAGCACTCGCATATCCGCGACCCGCGAAGCTTTATAGAGGCGGCCAAGACCGATTATCGGTTGTAGTGCCAGCTAAGTAAGTAAGTAGTATAAAGAGCAAGGTGGAATGGAATCAAAATGGTTTTCGTAAGCCACAAGGAAAACATCAAGCTAGAATATACAATTCCTAATTCTACAATTTCTCACTATATGCAACAAAAAAAAATCAGTAATGCCAAGGCATGCTACAACCAATAGTCATTCCACTGTATAATATGATGGCGGTCTAGTAAACAGCCATACTGTTGATTTTTATTATTAGTTCTAATAATAATTTCTAATAATTCTTCGAGAAATTCTTATTTATATTTATTGCGAAAGCAACTCTGAACTTAGTTATCAACTTGCTTTGTTTCCTATCAACACAGCTGATTTTGACATTTCTCTTTCGAACTTCTATAATCAAAACAAATATAAACAACAGGAATTAACGAGCTTTCATTTGTTGCTGAACATTTTGTAACTTTCTTGTATTCCATCAATATTGAAATCCAAACTGGTTTAATTAAAAACTGAGCAAAAATGCAAAACGCAAAAAACAAACTGCAATTACACATTAAAACGGGTTTACTTGTAGAATATTTTGTATGAAAATCAGCGCAGTAATGAGAGAAAACCTATAATTTTGAATAGAGCAAACAACCAACTAATGAGCCAATAATATATAAAATTGTTAAATTGATATTAACGAATAATGTGTATGATATTGATATACTCAATTTATGAGTGTTGCTGATAATCGGCGCTTTACGAATACATCGATTTGGGAGGAGATCAAAGATCAAAATTAAATACAAATTTTTAAATAGTGTAATAAAACAAAGTTAATCAGTAAGATTTAGATTGCACTACGATTACGATATAGTTTTACGCTTGTACTGTTTATTAATTAGTAATAAAACATCTCGGGCAGCATACGAATGTACAATTCCTTCTCAGTTATTTCTGAGCGTTTAGTTTTCGTGCAATATTCAACGTATAAAGTTGCGATAATAAAGTTGACACATAAATACTGAAAGATTGAAATTTTATTTAATTGATTTGCAGTGAAGCTAAGAAAAGTCAATTGAGAATGCCCTCTACTACTACAAACGTGAATCCAGATTTGGAAAAGGAGCGTAATGCCTGTACATTCAATACTGAAGAGTTTACCTATTGGTGGGCTGGCGGCAAGGAAAAATATGAAGAGAAAAAGACGCTGGGTATGTGGATATTTGTTTTGAATTCATTATAAAATTTTTTTAAACTGATAAAGATTATTATTATATTTACTTGCAAGCATTTCACGCTTTAGGTATATTGTTAATAATAAATAATGCAAAGTGCAAAATACTACAAACTATCAATGTGATGCTAATTGGTGATTAGTGTAGTCGTATTTTATAATCAACATCCACAATAAGTACTTTGTACCAGTAGCGTATTCAAACATAAATAAATCTAAATGAAAAGTGAATGTATGTATATTTTAGATTCCTGTTAAAACAAAAAAAATGATGTTGTGTAGCAAAAGTGTTCCAAATATCACTTCGATAGAACAATGTTAATTTGTTTTTATGCAAAGAAAAGGTTAATCCAGTAAATATTACAATTACTAAGTAGAGTCTGTAAAGTTGAGTAGAGTAATAATTATATACAAAATTAGTGCTACTACTTATAATACAATTTCTCAATGATATATCTACTATATGACCATTTATTAAAAGACTTCTATAAGTGATAAATATTTACATTCATATGTGTGTGTGTAGTTATTTAAAAATCCATTGAGCGTGTCATTTTAAATGTACTAGTAAAGTCAGTCACTTAAGATAATGATGACGTAGAAATAGCCAAATTCAGCAAATTATTTACACACTTCGAAATAATTATAAACACAAACTTTAACAATTTAACAAACATGATTTATTATTTTCCTTTATACATACACTGGCGGTCATGAAACTGGCACTGGCACCACCTCAAAATAACATGAAAATGTTGGGGAATATTTATTTTTTTTTTAAATATTAATATAATTTTAAAGTTATGCAAAGTGTAAGAACGGAAAAATATTACTGGATCTCAAAAACGTATTATTTTTGACAAAAATTTAAATACAATAAAAAGAAGAATGAAAGGAAATTTTTAAGAAAATGTAATTAATTTTTATTATATTCAAAACTAAACAATATCTATTAGTCTTTAAAGTGGTTTTCAAGAACTAACATCAAGCTACAAAAAAAAATATATATATCAGTAGGATGTTGCTCCTTCTTTAGCCCGTATCTTTGGTAATAACTTCATACCAAACTATATTTATGTAATGCTAAAATAATTTTTTTTTTTTTTTCGGGCTTTTGGTCAGTAACTTTGCGCTTCATAATACGCCATAAGTGCTCGATATGATTCAAATCGGGCGAGCTTTCCGGCCAAGTCAGGCGTGAAATTCCGATGTCCGTGAATATTTTTTCAAGCTGTACAAAAAGGATTTTATTTTAAATGTTCTGTTTTTAATTTTACATGCTGTAAGAATCAAGTACAAATATCCATTCATGTACAAATATAACACGCACAACATGAGTGGATGCGAAAAAGCTCGGCCTAGGCCCTCCATGGGCTGTTGTGCCATTAAAAGTAAAGTAAGTAAAGTAAGAATCAAGCAAAAGATAGCATGCAAAATTTACCGATTTTGCACGGTGGCAAGGCGCAGAATCGTCCTGGAAAATTGCGTTCATACTGCAGGATAATAGCTCTTCAAGAGCTGGCACTAAGTTTTCCTTTATGATTTGCCCATAAGTATTTTTCAGCATTCATAGTTCCTTCTAAAAAGTATAAAGGACCATATATAGTACCACATATAGTAGGAAAATCATCCCCAAATCATCTGGCTCTGTGAGAATTTCACTGTTTTTAGAATACAGTTTTCTTTATAACTTTCACCATTGGAACCAAATCATCAGACCAAATGACATTTTGCCTCTGCTCCAGTGTCCAGTTTTTATAGTTTTTAGCCCAAGCTAGACGCGCTTTTCTTATTTTTCAGTCAACAATGGCGTTTTTGCAGGACACCTTCCATATAAACCAGCTTCTCGCAGTTTCCTGCGTACAGTTTCAACACTAATATTTACGCAATGATACGTTTCTAGCTCGGCAAGAATAGTTACTGCACTTTTAAATCGATCCTTTGTGCTAATATTTTTTATAAGGCTATCAATTCTGTTACTGGTTGCACGTTTAGGACCAGATCCTTTTTTCCTCTCCAGGGACTCCATAGTATTCTTTTTTTTTTAAATGTGAGCAATCCAATTTTCCAGAAATTTTCCGGTAGGTAAGTCCTTGGTCCACTAATGTAAGTACAGTATTTTGCACTCATTACTGCAGTTATTTCACAAAAAACTGTTCTGCATTAAACAAATGCACTAGAATAACTAATTTGGAATGATTTAAACCGGGAAGTCCCCTTTATCGAAGCAAAAAAAAATAAGTAAATTACCCAAATTTTTACATATTAAAAAAGTGTTTCCAGTGGTGCGGTTTTCGTGACCGCCAGTGTATCTGTGGTCATTCAACGAAGCAGCCTAACTCGAGATAAGACAATTCTCCAAGATTTTAATGCAATCATTATATTTCTACGACTTCTAGTTAAAAAGATATACCATAAGTGGCTATCGACAATTCAACCTCTTTCGATATTTTCAAAACTGCATTTGACAAAACAACTTATTTCAAACAGTTTAAAAATATTCACAAATTCGATTTAAAGTCAATACTTTTTTTTAAATTCGCTTTTGATAAAACAACATATTTCAAAGTCGTTGAAAAAGCTACTTTCTTCACTCGACATAAGTTGGTTTTTCAATTATTTAACTGGGAGAGTTCATTCTGACAAAACAACTTGTATGGAAGTTTGACAAAGGATGTTTTATTTCCAATTTTTAGTAAAAAAAATTTATTGGAAAATGTTTGTTTAATATTCATGTACTTATAAACCAAACTAGAACATTTCTTTAAATTGCTACACACAAAAATTTGAGAAGTTTAACTGTTTTCAAAAAATCTATTTTCACTGCCCTGAAAAGTTGGCGGCTTCGAAAGAGGTTGTTTTGTCAAATGTCCACAGATATGTATTTACTCCTGTCCATGGACACTAAGTACTCGGTTTAACATGTAGTTGGTTAATCGAATTTACAGCCAATGCTTAATGTGGAATCCATTTTTACAGCGGTCGTAAGTTCCCATTTAAAAAACTTACGTATGTTGAAAAAGCTACTTTCTTCACTCGGCATAAGTAGTAAGTATATCTAGGTGTAATACTAAGACTCATCTATGTACCATCAACAGCACTTTTCACAAATACGTGATATCCATACGTACTTAAATACCAGTACCAGTAGAAAATCGTCGTTGTCTTGTAAAAATCCTGCACAATTTACTAACACGTATTATGCATGTCCATACATATATACTCTTACTATAACACAGTATAGATAATATATACTTACATATGTATGTAATACTGAAAGATATTGTTGTGTTAAAATTTTTTGCTGAAGAAAGTTATAGTCAGCACGTCCTAGTTTTTTAAACTGTATTTTAAGGTGAGACTTGCAATGTGAAGCGAATTATGACTATTGAGAGGATACGAGCGACACATATGACAAATATGTTCCTGATGAAAAGATAAACAATTATTTTTTAATTACTCCCACATTTAGGAGGTTATAGTAAATTACAAATAAATTGGAAGTTTTGTTCAAAAATTTACTAAAACAATCAAGAATGGGGGTAAGAAACAATGTAAAAACAAAAATAATCTTTTATGAGGAACAACTTTATATCAAAAAACCAATGGCATCTTGTCTTAAAATGCGGATAAAAAAACACAGGACTGTAATACAGCTTTCAGTTACACGCAAAAAGTTTTAATTTATTTTACTGTGTAATTATTTCTAAGGCTGTTATATTCAAAGTTTACTCGGCGAACACCATGCAATTGTTGTTGCCCGTACACGAGAAAAAGAGCTTTTACTCACTCTCACACCGAACACGATATGCTGGGTGAAATGTACACCGAGCACGCCGTTTATTCAGGGTTGGCAATGAGTTATTCTACAAAAAAGGAACAAAAATGTATGTAAAATTGAAGGAAAACTTACAGGCCTGTAGTACATCAATATTTTCATATGCAGAAAAGCGATGTTGCGAATGTTTTTAGTTTTTAAAGTGAATATTATATATATTATTCATAAAACTAATCATATTATTTTCATAATTTTTCAATTATATTTTTAATTGCACTCTCCATATTGATAAAACCTTTTAAAGTTTTTTGGTAAACCATTTAGTGTTGCCATTGTGCAAAAAATTGTATTACAAAAAGAACTGAATTTCGACAAAAAACAACTCTGTAACGTTACCAGAGTAAAATATGATGTGTTCGTCGAACAGCGAACACAAGTATAACCAACAGCTAAGAGTGAACCTATATGAAGAAGAAATTATTTGAACTTCGTACCATAAAAGCTTAAGACACAGTTGAAACACATGCAGGTCAACAAGTACATACGTATTGATAAAGTATGTAAACTGTTAAACTTTGCACTTTTAATTTAAATGTAATTGTGTTTAGGTGAGCTTTAGTACCACAGTACACTTTCGATGTAAATTTTGTTCCCGCGGATTAATAAACGCGGCAACGACATTGCGCCATCTGTCAAAAGTCAAATATCATGAATTAGTTTTTTTATATTATATTTTTATTAAAACGAAGTTTGTGTCTTTTTTAGTGGTTTTGAGTCAGAAAGCTATTGCTTTTTATTGAATTTAGTTGCTAGTGTATTGGCCGGCTACACAGAGTGTTAGTTAGTTAGTTAGCTGGCACTACAACCGATGATCGGTCTTGGCCGCCTCCACAAAGCTCCGCCAGTCACTTCTGCTATGCGCGCGCTGGCGCCAGTTGATAAGGCCAAGTGCAGTCAGGTTGCCCTGCACCTGGTCTTTCCAACGGAGATTAGGACGTCCCCTTCTGCGTGTTCCTCCACCGTGGTTCGAATAAAACACCCTTCTAGCCGGAGCGCTTTCTTCCATTCGCTCAACATGACCCAGCCAGCGAAGCCGCTGGAGTTTTATACGCTTGACTATGTCAGTGTCGGCGTACAGCTCATCGTTCCATCTTATTCGATACACGTCGTCCACGCATACTGGACCGTAGATCTTACGGAGTATCTTCCTCTCGAACGCTCTCTCTCATCATTGATGGTCAATGTCCACGTCTCTGCGCCATACATTAGGACGGGAAGGATGAGGGACTTATAGAGCGTTATTTTCGTCGGTCGAGAGAGAGCTCTACTTCTCAATTGCCTACTGAGCCCGTAGTAACACCTGTTGACAAGAGTTAGTCTCCGCTTGATCTCAAGGCTAACATTATTGTTGGTGTTTATGCTGGATCCTAGAAAGGGAAAGGGCAAAGGGAAAAAACTATTATTGGGCAATTTTTAAACTTATGTAGGTTTGCCAATGCCTGTCATTAGGTGGTGCCGTGTAGAAAATTGTTTTTTCTATCGTTTTTTAGCTAGTGTCGAGATTTTAACCCCGTTCACTCTGCGTTGCAGATGAACATACTACCAACTGTGCCACAGATTTGATTTAGTATTAAATATTTGGATATTAAAAAACAATCGGGAAACTAAACTAAATGTTTATGGATCCTTCCTATGCTGTCATTATAAAAACTCCTATTAAAATTTCCTCTTATTTACGTTTTTATCTTCAGAGCGCATGTTCCTCGAAGATCCCGAACTGCAGGATGACTTACCCATATCGTATATGTCCCACAAGGAACTATACGAACACAGCATACGTAAATCTACCATTATTGCGCAAAAATTACGCAATTTGCGTAATGATGGAGAAGATAATGTAGACATTTACACGTAAGTCATAAAACTATATCATTGTCTGCAGTACGTTAAATTTTGATATCTCATTTTTTAAATTTTCGCAATAGTGCTCTACTGGGTGGATCACTTGGCTCAGCACTGTTGAAGGAAGGCAACCCTATTGGTCTGCACTTTATCATGTTTGTGCCGACGATTATGGGTCAGGGTACTGTAGAGCAACAAATTGAATGGTTAGGCAAGGCATGGGATTGCCAAATAATTGGCACGTATGCACAAACGGAACTAGGGCACGGCACATTTCTGCGAGGTCTAGAGACTAGAGCCGATTATGATGCCAAAACGCAAGAATTCGTTTTGAATTCACCAACTCTTAGCTCATACAAATGGTGGCCCGGCGGCTGTAAGTATATAAGATACCCTAGAATCAAATACTTGAATTTCTAAACTGAATGCCCTTTTTTCTTTGCAGTGGGTCATACCGTAAATTACACCATTGTTGTTGCCCAACTTTATACAAAAGGTGAATTTCGTGGCTTAGCTCCATTCATTGTTCAAGTGCGCGATGAAGAAACTCACATGCCATTACCTGGCATTGACATTGGTGATATTGGCACTAAACTTGGCATGAAATCTGTAAATAATGGTTATTTGGGTTTTAAAAATGTGCGTGTACCTTTGAATCATATGCTGATGAAGAACCACCAAGTGCTAGCCGATGGCACATACGTAGCACCCAAGACCACGGTACTCACTTATGGCACCATGATGTTTGTACGTTGCGCTCTCATACGAGATTCAGCGCAAACGCTGACAAAAGCTACAACAATTGCCACACGTTATGCAGCTGTAAGGCGTCAGAGTCCAATCGATCCAAAGTAAGTTTGAATAGTTAACGATAAATTGTAATAAAATTATAAGTAAATTTGACATTCAAATCTACCCAGTCTACCTGAACCGCAAATCATGGATCATACAACACAGCAACTCAAACTGTTTCCGCAAATCGCTAAAGCAATCGTTTTCAAGGTAACCGGTGAGAACATTTGGAATATGTACAATAACGTAACCGGGGAAATGGAACAAGGAAATATTGATCGCTTGCCGGAAATGCATGCGCTATCGTGTTGCCTTAAGGCAATTTGCAGCACTGATGCCGCAGCTGGTGTAGAAATATGTCGCCTCTCTTGTGGTGGTCACGGTTTTATGGATTGCTCCAACTTCCCAAACCTTTATGGCATGGCAACAGCAGTGTGCACTTATGAGGGGGAAAATACAGTAATGTTGCTGCAGACGGCACGCTATCTGGTAAAAGTCTACGGGCAGGCGTTGAACGGCGAGAAACTGGTGCCTACGGTTGCATACATCAATGATGCAATAAATATAAAGGAGTTTGTTAATTTCGATGGATCACTAGAGTCCATTGTGGAAGCATTCCAATTTGTGGCGGGAAAGTAAGTTACATTTATGGATACCTATTTCGTTACTTTAGGCCTTTTGATTATTTTCCGCATACAGTAAAATACGCATTGCTTACGAGCGCATGGAGCAACGCCGAAAGCAGGGCCATGGCGCAGAAGTAGCTGCCAATATGTGTGGCATTGAATTGACACAAGCCGCAGATGTAAGCTGTAAATTTATATGTACAAAGTATGGCAATTTTTTTTTTCTGTTCTTTTTTTATTTTCTAGCTTCATGGCCGCGCTTTCATGGCACGTTCCGCCTACACTGAATTGAGCGCCTTGATACGTGCTGTATCGCCCGCTTTGGGTGATGTTTTGAAAGTTATATTACAATTGTACTTAATCGATTCTTGTTTAAATCGTATTGGTGATTTTTTGAGAGTAAGTACATAAGTATATGAAGATATACAGAATTCAGCCCATCTGAAATGTTGGCGAACAACAATTAATTTCCTTTTTCACAGTTTATTAATTTAACTGACAAAGATGTCGGCATTTTGGAACTGCGTCTTGAGAATTGTTTATCGCAATTACGACCCAATGCTGTTGCTATTGTTGATAGTTTTGATGTGCATGACCGAGTCTTGGATTCAGCTTTAGGTGCTGCCGATGGCAATGTTTATGAGCGTATTTTCGAATCGGCGAAAAAGAGTCCCATGAACAAAGAACCTGTAAATATATCATTCCATCAGTATTTGAAACCATTCATGAAGGCAAAATTGTAAATATGCTCCGTATACAGTGTTTGTTATTAATTTAAGTTTAATGTTTTCCATACACACACCAATATATATTTATATTAGTTGGTATTATTGTATTTGTAGTAATTACTTTGAAAGTGGCTTTTTGTATTAATGCTGAGAATTGAAGCTAAATAATACCAGTTTGATTTTATTGATTAAAAACTCCCTATACATGCAATTTCATACACACACATGTTTACGTATATGATATATATAAGGGTGATTTTTTTGCTACTTGGTTTTTGACGTTAACCATATATTTCTGACAGTTCACGAGTGATTCTTCACATGTGTCATAGTAAAAAATGCTCAGTTTGATTTTCCATTTTATCATGAATAGACTTACGCCTGAACAACGTTTGCAAATTATTGAAATTTATTATCAAAATTCGTGCTCTGTGAAAAATGTGTTTCGCAAGCTACGTCCATTCAGCGACGAGGCTCATTATTGGCTCAATGGATACGTGAATAAGCTGGATTGCCGTATTTGGAGTGAACACCAACCAGAGGCAATTCAGCAGGTACCAATGCATCCCGAAAAATGCACTATTTGGTACGGTTTATGGGCAGGCGGCATCATTGGGCCATACTTCTTCAAAGACGATGAAGACCGCAACGTTACGGTCAATGGAGAAAGGTACCGTTCGATGATAACAGACTTTTTTTTTTTTGCCGAAAATGCAAGAATTGGACTCGGCCAACATTTAGTTCCAACAGGACGGTGCCACATGCCACACTGCACGCGATACCATGCAACAATTTTGGTGAGCAGTTAATCTCACGTTTTGGTGCAGTCAATTGGCCACCAAGATTGTGTGATTTGACCCCGTTAGACTATTTTTTTGTGGGGTATGTTAAGTCTTTTGTCTATAGGGACAAGCCAAACACGATTACTGCTTTGGAAGCCAACATTGAACGCGTCATTAGTTATATTCCGGCCGAAATATTTGAAAAAGTGTGCCAAAATTAGACTTTCAGAATGGTCCACCTGAAGCGTAGCCGCGGGCAACATTTAAGTGAAATTGCCTATAAAAAGTAAATGACAGGAATTGATGTATCAATCCAAATAAAAATTTCATTCACATTTGTAAAATTTCTGTGTTTTTTATTTCGTATAAAATTAATTGCTTTTTTAATAAAACCAGTTACCAGCAAAAATTAAGGGTGTTTTCTTTTTATATGCACATTTTGAAACTAATATTTTCAGCATTGTTTTCAA
Organism: Palloptera scutellata; assembly: GCA_958295655.1. Classification (NCBI taxonomy): domain Eukaryota; kingdom Metazoa; phylum Arthropoda; class Insecta; order Diptera; family Pallopteridae; genus Palloptera; species Palloptera scutellata. Next base: position 47,265,096 of record OY282451.1, read on the forward strand.
AATATTGTAATTTAAAATATGAAAGAAGATGTAAGTGTTTAATGTACTACTGTGGGCAACAGTTAGTAAGACTTTGTTCATAATTTCAAATTTTTTTATTAATTCTTCCAAATCTATTTCGTCCCCTTCAAAGTAATCCCCCCGGCCCCAATACACTTGTGCCAACGTTTTTTCCAATTCTCGAAACAGTTGTTAAAGTCAATTTCCGGAATAGCCTTCAATGCGCTTAGCGATTCATGTTTAATGTCTTCAATTGACTCAAAACGGTGTCCACGAAGCGGTTTTTTGAGTTTAGAAAATAGCCAAAGTCACACGGTGCTAAGTCAGGCGAATAGGGTGGTTGCGGAACGATATCAGTCGAATTTTTGGCAAAATGGTCTCGTAAAACCAATGCAGTGATTTTGGAACCAATCGTGCATTCACTCTTCTTATGCCCAAATGATGTTTTAAAATGGTTTTCACTGATCCTTCCGATATTCCAACGATGCCAGTAAGGTCTCTGACTGTTAATCGTCGATTCTCGAGCACCAATTCCTTGATCTTACCGAGTATCTTCCTTTTGAACGCTCCTAACATCCTCTCATCGTTGATGGTCAATGTCCACGTCTCTGCGCCATACAATAGGACGGGAAGAATGAGAGACTTATAGAGCGTTATTTTCGTCGGTCGAGAGAGGGCTATACTTCTCAATTGCCTACTGAGCCCGTAGTAACACCTGTTGGCAAGAGTTAGTCTCCGCTTGATCTAAAGGCTGACATTATTGTTGGTGTTTATGCTGGATGCTAGATATACGAAATCCTTGACGACTTCAAAAGTATAATTGTCCACAGTGACATTTTGTCCAAGACGTCGTGAATCTTTGTTTGTTGACACAAGGTAATTCGTTTTGTCCTCGTTCACCACTAGACCCACTGACTGCTCGAGCGTTTTTGCCAATGATGTCAATATCATCAGCGTATGCTAGCAGCATGACACTCTTGTAGAAGATAGTGCCAGAGATGTCGATGTTCGCAGCTTGAATTATTTACTCCAGCATAAGGTTAAAGAAGTCGTACGATAGCGAGTCACCTTGTCTTAAACCTCTTTTGGTATCAAATGGTGTGGAGAGGTCTGTCCCAATTTTCACTGCGCTGCTGGTGTTGGTCAGTGTCGACAAATAGATGATGGGTGTCGATCTGTTTTTCTCGGGTCTTTTCCAGGATTTGGCGTAGTGTGAATATCTGGTCGATGGTAGATTTACCAGGCATCAAGCCACACTGATAAGGTCCAATCAGTTTGTTGACGATGGGCTTCAGTCTTTCGCACAGTACGCTCGATAGAACCTTATATGCAATATTAAGAAGGCTTATCCCATGGTAGTTGGCGCAGATCTTGGAATCACATTTCTTATGGATCAGAGGGCAGAGTACGCTGAGGTTCCAATCACTTGGCATGCTTTAATCCGACCATATTCTGCATAGAAGTTCATGCATACGTACGTTACAACTCAGCAGGCAGGCCATCTGCACCTGCAGCCTTATTGTTTTTCAGCCGAGCGATGGCTGTTAAGACCTCCTCATAGTCAGGCGGCGGTACTTCAACGCCGTCAGTGATTGGGGTTTCCGGAGTAGATTCCGCAGTGGCGGGATTATTGCCGTCATCGCCATTAAGTAGTTGCGACAAGTGCTCCCACCATAATAATTATGCCCTGGTCATCTGTCCCCGAGTTCTCAGACCGGCAAGTGGCAAGTTTCCAACTGTTTAATTGATAGAACCTGAATATTAATAATGATGATATTAAGATTATAATTATAATGATGCTTTGAGTATGATTTGTTTTGATTGAGATGATGATTTTGTAGAGGGCGTTGTATGCATTCATATTGATGTTAGTCCAGATGTAACATACCTGGGGTCAGAGAATCATCAAACTGAACTATTCAAGGCTTAACGTTTGCATAAATCAGCACATAAATATTTCAAACATATTCGATACAAATTCCTTCGGCCACGCCTGTATAGTCTGCGATCGTAAGTCTGAATATCGTAAGCAAGCGCTGCATACCAGTTTTGGTGTGCATCATTTGACCACTGGATGTTGACACAGCAGTTGTTTGACAGCCAACTGAATTATGCGGTGAGTTTTATTTTTCGCTCAGTAATTAAAATTATGTGCAGTGTTACCATCGTAACGAAATTATCTAATGTATGGTTTTTTTTTGCTGCAAAACTGAAATAGTACGCCGTAATTTCACTGAATCCTAAAACTACACCCTAATTAATTTGAATTCCGAACGGTGTGTTAGGGAGTCCAATACCATTCGGTGTTCATTGTACTCGATTTAGCGAATTTAAAAATTTTAAATCTGAAAGTGTAATACTTTCGCTTATGTATCCGAATGAACATGAATTACAAAGTAGTAAAAAAACATGTTTTTCATTGTTATTGAAAACATTTGCTCATCGCTATAATTATATCTTTGCTGTTTTTTTGCTTTGAATCCTTAGGCCGTAGTTATATTGACATACACCATGAAATTGTTGTTGCACCAAACACGGTGCTAGTGGAGTATCATATTCAATATAACCACGGCCTTAAGGACAGTTTCTCCAACTATGCTTAAGTGATGCTCAAATAGAAACTATAAAAGTGTGTTCAACTATCCATACTTATATTTGATCAAACGACAGCTGACACCGTTTTGTGTCTACAAGAATAAGAACATAAAGTAACCAATTGGAAAAACTTATTAAGTAATAAAATAATAATCAATGTTATTTACTAATTCAATGAATGAGGGTGCCCAAATTTGGTGGTGGCACGTAATTTGTTAAAAAAAATAAGTTCTTTAAATTGTGATGTTATTATAATTTCTGTTATTATAAGTTATTCGGACTATAATTGAAGTAGAGCCACATTTGTAGTAAACATGCTTCAGAATGACAAATTAATTGCTATCGTCAAATTTAGAGACCCTTTATTTGTGTTACCAAAACCCTTACCAACGGCATCACCGTTTATTTTTATCTTAAAATTTAAACTGAATTTTTAAAATTTTTTTCGTAAATGCCGTTAGTGATTGGTGATAAATACAGACTGATACCCTAGTCATTGGATTTTAACTGTATTATAGTTTTCACTACCACTGAACTCTTTAGTACAGTCAAAATCCAATAACTGTAACAGCAGTTTGCATTTTTTAATGACATTTACGGAAACGTTTTTAGAAATAAGGTTAAATTTTCACCTTCGACTTGGTACATAGGCAACGATTCGTGTGTACATGTTCGAGTACTCGAAAAAAACGGAGATGCTGGTCGTTATGTAAGGGATTTTGTTAATTTGCAGCGACTTCATATGTAAGAGACCCTGTCTTGCTTCAAATATTATGTCATCGATAGCCCTTTATCAAAAAGTGTTTGTTGTGGTTGAAGTTGTTTAAAATGTTCACCTCAAGCCAGGATGAAATGAAGAACTTCTTCAGGTACTTATGTATTTCTTTATGATCCAAATATTTGCAAGCTTTTTCCAATTAATCATTTTACTTCGAACTTGGCCCAACTTTGCATAGTTTTTTGAGCCGACGCTGATGAGCGCTATGCCGAAGTAGTGTTTTCAAGCAAAGTTTATTTTTTTGAGATTCGAATGCTGTTGTATCTTCCTCTGAAGCCTATAAAAGAAAAAAATTGTATGTTGTTTATTGATTTTTTGTTTGTCTTTATATTAAAGACATCGTATTTTTTCGTTTCTGGTCCCTAAAACATCAGTTGGGTGTTAAAGCGTTGCGTATGATTTCGGGAAATTACATAAATTTTGGAACACTTTGAGAGCCATTGAGGGAAAACATATTGCCATAAAAAACCCAAGAAACTCAGGCGCTACAACTATAAAGGTTTTTACAGTATCGTTCTTTTGGCTGTATAAATACCAAAAAAAAAATGGGCGAATTGGATAACTTTTGTAAGTCTGTGGTTATATTCAAATGTTACTCGGCGAACACCATGCAATTGTTGTTGCCCGAACACGAAAAAACAGCTTTTACTCACTCTCACACCGAACACTATATGCTGGGTGAAATGTACACCGAGCACACCGAGTATTCAGGGTGTCAAAGAGAGATATTCTGCCAGAAAAAAGAACAAAAATGTATGTAAAATAAAAGGAAAACATGCAAACCTGTACATCACTATTTTCATATGCAGAAAAGCGAAGTTGCGAGTGTTCTTAGTTTTTAAAGTGAATATTAAATATATTATTCATAAAACTATTGAAGAAAAATCATATTATTTCCTAATTGCTCAATTATATTATTAATTTCACGCTCCATATTAATAAAATAGTGTTGCCGTTGCGAACAAAATAGTATTAAAAAAAAAGTGAATTTCGAGTAAAATATGATGTGTTCGTCGAACAGCGAACACCAATATAACCAGCACCTTAGATAACAATTAATTTGTAAGTTATTTTAGCATTTATTTTTGTTAGAGCATCGGGAAAAAGGTAACCAGTAATATCCTATTTGCGTTACATCCCATTCCTTTCTGACCTGCAGAATATAGTTGTCTCTTTTACTCCTAGTGCTTTCCAAATGCCCTTTTTATGGATGTTGCCAAATTAAAAAAATAATAGCATTAAAAGCAGCATTGCCAAACCTAATTTTTATCCTTAGCCATTTCATCATGAATAGACGTCTGACTAATGTTTACAAATTATTGAAATTTATTATCAAAATTCGTGCTCTGTGAAAAATGTGTTTTATCGCAAAAGTGTCTTCAGTGACGAGGCTCATTTTTGGGTCAATAGATACGTGAATATGCAGAATTACCGTAATTGGATTGAAGACCAGCCAGAGACAATTCAGGAGCTAGCAATGCATCCCGAAAAATGCACAGTTTGGTGCGGTTTATGGGCAGGCGGCATCATTGGGCCGTACTTCTTCAAAGACGATGAAGGCCGCAACGTTACGGTCAATGGAGAAAAGTACCGTTCGATGAATACAGACTATTGTTTTGCGAAAATGCAAGAATTTGACTCGGCCGACATGTGGTTCCAACAGGACGATGCCACACTGCACGCGAAACCATACATAAATTTTGGTGAGCACGTTTTGATGAAGTCAATTGGCCACCAATATCGTGTGATTTGACCCCGTTTGACTATTTTATGTGGGGCTATGTTAAGTTTATTGTCTATAGGGACAAACCAAATACGATTGATGTGTGGAAAAGTTTGGCAAAATTGGACCTTCGGAATGGACCACTTGGAGCCTAACCGCGGGGACCATTTAAGTGAAATTATCTTTATAAAGTAAATGGCAGGAATTGATTTATCGATCAAAATAAAAATTTAATTCACCTTTGTAAAATTTCTGATTGTTTTTGAATTTGCAAAAGCCAAGCTCTTAAAAAATAAGCAGCAGCAATATCAATTATGATATTTGTACCTACTTATAAAAAAAGTAATAATAATAGGTTAACAACGTTTTCGATACAATTAATACTTTATAAAGAAAGAGAATTGAATGATATGAATAAGAATAATAAGTAATAAGAATAATAAATAATACTTTACAAAGAACAATTTTTTTTTGTATAGTTTTAAATTATAGGGTTGTGTCTGTTGTGGGCACGTTCGATACATTCTTCTATCTCCTTCCCAATTTCTTCACGAGCTATATCAGGAAAACCAGCTGCGTTGGAAAATAAATAATTTGGAAAACGGATACCGATTTTGGAAAATTGATGAATTTATATAAAGAATATGTATATACGTGACTAAAAAAAAAAATGTAAGAAAGAAAAATTAACCGAAGCTGATTGAATTATGTCACAGTGGCATCGTTTGTTCTAAATAATCCCCAATTCGTTCAGAATTAATGGCAATACTGTTAATAGGGTGAGTTTTATTTTTCCCACAACAAATATGGTAAGTTTTATTTATCACTCACAAAAAAAAAAAAAAAATAAAATTCGCAAGCTGAAAAGTAGTCGTGAGGAGTGTACGCATATCAAATCGTTCTTTTTTTTAATTTACGTATTTTTTTTGCATTTGCTTAAAATGGGACGTAAACGTCATATAGCAGCGAGAAGTTTTTATAATTATAACGAAATAAAAAACGAATCTAAATGCAAAATTTGCGGAAAGTGTTTAACGGGAAGTCACATTTCTAACTTGAAAAGGCATGTAAAATCACTACATGAGGAGATGTACCTTGCCGAAATAAAACATGCTCAGGAAGCAGTAGTGTCCGAAAAGAAGGCAAAATTCACAATAACTATGGGCCCGACCGAGTTACAAAATGCGTGTATCGAATTGGTGACCACCGAGAAACTGCCGCTCTCATTTCTAGATTCGCAGCCTTTTAAAACGTTAACGGGACAAATTTTTGCAGGCCTGAATATGCCACCGATAACCTCCATTCATATGAAGGACTTGATAGCGGATAGATATGCAGACGCAAATGAAATGGAAACAATGAGTGAAGATAAATTTGAAAATGAAAGCGAAATGGAGGATTCATTAGAATATAACGAAACGACACATGGCAGTCCTTTACTACGATATGAAACGGAAACTTCTCGCGAATACGAAGTTGAACGAGAGCAACAAACTGAAGTGGAAACTCTACGGGAACGTGAAGAGCGAAAACTTACAGCTGAAGAAGGGCGTAAGAGAAAAGCCGACGATGATTCCTATGAAGGAATGGAAAGAGAGAGCTTTAAAATGAATTCCGCAATGAAATTTGACGGCGATTATAATTTTTTAATAAGTTTGCTTCCAATTATGAAGAATATGAATGGAATACAAAAGCTTGACTTTCGTGCACAGCTAAGCAATTCGGCCTTGAATATCATGAGACCATTACCGGCAAATTTATGTGAGAATTTGGATAGTACTCCGACTGCGAGGTCAATTTCCCGAATCGCACCGACTTCAGTTACTCCAGAAGAAAGCACGACTATTAAAACCGAAGTCCTTGAAGATAGTTACTAGAAATCACTTTTGTATGCTACTTTTATTATTATTAATTACTAATTAATTATTATTTTTCTTAACTACCTATTACATAGTAAGCAATAATAATAAATCATTATTTGAAATGTAGGTAAATATGTACAGCTTTTTTCTTTTTGAGTTTCACAAGTGGATCATCAATATCATTTAAACCTGGGTGAAATTTAAGGCAGTTAGGATTGTGTCCTGATTCCGATTCAAAAATTTAAATTTTGTTAACATTAACCAAAATGTGTCATACTTACTATGCTCAAAAACGTTATAGAGGCTTTCGAAGGTGCGGCCAAGACCGATCATCGGTTGTAGTGCCAGTTAAGTTAAGTAACGCATTGATACTTCAATCATTCTATCTTCAAAATAATCAATGAGATCGCGCAATAGATTTTAATACCCTTGAGCTATATTTAAAGCTATTGCAGTACACAGTTGTTACATCAATTCACTAAACTTTAATTTATTCATTCGACCATTTTGACTTCTTTAAACTCTAGAATATGTAGGAGGTACATTGTAAATAAGCTGAGATTAGTATAATATTCTTTGTTTTGATTTAAATTCTTATTCTTTTATACAAAGAATTATAGTTAATTGGCACATATGTACATATCGCTGCCTTAATTTGCAAACGCCCTAACGCGCATTTATCAAATATTTCAGGAGAAACAAATCAAATTTTAAAACTGAATATTTTCAGTATTGTTTTCAAAATATTGTAATATAAAATTAAGAAAACAGCCAATAGTTTTTTGTGCATGACTCCAAAAGTTAGGTATGCAGATGGATAATTTTAATTACAATCTATCGAAAACTCGATGTTGAAAAATTTGCTGTTAGGGCTTTGCAAATTAAGACACCGATATATAAATATTTAAATTGTTAGTTTTTTAATATTTTTACATTAATATCATAAATTTGGCCACATTGAAATTCGTATAAAATTTTAGTTACGTAATCATTTATAAATTTAAAAAAATTGAAATCAAAAAAGAAAAGATCATATTAATGAACAAATTACAAGTCATATTTGTTAAGTCACCTTAAACAAAACGTTTTTTGCCATGAATTAGTGAAACATGAATTCATTGCATTGTTTAAATTAAATTGTGTTGTTGAGTATTAGCTGTGATTTAATGGAATTAACATCAATTCTGCTACAGATCGCACTCATTGACTAAGTTCAATCGTTTGGTCGTTTTTGTTTGTTTGTTTTTTGTAATGCGAGGGAGCATTATAATAGTGATTGTTTTGTCGTATCTCTTAAATTCAAATAAAACTACATTTCATTAAGTGCAGTCAGTCTCCTTTAAAGTTGTATAATAAAAACAAGATTTGTACAAGCGAACTAGAAACTCAGATTTGTGTCTATAAAAATTGCATCTCCGTGGGGATTAAGTTTTGATGAACTGTCACTAACTAAATAAATGATTTATTTGAACTGTGGAACAGGGCTGCTTTCTAATTTGAATTCAATTAAATCAATTAATCGTGATTATGGTCTAATTATTTCAATAACAGAAGTCACTTGATTTAACTGAAGTTAAATTAGAGTACAACCCCTTAGAGTTCCAAGGGGTTGCACTCAAAAGACTGTACTCGAATAGATTTTAATCCCCAAGTGATATACATAATGTACATTATATGAACTACTACATTATTTTTTATTTTTAGTATTTCTTTTGGTGTAAATAAAACTCTACCGCATTATGGATTTTCATAATATTTAAATAATTTACAAAACTGTATAAATGTATGTTTGTTTGTTGACTCATGTAGATGTAATTGATTAAAAGTGTATATGTATGTAAAATATACAGTCGTTGGAGTTTGAGTTGATCGAAGCACAATTCAAGTAATTGCGAACGAACAGCGCATTCATGTAATTCATCCTGATGTAAAATTATTTTAAAATGCATGTTTTCTGCTGCTTAAACTATAATAAAAGCATTTACTTTTAGTTAAATTGGAAATTCATTGTTACAAAATATGAATGTAGGATTTTCTCTTATGTATAAATATATTATATAGTAAGTTCATTCATAATTAGATAACAGAATAAATAAAGTAGGCATTTGGTCCTTAAATGTAATGCAATAAACATAAAAACATTCAACACATACTCAGATCTCATTCTCAAACACACCCTCACACTATTAATGGATAGTTAAAGTTTATAAACTATGGATAATTTTCTATTTAAACATACTTTAAATTATTTTTACTTTTATGTTAGTTTTACTTTTAAATATAAATATCTAGGCAAATTGTGCACTCGATAGCATATTTGTGATTGCCTCTGATTCGTCATCGCTTGCATCCTGATCGAGCTTCTCAAAACCACTACGTTGTTTACTACGATCCATTAATAAACCGCCAAGTTTAAAACCTTCAGGTTTGGCGGGAAAATCCCAAGCATGACGACGACTTTCAACTCCAAATGGAAAGCAGCCTAAAGTATATAAACAAATAACTATAATTAAATATCTAATTTAACAACTGACAGTGTAGTTAGTTTGCGATAGGAACGGCACAATAATTTACTGTGCTGTATTAAAAAATTAGCTTACAAATCAATGGAAATGGAATGATACACAAAAACACAAATACAGCTCACATTGGTTTGTTTTGTCAAATTGAAGATAGAAAGATTTGCTTCAAATTTGCGCTAGAATAAGAAATTAGTAGAAAAATTATATCGAAATGAACATAAAAGTAGAGAAATTATATGTTTTTATTTTTATAAGAAATATATTTATTTTTGTATACATTTGCAAAAAATATATGTTGAACCATCATGAACATAATGACATTAGAAACATAATCAAAAGGAAATTATACTAGATGTAGGTATATTTTTGGAATATTAAAGACTGCTTAGCTATTAAGTAAGTGTTGCTAAAACTGATGAGATTAAATGCAAAGTTGTTGGTAAAGGCAAATATGCTTGTGTTTAAAAAATGTGCAAAATAGAAAGGATAACAAATGAAAATCTACACAAATTATATTTCACTTGACTGAATTATTAAATTCAAGCAATAAATTTTAAGCTTAATGCAAAATAAACTGAGCATATTACCTTTAAGATCACAAAGATACATTATACATATAAAATGTATTACTAATAGTGATGTGCGTAAGCAAATTCATTACATTTAATAACAAAAATAAAGATGCGATAAATCTTCGCTCATTGAAAGCATAAGTAACATAATTAAGTGTGATTGTAAAGAAAGTTATACAATATTATAAAATTTGGAATACCTGATAATCTTTTAGCCAAAAAAAAAAAAATAAAAGTTAAGTACAAAAATAATAATATATTTCTACAATTCTAAATTGAAAAAAAGTTCTGCAACAAAATAGTAGAAATAAAGTAATAGGGAAACGGAAGCACACATAATCTTTTTTTATGGACAATCATCACAAATATTTTGACTGGATGCAACCAATTTGCGATAAACCAATTCGCTTGGTGGACCAACATTGCTTAACTCAGTATTACCTCTACGATGACGCCGTGCATAAAGCAACGCCAACGCAAATGTGAGGAATGCAAACAGCAACATTAGCGTGGCAACCAATATAGCAGTGCCGCCGGGATGCGATCTCGTAGTTGTTTCATCAGTATTACCCACTGGCATTTCGGTGTGTTCGTTCTGCATTTGAGTTCCACTTGTTTGATTCGGTTTGGAGGACGATAGTGAGGAGGAAGATTTCTTGTGAAATGCACCAGCTATTTCATATTCCAACCTATCGGCACCGCCGATTGTCGCTGTAGGTTTCGCCGCAGAGAGGGGCATCGATTTGGCAACAGTCTTATGCAGAAATTTATGTATACGCATTGGATCCAACTCGGCAACATAAATTTCATTTCCATCCGCAGTAACGGCGACATCGTGCGGATTTTCAAATTGTAAGTCATTAGGACCAAATTTTGATATGACTTGCTTCGTTTTCATGTTCAGTACATAGCCGCGTACCTCGTTGTAGTGCTCAGTGTGTATGCCGAGCTCGGCGGTAGGACCATTGACAATAATCAGTTGGCCACCTGTTGAAAGGAGGTGAAAGAGTATAGTATAAAATTCAAATGAATTTACGCCGGCCCGTAAAATCATATAATTCTTTATGAACCTGATATACCTTCAACTGGAGTATAATCCATGCTAAAGAGACGATCACCAATAATTTGACTATGATATTGCGAATGGAACGTGCCATTGCCCCAGAAGAAACACTGTACACGCCCATTTTCACGATCTGCGGCGCAAACCAATTCCTGCTCGGGCACAAGCGTGAGCGCATGAGGTATGGCAAAGAAATTCTTCGGTGCCACCTCATAAGAAACACCTGTGGAATGTTAAAGAGAAAGAGTAAAATGCAGTGTGTGAAACAGAAAAACAAACTTGATATATTTGATGTATGGACTGGAATTCGTCGTCTTACCTGCAAAAGAATTCTGCCCCCATGATAATATCTTTTCACCCTTTTTCGAGTATTTGAGAATGCGAGCATTACAATAACCATCCGCTACAAAAAAATCGCCATTTTGTAGCACAGCAACCGATGTTGGCTTACAAAATTTACGCTCTCCTGCACCAGGAGTGAATGCAGTGCCCAGCGTCATGAGCGGTTTGTCGTTGGAACCTTTCGGGCCGAATTTAAATACCTGATGCAGTGCAACATCGGTAAGCCAAACATTGTCTTCATGATCAACAGTTAAACCGTGTGGCATATAAAATCTATATAGAGCAAAAGAAAATATTTGTTAGAATAAAACAAAAGATATCCGCAGCTGCATTCGATTCGCACGTACAATCCTTTACCCCAATCGTATAAAACTTTACCGCTTTTACGATCCAAAGCTAGTACAGTGCTGCCACGAATTGGTCCAAGGTTTCGCTGCCGAAAGACATTCGCATTGTCGAATGTTTTTTCACCCCAAATACGATCGACACGGTGAAAGATTACAACATTGCCTGCCTTATCAAAGCTGACTGCGGTGACTGCGCCTAACTTTATGCCAGCATCAGGCCAAGAACTTTGATAGACATATGCTGAAAAGGCAGAGAAAAACAAAGGATTAATTTGTGATTTCTAATGTAAATGGGCTACCTACTTGTGTTTAATTTAGCAAGTTCTGCTTTAACATTAATTTTCTCGATTTTAAGTTTGGGCGGTTGGGGCCAACCGACATCAGCGGGACTGCCGCCTTGCATTATTTGCTGAAAGCGTTTATTTGTATTTAGCATCTGTTCGTCTGTAGCCAGCGGCAGATAGCGTTGCAATGAAAGATTCTTTTGTTGAGGAAAAACGTAGTTGTATTAATGAAATATATTTGGCCCTGATTATTAATGAATGATCTAATTAGTCATAGTAATCAAAGATTAATATTTGCCAAATTAGAGCATATGTTTTATTTGTTATAGAAATAAATTTGGCATCCTGTTGGTACTTTGGTTTTCATTTTTGTCAATTCTTTCTTAGTACAATATAGCAGTAAATTCTTACACCTACGCTTATATGCAAGTTGGTGGCACTTCCTACAATTTCAATTCCCTGGATGGTAATGTACACCCTCATAAGGAATGCAAGCCAAAAGTGCGCCTCAAACTGTGTCAGAGCTGCACCAGCAGAAAAAATCAATAAACAATAAAACAACCACAAATTCACGTTACATTCCTCCACACATCATCCCACCCTACCATTCACAAACAAGAAAGAATTATTAAAATTTGAACCCAACATATGTTAGTAAATTATTCACATAAAATTTATGCAAAATCCGCCTGTCGCTTACCTCATCTGTTGCTGATTCAATGATGCAAATGGTTGCAAATAGCACAAGCCACGAGAAGTTCATGTTCAACATTTCTAATTTATCTAATACCAGCAATTTCTTTCACTAAATTACTGCGCAGATATTTCCTTCTTTGCAATTCAACCTTTTTAAGTTATTTAATTCACATTAGTCAGAATCCTTTGAAGTTTACAATTACAATTTACACTTTTTCCTAATATCTTATGTTGAAGCACAAAGAAGTTACGTTTGTTTGTCGGAAAAAGTAGCCATCAAAGCAATTTATACTCTGTACAGCGGCTGTTTAAAATTTAACAAAACAATGCAAAGGCCATAGTTGCCACATATATTTTTTCCTTTTCAAAGCCTCAAATCCAACGTTTCGCTTTGATATTGTTTCTTTTTCGACAGAGTTTTAAGCCGAAACGATGATAAGCAAGAGTAAATGTTGATTTTGTCGAAGAACAAGTATATAGTAAGTTTTCACTTCGCGGACAGAAATAAGAAATAAGCAAAATGTTATGATGTAGCCAAAAAATGACGAACATGGGCAATGCCTAATATTGTATTCTATAATTATTGGAATTACAGTGTATTGACATAACAGCGTAAAGGGTATAAAATAGACATGGATCTAATTCGACGTAAATACGCCAAGAAATTAGAATTAGGAAAATGTCCAGGTCTGTTAAGGTTAGGTAAAATCGGTGCTAAATGCTAGTTTAACGTACTACATACACAGGAAATTTATTGGACAATTAATACCTGAAGAATATGATTTAACGAAACCAAATTCATCTTATATGATTTAACATGACATTAATAAATTTTGGTTTGAAATTTTCATACTTTTTATATCAACTTTATAACAAACAAGTTTATATAAAATCGAAAATTATTTAAAATTTGAGAAAAATAATTATTAAGACAAAAATATGTTATAAAATATTTTCTGTCGGCTAAGGCTGTTTTTCTTTTTATATATGTATGTATATGAACATAAATATATAAGAATAATAGAAAGGTTAACATATGTAACTGAGGGATGTGAACTATGCTCTATTTATGCTCTATTACAGATAATGCAGTACTTGTACCTTACCCAGCGTCTACACCTGACAACTGGAATGATAATTGGCATGCAAACACTAATCCACTTACACTTTTTCACTATTACTCTCCCTTTGTTTTAATCGCTGGATATGCCAATTTGTATCACAATCGATTTGACATAATAGCACAATATTTGACGGTACTATCCAATATGAGAAAGCAATAAAGAGAAAGAGAGTAGGAAATTGATAAAATTTTAAAATTGTAATTTTAGGACATAATTTTTTCAGTTTGTTGACTGCTAAGGACTGCGTCGAATAAAATTGTCAGTTACATTTCTTCCCATACTGTGCTATTGAAAGATTAAAAATAAAAAATTTGTCTTAGTAGCTTTGAATTAAATGTCAGAAAATATTATGTGTCAGTTAAAGACAATAAAAATTTATTTAACGCGAAAATGGCAAACGAAGTGGAAGTGCGAGAAAATATTATTAAAATTTTTCAAAGCAACCTCACTGGTCATTAAAAAAAATTGCCAAAGAGGTAGGGGCTAACCTAAAACCATTTCTCGCGTTGGTTTTTAGGTTAGCCCGCAAAACTTACTTTACTTACTTACTTTTAGTGGCACAACAGCCCATGGAGGGCCTAGGCCGAGCTTTTTCGCATCCACTCATGTTGTGCGTTTTATATTTGTACATGAATGGAAGGGACCTACAGTTTAATGCCGAATCCGAACGGCGAAGTGAAAAGCTTTACATGGCAATTTTTACTCTTGTAGGTTTGCCATTGCCTGCCAAGAGGTGGTGCCGTGTAGAAATATTATTTTTTTTCTACTTTTTGATTTTGCGTGTGCCGAGATTCGAACCCCGGACATTCTGCGTAGCAGCCCAACACACTACCACTACGCCACAGCGACCACCGCAAAACAACGAGCGAAAATGCTGAGCCGAGATTTTGTCAAGAAATTTGAATGCTGCATAATGGACGATGAAACTCATGTTTTAGCGGATTTTTCCCAGCTACATGGCCAGGAATTTTATATAGCTGATTCTCGAGGAAATGTCGCTGAAAAATTCAAAGCCAAAAAAATTACAAAATTCCCAAAGAAATTCCTTGTTTGGCAGGCAATTTGTAGTTGTGGCAAAAGGAGCAGCACATTCGTGACATCGCGTACAATCAACGGCGAAATATATTTGAAGGAATGCTTGCGAAAGAGATTGCTTCCATTTTTACGCCAACATGAAGTGCCCACGTTTTTTTGGCCTGACCTCGCTTCATGTCACTACAGCAAAACGGCCTTTGAGTGATTCCAACGGAATGAAGTGATTTTGGTGCCTAGAGAAGCTAATCCACCAAACTGTCCTGAACTAAGGCCGATTGAGGGGTACTGGGCTTTAGTAAAAAGGGAGATGAAGGTAACAATAAAAGTGGCCAAAGACCTTCAAGATTTCAAAAGAAAGTGCTTTGCAGCAGCTGTGAGGGTGTCAGACACTACCATAAAAACATTAATGAAAGGGGTTCCTGAAAAATAAAAACTTTTTATTAAAAACTAATAATTTGTGGTTTCTTGTTTTTATTTTTTTAATCTAAAAATAATTTGAAAATAAAATACTTTAGTTTAAAAAAATTGGACTACTGGTTCAGAAGATTTCATCATTTTTGTACCAGACAACTTCATTCGTCGCACTCCTTAATACTTACTTTTAATTGGCATGCCTAAATTGGCATATATAAAAGCAGGGATATTTTTAACTATAAATTGACAATGATTTAACGTGTAAGAAAAGAAACTGTTGTCCTTAATTTGGAGCGTTGGGCAATGAGAAAAAAACTGTTCGCATACATCGCATAAGCAATGTGAGAATGCATTGTGAAACCACAGAAAATAGGAGGTTTTTGTTGTATCATTCCCAAAACAGCCACTGTAAAGAAAGTGACAGCTGTCAGAACATACACTTGCAAATGTTTATAAACGTTGGAAAGGATTGGAGAGAAGCACTTCGATAACGTTATTAAATAAAAATAATAAAAATATATGCCGGTAACTTAATTATTTGTCATAAACGCAAATGGATACAAGTGGCGAAGAGATGCATCCCAATTGGTGTGCACTGGCGACAATTCATTTCCCTCTGAAGCGTTTTATTCGTGAAGGAGCGCAAGCAGCGGATAAAGGCATCGCTACTAAACAAGGAACAAAGTATAAAATAACAGGCGTTAGCGGCGTGGAAGTAAAGGAATTCTATGAGGAAATAACTAAAGATGAACAGTATAAAAAGAAATCAAAGGCTAACAAAGGGAAGATCGCCAATGCGGACACTGTGAATAAACACTACGAATGTACGAAAGAACCATTTAACAAGGAAAGATATTTTCGGTTTGCAATATCGAATAATATAGAAGAATTGAAAAAATTTGATTACCATGAAAGTGATGTGAATTCACGAGACGTTTTTAGTTGGACAGCATTGATGATGGCTGCATGTGAAGGTGCAGAGGCAGCGGTTAAGTTTTTATTGGAACTGGGTGTTGATAGAGAAGCGATAGATAAGTCTGGAAATACTGCGTTAAACTTAGCGAAAAAGAAAGGACATTTGAACATTATAAAATTGTTGGAGGGAAAAACTATGTTCTTAGAAAACGAAGCTGAAATGAAAGATTCATCCACTCAAGCTTCAATACATCCTTTCTTTTGTGCCACATGTAAACATAGCTTTACGGAGACAACATTACGTGATCATCACACCTCAACCGTACATCAATTCAATGAAAAGTCGATATTGCCAGCAAACAAACTACAAAAGTTCAATATACCTCCAAAAAATCGTGGCCTCCAATTGATGGTTAAACAAGGATGGGATAGAGAAAGTGGGCTGGGTCCAACACAAGCTGGCAGACTTTATCCTGTGAAGACTGTTATACGCAAGCAACGCAGTGGTCTTGGTATCGAACAACCACTAGCGAGAGTTACACACTTTGAAGCGTTCGATTTGCGTGCAACACAAAGAAGAAATTCTAATTATTATAAAGCAAAGCCACGCACACGTAATGATATGCGGCGTGAGAAAAAAAGAGAGTGGAAACGTGATAGAAGGCTGCGTAATGAATTGAGCTAGTGTATGCCGATGCAGACGTGGTGGATACTCAAGCTTATTTTTAATGAATTCAAATACCTTTACATGTAACTAATCATCACTTTTTACGCTTTTAGAATTTAAGATGTCCAAAAGCGACTCAGAGAAAACCATTGAAATTATAAGGTCTACCGAAGAGGTAGCCGATAAGATTTTAGTCAATAAACAACAGTTAGTTGAGCTGGATAAACGACGTCAGCAGACGCGCGAGGCCATACGTGAAGTCGAAAAGACCTGTGCAAATGAGAAAAAAGTCTGGATAACCATAGGTAGCATGCTAGTCAAAATGGAGCGTGGAAAAGCATTGAAACTTCTGAGAAATGGTATGCTGGCTTGCACACAGGCATTCGTATAGTGTTCACTGTTTCAAAATATGTTATGGTAATTTTTTTTTGTAACAGATCAAATAGTAATTGAACGTGAAATCAATACCATCAAATCAGATCAAAAGGTTTTGCTTAACAAACATCGTGACCTGGAACATTTTTCACCATATTCTGGGACGAATCTTAAACCATTAGATCGGAAGGAGTTCGCAGTTCTAAAGGCTAATTTGCCATTGTTGTAGCAAATTGGAAATTCCGGTTTATGTTAAGCTCTTGATTTCAAAATGTTAATTTTTATAATTATAATACAAATTAAATTCTTTATTAAGAAATAAATCCTTGTTAAATTTATTGCTTTATTCTTTAAGGTCACAACATACAACATATTCACCATTTACTTCTAGCCTTGGTATTTATGTAAAGCAAGAAATTATACCTATTGGCAGAAAGCTTCTTTCCCCCCTTATTTAACTAAAAGGTTTGCACGCGCTAATGTTAAACACAAAAACAATGTATTAAAAACAAACAAGCTAGTAAAGAAAGAATAGCGAAAAACCTAAAAAGCTCATCGAAACAATTTAACATTTGCTAACAAAATTCACCACAATCTTAAAAATTTGTTTTTCTTGTTTGTGCTTGCTACTCAACATTAAATGCGAGTGGAATTGCTAAGGTGAATTTGGTGAAATTCACCATACTACCTCAATAAAAATAATTGTATATAGTATTTTATTTAATAGACATTGGCTTAGATGTAATGATTTTATAAGGGGACTTTCAATAAAGTCCGATCACTTAAATGGTTTGTGATTTTGGGACAAAAATTCATCCACTGTTATCGACCTTTTTGGCCAATGGCAGAGAACACAAAAGTATGTCATCTAACTGGATGCTTAAGCGTAAATATTGCTACTGTTCAGTCAGTTTACCTTTGTTTTTAGCCGTTTTTATTACTAGAAGGACAATTTTACATTATATTATATATGGAGCTGCTTACCAGAGAGCTAATTCAAAATTGAGGAACAAGCAGAACTGTTGCATTTGGTGTGACGAAAACCAACAGGGTTTTCACAAATTGCCTATTACAAAAACAAAGCAAAAAAAAGAATACATTTTGTTGTTTTGTGCTCAAGGCGTGGTGTTTCTTCAAAAACGAAAATTCAACTTCTTTTAGGTTAGGATAAGAATGCGTGTGAAGAATTTCAACCCCATTCACTAAAGTCTTCTATTTTATGTCATGGCAAGTTCTGCTTAATGCGCTTGTTGGAATTTTCCCGAGCCTGTAAAAACCTGTACTGCAGACTTATTAAGTGATATGAGAGCTTTTGTTCTACTCCTGTCGCAGTCGGTCTGATTAGTCCAGGACCAGTTTGCCCCTGCGATAATATATTAATAAATAATCTTTAATAAATAACACATTGGGGGTTATACTGTGGTGACGGCTTCGTTTCCATATCAGACCCTTTTCGATATTACAGTGTCCGTGAACCCAGCATAGAGAGACAGTTTGATATCTCTCAGACATGAATATGAAGCATGGCACTGTGTTACAATCTTTGACTTAACTATTTTGGGCTCTATTGCTTTGAAAGCGACCTAGTTGTCAATAAAATTGACATTCGACGATCGAATTTTACTCTTTCGTGTAGATTTTCCGATTAAAAAATACTGCAGCCATCAAAAAGATATGACCTCCTTATCTGCGAAGCTTCTGAAAATATGTAGACTAGGTCCGGTTCCGCCAGCAATCAGAGAACCGAATAAATATAAACTTCAGTTTCAGACCAAAGAATATATTCTTTGCTATGACCACAACTACAATTACAGGGGAGCATTCCCCCATATCTTGGCCAATAGTAACGTTAGTGGATAATAAGCTCTTGCTTTTGTATTTGCTTAAATTTTGCATTAACTTTTTTCTTTGCCATTTTTACTTTTGCTGTGTTTTCGTTTTACACATTCATTCGTGACTTGTCGTCGTCATTCTGCTGCTGCTGCTACATAGCTTCTGCTACCAGCTTCTGCTTCTCTCATTCTTGTGCTCTCTCTTCTTCTGTCCCGGAAAAGTTGAATTGAATTGTAAATTTTGTTACTTTGTCGTGTCGTCGAGCTGTGGCAGTGTCACTTTTGTTGTTGTTCCTTCTACTGCGTGATTCCTGTGAATTAAAATCGATTTTCACTGAAAAAACGAAAAACTTTCGTACAAAGTGTAAGGAAATTTATAAAATAATTACGCAAATAGTGAAGTGATAAATAATTTATAAAATTATACATTAAAATATAATTGAACTCACATTGAAATACGTTAAAATATGTGAAAAACAACGTGCGCTTACGTCGTTTTCGTATGGTTGTCGACATCCATCGGTTGTGTGGGGAATTACGCTTTGCTTCTTACTTCTTGTCGTTCACACAAACACACTATACGCACACACAGTGAGAAGTGGTGGGAAAGAAAATAAATTTGTGTGGAGAAAGAAGAAGAAAAAATCTTATCGCAATTTTTTCTATGGTGCGGTGGAATGCGCATTTTGTTGATTTTGGTTTATAGAAGCGCCAAGTGTTTTTCCTTTCTATGAGGAAAATTTTAAAAATTATTAAATAAATTCAAATTTTAATCGTTTGTAAATGATTTCGGAAAAACGGCAAAAACTTTTTACAAATTAAAAATATTACTTTATGCTTACTTATGTGCATATGTACCTAGATCTTTTTAGTCCATAAATTGTTTAATATACATAGTACATATAAAAGTAAAGATAATTAAAGGTGAAAGAGGAAAGTATTTAAAAATATAAACTTAAAATACCGAAACAAAACAAGTATAATTATTTAATTCACCACTTATCCCACATGCACACCCCACTTACAATTAAACAACAACACCAGTAAACGTTATCCAATGTGATTCTTTCATTCGCTTCCACCCAATTCCACACCCTTTATTAAATACAACCATAAGCAAAAAGTTGAAAAAAAGAAACAAAATTAAAAATAGTTACAAGTGCAAAATCTTTTTGTGAAAAATCTACAACGAATTATTGGCGCTAAAATTTAGGACTACGATTTCTACTCTTATCTTTATATGTGCGAGAATGTATCTATATACATATGTATGTATGTGTTTGTATAACTACGTGTCGTCATTGCTTTTGGTCGTTAACTTTTTTGTTGTAGCTAATATCGGAAAATCAATTAATATCTTATAAAGGTAAGTTCCATTTCCTATCAATTCTTAACTCTAACTATCCGTTCATTTTTTCATTACGAAAGGAAATATCTACATATCATTACATTAGTGTAGAAAAGCCCTAACTAACATTTTGTTTATTCAAAATCAAATTGTTTGCAAAATCTATCAAAATCGTAATCAATTTTATCAAAATCAATTAAAAATTTTACAATGACAAAATTTTAATTAGGGCCTTTTTAAATTAATAATTTTAGATTCCAATGAATTGTATCCTGCATCGTACAATTAAGTGTATTCAAGTTGTACATACGCGAACCCACGGTAGCCAGTACTTATTAACTCGCGTCTGTAACTAACTGAATCCAGCAGTAATTCTTTTAATTTCGGCTGACGTCAGAAATTCTATTCTGATTTCAATCGAATTAAAACCGCAATGGACAGAAATAAAACAAGGAATAATTTTGAAGAAGGTTTAATCGTTTTGTGAAAAGCTCGGCCTAGGCCCTCCATGGGCTATTGTGCCATTAAAAGTAAGTAAGTTAATCGTTTTGTAACCCAAAATAAATCTTTTGCCAAAGAAAGGAGTCTCCCGTTGTAAGCTATTTCCAGCAACGATGATTCTAAGCTTTCTATGAGAGATTTTAGTACCATGTTGATACTGAAAATACATAGTAGTCTCTCGTGACTACCGATAACGTCCAAGTACTTACTATATTTCTTACTCGCTCAATTATTGTAACTCTATGAATCCTTGAAGTACCGATATGAATTTCTAAGAAAAATTCGATTATTTGGAATTGCATAACAGAGCGTTGAGTTACCTCATTTTATAAATTGGTGCTTCTGCAATTTTACGCAGGTTGAGATTATTGAAACTATAGTCACCGGTACCAAGCAATGTACCACTTGGTAAGCTGATTGCGCTGTAGCAGTACCGAAAAATTCTTAGAATATCTCACCTTAAAGTCCTAATTAAAGTAGAAACATTTATTAGCTCGCTCCAGTTAAGTTATTCAATATCAAATGCATTTCAATTTTACTGTTGGGGCTACTGCAAAGAAACAAACAAACTAAAACCACAAAGTTGGTTGAAGTTTTAGGTTTAGTTGAAGGAAAATGTTCAGGAAGATCTGAGCGTCCACGGGGCCAAGTTGGTTTATTATGATTTTACTATATGGTTGGATAGAGTGGCTGTCCACGAAGTCAGAACGGCCCAATGTGATACGCTTAGCACATGATTGGATCTAAAAATTAACGACTGTTCCGAACGGCGCAATGGCATTTTGCTATCACTTGGTGGTTTTGCCATTGCCTACCAGAGGCAATTTTTTTTATAATTCTCATTCACTTCATTTCGAAATAAAAGAAGTTTATGAAAATTAACCGCCAAACCAAAAGGGGAATCGAACCCACAACCTCACGGGTGAAGGTCTAGTGCTCTAACCGGACTATCGAGGTCAAATGGACGAAGGTCGAAGTTCATTGTAGTAAAAATGTAAATTTCTGGAACTTCTTTCTGGGAGAGTGATTGTAAATAGTTTCAGATCCTAGTATTATTCTGAAGGTGTTAATGGGACATCAGTTTGAGTGAGATTTACAAATAGTGCCCCTTAGGGTGAATTTCCAAAAAGAAATTTCTTCAGATAATAGCAATTTCTACAAAATTTTTTATTATTACAACGTGCTCTAAATTGCGAGCAATTGTGTATGTATGTGCGATTGCATACAATGATATATCTTAATTAAATTGATATATATCTAAAAATTTTAAAAAGTATATTTCACCTAAAAATTTTAAAATAAAATTGCCCTTTTTTTAATTTTTTCTTCTGCATAAGTACATATAATATGTAAATATATGCTCAGCGGAAAGAAAGAGAAGCATACAATATGTAAGTACATAATAAGGAGCATTATCAGAGTAATTTTCGATTGAAATTACTGCAATGATTTCATTTGTTACGGTCTATTGATTTTATTAAAGGATGTCGTCATTGGTCGCTGTGTCGTAGTTGATACTGTGTTTGCTTGCTAAGCAGAGTATCCGGGGTTCAAATCTCGGTACAGACAAAATCACAAGAAAAAAAACAATTTTTCTATATGGTACCACCTGTTGGCCGGCAAAGGCAACCCTACAAGAGTAAAAAGAGAACCTATGAAAAGCTTTTCACTTCGCCGTTCGGATTTGGCATAAGCCTGTAAGTCGCCTTCACTCATGCTCAAATATAACACGCGAAAAGCTCGGCCTAGGCCCTCGATAGGCTGTTATGCCATTAAAAGAAAGGAAGGAAGAATGTCGCGGCTATTGTCTGATTTCGGTTGTTTTTTCTTAAACGTACCGGATATAGTTTACTTTACGTCATCTTTTGCAAAGATTTAACTTATAGTGGTATATTGAGTAGTGTTTGGTGTCCATTGTTCCAGAAAGAACGTCGCTATTAGAAATGTGACCTACAACTTTCCCGCTGGGTATACGGTAGCTGAAATTAAATACTTTGTAAACGCATATAAAAAAAAACAAAAAAAAAAACAAAAATGGCATACCCACACACACACATAGTCAATGATCTTCAGATAGATCGAGTATGAAATTGTTAAATCCTCGCAAACAACAACAATCACAACGACAACTACAACAACCATAATAATAATAATGATAATAGCTACAGTAACAGCAGCAGCGACAACCAACAATTGCTACTAGTGTGTATATGCACATATTATAGCGCAATAATAAGTGGACAAGATCACTCGATTTCCTATAGATGATGATGCTTGTGAAGCTTGTGCTTTGGTTTGAATTCGTTGGATCGTTATTTTGGTGGCTGCTGCTGCTGCTGCTGATGTCTTTTTATTATTATTGTTACTGGCGTATGTTGCTCATGCGCACCGCCGCATATCGCATAAAACTGCAAAAGAGCAACCGTAAGCGAGTGAGTTGAGTGAGTGAATAGCAGAAACCACGCCGCTGCAAGCGCAATGCCGCAATAATTAAACTTGTAAAGCAACCAACACTTGCATAGAGGAATGTGCCGTAGTGATCGTCGGTGATCGATCCTCAGCAAGAAGATCCTGCAGCAAAATTAATGGAAGCGTTAAACTTTTTAAGCAAAAAGCAGAAAAAGAAGAAATTGTAAAACCTGCCATAAAATTCCGACATTAAATCAAGTTCGGATTTTTCTTCTTTTTTCTTCATTTTATTGTTTTTGTGTTTTAAAGTGTAAGAATGAAAAAAGTTGTAGATACGAGTTACAGACGCACTAGTGCTTATAAACCTGAGGCAACAACAACAGCAACAAGTTATTGTAATTTACAGATACGTTGCATGCGAGATTTACTTTTAAGTCCAGATTTCGTTCTTGTCGTATTCTCTTTTGCGCTAGAAATTCATTTATACTGCTTAAGCATAACTAAGTATTTTCTCAATTTATGTAAATAGCTACAAAAACAAAGAAAGAAACTAATATGGAACGGTCAATTGTGTACACAAAATGCGGTATTCACGAGCCACTTTGATAAGCATGTGCAGTAGAATGCATATCTTATTTCTATATCGTATTCTATATTTTTATTTTATTTCTATATTTTTAAAAACGTTTGTATCGTATTAAAACTACAAAATTTCGGCCTGAATCTGATGCT
Source organism: Palloptera scutellata (assembly GCA_958295655.1). Taxonomy (NCBI): domain Eukaryota; kingdom Metazoa; phylum Arthropoda; class Insecta; order Diptera; family Pallopteridae; genus Palloptera; species Palloptera scutellata. The sequence continues at coordinate 47,289,232 of OY282451.1, forward strand.
GACGTTTTTCGCTTTTATCAAATCACATGGGCTTAACAGTTCATAGAGGGCTTTGATCTAGCTTTTCGTATCCACTAATGTTGTGCGTGTTATATTTGTACATGAATGGAACTGTAGGTCTCTACAGTTTTATACAGAATCTGAACAGCAAAGTAAAAAGCTTTTCTTACTCAGTTCTGGTGGCGTGAAGAAAAACCCAAAAACCAGCACCGAGAGATCGCGAGAGTGTAGACTCCGCAAGCAACTTGAGGCACACATTAACACTCGATATCATTGAGTCCCGTCGAACGTCCTCAGATTATTCTGCACCAGGCATTTATTGAAATGTCCGAATTCCCAGCATCTCAGCGAAGGAGGAAATTGCTTGAAAATATATATGGAAAATCTTTCTTCTGTGAAAAGGAAACAACTTGCATCAGTACAACAAAACATAGACGAGATTTGCCAAGTTACTAGTCAACCTCATAACATTCGTGAGTTCTCAGAACGGCAAGTGACAATATGAATATTTTGCTGATGATGATGATGATTATTATAATGATGATACTTAATAAGATTATAATTATAATGATGTAGCAAATAAATTCGCATGCTTTGAGTATCAATATTTTGATGGAGATGATGATTTTACAAAGGGCGTTGCATGCATTGGAAATGCAAACGATCAAAATGAAGTTAATCCATATGTGGCACACCTAGGATCAGAGAATCATCAAACCAAACTAAACAAGGCTTATCGTTTGCTTAAATCAGCACATAGTTAAAAAATCCTTCAACTGTAATGTCAGCGATAGACTCTGGTTTTCAGAAGATTACAAAACCTAAGCTGAAACTCCAAAACGCAAACCTTCTGAAAACGTAAACTTCTGTAGGGCGTCCCTCTGACGCACACATGCCAGCGCACTACCAACTAAGCCACTGCGACCTCTAACTTTTTATTGTATGTAACATTAACATAATCGGAGATATTTCTTGAACTTCCCAGACTATGGAATATATAAATATAAATACCATATGTGAGTATATGAACCAATAGAAAAATTCAATGAAAATTTTTCTAGCAATAAGTCGAACATACTTAACTAGTATTTGCAAAAGCATATGCTCATAATCTTACTTTTGTTGTTTCTATTTTTAAGATTTTATGAAAACATGATAATAATTCTACAAATCACTCGCACTTAAACTATTTTTAAGTTTATGTAGGGTACATATTTGCTTTAATAAGAACGAAGAAAAGACAGTAATTATACCCGTTTGTTGACTTTTTTTTGGGGATCATTCATTTCAATTCAATTTGGATTTTTATAAAACCGGATTATTTACATAGAATATTTAAGTATATAAGTAATTACATACTAAGTATAACAGATCCAAGAGAAGGGAAACTTAATTTACTGTGAAAATTACAATACTTAGATATTTTCAGTGTAATCTTTATATTCGAAAAATCTTGTATGCAATCTTGGATAGGAAAATAATATCGACTTGTTGAAAAACTATTTACCATTTACACATAAGCAACTAAACAATAGCTTGGTTTGACGTGTATTTTGAAATGGTCACATCAGTATTCATATTTTAGGTACAATTGTATCTTTTCCCCACTTGTTTGGTCTTCAAGATACTTTAGACACTACCAAAGCCTTTTAGATACAATTTGGAATCATTCTGAAGTGTACTGTGTGTATATTGTTGAAATTTACAAGTTTTACTATATATGAATAGTATTACAATCTACTAGCTGCAATGTGGTTTAATCCGGCTTAAGTTAGATAAAACTTGTCTTAATCGTTTTTTGCAAGATGGCAGGGACAAAAGCAAGGAAGTTAGCCTTTTGCCAACCCTGGTTAAACAGCAGAAATATATTAACCCAGTTATGCCCATTGACCTATATGTAGGACACATTAAATATGTTCGGTTTTGATCAAGAAATGAACCCGAATGAATATAACGTTCCGGTATCGGTTTTGTCAAGTGTTTCGACTTCGGTGTCGCTTTTCAACATTCAACATTCAACATTCATTCGGGTTTCGGTTTCTTTCCGCTTACAGTTTTGAAGGAAAGATATCAAAATAAGTTTGACAATCTGACATGAGATTATTTACTAAATATCTAGCAACCTTCTACTTATGGTTGGCAAACTTACTTGAGTCTGTTTGCGGCATTGCTCTTCAATGTGTCTTTTTTGATTGTAAATATACTTTTCTTTTTTTTTTGTTTAATATTTATATTTAAATAAATGCCAACATGGATTGTCTCTTAATGTCGGCATGTTGTGTCGCAAATGAAGAACAATCAATAGACCTGAAATTTTTGGTTTATCACGATAAAAATTAGAAAGTAAAGGAAGACAATGTATTTTTACTTTGTAGGCTAGAAAATCGTCAAGCAATTATGTACAATGTGGATAAAACATCACAGATGAGCGACGCTGAAATCGGATACAATCGTCGTCATACATACTGGCGTGAAATTCAAATTGAATAAATTTTGAAATATAGGAAAATCAGATCCCTTTATAACAATTATGGAACAAATTTTTCTCAAAACGGATTTGAATTGTGTCCAGTGTTTTAATCGATTTCCGGTTCTTTCTTTTTTTTATATGAAAATAACAGTTTCGGTATCGAAAAATAAAACGGTTTTAAAAGGTTTCGGTTTCAATCCTTGATTGTGATTTAATCAGCATATATTCCATCAAAATCAAAGCTTTCTGTAGTGTTATGAAAATACGCTTTTGAACATATCTGGGTTAACAAAAGGATTTTACTAAAACTGTGACGTGTTGGAGGAAATCGACAAATTTTAAGCATTTTTGAAATATATAGAAGAAATGTATTATACCTCTAGAAATGTATGTACAATCGGAATCATAAAAGTAGAATTTTTGTTTAATTTAAAGTATTTAAAAAATTTGAAACATCAAAACTAGTTCACAGATAGCGTTTTACAATCGGTTTTATAACTTTAATGGATTGTTGTTTATAGGCATATCATTGACATTTTATTCCACTCAACAGTTCTAGTTTAATACAGCGTCACGAATGCTTTTTTTCTATTTATTGTTATTATTATTATTTTTAATTTATTTTTGTTCACGCAAAGAATCTTAAGCAAAAAACTGCATAAATGACATTTTACTAGCGAGTAGCTACAACTATTAATTTCAAGTGATCTACAATTTACTTTACTGTCACTTATACACGTACATATATATGTATACGTCCATATGAATGTACATACATACGTATGTATTTATGTGTGAATAACGAAGCAATTTAACTAAGTGCATCCATCTCTCGATTCACATTAATTCGCTTTCACATGGTTTTTGGATTGAGAATCTTATTATTTATGTTTGCGCTTACATTTTAGCGGAAATTAAATTACACAATGTTGCTACGTATGCCGTTGTCTCGAATATTTTACACATTATTAAGTATTTCGAGTCGCTGAACACGAACTTGAGTTGGAGTTCTGAAATTAGTGTCAAAAACAAGAGCTAAGAGATAATGAATTTTGACCTCAGCTTCGGGTTCAGCGGCTCAAATACGTTTGCTTTGACTAGCCTGGTCCATCGGAAACCTACAACTATTTTGTAGGGCTGTGCTGTTACCATTTAAAAAGAACGTAGAACGAAGCAGAGCAAACTTGTTTTGCAATTCTTAAGTTGTGTTTACAGATGTCAGTGAACAATCTGTGTCAAATATCGAAATTCGAAAGAGTAAAGATAAATCGACAAAACTTTGAATTAAAGTGTCAAAATGCAAGGGTCAAAACTAAATGTGAAAGTCCAATTTCAATAATATAAAAAGAATTCACAATCAATAGTTTAATTGAAACTCTAATCCACACTTTTTGACGATAACATGTACAGTTTTTGATATTTTACTTGTTATATTTTTCAAAGTAAAGTGTAAAAAATTTCACAATGGGCTAAACAATTTGATATGGATAAACAAATTGCATATTTTTTGAGCGAGTGGTGATAATTTTATTGCATTGTAAAGTACCTTGACGTGTTCCGATTTAGTATGATTTATTGAAATTTTCAATGACATTTTGAGAAAGATGTAGCTCCACCTCACGATGACACATTGGAATTGTTTGTGGTTTATTCGCATAGACCTGAGATTTCACAAAACCCCAAAGAAAGAAACCGCACGATCTTGGTGCCAGTTGACATCTGTGTTTCGGGAGATGATTCGGTCTGCTCCAATAAATCGATTGTTGCGGTGTGGCATACCGTCCAGTTGAGGCCACAAGAACTCTGTCATTCACATCCACTGCATTTCCATTTCCAATTCCCCATTTTTGTAATGGTTTTCACAATGATAACACGTTGTTTGTATAACGTTTCTAATAATCGGAATAATCGTAGAAGACAGATGTTAAATTTCAGAGTTGGCACTTGTTGGCACTTGTCCAGAAAAAATGGCACAAAATTTAAATCGTGCATTCTTTTTGGAGAATCCCATATTTGTGTATATATAAATGATCGATCAGCGGTGATAGCGGAGTAGATTTAGCCATGTCCGTCTGTTTGTGTCCACGATAAAACTAGTAATAACGAGTAAAACTTAGGCAATCACAACCAACCTTGGTACAGACATTTTTTATTGTCTGGAAGAGGTTAAGGCACAATCGCTTAAGTGGGCGCGCTTACTCCCATACAAGTGAAATTTTCTAAGAGCGATATTGAAGCAAATTCTTAACCGAATTGAACAAAACCCGATGCACTTAATCGAAATATTCTTCTTAGCAACAGTTCTGAAAATTATCAGCATTGGTCAAAAGCCACGACTACTTCCCATACAAGTGAAATATTCAAAGGGCAATATCAAAGGAAATAGTGAAGCAAATGGAACCAAATTTGGTATGGCATAGTTAAAATATGTAACTTCAAAAATAACTGATTCGAAAATTGTGATCATTGGGCATTAGCCACGCCTACTTCCCATACAAAATTTTATAAGCGACTCAGGCTGGTAAAAATAATATTTTATGTAAAAATTTAACCCACCGCTAAATGCAACACAGTGTTTTCTTTCAAAGGGTGTATAGGGTATACTTATAAAGTTCATCCGCGCCCGAACTTTGCTTTCGTGATTTTTATACATATGTACATAGTACATACTTAAATATATTGAAGTTAGTTAGTAAACAAAAGACAAACCATGTATGTACAAAGGTTTCTCGTGCATGAAAGAGAACGACAAACAAACAACTCTATCAACTTCTATAAAAATATTAAAATTAAAGAAAACTATCTAAATAAAATAAAATACAAACGAGTAACCGGCAACTTCTTTATTATTTACGTACAATACTACTTACAACTCACATGTTTTCAACAGCATCAACTTTTAAATAAGATTTCCAGTTCTTACACTCAAGATAGCAGTAAAATAAATATAAATTTCAAACTAAGTATTCTTTGTTTATAAAAATAAAATATTTATCTACATAAATAAGTATTTCACATAAATTTAAAGTTCGATTATATTTTCATTAATTTTATACGTAAATATTTTTGTTATTTTCAACTTTTGTTTATTGTAAAGGTATTTTTAATAATAAATTTAACAAATAACTATTAAAACTATTCACAAGCATTTCAGACTGAATATTCGTTCATATGTATGTACATTCATACTATATAGTATGTATAATATAATATAATTTCGAGTAGTCATAGTCAGAAAATACTGAATACTTTAATGATATAAAGAGTATCTGACATTAGTTAATTTATATTGGGTGTATAACTTGAAAATGAGAATGTTTTTTTTACAAAGATATAGCTTCATTTCCATAACAATTGAATGAATACATTATTGAAAGGAGTGCCCATCAGACGCTATGACATTTTCCCATTTTTCAGACAGTTTATAGATTCCTTGCCAAAAAAAAAAAAAACGTCCGTCTTTGAGGCTATGAACAAATCAGTCCAATTTTTGATACTTTCAACTTAAGTGAAGCGTGTTCCAGTAAAGGCATTCCTCTTCGATCGAAATATGTCAGTGATAGTCAGATGTGGAGCAATCTAGTGAATACGGCTGGTGAGCCAAAACCTCCCATCCACTATTTTCCAAATAATTTTTCACCGGTCTAGCAACATATGTGGCGCGTTGTCACGTTAGAAAATTACAGCCTAGTGCCTGGTCGCATATTCTGGTCGTTATTCGACCATTGCTCCCTTCAATAGTTTCCGTAATAGTTTCAAAAGGTTTTTCACTTGGTGGTGGATTAGATAATTTCATAACATCACTTTTTTCCTGTATGAATTTACCATAATGGATGTTGTCACTGGTTTTGTGCTCTCTAGGCAATTGATAGCAGAGATCTTTATTTGAAAACATAATACCTTTTTGGGCTATTGGTGATAATTGCACACTTTCAAATAATATTAAAAATGATTTTAATCAAATGCTCTTGCCGGGGATCAAACCCGTCTCCGCACGGGCTGCTCATATACCACGGAAATATTTATATAAAAACTATTAAAACTATTTATTTTCCTTCATCATCCAAACTTTATGAAATCCAATAGGCTATTGATAATCTTATTTTTGTAAAAATTTCTCCAGTTAAGTTTTATTTGTGAAATCTTTTTTATGGTATTTGAGTAATTTATAAGAGGGCTTTAAAAATTAAAATATTTTATAATTTGTGTCGTTAATTTTATTGTTTTTTATATATCACCTTTTCGTTCACGTCATATATTAATTGTATTTTGCAAAATTTACATAATTGGCAAGTTCAACATTGATTAAAATTAAAACTAAAAAAAAAAAAAAAAAAAAAAAATCAATACAATACATATCGCAAAGTTAAGAATATTTTCAGGTATTGAATGTAGACATTGAAGTTTTGGATTTATTTACTTGCATGAAATTCCGAATGTACATATATATTATCACCTTAACTCAAAAAAAAAGAAGTTTCTTTCAAAATCGATTTTCAAATATATTGTATAATTCTATTCATGTACAAATATAACACGCACAACATGAGTTAATGCGAAAAGAACGGCATAGACTTGGAAGGTTTTCCAAAAAAAAAAACGGTAAATATTATATATGTATGTAAATGTGTGTAATATATCCTGTAATAAGCTTTGATGCGCATTTGTTCGCACAGTATAATTCCAAGTAGATCTCTGCACTCTGCACCCTTTCATCTTTTAATTTTTTCACAGGCAAACAATATTTTTCCATATTGATCTGACAACCCCTTTGTTGCTTTTCCAGCCATTGCATGGAATCAGAAAAATATCCCCTTTAATCTTTCGACGGAACAACATACTTTGGAACTGGAGTGAATTTAGTTATATTTACAATTAAGCTTGAGAATACTTTGAAATATAACATAAATTATTTACTAATCCAACAAACAAAACAAAAAGGAGCAGTAATTTGTAAATAGAAAACAGATAATTAAATTATAAGTAATTGAAACTAGTTTCGAACTATTATTCTGTTTGATGAGTGATACATACATATGTATGTATTTTCCAGCGTTGTGTGAAGTGTATTGAGAATAAGGGCAGTAAAGTTGAAGTACATTTTATTTATAATTTAAAATTAATTTTTATTGATTTAGTTGATTGAGCTTAACAAAATTTTAAAATCTGGGCTCTAAATAGTTTCGGAAAGTTTCACAAAAAATATCTATCAACTCAATTGTTGGTATTGTATGTATGTATGTATACACCTAATTTAATTTTGCTTAAATTTCTGTCAAATCAATTTCAGCTGATTTTTAAGTGGTATTTGCGCCTCAGCTGATGTTGTTTTCCAGAAAAAAATTATCAAAAAACAAAAGTAAAAAGCTAAGAAAAAACAAATTAAATAACAACAAAAGAACAGAAATGAAAGAAGAATACTATTTCACCAAATCATAATAGCGTTCTAGACACTTCACATGCATAAATGCGTCACGCAAAAATCGAAAACACACAACAAGAATAAATAAAAAGTAATTATAAAAGGAAAAAAAAAAATCATTTGTTTATCTAGAAAAGCTTCCAAAGAGCACACATAAATTAACAAGAAAAAAAAGCTTAAGAATTTAAATAACAAAATAGAATAAAAATCTTCACCACAGTAGTTTAACTTCTACAGAAGGAAAGGAAATAAATACATACTAGTAAAAAGAATAGCAACAGAATAACAGAAAATATGTTGACACACAGACACGAATTTCGATGGAAACGAAAACTGGAAAAATTACGAATCCGTAAAATACATAGAAGAGAACTGAATACAAAATCTCAACTTGAAAGGTACACACAAACACATGCTCCTTGCCTTCAGATACAAAGCTACACACCAACCAAGCACTTGTTGCTGCCAACTCTACTACGCGGAATCAGTATCTCAGTGAGATGTTGATAGGTGAAAATATGCAGAGAGGTTGGTGAAAAGCCTGAGAGCGTACAGCAGAGCGAAGTACAGATGGGAGAGAAGTACAGATTGAGTAATTCTAGTTTGTTTTGTTTTTGTTCTTACTGGGCAATAAATATAAGCTCAAAGTTACCTGCCTCTGCATATTTTTGTGTACTGTCAGTGCTGTCACTTGAAAGTTTTATTAAATACATAGTGGTGGATTGATTCCTTAAATTTTTACTCCTGCAATTAACCATATAAAACAAAAATCGATATAACTTTTGCTGCATTATACCTCACTTATAATACATATACACAAAGTAACTTGCTATTTTAAAAAGTTTCGATTTACATATTTAAAAAACATATCAAAAACTTAAAATAATACGCCGTGGCGTAGTTTGTAGTCCGTTGGCTTGCTACGCAGAGTGGCCGGGGTTCAAATCGCGACACAGGCAAAATCTGAAATTAGAAAAAAACAATTTTTCAACATGGCACCACCTCTTGACAGGCAATGGCAAACCAACAAGAGTAAAAATTGCCTATGAAAAGTTTCTCTTGTAGGTCCCTTCCATTCATGTACAAAAATATAGCACGCACAACATGACGAGATGCGAAAAGCTCAGCTTAGGCTCTCTATGGGCCTTTGTTCCATTAAAAGAAAAGAAATATGGTATTAATTTGCTAGTTAAAGTGGTAGAAGTCAAAAATGCAAAAAAAAAATGTGGTAGATCTACCCTAATCGTGATAAAGTGACGACAATGAAAGATATTCACCAAAAGTGGGGTGAATACAACATACATTGATACGTAGAAGCTAGATATTTGTTGTTGTTTTTTTTTATCTATTATGAATTTAGCTATGTGCATATGTATGTGTGTGTATGTGGTGCGGTGCACTTGTATCTCTGCAAGTAGAGAGAGCGTCGATTGAGGTGGAATACTATTCACATGCTCTTCAAAATAACTTCTTACTTTTGATTTTATTACCAACTTCAACATATGTATTGTGTTTTCAACTGCTCCTTGTGCTAACGTCAGCCGCCATCATCAACTCATAAACACACACACACTTACAATACTATGGATTTTATGGATATGTGTTCTTGCGCATTCGTGTGCTTATCAAGGTCGTCGCTTGGCGTCGCTTTTTTGTCTTCTGTTTTATTTTGCCTTATTGTAAGCCGTTTTCTTTTTACTAACTTATTTCCCGGCCTGATATTATGTTTATGTATTTTCTTGTTTCTTCCTTTAATATTTTATTGTAGGTAGGTACTATGTATATTATATCTTTTTGTTTTATTCTTTGGAATCTATACTTGTGTGTTTTGTTTTTATCCAGGCTCCTTTACTTGTTGTACATGTGAGTATGTAGTAGGTGCCACTGTTTGATGGTAGTGACTTTTGTTGTTATTATGTACATACATATGTTCTCACTAGCAGAGCAATTCTAGTTTATTACAGCAGATATTCAGGCTATTTTCGATATCTTGTTTTTCTTCTTGTACCCAGTTCAGAGATTTGTTGTACCTTAATCACAATTTTTTTTATTTTTGTAGTTTGATTTTCATGATTTATGCGTAAACTAATAATTTTATTATTTTTGCGGTTGTATTTTCTATACAAGAAAAGCTTTATCAATTGAAAATGATTATAATTTAAATGTACGAGTATCTGCTTCGTTCTGACCCAACAAAGAAATTCGTTTTTCGAAGTATTGGAGTGGGAGTCTTATTGAGGGTGAAATTTGCTATTCTTCTGTAAGCACAAACGCTGTAACGGTGAATTCATCCATATACGCCTATATTGATATCAGAATACTAAACTATTTAATTAGTGCAATTAAAGTTAATAATCGTAGGTGTTAAGTAAAAATATCATTCTCCTGAAGATGCACACGACTCACGAAGATTATTATAGGTTATGAATTAACTATAGTTTGGAATACTCCCCCATTTATTTTGATAGACCTCCAGCGGTTCTAAAGTGCAAAGTTATCTTAGCTGTAGAATTTAATTGCATAATGCTAGATTTTCACACACTCTTGACATTAAGTCGGACAATAACGCCTCGAATGTTGGTGTCCAACTGCTCAATTGTTTCTGGTTTATCGGCGTAGACATTTGATTTTACATATCCCCAAACACTTTTCCGTGCTTTATTTCTAATATTTATAATTCTCCGCCTGTAAAAACAACAACCGATATTGTAAACATTATTAGTGAAACAAAAGGCCTGGATCTAGTGAGCAAGCAAGCCTAATGGATCAAAGTTGACTTTTTCTAGTTACATAAATAAATCCTTGGATTTAGTTTTTTAGATTTTAAGCCTTCCCGAAAATTAAACATGCATATTCTATTTACAATATAAACCTGAAAACTAAAATATTATGTACAGATATAAGTTACATTAAATGGCATACATTACGAAGCGCAATTCATTCTGAGTACAATTACCTATGAATAAATGTTTCTTTCAGCATTAATAGCATTGCAACAAACAACAATAAAAATCATTATCATTATCGTCAGCAGCAACAACGACAGCAGCTTCAACAATATTTTACCGTCGTCGCCGTCAAAACTGTTAGCGGTCAGTTTTCTTTTTAATATTCCACATATTTTTATAAATAGAACTTCGCTTGTTAGAAATATCTTAAAATAGATTTCAATACGAGCGTACGGCAAGCAAACGTGCATAAAAATAACTAGCAAACAACAATCAGCGAACGAGCACAACGAACACATTTGGAGCTAATAAAAAACAAAATGGGTACACTGAACTGGATAAAAGAATGTGTATGTGTGAATATGAATGTCGTTGTTGTACAAGTAAAACATCAACAACAACAACGTTAACTTAGGACGAGCTGTTGTTCAAACTATTTGTGGTATGTTTTTTGTTTGTTTGCTTCTAGTTCAGTGTTGATTGTTATGAGTTGTAAGCAGGAATTCAGGAATGTCTTATACCATGTCTTGCAAGTACAATTAAGTACAAAGGAAATATAGTAAGGGAGAGGTGAAACAATCTTAAATGTATATGATTTGCTACCTTTAATGACACATGTCCAACAAATATGCTTATAGGTACAATATGAAGGACATAAAATCAAGTTTCTTTGCAATATCAACAATTGTTGGTACGTTCAAAAGCAGAGAGCGAAGAATTATATTAGTACTTGTATTAAAAACAGGCATTTTTTACCCACCAGTTTTGGTAGCTATGTACTTATAAATTATTTGGGATGTTCACAAGGTGTATTATTTTGCCGTATTATTATAAAGTCGTAAAAGTTTGTATGACAAATGAGAGAATTTACGACAATTCAGAGGATACGACACTGGAGAAGGCACCTTGTGAACACCCTAATTGTAAATTTTTACTGCGAATTTTGAAGATCATCAAATATATGTATACCCTATATGTTTTTCATTCATATTTAGTTTAATTAATGTATGTAGAAATATTGTTGAAGTCTTCCCTGCAAGTATCAGTAATGATATTGTAATCTTTACTGTCGGAAATTTTAGATTTGGTTCGAGATTACGTTAATCTATCTGTCTCTTCAATTCTGAACTGATATTTAAAATTTTGTTAAGAATCCCTTACTCAAGGCTGAATTTAGCTCTTCCAAAAAAATATGGAAAAAACTAGTTGGAAAGGTAAGGTCGGGCTCTTAATTTCGGGCCATTCCCGTCTCAGCTGAACTTTATAATACCCTACACACACCCTCTATAGTAAAACGGTTATTTTCGGTGAAAATTTTTTTTTATCGTCGTTAAAACCTGAAGTGAGCAAAATTAAATGAAATTAGTAAATAATTCAAATTGTTTTATTTTGATTTACCTGTGTGGTCTGGGCTGAATAGAATTAATCAGTTCATAATTTACATCTGAATTTTGCACCGAAAAAATTGAGGTCGTGCAGTAAAAAACAGAATGATGTCCTTTAAGGATCTCTGAACTGAAAAATAAACTCATGACTGAATTTAGGACTTTAGGATTTAGAGAAGTGGTTTGCTTATAATTCTATGGTAACTGCTTTGTTAGGAAATTTACGCCTCAAGTGAATTTGTTTTTGGTTTAAAAGTTAACTTTGCTGTTTCGTTCCCATGTAGATGCAAGCAAAAGTAAATATGTATTCAATGTGTATGTAATTGGTATTTCAAGAAGATAGTGCGTGTAGTGTTGCTATAGCTATTTGTAACCTTAACCAGTGTGATTAACTATTAAATTGTAATATTCACTCACTGATTCATAAGTCAAGTAAGTAAAATTAATGACTTAATTTGCTGAAAGTTAAATCTAAAAAAATTTGTCACTGAGAGTTGCACACTTTAAGAATTTCTAATTAAATTTCCTCTTTGAAACTTATTGAGTGCGTTATTGTTGTTATGGGAGACATGCATTTATGTATTGTACTCGTGTGCATGTGTGTGTAGTACATTCTTAAGGTAAGAACAATAAGTAACAACGAACGGTGATATTAATTAAATGAAAGTGACACCCTTTGTCATATGAATTACAATTTCTCTTCTTTCATTTTTTTCTCAATATTATATGTCTGTATGTATTTATGTATAAAACTTTTTAATTAACTCTCTCGGCTTGCGCACAGCACTTAAATAATACAATGATATGATATGAACACTGAAAAAATCTATATGTGATTGATCAATCTCCATTCGCAATAGTACCCAGTAAATATCTAAAACTTAACGCGGACACCAACCTTACCTCAAATTCTCAAATGTACTCAAAAGCTTCTCACTCTCGCTCATAACTCGAGCACGATATTCACTATGGCTCTATCGGTTGCAGAATTACAAAGTAGAAGCCCATCCATATTAGCTCAGGTCAGTTTTGAAATGATGGTAAAGGGAAAATACAAATCATAAGGGTTAGGTAGGTACTTATTTACCCGAGAGGAATTCAAATTAAAAAATTAGTCTTTAAGCAACTCGTTGTTTGCTAATTAGTTAACCACTAGCTATGTCAAAGCTATTTCATGCTGGAAAGGAAATCAAATATTTTTCGGTATAAATATAAACAGCTCAAGGATTGTTCTACACGAGTAAAAATTGTATTGTTTAAATCGTTTACGTGTTGCTATTTTCAAAAAGAAACTAAGCTTTTCGAATTAAAATTTTTTTTTATTGATATGTGAAGCTAAAAAATAGGGCAATTTTTTAAGTCTAGCATATTCATGAATAGCAATATTTGTTATTATTTTGTCAAACTTTTGCAATTCTGCTACTTTGGTCATATGCTAGACTTAGAGAATTCCCTTAATTTTTGTCAGTGCATTTGTATTTGTGCAATAAGCATTACTTTGGAAACACTTAAGTGTTAATTTCAATTGAATACTTAAATATACCTAAACATTTTTTTCTTTAATTAATACGATAAGTTAAAATGCTATTTTTTCTGTCTATCCACGTTTAGTTAGAAAAAGAGCTGAGTTGGATGTTGAGTTGGAAAAACTTTGAAGAAAGTTTATATCCTTGATGCGCATTTTTCTGTGTACGTAGTCGTGTACTCTAAATCTTCCGGTCGTAAATTTCAATTATTTGTATATGTATGTCCGTGCCCGTTGTATCTCTAAATTTAAGCACTTAATTTATACTTATTTTGTCGTTTTTTTCTATTAATACGTTACGCAGCACCATACTTGACAATCTGAATCTGTTAGAAAGAATCGGTGTATGGCTATTATCGATTGTAGTATAATTGCTTATAATGTGTACAAAGTATGTACATATGCATGTATACTCGTTTGTTGGTACACATATCCTGGAACTATATACGTAAGAGTGTGTGTGTATTTTAGGTTATTTGGTTATTTTTATACTATTGGGGCGTTGAAATTTATTTACTTACTTTCAGCTTTGTTATTTATTATATAAATCTTCTGCATGTGTTGGTAATAGCTTTATATTTTTTGTTATTTTTTTCTTTGGTCAATAACATCAACGAATTCATACATAATTTAATACGTGTCGCTTCAAGTTATGGGGACTTGTTAATGTAACAAATTGTTATAATTTGCAGTGGTTATGCTAAAAGTATAGGTGTTGTTTTATACTATAAAATATCGTATAATTTTTATTCATAAGAAATTTAAGAATCGTAGGTCATTGTAATACATATACACAGGGTGGACCATTTATAATTTGCTATTTGATTTTGGAGTAAATAAGAAACGAATCATTTTCTTTCAATGTGGTTTTTATAATTCGAAAGTAAAATCCTTTCAGCTAATTGTGGAATACTATTTCATTCAAATGACTTCTTCAGTGCATTTTCGAACGTATGAAGCTGTACTTGACCGATGGCTGCACCAATTTCGTCCTTATGAGCCTCAATCGTTGCTGAATTAGCATAACATTTATCTTTAACGGTTCCCCACAAATAATGGGCCAACGGAGTCAAGTCGCAACTGCGTAGTGGCCAATGCACATCACCAAAACAGCTAAATCGATTTTTGGACGATCCTGCTGGAACCAAATGTTGTCTAAGTCCATATCTTCTAAAATATGCCACAAATAATCAGATATCATTGTGCGGTCCTTCATAATTTTCAAAGAAAAAAGGCCCAATAATTTCGCCGGACCAAAAACCACACCAAACAGTTTCTCGTAGAGGGTGCATTGGTTTCTCAACAATTGTGCATGGATTTTCTGAGCCCCAGATGTGACAATTTTGCTTATTAACGTAACCACCAAGGTCAAGTGAGATGACTTTTTGGTAAAAAGGCACATCTTTTTACAAACGTTCTACCGCAAAATTAGCGAAATGAAAACGTTGCGGTTGGTCAAGTGGTTCAGCTGTTGTACCAATTGAACTTTGTATGGCTTTACAACGAGATCTTTATGCAAAATTCGCCACAAAGAAGTGCGTGAAATGTTTAATTCCTGAGAACGATGGCGAGTTGATGTGTTTTATTCTTCTTGGGCAATTGCAGCAATTTTTCGGATGTGCGCATTTTTGGAGTACGAGAACGTGTTGTATTATCCAATAAAGATCCAGTTTCACAAATACGTTTTACAAATTGATCCACAAATTGCGTGGAAGATGGACCACCCTTTACAAGGTTTATTAATCTTACAAGCAAGTCTTTTAGAGTTTTAAAAATACAGAATTGTAGTTAAAAACTCAATAAACCACTGTATCAGTATACTTAAAATATTAATTTATTAACATCTTGGATGCCAGACATCGGTAGTTGTACCTTTAAACCCTTCTTTTTGGATAATACTAACTGACTACTTGTTATCTTTGAATATGATTTTTAAACTATCAATTTTATTTATTGTTCTGCACTATTACATTTAATCATCAATTTACTTTTCCAACGTTTTTACGCTCTACATGGGTCTTTTATTCAATAAAAAAAAACCTTTATTCAACACATTCATCCAGACAAACGCATCTGCCAATTTTGTGACATTCTCATGTAGTTTGTATTGTATCCTAAATCATCCTGATTTAAACAACATGAGTGGATGCGAAAAGCTTAGCCTTTGGCGCTATATGCGATCATAGTTGACACTGATGAACTGAGGTTCATTGTGGTAAAGACATAACACTTGCCACAATGGCTGTCTATCTCTTTATCGGTGACCTGTGTGATTGCATTCCCTCTCTCATTCTCCCTCCTTCTTCTTCCCACCTATCAATCTTCTTTGCAATCAACACAATGCTCTGCATTCATAGGGTTACACCCTGGGTGTTGAATGTATCTAAAAATAAAAAATAAAAAAGAACATGAAAATCTTTCAAAATTTAAGGGACATCAAAAAAGAAAAGAAGTATAATACCAGAATTGAGCACTTTTCAATAATCCGTGTTAAAAAAATACATTCAATTCAATTGTCATTAATGGAAGTCATAGTTAAAGAACAATAATTTCTGAGAGTAGTTGCTGAATTACATACTTGTTTTATAGTACAAAATGAATGTGGTCGCTGTGGCGTAGTGGTAATGCGTTGAATAGCTACGCAAAATGTCCGGGGTTCGAATCTCGGCACAGGCAAAATCAAAAAAGTAGAGAAAATAATTTTTCTACACGGCACCACCTCTTGGCAGGCAATGGCAAACCTACAAGAGTAAAAATTGCTATGAAAAGCTTTTCACTTCGCCGTTCGGATTCGGCATTAAACTGTAGGTCCCTTCCATTCATGTACAAATATAACACGCACAACATGAGTGGATGCGAAAAAAGCTCGGCCTAGGCCCTCCATGGGCGTTTGTGCCATTAAAAGTAAAGTAAGAATTCAGAATCCGTTTTTAGTGTTACCGATTGATTATTCGTTTAGTAAAGTTTCATTTAGAGTTAGGGGAATGAAAATCTTTGGACTTCAATATACTGACATTTGAAGTCACTTGAAGTCATTTGAAGTCACTTGCAGTCTATTTAAGTAAGTCACTACTTGTAGTCTCATGAAAACATTCAAGTCATTTGAATCCACTTGGAGTCATTTTACAACACATTTGAAGCCCCATGAACATAATTGAAGTTACATTAAAACCTTTGCAGTCAATTGGAATTTGAAATCAGTTTTAGTATTGCATACTTATTAAAATTATGCGCTTAATGATCGAATTTCCGTTTGTATAAAGTACGAATTGTAGATTAAAATAATAAATTGAAAAAGGTTAGTTCCATAGTATGGCAATTCGTATCGAATGGAAAAATCTTCTAGACGTTATGGGTACTTCGTTTAAAGAGACTTCATTTGATTCCGAGTATATTCAAGTGACTTCAAGAAACTTCATATGCGAATTGACACTAAGTTACTTCAAGTGACTTTCGGTGTCTTCAAGTGACTTCCGATGACTTCAAATGTCTTCAATTGCCTTCAAGTGTCTTAATGTGACGTCACGTCAATCATGATTTTGAAGTCTTACAATCTTAATTCCGATGATTTCAAAACTCCGAAACAGTATTTACTAAATAAATATTCAATGGTTAACTCGAAAAAGACCTTCTACCTTTATTTTGTATTAATTAATATTATATTCAATATCTGCAAATTTTAAATGTGATTTATTTGTGGCTTAAACCATCAACTGATTGCATTCTTGTCGCTGTGGCGTAGTGGTAATGCGTTGTGCCATTAAAAGTAAAGTAAAAGATTGCATTCTTTTACAATTTTGCTAATCATTTTATTCTTACGCTTACCATTTGTCGTTGTGCTATTTTAAAATTTTATCCTGAATTATATATGTAAAGGTACCTGCACCACAACGTGTATGCGTAAATTTGGCGCTTGTCTCAACGATACATTTCTCATATTCAGAGTGCTACGTTGCGGTGGTCCGCCTATTTCACCTATACTACTAAAATGACTGCCAATGTGTGATCGTAGGATTGGCAATTTGCTTTCGAAAAGTTGAATTCAAAGTTATGCTGCACAAAAAAGTTATAGTATTGTGAAGATATGATTTTATTTGTTAGCTCGTATCTACTTACGCTAGCAAATGTTGTACAACTTTACAATATGAGTAAAAGGATACTGAGAAAAAGAGATACAATTTAGATATACGAGTACATTTTCAGTTAGGTTATTACCATTTCCAACGATGTGCTGCATTAAAATCAATACACTTTGTATAGTTAGGTCCAATTATATTGTGTAAAGGTTGATTTCGCTAAATAGTAAAAGTAAGTAATTAATCATATGTAATTATAAAGTTTTATATTAATTATATGTTGGATTTATCTACATATGTATGTATAATTACATATACTTAAATACTACATGGAAATTAGAATGGCCCGAAAAATCCATATAAATAAAACGCAGAGAATATTGCTTACGCTTGAGAATCAAAATGTTAAAGTTTTTACTAAATTTTATATTTGAAGTACAGGACAAATCTTAAATATTGCAAGGACGAGAAAGAAAGTCGTTGGTTCCAGAACTGGCGTGAAATTAACATTTGTTTTACTATTACGTTCACATTGTTCACATAAGAGCAGGGAGAAAACCATTAAGCAATTTCTTATCTACTCTAAATACATTGGTGAAGTGGCATTGTCATCTTCATTTCTTGGAGAAAATGAACTACTGATATTGTATCGTGGTCTATTAGTACCAGCTTCGAGGATCTTTATTGGATTGCATTCCGAGCAGTACGTTTATTACCAACAGATTGGCATTGATATTTACATAAATCAATGAAATCTGTATCGTTGTTCAGAAATAGATTTGTCCAAAAACCAGTGTTTGCTAAAGCTATAAATTAAAAATTTTATTTTTTAGTCTGAGCTCGAATCTCGGTGCCGTCAAAAATGAAAAATATGCGAAAATAAAATTTTTTCTATACGGTACCATCTGTTCGCAGGCCATCGAAAACCTCCTAGAGTAATCATTCCTTAGAAAATGCTTTACAATTCACCCCTCCGATTTAGCATAAAACTGTAGGTCCCTTTCGTTCGGTCACAAAATATCACTAGGACAACCGGAATGGATTAGAAAAGCTTTGCTTATGCACTCCACGGGCTGTTGCGCTATTAAAAGAGTTTTTGTACTTTGCTAATCATTTGTATGTTTTGGCATTTCGCGTATAATTAGTACTTTCTTGAATTAGAAGTTTTAGAAACAATTTACTTTGACAAAGATATTATTAAGGATTTGTGTAAGGGCCTTCAAGGAAACAATGTATGTATTTCTAGGAGAATTGACTGTTCTTCCATCAACAAGATATTGATGGCAAGTTTTAGTTGCAAAAATTGCAGAACAATGTCATTAAATAAACTACGATTACAACGAGCTGGACTCCATAGTAAGATTAAAATAAGTTTGTGAATTTAACATTTTCAGATAATCTTAAATGTGTTTTTATCCTGCCTGCCATTGGCTTAATATACACACTTATGTACATACTTGTAATTATATAAAAAAAGATTAGAACACTTAAAAAAGCAACTCATTAATTGTTTCTTCTTGTTGTTTGCCTAACATTTGTGGTTGTATCTTGTGTTTTTTGCTTTATCTTAGCTTAGTTCACCTTGACCATGGCATAAAGCGTCAACGTTTGCGCATAACGAATTTTTAAAGCGCCAAGTTTCTATGAACTCAACACTCAGCATCAGAGTGGCTATCTCAACAATAATTTGAGAAACTAGCATTTTTCAACTACAATCGATTTTCAAATTAAACCAAGTATAGAGAAGCGGTGAGGAGGAGCATGAATTAGTAAACAAAAACAACAGCATAAATAATTAGAAACTCTGACATAAGCATTTGACTACGAAAGCGATTATGATTTAGTGATGATGACAGCTTTAATAATTTTGTGTTTTTATTATTTTTTGGTTTTTGCATAAATATTTAAATGTATACAATTTTAATTTAATAGCAAAATCGGAAATTGATATTGTATCGCTTGAACATCGGTTGAAAAAAGGTAAGTAATTGAAATTGAAATTGTTTGTTTGGTGTCACCACGCAAAAAATTCTCAATATTGCGATTTTCACAATAAAGTTCAATCACATTCAAATTGCAACTAATTACTTTATGTGCGTTGCCATGTACTACACGTTTGTATCGCAATGTATCTGTGGTTGTGTGTGTTGGTGTGTGGGTTTGTTTGTGTGCAGATGCAATTCACCTTAACCATTTACCAATCGCATGTTTTTATTACACTTTTTGTTGGGGTCAACAGTTTTTGCTTGCCTTGCTCTTGTTTGAACTTGCTGTGTGTTGGTTGAATTTAAGTTTTCTGATTTAAAAACAAATTAAAATAAATAATTTTAATCGAAGGAAATTTTTTTAGCTCCTTTGATTTTAATTATGATATAAGGAAATATTTTTGTAGCATTTACATGCGAAATTTTAAAAGTTTTAAAAGTATCTGAGTTGTGGAAAACTTAGTCTTGAGTATTTTTGTTTTGTTTGTTCGGGTCAAGTTCGAATTGGTGGATATTCGTAAAGAGAAAAGCTCGGCCATTGGCGCTACATGCGGTCATAGTCGACATTGATAAACTGAAGTTAATTGTGGTAAAGGCATAGAACTTGTTATAATGGTTGTCTATCTCTTTATCGGTGTTCTGTCCCTCTCTTATTCTCCCTCCTTCTCTTCCTCCCTACTATCAATCTTCCTTTCAATGAACACAATGCTCTGTATTAATATGGGTACACACTGTGAGTTAATTGAATAAAAAAATAAAAAAAATTTGGTGTGAATATTTGATATGGGGAGGTGAAATTTAGTTTTATCGTTTTTTTTTTGTTTTTAAAATGCTTCTCTTACGATGGGAAAATGACAATACATTAAAACAAATAGTGGTTCAGAATAAAAAAAGAAAACAAGGAAAGTACAAATTTGTACACAAAAACTTTGAAGTGCTGTAACTTTTTTGTTTATAGATGAATCTTATCAGTTCAAGTGGAAAAACAAAATATCTTTTGGAGATCTTTTTAATTATAAAAAAAATATTAGGGGGCAAGTATGTAAATAAAAGTAGTTGTATCATTTTCACCTTTATAACGACATATCACTTATCAAAATCGAACATCAAACACCAAAGTTATACCTTTAAAACGATTTTGGCGGTTTTTAGGGCGTGACAGTGGTGAAAATTTTTAGTGTCCTGAAATCCTCTCGAGGCAAGCTTTCGTATGAGAGGCGGACTTTTACAACTATTTTTTTCGACCCACCCTAATGTATATTGGGGGTTTTTTTTATTAAAAATTTTCCACTAAATCCACTAGTTTTTCACATTTCTCAATAGAAACGCACTTTCTGACTAAACATTGCTGTCTAACAGCATCGTCGATGCTCTCAACATTTGCTCGTTGTTGTCTTACAACAAATTTACTCATAGTTTATCAGTAATATTTCAACCCGCTTCAAAGATTTTAACCATCAAACCAGGTTCAATCGTACATATGTACCATATATTGTCTTTTTGTCGATATATCTAATGCCGGGTCTGTTTCCGTATTATTATTCCTCTTCTAAATGCTAGTTTCTGCTGGAAAACTAAGGAAACAAAAACAAAATTAAAATCAGCTGACTGGGTGAAGTTGGCTGCGACTCAAACCATAACATCTATGTTATGTGTTGCTTAATTTTAGTGAAAAATCTTTTTGAGGTTGGTAGGCGCTGTGGCGTACTGTGGTATGCAGCGTATCCTGGGTTCAAATCTCTGCACAGGCAAAATCATTATGGGTGGGTAATTACCCACCCATAAAATTTCATATGAGTATAATTACCAACCATCCCCACATTATTTGTTACCTGCCACAATTCAGTTACTGATTTCCTGTTGTATAGCGTTGTTGAACAATTGAGTTCGTATGCTTCCAACAAATAACTGGATGGATTAATATACATACACACATATGGTACATACACAAGTGAAGTTTATTTTTTAACCGGAGCTTGGAATTACTTGTCACCAGTCGCCAGATGAAGGATCCTGATGGCCGAGAGACTTCCGATGCCTACCGGGAATTGGTCAGTAAAAAACAAACTATTTATTATTTTTTCAAATTTATTGTATCGCCTCCAAAGAAGGCCCTTTCTGAAATATGGTAATACACTTATGCCAACGAATAATCCAATCATCAAAGCATTTTCCAAAATCGACTTCAGTTCTCGCCGCGAATTCTCTTTTATGTATGTCTTTTATCGACAGAAAACGGGTTCCTCGAAGTGGTAATTTGAGTTTTGGAAAGAGAAATAAGTTGTTCGATGATGTTTGTTGAGTTTTTGGCCAGTTCACAATTTTGAAGAAAATTCTTGTCTTTCGGAACTAGTCGAGCGGCAAAGCATGCCCTATTTGGGCAAATCGTGTACAATGGTACAAATTGATTCGTGGGACACAGAAAGTTATCTCTCCAAACTTAAATGTTGATTTAGCGTCACCTTTTCCTTCACTTTATTGATGGTAACTTCAGTTGAAGACGTTGATGACCGGCCAGAGTGAGGCAGAGCTTCCACCATATCTCGATCGCTATTGAGTACACTGTACCACTCATATGGACGTGTTTTTGATAAGCCTTCTCTAACATTTTTATCGAAACGGCACACGAAATTCCATATGCAATACAAAATTTTGGGACAAATTCTTTGTTCAAAACACATTTGAGTTGAACTGATAAAATCGAGCATGTAAACCAACTACATGACAGACCAAACACCACGTCAGGATAGAGGACAGTAGTGCCAATTTAGCGACAAAAAGAATTTTTACAATCCCTTTAAATGACTTATTGCTTATTAAATGACAGAATGTAAATGTTTAAATACCATACTATAAATTTTGTGGTCCTTCTCTATTCGCTCGAGGGAATTTTTCTTTGAGACAGTTGGCCTTCTTAGGTCCTATGATGACCTCCATTCCGTTAATATGAATTATGAATTTACTTTCTGAATCATTGCTTTAGTAATTTTAATTAAATTCAGTTTTTGAATCTCTTCCTATTTGGTATTAACATTTGAAGCAATAAATGTCAACACTTAAATATTTTATTTATTAATCTTTTGTGCATTACAAATGTCAATGTAACAATGAATAATAATTGAGTGGAAATTAATAACATTAATTAACAACAAATTGCAATTTCGAGAATTTGAAAGGTTCATTGTCTTCTGAAATGATGCACTTGAGATGCGACTGAAAGAGAAGAAACCAAATACTTGAAATAAATATTTTTAAGCAGAAAATCTTAAAACTTCATACATCACACAGTCAAGAAATTAATTTTACGCAGTAATGCGAAAACCTGCTTCGCAACTGGTTACTCATTTTATTTATGTTGTAATTAAATTGTTTTCTTATACATAATAAAAATTTTAATTTATTTATTATTTTATTATTTTGTTAATAATTTGGTTAGAGTTTTGTTATTGTTTTCACTATAAATAATAAATGAGAAGGTATATACAATTTACTTTGATTTCTACATCTTCAGGAAAGCTCAGAAAACTTTCAGTAGAAATTGATCAAGAAGAGCCAATGTGATTTCATAGTTACTTTGCATGACAAGCACACGCTGGTGATAATTTGGAAAACCTTTTGTAAAAAAAGCTTTAAGCTTCTAGTATACTCGTATTTCTGTTGGGCAATGCCTGTTAAAAATATAAATTGAAAAATATATGGAGACATGTAATTTATCTAAAAATCGTATAGATGTCCAAAATGGGTTAAAATTGAACAGCCTAAAGAAAAAGATTTAGTACATATATGCATATTTGACAAATAAGAAGCCCGTAAGACGAACATCCTCTTTTCCCAAGAGCCGTGATTCCAACTATAATTTTCCAGAGTGTAATAAGGAAACATTCAAAATATTTACAACAATAAGTTATGCATTCTCTCAACTTTACTTTTTAAACTTTAGTATATTTGAAGACTTGAGGATATGGATTAAACACAAACCCCCAAGTGTAGTACATATTTAATTTTTTTTTTAACATTAATGAAATCGTGTGAAAAGATTATAAAGAACTTAAAAAAAATTTTTTCGCGGTAAGAACATTATATAAATTGTCATGTTTCCATCTTCTTCGGCGTCCACTCATATTGGGCCATAGATCTTGCAAAATATCTCTCTCTCGCTTGTTTGCAACAGCCTCTCAGCCTTTCATCATTGGTAGCCATTGACCACATCTCAGTGCAGTGATGGGTAAAGAGAGTAGCAAGAAGCTGCCCCTGTACAATGTCTTAGTGCCATACATTGAACATGCGCACAATAGACAGCTCGGTCGGGTCGGACTGAAGCAAAAAAACGCAGTCCGACAGCAGACTGACACTTATACATAGAAAAATCTTCTTCGTGTGCAATAATTAAACCGGTTTCGGTCGGTGCGGTGCGGTGCGGTGGGGGCAGCCTGGTATGCGTTCGACTGGTAGACTGCTCGGTTAGCGCGAGCAGGGTAGTGCGTGCAGGTTCATTAGGACAAGAAGGAAGAGTGGTTAATTGCACAGTGAGCCAACACCAGTAGCCAAGAGTTACTACTCACTGATTTCATTCTTCTCGTTGTTAGTGTTGATGATAGAACTTATTCTTTCTTTTAATGGCACGACAGCCCACGTAGGGCATAGGTCAAGGTTTTTGCATCCACACATGTTGTGCGTGATATATTTGTACATGAGTGGCAGGAACCTACAGTTCTATGCCGAATCAGAACGGCGAAGTGAAAAGCTTTTCATAGGGAATTTTTACACTTGTAGGTTTGCCATTGCCTGCCAAGAGGTGGTGCCGTGTAGAAGAATTGTTTTTTCTCCTTTTTGGATTTGCCTGTGCCGAGATTCGAACCCTGGACACTCTGCGTAACAGTCCAACGCACTACCACTACGCCACAGTGATGATGGAACTTATATACACGTAATTCTTGACGAATTCGTGTGTACAATTGTCAAGATTAACATTTTGTCCGAGACGACGTGACTCTTTGTTTGTTGACGCAAAGTATTTCGTTTTGTCTTCATTTATCACAGAATAAGTATTCACTAATAGTTCAGCCCTTTGAAGTTCGTTTTTATCGTAAAAGTTCTGTAATGTTGTTTTCTCATCAAACTACATAGGTAGAACTTAAAGACAATAAACATTTTTCACGACTTTTATAAAAATACATATAACTAATTTAATTAAAACACAAATCAGCATTATGGCGTGAGTTGAAAAGTAATCACTGCTTCGCAGATACGCATACACATACTGTAATTCAATGAGAGACAAACTCATTTTATGATACGTTACTCTCTTTTTGTATTCAATACCAACACTCTCTTCCATATACATGTGTTTGCTTTTCATAAACTTATCGATCACGATCATGGATCAAGTGTAGCGCAGCGGGGTGATATGCGATAAGCTGTTAGAGTAAAATAGCAGCATGATGATGTCATATCTAGCGGAGATTTTTATGTATATTTTGCAAAATTGTTATTGCGCAATTGATGGAGCGTATATACGGGCTTTTGTATTCCGTTCTCTTTACCTTGCGCGCTGCGGGTTAACGTGATGTCACTTATTACATTTGCACAGACTGTAGATTTATTATTATATGAATTGATCGTGACTAATAATTTTTAATCGCATATCTCTGCCGCCCTCTCGATTTCACCCTCGTTCTGTTTTCCTCTCTTTCGGTTTGCAAGTATTATTTAACAGTCTTTCGTTTATTTTACTTTGTATATAGTTTTTTATTTTTCGTTTTTACGCTTTATATGTTTAATTACTTTTGTTTTTTTTTTGTTTACTATTGCTGCTGCTGTTGTTATTAAAAAAAAGTTATTAAGAGCGACTATTTTCTGGTCATACATAGTTGTTGCTGTTTTTTGTAACTTGTTTAAAAGCACGTGATTTATTTATTTTGTTTTGTTTTTTTCTAAACTAGAATTCTTGTTTATTAATTTGTTTGTCCAGCAGTTTGCTTTCATCTTGAAATTTACAGTTTTTGTTTTGTATTTTTTTTTTTTTTTTTGGTTATATTGACTTCGGTTTAATTTTGAATATTTGTTGTTTTGTTGTTGTTGTTTTATTTCTTGTTGCAAGTGATTTGATGCGAATAACATTTTTGGCTTGGCACGTGGTTTGTGATTTCTTGTTTGCCGTTCGACTTTTTCGTAGATCCGCTTGCATGCATTTAATTTCATTTTAATTGATGTTACTCATACGTCGCGTTGTGCTGGTACTAAGAAATTGATAAGAGTAGCGTGCAGGAAGCTTTTATTAAATACAATTTGTAATGGCATTACACACAAATAACTAAATAGCAGAGCAAAGTGTTAAAGCACATATAAAGCACATAACCAAATGAGAGTCACCGTTTTACCGCTGCAACGTTTGAACGTTAATATCGTATAAATTTGTCCATTTCGAATTCATTTAGAATTTAGAATATGACAAAGTGATAAACTGAAATCTTCTAATGGCTTCCAACCTTTCTCAGCTCACCTTTGTGTTTATTACGCTATAATTTGTTATGTGTTTGTATCTTTTCGAGCGCACCAAATTATAATACGATAATATTTGATTTTTTATTGCATTATATTTAAGTTGTAACAAATGCATGTTCTAACAAATGCATGTTCCTATGTAGCACTATAAGAAAATAATGCACATGTATGCAATACCAAATCGTTTTTAGTTCATTTAACAACGAAACTAGTAAAAGGAAAGCAAAACAAATTTAAAATGTTTTTCTAATTTAATTTCATTATGTATTGGTTTTTATGTTTTCCCAGTACCTATTGGGGGTTTTACTATACCTGCTTTAAAGTTCACTGCAATATATGCACATTAGGGCGAGTTAAATTGTGTGAGAGAAAACTATGTGTATAAGAAAAAAAATTCTACTGACAGTTCCCAGTAAAAATACCAATGGGACCATAGCACTGAAATGATATCCGGGTCTGCGGAAAGTGAAAAAACAAAGCATTCACCTTATGTAATAACATAGAATAGTTTTTAAATTTTTGATTTGAAAGCATTTTTAATTTTGGCTCAATTTGACACAAAAGTAGTCCTTATTTATATTAAAATAAAATTCATATTGCTATAATTTTTGAGGAAATGCATACAACCTTGTGGCACGAAAATAGCCAAGTTTTTGGTCAAATTGGGAGCTATTGCTTGCTTTGAAAATTGTTTTCCCTTTATTTTCAACTTTCTGATTCCTTAACATTGTGGAGTAATAATTGAACCCCAAAAAAGTTATTTTAAAAATAAATTAAAGTAAAGAAACAAGTCTTTTATAATAAGTAAAAAAAGGATGTATGAATTAAAAAGCTTTGCTACAAGCTTTGCCGGCAACAATTTTACTCACCCTAACGTACTTACATATGTTTGTGTACAATAATTAAAATGTTGTATAACTAAACATGATATACATACTCGTGCTTTATTGCATTATGGGTATAACGTACGTACATACGTACATACGTACATCCTAATCCAACCCCATTCAAGTTGAAACCTCAACCTCAACCTTTGCAGCACAGTGCATTATTGTATTTGCGTTGTTGTTTCTTGAATTCAACAACAGTAGTAGCAGCAGTAGCAATAAGTAGCAGCTACAACAATAGTTACCGCAATAAACGTTGACGAATATCTCGGAAATGTTCAAAAACAAAAATGAATTTGCATACTATTTCTCCGCACCCCAACGCTCTCTTCTCACACTAAACTAAAAACATTGAAGTACCTACATTTTTAGTGTAAGTAGTATGTTGCTGGTTAGAGAGTTTTCACCAAATGCGTCATCGTCATCGCTCTGTTGCCTGTTGTCGTGCTGCTGCAATTGTCATAAAATAATAATATGTATAATAACAACAATAATAAAACATTTGTTAATAATTGCAAATCTACCTTTTGCAAATTATTTATTGATATTTTGGAATAGGGAATAAGAAATAGTGTTTAATTCAGAAGTGAATTACTTAAAGGAAATATTGAAAATTAAACACTGAGAATTTGTATTTAATATTTAACAACATTTACAAATAAATATATTGAAGAGCCCAACCGACCGGTGTGAAAGTGTTCTAGAGAAGAACTTAGAGAAAGCAATAGCAAGAAAAGAAATAGAACGAAAAGAAACAAGGATAGAGAAAATGAATAGGAAAGAAAAGGTTCATTAAGGTGGTTTAAACAAATAGAAAGAGAGAGAGAGAGAGCAATACATGTAGACTAAGACCCAAGATGAGAATTTCTTCTTGTTATGGATATATGTAAATATCCAAAGGTAAACATGAGCTAATTGGTATAAACCTGAAATTGCCTAGCTTTTAAGGTACATCACCTATAGTCTGATCGAATTCAAATGGATTGGAGACTTGGATCTTCTTTTCAAAGCAGTTACTAGTGCAACTTTCCAGATATGGGATGCAACTGTACCACCATGGTATATCCAATCTCTTCTGATCTCTGTCATTTGTTTTGTATATTTCATATAACCCAATAAGATAAGCATTTTATACCGAAATGCGATATGCTTTTTCCACCTTTTTGCAAGTTTGTATGGAGAACTAAAGCGTTGTTTGTTTTTACCAATTAATATCTGTGAGAAAATCCGCTTCAGGTGTGGCAAATCCACCATCGACCAGATATTCACACTACGCCGAATCCTGGTAAAAACTTGAGAAAAACAAATCGACACCCATCATTTTTTTGTCGATTATAAAGCCGCCTTCGACAGCACGATTAGGGATCACTTGTACGCCACAATGTCTGATTTTTGTATCCCTGCAAAGCTCATTCGTCTTTGCAAAATGACACTGACTGATAACACCAGCGCAGTTAATTTTCTAAAAGAATGTCATGCTGCTAGCATACTCTGATGATATTGACATAATTAGCAACAATGCGCGAACAGTCAGTGCAGCATTCTACAATGTGGAAAGGTAGTCTCGTTGAGTAGGTCTAGTGGTGAACGAGGACCTTGTGGCAACAAACAAAGAGTCACGGCATCTTGGACAATATGTTATTCTTGACAATTATACTTTTGAAGTCAGCAAGGATTACGTTTACCTAGGATCCAGTATTAATTCCAACAATAATGTCAGCTTTGAGATCAAGCGGAGATTAACTCTTGCCAACAGATTCTACTACGGGTGAGTAGGCAATTGAGAAGCAGAGAAAATAACGCTCTATAAATCCCTCATCCTTCCCTGAAATCATCCTTCCTGAAAGGCTGTTAGGAGCGTTCGAGAGGAAGATAATCCATTTGCGTTGCCGACATGTATCGAATAAGATGGAACCATGCGCTGTATGAGGTGTTCACCGACACTGACAGAGTCAAGCGTATACAAATCCAGCGTCTTTGCTGGCTGGGTCATGTTGAGCGAATGTAAAGAGGCGCTCCGTCTAGAAAAGAGTTTTATTCGAGCCACGGTGGAGGAACACGCAGAAGAGGACGTCTAGGTACAGTGCGACCTGGCTGTACTTGGCCTTATCTACTGGCGCCCGCGCGCGCATAGCAGAGCCGACTGGTGAAGGTTTATTGAGGCGGCCAAGATCGATCATTGGTTGTAGTGCCAGCTTAGTAAGTATGGTAAGTAAGTAATTGGAAAATATATTACAATTTTATTTAAATAACATATAATATACATTCGAACTAAAATCCCTGGCATTTAATGCTCTATTGTTTAGTTATAAGATTTCATATATTTTAATTATGGTAACTATGCAAGATATATAAAAATGGAATAAATAGAAAAACTTATGACGGCGTGAGTACTGGAAAGTTATCGATTATTCCTCAAACATAGAAAACGTGTCACATCGAAATTCACAAATTATTGGTATTGGGTGCTGGTTAATCTGTTATCACTGAGCAATACTTATTTCCCGTAAATCACGAAGGATATCTATCTATTATAGTACATTGACCAGCAATTTTCAGTTGTGAGCATTATTCTACTCTGAACACAATCATAACCAACAATTTTCTGATACCCGAAATAACTTCAGTCTACTAATAAGACCTGTAGCGAGACATTGATGATTGATATGGCGAGTACGGTATCGGCAGATATGAAGGGGAACTGAGACGGTGGAAAATCTACTACTCGGAGACTTCGCCTGCTTATGCGACAAATTTCAGGTTATCGTTTCTAGCGTGAAGATTTTCGTAACTACTTAAAAAAAAACATACCTTTTGAGAAAAACTCATTGGAAAGGGCTTGTCACGTAAAAAGTTCATAAAATACTGAAAATTAAATGGATTTTTTTTTAAATTTATGACAGCCTTACCTTTGCTGTAAAATCAAAAACCACAAATAGTTTGGCCTGGCCCCTATCTAATTTTATTTTATTTCTATGAGCACTTGAAGTTTTTGTGATTCAGGCGACTGTGGACTGATTTTCATAATGGTCTGGTTCCAAAATTTGAAGTCTCATCAATCTCTATTTCATCTATGGTTGCTTCCATCCCGGAGCACATTGCCACTGCCCTCCAAGTTGACTTTGAGGAAGAACAAATTTTTTCCAAATTTCATCTTATTTGGCAGCCAGCTGAAACCAACTACAAATATGGCGCTCACTAAACTTTTATAGCGACTACTCTCCTCTATAATTTACCTTTGAACGCATATGCACAGATAGCATACTGACTACCTCCAAATTTGTAAAACAAAAAACTCGTGGGCAAGAATATTTGCCAAGCGTTGCCAAAGGGTTAGAAGAGAAGCTCTTTTACCAATACCGTGTTGTCGCAGTGTTCGCCGTGCCGTGTGTGGTACTGTCCTAAACTGCTACTCAGAGTGCCCGTGTTCAAATCTAAAACGTAGTAGTAATAACAATTATTCCAAAACTAAAAATTCCCTAAGAAAAGTTTTCACTTTGCCGTTTAGATTCGGCATAAAGCTCCCTAAAGGTCTCTTCCATTCATGTGCAAATATATCACACACAAAATGAATAAGTATATGCGAAAATCTCGTCCTATGCCCTCCATGAGCTGTTGTAGATAAAAGACAATTATTTACTCATTATGTAAATATGTAAATGCATAACAAAATATGCACTAATATTATATGATCGCTTATTAACAACAATATCCTCATTAAAATAGCGTTTTATGGCAAAATATTAAATTTCTTCGCACTTTTAATTTTAATGCAATTTTCTACACAAATGCAAATGACTACTAACAAATAGTGTTGGTTTTTTTTTGCTTTTTATTATTGTTACATCACATTTCCCTTTCGTTATTTCATGTACACTTGCAATCGATTTGTGCGATGGCGTATGCATTCACGTGTGCGCATATACGATTATGCATTTTATAACAAAGTTTTCGATTTCACTCACACAACACTACACTTGACATTCATTTATGACAAAAATACTACATACCCACATTACACATTTCCAACTGCCCCACCTTCTACTCCTTGTTCCACGCGTTTGTGTGTTTGTGTGGCTGTGCACCCTCTTGTTTTATGTACTGTCTAACATTGAAAATGCACACCCTTATCACCCCTTCCGAACGTTATGTTCTTTTCTTTCTTTCTCATTCTCATTCCCCTTAATTTTTTTTATTAACACCTACTCTTTTTCCCAGCATTTTTCTTAGTTTTCTCTTTTTTTTGCGTGTGCTTCGTATCCATGTAAGTGACATTTATGAATTGCAATGAAGTTAGCATTTCACACACACACATGCACACACTCGCACGTGCATGAAAATTAAGTTTCACCGCGAATTTTGGACTACATATTTTCGGAATGCGAAATGTTCACATGCAGTGTAGCGATAAAACCCCGTAATTTGTGCTTGAAAAAATACTTATACTTATCATATTTCTATTTTTATTTATGGATAAATTCGTTCTGCAGTCAACAGATTTTTAAAATTCATAAAAATACATTTGCATTGGCTTCGACCTACAGATTTTGAGTCGATTTACAAATTTTTTCAGTAGAAACATTCGCAGAATTGTACATATATTTGTAACATACTCGTATATGATTTCTGCAGCAGCATTTAAGTGTTGTGGAATGGACTGGATTTATTTAAACAAATTTCTTCCTTCTCGTTTAGCACATATGCATGTAAGTCAAGACCGAAATATGTATGGTAAATTCGTATAAATTAAAAATTTATTGCACAAATGAAGTGTACAAAATTTGCACATATCGTACTACTTACTTACTTACTTACTCAACTGGCGCTACAACCGATGATCGGTCTTGGCCCCCTCTATAAAGCTTCGCCAGTCGCCTCTGCTATGCGCGCACTCGACTGTTACGCAGAGTGTTCGTGTTCGGGGTTCGAATCTCGGCACAGGCAAAATCAGAAAGTAGAAGAAACAATTTGATTACACGGCACCACCTCTTGGCAGGCAATGGCAATGCTACAAGAGTGAAAATTACCTATTACTTAAAAGCTTTTCACTTCGCCGTTCGGATTCGACATAAAACGGTAGGTCCCTTCCATTCATGTACAAATGTAATACGCACGACATGAGGGGATGCGAAAAGCTCGGCTTAGGCTCTCCATGGGCTGTTGTGCCATTAAAAGAAAGAAAGTATTTCTACCTGTGTCATAAATAAAATTTGGGCTATTGATCATTTATATATTATTGGTAATCATTCGTGACAAAAATGTCAAATTGCCCAAATGGGACTGATTCATGGGCCATTTTAGGTTTTGGGGCTATTTTCACTTCAGCGATTATGCGCATATCCTGAAAGACATTGCAAATTGGGAAAAATTTTGTTCATAAACGACAACTAACGTAATGATGTTTATCGCAATAGACCTGTAGTCGGCCTCGTTGACTATAATGTGACTAACCTGCTACGCAGAGTGTCTGGGGCTCAAATATAGGCACAGGCAAAACCAAAAAGTAGAAGTAACAAGAAAAAAATTGCCCAAGAAAAAGCTTTTCAATTCGCCGTTCGGATTCGGTCCAAAACTGTAGGTTTGTTCCATTCATGTACAAATATAACACGCACAACATGAAACAACCCGCTTAGTACGGCCTAGGCCCTCCATGGGCTGTTGTGTGGCACAAAAGAAGAAGAAAGAAGGTCTCTCTTCAGACATAACATAATATCGTTTTTATGTCCTTTAATAAATGGTCATATTACTAAAGGTGGATTGGCAGAAGTCATCGGCTATTGCCTTTCTTTTAGTCTCATTAAAGCTTTTCATTTAATGCTGAGAAATTTTTTTTTCCCCACCTAATTTTTACAAAAGCCTTTAAAAAAGGAAGTGGTCGCTGTGGTGTAGTGGTTGTGCTTTGGACTGCTACGCAGAGTGTCCGGGGTTCAAATCTCGGCACAGGCAAAATCAAAAAGTAGAAAAAACAATTTTTCTACACGGCACCACCTCTTGGCAGGCAATGGCAAACCTACAAGAGTAAAAATTGCTATGAAAAACTTTTCACTTCGCCGTTCGGATTCGGCATTAAACTGTAGGTCCCTTCCATTCATGTACAAATATAACACGCACAACATGAGTGGATGCGAAAAGCTCGGCCTAGGCCCTCCATGGGCTGTTGTGCCATTAAAAGTAAAGTAAGTTTAAAAAAGGAATCTTAAAAAATTCAATTGTTTTACTTTTCTAATAAAATCCCTTTCTGACCACACCACGTAGTACGAGTCGATGTTCTGTGGTAGCGAAAATAAAATATTTAAAAATTTTACGAGATTGTCGAAAAGATTCTCATTCAATTCATTTATAATTAAGATTACTTGTCTCAAAATATATCAATATTTACATAAGCCTTTGAGAGATTTATCTCCATAGTCGAAATAAGTTTTACTGTATCGTACATAATGAGATCAGGTCAGAGTCTACGAGATTTTAAAATACGGGCCAATATTAGTAAGCGCCTTGTTATGCAGACGGTCACGGTCATCAAATGATTTGGCTTTCTATATGAAATCACGCAATCAAAACAGGGTTATGTTGTGAAATTATTTGGAATAATTCACTTTTCGGAACGAAACAGTAAAAACTGTTTAATAGCAACACTTACATTTGTAAATGTTGAAAAGCTAAATCACCCAGTTCCAGGAACATGAATGTCGCTGGAATGTGGGAAATGAAGATTAACTACGAAGTGTAAATAAAAAGTAGTGAAAAAATATGCAAAAACCGTCTGCATGACATACTTTGGGCACAGAGTTGAAAAAACGAAAAGAGGCCATAAAAAGTGGCATGACCGACGATCATTTAACCGTCTGCATAACATAACCCTAAGTCTTTATTGAAAATCAATTCAGTTGGTGTAATTGTTTGCAAAAGTTTCTTGTCCTCGCCAATATTGGCAAAAACTACCAAATTCAGATTTAGCCTAACAATACATAATAAAACTACTAAATTTGGTATAAAAAGGCCTAAACGGCAACACTGTTATAAGGCTTTCTCAATGGAGGGTAACTTATTCCTGAGAAGATCTTCGATGGTCTTGCGCTCATATTTGGTTTGGTAAATTGGTTTGGTGGTTGCTGTGGTGTAGTGGTAGTGCGTTGGAATGCTACGCAGAGTGTCCGGGGTCCGAATCTCGGCACAAGCAAAATCAAAAAAAAAAAACAAAAAAGTTGAACACGGCACCGCCTCTTGGCAGGCAATGGCAAACCTACAAGAGTAAATATTGCTATGAAAAGCTTTTCACTTCGCCGTTGGGATTCGGCATTAAACTGTAGGTCCCTTCCATTCATTTACGAATATAACTCGCACAACATCAGTGGATGCGAAATGCTCGGCCTAGGCCCTCCATGGGTTGTTCTGCCATTAAAAGTAAGTAAATTGGTGCAAATTTTAAATTTTATGTTTTCGTATTAAATTCACCAAATTTTCATGTTAAATTAAAAAGTGTTAGTTTGTAGATTAAATTGAAAAATCCGCAAAAAGTTAAATAAACACAGATTCGGAGAAGAGTGTTAACGAAATATTCGCATCTCAGAACCGAAATACTACAAACAAATTTGGTAAATAAAAGTTTAACTGAAAATGCTGTTTTGCTCAAAGTGCTGCGGTTAATTTGACTTTTAACCTTTCAAAAAAGTTTGCCGCATAAATACTTATGTACATTACATTTACTAAAAATCAACTGTATTCTAAAAATAAGAAGAATTGTTATTTTTGCGAAACGAAAAACTACTGTTTAAAAATGGGAAATGTATAAAATGAATATGAAATAACAAAAAAGTTTAAACTACTACAAACAAACAAATGGTTAGCATACAAATATCGTACAGATTTACTGCATTTACTTAAACTTTGCATACGAGTATTTACCAGCAAATAGAAAACAGCAATAGCAGCGACTATTTTTATGGGCAGCAACAGTGAAAAAGTCCTTCAAACGTAAATATATTTATTGCAAAAAAGATTATGAATTTTTTTTTGCAAAAAAAGCAGTACCTGAGAAATGGGTTGATTTGTTAATTTATGTTGCATAACTTTAATAGTAGCAACACAATTGAATTGAAATTAATTGCTAATTTACTCCTCGATGCACAAGTAAAAGAAAGTACATACGACTTAAGAATATCAGTGAGTAATTTTAAACAAAATAATGTTTCTATGAACTCATCACGTAATGTTTGTATATTTTTAGGTGTTTGAGCAATTTCTTGAAATAATGCGTTTCTGAATAAAAGTTTAAAATATTTTCTTAAGTTAGGCGAAGTGCTTTTAAAAGTTCTGAAGTTAAAAACTTCTGAGGTAATATAATGGATGGATGGATGAATGTGAAGAAGGCCGAAGTCAGGTTGACCTGCGAGTGCAGGACAGTTCCTCAAGCACTCAGGCTAAAAAGAAGAAAGGGTGACAGCAAGTAAGGGTTTAGAGAAAAAGAGGGGAAAAGTTGAAAAGGTAATGTTATAGTTCATGTATGTAGATGAAGTTAGTTTCAATTACTAATGCGAGTATCTTATGAAATGTTTTCAAAACAAATCTTGCATACTTTTTAGTGCTTCAAATAATCCGATCTTAAATAATGGTAAATGGTAGGTCCCTTCCATTCATGTACAAATATAACACGCACACCATGAGTGGATGCGAAAAGCTCGGCCTAGGCCCTCCATGGGCTGTCGTGCCATCAAAAGTAAAGTAAGTAAATGGTAAATTCGATCTTGTGGTAAATTAAGAAATTTCGATTTTGCAAATCAACAATCAAAATATTCTCGGATTTGAAGTTAACCGCTTGAGTGAGTGGGTATAATTTTGCCGAAATTTTAACATGGCGGGGTAATACTTTTCCCCAAGTCATACTTATGTACATAGTTGTAAGTCAGGTACATAGTCAATGATTAAGTCTTTATTGATATTTTCAAGTTGTTTTAGCTGCTTGATTTCATAAAATGAGCCTATCGCAAGACAAAACTAATCAGTTTGCCAAGTCAATACCCATCTAGATTAAGTAAGCTCTCTTAAAGATAATATTCCATTCTAACATTTACCAACTGGCACCGCAAAACCAAATTCCGATTTCGCTAATGCGGGAATTTCTGAACATTTCCTCTAATGGATATTGTACGTTTCCGGTTGTGTACAAAACAACAAATAATGAATTAAGTAAATATGTAGGTACTACTACAATGTTGCTCTCCTCTCTTGATAATTCATGCAAATTGCATCCTTAAACTTGATTGCCAATTATAATTTTCAGTTTTTGATGGTCGACTGCGATAGTGCTGTGGTCGTCGAAGTCGTCGTCGAAGTCGTCGTCGAGTATGTATGCATAATTTTCTATTCTATTCGGTATTGCATTGTTTCGTTACTTTTAACTTGACATTAACTACTGACGTTTTTTTTTTTCCTTTTTCATTTCTTATTCTTTATTGCGCATATGACTTTGACATTTTTAAGTGACATGTCTGAAATGTTTTTAATGTTTTATTTAATTTGCAGGCTGGCAGTTAAAAACAAAGTAAAAACAGACACATAAAATGAAAGAAAAAGTATTTTTTTTAAACGTGCCTTTGATTCGATTCTTGTTTTTTTTTTTTGACTTGTATGTTGACAGTATACATTTTACTTCATCATGCTATCGATTATGAAAATGGAAGAAAAAGGTGTGACGCTATTGAAACTTGTATTAAAATTTGCTAGAATTAATAGGATTGCCATTATATAAGTAGGTACATAATAGGTATGGTATAATATTGTATGTACTTATGTTGTGAATGTATGATTTTGTAAAATTAAAGCTAGACTGCTTTAAGATTTAGATAAAAATTTCAATACGAATATAAAAAAATATTTTTAAAGTGAGTCGAAAAGTTTTTACATGAAGTCTTGAAAATCGTGGATTTCAATGCATTTTTATTTGCAA
This sequence comes from Palloptera scutellata, assembly GCA_958295655.1. NCBI lineage: Eukaryota > Metazoa > Arthropoda > Insecta > Diptera > Pallopteridae > Palloptera > Palloptera scutellata. Next base: position 47,326,380 of record OY282451.1, read on the forward strand.
TGAAATTGAGTAATTAAAGTCATATATTTGAAGATTCAAAGTTAAAGTTTTGAAATGCTATGTTGAAATAATGCAGTTGAAACTTCGCACTTGAAGTTTTAGATTTGAAATCTGGGTATCTCTACTGTGAGATCTCCCTGTTCTTAATGTAATAACACTCAAATTAAAGTTTGAAATTATAATTTACTTAACAAAAAATTGATAGCTGGAAACAAGGGAGGGTTAAAGGGAACAATACACATCGGCTTGAAAAAGAAAATGCAAAAATTATTAATTCGATTTTAAAAGCGAGCCCATATTCAATTAAAAAAGATTGATTTCACCCTGGGGAATTTTTATGTATGTTGTCATTTTCGTATCGATTTTAAAGTCTGCAATGGGTAAACTATAGGTACTTATACGCCAACTGTCCACACAAAAGACCATAATTCTTAATGTGAACCACATTTATTGAAAATATAGAATTGAATCCTCGAGTTAAGTACATATGATCACCTGAATACCTACTCTATTTATATCAGATTCATTCAAATAATAATAGCATCAAACCCTATTTTAGTGATATATTTAAACTTCAACATCATGCGTGTTATGCTAATTTTGAAACTCATACAAACTATTTCTGGTATACTTACTGTATACAGCGTTGCTGCTTTGCAATAATAACGGCCATTAAATAAACACATCGTTACCTGTTGTGGCGTTTGGTGTTGTTGTTGCAATAAATTACCTACCACCACCAACAACACCTATTCGTAGTCAACTTGCTTTGTGACCATTGTTTACACGCGTTCATTGCAGTGGTCGGCACACAAAACCGCAAGCCATAGGCCGCAGCAAGTTGCAAAATCGTCGCAAAGCATATCGCATTATTGCGTCAGTTGAAGTCGAATCACTTATCGTGCGGTTTCAACTATTTCAAGGACATCCGTTTCAAATGCCTCATGCTTCATGTTGCTACGTTGTTCGCCGCTCGAGTGACAGCCACCAGCACCAAGCTGGTTTCCTTTTACAATAGCCAGGCAGCTAGATGGCCGCAACAAGCCCCTCTGCGGATACTGTTGTGCATGAATTTCTCAAGTTAAAGGAAAGCGAAATTAAACGTGCCACTCGTGATTTGCAAGTGAATGCCATCGCGTCACTGCCATTGCCATGCAACGCCACCAAATGACTATATACTTACATAGTGAAGTTGCAAAATTAAAGCGGCGGCAACAGCACTGCAGAATGAGTTAAGAAGGAAGTTTTATTGTATTCGTCGGTGTGTGAGTAAGTTTTGGTTATTTGTATCGCTGTCCTAATTTGATAAAGCTCTAACACGAATTTTTCACGTTTTTCAAGTGAAGCGAAACATTTTGAAACTTTAATATACACATTATTATTGTTTTATAAAATTGTAATTGAAAGTAAAAGAAAAAAGTCGTAGGTTTTTGGTGTATGACTCAAAAAATGACTCATTGCTTCAGTAACTATCAACCACAAAAAACTGTATTTTGAAAAATTTGATGTTAGGGCTTTGGCAAATTAAGGCATCGGTATGTATTTACATAATCACGATTTGCATGCGAATGTTCATATTTATTTATACAATATGTGCGAAGCGGAAATATGGTCATAATTACATACCTACATATGCATTTACATATACATACATATGTATGCAGCGAGTGTATGTATGTGTGTGTTTTGGCATTTATGCAAGTTGCACGCTGCTGCTGCCGCTGCTGCCACTTGCTGTAAAACACCATTGGAATTTTAACGCGTTTTGCTTGTTATATGAGAATATTTTAGTGGTGCAATGCAACTTTTCTTGAGCGCGCACACGCCCGAGCTAGGTTTCGCTATGGTAAGATAATAGCGTGTAAATGTCGCAGCGTAAAGAAACATAAATATTTGAGCAGTTTCATAAGCGTCTTAATTGCAACATCAGTGCCAGTAAAATAGGCTAAGCGTTGTTCAACTAACACTAAGGCTATTCAACACCTAGGCACTTCAACGATAACCCTGAATGAATATTTGGATTCCTGGTTGAATTCTGATATGATCATAAGTACATTATGTACATACAATTGCGATATTCGAGCTTCTTTCAACAGCAGCAAGTCTAACACATTCGTTGTTTTTTTTTCGTTACCCTCCCTCAAGTTCCTATGACCCGGTACCTATGTAAGACTATTTTCTAAATTTAGTTTTCTATCGATACTTACTAAGGTGTTCACAACGCTTCTCTAGACAAGCGCTAAAGCTACAAAACAGCTTCACCTGAATTTAATAGATCGGATATAAGACGGATCATAAAGAGAACGGCTTCTGAAAAGCGTTTCTCTTATTTTTTTTTTTTGCCTAACTTACATTATTATTGAGTGCTGTTAATTTAGACGCTGCACAGTAGCAACAGGCAAAAAATATACCATAACTATCGATGCAATTCTCGAATTCTCGTGTGTTCTTTTGCAACAATCAAGCTTAATATTTCCAATTAAACACAAAAAAAAAGAGACAAACGAGAATGCAACAACTCTAATCTAAGTGTTTAAGGTGGTATAATATATTCTAAGGATTTAGAGCGAATAGATGAACCAGGTCAATAACTCACCGGTGTATTTCGTTGGCAAGAAGTACTAATGAAACTTATGTCCCTGGTATCCATAACTCTGGTAGGAATAGTTTGTAAAGGTGAAGTTACAAGTACAAATTGTTTGTCTTCTGCGATATTGTTCTTGTTACGACTATTTCCACGAAAAGCGTCCAGATTTGTCGCTACCGTGTTAGAATAAAAGCAAAGTCTTAACAGCTGGACTGGAAGTAAGCATCGGAAAGATAAAATACATGGCCTGAAAAATATATTTGACAAAATCAAAACCTTCGAATAAATCTAAGCAGTTTAAACTTCTCAAAAACAAACTTTTATCATTGGCGTATACACTACAAACCTATCAAGGCCAAAAACAAACTTTTATCATGGGCGTATACACTACAAACCTATCAAGGCCAATACCAACAAACAATTACAAAACTTGGCTACTGACCACAATTGTAAAGAACCACCTTCTGCTCTTTGAAGGTAAAAGCTTGAGCCGAATATTTGATTCTTAAGAGGAACCTGATACAATAATATAAAACAATATATATAACGAAATTAACCCCTTTACATAGGGGCAAAACGCTGGTGCACGATCTACGGTGTTTAAGGCAGCTACTCAGGATGAGCGACAGTAGAATCACGAAGTCGACCGTCAACTCACGTATTATTGGTAGCAAAAATCGAGGAAGACGATCTGCAATGCAGATGAATAGATGACGCTTACTGCGTCATGACCGTTCGAATGAAATGAAGTGGACCGCGGTGTATGAAGCGTAATCGTAAAGAAATCACTATCTCCCCCCGATCTTTAATTGCTATGATTATGATGTTTAGCATTTATTCTGCATTATTAAATCACCTGCTTTGAGAGCTGCTACCTAGGTGATGAGTTTTGTTTTAATATTTGTTATTTTATTTTTTGATAAACAAAGAATTTTGCAAAATTTATGATATTCGCAGCTCAATAAATGCAATTTTAATAACTATGTAAAACTCACTGCGATTATATACTCAAAATATGCAATAAAATAAATTGTATTTCTGAATTTATGCCGTATCAAAAAGTGCCGCACACAAATTCAACGCTGACATGAATACAAAAAAAAAAAAAAAAAAATTAAAAACAGTGTAACGAAAAATCAAATCACATTACAAACTTGCATATCGCAATTGCAATAAAATCATACCGGCACACACACACACACAAATATAACCATTTATATATAGACAAGCACATAACTGCATTATACTTTTAAGGATATTTTTGTTTGCAGTATTTATTTTGCCCGCATTCGGAATAAATGTGCAAATATTAAAAAGTTAAATTGCGTGCCTAGCACCTCAGCGTACCGCAAAATGTGATAGTAAAATTGAAAAAGAAATAAGGTTAGTTAACTGTGTTGAATTCGGATCAAAATTCGATTCATTCGATTTCGTTGAAATATGCAGGTAAGTATAATAATGACAGGAAAACAAGAGGAGGTGGCAGTCAATGCCCGTTTAGGAAATGGTGTCTGTTAGTAATAGATAGAAAGTTGATATGATACTTACTTACTTTATTATATGTACTTAGTTGCCTCCTTCTAAACTTATCGATTCAATTGAATTGATGAAACTTTTGTTCGGAAGTAATATTTTTTTTTTTAATAATATCATTTTCATTCTTTTACAGGCACGTTTTATAACCCATAGGATTTTATATTAACTTTAAGGTAAGTTAAATGATTACTTTTTATTATTAAATTATATTTAATTTTTCTTTTTTAGTATATTGCTTAGCTTGTACTCTCCATCGCCCTTGCCTATAGATATTGGTTTACATAATATTTTCGCAGAGGTTCTCAGTAGCCGCAGGTTTTGAACGGTAGCGAGCTTTATAGCTCTTTGCAGTGAAGCCATTTTTTAATAGGGTAGAAATACCAAGAAAATAGTATTTATGTATATAAGCACAAAAAAACCGATTATGGCGTTAAATTGCCGCCAAATATAATTTTGAAATGTTTGCAGGGCAAGCAAAAACTACTTCACGCATGTCCTGACACACCACACAACGAATAGAATCATTTGGTTCTTCATGAGATGATCTATGCTACTCGCTATCGCAGGACAAATCGGAATTCGAATATGGTTTGTCGTAGAGCTGGGTAAAATCGGTAAAAAAAACGAAACTTACCGATTTTTGATGCAAAACTATCGAAGTTACTCTATCATCGTTAATAACATTGCTTACACTGGAAACTATCGATACTTACCTATGTGCACCATCTATCGATATTAACCGATAATTGACGATAATTCCCAGTCCTAGTTTGTCGGTCTTTTTTATAATGAGTATATATCCAACTTTTGGGGTATTTTTTCATTTATTTATTGTCGATTTTAGGGTAATATTTAATTTTTCCATAAATTTTTGGGAGCTTTTTTCAATATTTTTTGGGTGTATATTCAGCATTTTAGGCCTATATTTCATTTCAATAGGTACGCCATTATATCATAATGGAAAACACCCCAATTATGAGCCTAGTTTTCTTTTTAACGCAGCTTATTTGTGTTTATGTATGGTACCTACTTATTTATCATATGTATGTATATAAATCGATGATTCTAAAAACAAAACAAAAACGTGTAGCCGCTACACACCAACGTTGTGAAATGTCGTTAAGCTTTTATACAGCCTCTCGTACACTTTGGTACAATCATTCGTACACGCATAAATCTGTACAGAGAGTGCTGTTATATTTTGATTGTTTTGAGTACCGGGGGTTTAGTACCTCAGGTGAAATTGTCAGACATTTGAGGTACTTAAGCGGCGAAAGCACTTAAAAGCGTTAATTTCTATGGCTATTCGCACTTAAAGGAATTAAGAGAGAATGGCACCTAAGAGGGGAGGTACCTAACCGGGGTCTACAGTATAGGAATTTAGGACAGAATTCTTGTTTCGCACTCTCCTTCTACCACAGCGCGTAAAGAAGTTTCCTTTCAAAAAATTTAGAAACATCTTTGTACTGGTTATTATATTAAACGAAGTAGTGAATTGTGTGTTGCTCATGTTTTAAATTTATGTCAGTTGCTCAATTACAGTAAACACAATTACATATTACAAGAGAAATCTAAACTGCTCAATTTAAACTAGTTTTATATGGTACCAGGTAAATCTAGAGTTCGGTGACTACTGCATGGGCTTGATTCCATCGATTTCGGAATTCAACATAATTTTTGCAAACTTTCTTTGCTTTTCTTGGGGTTTGCTTCATAATAGCTCAATATATTTCAAGAGCCGAAGTTCCGGGCAGTTGGGAGGATTTGCATCTTTTGGAACCACTGTGACATTATTTTCCTTATAGATACCATTCCATAGTTGACCTGGAGTAATGACTTGTAGCTAGATCTGGCCAAAACAAAACTGAATCTTTTTGCTGTCCAATAAATGCAGTTTTTGCAGGCATTCTTCTATATAAATTCTGGAGTTAATTGTTCCTGTCACAATGAACGGCTTGCTCCGCAGACCGCAGGTGCATATAGCTTGCCAAACCATGAAGCGTTTTGGAAATTTGGTATATTTTACTTCAGAGTATTTTCTGGATGTTGCATCCCTACTCTTTGTTGTGAAATAGGCATTCCCAGGCAACTGGTTGAAGTCCGCTTTACAGTAGATCTCATCATCGAGAATCAAGCAATCAAATTTGGAATTTGGTTAGTACATCAAATAATTTAATATATTCAGAATCTATACTGTTACTATAATTTGACAGGCCATATTTTTTTGTTCACAAATCTCACAATCGATTATTCCAATTTGCCTGATACTTTCACGGTAGATCGCTCATGGTCATCACCGGGTATAAAAATAGATCGAAAATGATTAATTCCCATGGAAACTATGGCAATGACGGTCATTTCAATAAATACGTACACGACACAAAGAAAAAATTAAAAAGTAAACACAGTGCAGGATCCATTTAATATATTTTACTCTTTCTAGCCCTTTCTTATGCATCATCTCGCATTTCCACACATCAGTGCTTTTCAAAACAATCACTATCAAATTTTGAACATGTGTGACGCGCCAAGAGAGCTCGTTACGAGAGAAAATTCTCAGCATGTCGTTCACTGGGAAAATTGCATTGAATATTAATTTTTTTACTGGGAAATATTCTTTATGATACGATCAATAATGCCTTTCTAAAAGAAACTAGTTGTACGCCAAATTTTCCCATGGCAAACTAAACATTGCGCTTCCCCAACATTTTTTTCAATAAATAATATCATATTTCCCAATTTATGCTAAACGTTTTCTTATTGCATTTACATCAACTGAGTGTGTTGCTATGAGCGATCGCTAACATCGGTGTGAAAAGACGACAGCTATTGTCGTATTCATGTGAAAACCCGAGAGAAAAAATGTGTAAATGTATGGGATGGCTAGCACATGAAAAGTGCAGTAATTCACTCTCTTTCTCTCCTATTATTTTTAACTCTTTTTATACGAAAAGCTACCTTTATCTTTCGTTGTTTTGAGTTTCATATTTCGTTTTTTTATAGTTGTAGTATGATTTAATCCTACTCACTGTTGCCAGATTTGGGTAAATTTACCAAAAAGGGATAAAAAAAGAACCTTTAGAATGTACTACGTTATAGCTTCTATTTTGTACTTTCTTGAAGTATTCGTCGCATTTTACTCTACAGCTAGGACTATTGTTAATTTTTTTGTTGTACTTATACTTTCTAGCCAAACTTCTTCAGGGTCAGCCACGGAAGCTCAGCTAATTTATTATAATATTTATTTGTACATACAAACAAGTAAGCATATAAAATGCAAAAATTTTAAAAATCAGACGACTTTTAGTCTGCTCCTTCTTCTATCTATGATATACAAACATATTTTATTTCAAAAATAAAATACCTAAAATTGAAAGGAGCTACCACAAATAGCCGATGCAAAAGGAAGTTCTTCAAAGTGGTTCATCCCTGTAAAAGTTTTAAGCTAGTATCTTAACTAGCTCTCTTTTAACTAGGTAATTTCTGAGACTAACTTATTTTTGCACTATAAGATTATGCATACATATAAATATGTATGCAAATGTAACTACATACCATACATATATATGTATGTACAGGTACATGAAAACACCTAAATACACAAGGATAAAGATTTACTACTTGATTATAGCCAACAGAAGATGGTAATGACGATTTGGATGTCTGTCCATTACAGAATAGTTATGCATTAGAATAAAATACTAAATATATATATAATAAATTTATTATTGGTCATTGTTCATTTTATCAACCACGTGTCAATTTAATTACTAACTAGCAATATGTGGTCGCTGTAGCGTAGTGGTAGTGCGCTGGGCTGTTACGCAAAATCAAAAAGTAGAAAAGACAATTTTTCTACACGCCACCACCTCTTGGCAGGCAATGGCAAACCTACAAGAGTAAAAAATTGCCTATGAAAAGCTTTTCTATTCGCCGTGCGGATACGGCATACAACTATAGGTCCATTCTACTCATATACAAATATAACACGCACGACATGAGTGGATGCGAAAAGCTCGGCCTACGCCCTCCATGGGCTCTTGTGCCATTAAAAAAAAAGAAGAAGAGGCAATATATGTATGTATAATACCTATATAATAATAAGAACGACAACAACTTAAGTATAATGGATAACCACAGAGATAACAGCAGCAACAACATCAGAAACAACAACAACAAAAACAACAGCAACAGCAACAGCAACATTAAATAAATACATATAATGCGTATTAAATATTCATATTCTTTGGTTTGAAAAAAAAAATGAAACGTTTTTTTGTTATGTTTGTAGTTGTCGTGTTCTGTCCTTCGTTATTTCGTAAGAATGAATCTCATAACTATTGTTTTACAACACTAAATAATGTATTCATAATTACAACAATGTTAAGCACAACACAACTCAGGTAACTGATTCCCTTACATACACACATTCACCCCTCGTTGTCCGCACTTTACTTTCGTCGCTCCGCATCTCTGCTTTAGCTTTCGTTGTTATTCGCAAGTTCCAGTTCAATAGTGCGCATCGAAAAGAGGATTGCGATTTCCACTCCATTAAGTTATCAACTTGAATAAACTTTACGCTTCCCTAAAAATCCACCTGTAGGTTCCCCACTTTCATTTACACGTATATATACATTCATACATACATACATTCATTCATATGTAGATTTGAGTGTATAATACATGTGCACACACACACACCCACACACACACACACACAAATGCATGTAAAAGGGTTCTTCAATAGGAAAATAAGAATGAAACATAGAATAATTGAGATATCGAGCTGAAATTCCAGGTGTAGTATACATGTTACATTTAAGTATCGAATTCGATATAGCTCAGCGATCAATTCTTTGTTGGCAATTTTACACCACTCTTCCACACATATTAGTCGGAAAGTTGTCAATTTCGCGTTCGATATTATTCCTGAGCTCCTCTAACGTTGTTGTCTTGTTGGCATAAACCAATGACTTAAAGTAACCTCATAAAAAGAAATTCAATGGCGTTAAAACGCATGAGCGAGGCGGCCATTCGACCAGACCATTTCTCGAGATTAAACGATTACCGAACTTCGCCTTCAATAGATCAATTGTTGTACCAGCTGTATGACATGTGGTACCATCTTTTTGGAACCACATATCACTGATGTCAAGTCCATCCAATTCTGGCCAAAAATAGTCTTTCAACATGATACGAAAGCGATCGCCGTAATATAGCGATCGTTTGTCGACGAAAAAGTATGGTTCAATCGCACCTCCAGCATGAAATCCACACCACACGGTCACTTTTTATAGATACAATGGAGTCTCTTGTAGCTCATGTGGAGTTGTTGCTGTCCAATAACGCAAAATGAGCTGCATCGCTGAAGATGATTTTTCGATAAAATTCAAGATTTTCCGACTCAGGATTTCGGAAGTAATTTTTAATAATTACAAAACGAGGTCTGTTCCTGAACGTCACAATGATTAAAATGTAAACCTTGAATAATGTTTTGACATTGCCAGGAAAAAAAATGTTTAAGGCTGTGTTTGTATTTAAATACAATACAAAATTGTTATTATGCTATTGAGAAACCCTTTATAATACAATTTGCTATCTCTTTCATGTACCATTTTGTATCATATCATGGCATCCATTGCAAATTAATATTTTTTTCTTCTTTCCTTAATTAAATTTTTTATTTTTTTATTTCGTGTGAAGGTCCTTTTTATGAATATCGGTATGTATATTTAGTAAGAGAGACCGGTGTACAATGTGCAATTGTTGAAATACTTATATACAGCTTGACTTTAAAACTAAAATTTGTATAGTTTTTAGAACATTGAGTGAATACAATTATTCGATAATTTAATTCTCTGCCGGAAACATTTGGATGCCAGAATCAAATGATCGTCATCCGGCTATAATGACGGCTATTACTCTGGTAATAGCTGCTATTAGAGAATACAGAGTGTTATGGGGATGTTTATTAGTCTCGTGTTCAACAGCGCCCTATACGTAGTAGATCCGTGAAACTAGATCCGAGGAGCTAGGTGGCCATGTTTGGGCTTATGTGATCATGCAGATTCCCGGGCATCCAATCTTGTGTCGTCATGGTTTTGTGAGAAGGAAAAGACTTCTGTTAGAATATGTTTGGCCTCTTACCACGCACGATATCTATCAAGGGTTTCATTAAGGGTTTCATAACTGTTTCCCAAACCTGAATGGCGTGTCCTTCATTGCGTGCCCTTCATTGCTTACCACTCCCAAAATATGACAGCTGCCCGATATTTTGTGCGCATAACATGGGGAATATCTGAAAGATCCGAACGTAGCCATTTATCATTTGTTGAATATTTATTTATTTATTTAAATATTTATTTATATCTTTCGAAAACCGGCACAACAAAGTTTAAAACCTTATTAGCAGTACCGGCAGCATGTTGCGTAAACAAGGACTAAATATATGACTTATAACATAATATTGCATGACATAAAAATTTAAATTTATAGTGAGAATCATCTGGAAGTGCAAAATAAAGTATAAACAAAATATTTATCCTCAGAACAAAACCAGAGTATATCTGGAATATCAAGATGTTTTAACTTGTTTAAAAGTAGTTGGGCCCGGATGAATCGTTGTTCTCGAGTTTGTGCCGACTGTCCTCTGCGCATCACGTAGGACTTGTAACGGATGTCATCGTGTACAATGTACTGATGTACTGATTGTGCGTTGAGAAACTTGAAGGTCTCCCGATATGGCTCTTATGGACTTTGAAGGGTCTTCGCCAATAATGCCTTGGACTTGCTGCACCATGATGTTCTAAGACAGTCTGAACATATCTCATGTTTTTTACGCTTGGCAACACTAATCACATTACCATCAGATGCTTCCAACTCTTGACGAACTTTGTGAACTAACGATAAGGCGACATTAAAAAATTAGTAGTTTTCAAGATCGCTGTGAATTACATAGTATAGCGATGATAACAGCGTGTCATTTCATTTCACGAATCAGCTTATTGTCCTCCATTTATGATCTGAAAAGAAAAAAAGATAAAAACGTGGGGCTGAGAACTGGCAGGCACATATGAGAATCAAAAACCTGCAGCACCCTGTATAGGTTGGAATTCTTCATCAACGCAATACACTACTTGTTTTCTTTTTTCTTTTTACATTATCTTCAGCGAAAAATCAAAAAGTACTACTGGCATAGTCAATATTTTTCCAACTTGATTTCCATTATGTATTTTTACAATATCCCTGAAGACCACCGAAGTCTCTAAGTTGCGCTTGAACTTCATTTTCTAATGAAGTTCTTGAGAAAATCGATCTAAATATGCATATTTTTAATACTTTACACTAGCATATCTCGGAAACTAAGTACATAAATCAATTAAACGATCTACTATTCATGAGTTATTTAACCTTGGTTATTGTTAGTTAGATAGCTTACATATGTAATCCCTAATATTATTTGAATACATGACTCTAAACGTGGCGAAACACATGACAACAATATGAAAGCATAAAGTTCTTTCTGAAAGTAATATTCAAAGTAATTCCGGTCTCCCCTATACTTTAATTTGATTTACTTTTGTACATGAAATTTCATAATTCAATGGTTCTGTGTGTTCAATTAATTACTGTTAAATATTTCCAAACATAACTATTAACACATATGGTGCATGTGTGTATGTATGTACGTAAAGAGATACATAATATATGGGTGATATGTGGGTGAGTACGCATCTTGTAAATTGAAATGCCAGTAAATTTGTGTCAATTTCACAGTAATCCTTGGCCTTATCAACTGGCGCCAGCGCGCGCATAGCAGAGGTGACTGGCGAAGCTTTGTAGAGGCGGCCAAGACCGATCATCAGTTGTAGTGCCAGCTAAGTAAATAAGTAAGCACGTCCGATTAAATTTAGGCTGAATGCCAATGGTTTGGTTTGGATTTAGTGTCTGTTCTGGAAAACACTTAGGACAGAACGGCCCGAGAAGAGAAATATTAGGTACTTATAATTATTGTATGCGAATAACTTTTTACCAATTTTTAAGTAAATCACTTTGGGTCTAATAATTTCTGGTGTCACGGGAGCGGTGGGTGTTCTTTGGACTATGGTCTATTTTACCCCAATTAGTACTTTATTTTTCCGAGCGCCTCCAGTCAATCCACCGCGTTTCACTCGTCAATTTGATAAAAAGTTATAGTACATGGAGGTCGTAGACCGAGATTATTCGGAACCTAGAGTTTTATGCCGAATCCGAGTGGCAAAGTGAAAAGCTTTTCATAGGCAATTTTTACTCTTGAAGGTTTGCAATTGCTTTGTTTTAAATTCATATTTTACGTATTATTGTTAATTGAAGTAGTTTTCAATATAAAATTTAATAGGTGCGACCACGTTCCAATAAAATAATATATTTGAGCAAACAGTAATTGAAATTTAATAAAATAGAGTAATTTAAAATATAGAAATTTGATATCGATTTCATTTAATTTTTATACCTATGTATGTACTTATATCAAATTATGTGTTTTGACACAATTTAATTTGATGTTCATATTCTACGAAAGTGTATTATTAAAATACATTAAATACATTATTTGGATTGATTATTGCCGAAAGGAAGGTTTAAAATTATAATTTTATTTTTTATATAATACATTTTATTTGTCTTTTATAAAATACTTATATATACTAATTCCGGAGCCCCTCACAGATTATTTGAAGTTCAAATTGAAGCTTAAGAATGGATTAAGAAATCCTCATCCACAAAATATCAACCAAATCGGTCGGTCTATATATTGGACCAAGGCGAAATCCCTGGCTTACCGTGGTACATACACAAAGTTTCAACAATAGGAAGAAACAAGTCGGACTCGCCGATTGAACTAACTCCGGAGACGCCTCAGGAAAAATTTGAAATTCAAAATGAAAACCAAACATATTTTTGTTTGCCTAGAACTCACTGGTACATATAATTTCTACAAAATCAATCGGCTCATATAGGGCCGGATCAATTTCTATAAAATGTTAATAACTTTTGGTCCAGCCAGAAATGCATTCCCTGTCTTAAAAATCCTTGGTGCAAGGGAATATTCAATTTCTATAAAATGTTAATAACTTTTGGTCCGGCCAGAAATGCATTCCCTGTCTTAAAAATCCTTGGTGCACAAAAATTTCAACAAATAGGTCGGATGACTTTCTTGTACTTACTTTTCTTTTAATGGCACAACAGCCCATGAAGGGCCTAGGCCGAGTTTTTCGCATCCACTCATGTGGTGCGTGTTATATTTGTACATGAATGGAAAGGTTTAATGCCGAATCCGAACGGCGAAGTGAAAAGCTTTTCATAGCAATTTTTACTCTTGTAGGTTTGCCATTGCTTGCCAAGAGGTGGAGCCGTGTAGAAAAATTATTTTTTCTAGTTTTTGATATTGCCTGTGCCGAGATTTGAACCCCGGACATTCTGCGCAGCAGTCCAACGCTATACCATTACGCCACAGCGACCACTTGTACATAACTCGAATTTCAACAAATTTTACGCCCACCACCCGCCTAACCGACTGAGTGGCGCTCCCAACTACGTGTAGGTTGCCGTAGTAGAGTGTAATGCTTTCACTGCTTTAAACGGGTCAAGACTATTTTCCGCCGATTTTGATGAATTAGTCCGAAGCTGAAATTTTCCTAAGACATCAGATTTTTTTTTCAATTTTGATCTTATAGTATGATCCCAAAGTAACCTCAATATGAATTGACCGTTATAGGTTGACACTTAATTCAAGCCAAGGAATCCATCTTCGATTTGAACTTAAAATTAAGTATTACTGAGGATGCTACGGCTCCTCAAACATTTAATAAAAAAGAGTAAAAATACCAAACTGAAATTAGACATCTTCTGAAAATGTCATAATGGGGGTTATAAAAGTCCCTTGTAGGTCGATTCACAAAAGAGATGTCATAATGGGGGTTATAAAAGTCACTTGTATGTCGATCCACTCTAATATATGTACATATATATATTTTTTAATTATATTAAAGTATGTATAAATATAAAAATTGTTTCTAATACTTCATTTATAATTTAATTGTTTTTCAATATTCACGCACGCACACACTTAAATTGAAATTCACCATTGACTTAATGGAGTTTTTATCTCGAATGCTATTGGGCAACTTCCATTACTTTAATTAATTCAAAGACCATACAGTTGCTTCAGCAATAAATACAAACTCAAATACAAATTCAAATTCAAACAGTAGAAATCAGTGCTTCTAATATGATACAGAGTACTCGGCCTCGCTTTTCAATTGACTTAAAACTTCTGGTGCTTGCCATAGTGGCAACTGCTGCAAGTGTTGAACAAAATGCAGCGAATTTTCTAGTTCTTTTTGAGAAAATTAAATTGGAGCGAAATATTGAGAACGTTGTCATTTTCAGTAACAACAGTCAAATATGTCTGGGAGAAGATTTTATAAAAATTATCAGCACTCCAGTCTTACTGTTTGATTCATCGTTGCGATCTTTGGAAAACGGAGAAAACATTAACAGCGAATTGCTGGTGGTATACTGCATTAACGAGGGATTTGAGCCACAACTTCTTGAAGGTATGCTACAATTTTTGGGACTCATGCGAAGTGCCAGAATCGTTTTTTCTTGGAATGAATTTAATGTGGTGAATCACCATCAGCAACTGAGACAACTCTTCATTTACTGTATGCATAACTTTCTACCAAATGTCATAAGCATCTATGAAGATTTTGCTAACAGCAACGAATTCTATACTTATACAAAATTTCCGACATTCGAACTGGAACGCAAGAATTTGAGGAGTATGTGTTTTCCAAATCGTGTAGCGGATATGAAAGGTGCAGCATTGCGTACAATGCCAGGTGAAACACAGGTGCGCTCCATGGTATTTCGTGACAAAGGTGGGAAAATTCGTATTATCGGCTTCATTGCTCGAATCATACAAACTTTTGCTAAAAAGCATAAAGCAACTTTAGCTTACCCTCTACCTGTTCTTCCCAATATTCTCTATGATTGGTCGGACATACACAATGCCTCCATGAATGGTACAATCGATATAGCAATGAGTACAGATCAAATTAAAAATGTGTACGAAAAATCGATGGTTCTCGAACAAGTCTCTTACAGTCTAATGATTCCACTGGCACCTTCCACACCGGTACAAGATATCTTTCCTTTATTGTTCAATTCAATATTTGCTTTGTATATTCTGTTTTTTCTTTTAGTGTTTTCAATTTTACTCACATTAGAAAGTTTGTATTTCCAACAAGGTCAGACGTTTTTTCAAAGTGTCTTATATACAACCATTTCCACACTACCTGGTGTATTGGGACAATGTATGTGGGTGCAGTCAAAACTTACAGTTTTCCGAAAGTATATGGGCTTACTTATATTCCTTCTGGGCATCTTGGTGAATACTACAATTTCAGCATATTTGCAAACTTATTTCACTAGCTCTCCCAAACCAGAAAATATGCAAACATTTGAAGACCTTTCCCAATCGTCACTGAAAATAGTACTCTATGTTGATCAGCTTTTATTTATCAATGAGCACATCACCTCCACAATGGGGAAAAAGCTCAAAAATAATCTGAGCATTTTCACTAATCGCAGTGAATGCCGAAGACTTATAAATTCTCTGAATACTAATTACGGTTACTTGCTATCGAGTACGCTTTGGCCGGTGTACGACCGGCTGCAGTCGCTGCTGCCACAACGCCTATTTTTTATACCAGATTCAATGACATTAACCAGAGGCAGTTATTTGGCTGTACCACTGCATAATCATTCTATATACCGGGCATCATTCAATACGTTGATATGGCAATTGAAAGAGTCTGGCTTATTGAACTTTTGGACAAACTTGGCCTACGATGATATGAAGACAACTGGCAATATTAAAGTTCCGACTGTTGAGCGCATGAACACGGTGAAGCCATTGATTGTATCTGATTTTTATTGGATATGGTGTATGTATGGAGTAGGAGTTTCACTTGGAATTGCTATATTTATTTTGGAGAATTTCTAGTTCAGAAAGAAGATGCCGTAAACGATGAAATATGGGCAATAAATTAGACTACTTAAATATTAATTGATGTTTTTGTGTTGTATTTTTTAATAACTAAGTATAATAAATGTGAAAGCGTATAATTTGGAATACTTTTTCAATATGTAATCGCAGCCCATTACCCAATAGTATATTCACACGGAAGGTGAAATTTTAATTTTACAGCAAAAAATCGATTTTGGTAAATTCTACCAAAGCGAAAATAGTTTTTTGGCTACAAATTTCCCCTATTCAACGCTGTGCTTGCAAAATGATAGAAAAAATCCACCACAATTTCTTTCTATTACAATATTTAATATTTCTCGACATCTTTTCAAAGATCTCAAAATAGCGCACAAAGCAATGTGCAGTTTCGATTCATTATCAAACTGCCGGTCACTCCTCCAAGAACATTTCTCTTCATTGCTATAGAAATAAAACTGTTTAACGTGCTTTGAAATAGTTCTTATCAATACCCAGCAATCAGGATTGCTTGTGGCAGCTATCAAGATAGCAGTTTGTACAAAGTCACAAGTTTTGCCATCGTCAGCTCCAGCTGACGTTTTCTTTTATGGAAGACTATTTCATTGTCCACCACGTCGGCTAGTTTGCCCTCAATTTCTTTCTCTCCTATGTTTTCGTAACTTCTGCAGTGAGTATTATGATAAATAGGCAGTTTCTCTGCATGGGTACCTAACTATACACCAATGGCCGGTATCAGCTGCAGTTAGCCTAGCGTATAGGTACTACCTATATTCCGATTGATGAACATAATGCGATTTCAACCGACAGTTGAAAAAAGTTCAGATACTTTCAGCTTCTTTTGACAATCCTCATGAGGACGAATACTGGTAGCTCTAGGGACTCTTCAAAGAAGCCCCTGAACTCGCTACTTCATCGGCTTTCTGAATATCTTCAATATTCCTGTGGGAGGAAACCCAAATCCTAGTGATGTTAGCATACTGATTGAGTTCGCTTAGTACCTCTCTGCACACCTTAACTAGCTTTGAAGGGCTTTTATTGTTGCTTAAGTTTCGATAAAAATAGCGACCTTGCACCTGTCTCTCTACTAGTCGACAGACATCCCTAGTTGTGAGAAGTAAAGCTTGAAAAACTGATTGAACATAGATTGATCTATTGCCGGCTGCGGTGAGTGAATCCCTGCCACTACCCCGCCGGCCATTTTAAATCCATCGGTGAAAGTAGGGATGTAGTACTATGTTAAAAGCTTTGGAACTTGAAGTTGAGTAAAGCACCTAGAACTTTATTGTGTCCATAATTACGTTCAGCCGAACAGCCGGTTGTACTAAGCCGACCGCGCTATAGCTCAATATGAAGAATATGTAGCATTACGTTCAAGGACTCCGTTGAGCAAGTACGTATAGCTCCTGCAATGCCTACACACGCCGTTCTCTGAACTCTACTGAGCTTCTATACACTGTAGCTCATAATTAGAGCCTATCACCAAACTACATATTCAGTTCCAATGATAAACAGATTACATGTTAGCAAAACACTTCTCGCTAAACCTGTAATAATACATATAGTTTTTAGCAGTTATGTATACAAAAACGTGAGCGAACATTCATATATATTAACTTCGTTTTCATTACGCTTCCGATTCCGGATGTCATCACACACATATATGTACATATGTATAGTCTCACCCAAAGGACATAGTGATGCTTAATATGATTACATTGATATGTGAATATAAAAGAGTAAGTATATTTTTGTGCGAATATATTCTTATATTGATGACTATATATGCACTAGTATGAACATTGCTGTGAATATAGGTATATGTGTGTGTGTGTTCCTGCATCCTGTCACGTGCCTTTGAAACGTGTCTTTTGACTGAATACGAAGCTATGTTCATACCAACATTCCCATAGCATTGTCGAGTTTCCTGTGAATTTTTCTATTTTTAAAATATAAACTTATCTTTGAAATTTTTTTCTTATTCGTCTTCAAATCTTGTTGTACTTACGACGACAAGCAAGCGAGTTATGTAAATATTTTGTTATGTCAATGAAAGAAAGAAAAAGAGAAAAAACCGAAACTTTCAAAATGTACACGCACCTTTGAAACGTGCTTAGCTAAGCTCAGCGCTTCATTTACAGTGTTTCACAATCTCGATATCTTAATTTTGTGTCGTTATTTCATATACATACATACATACATACATACATACATACATACATACATACATACATAAGTATCTTAAAATCTATTTATTTTATTACTAACGAATGTGAGTTTATTGATTTTCATATTCGATTTCAATCTCAAATACAGACATTGATATTTTCATCTTTTTTGGTAATTTTTTTTGCAATGACACGTGACGTTTTTATTTTATAAAAGTTTACTTTTACCTATACAATGTTTAATGAAGTTTATATATGAACGAAAAATGTTGTAATTGAATTATTGTCTAAACTTTATGACTTTATGACTCATGCTTATTAAATTTCATTTATGAAATATTTTTGGAAATAGTTGGTACTGTAAAATACATATTCCAGAGCTTACAGAAAAACCTCGCTGCTCTACATAAACCAGTGCTGGCCGCCCATGCAATGAGCTGTAGAGCTCATTTTCTATTTAAAATATGGCGTAGTCTCTATTCGTTAGGAGCAACACGCTTAGTGAGCCTGGCTTTACTTCAGTGTTGGACATTATACTAACAAAGGTTTTGAACATTCCATATGATAAACATTGAAAAACTGCAGCTCACTCTGCTACTTTGCCCATCATTGCTTACTTCATTGACTTTTGTTTTGTATTTATAAAGGGTGATTTTTTAAGAGCTTGGTTTTTGAAATTTAACGAAAGTGAAAGAAATTTTTATTTGGATCGATAAATCAATTTCTTCCATATACTTTTTTAAAATAAATTATACTTAAATGTTGCCCGTGGCTACGCTTCAAGTGGTCCATTCTGAAGGTCCAATTTTGTCACACTTTTTCACAAATTTCGGTCGGAATCTCACCAATATTCAATGTTGGCTTCCAAAGCAGCAATCGTGTTTGGCTTGTCCCTATAGTCCTAATAGTCCAACGTGGTCAAATCACACGATCTTGGTGGCCAATTGACTGCACCAAAACGTGAGATTAACTGCTCACCAATTCGCACTCTCAATTGACGCATGGTTTCGCGTGCAGTGTGGCATGTGGCACCGTCCTTTTGGAACCACATGTCGGCCGAGTCCAATTCTTATATTTTCGGCAAAAAAAAAGTGTGTTGTCATCGAACGGTACCTTTCTCCTTTGACCTTAACGTTGCGGTCTTCATCGTCTTTGAAGAAGTGCGGCTCAATGATGCCACCTGCCCATAAACCTTACCAAACAGTGCATTTTTTGGGATGCATTGGTAGCTGCTGAATTGCCACTGGCTGGTCTTCACTCCAAATACGGCAATTCTGCTTATTAACGTATCCTTACTTTACTTACTTTTAATGGCACAACAGCCCATGGAGGGCCTAGGTCGAGCTCTTCGCATCCAGTCATGTTGTGCGTGTTATATTTGTACATGAATGGAAGGGACCTACAGTTTAATGCCGAATCCGAACGGCGAAGTGAAAAGCTTTTCATTGCAATTTTTACTCTTGTAGGTTTGTCATTGCCTGCCAAGAGGTGGTACCGTGTAGAAAAATTATTTGTTTCTTTTTTTTTGTTTTGATTTTGCCTGTGCCGAGATTCGAACCCCGGACACTCTGCGTAGCAGTCCAACGCATTACCACTACGCCACAGCGACCACCTTCACGTATCCATTGAGCCAAAAAAGAGCCTTGTCGCTGAAGACAATTTTGCGACAAAAAACGGATCCTCATCCAGCTTTTTCAAGTCCCATTCACCGAAAATTCGACTTTGTGGTACGTCGTCTGGCTTCAGTTCTTACACCACCTGTTTTTTTTGTATGGTATTAATTCGAGATCTTTGCGTAAAATCTTCAAGATGGTCGAATATCACAAACTCAATTGCTGTGATGGACATATCAGGATCTTCTTCAACACTGGCGGATACAGCAGCAATATTCTCTTCGGTACGCACTCTATGGATACGATTTGGTGGATTGATGTCCAATAAAGTGAAACTGGTGCTAAGTTTGGTCAAAATGAGCTAAATAGCCTGCTCTGTGGGTCGATTATGACGACCATAAAATGGACGTAGCTTGCGAAACACATTTTTCTTTTCACAGATCACGAATTTTGATAATAAATTTCAATAATTAGCAAACGTTGTTCAGGCGTAAGTCTATTCATGATGAAATGACAAACCAAACTGAGCATTTTTTACTTTGACACATGTCAAGAATCACGCGTGAACTGTCAGAAATATAAACGTCAAAAATCAAGTAGCAAAAAAAGCACCCTTTACTTGCACTCAGAATAGTTGCAGGAAAAAATGTATATTTTTAAAATTTTTGAAAAAGCAAAAAATAGTTTTGCAACTCAAGCTGATGAAAACGCAACGCAACACGTAATTTCTGTGTACGCTTTAGTTGCGTGAAATGCAAAAACATCACAGGATTTTTGACAATAAACATGAGCATGAGCATGAGAAATTAAAAATACCTCCTTCGTACAAATTCCGTACCACATATTGATGAAAATGTACAAACGAGGGAAGCACAAAAAATTTCCGAAATATTGATGTTTCAATGTGCTAAATTTAAAACATTCGAATAAATAAAAATATTCAAAAAGAAAATACGTACTATAATGAAAACTTTACATATACAGAATTTTTAACACATGCTGCGTTTTCTCTTTTGCGCTCTCACTCTTTCCCTATTTTTACTCTTGTTGTTGTTGTAATATATTTTACCTCTTAAAAATGCGTTATTAATAGCAAACAAAATAAAAATTGCCTAAATGAAAGTGCAAAAAACTTAAATGAAAGTGTAGAAGAAAAATATTTTGCCCCCATCGGACAGAAACAAAGGTGAAAGGTTATTAAATAAATTCATTTCTGTCGTAAGAATTTGTGTTTTTGTTTTTTTGTCAATGATCGCAGTCTTCATAGAGTTTAATGGAAACTTTAATGGCTAGTTCAAAAAAAAATTTTTATTTTTATAAAATCCTCTACAGCTCTAATCTCGTATCACAATTACAATAGTTTAGAAATTATACCTTCATTGGATATTCTAAATTAAGGCGAAGAGAGAAGGAAAACAATAATACCGCTGATATCTTCTACAGGTCCTTGATTCGAATCCGCGGAAGAGGCTAGGTCTATGGTTTCTGTACAAGTTGTAATGATGTACAAGAAGAAAGTATCATTCGAAATAGATTTTTGCGGTAGTCCCGTGAATTTCGAAATTTCCTCATTAAGCTGTGATCTGTGACCAGCATTTTCCTCTAAACTTTTTGAGTGAGAGAGCAACGAATCTTAGAATTTTTAGTATCGGGTTTTGGTCTCTCACCCTGAGAAGCAAACTATCCATAAGGAGAACTGTTGTTGGTAGTGATCTAGAAACTTTCGTTTCGGATCCTTCGGATTGTGAAATGAGGTAAATTCGGTGGCACGTTTGAGATTTTTCTTATGCAAGTAATTTACATAGCATTTTGTAATGGTTGTATTTTCATAAAGTTTTAAAAATGTGTTAAAACCTGTAAACACATAAACTATTTAACCTTGGGTTAATTTTAAACATTAGCGGTGTTCTAAACTACTCTGTTAGTGGAGACTCACAGTAAAGGGCAACATTGCGCGAAATTCCATAGCAACATTTTTGTATACAAACTACTTTTTGTGTAATTTTACCGTTTTCGAGTCCAAAGTTCATTGGAGTCATTGTAACTCGAGGAATTGTTGAAAATAAAATGAGGGAAAAAGTTGCCAGAACTGGAGGAGATGAGTCGAGTTTAGTTAGACCACTACACTGCACACATACATATTTCTTGACAATTGCTTTGGCGAACATAAGTGCAAACGAGGATTGAATGGATTACCTAGCTGCGGGATACCTAATTAGTCTCAGGGAAATCATAGGGCTCCAAGCGACCACTCTTTGGCAAGTTGGAGGATAAGCAACCCTTACCAAATCAACATATAAATCAACATGCAACACAGTAGTCTAAAATTAAATTAAAAACTTAAAATAAGCATGCATATAATAAACAAAATCAATTAAAATAATGAAGATAACTAAAAGAAAAATATTATATCTAAGAACGAAAAAAAAAAAATTAAAAACAAAAGAAATGTGGAAAATTTTTGTATAAGTTTAAAAATTTAAAGTAAGCATGCTAACGATCAAAAGTGATTAAAATGAAGTGTATTAAAGTATATTGCTAAGTGTAAAAAGTAATTTTGTACATGCAGCAATATTGATTGCGCATGCATTGTCATGGACAAGCACATGTTCATATTTGGGAAATCAATATTTTTTTTTGTTTTTTTTTTTTACTAAATAAATTTTCTCCCCAAATTAAGCAAACGAGAAAGGCCTTTTATCGTTACTACTGGGTTCATGGAATAACTGTTAGTTGAAGTTTTATTATTTATTAATTTTTTTTTATTCACTTTTAAAATTTGAGAGAGATACGCTACATATAAAGAATATAAAATTATCCCAGGCGATATATACTTGTGTCCGTTAAGCAAAATTTTTTTTTTCGTGATTCTTTTTAATCATCAGATTAAAGTATGCATGCATAATATATTTTTTTTTAACACTTAGTTTTGATTAGTTTTTATTTGCATTCGTACACAACAACAAAAGTATGAATTATTACTTTAAATCTTTAAAAATTTATAATTTCTGACTAAACTAATTTCTACTATTTAAGTTACCTGCATATGTTATTATTATTATAACGGTGGAAAATAGGCTTTCAATTTTGTCATTTTTACAGTATTTTAATACAATTTTCTTTTTTTCATAATAAATGAATTTTTATTTTAACATGAATTAAGTGTTTTCTGATCTTGATCTGGAGTAGTAATATTAAATTAGGGGATTCTAATGAAGTCAGCCCTCTAGAATCCAAAGGTAAGGTGGGAATCGTCATGGGCATGATCAGCATTTACTTAGACCAGCTTGCTCCAACATATCTATTTTTGCCAAACCTGTCAGATACCTCTTATATTTTTCTTTTTATACCTTTATTTTTTTTGTTTACCACGCACGTGAATCTTATTTCCTAATGTGTGGAATTGTGCAGGGTACAAGATCCCCCCATATCTCCCGAACTAGCTAGCAAGCAAACCAGCACGTGCCAACGTCCCCTTCGCACATTCAAACATGGTTTTAGGGTGGAGGAGTACAAGCTTTCGAAAGCAGTTGACTCTCACCTAGAACTCTTACCATTAGACAAAGAGATCGGCATTACAATTTACAGGTACATAGCCAAAACGATTTGAATTAAGTAGTTCTTAGGGTGGGCTTGAGTACCACTATATGGATGCCTAAAGTGATAAATATATTAAATTGTTCCAGTGGGAATTAAGCAACGTTTCGATTACTCACTCGCTCAAATACTCAATTTTGCACTCATTGTAGATTTTACCAATTCTACTCAATGTTCTACACTCTTATGTTCTCACTCATGTCGTAATGTATTGCCGTTTATCTTCTCTTACAATTACTAAGTAAGAACAAATGGCACCTCTTCTACAGCACAGCACCGCTGCTGCTATTTTTGCCAATACAAGTGTATAGTATAAATATTTTTGTAAATATCTGGCGCAATGAACCAAAAATAAAATCCTTTTCGCATTGTTCTGCGTTATTGAGAGGGTGGTGAACTATAGAAAGTGAGAGAGGGAGAGAGAGTGATAGAGAGAGGCTGCCGTTGATTATGTTGAAATTGCAACTAAATTTATAAAAACTTACAAAAACTAATACTGCCTGATTGGTTGGTGTAAATAACAAATTAACTCAAACTGAAGAAACTGCGGTGGTGAAGTCTCAATGCGTATAGCAGGCAGCAACAGTAGCAGCAACAGAACCAGTAAAATTGCGGGCGGATATAAAAATAAAGTGAAATTGTTTTCCGCACACTTCCTTACTCACTAACTGCAAATGCTGCCGTTGTTGCTGCTGTTGTTGCTGCTGTTGTTGCTGCTTTTGATTGTGTGTATTTTAGCATGTGATCATCATCGTGATGCCCATAAGGCAGCAATAAGACAACGGCAAGAGCAATCACATATAACGGTGGCGGCAATCGAAGGAAAACAGATATTTTTCCTTTCTTAAGATAGAACAACAACAACAACAACAACAGCAACATGCTTTCTTTTTTTGTTTGTTGCTTTATTTTAAAAATATTTCGATTTATTTTGAGAGATCATCATCATCATAGTCGCTGTCGTCGTCGTCGTCGTCGTCGTCGTCGGCGTTGTTGCCAGCAATAAGCAAACATGATCAGCAACAGTGTCAGCAGCAGCAATACTTGAATAATTGCTACTGCTGCTTGGATCGCAGGAAGTTTTTGAGCATGTTCAGTTTGTTGTTTGCAACTGGGGCGATACGAAATGTTGGTTCTTAGCGCGAGCGATGTCAGCAGCAAAATATTGTTGGGTGATCGATTGCACTACGCGTGATAATTGTTAATGATTTTGTTGCGATTTACTAGCTAGATTTACTAGATCGAGGTTCAGTTCAATAAAATCGCAGTTGCTCCCATTCGCAGTGAGTGGGCGTGACAAGTGCACGTACGTGTGTGCTGTGACAAGTGCGTTTCTTCAATCTAGCTTCATGCTGCTCTACATACATACTTATGTATGTTGTTGTTGGAAATGCTGTGAACATCTGTGTCTGCAATATCATTTATAATGAATATGTAAACAATTCAATTATTTTGGGGTTTTCTTCCTCTTCAATGAATTTTAACAACTTTTATTAATAAAGATGCGCTCATTTTCTCATTGATTTATTATTTTGTCTATGTGCATTCAATATTTACTTCTTCTATGTGTACATACATATGTATGTACTTTTACAATACACACACAAAAATTACTTTAAATATGTTCAAGTGATAATAAAAAAAAATTTTAAATTTTTTTCTTGTTTTCTCTATATTTTTCCTGCTATTTGCTTCCTAAATATAACTCAGTACCGATCCAATAAATTGCTTTGTTACCCAGTTGTACATAATTCCACAAAAATAGATATTTCAAAAATTAAGAGCGAAAAATCTCATTCGAACGCATTAAATTTATAGAAAAATTGTGCTTCTTCTTATTTTCATTATTTTTAAATTGTTTAATCCATTGAATTTAGTTTAAAATAAAATTTTAAATATTTTGAGCTCAAATGAACTGAATTGGCATTTTCTTTGAACTGAGTGGATATTTCTTTTGAGTGGTTTTTACTGTTTCTATCTGCGCATGGAGTGGAAAGCAGTATAAATTGAGAGCATACTGTCCAATATTCTCTCCAGGTGCACATAAAGAAATATCAAGGCTATGCGTTCACTTAAAAAATGGCTTCACTAATTGAGTTCGGCTATTTGGATATTCAAATTGATTGGCATGATTTTAAAATCTATATTTAAAATTTTAATATATATTATAAATTAATATTATTTTATTAAAATTTTTTGTTAATTTGTTGTTTGTTCCACTACATGATAGCAATTGCGATTTAGGTAAATTTTTCACTTTCCAACTTGAAGTTTAGTTTGTCAATTTTCTAACTTTGCGCAACCAAAATTGACAGTATTTCTCAAATTCAATGAATCTAATGCTTTCAGCAACTAAATTATGCCAAAGTTGTTGTTTTTTTTTTTTGAATTTGAATCGCGAATATATTTCTTCTATACCAATAAGTAATTTGATTTATTTAGTCATTTCAGGATTTGAAAGCAATTAAATTTTTGCACTAATTGACTTAAAAAAGAAAAATTTATATTTTTCCAAGGTTAAAAATCTAGGGAAAGAAGCAAATCCCTTTTGACTTCTTTGTGCCCCAGATTACTAGATTCCATTACTAGTTGAGGCTACACTCAAATAATGCATATTTAATTTTTGCTAAGCACGAAAAACTAATGGAATGAGATTTTTATACTTAAATAATTAGCAAAAAACTACAAATGATACAATCTGAATTTTCATTCAGAGTATAAAATCATCTGAGTCAATGAAATTATCAGAAAGCTTGAACTTTTTTTGACTCATAGTGCGAGCAAATTACTCACTCACTAGCTCACTAGCTCAACGAGCCAATCAGAACATTTTCACTCAATTGCCGCTCATACTTCTGACCTAATGACCAATCAGCAAACATACGATCAAGATTTACTCTTTAAGTAAAAATAGATAAACTTTTAAATTAAGTTTTGACTTCGAGCTTGAAAATAGTTAGAATTATTTTCATAAATATTTAGTATTTTCTAAACAGGAAATTACATTAATTTAGATATATTTTGGTATTTAATGTTGTGGATATATTTTCTTTATTTTCAAAAGAAGGCGAAACAATTTCCAAAGGTGATTTTGAATCGGTGTGAGCTTAGCTATTTCATTTAGGGGTTACCTCTAAAATTAAAATGGCTCGAAAAGTAGCAAATTCAATTAACTAAAAACAAATATACTTGTGTAAATATGTTTGTGTATGTTCATATTGTATACTACAAATGAAACAACAGCAACAACAACAGGCAACGCGCGCGAACGCTAACAGAAACAAAACTTTTTTATAGAACGGTTTATTTATAATTATTCTTTTTGGTGTTTGATATATGCGATTTTCTGCGGTAGTGAAAAAATTATTCGGAAAATGTTTCTTCTATTTTTCAAATTTAATTTCCGTTTTGTTGTGAGAAAACACAGAGTGTGCAGAGTTTTCTCGTAATCAGGATTACTTCTATCAAAAATTTAAGTGCAAAGTAAATTTTATACGAAATTAAGAAAATCAAGTGTAGAAATGTGGAAAATATATTTATATTTTATAATCAAGTGTAGAAATGTGGCAAATATATTGTATATATAATTTATTAGACAAAAAAAGGAAAAACTGAAAAGAAAAATGCAATTTATTTATTTATAAATTTTTCAAAAATAACGACGAAGGACGTGTATTTCCGTTAAAAAAAAGCAAGAGTTGCCAGATAAAAAAAAAGTATTTACGAATGCAAAGTGTGTAAAGTTATCAATAAAATAAAAATATAATTAAATAAGTAAAAAAGTATAATTAAGAATAATCATGCAAAATTTGCCTAATCAGTGAAAGTTTGATTTTCTCAAAAAATATCAACAAAATAGGGTCCAACAAAAAAAAAAAAGTTAATCTTTTCATTATACACGTGTGTTTGTGTTTGCAAGTGCAAAAAGGCGTTGAAAAAATCTCTTAATTTTCATATTTGTTATTCTCTTAACTCACAAAGAAAGCAAGCAAGAGTAAGAGTGCTAAAAGTAAGCGCATTCTGCTCTCAAATAAACAAAAAATATTTAGAGTGCGTGAAATATTTCCCAAAATAAAGAAAAACATATGATGTTTCTTCCCTGCCTGAAAAGCCGAAAAACCAAATCGTGGAAAACAACAATAATAACAGAATATTTCCCTTGGTAGCGACATCTGTGGTTATTGTGAATCATAATCAGTTCGCTTCCATTGATCACATGGTATGGTTATTATTGCCATCAACCCCATTTGCTCAATTGCTTCTTTTCCACGATTATCACGATTGTGTGCAACAACAGATAAAATAATGTATACGTATTTATTGTGGCATATGTGCGGCAGATGGCGCTGGCGGCAATTGTGTGTACTGTGAGTTGATTCTGCGTACGTATTTTAAGCGAATTTCAAATTCTTCTAAGATTTCATATTTCATCTATTGAAAATTTGGTTAATTGCCAGACTGAGATATTGACTGAATCCGACTACCCAGGTATGCTATCTTATCATCTTTTGACAGTCTTTACCCCCTTTTACCTCAGTCTAACTGCGACTAATATGACTGGCTGCCTCTGCTGGCTGACACCCAGGCTGTAAACTACATATTTTAATGAGAAATCCAACCAATTCTGATGAAAATAAAGAAATTATTTTCCGAATTAAGAATGTGGCTGTGTTGAGCTCAACAAATGGCAATAAAAAACTGTGTCTGGGACAATCAAATGGAAAATTAATAAGTAGGTAATGGTAGTCAGAGGCAGTGTGATAAAGTCAGTGGTAATCGAAAGCAGTCAAATGCCAACAAATCCAATCATTGGAAGTCAATATGAAAAGCTTCGAGTTCAAAAGCAGTCACTGTTAGTCATACGCAAGGTCAATCAAAAACAGTTCGAATCATTCGAAGGCAATTAAAGGTATACAAAACGCTGAAATAGGCTCATATTCACATAGTACTACTGTGGGCAAAAAGTAGTAAGACTTTTTAATTTAAATTTCGCGCGGAAACCCATTCATCAGAGGCAGTGTTTTTTTTAAGGTTGGTATGACTGTCGACATCTGACATCTGTGCCAAATGTCACATCAAAATAATCATTAGTGTTTAGTATACGCTTGTCTTTCTGAAGTACAAAAAGTGCATTCGGCGATTTTCACAAACGGCGATGAGTGAAATTATTCAACAAAGAAGTTCCATTAAATTTTGTGTGCGGAATCAAATTTCTGGTGCCGAAACGTTCAGAATGTTGCAAAAGGCCTTCGGTGATAATTGTATGTCGCGAGCAAGGAGCAAGTGTTTTTGATTGGTACAAATTGTTCAAAGATGGTCGAGAACGCGTTGACGACGAACCACGTCCAGGACGGCCATCAACATCAACTGATGATCAACACGTCAATAAAATCAAGGAATTGGTGCTCGAGAATCGACGATTAACAGTCAGAGACCTTACTGGCATCGTTGGAATATCGGAAGGATCAGCGAAAACCATTTTAAAACATCATTTGGGCCTAAGAAGAGTGAATGCACGATTGGTTCCAAAATCACTGCATTGGTTTTACGAGACCATTTTGCCAAAAATTCGGCTGATATCGTTCCGCAACCACCCTATTCGCCTGACTTAGCACCGTGTGACTTTTGGCTATTTTCTAAACTCAAAAAATTGCTTCGTGGACACCGTTTTGAGTCAATTGAAGACATTAAACATGAATCGCTAAGCGCATTGAAGGCTATTCCGGAAATTGACTTTAACAACTGTTTCGAGAATTGGAAAAAACGTTGGCGGCCCCAAGTGTATTGGGGCCGGGGGGGATTACTTTGCAGGGGACGAAATAGATTTGGAAGAATGAATAAAAAAATTTGAAATTATGAACAAAGTCTTACTAACTTTTGCCCACAGTAGTATATAAGCTAAGAAGATCTGCAAATTCTAAAATATATCCAATTCTCTAAAGAAAAACGTGTGAAAAATAAACTGTTTTCAAATACTTATTTGCTTCGATGGCAAAATGCCAGATTAAAAAAAAATGTCACTAAATAAAAGAAAGAAAAAAATAAATTAAAATAAAGTGTGAAAAAAATTGTAAATATCATGAGTCAAAAATGGTGACAAAACCGGTGGAATGAGAAGCCAAGGAGTTAATAAAATGGCATAAATGGTGATGACTATGTGACTGACTGACTGATTCACTCGCAATACATTCAAAGAGCATGATGCTAATGTTTGTACAAACAAATTAATATCATTTTAAAATTAGGTCCTGAAAAAGAAAACACAATTTCTGAAAGAAATACTCGAAATGCGGCCTTTATATAATATATATATATATATCTATTGCTTCAGCACTATGTATAATAGAAATGTTTCGAGCTTGACAGACGTACGCATGCCTAACAGTAAGCAATACCATAAGCTTAAACTTATTTGATCAGCCATTCTCGCTAAAATTAAATACTATATACATATAGTATGAAATGAGCAGAAATTACTGAAGGAAGGAAAAATAACCTGAAAATATTGTGAAAGGATCATTGTTAAATAGTTAAAACTTTTAAAAAAATAAAAGCTCTACGAAAGGATCTTATTTACATATTACAAAGTCAACCATACGAAGAAATTGTATGTACTTACATACATATGTATACAGACTATTGAAAACCATAACAACTGATCAGTCAAAAAACAATATAATATTGAAAATGGTTAAGATTTATTTGTTGAAAAAGATGAAAATTATCATATATTTTGTAGTAGTTAACAACCACGCCTGCCTCCCATATATATACATGCAAGAAGTTTGATACAAATTCAACAAAGGAAAACCACTTAAATTTTACCAAATTTTACCGCTTAAATCAGTGTTGGTCAATGGGTAATCGGTGCGCCCAAGAGCTTTTGAGCATTCACATGTACACTAAGTTCATTCACACAACAGAAGCTCAGTCGATCATATCATTCATTCATGCGAGCACGTTTATGCTGGCACTTTGTTTTTCTGGATGTATAGAAAAAATATTTCGTAATCGGTAAATGCTTAATAAGCCAAAGCACGACAAGCATTATATTATACAATATGTAATTGGGGGTTTCTTGAAAGCTCCACTCTTGCAGTGGAGTTTCTGAAAGCTCTTCAATATATTCAAACAATGTATTGGTGGCCACCACTGCTTTAAATGCCCCGTAGGACCAAAACAATCAGGTCCACTAAAATTACTAGGCCTTCAAATAGTTATGCAATATCTAGTTTTTAAAGTGGTTGAAAACAAATGCAGTGATCATCCACTTATATTCTGTGCAAATATTATCTTGTCATCAGCTTTACAATATTTTTCACTTATATGGATTATATGGAAAATAAAATATCTCTAATGTGAAGCAATTTAAAATAATTTTTTTCCCCACATTAAAAAGTTGTTTCTTCTTTCGAATATTCTACCTTTTATATAACTTACTTACTTTACTTTTAATGGCACAACAGCCCATGGAGGGCCTAGGCCGAGCATTTCGCATCCACTCATGTTGTGCGTGTTATATTTGTACATGAATGGAAGGGACCTACAGTTTAATGCCGAATCCGAATGGCGAAGTGAAAAGCTTTTCATAGCAATTTTTACTCTTGTAGGTTTGCCATTGCCTGACAACTGCCAAGAGGTGGTGCCGTGTAGAAAATTAATTTTTTCTACTTTTTTGTTTTTTTTTTTTTTTTTGATTTTGCTTGTTCCGAGATTCGAACCCCGGACTCTCTGTGTAGCGGTCCAACGCATTACCACTACGCCACAGCGACCACATTATTTATTTAATATAGTAATTAATCCTTGTACAACAACCACAACCACAACATTTTTATATTATAGAAGATACTAGTCACGAACGAATAAATTTGTTTAATTTTTCCATAAACAACTGGTTGCAAGCTGAAATAATTCGATTGGTCTGTCTACAAACTAATCCAATATCATGGAACTTTCTACTAGTTTAAGTTTGTTTGGTTTACAAACTATTCCGGAAACATCTATCTACCAACTAGTTGAAAGATATGCAAAACTGGACAATAGACTTGTGCCTAGGACAACGCAATGTTAAAGAAACCAGTTCGCGATGAGGAAAGACACCATATGTGGGACTAGTTGTGGTGTTCTGTAGACCAGTTTATTGACTAACATTATGGTAAACCATTTAGTTTCCCTACTGGGTTTGAGCAGATATTCTTGTTTTAGGATGTGTAGGGTATTTAAAGTTATAAAATTCGGTCGCGGTCGACCGAAAAATAGGAAATATTGTGATTAGAAACTATAAAATTATCACGACGATTACAATGAGCGACTTGGGTAAAGAAGTTTAAAATTATTTATGAAAATTTAAACGGCCGAAACTGTGGATCGACTTTAAAAGGAAATTTCATGGCAAAATAAAGGAAGCAAATAAATCACTAATATATTTTATAAGGCACATATATATTTCTATTTATTTATTTTACTTAAGGACTGCGTCGAATAAAATTGTCCGTTACATTTCTTCCATACTATTGAAAGATCCAAAATAAAAATTTTTATATTAGTAGCTTTGAATAAAATGTCAGAAAATATTATGTGTCAGTTAAAGACAATAAAAATTTATTTAACGCGAAAATGGCAAACGAAATGGAAGTGCTAGAAAATATTATTAAAATTTTCCAAAGCAACCTCACTGGTCATTAAAAAAAATTGCCAAAAGGTAGGGGCTAACCCTAAAACCATTTCTCGCGTTATTAAACGTTTTAAGAAAGAACTGCGTATTGATCGGAAGAAAGGTTCTGGTAAAAAGAAGGGGCCACATGATTGTGAGAAGGCGAAGAACGTTGTGACCATTTTAAAGAGAGATCCAAACATTTCGGGAAGAAAATTGGCGGGGAAGGCTGATTGCTCAGAATCTTTCGTGCGCAGGACGAAGAAAGAAGCTGGGCTGAGGACGTACAAAGTTCAAAAAGTTGCGGATAGAAACGCCGTGAAGAATGAAACCGCAAAACAACGAGCGAAAATGCTGAGCCCAGATTTTGTCAAGAAATTTGAATGCTGCATATTGGACGATGAAACTTATGTTTTAGCGGACTTTTCTCAGCTACATGGCCAGGAATTTTATACAGCTGATTCTCGAGGAAATGCCGCTGAAAAATTCAAAGCCAAAAAAATTACAAAATTCCCAAAGAAATTCCTTGTTTGGCAGGCAATTTGTAGTTGTGGCAAAAGGAGCAGCACATTCGTGACATCGGGTACAATCAACGTCGAAATATATTGGAAGGAATGCTTGCAAAAGTGATTGCGTTTTTGGATTTCAGGTTAGTTTTAATAATCTAGTAAAAACCAGAGATTTTTCCATTTTTACGCCAACATGAAGTGTCCACGTTTTTTGGCCTGACCTCGCTTCATGTCACTACAGCAAAACGGCCTTAGAGTGCTTCCAACGGAATGAAGTGATTTTGGTGACTAGAGAAGACAATCCACCAAACTGTCCAGAACTAAGGCCGATTGAGAGGTACTGGGCTTAAGTAAAAAGGGAGATGAAGGTAACAAAAAAAGTGGCCAAAGACCTTCAAGATTTCAAAAGAAAGTGGTCTGCAGCAGCTGTGAGGGTGTCGGACACTACCATAAAAACATTAATGGAAGGGGTTCCTGAAAAATTAAAACTTTTTATTAAAAACTAATCATTTGTGGTTTCTTGTTTTTATTTTATTAATCTAAAAATAATTTACAAAATAAAATACTTTAGTTTAAAAAAATCGGACTACTGGTTCAAAAGATTTCATCATTTTTGTACCATCAATTTTATTCGACGCACTCCTTCCCTAGTTCTACCGCCTTAATATTTTTTCGCATTTGAAATTTATTACTGTTCTTTTAAGTAATGGCAAATTTCAGAAATTGCAATTATTTATTTATATATTTTTTTGTTTGTTTGTTCATAAATAAATAATTTTCAGTATTTTTTGCTTCTAAATTACTTAGCTGTTATTATTCTCCTGTTTTTTTTTGTTTGTTTTCTTATTGTTGGTCTGTAACTCATTACAACCTCAAAAAAATGTACGTTCATCCGTGACAATATGTATATAGGTATATATATGTATACATGTAGAAACAAAAACAAAATATAAGAATATTTTCTAAAAAAAAGAAGAAATATACTTCATGAAAATAAACTTAAAACGTAAAATGAACTGAAAATTGAAAATGTAGAACGTTGACATTTTCTTTGCTGTAGTGAAAAATGTACCTATGTATGTATGCGGTTGATGGCAACACGCACACACATGTCTACTCGAATGTATGTACTTATCTGAACGTACACATACATATGCATATGTATACAATAATACATATGTATAATAAATATATAGTAAACGAAATAACAACATTTAAAAATGCCACTCTGTACCTACAGATTTGATATTGTTGTTATTTTTTTGTGGTTGTTGGATTTGTTTCTTCTGCCATTTTCACTATTTATCAAAATTTCTTGGATTTTTTCCAAAAATCAAAAAAAAAGTATATATATTTTATGCAAAAATTCGCCTGTTGCTTGAAAACAATTGCTATATATGTATACAAAATATACGAGAATGTATTCTGCATTCACACACCCAGAAGTAAAGAGGAGAATGGTACTTATAAGAGAGAGAGAGAGAGAGAGCGAGAGAAAAAAAAGAAGCAAAACGAAATTGCAAAAATCTTTGTCGAAGTATCACAACATTGCTCAAAAACGCAAAAAATGGTACTATTTTGTAAAATTTTAACTCTCTTCACTTCATATGCAGTCTGGCTTCTCGTTCTTAATTCTATTTCAACAATTTTTTTCTAAAACTCTTTTTTCAAAGGACATTCTAAAATTGATTACTTAAGAATTTGTCGTAGGCGGTCCCTGTAAGATCTACCTGACTACCACAAACAATGTTTACTTCATTATATCCTTAGCTGATACTACAACCGATGATCGGTCTTGGCCGCCTCAATAAAGCTTCACCAGTCGCCTCTGCTATGCGCGCGTTGGCGCCAGTTGATAAGCCTAAGTGCAGTCAGGTCGCCCTGTACCTGGTCTTTCCAACGGAGATTAGGACGTCCTCTTCTGCGTGTTCCTCCACCGTGGTTCGAAGAAAACACCCTTCATTTTCTTCTATTCGTTCAACATGACCAAGCCAGCGAAGCCACTGGATTTTTATACGCTTGACTATGTCAGTGTCGGCGTACAGCTTATACAGCTCACCGTTCCATCGTATTCGATACAAGTCGTCCACGCATACTGGGCCGTACATCTTATGGAGTATCTTCCGCTCGAACGCTCCTAACAGCCTCTCATTATTGATGGCAAATATCCACGTCTCTGCGCCATACAAGGATGAGGGAGTTATTTTCGTCAGTCGAGCGAGGGCTCTGCTTCTCAATTGCCTATTGAGCCCGTAGTAAAACCTGTTGGCAAGAGTTAACCTCCGCTTGATCTTAAGGCTGGCATTATTGTTGGTTCGTTTATCCTAGGTAAACGAAATCCTTGACGACTTCAAAAGTATAATGGTCAACAGTGACATTTTGTCCAAGACGCCGTGACTCTTTGTTTGTTGACACAAGGTATTTCGTTTTGTCCTCGTTCAGCACTAGACCCACTCGACGAGACTCCCTTTCCAGGTTGGAGAATGCTGCACTGACTGCTCGATCGTTTTTGTCAATGATGTCAATATCATCAGCGTATGCTAGCAGCATGAAGATAGTCATGATGTCATGATAGTGCCAGAGATGTCAATGTTCGCAGCTCGAATTATTTTCTCCAGCATAAGGTTAAAGAAGTCGCACGATAGGGAGTCACCTTGTCTGAAACCTCTTTTGGTATCAAATGGTGCGGAGAGGTCTGTCCCAATTTTCACTGCGCTGGTGGTGTCGGTCAGTGTCATTTTGCAAAGACGAATGAGCTTTGCAGGGATACCAAAATCAGACATTGCGGCGTACAAGTGATCCCTAATCTTGCTGACGAAGACGGCTTTATAATCGACGAATAGATGATGGGTATCCATCTGTTTTTCTCGGGTCTTTTCCAGGATTTGGCGTAGTGTGAATATCTGGTCGATGAATTAGAGGCAATATATTTACCTTCCGAAAGCCTCATGGACAGTATGAATGATCTGCGATTAAAAATTTATTATCATAATCAAGGTATTCTGAACACTCTGATAAACCAAACAATAAGGTCTAAAGTGGTAAAAAAAATTCTATAACTCCCTTCAAAACCTTTGTAGCAAAAATAACTTTCAACTGTTCTGTGTACCAGCACATTCTAGTAGTATTCTAGTGGCGGACCAGTTTGTAAAGCTGGGTGCATGCTCTGATATAGAAACCTCCAACATTTCAAAATCTTTCGGTTTTAATAATACAGCAGTCGATAAACGACTTTATGCCACGTCTAATATTGGATGGAGAAGACAAAATTCTTTCCGCATACAGGGTTAGGCGGTTGTGCTGTTACCTATTCGAACGACCATATTTTTTTGTGTGAAATTATTTTTTATTAATTCAAATTACAAAAATGTGTGGAAAAAAAAAAGTTTTACAATCCATTCACTTAAGCTCGATGTGGCCACCTTTTGCCTTGACTATGGCCTTCAAACGGTTAAAAAATGAGTTGCATGCTGCACCAATATGATCTTGCGGTATTTTGGCCCATTCCCGTACAATGGCTTTCTTCAGCGCATCCATACTGGCATATTTTTTAGCCCTTACCTTGCTCTCCAAAATGGCCCAGATGGAATAGTCCATCGGATTTGCGTCTGGCGAATACGAAAGCCATTGTGTGGACGAAATGAAGTGTGAAAAATCGTTTTTGAACCATTCTTGGCTCACACGAGCTTTATGAGACGATGCCGAGTCTTGTTGGAACGTCCATGGTGTACGACCGAAATGTTTGCGTACCCACGGGTTTAAAGCAGCTTCCAAAACATTGTCCCGATAATGAGACATTGACACCAGGCTCGATGAAAACGATTGGACCACGTTCGTGCAAGCGTAACAACTCCTTTGCTCTTTCGAGTCTAACTCTTTTTTTTGCTTGTTTGAGCATGTGCCTTTTGGACGGCTTCCAACAGCGGTCACAGCTGCCCAAACCATTATTTGAGATGGAAAATTACTTCGGGTGGCCGTTCGTAGGCTCAACTTTTCATAAGTGCATTCAGTTAAGTAAAAACGAAGGGAAATTTTTCTCATCAGAGAACACAATTTTTTGAAATTCGCTCGAGTCTAACTTTTTTTTGCTTTGGTGTAAGATCATTTGCCTTTTGGAACTGGTAAGGGTTTACCTTGAGTTCATTTTGGAATATGCGTTGGATGCTTCGCTGGGATATTTTCAGTTCTTTGGCCATTTGATTACCACAACGACGTAAATTTCGTTCAAGTCGAGCCTTTACTTTCCGAACCATTTAAGGGGATGTTGATGTTTTTTCTGGGTCCTCTACCAAATAATGACTGTATCATTATAACGATTTATGGTGCGATACACAAACATTTTATTCACCTTGAGATGCCAGAGCAATACGAATAATAGCTATAACGTTTGAATTCCATTTCGAATAACTTTTGTTCTATAAAACATAGACGCAAATGCTTGTGGTAGCTTGTAAACAATATGAACAGTTGTCATTGGTATGAATTTGACATAGTTGTCAATATCGAGTTGCCAGATATACCGGTGTGAAGTTGGTAAAACTTCAATCGCCTAACCCTGTATATTTTTTCAGCATTTCCAATTATTAAACTATGGAATTACTAAAATAAATATATACATACCATTTAGAGCTTCTGGGCTTATTTCCCAGAATTGTTGTTACCTGCCTTTAAGTCAATTGAGTAAATTTTTGGAAATTGCAAACTATGTATACAAATGTGGGTAGTACATGGCAACCCTGTATTCACTTTAGTGTATCTCTTTAAGCTTCGTGAAAAACATATTGCCATGATACTTAATTAAGTAAACGAGAATTTTCGAGATTGGTTCCAGGTTATTATAGTTGCCGCTGCACATCACTCTCCTGATAGCAAACTCAATACTTCGCGTTCTTTTTCATATTATGCAAATTTCTACAAGCAGTTCGTCATTCTTGCCAACTTCGCCATTTTCAGTTCATCAGCAATGCACCACCCACTCTTGATGCTTCACAGAACAGAGTGTGGGAATGTTATAATTTTTTTTATATCACTCTAATTGCTTACAATACGACAGTGAAAATCCATAATACGTACGGGAATTTTAAATGTTGACAATACAAAGCGCAAATATTGCGCTCGTTCGCTCGATGGTGGTGGGCGTGAAAGACCAACAGAAATGGAAACACAGAATTTTGTTGAAGATTCCAAAAATCAAAAGAACCAGAAAAACCAAACAGTAAAATAAATATGAAGAACATCATATAAAAAAGTGACAAAACATTAAGTGAAATTTATTGATGGCAACTGTTGTTGTTCGTATTTTGCTGTCAAATCATATTGTTCTGCTGCCGCTGCTGCTGTTGCTATTGCCGCTCGACGACATAAGTATCTAGATGGAACATGTATAGCGGAAAACGGAGCGAGAGCTCCAATATGTGTCTATCCATGTAGGTAAATTGGGGTAGTATAATGGAAACTCATCTCGACATTGTGCAAACAATTTATTTCTTCCTTCATTCACTTTTTTTCCACTAATGAATTAATAAAGTGTGTAGCAGCACACAATAAGAAGATTTTCTTTTACTTATAACAAACTTTCAGATACGCATGCACTCATACATAGATACGCACATACATATTTCATAAGATTTTCTTTGTTTCCTACGCGTACACACACACACATTCACACATAAAAGAAAATATAATTTTTCATCATTATGAAAATGCTGCGTAAAAGTAAATGAAGCAACTTCTTTTGCTTACTTGTTGATGTTGTTGATATAAGTAGTAGTGGTGAGTTATACTCATGTATTTATATACATACATACATACATAGATACATATATTTGAGTTGTTGTATGTTTGCATCGGTGCGTGTGTGCGTAACTGAATTGAAGCGTGTAATTTACCACCCACTGTACTTGTAAAATGCAGAGAACAAAAGTAGCAGCATTAGCTAACAGCAGCACCCCGAGCAGCGTAGAACAACAACTAGCTAATATTCCAAACAAAACCAGAAACAAAAAGTGAGCAAAATGAGCATGTCTTCAATGTAGCTTCAAAGCGCCCTACACCTGCATACATATGTACATACGAGTATGTATATATTCATAATACTAAAAAATTATGTATCCAACGGTAAAGCGTTCTGAGTCCAGTTTTCATTAAGATTTATAACTCTAAAGAGTATTTATGGCCCATTCAAAACCGTGACGGCCATTCCATACCATGGACTATCTGCATATGTATCCATTTGTATTCGAAAGGCTTTTGTACTGAGCTTTTGCCATCACTGATCAAGTACGATCAACAGAGCACAATTTAGATTCGGGAAAGACTCAGTAGTCAGTAGTCAAACACCGTATGAAGCTGAAAAACGGTTTAATTTCTATATTGTAAGTATGTACCATAAATATGTCTGTCTCTCTGTGTCAATAGAACTTGGTGCAGAAATTTCTTATACCCAGACAGATTTGTTAATTTGGTCAATTTTCAAAACAAGTTTTCTATTCAATTTTCTATTCGTTTTAAAAATTAGCTTTTTTCCAATTCTTTTGTTTGAATGGGTCTTGAGACTCGTTGATATATTCATCATATTATTGTGTTTGCTTGAACTTTTGAATACATTGTGGGTATTAAAATTAAAAAACAGTTCCTGAGGTTTTTATACCCTACATCAGGTCGGGTTAATAAGGCCCTGAAAATTAAAACACTTGGAAACGTCACCTCAAATCCAACATTAAGCATACCAAGAAGCATCTTTCAAACGAATGCAGACAAATCTGTCAAATGCTCTGCATTCATAGGGGTACCCCCTGTGTGTTGAATGTATCAATAAATAAAAATTGTTTTATTGTGACAGTCATTTAAAACAGACGCTTACGAGCATTTTCGTAAAAATGGAATGAAATGTGCTCATTAACACTATTTTTTGCGCGAAAAATATATTACACAAACCAAAAAAAAGATCATGGGAATTCTTCACCATTTATTAGAAATATCCACCAGTGGTTTAATCAATTTCGTACCAGCACTAGTGACAACAAGTGGTTACCCGATTGATGTCATCACGCCAGAAATGGCCAATAAAATCCATAATATGATTGCTCGCAACTGACAACAAAAAAAAAAAAACTCAATGGTTTGATAACTTCAAAGAGGTGTTTTGGCGAAGCTCATCGTAATCCGAACTAGTTTTTGCGCTGTTTCGAAACCATGGAGGTAACATGAATTCATCACAATACACCAGAGACTAAGGAACAGTCGAAATAGTTGGTTTGTTCTGGCGAATCGAAGCCGAAGATGGCCGAGATGCATCTGTCGAACATTAAGATAATTGCGACAGTTTTTTGGGATGCGCGCGGTGTCATTCACTTCGATTACATTGAAAAATTGAAAAGGGTAAAACGATCACGGGCGCATATTTTGCGCCTATGATGCAAAAACTACCGCATCCCGTTGGCGAAGAAAAAAGTTCTCTTCCACCAGAACAACGCTCCAGCGCATAAGTACGCAGCCGCAAAGGCAAAATTCCGTGTATTAGATTACGAATTGCTGCCTCATCTAGCATATTCTCCAGATTTAGCCTCCTGCGATCATTTCCTGATTCCAAATATTAAGAAATGGCACGGAAGGTAAGAATTTGAAGCGAATAAAGAGGTTATCGATGAGGCAAACGCCTATTTTGAGAGCCTCGACAAATCGTAGTATTTGGAGGTCAAAACATTTTTAAAAATTTTTAGACGAAGTGGATCGACTAGGTTTTTTTGCCGAAAAGAGTGTTCCTTATTTAAATTTTCAGGGTAGGAACAATGAATACAGTACAAATGTTTCCAGCGAGAAGTGGCGCCGTAGCATCGTCCTGCTTACCGCATTCACTCTGACATCTGCCTTGTTATAAGGCATTCCTTACACTCAGAAGGGAGTTAAGTTCTGAAATGGGCAAAATCGGCGTAGTACCTCCAATAACATATAAGTTAAATTTACAAAAAGTGATATTTAAGGAATTTCTGAATAAAATTGTGCCAAATAAGCGATAGTCACCTTTTCCTCTCAAAGAAGTGAGATATTCAAAAGGTATCATGATGGTGAGTTAAAGCAAAAGTCATCATGATGGTGAGTTATGCACACGTAAGGTAGCGGATCGTAACGTTGCTAACTGCAGTGAGATTACCGAAATCGTAACCCAGCTTAGAGGCCTATCTTCAAAGGATTGTTTACGCCACGCTACGTTACGCTATGCTACATATCTATAATCAAGCTTTTACGCTAAACACAAAACATACCATAAAATTAATGGAAATGTTTTATTTCAGAGGGTGTGTAGACTATATAATTCATATATTTGAATTATATAGTCTATAACTAGTCTATATAGATTACATAATTCATATATTTGAATTATAAAGTCTACACGCACATCCTGAGCGTATGCTAAAAAGCTCGGCCTAAGCCCTCCATGGCAGCGCCTGAATTTAGTTTTCACGATTTTTTATTTTTAAATATTTAATTGGAATTTTTGTATACCTTTTTTTAAAACATCATATGGTATAATTTTTACTTTCTTTCAAACTAACATTGTTTGGTTTTTGTTATATTTATTTTAATTAATTAATTAATTTTTATTAATTTTATCTTTACAGAATTTTGTTGCAACATATACACCTCATATGGAAAAAACGTCGACGACGTGAAGTCAATTGAAACTTTAACGAAGTATGAAATAAGAAAGAAAGGAAAATAAACGTAGTCATCATTAAAAAATTATTAATAAATCGTGACCATAAATAAATGCCTTTTAATTAAATAAATAGTGTAAATAAATTGAACACAATCCAATCCCGATGAAAAGTAAATAAAGAAGAAAACTGTAAAGGATTTAAGGTGAGCTTGAGTATGTGTTATATGTTTTTAAATTCATATACTTACTTGCATTTTTTAAATGTAAAGGGTGTTTTTTGTAGAAGTGTGGTTTTCAATCTGGTAATACTTTTTTCGGTCTTGGTCTTTTTGACAGCTGTCACTTGATTTATGCTCAGTCTGATTTGCCATTTCATAATGAATAGACTAACTCCTGAACAACTTTTGCAAATTGTGCGAATTTATTACCAAAATAATGGTTCGGTTCGCTGCGTCCAATATTCGGTTGACATAATCGCCCAGCAGAGTTGGTAATTCGAGCAACCATGGATCGGTTTCGCACCACGTTTACTCTACTGGATAATACGCATCCGCAGAGACGCCGTACAGTGCGCACCACTGCTGCTGTGGAGCAGAGTCTCGGAGAAGAGTCCATCGGCCATCGCGCGCAACAATTGGAGCTGTGCTCATCCACTTTATGGAAGATTTTGCGGAAGGATCTTGGTTTACGAACGACCATCAAGCGCGTCGCACGTTCGGTGAATGGGCCCAAAACGAGATGGCCACCGATCCCGATTTTCACAAGAAAATTTTGTTCAGCGATGAAGCTCACTTTTGGTTAATCGTTAATAAGCAAAATTGTCGCATTTGGAGTGATCATAATCCACAAGCCATTGTTGAGACGCCGTTACATTCTCAAAAAGTAACTGTTTGGTGTGCTCTATGGGCAGAGGGAATCATTGGTCTATATTTCTTCAAAGATGAAGGCGGTCATAATTTTACAGTCAATGGGAAACGCTATAGAGCCATGATTAATGGCTTTTTCGTGCCTGAATTGGTGGATGTTGATGTGGACGACCTTTGGTTCCAACAAGATGGCGCTACATGTCATACAGCCAACGAAACAATCAATTTATTGAAGGAAACTTTTGGTGAGCTCAATATCTCGCGTCGTGGGCCTGTGGCGTGGCCTCCAAGATCTTGCGATTTAACACCACTCTACTATTTTCTGTGGGGTTATGTGAAGTCTACGCAGATAAGCCCGAGACGATTGACGCCTTGGAAGAGAGTATTCGGCGCGTTATTACTGACATACGGCCCCAATTGCTGCAGAAAGTGGTCGAAAATTGGGCCTCTCGGCGTTCACTTGCCCGAAATCGTTTTTAAAACATAATGGCAAATAAATTCTTGGTCATAACATTAAATTATATGCGTTTTATTTCTTCTGGAAACCCACACTTCTAGAAAAACACCCTGATAAATACCCTATAAAAATAAATCGGAAATCCTTCTTCGGTATCAAACTGAGAGTCTCCTTGTAATCGTTAACTGCACAGTTATAAAAGCACTGGAAATATGAAATTGTATTCTACATAGGTATGTTCTCTGAGATAAGAAATAATAATTTTTCAAATTTGTATCTACTTAATTTGATAAAAGTCGTTATTACTATTCTCTCTACATACAGGTACATACATACATACATACATATGTACGTGTATGTATGTATACATAAATATGTATGTACAAATTACAGCAAGTATTTCTAATTATCAATTGATGAATCTCTTAAAAAGGAAATAGCTTTTTCTGGTCAAAACAAAAAAATGTCTGTGGCAAAATAGTAATAATTTTCAAATAGTCTTTGCTGCAAATACCATAACTCAATAATTGTTGAAGTTGATGTTGCCGATGTAAAAATCTGAAAATAGCAACAACAAACGGTAGATATCCACAATTTAATTGTTCTTGGTCTCTATGCATCAGATATATTTGCATCTGCCCTTTTGTGTGTTTACTTCAAAATACGAAATACTCGTACAATCGGAAATTAAAACAAAACTCAAGTGTAATTGGTTTTTTTCTTCGTTTCATATATGAATTTGCGTGTGTTTGCGTATCTGTGGGGGCAAGTGTTGCAATTAAGTATAAAGTCTTGTATGGTTTATGTAAGGGTATGGTATATGAGCATGCATGTATTTATGTGCCTATGTATCTCCCTCCATACATAGTTACAATATATATTTACATAAGTCTGTATTAAAATCAACGACATCCAAATGACAGGTGCTGCCAAACTGCATTACGATAGCAGCAAGTAGATGTGGTGTCGCATGCCATTTGCAGGCAACAACAATCATAACAAAGTCTACTTTGTTGCTGTCGCCAACATAACATCTTCCATTGCAGTCACCATCGCTGCCGCCACCGTCGCCATCACTATTGCTGCCACGTATACATACAAATTCAGACAAATATTTTGTAAAGCGCGTGCATTATATGCGTAAATTGTTAAAATTTACGAGCAACATACGAGTACGATCAGTAGAGTACATAAGAGCAATAAGCAGGAACAGCGAACACCAGCAGGAACAATCAATGCATACATAGTTACCAAACAAAAAGAAAGGCAAAAAAAAAATAAAGAAAAACTGAAAATTCTCTGATGACGATTTTGTTGTTGAATATTGTTGATGCTAATTATGTGTTGCTGGTAATCAACAATGCTACCGTCATACATACGAGTACATCGTCATGCAACACCGTCAGCAAACAGCGAAAGCACCAATTTTATTTTATAAATTTATATTTGGTAGAAA
This sequence comes from Palloptera scutellata, assembly GCA_958295655.1. Lineage (NCBI taxonomy): Eukaryota > Metazoa > Arthropoda > Insecta > Diptera > Pallopteridae > Palloptera > Palloptera scutellata. Next base: position 47,370,527 of record OY282451.1, read on the forward strand.
TTCATTCGAAAATCAGCAAACAACAATAAAAATTACCGTTGCAGCTGTGTATATACTTAATATGTACTACTGTGGGCAAAAAGTAGTAAGACTTTTTAATTTAAATTTCGCGCGGAAACCCATTCATCAAAATATTATTTTTTTAAGGTTGGTATGACTGTCGACATCTGACATCTGTGCCAAATGTCACATCAAAATAATCATTAGTGTTTAGTATACGCTTGTCTTTCTGAAGTACAAAAAGTGCATTCGGCGATTTTCACAATGAGTGAAATTATTCAACAAAGAAGTTCCATTAAATATTGTGTGCGGAATCAAATTTCTGGTGCCGAAACGTTCAGAATGTTGCAAAAGGCCTTCGGTGATAATTGTATGTCGCGAGCAAGTGTTTTTGATTGGTACAAATTGTTCAAAGATGGTCGAGAACCACGTCCAGGACCATTTTAAAACATCATTTGGGTCTAAGAAGATAAGAAGATAATGCGCCGGCTCACACTGCATTGGTTTTACAAGACCACGAGACCAAAATTCGACTGATATCGTTCCGCAACCACCCTATTCGCCTGACTTAGCACCGTGTGACTTTTGGCTATTTTCTTAACTCAAAAAACCGCTTCGTGGACACCGTTTTGAGTCAATTGAAGACATTAAACATGAATCGCTAAGCGCATTGAAGGCTATTCCGGAAATTGACTATAACAACTGTTTCGAGAATTGGAAAAAACGTTGGCACAAGTGTATTGGGGCCGGGGGGGATTACTTTGAAGGGAACGAAATAGATTTGGAAGAATGAATAAAAAAATTTGAAATTATGAACAAAGTCTTACCGACTTTTGCCCACAGTAGTATGTATGTACATATTTATATGGTACATATACCTAGTAGAAAATCATGTAGCTCTTCATCACGACATTAATGTTGTCTAGTAGATAATTTGTGGTCGCTGCGCCGTAGTGGTAGTGCGTTGGACTGCTACGCAGAGTGGCCGTGGTTCGAATCTCGGCACAGGCAAAATCAAAAAGTAGAAAAAATAATTTTTCTACACGGCACCCACCACCACCTCTTGGCAGGCAATGGCAAACCTACAAGAGTAAAAATTGCTATGAAAAGCTTTTCACTTCGCCGTTTGGATTCGGCATTAAACTGTAGGTCCCTTCCAATCATGTACAAATATAACACGCACAACATGAGTGGATGCGAAAAGCTCGGCCTAGGCCCTCCATTGGCTGTTGTGCCATGAAAAGTAAAGTAAGTAAGTAGATAATTTTAGTGTCCGTACAGTGATGGCAGGAGGCATAAGGAGGCGCAGGTTGGAGTGTGGACAATGCTTAGAAAAATATTTTTCTAAAGTTGCTAAACACATTTATTTAGGAACTTTGACATCTATTGACTTAACAATACCTCAGTGGAGGAACAATTCTCGTTTTCATTTAACGATTAAAACCCAGAGGTTCTTTCACAAAAATAATTAAAATATCTCAATACAGCTTTTGAGAATATTCTAAATAGTTTTCAGTATATTTTGAATTAATTTCAAATATTACTTTACTTTTTTTTTTTTTTTACTTTTAATGGCACAACAGCCCATGGAGGGCCTAGGCCGAACTTTTCGCATCCACTCATGTTGTGCGTGTTATATTTGTACATGAATGGAAGGGACCTACAGTTTAATGCCGAATCCGAACGGCGAAGTGAAAAGCTTTTCATAGCAATTTTTACTCTTGTAGGTTTGCCATTGCCTGCCAAGAGGTGGTGCCGTATAGAAAAATTATTTTTTCTACTTTTTGATTTTGCCTGTGCCGAGATTCGAACCCCGGACACTCGGCGTAGCAGTCCAACGCACTACCACTACACCACAGCGACCAATTTCAATTATTTCAAATATTATCAAACTGATTTCCAAAATATTCTAGATTACATACATATGTAGTAAGTACACTAAAATGGATAAATAATATTTGAAATTGAACTGAGAATATTCAATGTTGATTTCTGAACATATCAAAATGATATATGAATACATGAACTTGATTACAAATTTGAATACACACACACTCATCAGTAGATTCAAAATTAATTTGAAGAGATTTCTAATTGATGCCACAATATACAATATATCCGAATATTCCAAGTTTAATTTCAGAATTTTCAGATTTTTCTGTTCTTTTGCTATGGTCGTCTGTATCTTAGTATGCTGAAAGTCTCAGTTCATGATGTTGGACATAAATAATTGATATTGCTTTCATTAACGATGATTATAAGATTTCATAGAGACAGCTTTACTTTCCAACTGGGTGGGTATTTAGGATTTATTTCAGTTCTTCGTTAAATGGTTTTCTTTTAAGAATGTATGTTTAAGTTTTTTAAATATATTTTTATTCGTTAAGTCCAGGGCTTAGTACTGGACCAAAATTAAAATGAAGAAATAAGAGATATGTTATGAACATTTCCGGCATAGTCATGGCACCTTTTTCCAACTGTGGAATTCAGTAGTTGATCAAATCGACGATATATTTGATGGGAATTTCATATTGCTGTATGGCACGGTCACATTAACCATTAACATATCGTATATGTAATTTGTCACTGAACGAAATGGTGAGAGTTGGTTGGAGATAAATGGACCTGTTTCGAAGTCCAAAGCTCAAAAAATGGTAAGACGGCCTAGGCCCTCCATGGGCTGTTGTGCCATTAAAAGTAAAGTAAAGTAAAGAATCGATAAATCACCTTACAGCTGATCAGCAGTCAGCCCTAGAGAGTTAAAATATGTTGTAGTGCATTGTTAGAGAAGTTAATTGTACCGCAACCATTAAAATCTACTGTACTTTTCTCTTTTCTATCTAGGCTAATCTGTCTAAGAGTACCTCATCCAGTCCAGTCTCCCTAAGGAATTTTAGTTTACCTGAGTCCCAGAAAATTGGTGAAGAATTCTTGCCTTTTGTTTACCTCTCGCCTTAGTGCTTGCCTGATTACTTAAAAATTCAAATTCCATGAATGCGGTCGATGCCCCTCATTTTAGCGAGCTCGTCTGCTTGTTCATTTTCCTTTATTCCTTCGTGTCCCAACATATACTGACTTTATTATGTTTGTTCAGATGATTGCGCTTGCTCAAAGGATCCTACACTAATTTAGAGAGGGGGCCTCTAAAGAGCATATGGAAGTGTGCTGGCCTGCTATGCAGAGCGCCCCGAGTTCGAATGCTTGGCACAGGCAAAAAGTAGAAAAACAAATTTTCTACACGGCACCACTTCTAGGTAGGCAATGACAAACCTCCATGAGTAATATATGCCTAAGAATGAGCTTTTCATTTCGCCGTTCAGATTCGGAAAAATCCGTAAGTCCCTTCCATTCGTGTGCAAATACATATAACACGCACAACATGAATGGATGCGAGAAGCTCGGCTTAGGCCTAGAAGGCAACAAGAAGATCTCAAAAAAGAGCATGGTGCTCCAATGTCTGCTTGAGAAATGTTGGGATATTTCCGCATCAGTTCAGAGTTTTTGTTTATTGGCCCGAACACTCATGTACCAGTTCTCTATTATCCATCCATCTGTTTACGACTTAATCGTTTGATTGTGTGGTTTAAAATGTAAGACCGACCTCTATATAATTTTTCCCAACAGCCCCTTAGTGGAGCTCCCATACAATATTTACTTTTACACTTTTTCAAACCATTCATTCGTGTTCGTAATCGAAAAACGATGGTCGTATTGGTAAAATTCCCTAAATACCTCCTTTCAATTCCCATTGCGAATTAAGTTTGTTGTTTTTGTTTGCCATTTTTTATATTGTATGTAAACAAAATTTTCGCTGTTCTTATTGTGCTGTGCTCAAAAGATCAATTTAATATAGCGGACTTGGCAGAAATTCCAATGCCAAAACACACAACGATTTTGTTTTCTTATTCTCTCCTGAGGATTTCCTACGCAGCAGAATTTTTCACAAACAAATATGAAATTTAGTCCGAAGAGATTGTTCATAAATATGTACTTACTATATACCTAAATAGCTTAAATGCCAAAATATGTTCTTCGATATTTGGCAACAAGTATGGGATTCGATTCCCAGCTTGGAAAGCAGCAGAAAGAAGAAGAATTTAAATCAAAATTTGATTACCCAATATTTTATGTATGTATTTCACAAAAAGAAAATAGCTTGATAAGGGTCTCGAACCGATTTTAAGGAAGTTCATTTCCTATTTTTCCTTCAGTTTTCTTTTTACATACAGAACAAAACAATCCTCAAATATGCCAAATAACGGCGGGGAGGTGCGGTCAAAATGTTGGAATTTTCAGCTTATGGACGAACGTTGCTGTTAGCAAATGAAAAATTTGGCGAGTTGTTTCTTTTCGGTATTTGTTGTTGCCTATCGCAGTTGCCGATGAAATGGCGATGTTGAATTTTGGTTTGTTTTCTGTTGCCGTTGCTTTTATTTTCATAGAATTAAAAGAAAGAAGCTTTGAAGATCGAAATTGATCGATGCTTTCGATTTGATAGATGCTTTCAAAAAAACGTTTTGCAATAACGGAATGAATTCTCCCTTGGAATATAAAATAATATGCGGAAAAGCTCCTTGCTTCTTCATTATGGTAGGACCGGAAGGTTGTTGGAACAATTTGGAAATGTTTCTCTTTCCATTTCTTTCTGTACTACTGTAGTTTATATTCTGGTTGCGAGATTCCTCATTAGTAAGCACGGATTTTCAAAATTTTGAATGAGTGCCTCGTGAGACGTGAGAAGCAAGGGGACATATACATATGAATGCAACTGGATTTAGTTCGGATATTTCATCGGATACAGCCTGAGAAATTAAATAATATAATTTTAAATTGCGAATTTTACTGTTTGTATCCCATGTAGTTAAATATCGAAAGGTCTTGTATTAAAAAAAAAAAGAAAGCAACGGCAACCAAAAAACCAAAAAACAAACTTCAACATCGCCATTTCATGTGCCAGCGCGACAGGCGCATGCAAAAACAAAAATCAAATAAAAGCAACTCGCCAAATTTTTCATTTGCCAACAGCAACGGTCGTCCATAAGCTGAAAATTCCTACGCTTTTTACCGCATCACTGCCGCCGCTATTCCCCCGATGACACCCGGACTCTTTTTTTTATGGTGCTTCTGTTTTTCACGCTTAATTGTTGGTACCCGCATACGTTCGTTAATCATTCAGCAGCAGCAGTAGCAACTGATGTCGCATCAAAATGAAAAAGATTTTCTTGTTATTTTTTGTCTGTTTTTTTTTTTTTTTGGCTATAAGCCAAACAAATTTTTCGCGCGGTAACTGACTGTTGGAAGCAGGGATGCAAACTAGTTTTAAACCAAACCATTTTTGAACCGAACCACCCACGGTTTGTTCACTTGAACCGATCCATTAACCAAACCGATTTTATTTTTTTCATTTAAATCAAACCAAAACCAAACTAGTTTTGTTCGCAAAACTGATTTGGTTCAATCAAAGGAAATATTTCCATTATTACTCTAAGTTTTTCTTTTATCTTTATTACGATTTGCAATCCTGAAAGGATATAGATGGAGCGCCTTTAAAACAAAGTGGAGGAAGTGCGTCAGTTCCAAGAACTGACGCGTCAGTTTGTTCACATAAACAAATTTAAAGATGTAGCAATAATAATTTTCGCCAGGCAGGGCATGTTCTACATTTAAATTTGTTACATTTGTTTTGCGTGCAAATATATGAAAAAAGTTAACATTAAAAACTATAATTAAATGCATATTTATATATTTCATTCATTCAACAAATTGTTTCGTACCAGATTTTCGTTGCAAGGGTTCTGGGTTCAATTTCCGGATATACCATGTTCTTTCATATTTTCACATGCAGGACAATCGACGGCAAGTGTCCGAGCGCTTGTGCGCAAATCTACCCAAAAAAAAGTTTATAAAATAAAATTTTCATGGGTTTTTAACCAAACCAGTGTTTTGAAAGGGCAAAAAAAAGCACCCAGTTTTTGAATCTCGAATCAAATCAGTAATTCAGAGAGACCGTGAACCGCTGAACCGAACCATTCTGCAAAATTGTGTTGTTTACATCCCTGGCTGGAAGAGGTACGGCTACTACTTAGAAGACAACAGCAACAACTACTACAAAAGATTCAATAATAAAGAAAAAAGTATTTAATTTTATTGCGGTCATAATTGTACGTTAACAATTTTTATGATTGCAATACAATAAGCATCCGAAAAATTTAGCTGTGCAGGGAGATTTGGGGTTGGGACTTGAGAGCCGTTCCATGACAATACACGTGTGTATGTTGTAGCTATTTTTTAGTGAGTGGCGGCGACGTTTGTGTACACTGTGCAACACAACTTATAAATATGCATTGCCATTGGCAACGGTAGCAACGAGCAGAAGTGAGGGAAGTAAGCACTCTTGCTCTGGATAAAAAACATTAAAAAAAATTAACTGAAAACTAGAATTATCGAATATTGAAATTTTCTATGACGCAAATGCGTTTGTGTGTGCGTGTGTCTATGTATGTTTATGTCTGTGTGTGTGTATATCTGTGTGTGTGTGTGTGTGTGTGTGTGCATTGAGCAACAAATGCATTTGCATCAGAGCATTAGCAGCGGCTATTGTATGTATGTAGCTGTAGCTATTTTTGTTGTTGTTGCGTATGCATGTTTTTGTTTGCAACATACAAATGAAATTCAACTCCTACTGTAAACGCAATGGGAACAAAAAGGAACTGAGAAGAGGCAGACAGGCAGTCAAGCAGACTAGAATCGACAATGCATCCCATCCCGTAAACGTATGCAACGTGCAGTCGCAGTTGTTCTTGTGTGTGCGTGTGTACAAAGAGTTTGTTTGCTTGTATGCATGTATGCAACAGTAGTTTGGGTTCATGCCTAAATTTAGATAAACTACACGCTATCATCATCCCGGGAAATGAATTCTATATAACTAAGAGGAACACTGGCAGACAGACTCGATTTCACTGCTGTATGAGTATGTATGCGTACATGGTTGGGGTTGGGCACGTGCTCTTCTATTATTTGTTTATGGCAGCACAGCAACATCAGCAGCCGTATATACACTGAAAATAAAAGCAGGCGCAAAATTTAACAATGTGTCCGATTCAGCGCCAACTTGCCTGGCGGGCTTTAAGATATTTGTTTAAAAATGTTGTTTGGAAATCTTCTTTCTTTTTTTTGCATCCATTTTATCCCGAATCCGAACGGTTGACCACCGTACTAACAACTACGCCATGGCGACCATGTGTGGGACTACAACGACGAAATAATACAAACCAAATAAATCACAAGCTGCTAATAATAGTCAATTTTCCTATTCCAACATAAGCGACTTTAAACTAACAGCCAGTTGTGAATCGAACGCGTGTCTTATTGTTCATTTCCCTTTTCAGTATTATGGAGTGTATTGTGGTCGCTGTGGTGTAGTGATAGTGCGTTGGACTGCTACGCAGAGTGTCCGGGGTTCGAATCTCGGCACATGCAAAGTCAAAAAGTAGAAAAAATTATTTTTCTACCTACACGTTACCACCTCTTGGCAGGCAATGGCAAACCTACAAGAGTAAAAATTGCTATGAAAAGCTTTTCACTTCGCCGTTCGAATTCGGCATTAAACTGTAGGTCCCTTCCATTCATGTACAAATATAACACGCACAACATGAGTGGATGCGAAAAGCTCGGCCTAGGCCTTCCATGGGTTGTTGTGCCATTAAAAGTAAAGTAAGTAAAGGAGTGTATTGCAACAGCAAAATCCTAGTAATTTTCTCCTGAGTGCTACACTAGATGTTTCCGTGGATTGCTACTGCTGCCTAGTCGGTTAATCTTCATCTATGTACTTATTGTTTTTCCCATTCTGCGTCACCCCTGGGGTTTTCATCCGAATGCTTGTTAATTTCTTCAATGTAAAGTTACAGTGTAGCAAGTTTGTTGTTTTTCTTTTTCGCTGAATATCTTTCTGTCTTTCTTGTTGCTTTGTGTTTGGATGAGTTAATTCCAAAAGCGTATAAGACACTTTTCTGAAATGCATTAATGAAACATTTCTCCCTTCAGTTTTTTTTTTGTTGTTGTCTGCGATGGCATTAATTACATAAAAAAAAGAAAGTGTTAGTAGCTAAGGTGAACAGTAAATAAATTAACTTAAGGTGTAATTCTTGTAGTCTTATGCATATTTTTTGTGTGAAATATTGGTTTTTTCTGTTACCTTTTTAGACTTCTAAGCATGAGGTTCTAGATTCAGCTCTGAAAGCATATTAAAACTAATTTTCGATTGGCAAGGAAAAGTCTCAAAGAGTAAAACTTGGCAAGGAAAAACCTAGAAGTATTTCATGGTTCCGAAAATATCATCTTTCTTGTTCCTCCTACAACGAGAAGAGGTAGACTAATCATACTTTTTATTTTTGGTATTTTAGCTTAATATTCGTGGTATCATTTATAATTTATTCAGACTTCATGGTCGTCTGGAAACAGGAAAGATATTGCTTCCAGGTTGGGTAGTGGTGGGAACTAAAGGAATATTCTTGTTAAAATTTCTTTTCTAAGTGGGGAAAATGGCTATAAATGAAAATTACTTATTAGAACCCATTGTTGACCAGGCCTAGGAAAACCAAAAGAGGTAGCAGGGTTTCGAAATCTTTTACACTTTGTAGCTAAAAATATCAACCCGGCAAAACGAGGCTAGGTGAAGTTGGGTTACCCAATGGTAACGAAGGGTGGTAATGGGTTAATATGCAATATTTTTATTCAACATTTTTACTGCACATTAGTGGGCAGCGTTGGATACGAAGTTATCGTATCGTGCTGTATTCGGGTAGTCTCTGCGTACGATGTGAAATCGTACGCAGTTTGTTCTCAAAAACAAGTTATATTCGATCCTTGTATACGAAAAAACTCTTGCATTGGACTAAGGACTTTTGGACTTAGGAACTAAGTACTAAGTAAGTCAGGTTAGGTTTAGTTTTCTTGTAACCAGAGACTATCACAGACATTGCAGGTCGAAGGATGAACATTTTAATGAACATGTTTGAAATATTTATGCGCTAATTTTTGCAAACGATAAGCAGCAAACGATATACAGTTTTCTGAATTTGAGAAAACTTACAGCATTTCCACTTCCAAGTGGAAGTAGATATACGGGAAGCTACATAACTTCTATAACGCTTTGCGCCATTATATGTTCAGGGCGTTGCACGACTATTTATTAGAGAACAGAGTTAATTTCTATGAGAAGGCTATCATTTTTGTTGCTTGTCTACTTTTTTGTACATTTAAGCTTCGTCAATAATGTATGAAGCGGAGAAAATCCCCCACAAATGCAACTTACTTCACACCCACACGATTCAATATATCCCGCAATTTGTAGAATTCCCCACAGCCTGGCATCCCTGAGTGTTTTAAATTTACACTAGTAATAAGTGGCAATTGCAATGTTAATGTTTTTAGAAAATGATCCTCTTGTCCTTTGCACCGTTCCATATGGGCTTATATGTCGTACACACTGTCGTGCTCTTAATCTCGTTATTCTACTTGTCATTATCCATTTTTATAGTTAATCAATTTAATCGATGTCTTAATCAAAAATATTAATTTGGCATCAATAACAAAATTTTACGAAATATCACATGATTCAGTGTTTGCTGTCAATTAATAAATACAATTATTGAGTACGAAGATTTTTCGCCATATTACATTACGTCGGTTTGTCTCTCTGTCTGTGTCTGTCTGTCTGTCTGTTTGTCTGTCTGTCCGTTTGGTAAATAAAAGTGAATATGTCGGAGTATGTTGGAGAAGAGGAAATCAGAGCGTAATTTGCAAATGTAGAACGCAACTGTATGGGTTTTTATTTTTCATCGGTGTGTGTGAGTGTGTGTGTGTGTGTGTGTGTGTGTTCGTGTAGTCATTTTAGAAACGACGAAAATTTTCTTGGCATTACTTGACTGCACTGTTAGTTGTTGCTACAATATATGTATTTATTAGCACATGCACACATACAATTTTAGTGAAAACAACAGCAGCTGCTGCCGTTGGTGTTATTGATGTTGATGCTGTTGTTAGTCGCTTAGCGGATGTTTGCCATAGAACTCTTATTTCTTTTTGAACTCATGACTTTCAAGGAGCATATGATGACGGATGTAGATACTTATTGTATGAGGCTATGTTATTCTGTTCATTTGGTTTCTTCTTCTTCTTTTTATATTTTAACTAATTTATTTTTGTTTTAACATTATTTAAATATATTCACATTCACAATTGCATGCATTTAATTGTAACTTTTGTAGATGCCACAAAATATGACTCTTTAAGGTCTGGCTTCGCAAAAATACAATCAAATTTCGTATGAAATAGAATGTTTTTTAATCTGATTCTTTTTCTGTGGCAGAAGAAGAAAATTCTAATAAAGTTTTTCAATATTATGATGCATTCAATTAATATGCACTTTCATCAATATGATGTATGCATGTACATCCTATTAATGAATGCAATCAAATGAATTGTGGTTTCAGAAGGTTTAAAAAATCGTATTGTGTGTAATAAGCAAATGCGCTCTTAGTGAATTCCTGCAGGATATAAATGTGATTTTTTGTTTACGTATGACTTTAGCATCATAAATACGTTCTAGTGTATCATAAACACTTGACTCAAACTGTCATTAAAAAAAAAATTTCCAATGCAATAATCACATTATAATAGAGTGGGAAAAATGTTAAATTCCTTATAATTTTCAGCACCTCTGCTTTTTGCACAAAGCTTTTAAATAAACAATACTACTGTGGGCAAAAGTTAGTAAGACTTTGTTCATAATTTCAAATTTGTTTATTCATTCTTCCAAATCTATTTCGTCCCCTTCAAAGTAATCCCCCCCGGCCCCAATACACTTGGGGCCGCCAACGTTTTTTCCAATTCTCGAAACAGTTGTTAAAGTCAATTTCCGGAATAGCCTTCAATGCGCTTAGCGATTCATGTTTAATGTCTTCAATTGACTCAAAACGGTGTCCACGAAGCGGTTTTTTGAGTTTAGAAAATAGCCAAAGTCACACGGTGCTAAGTCAGGCGAATAGGGTGGTAGGGTGGTTGCGGAACGATATCAGTCGAATTTTTGGCAAAATGGTCTCGTAAAACCAATGCAGTGATTTTGGAACCAATCGTGCATTCACTCTTCTTAGGCCCAAATGATGTTTTAAAATGGTTTTCACTGATCCTTCCGATATTCCAACGATGCCAGTAAGGTCTCTGACTGTTAATCGTCGATTCTCGAGCACCAATTCCTTGATTTTATTGACGTGTTGATCATCAGTTGATGTTGATGGCCGTCCTGGACGTGGTTCGTCGTCAACGCGTTCTCGACCATCTTTGAACAATTTGTACCAATCAAAAACACTTGCTCGCGACATACAATTATCACCGAAGGCCTTTTGCAACATTCTGAACGTTTCGGCACCAGAAATTTGATTCCGCACACAAAATTGAATGGAACTTCTTTGTTGAATAATTTCACTCATTGTGAAAATCGCCGAATGCACTTTTTGTACTTCAGAAAGACAAGCGTATACTAAACACTAATGATTATTTTGATGTGATATTTCGCACAGATGTCACCGACAGTCACACCAACCTTAAAAAAATAATATTTTGATGAATGGGTTTCCGCGCGAAATTTAAATTAAAAAGTCTTACTACTTTTTGCCCACAGTAGTATGTATGTATGTGGTTCATTTTGCTCTTTTATTAATTTCTAATTGAAAAAGCGTAGGGGTTTTTTAAAAATATTGCTCATGAAAAATATACATATGTACACTTTATTTTAATTATTCATTAACGATTACGAATTTCAAAATAATAGGTACACAGCACACTTTCAACTTTAACATAACAAATAATGGTTATATTCAATATTTTAATAAAACAAATAATGCACATTAATTCAGTGGTTATAAATTAATAAAGAAAAATAAACTTCATTACTAGATAAAGTATAACAAAAAATCTGAGATCAATAAACATTTTAAGGCGCTTGTTCGACTGCTCAAAACAACAGTTACACTTGTAGTATTACAAAAAAAAAATAATAATTAAAAGTGTTAATAAAAAATTATTGGATATTTTTAATCATTTAACTAATATCCTGTGTATCCACCACCATTTTGAATTACCTTCGCTACACTCCTTGTCATACTACAAATCAAATCCCGACAGGTGTCTATGGGTGTATACCATACCATACCATATTTTCTGAACATACTCCCATAATTGTTCTTTATTAGACAAAACTTTTTTCGCCAATTTCTTCTAGGTTTCCCCACATGATATCTATTGGATTTAGATCCGGGGATTGACTTCACCACTCTAAAACATTGACATTATGGTCTTCAAAGCATTTTTTTAACAACTTAGCCGAATGCTTTGGGTCGTTATCCTGCTGATAGTCCCAACGTAGAGGCATGTTTTCCTCCGGGTAAGCATTGTATTTTCCATAGGGTTGCATTATATTTTCCACAATGTCCTTGTATTCGGCTGCTGTCATATGGTTAGTAGTTTGGTGTAAACGACCGACTCCATGCCAAGAAAAGCATCCCCAAACCATAATATTTCCACTTCCATGCTTCACTGTTTTTTTCGTGAAACGAATGTGAAATTCTTTGCCTTTTGGTCGGCGTACATTTCTTTCTGAATCGTTTCCGAACAAATTAATTTTGTGGCGTAGTGGTAGTGCGTTAGACTGCTACGCAGAGTGTCCGGGGTTCGAATCTCGGCACAGGCAAAATCAAAAAGTAGAAAAAATAATTTTTCTACATGGCACCACCTCTTGGCAGGCAATGGCAAACCTACAAGAGTAAAAATTGCTATGAAAAGCTTTTCACTTCGCCGTTCGGATTCGGCTTTAAACTGTAGGTACCTTCCATTCATGTACAAATATAACATGCACAACATGAGTGGATGCGAAAAGCTCGGCCTAGGCCCTCCATGGGCTGTTGTGCCACTAAAAGTAAAGTAAAGATAAGCAGAATTGCTGTATTTGTAGTGAAAACTAGCCAGAGGCAATTCAGCTGCTACCAATGCATCCCGAAAAATGCACTGTTTGGTGCGGTTTATGGGCAGGCGACGTCATTGGGCCGTACTTCTTCAAAGACGATGAAAGACGCAAAGTTACAGTCAATGGAGAAATGTACCTTTCGATCATAACAGACTTTTTTTTGCCGAAAATGCAGGAATTGGACTCGGCCCATATATGATTCCAACAGGACGGTACCACATGCCACATGCCACACTGCACGCGAAACCATGCATCAATTGAGAGGCGAATTTGGTGAGCAGTAAATCTCACGTTTTGGTGCAGTCAATTGGTCACCAAGATCGTGTGATTTGACCCAGTTGGACTATTTTTTTGTGGGGCTATGTTAGATTTCTAGTCTATAGGGACAAGCCAAACACGATTGCTACTTTGGAAGCCAACATTGAACATTGGCGAGATTCCGTCATTGGTGAGATTCCTGCCGAAATGTGTGAAAAACCATTTGAAGTGTAGCCACGGGCAAACATTTAAGTGAAATTATCTTTAAAAAGTGAATTGCTGGAATTGATTTATCGATCCAAATAAAAGATTCATTCACTTTTGTAAAATTTCTGTGTTTTTTTGAAGTCTCAAAAACCAAGCTCTTAATTATCCTTTATATTTGATTTAATCGTCGGCGTTGCGTCACGTGTGTTGTTCTTCCATACTCGAGTGATTTGTGCACGCCATTTGTTGAGGACCACATACGAGGGGACATTTTCCTATATATCATAAGTATATGCAATTCCTTTCTGGTTGTTGTAAGCGCCATGGAAGTTAAACTTTCAATACGGGTTTCATTATCTTTATACTTATTATATAAAGCGTAGAAAAAAGACTTCTATTTTCTAGAATTTTGTAGATTGAATGCATACAGAAGATTCAAAAACAATTTTGAACACTTGATAGAGTTTTGCAACCAGTATAATTTTCGTGTAGTTGATGACTCAACCTAAAACTGATGTTTAAAATTTTTGGTTGGTATAATTTTTTTTACATTTGCTATTTATTTACATTAAATTTACATACATACATACATACATGAAAGAATTTTACAATTTCTATATGTACACATACATATGTAAATATCTAATTTCTTACCACAGCAGAACGTGTATCAAACAAAAAAATAAACAAGAAGCAGAAGAAACTAATGAAAATTCAGTAAACGAGTACCATTTTTTGGCTGAGAGAAAAATTGTGTAATTTAATCAGCACCAATACACACAAAAACTACAATATTTGTTTTAATGCTAATGCATGAGTGTGCGAGTACCTCTAAGTTGAGTTGTATATGTGTATGTGTAAAATAAAAAAATACATATGTGCGCATATTGAATATACATAATTCGTGAACGATATAAACAAGAATGGGAAAAAGAAATATACTCAAAAAAAAGAAACAGACAACCAAAAACAAAATTAATGAAATATAGGAAAACACACCGAGAAATTTTTAACTTAAACTCACTACTGTACAGACACTTAGATCTAGATGATCACGTGATCATCAAATACGTATGAGTGTGTGAGTGACAGGCGCACACAGAATACCAGAACACAACTCGACACAAAGGCAGAAATCTCGCTAGCCAGCCAACCACACCTCATCTTGCCCGTGCGGCATCCTTCTTGTGTTCGATCTTGCGATCGTGCTTGCTGTACATATGGGCTCGCTGCTATAGACACATTGAGAGAAAGAAAAAGAGAGCATGCGAGTGTACGTTTGCCTGCGTGTTGGTGAAAGAGGAAATTCTATATTTAGCTCGAAATGAAATGGTTTTTGCATTTGTATTAGTTAGGTAATGGCAAAAGAAAAAATAAAAGATTTTCACAATGACGCAAGCGCAGTCTGCTAAAAGACACATACCATATAGTACTCATACATAGATCTTGACGAACGAGCATCATATTATATTGAGACTAGCGTGAAAAGGGGCGATCGTTGCTAATGTTCATGTATTGGTCATACATACATACTTGAACGCACACCTCAAATATACATAAGTATAGGTATGCGTGTATGGTGTAGGTATGTATACAATCAGCAGCCATTTTGAATTCTTCATGTCGATGTCGATGTTGATGATTGTTTTTTTTTTGCTTTTTTTCTCTTCTCGTATTCTTTTTCTTTTCTGCTAAGAATTTCGTAATATTTTAGAATATTTTGAATTTGTATGCCTCATGCTAAAGATTAAACACTGCTGCCAACTATTTTTGTTTAGATGCAACAATCTCGACAGACGTTGGCAACTCTACGCACAACTACTTACTTAAAGCACTTACGTTCGATTTCATCGTCACAATTTTCGCTAGTAGCAAATAAATATTTTTTTTTTTTATATCTTACTTTTTTTCTTTTACTTTTTAATAAACATTTTTGTTTTATAAACACACATCCGTTTATAAATAGGCAAAAGGATAATTTCGGATTTTCTTAAAAACTATTTTGATTTTAAAATATATTTTTGCTTTGTTTTATTTAAGTTTGAGTTTTCTTTTTTTATATTTTTATTTTTGGTTTTTGTTTGTTTGATTTGAGATTTTTGATTTGTATCAGGCGTTGCTGCGTGCGCCCATATCTGCACCAGACAATTTTCCTTTAGAGCGAGGAGGGCGAGTGGAAGACAATTTTCTCTCTGAGGAGCGAAAAAAGTACTGAATTGGCGGCGGTTTATTCAATAATATTTTTGTGTTCATTTAAATCCAAAAATATCAATCTTATTTTCAATACCAATGACCGTTGATTTCCTATGATTTTGTTTCCTTTCCCTCAGTTATATTTTAAAATAATTTTAGAAAATGTTTTTGGGATTTTGTGAAGGAATTTTATAAAAAGAAACTCACATATTTTAAAATTGTTTTTGATTTTGGCACGTGTTTTTTTTTTGTTTTAAATTAATTTTTATTTACATATTTATTTTTAATATTTATATATTTTTTCGTTTATTTATTATTATGTACCACATTTGTTTATACATTTTGGGTGGGAGTTGGCAGTGCGTTCTTGCTGTTGCAGCGAGCACACAAACATATCTGCTTTTTTGTCTGTCTGTCTGTCGGTCGGTCTATATCAGTGGCTTGATGTGTGTCAATTTTATGTGGGGTGTTCTGCGAATTATTTTATTATTTAATTTGTTTTTGTAATGCTTTATGGTAAATGTTAACGTGTAATTTCTGGTTATTGACAAAATACTAAATTTCAAAACTTAGGCTTTCGAGACCTAGCCCTCGATTATGTGGAAATAACAATTCAGTTTTTCGAACCAGATAGAAAGACTCAAGTATTCGTTAATCATTATCCACAAAGCTATTTCCCAGACCTCATTACTTCTGGCAAATGTATTTTCGTTTCTATGATTGTTAAATCCACAAAGCTACAATTCCGCTTTCAACTTCTAGTGGCCCCCTTATGAAGCAACATCCAACGTTATTGGTATAAATTTGCAAATTCCAAGTGAACACAGACATACATACATACTCCTCACATCAGTCTACCACCGGCATAACCTTCAAGTTTATTCTTGGTCTTTCTAATCATCTAATCAGGTAGAATCATTTGTACAGATAGATTGCCATTGTACAATCTAAATGCCCAGTGTTTATCCAAGAAACTGATCATAAAACTACTAACTACCAACAAATAGTACGAATTAACGACTTTACGGCGAACCAATCGATCAGTGAGTTTCACTCAGTTCCTGAGCGTTGTGCGACAACAACAGGAAGCTCAAAGGCGTCGTTATTTTGGTTAGTTGAGTCGATTGTAGGAGTAACATTCTATAAAATTATGTTTACTTTTACTTACTTTTAATGGCACAACAGCCCATGGAGGGCCTAGGCCGAGCTTTTCTCGTTTCGCATCCACTCATGTTGTGCGTGTTATATGTGTACATGAATGGAAGGGACCTACAATCCGAAAAGCTTTTCATAGCAATTTTTACTCTTGTAGGTTTTGCCATTGCCTGCCAAGAGGTGGTGCCGTGTAGAAAAATTATTCTTTCTACTTTTTTTCTTTTTGATTTTGCCTGTGCCGAGATTCGAACCCCGGACACTCTGCGTAGCAGTCCAACGCATTACCACTACGCCACAGAGACCAGCAAATTATGTTTACTTATGTGAATTTTCAGCGGTGGCGGCTTGGCAAAATTTATCTTTAGGGCTTGTCGATTTGGAGCTACTCTGCGCAATCATTTGGCAATCGATTTCATTAAGGTGAGATGATTAAGATAAACTTGGAGACACACAAATCGCACGTTATTGGACCAAGGTTCGTGTATAATGGTGCATTGCCTACAGCACGGAATGAAAGCCATCTATTTAAAAAGTGGTAACGGGCGAGAGCCCATAATATTGTCCCCTGTGTGGGGCAAAATTGCTTTGAAATTTACTACATATGTTACATTACCACTACGCCACAGCGACCACTTACTTATAAATACTTGGTACTTGTAAAGTTTCTAGCCTGACACATAGATAGCACTAGTGGAACAGTGAACTTGTATTCAATGTATGATTTCATCTTTCGTATGAACACGTGTAAAGTTTCAAATCAATCTGGCAATCAAACCATTATTTGTTTAATAGCTGCTTGAAGATGACGTGTCACAGTTTTTATTAAAAAAGGTTTATCTGGACAAGAAATCCATACTGATATGGTACATGTATTAGGTGAATGTGCTCCTTCATATGTAACAGTAAATAAATTGATTACTGAATTTAAACGTGGTCGTACAAGTATTGAGAATGAACCACACACTGGACGTCCAAAAAGTGCCTCGACACCACAGAAATCATTGGAAAAGTACAAGTTATTGTTTGTGAAAATCCAAGTGTGACTGTGTGATATAGCTGATAACATAGGCATCTCATAGAAACGAGTAAACCACATTTTACATGAGGAACTACATATGGAAAAGCTGTTTGGAAAAGTAGTGCCGCATACGTTAACAATTCAACAAAAACTCGATCGAAAACGAATTTCTCAGTGGAATTTGGAACGTTTTAAGCAGAATAATCCACGTTTCATAATTGTGGATGAGACTTGGGTATACCATTATGATCCTAAATTGAAACAGCAACGTTTACAGTGGACTGAAGCTGGATGTTCGGCGCCAAAGCAGACAAAGCACGAACGATCGGCAAAAAAGGTTATGGCTACTGTTTTCTGGGATGCAAAAGGAATTTTGTTGATTGATTATCTTGAGAAAGGTAAAACAATAAACTCAGAAAACTATTGTAACCTTTTGGATAAACTGAATGCAGTAATTTGCGGAAAAAGACCCGGTTTAAAGAAGAAAAAAATCCTTTTTCATCAAGCACGTCCTCACAATGTTTTCACAATGGCTAAATTCAAGGAATTAAAGGGCGGTTTGCTTGATGTGGCACCCAGCTACTACTACTATATGTTCCGAAAAATGTGTAACACATAGTTACAAAATACCTTCGCTAATTAAAAAAAAAAAACATCCAAGACATATTTATGAATAATGTAGCGAATTGTATTGAAATGCGCCTACGCCAGTTAAGTTCCAATTAAATAATTGCTTTATTATTATTTTCTTGGAATTATTTAAAAAAACGTGCAAAATAAATATGGAAAATACTTTGCGCTCTGGTAGAAAGAGAGAAGATGAAAACTTTATTTAGTTAACAAATTTTGCATGCAACTTCTTCGTGGAGCAACTTTTTAGATAACAAAAAGTTCTCAAATTCTTCTAAAGCTTCTTGATGTAGCTCTCGACGCAATGATGTACATATTTACATTTTCTTAGAAATGCAATGAATGAAAACCAACAACAAGAAACCAACAAATGTGGGCAGTAGCTATGTAGTATCCCGTATTTCACTGTATATGATCTATTAGTGTCCGGCAGAATATTCGGCTTCGGATTCGGTTCTTCGGCTTCGGTTTTAGCTTCGGCAAAATATGGCATAATATAGCAGACTGGCAATAAAATCATTTTATTTCTAGTTATTTCTACATATTTATGTACATAAATTCACATTACCGTGTGATAAGCCTTCTTAATATCGTTTGAAAGGTTCTATCGAGCGTACTGTGCGAAAAACTGAAGCCTATCGTCATAAAACTGATTGGACCTTATCAGTGTGACTTCAGGCCTGGTAAATCCACCATCGATTAGATGGAAAATACCCGAGAGAAACAAATTGATACCCACCATTTATTCGTCGATTATAAAGCCGCCTTCGACAGCACGACTAGCGATCCCTGCAAAGCTAAGCTCATTCGTCTTTGTAAAATGAAACTGACCAACACCACCAGCACGGAGAAAATTGGAATAGACCTTTGATACCAGAAGAAGTTTCAAGCAAGGTGATATTCTAGTGTGCGACTTCTTTAACCTTATGCTGAGGAAGATAAATCGAGCTGCGAACATCAAGATCTCTGGTATTATTTTCTACAAGAGTGACATGCTGATGATATTGACATCATTGCCACCAACGCACGAGCAGTCAATGCAGTATTCTCCAATCTGGAAAGGGAGTCTCGTCGAGTGGGTCTAGTGGTGAAAGTGGTCAAAACAAAAAAGAAAGAGCCACGGCAAAATGTCACTGTTGACAATTATATTATAAAAGTTGTCAAGGAATTCGTTTACCTAGGATCCAACATTAACACCAACAACAATTTCAGCCTTGAGCTCAAGTGGAGATTAAATCTTGCCAACAGTTGTTACTACGGGCTCAGTAGGCAATTGAGATGCAGAGCCCTCCTTCGACCGACGAAAACAACGTTCTAAGTATAAATCCATTATCGTTCCATAATCCATAAGATATATGGTCCAGTATGCGTGGACGACGTGCATCGAATAAGATGGAACCACGAGCTGTATGAGCTGTTCGTCGACTGTAGTCGAATATTTATCGAGGTGGCTAAGGACGATCATCGGTTGTAGTGCCAACTACTGACTTAAGTAAGTAAGTATACATAACTTCTTGAGGAAAATGTGGACAAACTTTTTTTTAGCGTCGACATGTGAAATAAATATTAATTTAAAATTTTTTTGTTTTTTTATGTTTCTTTTGTTTTTGTTTGTTTGTGTTTTTTTAACAAATACATTTTATATTGAAAAGATAATAATAAAGATAACTTTAAAATTGTTAGTTTTTTATATTATTAAAATCGTCAGCTTCGGTTTCGGCCGAAGATTGGTAAAAAACCGAACTTCTTCGGACACTACCATTTATACATAAGTATTTATAATAGTACATACATATGTATATGTATCTACCTTACTCTAAAGAAGAATCCCCTTGCGATTGCTGAATCGCTATGGTCTCAGCTTACTAATTGCTTCCGTTCATATTGAAAAGCTAGTAGCAACAACAACAGCATCAGCAGAAGAAGTAGTAATAATAAAGAAAAAAGTAAGTTCCCGACGTCGAAGAAGAAAAAATCATTTTTAATTACATTTAAAAACAGACGAAATACATACTCGAAAACGATGATGCTGATGGTGATGAGTAGGAAAGAGAAAGGAAGATGGCAACTGTAGCGGCAGCGGCACAGTATCGGCTCCGCAAAAGTTACAGTTGACGATGGATTACACGCTGCAAACGCACACATTGAAAAAAACACCCACTTAAACGCACAAATGCTCATAAGAATATTTTTCAATGTAAAATCGAAGAAAATTTCTCATCGAGATTTCCTTTTAAGTACGACCACCGAAAAATATTGTATTTCAAAATCATGTTGTGCATTTAGTGCGTTGTTCGCCTTTGGAAAGAAAAGGTGAAAAGTAAAGTACAGAACATAAATATTTAAATGATGTACCATATGTAGTAGAAGAAATCATTGAGTGATGAGGAAAAACGCAAGGAGTTGCTTTCGAGTACTCAAGTAGTAAGAAAGTAGGTAGGTATGTAAGTATCTCATGGATACGGTTGCATTAGCGACGCATTATATTCCATAGTTTCGTTTATGCATTCTTCGAACTTCGACGAGAGCCACTTGAGTGAGATGCGCTTGTACAAACATACATATTTGTAGATTCTACCTACTTATTTGCTTGATGTAGGAGTGCGTAACTACAGACAATGGAAAGTGTTTGTAATGTCATGTAAATTCAATGGGTCTCATACGTTACCACAATGTATTTGGCACGTTGTATAAGGAACAGTATCCAAACCTAGAGAATTTTCCCGGTTTTCAACAACCTGAAAGAAACTTTGCAAAATAGATTTTAGTGAACTTATCAAGTTCCTAATCCAAACGAAATGCTAAATATACATATGTATGTATGCTTCAGATGCCATTTAGAGTCGTACTTGGCTGTTAACATTTCAATTGGTACTCGAGCTAACCTTACTCGAGGTTATCATCTACATGGCTAACAATTTCTTAACTAACTAACTACTGGCATATTCTCCTAACTAAATATAAATTGTCTTGAGTTCAATTCTTTATATGTATAAGTAAGTATAAATTATTAGTGTTAACTTTTTCTTGAGTGTATAGCTGGAGTACTCTTGCCTTGCGGAAGGAAGTTGAATTTTTTGTGTACTCGTATTCAAGAGTGGTGTGTAAATTTTTTCCTCTAACTTTTCATTTCCTGATTTAGCTTTAAGGGACAAAAGAGAAGATGCGCACAGGCAAAGAGAAACAAACATGTTTCATTGCTTCATTGCCATTAAAATTAAGTAAACCATCAAATAGGCACTTAAAGAAAAATGTTTGCTAAACTGATTACATTAAAACGCATACACATTACAAATGAATTTTTTACAATCTTCTGCAGCTAACACAAAAATATATTACAGAAGTTACAATTTTAATGAGACGTCAACAACACTGTACAAAAAAATTCGTATTTTAAAGACTTCTTTAATATGAAAAAATTGTTTTCTATACGAATAAACAGATACTATTCATATTAGATGTCAGTATTTGTCACTGAATACTTTCTTCTTCATTTAACACACAACAGCCTTCTTCACGCACAACAGCCAATGGAGGGTCTAAGACGAGCTTTTCGCATCCACGCACAACATAGTGCGTATTAAATTTATACATGAATGGAAGTGACCCACAGTTTTATACCTAATCCGAACGGCGAAGCGAAAAGCTTGCTGCGGCTAGAAGGGTGTTTTATTCGAGCCACGGTGAAGGAACACGCAGAAGAGGATGTCCTAATCTCCGTTGGAAAGACCAGGTACAGGGTAACCTGACTGCACTTAGGCTTATCAACTGGCGCCAGCGCGCGTATAGCAGAGGCGACTAGTGAAGCTTTATAGATGCGGCCAAGACCGATCATCGGTTGTAGTGCCAGCTAAGCAGTAAGTAAGTAAGCATTAAAATTTCAATTCCTTGCAATGGATTTGAACAAATTCAAATTACATTACAGAGTGATTGAAAATTTCAATTAGAAATTACAATTTCTTGAAATGGAATTGTGAAAATTTAAATTATAATTTCAATTACCCTATGGAATTGGAAAAGTAATCAATTCCATCAACATTGGTACAGTTCCTTGTAATCAAGTTAAATTAAGCGTAATTTAATTCGTAAAAAGTAGTGCTTCCTACCCATTTTGTATTTATATGAGAGCATTGTGCTACCTGCACATGAGTTTTTATGAACACTTAAAAGTGAATACATTTCAGTAATTAAAACTCTTACAGTAAGTAAGTACTTACTGCAATTAAGCAGTATATGTATTAATTTTTTCCCCATTCGTTTTTCTAAGAAGAACAATATTCTGTTGTTAGTCGAAAAATATATCTATAAGTAGAAGAATAAGTAGGTATATGTATAAGGTACATACTTATGTACTCATATGAACCATATAATAAATCATTACCTACAATGTAAACTTAAACTCTATAAAATTAGCAACAAATATTTGTATAAATTTATAGAGTAAGTAGATGCATAACCATAGCGAATAACAACAACCACTGGAAGATTTTGCTAGGAAAAAGAAAATCTCGAAATTTCGATAGGGATGGTATAATCATTTCAGCTCTCTTCCAGTCGCTTTCACTTTAAAACATCTCCACGTTTCATCTTTCCACAAATACAATATAAATATGTACAATGTAAGTGCCGCCTCCTCTTAAGTGCGTTCATTCACAAAAATGGCAAATATTAAAATAGATTTTAATTTGTGGTTCTTTTTGCTGTGTTTTTTGGTGCTGGTAGTAATAATATTACCTACTCTACTAAGGCTCCGGCTAGAGATGAGGCATGAGGTGCTGCACTCCTATGTAAAAGCGGCAGCAGTGATAACGAACATAATAAAAATATCATCATTGATTTATCTATAAATAAATAAGTAAATAAATGAATAAAATATTAAGTAAGTATATCACTTATTCAAGCTAATAGATAGATTTATTTGTGTGAAAAAGAAATACAAAGCGACAATGAGACCGAGCATGTCGCACATGCACGTGAACCCGAAAATGCGGAAACAATAAGGCATAAGTTAATATTGATATGTGTGACGTTGATGTTGTACGCCCACATTGACATTGAAAGAAAGTTATTCGAAATTACAGGTACGAGTATGAATGAAGCCAGTGGCGCTGTGGCGTAGTTGGTAGTTCACACAAAATAGAAGTAGAAAACCAAATTTTTCTACACGGCGCCAGCTCTTCAAAATTGCTTATGAAAAGCTTTTTTACTTTGCCGTTTGGATTCGACATAAAACTGTAGGTCCCTTCCATTCATGTACAAATATACCACGCACAACATGAAGTGGATGTGAAAAGCTCGGCCTAGTCCCTTCATGGGTTGTTATGCCAGAACAAAGAACAAAAACACAGAAGAAAAGGAAAATATGAATGAAGCCAATGGTGTACACGACAGTGTGTTTTGTCATTCACTTGAATTGGAGTGAGTTCATGAAAATGAAATTAATTTCTACTTAAATTAAAATTAACTTTAGCGAAATTACAGGTACGAGTATGATTAATTAATATTTAAAGTAAACTTGCAGTTATCTTTAATAAAGAGAGATTTACTTTTCATCTTTCAAAATTTGTTAAGGAAACTGAGATTTTCAATTGCTGAAAAGTGCTCAGAAAAAAGACACTTAATTAATTAATTACCCCGCACTTTTTAAATTTAAATGGAAACTTCGAATTTTATGGTACAATTTTAAGTGATACTTGATTTTTTGGATCAATGCTTTATAATTTCGGATACTCTTATTGCGGATTTTGAATATTTATTCCTCATTCTTTAGTTCTTCTTGGCGGTCGCTGTGGCGTAGTGGTAGAGTGTTGGACTGTTACGCAGAGTATCCGGGGTTCGAAACTCGGCACAGGCAAAACCAAAAAGTAGAAAAAACATTTTTTCTACACAGCACCATCTCTTGGCAGGCAATGGCAAACCTACAAGAGTAAAAATTGCCTATGAAAAGCTTTTCACTTTGCCGTTCGGATTCGGTATAAAACTGTAGGTCCCTCCCATTCATCTACAAATATAACACACACAACATGAGTGGATGTGAAAAACTCGGCCTAGGCTCTCCATGGGCTGTTGTGGCCTTAAAAGAAAAATAAAGAAGTGAAGTGACAAACGTTTTTCAGTAAATATCTCATAAGCAATTTGGTGGTGTCTTTCTAGTCAAACTGGCTCAAAAATGATAAACACAAACGAAACGCGGGGTCAACAAATCTGACCGCAGATACGTTATCTGCAACCGAATATTTATCTAAAACTCTTTGGTTTTCTCGTCTGGTTGTTACCTGCTGCGTGCTCTTGTTTTAAAGAGTTGTAGTATTTTTCTATTCTCATTAGTTCCAGGGATATTTTAGCTTATGTTCCCCATACTTTTAATAAGTTCGAGATTTTTAAACCAAGTCTCTACAAATCCATAAACATAGAGATTTTTTGATCAACAAGTAGGTACTCAATAGCTGCAGACGTTTTGATAGTTCCAGGGAAGAGATTGTATTTAAATTTATTATTTCATACACCATTTCAAATGACTAATTTCTATATCTAGGCATTTGTTTTTGTAATTTTTAAACGCGTCTGTGCGTGGCCAATTCCTCGACGCCTTTGAGAACTCTTTTTAATGCAAAACATGCTACATATTTCAAATGAATTACTTATGTTTTGAATTTAAGATTCAACTTCAGTTTAGCCAGCCCCTTAAACGATTTATGTGCACATAGTAGACATTCACTGTGTTCACACTTTATGCTTGTAACCTCCTGCTATGTCAACATGACTTAAGCGTAGATGCCACCCTGAGATTCAGTTTCACTAAAAAAAAGTTGGTTTTCGTTTTGCTTTAAAACTGATGTTTTTAGGTTTTGCTACTTTAAGTGTTTTCAACTTAAGCGAAGAGCATGTGTCACATTTGTGATGACGACAAGTCACACTGTGCTGATGTTGTGGTTGCTTCTGGTTTGAAACTTTGCATGAGTCCAACTTTGAAATAACAGAACTACTAGTACAACAAAAACGAAGTGAACATAATCATTAAGAAAAATAAAGATTAACTCCAGCAACGAGTTGAAAGTTGAAAGGATATCATAAATCTTTACACGCAACGCATACAACCCACACACACGCACAAAACAGTAAAACAATAAACAACAAACAACATGGAGTGAAAATGCCAGCACCAACTACATACATATGTGGGTCCAATATCAGCAGCAACCAACTACCACCACATGCAATGACGCGCAATATAGTATGTATAAAAAAGAAGAAGCAAATTAAAATTGGGCTTTAAAGAAATATTTAGATGCACCCAGCAAAGAACTGTGTGGTTATAACTAGTGATTAATAACCACTTTCAATAGACCATAGTTGACCGTAGTGATCAACGAACATATCGTCCACCTTCTGTAATACATAATGCAATCCAAAAATGCATTCTTAAACTTAAACAAAAGCGCTGTCTCCAGCTTAACTTTTATTCTAGGTGAACTTAAGGTTGACAAATGTTTTCTTTTTTATAGCAATTTAACGATTATAGCCTCGAAATTTTTAGTATTTCGGAAGCATTGGGTAATGAACCACTCATTACAAGTTGCAGCTAATTTGTGAGATCATTGTATGGAAACTAGTTCAAGGATGTAGTTTTTGCGTGTCAGTGATTTTGAGTGAACTTACGTAGATTGGAATGGGAATACATTTATGTAGGCCATGCTGTTTTTAGCTGGGTTCGGTGGTCGTATGTATTGTTGTGAATTCTTTTTACGCATCTTCATATCATTTCGCAAAAACTTTTTTCTCAGTCTTTTTTTTTAACATTTTCCATCTGTTTTCAAAATGTCACATTGTCAGTTAGTGTCATTAATTTTTTCTTCGTTTTCTCCGTTTTCGCTATTGTTTTAAGAAAAAACATTTGCACTATTCTCATTAATATTCGAGCATATCAATATTTTATTTCTGCTTTACTAATCGTTTACCTCAATAAAAGTTGACGTGAAAATTATGACAGCCGAATGATTAATATTAATGCTTGATAATAGAATGATAGAATAGATTCTGCGAAATTTTTAAAGACATTGAACAAATTTCCGAATGTTCAAAAGTAATACAACAATCTTTAGTAATTTTAAATAAATTTTTTTTTTTTTGAGGATTTAGCCAAAGTTGACTACTAAATATTTGTTTCTTAACCTCATATAATTACTTGGATAGACCCAAACGGGGGTATCGAGCTCAAGCATTCTGTGCTTAATCAACGTTGCGTATACTATTTGCTTTACGGAGACAGTTGTCTCGAGTTGTATCATTTTTGAAATAAGGTACATACTTGTTTGCTTTAGAATTCACATAGAAACTTACTTTAGAGCATAATTTTGCTTCTGTATTCTCAATCAATGCAATTTTAATTTATATATTGTATCTGTGGTAAAAAGTAATAACAGCATAAGCCAATATTCGTTTTGGGCGAGTTTGATAACTTTGAAATTAAATTACTGTAGAAACTATGGCAATACCATATTTCAAAGCACTCTATATTTATCTGTCTCTATATAAGATCATTTATAAAATTATAAAATTATCTAAAAATTCGAACCAGTTTCCTTTGACAACCTCGATAGTCTAGTCTCATCCGTGCGAGTCTAGTGCGTTAATTCTTTTTCATAACCTTCTCACATTCCTACCGATATGAGGTGAATGAGAATTTTAAGAAGTGCATCACTGGCAGATAATGGCAAAACCACCCAGTGATAAGAAATTGCCACCCCGCCGTTAAACTGTAGTTCCAACCATGTGGTATCGCAATGGGCTGCCCTGGCCTAAATGTGTCCTACTTTTATTTTACGCTATGAATTTCCTTAAAAGAAATTAAATTTATTAATAATTGTTCATTTACTTTTACTTTTACTTTCAGAAATTTTCTTGCATCTCTCATAGAAAGAAAGCACTTTGAAAAAAATCTAAACGTAAGTCAAATGCATACATACATGCTTAAATACACGGTGTACCAAAACCAGAATTATTTCATATAATAAAATTATATACTTGGAATACACCCCAAAATCTGTTCTTGGGACAAAAAAAACAACCGATTATCGCCTATGATTCCAAAACTGATGGCTGGAATTTAAATTTATGTAACACTGTCGCTGTGGTGTAGCTGGTAGTGCGCTGGCCTGCTACGCTGAATGTCCGAGGTTCTCGTCTCGGCACAGGCAAAATCGAGAAAGTAGAGAAAAATATTTTTTCTACACGGCACCAAATTTTGGCAGGCAAGATACATTCAACACACAGGGTGTAACCCTAGGGAATGCAATCACATGACACCGATAAAGAGATACTCGATTAAAAAAGTATTCGAATCAGTCGAGTAAAAAAAGTTTACTCGAACATCATCACTACGATGGATTTACATTTGATATACTATAAATAAATGATTGAGGAATGAAAAAGTTGCACATTCATTTGTGTAAATGTCACCTACTATACAGTACATACTCGGAAAAATCGTTAAAGTCGAGAAATATGTCGGAGAATTTCGAAAATTATTGAGAAAGTGATATATATCATACTCCAAGGAATTCGACAACCAATGATGGATATTTTTCAAATTTTAGAAATAGCGGTTGAATTCAGTGATTTAAAAATTGGGAGTATGCTTTCCTAGAGATAGTAAATGTAAAACATTTGCCCACAGTAATGAAATTTTTTATGTGTTATTAGCGAAATTGGCCAATAATTTGGGTGTATAACTTGAAAATAAGGCAATATTTCTTTTTACGAAAATATAGCTTTATTTCAATAACATCGGAAGCTATAATATTTTTCCATCTTACAGGCAATGTATGGATGGATTCCTTGCTAAACGAAACCGTCCTTTTTTTATTCCAAGTCATTTGTAACCGGTTCTGGACGTTTTTCGGCCTTTGCTCTCTTCAAACGAATCAATTGTTTTCGATAGAGTTCTCCCGTAATAGTTTCACTAGGTTTAAGCAGCTCATAATAGATGACACCCTGCTGATCCCAACAAATAAAGAACATTACCTTGGCGCCGTGGATATTCTGCGTTTGCTTCGGCATTGATGTTCCTGGTTTGCCGAGCTTCACTAGCGTTTCGCACGAGCCTTTGTCGAGTAACATATCCAATTCTTCATCTTCGATCTTTTTCACTTGGCCAGAGCGTGCCTTGTGTTTAGTGTCAAGATTCCCACTTTAAAAGTGTCGAAACCAGAATTCGAATTTTTTAATCGGTGGAGTATATTTACCGTAAACTGCTAACAGCAATTGATGACTTTCAGCAGCACTTTCTTTTTGCATTAAAGAAGAAAAGCCAAACTTCATGGAATGGTTGTTCGTTTGGCACGTATGGTGATAACATGTTTGTAGCGCAAAAAGGTTATATTGTTAACACTTTTGCAAAGTGATACAAAATAAATACAAAAGTTACATGAAAACATGATAGTAGCTACAGTATTGCCAGGTGTGATCTAGTCAATTGTGAATCCCTCATTTGCAAGTAATACACCCAATATTTTCTACGTATTTGTATAAGTTTTTGTGTATTTTGATTGAAATCTCGCCTCGCAGCTATACACTTCTACATACATTCAACATTTTTTGCATTACTTGACACGCGACCTTTACTTTCACTCTCATCCAAACAAATTCAATTTGATTTTCCCATTTACATTAACAGCATTAAAATATTTCTCATGTCGCTTGTCAATAAATTTTTTTCCAAAGAATCACACACCCATATATACATACATACCGATAAACAATACCCTGCAGTGCTAAAATAACAAACAAAAAAAAGAAGCTAGTAAAGATACTAGCTCAAAATTAATGCATTATGAGATTGTTTTGAAGATTGCTGAAACTTTATTGTAGGAGCAACAACAAAGAACTTCTTTCAGTGAAAATATTACCTGTAATTCTCATATACTTTATAATATTTTTCACTTATATAGATTTTTGATATTGATTGTGTCTGCTTTTTTGAGTTTTGTTCTATTTTTTTCTTATATGTACATACAGTCGTCACCGTGGCGTTGTTGGTAGTGCGTTGGCCTGCTACGGTGTCCGAAATTCAAATTTTGGCGCATGTGAAATTAAAAAAAGTGCGAAAAACAATTTTTCTACTCGGCACCACCTCTATATGGCAGGCAAAAGCACATCTACAAGAGTAAAAATTGCCAAAGAAAAGCTTTTCGCATTCGGAATAAAACTGTAGGTCCCTTCCATTCAGTTAAAAATATAACGCGCTCCACCTGAGTGGATGCGAAAAGCTCGGCCTAGGACTGTTACTTATGCCATTAAAAGGAATAATAAGAAGTATTTACAAATGTAGAAACCTTATTTATATTAAATTCTGAAAATATAAAATTTGTTGTTGTACTATTGTTCTGTTGTTGTACTTTCTCTGAAAAAATGTAGTCAGCCACTAGTTTGACACTATATCCAAAACATACTAGTTCAATAGCTAGCTCAAAAGTTATCGAAGATAGGGTAATTGTCTTGTCGTAAGACATCAATGTAAAAAAAAACAGCAGGTTGCGTTTAGATGATATGGCAAAAAGTACGTAGCAAATTACATAAGTAACTTTTGAGCTTGTTGGATGTACTGCAGGGTACTTACCCGATGGTAGGGTGAGGGTACTTCCATAAGTAGATAATAATATTATTAAAATCATTTCGTTTATATGAATGCAAAAATCGAAAACCAAAAAAAAAAAATGAATAAGCAACATAGAAATATAAGATTGAATATGATATACTTTTTGTAACAAATCGATACTTAAAAAGGGGAAGGAGGAACAGAAAAAATATTATGAAATACTTCCTGCATGTACCCTACTCTTGTGGGTACATATGTAAATATATGTGTTGGTATATTTGCCTCAGTTTTGTTTACCTCACGGCATATTCATAATTTTTTTTTGAAGTTTGGAGCAGTGAGTGTTTTCACTTTCAATCTCCACTGCTACCTCATTTCTACTGCTGCCCAATATCTCCATTCAATGCTATCTCAATCTCGTTTGCTTACTTGTGCTTCCTGTAGCTTAACTAAATTCTCCGAAGTTTTCCATTTGAATATATTTAGGTACATACGTACATGCATTACTTCTGTTTTTTTTTGTGTTTTGTTTTTTTTTTTTTTTTGGATACCATCCTATGATGTGGGTGTAAAGTTTTTCTTTTTGCTCTCAATACCATTTAAATTTTTCGTATTTGCTTTTTGTCTCAGAGCGTGCAACTTCAGTTTAATACAATTCGATTTGATTTCAATTGAATTTTCTTATTTTCTTTGGCTCTTGTGTATTTATTGTTTTCGGTTTTGGTTTGCGCTCGCGCGATGTCAACATTTAGCAGCAGATTTCTGCGGCCCCACCATTGGCGCCGCTGCCAATTTAAGTGCCATTCAAGTTATGTTTCATCTTATTTTTTCTATTGCTTTTATGTATTCCATTTGTTTCCCTTTCATTTATTTATTAATTTTATTTCATTTCCATTTCAATTTCAGCTTAGCTTCTGTTGTTTTTTTTTTCTTTTTGTGAATTTTTTTGTTTTTGTGAATGAAATTTGTTACCTTTCTGTTATTATATTTTTTTTCTTTATTGAGCCCTTTTTCTTCCTAATTATGTACATATTCACTCAAGCACGCTATGCAGAGGTTTCTACTTTATTTTTGTACACCCAGTAAAAATTTGCCTGATTCTAATAACTGACGCATAATTTTAAAAAATAAATTGAGTATATTCGAGCATGTATAGTCCACATCAAAGCAGTTAAATTTTCAATCCTGCACAAAGAGAAAAGAGAATATATCGTATACTTTGCTTTCATTTGGCCAATCAAACAGTTGTGGCTTTCCGCAGAGTGAGAGTAGGAGTCCCTAAATGTGGCAGCAAATCCGTAAGAGTAGGAGTCCCTAAATGTGCGCAGCAAAAATATTAATTTTGGAGGAAGTTGGACCTCCATACGGAGTATTCGATCTTAACCATGTTTTGTTTTATCAATAAGTTTTGCTTCTTGCGTATCTAGTCTTATGTACCTTGTCCTTAACAAATCTCTTTACTGCCTGCTGGGTTTAAGTACGATAAATAAGTATCTACATACATACATATTGTATGTATGTATGTATGTATGTATATATTTTTATTCATGTGTATTGACATCAACAAAACAAATCGTAAAGGGAAACAGAATTATGACATGAAATCACAGCTACAATGTACTAAGAATTAGTGCTCTCTATACCCGCTTACCTGGGTTGTACCTGCATACACGGGTATTCGGGCTTTTCGGGAATTGCCCGGGTACTACAATGTCGGGTACCCGTGATTCTTCGTGCACCCGTTTGCTATAAGAAATTAGTCAAAAAGTAGCAGAAAAAACAGTAAATAAGTAGTACAAATTATAGAAATGGTAGTAGAAAATAGTAACTTCGCCCTCTGCGACACTTTCCAGCAAAATTCTAATTCTAATCACAAGGCCATCTCATCAGCATTAATTATACCTGAAGTTCACTTACCAGCAATTTTTCGGGTACCCGGGTACAAGTTGATCGATATGACCGGGTAACCGTGAAATAGGATAATACTCTCAATTTCGGGTACCCGGGTTCGCATGTGTGTGGGTATTGAGAATTCTACTAGGAATAAAATAAAAATGTATTCAAAACTAATAACATAAATGTTTATATTTAGTACCTAAATATTTTTGGTAAATAACGCTTTTTTTGTGCTTGGGATTTTCATAGAAAACACTGAAAAGTGAGCACAGCATTGAAATCTACACTTTGTAAGTTGTGGCTATAATTATACGTGTTGTGTTATCTTTGCGGTTTTTGTTGTTGCTTTCCCATACAATTATCGCAACAAGTTATACATAACTAGTTGTGAGTGGCGAATAAAACGCAGCTTTTGTTACGGTAGAGTTTTTTCCTTTCAGTGTATTTTAACAGAAAACCACTCAAAAAGAAATCACTTTTCAATGTTACTATTATATTTACAATTGTGACTGCTGTATTGAATGTGTCTATGTGTGCGTGTCTATATTTTATATATAATCGTACATATGCTGGATACCTTTAGTTCAATCCAATTTTTTTTTATATGTCCATAAATGTACATATATATAGGTATACTACTAATGCTATTTTAACATTTCATTAGTTACAGATCAAAGTCGTTTTCGATGATACTTCAAATGTATTTAGCTTGTATTTTTATTTAAATTTTTTGTTCGTTGCTTTTATTTTGGCATGAAGCTGTCATTCAAATTGATATTTATGTATATCTGCAAGTGAATGGCACGTGCAAAATTTTAAGTTTCTGCGACTGAAAATAGAAAAAAAAATATCTTTTTCGGAAAAATGTAAAGGTTTTATTGGCATATATGTAGTTTTATATACTAGGTATGCATTTATTGATTGCAAACAAGAGGGCTTCAATTTTTGAATAACATTTGCTCCTTTTAAGTAACTGACATATAATTAGCCTATTTCATTTGCTGAAACTTTAATTGACAGAGGAGGTAAGTATGTGTGGAGAAAAAACGAATTGAAAAAATTTCATTCATGGAATTCTACAATTCTCGTAGGTAACTAAGCTCTGAAGCTTTTTCCCTCTCTCTTCTCAGAAATCCAATTCAATTTACTAACTTTGTCCATGAGTCGTTCTTAATTTTAATTTTTTTTTTTTGCTTACTACTAATAAAATATTTATGAATTTTTCTTTTTTCTTGAGTATTTCATTAAAAATGTACCTACACTTCACATTTGTCGTAGTATCATCGCAAAATATTCGTTTCTACTATTTATGAATGAAATGTGCATTTGCTGTTGTGTATTGTGTTCAATCATTTCATTCACTCCCCCAAGGGTGAAAGCACAATTCCCCAAGTGTGGAAGTACAACTCGACGAGCTACCCTGCCAACTAGTACGAGTACTTTAATCTCGTTTGAGATATTGAAATATACGACGACCACGAAATACATACAACTGACTGCTGTAACCAATTAGGATTCAGTTTTTGGCAAAACAGGATATGCCAACCCAAATACGAAGGTTATTATTGTTGTAGTTTTATTATAAAACAATTGATATGAAAATATATCATCGGAGTTCAAGCCGTAATTCGGTCCGTATTAATTAGATTCTAAAATATGATGCGCTAAATTGAATTTTTTGATTACGCAATTGCAAAGTGCATGAATCTACATTTCATACTGTGGACTTGGGGAGTTTTGCCAGTGTTAAAAGTGTACCATGCTTTTTATAAACTACCATAACTTCATCTCAGAAATTTAAAAATGGTCTTAATGATTAATGGTCGTACGTCGACAAACGTCACTCAACGTTAACCAGAGCTTGTTGGGAACTTTCCAGCAAAAAATATGTTCACTGTTACATTAAATAGGAAAAAAAATCAACACCCACCATCTATCTATTCGTCGAATATAAAGGCAGCTTCAACAGCACGATTAGGGATCACTTGTCTGATTTTGGTATCCCTGCAAAGCTCATTCGTCTTTGTAAATTGTCACTGACCGACACTACCAGAGCAGTGAAAATTTGTACAGACCTCTTCGCGCCATTTGATACCAAAAAAAAGTTTCAGACCTGGGGATTCCCTATCGTGCGACTTCTTTAACATTATACTGGAGAATATCGGCATCTCTGGTACTATTTTCTACAAAAGTGTCTTGCTGCTAGGGAAAGGGAGTCTCGTCGAGTGGGTCTAGTGGCGAACGAGGACAAAACGAAAAAGTCTTGGACAAAATATCACTGTTGACAGCATTAACTACTTACTTACTTACTTAGCTGGCGCTACAACCGATGATCGGTCTTGGCCGCCTCCACAAAGCTTCGCCAGTCACTTCTGCTATGCGCGCGCTGGCGCCAGTTGATAAGGCCAAGTGCAGTCAGGTTGCCCTGCACCTGGTCTTTCCAACGGAGATTAGGACGTCCTCTTCTGCGTGATCCTCCACCGTGGTTCGAATAAAACACCTTTCTAGCCGGAGCGCTTTCTTCCATTCGCTCAACATGACCCAGCCAGCGAAGCCGCTGGAGTTTTATACGCTTGACTATGTCAGTGTCGGCGTACAGCTCATACAGCTCATTGTTCCATCTTATTCGAAACACGTCATCCACGCATACTGGACCGTAGATCTTACGGAGTATCTTCCTCTCGAACGCTCCTAACAGTCTCTCATCATTGATGGTCAATGTCCACGTCTCTGCGCCATACATTAGGACGGGAAGGATGAGGGACTTATAGAGCGTTATTTTCGTCGGTCGAGAGAGGGCTCTACTTCTCAATTGCCTACTGAGCCCGTAGTAACACCTGTTGGCAAGAGTTAGTCTCCGCTTGATCTCAAGGCTGACATTATTGTTGGTGTTTATGCTGGATCCTAAATAAACGAAATCCTTGACGACTTCAAAAGTGTAGTTGTCAACAGTGACATTTTGTCCAAGACGCCGTGACTCTTTGTTTGTTGACACAAGGTATTTCGTTTTGTCCTCGTTCACCACTAGACCCACACGACGAGACTCCCTTTCCAGGTTGGAGAATGCTGCACTGACTGCTCGAGCGTTTTTGCCAATGATGTCAATATCATCAGCGTATGCTAGCAGCATGACACTCTTGTAGAAGATAGTGCCAGAGATGTCGATGTTCGCAGCTCGAATTATTTTCTCCAGCATTAGGTTAAAGAAGTCGCACGATAGGGAGTCACCTTGTCTGAAACCTCTTTTGGTATCAAATGGTGCGGAGAGGTCTGTCCCAATTTTCACTGCGCTGGTGGTGTTGGTCAGTGTCATTTTGCAAAGACGAATGAGCTTTGCAGGGATACCAAAATCAGACATTGCGGCGTACAAGTGATCCCTAATCGTGCTGTCGAAGGCGGCTTTATAATCGACAAATAGATGATGGGTGTCGATCTGTTTTTCTCGGGTCTTTTCCAGGATTTGGCGTAGTGTGAATATCTGGTCGATGGTGGATTTACCAGGCCTGAAGCCACACTGATAAGGTCCAATCAGTTTGTTGACGATGGGCTTCAGTCTTTCGCACAGTACGCTCGATAGAACCTTATATGCAATATTAAGAAGGCTGATCCCACGGTAGTTGGCGCAGATCGTGGAATCACCCTTCTTATGGATTGGGCAGAGTACGCTGAGATTCCAATCACTTGGCATGCTTTCATCTGACCATATTCTGCATAGAAGCTCATGCATGCGTTTTTTGAGCTCTTCGCCTCCGGTCTTAAACAACTCAGCAGGCAGGCCATCTGCACCTGCAGCCTTATTGTTTTTCAGCCGAGCAATGGCTGTTAAGACCTCCTCATAGTCAGGCGGCGGTACTTCAACGCCGTCAGTGATTGGGGTTTCCGGAGTGGGTTCCGCAGTGGCGGGATTATTGCCGTCTTCGCCATTAAGCAGCTGCGAAAAGTGCTCCCTCCATAATCTCATTATGCCCTGGATATCTGTCACCAGATTTCCATCTTCATCCTTGCAGGAAGAGGCCCCGGTCTTCAAACCAAGAGTCAGGCGTCTTATTCTTTCAAAGAATTTTCGGACCTCGTTCCTGTCCCGCAACATTTCGATATCATTGAACTCGCGTCTTTCTTCATCTCTTTTCTTGCGCCTGAAAAGACGTTTCTCCTCCCTCCTCAACTTTCTGTATCGCTCCTTAGCAGCTCGCGTTGCAACTGACTGCAGGGTGGCTCTATAGACTGCGTTTTTTGCTTCAGTAGCATCGCGACACTCTTGGTCGT
The DNA here is from genome assembly GCA_958295655.1 of Palloptera scutellata. NCBI lineage: Eukaryota > Metazoa > Arthropoda > Insecta > Diptera > Pallopteridae > Palloptera > Palloptera scutellata. Next base: position 47,406,767 of record OY282451.1, read on the forward strand.
ACCACATATTTCTCCGTCGACGGTGGTAGCCTAGCACCTCTTCGGCAGCCGTACGCATAGAGCGGGAAATGTGCGTCCACTGTGCGCATATATCATCAAGTTGAGGGGTGTTTTGCGAAAGGAGAAGTGCAAGTTGGTTGGCAAAGACTTTGGCTGTCTGTTGTGATTGCAGCTTTTCGACATCCAGCTTTCTCTTTGTACCTATCCGTACGCGATTTGCTACACATATACGTGTGCAGACCTTGGCTGCAACCAAGTAGTGGTCTGAGTCGATGTTTGCACCACGTATTGTGCGTACGTCTAGTACATTGGAAGCGTGCCTTCCGTCGATCACAACGTGATCAATTTGGTTTCGTGTGTTTTGATCAGGGGACAGCCAAGTGGCCTTATGGATATCCTTATGTTGGAATCTGGTGCTACTAACTGTCATGTTTCGTGCCGCGGCGAAGTCGATCAGTCTCATACCGTTATCGGTGGCTTCGTCGTGGAGACTGAATTTTCCGATCGTCGGACCAAAGAGACTCTCCTTGCCCACCTTGGCATTAAAGTCGCCTAACACGATTTTAACATCGTGGCGGGGGCAATGCTCATAAGCTTTGTCGAGGAGCTCGTAGAAGTCATCTTTGGTCGTTTCATCCTTCTCATCCGTCGGGGCATGGACACAAATTAGGCTGATGTTGAAGAATTTTGCCTTGATGCGGATAGTGGCTAGGCGCTCGTTCACCGCTGTGAACCTCGAGACTAGATGACGCAGTCTCTTCCCAACCACAAATCCAACACCAAATTCGTGTCTCGACGCATGACAGCTGTAGTAGATATCACAGGATGCTCTTTTGGAGCAGCCCTGTCCCGTCCATCGCATTTCCTGTACAGCGGTGATGTCAGCTCTATATTTTTGGAGGACATCCACCAGCTGGATAGAGGCACCTTCCCTGTAGAGGGTTCGGACATTCCAGGTGCATATCCGTAAATCGTTGTCCTTTGGGCGTTTGCGGGAGTCGTCAATATTAGAGGGGTTCATTATCCGAGGCTTGTTTGGAGGTTTCATTGGAGGGTATTTTAACGTGGTGGGTTCCAAGCCCGACGCACAACCATTCATTCAAGGCCATGGAGAAGCCCGCCGCACACATTAGTTAACTCACTGACGGTTGTCAGATCGCTATCCAGGGGACGCCACGAGGAGGCTGTGTGTCGACTTGAAACGTAGAAGCGCAAGGATCGACCATGGACGCACCTGCGACTGTCACGAACTTTACCTTGTGTCCTACGCCCCAGGCCCCCCTGACAGCATTAACACTAACAGTAATATCAGCCTTGAGGTCAGGCGGATCTTGCCAACAGGTCACTACGGGCTCAGTAGGCAATTGAGAAGCAGTGCCCTCTTTCGATCGACAATCACAACGCACTGACCTAATCCTAATATATGACGCTGAGACGTGGACAATAACCACCAATGATGAGAGGCTGTTAGGAGCGCTCGAAAGGAAGATACTCCTTAAGATTTATGGTCCAATATGCGTGGACGACGTGTATCGAATAAGGTGGAACCATGAACTGTATGATGTGTAATTCGACACTGACATACCCAAGCGCTGACCCAGTCAGCGACTTCACTGGCTGGGTCTTGTTAAGCGAATGGAAGAAGGTGCTCCGGCTAGAAAAGTCGAGCCATGATGGAGGAACACGTTGAAGAGGACTTCCTAATCTCCATTGGAAAGAACAGGTACAGGGAGACCTCACTGCACTCGGCCTTTCCAACTGGCGCCAACGCGCGCATAGCAAAGGCTGGTGAGGTCCATTACGAATGCTTCCTTATGTGAGTTCCGGGAAGAAGGCACGTTGTCTAACCGGTTCTTTCAGTTACCGCCCAGTGATTGTTCTTATAAAACTATTTGGTTCTTCATATGAATGCGAGGAGATTCGAAAATCTCTTCTTTCTTTATCTTTGTTAGAACTGTGAAGAAACTCGACCCCAAGCGATGAAGTCTTTCCTTCTGCTTCAGTCTTGGACAATAACATAGAAGGTGTTATATCGGTTTCTTATCTTCTTCATCGTAACAACTACTACATTTACCGCTTGCTTAAATTTGCGAATGCTGGAGCATTGGCGCGATCTCACAGTACCCGTACTGCAGACTTGTTAAACATTAAGATATCTCTTGTTCTCATCTTGCCTAACATTGACCAGAAGGTCTTTGAAAGTTTGCAGTCGGTCCGGTTAGTCCATGGCCAGTCTGTCGCTGCAATAGTATATTCACAAATTCTTATTAATAGTTCACACATTGGAGGTTGTACCAAGATGTCGACTTCGCTGATGTCTATACCAATCAATGGTCTTGCCTGGATGTTGCCTGCTATCTTGTTCCCTTCTGGCTGTTCACAAAAATAATGATATTCGGCGACCGCTTTGTGCTATTTGGTAAAAGTTTTGGTGCTTTTTGCGAAGATTTCCGATTGAAAGACGATATAACTGCCTAACATGCAATGGTTTTGAACTATGGGTATTAATATGAAGTAAAGTCAGGTACGCACCGATCTATTCCCTCTGTCTTCTCTGGTTTAAAAAAGGTGTCGAATTTTACAGTGAAAGTCCAGCGTCTCTACGATGCGGCATTCCCACAGAATAGCTGCATGTCCATAGTTAGACGACTTACACACGTTAGAACAACAAAGACCCCATTTACTGTATCATCTGTGCACCATTTCATGGTCCAGGGTATTCCTTAAAAACAAGCTATCGAGTTTCCTTAACAGCACATACACACACACTATAAAGTGGTCCACTACCAACATACTTACTCCTCGGCGACCTGCACACATGCCTAAACATGCATTCATAAACTTTACTCTCGCCTCCGGATTCTAATTAAATCAATCCTTTCCTATTACAATAAAATTCTGCTATTGATACCTGCATGACGGTGTACTCACTTCCCCCTGTTCTATACTCGAGCGATATAACCAAACTTTAGGAAATATAAGCGCACTTGTGTGCATGTGTGTGAGTATTGGTATTACATTACAGCATGTCAATATAGCAATTTAATTTATAAAGGGTGGTCCATCTAAAATTTGGAATTTGAACTAATGGTGGTTATTTTGAGTTTTATTATGACGGAAAATTTTTTTTATATTTGTTATTAACGAAATGGATTTAGTATTAAGAAATACTAAAAATTTACTTGCAAAATCGTGAATCTTCTACCTACAGTGTAAGAAAAGTACGTTCGAAAATCGGTTGGGAATCAATTTGTGAAACGTATGCGTGAAACTGGATAAAACAACACGTTATCGTTCTCTTATAGTGCGCACAATGCAACTACTGTTATTCAGAATTTTCGGTTCTTATTTACACCAAAATCAATTTCCAAATTATAAATGGCCCACCTTATGTAAAAGTGAAGAAGAGAATGCAACAACAACAGCCAAAAGCAACATAAACAAGCATACATACTGTCAAAATTCATCTCCAATTTTTGCCCTTTTCAATTTGAATAAAGCCTAAAGATGCTTTCGATGTTTCGTCGCCTCCCTATATCTATTTCCGCTCGATCACCGCTCTCCTCACACATTTATAGTACTTGCATCAGTTTGGCTGTTGTTCTTGTTATTGTTGCTCTTCTACAAGTTATTACCATACACATACTCTTGAAGCAGTAGCAGCAGCATCAACTGCAGCGCTAGCATCTCGTCTATGAGAAAAATACTCCTTCTGTGTTGTCAATTTGCGTGGGCTGTTTATGCATGTATGGATGTGTGTGTTTGATGTGTGTATTTGTATTGGTATCGGTATACATAAAAATTATTTGAAAAACATCCGCAGAGGACAGACACGTCAGTGTAAGCGTTATATATTTTTTTAATGGTGGTTTGGTTAGTTGACTGAGAGAACTTCTGGCTTTTTTTTATATCCCTTAAAGCAAAATTACGAGAGTCATACTGAAATTAATTTGAAATCTATATTTTAAAGTTTTAGCTAAGATGGGTTCGCGAGCTAATGCTCAATGATTCACAAAGTTTGTCATAGAGTTCGATTGTGCATCAATTCAGGCAAGATATAAGCAAGTCGACCATTCGACCAACAGAACTAGATGACCTGTTTATTCTGCTTCTAGCATTCAATCTAGTCTCAATGCCGCCTGCCGTTACTGGCACTCTTGCTTTATTTATCAGCCGCTCTGACAAAAATAACATTTTCTTGGTTGAAGTCAATACCAATAAGTTCTGTACCTGATAAACCTTTACACTTGGGCAGTTTAATAAGGCACGTTGGGCACAATTTTTATCGGAATTGGTATATCGGCAGCGAGTTATTATAATAAGTATGTCCGCCAAATCGCCGTAGCGTAGTGTGGTGGACTGCTATGTAGAGGACCTGATTTCAAATCTCGGCACAAGAAAATATCAAAAATCTAACTTTCTACACGGTCTCTTTCTTGGCAGGCAATGTTAAACAGAAATTGTCTATGGAAAGCTTTTCACTTCAACGTTCGGATCCGATATAAAACTGTAGGTCCCTTGCATTAGTGTATATATATAGCACGCCAAACATTAACGAATGCAGGAAACTCGCCTTAGGCCTTCAGTGGGCTGTTGTGCCATCAAAGAAGAGGAAAAACATGATACAGCCGCGCTAGTCAGTATCGCGCTAGTCCCGTATCAAACACAGCCACTTTCGAGGACTCTGAGCAATAAAAAGTTCAACCACGTAATTCCACATAGTCTTAACCTTTTTCAAGATAACGTGCAGTCATTGGAAATGATTAAGTCTGCCAGGCTACTGAAACTTTTAGTCTCACCCACGCACATCTCTTTCGCGTGTATTCAAGTGTTGTGTTTTTTGTTATGCCTTTTCCTCTCCTTTCAACCTTTCACTACCCGCTTTTGCGATGCTTGTTTAGATGTTCTCAGTCTCTACTATACTCTAGAGTAAATTTTTGCTGCTTAGCATTGAAAAGACGCTTACTGTTTTCTTGCTTTTTATTTTTAACAACGTACGAGCACCTGCAATAATCATTGTCGTTGCCGACTTCAAGGAGTCATTGAGGTGTGTATTCATCGCAGTGCCTCCCCTAACTACTTAAATCCTCCTAAACAACAACAAAGGTAAAGAGACGAAAAACCTAATCGCATTTAAATGACGTACAAGATTTTGACGTTGTTGTCATAGTCGTCGTCTTCATCGTATTTATTGAAATTAGTTGCTATTGGTTTTGTTATTTTGCTGTTGTTGTTTTTTTTCTTCAGAAGCACGTTTCACTTTTTTTCTGAATATTTTTGGTATAAGTAACTATTCGAGGAATGCGAAAGAGTGTAAGCGTATTTTGTTAAAGGAAATAATCATTGAGTAAAACGTATGAAGTGGAAGAAATGGCAGCAGAGGTGGAAGCAGAAAGGGTAATTGAAATGCAATTAGGTGTGGCTAATAGCTCAGCTTATTTCACTTAACCGATTTCAGTGTTGGCTGTTGTTTGTTGTTTGTTTTTTTTATTTGGGAATTTGGTATTCATCATCAACTTTTCAATTCAAAGCTGTTTTCACTGATATACAATTTACTTTTTCCCTATGACGTACATAGTATTTCGTCTTCATTGACGTGTATTGCTTAAATTCAACACTTATAATTTAACAAGTTTTTCCACATTAAAAAGAAAATATCGTTTCGATATTATAAATTTTGATATAAAATGCTATATTTTATCTTTTATTTAAATTATTAGATTTGGTAGTTTTTTTTTCAGCACTCCAGTTGATAAGGCCAGATGCAGTCAGGCCGCCCTGTACCTGGTCTTTCCAACGGAGATTATGACATCCTCTGCTGCGAGTTCCTCCACCGTGGCTCGAATAAAACACCCTTCTAGCGGGAGCACTTTCTTCCATTCGCTCAACATGACCCAGCCAGCGAAGTCGCTGGATTTTTATACGCTTGACTCTGTCAGTGTCGGCGTACAGCTCATACAGCTCATCGTTCCATCTTATTCGATACACGTCGTTCACGCATATTAGATCATATATCTTACGGATTATCTAACTCTCGAACGCTCCTAACAGCCTCTCATCATTGCCGGTCAACGTCCAGGTCTCAGCGCCATACATCAGGATGGAAACGATGAGGGATTTATAGAGCGTTATTTTCGTCGGTCGAAAGAGCGCTCTGCTTCTCAATTGCCTACGGAGCCCGTAGTAACTCCTGTTGTCAAGAGTTATTCTTCGCTTGATCTCAAGGCTGAAATTATTGTTGGTGTTAATGCTGAATACTATGTAAACGAAATCCTTGACGACTTCAAAAGTATAATGGTCAACAGTGACATTTTGCCCAAGACGCCGTGGCTCTTTGTTTGTTGACACAAGGTACTTCGTTTTGTCCATGTGACATCCAGCTTTCTCTTTGAACCTATCCGTACGTGATTTGTTACACATACACGTGTGCAGACCTTTGCTGCAACCAAGTAGTGGTTTGAGTCGATGCTTGCACTACGTATCTTGCGTACGTCTAGTATACTGGAAGCGTGCCTTCCGTCGATCACAATGTGATCAATCTGGTTACGTGTGTTTTGATCAGAGGACCGCCAAGTGGCTTTATGAATATCTATATGTTGAAATATCGTGCTACTAACTGTAATGTTAAGAGCGCTGCGGGATCGATCTGTCTCATACCGTTGTTGGTGACTTCGTCGTGGAGACTGAATTTTCCGACTTGCGACCGAAGAGACTCTCCTTGCCCACCTTGGCGATGATGTCAGCTCTATATCTTCCAGCTGGATAGAGGCACCTTCCCTTTAGAGATTTCGGATATTCTAAGTGCATATCCGTCAATTGTTGTCCATTGGGCGTTTGCGTGAGTCGTCAACATTAGGGAGTTCCCATATCCGATTCTTCTTATGAGGATTCATTTGGGAATATTTCAACGGGGTGGGCTCCAAGCTGGACGCAAAACTGTTCATTCGAGGCCACAGGGAAGCCCGTCGCACACATTAATTAGCTCACTGACGTCTGTCAGATCGCTATCCAGGGGACGCCACGATGGGACGGAGAAGCGCAAGGATCGAACATGGACTCACGATTATTGTGCGACCATCACGAACTTTACCTTGAGTTCTACTTCCAAAATTCTACCCCGAAAGCTTCAACTCATTAGAATTAAAAAATTTCAATAGTAATGTTTGTCCCATTCTCTACCACTTTAAATTTTAATACTTATGCTAATGTTTAATGTCATGTCACTTTTATGACGTAAGTGATATTTCCTTAGCACTCCGTCCAAAATCTGTTTTTATATCTATTTAAGTATTCCCTCTTAATATTATCTTAAATATATGGGATTTAAATACATCAACGGAGATTTACGCTTAAGCTTTGTAACAATGTATAAAATGGAAAAGAATTTTGTTTTTAATCGCAAAAATATTCTAAGGGAACTTTGATGTAGCTATTAATTATTTGCCGGTGTACTTTCCTCGCATATTCCACGAATGAAAAAAAAGTATATACTCAATTATATTTATTAAAATAAGAAGTAAGTTTGGAAAACCATTAAAAGATTAACTAGCTCCTTATAATATGTGTAACAAGAAAGCAGAAATGCAAAACAAAAATAAAATAATACGGCAATTATGAGTAAGCGTGTTCTCATAAGATAAGATAAAATAGAAAAGTATTAAATAATGCCACTGGCTTATATAAAGAAAACAAACAACATACAAAATCAACAGGTGATTGATTTCTTTATTCTTTAATTGATTAAATCTATAGTCTCCAGAAAGTATTTCTAATTGTCCAATCCATTTTCAATTACCAATCGCTATAAATGCTTATTTAAATATACCCTGCTAAAATAAATTCTTTGGTTCGTATCATAATATTATATGTATGTAGTAAAAACGTAGTTGATAATCTCTTTGTTATTATGTTAGGTCTGGAAAAAAAAGGTATAAGTTGTACTTTTCGGTTGAACCAAGCTTCAAGGGACCGGTTTAAATAGTTCGCTCCAAGTGATAACTTATTTTATTAAATAGATTCGCAACATTTTTGGGATTTTAACTAAGAATATGGAAAGTGATAAACTTCGATCTCATTTTCGTCGACATATACAACCGTCTTAGTCTTAAGTGAAAGAAGTTATATGTGTTTAATAAGAATTAAGTTTGCACTTTTCGAATTGGATCGTCTTAGCCGAAAGTTTATTTTAAACGGCCTCATTATAAGCGAAAAGTGCTGTACTGTTGAAACCATTACCTACGGATATTCTCTGTAACTTATTGGTTTATTATGTACCCTATAGAGACATTGCCGGTTTGTCCTGTATCGATTAAATCTAAGTTTTTAGCAGTGCGACCAATGAGTTTATTGTAAAAGTTTCAATTCCTAAAAAAATAACATACTTATGATTTTAAAATTTGCTAATTCTTGAAGTTTTAAGATAGCCTCCAAAAATGTATATAAAAGCCACACACTGAATCTGAATATGTACTATATATAAATTCTAGTTATCTTCTCCTCATTCTTATTTTGTGAAGGTAATCAACTCGCGAGAAACAACTCTGTAACTACAAAGCATATATTGCTTGCTTTTACCGGTCAGGGTTACCAACTGGATTGTTTTCTCCCAATGTCTCCATGCATTTTAAATTTCGGTCGAGCTTTGTGGTTAGTAAATTTTTCTTCTGAAATTTTTATTTAATTTTTATCTATCAAACTCAGCGTAGCAAGCCAGGGCACTACCAACAACGCCACGGCGACCAAAATATTGAATAAAAATATATATGTAAAAGTTTTCTGACATATTTTTTAGTCACTGTTGGGATGTTGCAATGGAAATACATTGAAATGGAATGAAATTTGCTATGTGATATTTTATTTAGCTTTCCCCTTGTTAGATTCAAAAACCGTAACGATTTTAGTGCTGAAGTTGAATCTGCCAGCAGGCTTTTTCTATCACGTCAAGATTTTGAGGTATCTTAACCCAAGTTGATCTTTTTGAATTTGGCTATTTTCGCGGTTTTGAATCTGAAATGTTTGTTCTAATTTTTTAATTATTCTATGTAAAAATTAATATTATTTATTTGACATGTGTCAAAGTAAAAAATGCTCAATTTGGGTAACCATTTCATCACGAATAGACTTACCCCTGAAACCGTTTGAAAATTATTGATACTTATTATCAAAATTCGTGCTCTGTGAAAAGAAAAATGTGTTTCGCAAGCTATGTCCATTTTATGGCCGTCATAATCGACCCACAGAGCAGCTATTCAGCTCATTGTAAATCGTATCCATAGAGTGCGTACCGAAGAGAATATTGCTGCTGTATCCGCCAGTGTTGAAGAGGGTTGTGATATGTCCATCCAGCGCCGACCACCTGGAAGATTACCTCGGACTTAGCTGGTGCAAGAACTGAAGCCAGAACTGGCGACCTACCACAATGTCGAATTTTCGGTGAATTCATACACGATGAAGGCCGCAACGTTACGGGCAATGGAGAAAGGTGCCGAAAATGCAAGAATTGGACTCGGCCGAGTCCATGTACCACATGCCACACTGTACGCGAAAACCGGCTGGGTGTTGTTGAGAGAATGGAAGCAGGCGCTAAAAGCGTGTTTTATTCGAGTCACTGTGGAGGAACGCACCCAATTAATTACCTGCTACAAAAACAAAACCCTTGCGAATCAAAGAATGGTTGACAATTGTCGAATTGTTGCTGCAACTGCACGGAATTGGAGCTACAAGACAATAACAATAAATTTTAACAATTAAAGTCAAGTAATACATGCACATTTGTTGACTTTACCTACCGTGAGTTTAAAGATACACAGACCCAGAAATGTTTTAAATGTAAGCGCAACTTGAGGATGCATTAGCAACAACAACAAGTTACAATTGCCACTGCAGCGCGCATTCACACTGAAGTAAAAGAAAATTTGTGTACAAAAAATCAACCCCACGTACAACAACAGCAGAGATGGGCGCCTGTAGTAAAAACGAAAACATGTGCATGTGTTGAATGCGGGCAAAGAGCAAAATAAAAAATTCAATATTTTTATTTTAAATTCCAAAACAAAAAGTAGGTAGTTATCTTGAGTTTCCGATACATTTTTTTTAGCAGGCTTGACTGTGAGCTCAAAGTATTCCAAGTGACTTCTTGACATTAGTGCAACATTTGCATGACTGCCTACAATATTCTCGCACTCATACTCATATTCATGGTACATAAAATCAACACTTTTTCGACATAGTACATATTCACGAGTTGATATAGAATGTTCCTTTACGTTTTCTTCTTTTGCACGTCTTACAATTTTAACATTAAAAATGTTTACCCTAATTGCAACTGCTGCGCAGTTAAATCAAAAAAATGCACATGCTTCCCTTTTTGTTTTTGTCTTTGTTGTTTTCTTATTCACGCTAACTGCAACGCATGTTGCACACATGTGCAATATTGTTGTAACTGATCGTTGCACATGCTCAAATGTGCATTTATAAAGAACAATTCAAGTAACAACAACAATAACACCAATAACACCAATAACAAATAAAACAATAAGCGCTAAAGTGAATGCTGGAAAAAAATTGAGAAATAAAGAAATCAACAAAAATCACCAACGAACGACGGTTACTTACAACTACGGGTAGGTGCATATACTTATGTATATATGTACGAGTATGTATGCAAATTCATATTAGGCGTGACCGTTTCGTAAATGCCCTCAGCGAGCGCATGGGAAGCTCTGTCTGCTCTTTCTTTCTTTCTTTCTTAATGAACCCTTAGGCGCCTTAGCTGCTTTATACTACCAGCTGCATTCGCGTCAGTAATTTTCAGTCTGTCTATGTAGTAAATATGTAATAAACATGGGCTTTGGAACCGCTATGATGCTAATTGTTAATAAATATAGAACCTCTTCAAATTTAATTTGTAGTCCTCCTAAATTTGTGAATAAGCAAGTTCAAAAATGTTTCTGTCTTCATAAATCTTTTCTTTCAAAAATTTCTGTCTTTATTTGGATATGTTTAGGCACGGCAGATGTGGGTGATAGAAGAATGATTATGTGTGAGTGTGTGTGGAGGGCCCAGGCCGAGCTTTTTCCGCATCCATTCATGTTATGAGTGTTATATGGTATTTGTACATGAGTGGAAGGGACCTACAGTTTAATGCCGAATCCGAACGGCGAAGTGAAAAACTTTCATAAACAATTTTTACTCTTATAGGTTTACCATTACCTGCCAAGAGGTGGCAATAGAAAAATTTGTATTTTCACTTGAACCGAGTTTAGAACCCCCGCACTCCGCGTAGTAGTCCAGCACACTATCAAATTCTCCACGGCGACCAAATGTGGTTTAATGTATAATAAATACATTAAAAACATATACCTATCAGAGAAAATAAATAAATATAAAAATTTATATTATTTCTGATTTTGCAAAAATCATAGATCTTAAAAATGTAAGAGCATCTTTTGCCAAATTTCCAAGACTAGAACGAATTTTTCTACAGAAATATCCAGATGAAAAGAAATAAGTAACGCTCCTATTCCACGCTAGTGATTCCTACAGTACTTAAAAGTTCATACTTAAAAGATCATAAGCCTCTCAAAGAGAACACCCACAATCTCCTCTTTACAAATATGCCAGTTTCTTGAGAAAGAATGTATTATGTAAAAATGACTTGTGGTTAAACTTCGAAAGAATTTGCACAATTTTTATAACAAACTAATCCAGAAAATCCCGGTGTTAAATATTTGAGTTCGTGCGGGCTTGGAATTTTAAATTTTCCCGCAATCCCGGGAAGCTTGAGCCCGGGATTGGAACCTCTAACACACATACGTATTGTTTTCCAAATATATACTATGTAGACTTAAGTTAAGCCAGGGTCAACAAAATTTATATTAACTCAGTGCCAAGTGGCACTAATAAACAGTAACTCTGTAAATGTAAACAAAAGGAAAATAATAGCTCCGCTATTTACTTACAAGGAAACAAACAGCTCAAATAAAACTCCATTTGACGAACAATACAATATGTACAAAAATAAGAAAAATTGCCGTGAAAAAATAAAAATAATATCAACCTCAAAGAGAAAAAATAGAAGCTTAATGTCAAAATTACTGCGGTAGCTTGACAAAAAAAAAAGAAAAGGAAAACCGTATGAAGGATAAACGCGCGTGCACACGCTCCAATATACAAACACACGCACAAACATGCGGCGCATACATGCAAAATGGAAGCATTAGAGGGAAGAAAAAATAAGTAGTTGTCACTATGAAGCAACGGAATAATTAGCAATTACGAGCAAACAAAAGTGTTGAAAAGGGAAAAATAGGAAAACATGGAAAAATAAAAACAAAAAGAAGCCAAAAGCTTATTATGATGATGGACGTAGCTGGCAGCAGGTCCAGCAGCAATTGTTGAGAAAAAAGCTCAAAAACGCCTTATGGTAGCCGCTACCAATCAATTTATCAACCTACCTATTTAGCTTGTTTGTTTGTAAATATACATATGTATACACATATATATGTACATGATTATATATACATATAGTATGTATAAACATATGTATGTATGTATTAAGTATTTGAATACACAAAATACTAACATATATGAAAAAGAAATAACAAAGCATGGCAAAAAAAAAACCGAAAGTATCTGTTGCTGTTGGCATTACCGCTGTTGTTTTGATGTGGTGGCTGTTGTTGTTGTTGCTGCTGTTACTGATTTCTTCTTGTTGGCTTTTCAGCAGCTAGCTGCTATCAGCGGGCTTGAATGCTTCCTTTGCCGCAACGATGCCAACCGGAGCAAACAAAAACGGCTGACTGTACGGCAGTAACGTCAGCCGTAGTGGATGCATTTGTGTGCGTACGAACAGGAAGTTGTTTTATACATTTGAGGAAGTTAGACAGCGTCGCTTAAGTCCACATACATTAGAGTGAATTAAATTATGTATAATGCTCTTAATAATGCTTTTTACATATAATGGAAACTATTTTCTTTCATCCGTATTATAAAAGAAAGTTTAAGCAGCAAATTGTATCATTTCTGAAACCTGCTTTTCCTTCGATTACCTAACACGATGTCACAAAACTACCAGTGAACACATAAGCTACTCTGTCAGGTGTATGTATAGCTAAGTATATATGTATTCGTATCATACGCACATATGGTTTCATTTCACCTATACAAGATTCTTGTAAAACTCACACATACACGCTTACAAAATCAATCCATACACAAAGACAGGCGCATATATTTGGAGCAACAACCCTTTTTGTATAAGGGACTGTGTGTAGATGTGTGTGTGTGAAAATGTACTTGTATGTATGTGTTTGTGTTAGTACAAACAAGAACATATGTTTTCTGGCATACTGTTGCTGTTTTTGTTACTGCTTCTTCTTCTTCCTTTTCGTGCTGCTTTTGCTGCTGCTTCTTCATTTGTCGTGTGGCTGATTGCTCTCCCGTAGCTTTGCTCCGCTACTGCTGCTGCTCCGCTTCGTCTACTACTGCTTCTTCATTACTTTTGCTTTCATTTTCAGTTTCGCGACACTCTCGTCGTGTGACAATCGAGTGAGTGTGCGGTCTGTTTTGTTGTTCTTCAATCTGAGGCATGCGCACCACCGTAAATGAAAACGGAATAAGAATAACAACAATATATTTGCCTATGTATTTTTCCATGTATACATACATAAGTATATGTGTGAAATGATTTTTAGGCAATTGTGAGATATTTTATTACAACGTCAACAACAACGAACACATAAACTTCTGATAAGGCGAGTGAGCATGAATGAACTAACATGTGTGAGGGTGTGCTATTGTTGCGCAAAGATATGAGTACGTGTGCTCTCGCTCTCCTATTTCTCTCTCTGAAATGGCTATACAAATATATATACATATATACTATAGTGTTGATAAGTACATACAATTTTTTAAGTACCTAAATTAAATAAAAATAGTACCTTTTTCGAAGCCAATTGTAGCTTAGAGAAGTCGTGGTCACGTTTTTACTCGTAAGTTCCCCTTTTCCGCTCTCGTCCACGAAAGACAACTTGTCATTTTGATAGTATATAAATGGTACAATTCAGATCATAATCAAGTAAAAACATGGATTATTAGTTGAAAATGTATTTTATAAATTTCATAAGTATTCCATTTTGTACAGCACTTCTACAAAACCAATTTATTCCTCAAAATTTAATTTCTTGACTTACACCAAAATCACCCTCAACGGTTCATATGATGCTAATACATAATCAAACACATGTTTAACAGATTGATAAGATAAACTTTCAGAAAATGTAAAATTTTCTATAGTTTGATAGCAATCTAACAATCAAAGCTCAACTAACTAAGGCTATAAATTTTCAAATAAAGTTCCGAATTTACCAAAGAGCCGGGTTTTTGAACTGCCTTAGTTAAAGATTTTACTTTAAAAGTGCATTATTATGATTAGGTGAAATAAATCCAAAGTCCCTTAAATTTCCATTCAATCATAGTGCATTATTACTTTTGTAAAATTATGACTTTATTATTTTTATTGATTTTGACCGCACAGTAGTGTTTTTATTGTTTTACTTTTTTCTCCCCCCTTGCTTGTGTCGAGATCTGAACCCGGGCACACTGCGTAGCAGGCGAGCATACTACCAACTGCGCCGCGACGACCACGGAAAATGTGCAATTATACCTAAAATATCAACACTGATATGTAGTACACATATAACCGTTAGAATCTGTACGTGTGTGTTTCGTTAAATTCTCCGACAATTTTTATTCATACTTATGTATATATGAATAATGTATATGTATATATAAGTAATGACGATGTGGTTGTTTCCGAATGCTCATCCACAAACACAAAGTTTTTGTTATTGTTTCTTAACTTATTTGTTCTTGTTTCTTATAGTTGTTGTTGTTTATTCAACGACTGTTGTTTTTTCGGCACTTAGTCGATTTGCTCCCTAGCTGTTAATCGGTGTGTGTGTGTGTGTGTGTGTATGTGTGTGTGTTTTGTGCTGGCTATATGTATGTGTGTTTGCCTGTTCTTGAATGCGGTAACGTTCTTCTTGATACACGCACGCACTGTTGGATTCGTCGCCGTCCATCGCAAGTCGTACGTTCGCTCGCTCGCTTTTGTGTTTTTCGTCGACGTAGTAGTAGTTCAAAAAAAATCGTAAGATTATTTTTATAATTTTGTCTTTTAAATCTTTTTCAATGCATGCACTTGTGGCAAAAGAAATATAAAGTATAAATAAATAACAATTTTGCTAATTTTAATAAAACAAAACAAAAAACCAAAATTAAATTAATTTAAAAATACCCAATACAACAATTTCCATTTAACAAAGTGCGCGGTGCGAATTTCTTCATCAGCAATCAACAAACATTTGTTGTTCTGTTTCCTCTGTGGATACGCGGTATTTTCTAGTTTGTTTGAGAACTTTGTGCGCTATTTTAAAATTAAAAAAAAAAACCAAAAATAACAAAATATCTGAAAAATAAAATTAGATATATTTATTTTTATTATTGAAACTACTCGACACCTAAATATAAAAACTCATTCACTTGAAATTTATTTTTGATTTTTTCTTGTTGTGTTTTTTTAATTTAAATTAAATTTATTCAAACAAATACAAAAAAAAAAAAAAAAAATTATCAGCAAGTGTGTAAAATTAAAATAAATATTATGAAAGAATTTTATATACAAATATAAATTGAGTAGACAAGACAATCAACAAAACGAAAAAAAAAATATATAAAAATAAAAAATGAAACAAACAATAAAATAATTTTTTTGAGCCGCCTTTCATCGCATGCAACTTTCTTTCAAAACCTAATAAAAATAAATTACAATACTAAAATAATTTTTGTAATTTTTTTTTTAAGTTTTGAAAAGAAAGAAATTTTTACGAACAAATATCTAGAAAATTTTTTAACATTTTCTACCAAACACAAATATGTTAAAATTTTTAAAAGTAGATATTTATAACAATTATTTTTAGAAAGTTGATCGATTTATTTGAATTCAAAACAAACATTTTAAAGTATGTACGAAAAGAATATAGATTTAATCGGAAAACTCGGGCAAAAAACAACTTATGAAAACAAATAATTTTAAGTATATCTAATTAAAAATTAAATTAATGGATTTTAAACTAAATTCTTAAACAATTTATCAGTGGAAAAGTGTATTTTGTGTAATTTTTTACACTTTTATTTGTGAACATAAAATAAAACATTAAGAATATCTACAAAAAAAAAACAGACAAATTTCTACAAACAACAATAATTTTTGTGGCACGTTTTTGAAAAGATTTCTGTCCAAACACACAAATCGCACTGTAAGTGTACACAATTTATTACATTTAAAGCTTTTGAAATATTTGACCGATTTTCCAAACGTTAGATCTGACTTGATATGTTCGCTGTCAGGTTGCCTGCGTTGAGTAATAAAATATAAAAACACACTATACATATGTAAAATAACAGGTCACAGTTTTGTAACTAAGATAATTAGCTTTAAGATTCTCGGGCGAAATCTGTTTGAGTCACAGCACTTTAAGTAAACATAGCACTTTTAATAGAAAAAATTGAAAAAATTTCCCAAAAAGAGCACATCCTATTCTGGACGTGTTTTTTGGTTTTAGAGAACTTTGAATGACTCGTGTTTTATACTTTTTAAAAATTTGGTAAGAAATTACATTTGAGTTTCTAGAATGGATCTTTTGAAAGACGAATAGCTCATTGCTCATTGACAGCTCAGGTGAATTTCCCAAATTTTAGTTTTTCCACAAATCTATTGTTCCATTTGCATATCAGGGGTTTTTTTTTTTTTTTGTAACAGAAGAAAGACTCCAATAACACTCTCATAATTTGAGTATTTAAACTTTATGCTATTATTTAGGAATGAATGTTGAACTTTATTGTAAAAATTACAATGAGTGTGCTGCTGTGATCAATAGCAATAAGACAAACTCTTTTGCGCGTATATCTCTTAACTTTTGTTGTTGTTGTTGAAACATGCTTACACTGTCCTTTTCTTCATAAATATATATATATTTATATAAAGTGATATTTAATTGTTTTGTTTGATTTTGTTCACTGCAAGTCTCATGCTGATAAAGTCTCATCGGTTTCTTGATTTCACACCATTATGCGAAGTTCACATCATCATTGCTCTTTATCAATAATTTTGTTGCTTCTTTATTTTTTGTGATTATTTGTATTAATAATGTGTATATAATTTTTCTTTTTTCTTCTTATATTTATACATTTTTTATTTTTATTTTTTTGATAATATTTTTTGATAAGTGTTGGCTAGTTGATTGTCGCTGTTGTTAGTGGTCCTGCTGTTGTATGCGTCTGTGCAAATTACTTATCAGTAGCAACAACACGTAATCTTCTTGCATATGAATATGTACGAATGTGAATGTGCATTCGATAACGTTGTCGAAAAGGCAAAAACCAATCATAATTCCGCGACCAACTTCGTTATTTTTGTTTTTTTTGTTTTTTTTTTTTTTTTTTTGTTGGAATTAAAGTTTGTACATATTGAAGTGGTTGAACGAAACTGAATTTTCGTTATATTTATGTTTACGCAAATCGTGGAAAAAGACACTCATGCTTTTCTATATTGTAGCAGTGATTAATTTTATTTTAATATTTCAAATAAAATATGATTATGCAATAAATTTGTGCAAAAATTCGCGCTTATCTCTTGGAGTAACGTGTCTATGATTCGGGGTCTAAAAATTTTAGATTCTTTGGAGTAAAGATTGGTTTCTGTTGAAAAAACTAACAAAATTTAATTTAAATCCAATAAAACAGTTAAGCTAGGTTCTTAATGTTGTTAGGGTAGATAGTGACCTCTAATTCAAATTATATATAATATTTTAAACCTCTAAAGCTTTGTGTAAAGTGAAAGGAGAGATTTTACGTGGTGATATGTAACATAAAGATCGTTGACTTAGATTGAAACAGGGGCTGGGCGCAAGGCACCAAATCACTGCGGCCAAAAAAGGCCTATTGTGAAGAAGATCGTTGAGTTAACATTTTAATTATATCTTCATCATATTACTGCTAATGAAGGTGCCCTCGGGTGGTGGTTCCTGGAACACATGTATATTTCGTGACCTTTTCAGTACATGTTTACAACTTTACAATCATAGAAGTCGATCTAACTTATTTAATCTAATTTTTTGAAACTTATTTATTTACGAGTACTTAGTTTGTTTTATTTCTGGACTTAAATTACTTTCTTTACTTTCAGAAAAGAATTCATATTCTTAACAGTGATCCTAAAAATCGTTCAAATTGATCTTCTCTGGATCGTATTAGAGCAGTTGATCAATATGTAGATTCTTTTGTAAGTTCTTTGGGTACATTTTTCGCACCCAAACCAAACCAAAACCAGATATGTGACTAGCATACGAGTACACTGTATTCTTAGCTATGTATTATGCCGCTGACATTTCACTAGCTTTTAACAGAGTTAATCATATTTGTCGTGATGTAAATTACGGCTGGTTACTACGAACACTCCATGCTAATAGAGCATCAGTTTTTTTATTTGTATTTATATACATATTGGACGATGAATATATTATGGTTCATATTTATATACACCCACATGATTAGTAGGAGTAATTATTTTATTCCTGATTATAGCTACAGAATTTACAGGAAATGTATTACCAAGAGGTCAAATATCTTTTTGAGGAGCAACAGTAATTACAAACTTATTATCTGCTATCCCATATTAAGGCATTGATTTAGTTTGATGAGTATGAGGAGGATATGCTGTTGATAACGCAACACTAACACAATTTTTCGCATTTCACTTTAATCTTTCTTTTATTGTCATAGCAATAACTTTAATTCACTTATTATTTCTTCACCAAACAGGACCAAATATAAATAAATATGTATTTTCATAAAAATGTGTAGCATGGTGTGGAAAACATCTTTTTGCAAACTTTTAAAGTGTTTCCCTATAGACGTTTGATTTGTATGTGGGCAGGGGTTGCATAGACCTTCCATAGCACTCAGTCTATTGGACCATTGTACTTTGTCCAGATAGGGTTAGGAGAAAGCGAAGTGGATAAGCATAGGGCTATGACGTCATATACACTGGTTGGACCTGGATGTATAGATTAACGCCGATTTCGATTGACGGAGTGACAATTTATTATAACTTGGTGGTTTTGCTATTGCCTACCAAGAGGGGTACTTATACACTGAATTATAGTTCTGGTTCACCTCGTGGTCGCTGTGGCGTAGTGTGTTGGGCTGCTACGCAGAATGTCCGGTGTTCGAATCTCGGCACAGGCAAAATCAAAAGTAGAAAAAAATAATATTTCTACACGGCACCCCTTTTGGCAGGCAATGGCAAACCTACAAGAGTAAAAATTGTCATGTAAAGCTTTTCCCTTCGCCGTTCGGATTCGGCATTAAACTGTAGGTCCCTTCCATTCATGTACAAATATAAAACGCACAACATGAGTGGATGCGAAAAAGCTCGGCCTAGGTCCTCCATGGGCTGTTGTGCCACTAAAAGTAAAGTAAAGGTTCACCTCGTATCGGTAGGAATATAAGAATTTTTATGAGAATTAACAATTAGACCTTGACGGAAATCGAATTCGCAACATCCTGAGTGCAACTCTAACGCGGTACCCACTATGCTATCGTCCGTTCCCCTTAGTACTGATAATAAAATTTTCAACTTATTTTAGCAATAATTACTTTTAACAAAATGATTCAGATATAAATTTGTTACATTCAGTTGATTCAGTGAAAAATACAAAAATATTCCAATCAACATTCTACTATAGGCCACTAAACACAATATTTTTCATAGACTTCATTTGAGATTTCTAACGAGGTTTCTAATTTATAGACTCTTGACCATCAATCAGTATCGAGAAAAAATGATTTGTAGCAAAATTTAATCTTTTCACATCTTTTGTATAGAGTCAAAACACTGTGATGTTTCTTAGCATAACTGAGATCTTACTGAAATCGAGTCTACTGAATGGAGAGTCTCAATGAGGGGGTCGTGAGCGAATGCAAACGACAGGGCATGCCACTTCAGTTATCCCATCAGTGTACCGACATGCCACTTCAGTTATCCCATCAGTGTATCGACATGCCACTTCAGTACTGACATCCGTGACTCTATTTTTACTCTGGGCAAAAATGTGTGGACGCAGTTGTTTATCTGGGCCTTGACCTCACCGAACACCCAGACAACGATTAAAATTAAATCGATGCATACGATGCAAAGAATTGGTCAGATCAGGACACGTGCCGTTCCGGTCGCAGGAAACGAGCCGGTTATTGAAAATAATTGTACAATATAATTAAATATGTTAGAATAATTCTGATGCTGGTCGTTTCGTTTCAAACGTTCGTTTTCAAAAAAGTAATTTTCTGCCGCAATTAACCGGAGATTGCCATACAACGTCCATTCCTTTGTTAAGATTCAGGCTATGGCGATTAAATGCGAATCAACCAGTTTTCACTAAGATCTTCAAATATTTTACACTGCAAAAACAATTAATCAATTTAAAAAAACAAAAGTTCATAAGTTTTAATTATGATAACATCTTATTGTAAATTGGCAGAAAAAACCCAAATATTATATCAAGAATGAGCGAATGTGAAATGAGTTCTTCATTGGAAATTCTTTTTTTTTTTTCTTTATTGCAAAATGCTCTACACTTGAGATTAGTACTTAGCTAGTACTAAAATTTTGTTTAGATATAATTTATTTATTTGCTTCCCTTCTTCTTCGTCAAGGTAAACAAAAGAAAGGTTCTGTGAATTTGACTTATTACTTGATTTGCACAATAAAATGACGGTTTTCATACACAGAATTAGTGTGGGTACTAAATTGTATTCCTATCTGGTTAGAAAGTATTATAAAAAAAAGTATTATGGCAAAAAGAAATCAGCAATAGAAAAAAAATAAAAACAAATGCTTTCATAATGATAAGCTTAAAATGATTGTCGTAGTTGTGGTTGTTGTTGTTGCTATTGCTTAGTATTTCAATGCACTATCAACTAAGTAAGTACCAACGTTTGAACGAGAGCGAGAGTTTCTTATAAATTATCAGTAGTAATTGAAATGTTAACGTTTTTCTTGTTATTGTTTTTTTATTGTAGTTTTTCAGTGTTTTTGCCTGTATCTTAATTTTTATTGTTGATTTGATAAGATATGCCATCATGCATGTCGTACTAACGAGTTCAAAGGGGGTAATTTTGAGGATAAAACCCATTTTCAATGAATATCTCATGCATTATGATCATTACATAGTTAGGAATAAAAAAGTAAATTGGCTTTTAAATTGCGTTTAAATAAATTTATAAAAGACCAGGCAAAAATTAGTAATTATTTTCCATTTGAATATATTTCTCAGTGACTTTTGTAAAATAGATGTTAATGTTCGGAGGAGGCCCCGTAGTAGGGATGCCTCTTAAGAATCCAGGCCACCGCCCCCTGCCCCCTCGTCGGCGGGCCTGTGTATATTTGTGTGCGTGTTTATGCTCTAATACGAATTTTTGTTCGAGTGTTTGATTAGTATGCATAACCTTGGCTTTGGCCACAATTATCAGTCAAAATTTTTATTATAAGCAATACAAATCAACAACAACAAGAAAATGAAGAGCTAACAAATTTTACAGATATTTGTTTAATTCTCTTCTTTAATCGAATTAATTATTAATTATTGATGATGTGATATGACAAAGTTTTACTCTACTTAATTTACTTACTTACATAGTTTGCTTAAACGATCTCTCGTGAAACCGTGACTCTAAATAGAGAACTCATCATTATAGCACTCTTACATAAATACTTAAAATCACTTCTGGCAACATTTTCTGATTTGATATTTGATCTTAAATGATCCCATGTTGAACAACTGTTTTTGGTTGATTTAGACTTTGAAGTAGTACCATCCAAGTTCATTAGACCATGTATCGAAGGATATAAGCTTCAGTCTCTAAAGAATCTTTTGTGGCGTTTTTTATGTTTTTATTAGCTCCATCATATGCATAGTGCCCTATAAAATCACCATCCTCTATAAAGAATGGATGTTGAAAATGTTAAATTAATGGAACGATGAACAAATAATTGCTAGAAGATAAAATTTTCATTAAGTATTAAAAAATACCTATTATTACATACTATGATGCTCTTTTCTTTTGATCGTACTTGATCGTACGAGCTGCTGTAAAAACCAGAACTTCTTTACTTTTCTTCTGGCTTTGCATAAATTTGATTTCTTATTACTTAAATAATAATTATGAATCAAAACCACAAGTTTTTTGTTTTTATTTCATTTGCGCATTTCTTTATTGACTAAGTATGTAAATATTGTTGGAAGTGAAACAAATTTCTGTATTATTTTCTATACTTTACTCGTATCTTGTAGAATGCACAAGTATGTTACTTATTATTTTTGTTCTGACGCATTTTTATAAGATTTTACACTATAATTAGAAGTTGCTATGTACCATAAGGCTCTTGTTAACACATCACGTTTTCGGTGGCATGAATTGGTTTCCATGAGAAACTCCTTCACTTGATATGCAAATAAATCTCTTTGCCAATATTTTGTAGTAACAAAATATGTAAAGTTCATTAATCTTTCAACTTGCATTAATTCGAACACAGTTCACACGAGTTCAAATTGCATTTGCTTGCATCAGAGTTTACAAAACAACGCTTACAAACTAACTTTTTTTTAAATTAATCACTACATATATTTTAGCATGTGCATAAATAAATTATTCATGAATGTGATTAGTTTATATGATGATAATAGTAAGAGACGTTTCAAATTGAACCTATCGTAACAGCTTGCCAAATCTGCACATGTCTCTAGTATCCCTAGAGTCTAGAAGCAAACAGTTTGACACCTCCTACTCTACATATGACGTACATACTTACATTCATTCATTCATATTTGTATTCGCCTTCACTCATGATTTAATCACTTTCATTTTTCATGTATTCATTACTCGAATATGAATTCATACTTTATATTTATAAGTATATGTGCATATGTATTTGTTCTTGTTATTTATTTGTTTGTTTGTGTATTTACCCACTTCCTTAAAGCTTGTATGTATCTGTATCCTTTTGTTAGGCTTCCTTTTATTATGAGTGTATATGTGTTTGTGCGCGTGTTGCCGTAGATACTCCTTCTAGATAATTTGATAGTATTCTTTTTGTTACGAAGACATCAACAAACAAAATAATGAAATAAATTGTAGTAAGAGATGTGTGTTTGTTGTTATTTGTGTTATAATTTTTATTTTCTGGTTTTTCTCTTTATTCGTCTACTTTTTCTAAAGCATTTTATGTACCCTGATACGATCTTTCTTTTTTTGTGTCTGTAAAATCAATACCCTTTAATTTGTATTAATATTTAAATTGGTGTTTGTTGATCTTTTGAGTTTTAGAGAGTTGAGTTAAAGAGAGAGGGATTTCATTGCACAATTGCGATACCCTTGTCTGTCCTGTCTTCCTTTCTCCAGAGTCCGATTTCCTAAGCAGATGAATTCATTCTCAAGGCTTCATAAATTAAGAGTTTAATTGAAATTTTGCACTTAATAAAAACAATAATCAATTTTCCAATTACATAAAAGACAATAGAGAAATTTTCCTAGTATAGTATATTTCCTTGCACGGTAGAAGCGAAACTGAAAACTATGACATCCCTGAAACGAAGACGGTGCTATTCTTGCACCGTGCAAGGACATATGTTAGACTTACAGAATCCCACTATTGTTTGATATCTAGCAAAGAGCAATCATAATGACTGAAAATGTTATAAAAAACAATTCCCAATTAATTCTAATGATATATATTTTACTACCTCAATCAAAAATATGGACGTGTCTAAAAATGTAATTGATTTTATAATTGATAAGTAAAATATTGCAATCGCTCAATCAAAACAATTGAGTAGAGTATATAACATAACACGCACAACATGAGTGTATGCGAAAAGCTCAGCCTTTGGCGCTACATGCGGTCATAGTTGACATTGATAAAACTGAAGTTCATTGTGGTAAAGGCATAACACTTGCCATAATGGCTGTCTGTCTCTTTATCAGTATCCTTTGATTGCATTCCATCTCTAATTCCCCCTCCTTCTTTCTCCCACCTATTAATCTCCCTTCCAATCAACACAATGCTCTGCATTCATAGGGGTACACCCTGTGCGTTAAATGTATCAGAAGAAAAAAAAAGGTATTACAGAATAGGTGTTAAAAATATTTTAGTCTTTAAATCAAATCCCAATGATTGAGAATTGATGAAAAATAAAAGGAAAATAAATGAAAATATAAAAAAGAATGTATTCTTTCAAAGAATTATCCTTTTACTATGTCTCAAAGAGCTTCAAATGGAATGTTTGCATAAACTATTGAAAAAACTGTGTTAGCTCAAATCCAAATAAAAGAATTTCTCAATATCTACTATGTCAAGATTTGGTGTAAACTTTTACCATAGATACTCGTATATTTAGACTGAATAATGTTCTTCTGTTCTGTCTATTCGACTGTCAATTTAAATAGAACAAGTAAATGAAGATGTCACTCCTTCAGGCCGCCCGCCTCACACCCACAGAATTAACTCAATACAGTAAATTCGCAGAATTAGAAGTAAGAAGTTAATTGGCTTATTTAATAATGAATTTACTGCAACCGAACAAACGAATAAAAAAAGAAAAAGTTACTTGGATTTTGTAAAACTTTCTGTTTCTGCTGGTTTTTTCATGTAACTGAAGGTTAAATCCGTATTCGAGAAGAAGAAGATGCTCGTGTGTGGAAGTGTGGTAATTCATAAGTTTAAAATTAAATCCTTAACTTAAAGAGTTCAGGAGACATACAAAGCAACCAAAAAAAAAAAAGACATTCAAAAATTATTACCAAATGTTGTTACAGGAAATGAGCTCATTAACTTCGGCCATATACATACATACATACTCGTATGTGTTTGTATAGATTTGTTTGTGTTTGTGTTTGTTTCTGCATTCGCGTATACTTATGTGTGTATTTGAATCAGGCATTTCTTCCGATATATTGATACAAATTTGTGATTTTAATTTTTATTTAATTCACATGCCGTTCGAAGTGACAAACTAAACTGGTTTTTGTTGTAATGAAAGTATGTATATTTTTTATTATTGTATTATTTATTATTTTAACTCATCTTGAATCTTAACTTGAGGTTTATTCATCCACAATAAGGAAAAGTGTTTTATGAGTATATTATGTATATAATGCAAAAATAATTGTGCATGGGTTTAATTTGCATTGTTCCATCGTGTAAATTTTTTTTATTTTCAGTACCACTAAAAATCTTATACAAGTCAATTTTATATTTTTTTTACAGCTCACTCACTCATTATACGTACATTTATGATAGTTACAAACTAATCAACTTATTTGCGAATATGTAAAGGAAAATTAACTATATATTTTTGCTGATTGAAGGTAAGTGGAAGACAACTATCATGCCAAAAATAGATATCATAAATACAAACAATATAATAGTAGAGCCTTATGTAAGGACTAAGTTTTTTTCCAATTACCATAACTTCAACTTGATACCAGTAAATCTTACTTATTTAATAAACCCTTAAGCTTCTGATGAACCGGTGGCTTTTAAAATTAATTACCACAGATATCAAGATACATAAGGAAATCATTACTAACCAGTGATATAAAAATATGCATTAGCCGTTTCAAAGAAATTATACATAATACTTCGGTACTTAAAAATGTCAATTCCTACACGGCGCCTAGGTATCGGGTTCCATAACAGACAAGCGAAGGGGCCATAAATCATTCAACAATATATTCTTTACACATATTGTATAAACTATCTAAGTATGTAGGATTCCCAAGTGGCCCGGATTTCGGGAGGTATGCCGGAATGTTAGTCTCTTTTGCAAGTCCCGTAGAAAGCATCTCCCGCATTATTCACATTAGATCCAATATTGATACAAAAATTTAACTAAAACATCACATTTTTCCCCGACTATGAATGGTTGACTTTTTGAAAGAGTACGCTGCTCTGACCAACTTCTCTTATGCACTTACTATTAGAGTTCAAGTTCTCGGTGGAGTACTGATGGGTTTTGCTGGTTATATGTATTATTTTGAAGTCGTATAACTTTGATGAATGAACTAAAAAAAACTCGTTTTGAAAGGTTTAACATTTTTTGTTTTGCACCAACTTTACTCCATCCCATTCTATTGTATAACCCATTTTTGGAGAATTTTCTACTAACCATGGTTTAATTTTTATGCACCACTTTTATGTTATTATGAGAAGTATTATTGCCAAGTGGTCGCTGTGGCGTAGTGGTAGTGCGTTGGACTGCTACGCAGAGTGTCCGGGGTTCGAATCTCGGCACAGGTAAAATCAAAAAGTAGAAAATAATTTTTCTACACAACACCACCTCTTGGCAGGCAATGGCAAACCTACAAGAGTAAAAATTGCTATGAAAAGCTTTTCACTTCGCCGTTCGGATTCGGCTTTAAACTGTAGGTCCCTTCCATTCATGTACAAATCTAACACGCACAACATGAGCGGATGCGAAAAGCTCGGCCTAGGCCCTTCATGGGCTGTTGTGCCATTAAAAGTAAAAAGTAAAAAGTATTATTGCCAAAGAAAAAAGTTATTATTTTAAGCGTGAAATTTTGGTGTAAAGTAAAAATGGTGGCCCTCTATAAGAAATTATATAAGAAGTATATGAGTTTCAAAAACGTCCCTTTTCTCCAGAAACAAAAGTTTTCGAGTTGAGAATCCTAATACTATGTGCTGCTGGTGCTCTCTAACCCGTTGCGATGATAATAGCTCGATGACAAAGTTCTTATATTGCCTTTAATATGCTGCTAGGTTTTGAAGGTGGGAGTCAAGATTTATTTAGTTAGTGATGTTGTTTCAATCAAAGATATTGCCCTGCAGATTGTTGTGTGTCTTCTAACTTTAAGTGTGTCTTGCAGATACGATTGACAGGCCAGATCAAAGCAGATTCCTTTCTAATGATACGAATATATGTAAGTAACTATGTAGATGTCTTCATAAGGAAAATAGCCAATGTATATAAACGTTTTCCTTTAGTTTTCTGAGATGTTTTCTGAGACGGCCACACTGTGCACTCTGACCGAGTAAGTAATTCTATGCAAAGAATTATATTACACGGTGGCCATTAGTGGCAGACTCTATTTAAATTTGCTGAAAAATTTAAATATTTCTATGTTTTTAACTTTTTTAGTGTAATGTGAAAAGGCGAGCTTCTTTTTTTCTAGAGTTTTCGGTTTAAAGTTAATGAGAATTATAAGAAGCTTTAAAATTACATCAGTTGGTAGGCAATGGCAAAACCTTATGAACCGCCTTTAAACTGTAGGTCCAACCAAGTGGTATCACAATGAACCGTACTGGCCTAAGTGTGTCTAACAGCCACTCTAACCTAACCTAGCTTTTTCAATAGAATACAGATATATAAATATTAAATAAAAATGTCATCATCGTATTTTTGTGGTATCTAAAATGCCTATGTCTGTCCAGGAAATGTAAAAACTTGATATTTTTTTGTTAATAAATATAATTAAAAAAAACCGCTACAACTTTGCTTTGCTTACCATTTGTACCTTTTTTAGTCTGTACACTCCCTGTATAAGTCTGTACACACCCTGTATAAGTATACAAATTGTTATCAAAAACAAAAACGAATCACATCAGCTCACTCAGCAGCTTAAGCTGCTTGCTTCGCAATATTAAAATCCACCATGGAAAATGAAATACGCGAAAAACCGATAGTAGGTGAATCACCTATGCAACATTTAAGCAGCAGCAGTTGCTTATTGCGCAGCGCCCACCTTTCCACACTCGTATTCGAATTAAAGTAAAGTAGGTACTGCACATGCTTCATGCTCAGTAAATCAGGATATTACATAAAACAAACGGAACTGGATGTGAATGAATTAATGAATAAGTATGCATTCCTATGTATGTATCTGTGAGCATGTGTGTATGTGACGAAGGCGCCAAAGAAAAAGCGAAAGAAAATTAATATTACTCCCACTGTGTAGTAGCTATGTACGAATACAAGTAACACACTTATAAATACCTTTAGAATTATATATGTGGAAATGTTATATTTTCTAGAAATTCTTTGATATTCTAATATTTTGAACACATAGGTAGAATTTTTTATATGGAATATATGATTACAGACATATTTTATTGAAACTGTCGTTTTCCTTGTTGAATGAAAGAATATTTCTTCTTCTTGCTCAAATTGGAAACAACAAAAAGTAAATACTAAGCAAACTTTTTTGAAAGTAGATCATTTTAAATAGGTGTTGGTGTTGGGATATCTTCCCTTACCCAGTATTAGAAGTATTGAAGTTATGGTGTTTGAAATGTAGGTCTTTAAATCTGTAGTATCAGAAAGAGCTGTAAAATAATACTATAGATATGTTCATTAATTAAGAATGATGGAATAAATAAATTCAAGATTCTCTTTTTGTTCAAATTTCGTATTTCTTAAAATGCAAAGTAAGAGGATGATCTAAATCTAGTGAATATCTGGAATTTTCTCTGAATCATTTTTGGTTATTATTACTAATTTGCCACAGAGTGCCGAAAACAGAGGAAAACATATACAATTTTTGTTTTTTACGGAACTTTTTGAAAGTTTTTTGAAATGGAGACTGTACATGTCATGGACTTTTTGAAAAAAAAAACTGTATTTAGAAGACGCTACGGTGTAATAACTTAAAGAATTCTTGCTTTGTTGTTTTTAGAGAAACCACGCCTACATTCTAAACAAATGGTCGGAGGTAAAAATAGTATTTCAGATAAATGATATTCAGAATAAAAAGTGGGGTGGGTCACTGAACAAAATATCCGTTGCCTTGTTTTTAAGGGAAAACAGCTTTCGAAGCAAATTTCACTTCTCTTGGGATACGCACTCAACAAAATATACACACACAAATTATTTTATATCATGATATATATTTTTTAAGAGCGGCTTTCCCCTAGAAACAAGAGACTACGGTTATTTTATAGTTTAACACCTTTTTTTGTTTTTTCCAAGGAACATTTATCTGCCATACTATTTTTTCTCCCACCATTTGTTTAGGATATAGGTTTCTCCCAAAAAAAATAGATACTTTTTATTCAAATAATCAATTTAGAATTATTTTTTAGAAATAAAAAAAGCATAAGATTTAGATTCTTCATACCAAAAGAACACCAAGCAGGTATTTAAAAAACAAACATTTTATATATTTTTAAATGTATTTTTCCGTTGTTGTCTGACACACCAGTTTACTGAAATGCAAATAAAAAAATAATGTGACGATTTTGAGAATATTCCAGTTTGTTGTTTATGTGTTATTTATTCTCTAACTTTTTGGCTTGGAGACATTTCATTCGCATTTTAGGTTGCGTACTGTGTTATGCAGGCATATTCGTTGCCTATTTTCGTAAAACTTTGGAATGCAATCTTTTGAGCAAAGCCTCTGGATAAAGTCAGTCTAAAATTTTACGATGACTTCTTCGTTTAAAACGTAGCTCATACCAGATTCCACCAAGACTCTCTGTTGATTCAGGTGCTTTGAAAAATATATGAATTCAAATTTTTAACTGAACATTTAATGAAGGCATTCTTTCAGAGCTCTTATTAGTTTTAAATTTTTACACAATGTTTTGGTTTTATGATTTTGGCCAACAAAAAACCTACAGTGAATATACATAACGAGCTTATCAAATTCGATGTGATAATTAAAAGAAAAAGAAATTTTTCTCACGTTCGATGTTGAATTTTAACACAGAACTCATTAAAACTTTATATTGTGATATGAGAACATAGGTCGATTTTTTCCAACATCTTCAGAAAATTGGTTTTAATAAAATAAATGTTAATTGATAGTGATTTTTTATACTGCGTACGCAGATTCAATTAAAATGAATAGCATTTGGATAGAAGCTTATGTCAACTGCCTAATTAAATTGAAATTGGCAACATGCCTAATGGCATGTAAAAGTAAAGCAACCTCGCACGTATACACACGTATACACGCACAACCATAAGTATATTCAAATACATACACAAGCGAGTCTTGTTTGTAAATAAAAGAAAGAAAAAGAAATATTTCCAATTAAAAT
The DNA here is from genome assembly GCA_958295655.1 of Palloptera scutellata. Lineage (NCBI taxonomy): Eukaryota > Metazoa > Arthropoda > Insecta > Diptera > Pallopteridae > Palloptera > Palloptera scutellata. The sequence goes on from OY282451.1 coordinate 47,436,942, forward strand.
TCAGCGTTTTTACTCCTACAAATAAAGTAATACATATAGAAAATAAAAAAAAAAAAAAAAAAATTTAAACGAAGAGTGTCTTTCTTCTGTGTTTCTACACCTTCATGCAACACTCTATGTACACACACACACACAGAGTGAAAGTGTGGCACAACACTGACACATTCACAAACATAATAATACAAAAAAAAAAAAGAAAAGCAAACAACATGGCTGTTATTCTCAATGGTAACATTTATTTCTATTTCAGTGTGTAGGATATTCTCTGTTGTATCTTCTCACATGCTCACTTATAGTATTTATGTGTAAATATCCTGCGGATATATTCAACCCTTCTTGCGTTCATTCGTGTATTTGTTTTCATACTTCCTTCCTTCCTTCTTTCCTTTCTTCCTTCTTTCCTTCCTTTATTACTTACACTCATTTCCTTCCTATAGCTATGCAAACATACATACCCACGTCTATGCTTGTCATGCTGTGAAGTATGCTGTGGAAATGTGCTCAAGTGGCTAAGTCACTAAAGTAGTGGCGCTTTTTAAGTTGCTGCGCCTCGTGTATCTGTGTTATCCATGAAATGTTGCTATTGTTGGTTTATTGCCAGCTGCCGGCACATATTTTTGTCTTTATGTGTTTCTTTTTGATTTGACAGTCCGCCCAACAGTGTAGTGGAAAAGTGAAAACGTTCAAGTAGTTCCTTCATGCAAACCAAGTCAAGTTTTGACCCCAAGCTAAAAACTACTTCTAACCACATGATTGGTTGGATACTTTTAAGGGTGCGAAATTGGTTGGAATTTTTCTAGCATACTCGTTGAACAGAGCCTGTGACTGATTTGGTGTACCTATGTGATATGGATTAGTTTTTGTTTCAGAATATTTCAGAATGACTTCTGAGGTCTTCATTCGTTTTTTAACAGCAATAATTTCTATACTTATACAGGGTGTGTCCCGACTACATTCTACACATTGATTTCAGAATTCTAACTTGGTTTAACTGATAAATACAAAATATTCGAAAATGATTTTAAAATATTTAAGAACAATTTTTATGATAAATAATTAGGTAATATTCATAACAGAAATAAATACCATATTGTTCCTAAATTATGTAAAAAATGGAAACTAATTAAAATTATTATTTATCATAGTTACCTACTTTTATTCTAAAGTATAATATGGTATCCCTAATAAAATATGCAAATACAAATTGCTTAACAGATTTATTTTTTTCCCCACAATTTCTTCTTTTTTTGTAAATATCATTCTACTGCTTCTTTTGCTTTTTTGTTTGTTGTACTTGTTATTTGAAAATAAATTATTGCATTTAAAAAAATGATTATGATGGAAATGTGGGTTGGCAATATACATATGTTCATACACACATACTGACATACATGATATGTTGTTGGGTTGTGTGATATTTTGTGATGTCACATTGCGATAAGTAAATTTATTCTTAATAAACAAATTGCTTCAATTTTCGCACCCCGATTCTGAATGTTTTGCTAATTAAAAAAATAAAGATAAACAAAATAAGGTAGATATGTGCAATTTTTGTTTAGTTTGCGTCTTACTTTTTTGCAATTTTTATTTTGTGTCTACAAAATTATAAAATTTGGAAAATAAGAAAATGTTACTTGTTGTAATTCTCATTTACTTTACAATATTTTTCAATAACAAGGATTTTTCTAATAATGGATCTATCACAACTCTGTTCTCTGAACTTGGTTATTCCTTTGGCAATAACGCTCATTATATTTTATTTATTTTAATTAATGTTAAAGAACGATTTAAGAAAAAAAATTTTTGATTTGAAAAAAGATGTCTGTCACCTTTGCTAGCATTCCCAAATGAGGTTACTACGTAATTAAATTTCCACTCTAAAGCAACAGAAGCGAAATGTAAAGCATGAAGGGAATGTAGCGAAGAGCAATTAAGAATATTATGAACAAATTTTCTAAGGTATAGAAAAAGTACTTGATTTTGAAATTGATTCCTCCAGATATTTAACACACGCAACTCTCATTATCATGCGACTGCCCTCAGATACTCGTACATATGTATGTAAGTAGCACTTTTCAGATTCTTAGCTGCTTTAAGCGGATCTTTAGAAAATGTTCAAAAAAAAGGCAACCAACTCATTGGTTGAAAGAAAGTGTGGAATTTTATAACCTTTCGCGGAAACCACATTAAAAATAGAAAGAAAACAAACGACTAAAAAGCGTCAACCTTTTTTATTTTTGTATAAATAGATTAAAATTTGCAATCGAAATAATTTAATTGTGTATCTTCCATTTCTGTGAAGGAAAATATGATATAAATTTTTCCATCATACACAAAAAAAAAAAAAAAAATCAATAAATCCAGAGGCGTTCAACAGTTTTCTACCAAAAAAATTAAAATTGGAATAATACAAATTTATATCAGTATTTTACTACACTGCGACAATGTTACTAAAAATATAACTAAAAAATTATTGCAAAAAAATAGAAATCTTAATTCAAACAATTTAAAAATAACTACCGGCAAAAAATTAAATACAGTGGAAAAAAAACAACCGCAGTCACGTGTGTAAATCAAATGGAATTGTTTTTGTATTTTTTATTTTTTTTTTTTTGCAGTTTATACATATTTGTTTGTGTTTTGTTATACCGATGTTACTAAAAATAATGACAAACTATGAAAATAATAAAAATGGAAACAAAAAAAGGCACACAAATTTATTTATTTACACTAGGGGAAAGCTGTCGGAAGTTGGTAGTTTTTGGTAATAAACTTGGCGAGTGAGTGGTAAAAAGTGAGTGGTTAATGTAAATGAAGTAATGGCTTTTATTACATTACATTAAATATGTATAATTAATTTCAATATAATTTGCAAAAGCCCTAACATTAAATCTTTCAAAATCGAGCTTTTGATGGATTATGATTAGGCGTACATAAAATTTTGCAGTCAAACACGCCCCTAGAATACTTCCGATATAAGGTATGCCTGTCGTAAGAGGCTATTAAAATACCCAACAGAGGAGGAGGACGTAACTATAAATGTCACAAGGCCCACATATATAAGTAAAGAAAACAGTGCGTAGTCAAATGTGCACACATCAAAGGGCACTGTAGAAAGATGGAGTAGGAGCGAATTTCCATGTCAATGATGACCAGTAGGATCTTGATATAATGGAATATTGGATGATAAGATTTGGAATGGACTACCTTAGCAAGCAGAGTGAAATCCAGCTCCCGCCCCGTTAAAACCCTGTCAGGTGTCAAAGTACGCTCAACGTTTCGCATCACTAAGTTCATGGTTTTGTTAATGTTACAGTTGCTCCCGCCCCGTTAAAACCCTGCCAGGTCTTAAAGTACGCTCAACGTTTCGCATCACTAAGTTGATGGTTTTGGCTCCGATGTAATATTTCTGATCAATACTGATCCAGCTATGAACACAAGGTCTCATACAGGCTTGTGTCAACCCTTGCATGGCCTCCCTGCTTACATTAACAACAATGGGATCGCGAGGTGACCACAAAACGAGCAGAGATACCGACTTTGAGAGGGGACTCAATCAAAATGAATAATAAACAACAAAACAAAAATATGATAAATGTTGAGGAGAACACAAACAAGGGTTCGAAAGCGGCGAATGAGCACAAGATTTACACGTTCTCCGGAGAGATTAGTTTCTAATACGGAGCAAACACGCTCTAATTCTTCACCGCCATGCTTGCAAAATGTTAATAAGGTGGAGAAATCGAATCCAATGGACAATTGGAGAACTTGCGGAAATGATGGGCGGTAAGCCGACACGTAGGTCGATACACCAGCCGATGAGAGACCTAGTAGAGAGCATCCAAGAATTCTACAAAAACGCGAAAACCATATACCGAAGGTACTGCAAAGGAGATAAGTGGCAGTACCCAGACTTCTCAATGGTTTAAAGCAATGATGCACGCAAAAATAAAGCAGTACCAGGAGGCAGACACGCCAAATGTGAGGCTTAACCGAACTCTTTCTGCAAAGGAAAGAAAGTCACGGGAAACGCCAAAAACGGTTGCAACTAAATCGAGCGTTACACCAAAGCGCCCGAAGTCGAAGGCGCAAACAACTGGAAGATGGAGAAAAAATTGGATAAAAGTTACAATAAAGGAAGATCTTTCTTACGCAGAAATGCTCAGGAATGTAAAAAGTGGCCCCAAAGCTAGCTGGACTGCGGCAGACTGTTTCAAGGATCAGAAGAATCCATGAGGGCTTGCTCAATAAGGCTGGAGAAAAAGCCGGTGCGTTTAGCAACACTGGGAAGTCAAACGACAGTCAAAACATTGACGCATCGCACCACCATCGAATGTAAGGACATAGATGAGATCATTACAAATGAAAACATATGAAAAAACACAGTTCGACCTGAATAGCGTTAGTATCCCAGACATAGTAAGTTTAAGAGAAGCACACGGTGGCACTCGAACTGCAATAATAAGCCTGCCAGCGGCTTCTGCGAAGAAACTTCTAGATGCTAGAAGAATAAACATTTATTCGGTAATATGTCGCATCCGTGAGCGAATAATGCTGAAAAAATCCTTTAGGTGCGTAGAGTATGAACGCATAGCAAGAAACTTTAAAAATCCGTCGAACAGATCAGAAACATTATAAAGAAGTGGTACGGATGGCAATACATAAAAAAATTACTTTAATTTTCTTTTTTTCTTTTTTAATTATACTATTTTTAAAACAATACTTAAAATATTAAAGTTTCAAAATGTTTTTTACTTCTCCTGAAAAATTTGAAGGTGTTAGTGCTTTTGTAAATTATGGCAGCGATATGTAGGTATATGAATGATCATAGCAGACTCGATTTAGTTTATTTATCTATGCACTGTAACAACTCTAACAAAAACTGAAGCCATCTCAATCAGACCTGGTACAAGCATTCCTTATAATCAGGAAAAGGTTTTGAATAAGTTTTGAAATAGTAAATTACTTTCATTTAAATATATTTTCGTGCAAGCCACGCCTACCTCCCACACAACTGTGAATATCAAAAGATATAATGAAGCAAATGGTAAATGCAGTTCAAATAGCTTCAGTAATAACTTTTAAGAAGAAAATTTTACAAAGAAATCGTCAAAAGGCAATATTAAAGAGTATAGTAAGTTAGGCTGAAAAGCAAAATATTACATTTCATGCAAAAACTATCGCAACTGAGCCTGACCGTTGAATGCAATATGGTATTTCATCTCAAAGGTTGTGTAGAATAGTAGGGTATATTAAGTTCGGCCGCACCCGGAATTAGACATTTCTAACAAGTTTTGTATGTACGAGTATTGGAATAAAAGATTATGTGTAAAGATTCGGTGTGAGTGTTTGCATGTATGTGTGTATGTGCGTATGCTTTACTTTGCTATTAGCAGCACAACCAACTTTTGCACACACAGTTATTACTTCTCCTCCTTCTCTCCATCGGCATCAACGAAACTCCTCCCTCGTTTGTTTGTTTATTTGTTTGTTTGCTTGTGATTATGAACTTGTTGCTTTATAAATACTTTATGAATTTTTATGGTTTATTTGTATGTATTTGTGTACACGTGCGTATATTTGTTGGTGTGGTTTGCTGTTGTTGATATGGGTGTGTTGTAAGCATGTGGTCATTATCCTTTCACCGTGTGTGCGTAAGTGTGTGTATGCATATGTATGTAGTTTTTTGTTGTTTTTTCCCTTTTTTCCAGATAAGTTTTATTTTGTTGCATATAAAAAAATGATAAAGCTTCATGTATTATTATTATTATTATTATTATTGGTATTGATTTTACTGTGTATGCTGAAATTTTATGCAATTATGCAGTAAAAATATTTTTTTTTATAAGATGCGTTCGACTTACATAGATCGAACTTTCGAACGCTTTCAAATCTATTTTACATAAGGTAACATATGTACAATACTATTAAGGATAACTGACTTTAAGCACATGCTTTAGACTATTGTAGGGCCCCTTCAGTCCCCCACTTACTTATATGATATAAGTAATGATAAATACAGCACAAGGTATAGCGTTCCTCTCTCACCTTGTTTCTTTTATTTAGTCCACCAGTGGAAAGCGTTGATTAGAGGAAGAAAACACTGAAATAAAGTTGCGATTGATAACAATTTTTGGAGCAGAATAAACACTTAATCTCTCTCAATAATGGTTTTTTCTCCTTTTTACAAATCGTTGTTGTAAGAGCAAACTGTTACATCATATTGCTTTTATTTTTAACGAAACGCTCGGTATAGGTCCTCCATAGGCTGTTGTGCCATTAAAAAAGAAAAAGAATTCTATTAACCCTATGACGTGCCCACTCTTGTCGGTGACTGGATGGATTCAATAGTACAAAGCTGCTTTTATTGCATGTAATTAATGTAAACGTTTCATGTGTTTATTTTGATTTGCTAATGTTTGTATAAAGGTTAAACCCAGCAATTTAGTTACATCTTTCTAAATCTTCTTCTTTTATTGGCAAAAACAGCCAATGGAAAGCTTAGGCCGAGTTTTTCCGCATCCACTCATGCTTTCTCTCTCTCTCTCTGGGCAATAAAATACGAAAATAGCAAGTAAACACGTTTGAAAATACTTACACTCCTTCAATGAATTGGTATCAGTTGCTCTTTATAGCAAGAAAAACGATTTTAGAGTTAATAAGAAATATATATAGTGAACGCTGTGGCGTAGTGCCAGTGCGTTGGAATGTTACGCAAAGCTTCAGGGGTTCGAATCTTCACACAGGCAAAATCAAAAATTAGAAAAAACAATTTTTATATACAGCACCACCTCTTGGCAAGAGTAAAAGAGAAAAAATTTCCAATGAAAAAAAAAACTGTAGATCCCGTCCATTAATTTATGGATGGATGCGAAAAGCTCGGCCTAGGCCCTCCATGGGCTATTGTGCCATTAAAAGAAAGAAGAAGAAACATATGAAGTTGGTTTAAAAGCCAATTAACCCCATGTTTTTAAACATCACATTCCCTTATGCAATAAATTTAGCAAATGATAGCAATTCATTGATCATCGGCCTTACATTCACTGCAGGGGGTATTTTATAAATGTATAATCGATTCTCATACAAACTTACAAAAGAATCAACCAAACGCAATGACGATTATCTTCAAATATTTTATGTACGTCATTATCCTTCAATCAATCATTGTAAAACACCTAGGATACAATCCCTCACTCACATACACACACACATAAATGCATACAAGCAAGAATGTAAATATTAATAAGGATAATAACAATAAGCAGCTGTATCCTATTTACAAAATTAATTTCTGCCATTAACCAATTAAATCATATCGTTTATTAATTATAGGTAGTTTACTTCTCGTCTTTGGGTCCTTAATTCTTACGGGGTACACAAGACGTTAGATCTTTTTAAAAGAGTTGATAAATTGCACTTTGTTTTAAGTTAAAATAAACCATAGACATAAACAAATATCCACTCAGCTGACACTAACTACTTATAGACATATGTATGTGCTCGTATGTACTAAATATGTGTTCTAGTATTTAAACGCACCCCCACACATTTCTTTTAACAATGTTAGCTAAAAGCTGCCTGCTACATTTAGATCGTTCGAAAATATAATTAAGCAATTCTTTAATCTAAGGAAAATATTATTTTTTTTTGTAAATTTATATTTTATTTGAACAACTAGCTTTTGATTTTATCTACAAACTGCTTCACATGAGCGTAAATATTAGCATATTTGATATTTACTAATATGTAGCAAGTCGTGATTTTCTAATTTATTTGGTAATATTTTTGTTCTGTTGTTTCTTATGAGCTACGCAGACACACCGAGTAATGAGAATGAGTTATCAGATAAACAAGAATTAATACTAATCCATTGCAATCAATAGTTAGTATTTCAATATTCTATGTAGGTAAAAGTTTTTTGTATTTGTAGTAATTAATCAATAATCGCTTTCGAAAGCACGGGCCTTTCTAAATAAACTCGATGTAAGAAACATTTTGGGACCAATATGACGCCCACTAAACTCTCCTCTATAATTTATCTTTGAACAGAAATGCTCTATTTCCTATCTTCAAATTTATAAAACAAAAAACCTATGGGCACTCATACCATATTTGCCTAGCGCCGTCAAATAATAAAGTGATGCAAGCTATTCACCTGGTTTGAGGTCTAAAATTTTCTTCTTCATATTAAGTAGTACAGTTTCATATTATATTCTGGTAAATAGAACGGAAGTGATATGACCTGTTTGTAAAATTGTTGTATGTAAATATAATATAATATATATGTATATGTATATATCAAAACTTCGAAATAGTTTAAATAGACAACGGGTTAAGGTTATGCAAACTATTCACGTGGTTCGAGGTCTAAAATTGTCTTCTCTAAATAAGATTAATAAAGTTTCACATTACATCCTGCTAAATAGAACCCAAGTGGTGTGCGCTATTTGTAAAATTGTTATAAATATGTAAATATAGTCATTAAAATTACAATGTCAAAGCTTCTAAATACTTAGTTTAGGTAACAAAATAAAAAAAACATATTTTGAACCTTATTAAGAAACTTTCTAAATTAGTTGTTTGTGTAATTGTACCTAATTATAAGTATATTTAATTAAAAGTATACACATATAAGTACCTAAGTACATGAGTATGTAATTATGTCAAAGCACTAATCAACTATCTATTTTTTCGTAATAAGTAGTAAATTCATCCATAACGTTGTCCACCTAATCAATATATGATAACTTGAATTGAATTCCCACGTTTATTATGTATTAACGATTATATTTAAGGGTATACTATACAACCATAGCTGATGTGTGTGTTTTTTTTTTTTTTTTTTTTTTTGATTTCATTTCAATTATCAAGTTGGCAATAACAGGATATTCATATACATACACGTTTTGAGCACACACACGTTTTGATGTAACTTCAAAATACTTATTTTACTTACTTTTAATGGCACAACAGCCCATGGAGGGTCTAGGCCGAGCTTTTCGCATCCACTCATGTTGTGCGTGTTATAACTATTTGTACATGAATGGAAGGGACCTACAGGTTAATGCCGAATCCGAACGGTGAAGTGAAAAGCTTTTCATAGGCAATGTTTACTCTTGTAGGTTTGCCATTGCCTGCCAAGAGGTGGTGCCGTGTAAAAAAATAATTTTTTTTAATTTTAATTTTTTTTTTTTTTGATTTTACCTGTGCCGAGATTTAAACCCCGGACACTGTGCGTAGCAGTCCAACGCATTACCACTACGCCTCAGCGGCCACTTCAAATAACCTTATAATAGTAATAATAATAGTAATAAAAAGCACACATACATATACACACATAGACTTTTGTATATGTACATATGAACAAAGACAACTTTAGAATATAAGGAAACAGAAAAAATTGTATTTCCGTGTAACTGATCTATTTGGTTAATTAACCTTAACTGTATAATTGATGATGACTGTATCGGTTGACAGTAAACCCCTGTTGATTTAACTTCGTTTGATTGTGTCTCCCATTTAATTGCGCTCGAAAATATTCTAAAATTATGAATTTGGCTAATTGCATTCACTGGGTATTTGAACCAGAAATTGTACATTTGCAGCGAAGCAATTAAACGGGGATAACTGTACAAATAACAATCAAATCGACTCGGCAAGTGTACCATATATATTCATGTGTATATGTGTGTGTGTGTGTGTGTGTGTGAAATATTGATTTTAATATTGCACTTAAGAATTTCATAAATTATTTTGACTATTTGACGTTTGTCGCATGTCACCATAGGAAAAAAGAAAAACAAATAAAAGAAACTGAATTTGTAACTTACCTTTTCGTTTGTTAGTATATGTATGTATGTGTAAGTGAAAGTTATCTGTGTGTGTGTGCGGTTAGATCCCAGTAGAAAATGCATGTGAAGTGCTTCTCGATTATTATCTCAAAGAGTAATCATTGTGCTCTCTCGAACTTTTCTTTTTATTCAATCACTTCGATTTCGCTGCCGAAGAACAGCTCATACCTAGAAACAATTATTTTCAAGCATCAAAAAATACATAGTATATATATATATTTTTTTATTATTTATCAATCAAGGAGTTGTAGGCTTAAACCTTCTTGATAGGAGGAGTTCTGAACTTTCTGCTTTTTATGCAATGATGTTGTGAGCAGCGCTTGCCGCTCATAAGCTGTTCTATCATGCCTTCCAATAGAAAAGCCTTAATAAATTCTCTACTGGGATGGGTGGTGGTTGTAACTAGTGCGTATTGTGTGCTTGATTTTCACTGATTTTTATTTAAGTTAAAATTCGTGTTTTTGATTTCTTTTTTTTTTTTTGTTTTTTGTTTTAGTGTTATTTTTGTATATTTTTGAGTATGCGTGTGTGCTTTGTGACTTTTTGTTATTGGGAAACGCAATGAAATGACGCAAGTTGATATCGTTGATTTTTATATGTTTAACTTTTTATATAAGTACTAACTACGTGTATGAAAAGCTCGGCCTAGGCTTTTCATGGATTGTTATGGCATTCAAAGAATGAAATAAAGAAGTAGGAATAACTACGCGTATAACAAAACAATGCTTGAGAGAGGTCTAGAAAATCGTGTTTCTTCATAAAAGTGTACCTTAGTTTTAAATTTGTCGCTGGCGCGTTGTTGGTAGTCAGCGGAGCTGCTATGTAGGATTTGAAACTAAGCGTAGACAAAATATTGAAAAGTATAAAATAAAAAAATTGATCCACACAGTACCACCTCTTTACTGTCAATGTGAAACCTGTGTACCGTATATAGGTATATGAGTATGTAAAAAATTGCTTAAAGTGAAAATGGTTTTACTACGCCTAACAAGAATGGATCTGCGAAAACTGTCAGCACATGTCCTTCTCGGGCTGTTTCCCCCTTTAAGGAGAAGAAGAAGACGTATGGAAAATTATAGTCTAAGGGATAAAAACCTCAGCATATGTCCTTCTTGGGCTGTTTTCCCCTTTAAGGAGAAGAAGAAGACGTATGGCAAATCATAGCGTAAGAGATAAAAATTACATGGGAATATATTTCAGCTCAAATCTCCATTCGACTTTTGGCTCATTTAGTTCGAAAATACGAAGATTGCTCATTCAGCATACAGTTGGAAAAATTATATTATTCTTCAACATTTTTTACTTAGACTTTTTTGATATTCCAATGTAGCATGTTAATTGGTATACATATATGGACCATATACCTAGACTTTTTTGGGAAAAATAAACGTTAAGGTCGGACTGATCTTTAACTGAAATTTAACTGTATGCATACTCGTAATTCAAAAGTTTTCGTAAATTTTTTATAAAATATTCAATAAACTTTGAGACATTTTTTACAAACCTCCAAGTATTGAAATAAGAAGAGGAAAAGGAAATGGATTTATGGTACGAGTCCTTAAGCTTGAAATGCGAGTAGCAAAAAATGTTGATGAGTAGGACTGCAAGTTTTGCCTTCAAACTAGTACTAGCAAAAATTAATCAACATTTTCTGAAAATATTGTACACAAATACGTAATACTTATTTGCAGACAAAGTGAATTTTGTTGTTGCTGCTGTTGGAATTCAAGCAACATTGTTGTATCATATCCTAAGTAACTTTTAAGTTAGGCGTAATTAAAATAAAACAAACAAAACTTCATTTTATGCAAAGTCTTAAAAAATTTTTGTGCAAATATTACATAGCAGCAAAAAAGAAAAAGAAGAAGCTAATACTTTCAATAGAAAAAAACACAAACTTCAAGGTGAAGGTTAAACGACCACAAAAAACCTTGTATACATACATTCATACATACATACATACATACATACATACATACATACATACATACATACATACATACATACATACTTATATATAAAGTTTTTCGAGTTTACATACTATGCCGGGGAAAACCAAATAATCAACCCTTACCTGGCGCCTACCTACGACAATAAATTTCACCATATGCAAGTGCAATTATTTATTCGTACTAGTATATTAAAGCGAGCTGTGGTAAAAAGGTAAAGGCGATTATTTATATACATACATATATACATATACTTACTTTACATATTTACTCATTCATACTATTGCTTGCAAAGGAAGTTTGTTTGCTTAATATTCAAGCAGAAAACAAAAAACTGAGTTACTTACTACTCATGAATTAAACTATTACATATTGTAGTAAATAATCGTATACCAGTTTCTAGTTTTCTCTTTGTGGTGCATATGTACATTCGGAGGAAGAAAATTTAAGCTTTCGATTTTACGATTGATTTGAATTTCAAACGTATGCCGGGTGCTGACGACAACTCTTTGAGCAGCTTTTAAATTCAAGTAGTGGCACTCAATCATGGTTTCTGAATAAGTAGTACCAAATTTATGGGCCGGCGCAATGCCTTAACCCGTTGGCCCCCATTGCGGGAAAACTTGCCTTTTTTGGACAGTGAGTCTTTAAGTAGATCTGATTTTTATTTTTTATATAAAATTTTAACAAAATATTTTTTTTTTATAAATTGTCATAGTTTTATAATTAGTGTGGAGATTCATTGTAATCGATCCAAGGTCCCAGAGATGCAGATCAGAAGCAGCAGTATAAAACCAGGCAACTGATCACAATTAAAATTACTCTAAATCATTTTTACAGAATAGCATCATCGCAAGCAAGTTTTGTGTAACTCTGTTCGACGATCGTTGGAACAGGACAAATTGAGCGTCATTCAGAAATTCGTTGTTTATTAGTACTGAGTGTTTTACCCATTATAGCCAAGATTTAAGAATAATTGTGAAATTTATATGAAATTGTGAACAAGTTCGTTAGAGTAAATATTTTATCGATGAATATTTCCAATATCATACTTCAATGGCAAAATATCGATGGCATTTACAAATATTTTTCTCTTTGTAGTTTCAAACAAGTATTTTCTAACAAAAAAAAAAAAAAAAAAAAACATATCTAACAAAGAAAAGTCAATTTTCAAACTGTCAAAACCACGTTAACTTCACACTGTTGATACCGACTGCCAAGCTAAAACGTTAGCAAAAAGGTCAACAAAAACAAAAACAAAGAGAGTTCTGTGAGTGCCTCAAGTAAACCATATAACAGTCATATTTAACACACCACTACTTGCCACTTTCTGTCACTCATACTAAAACGAAAACACTCACACACATACGTACTCGCACTTTCACATACAATATGTACGAGTACATGTAAGTATGTACAATAGTATAACAAAAAAGTACAAAAAGTTTGCCTTAAGGTTGTTTCAAAAGTGTTGAAAGTAAAAAATTGTATTGCGTAGGTCGTTGTCATAGGCAAAAAAAATATTGACGAGCCAAGGGGCAAGGCGAGGCAGGCAGGCAGGTGGAAAGGAAAGGAAAGGCAGCGAGCGCTACGTAGGACGTGCGATGTGAGAGTGCGTGACGTGAACGGAATTAGCCTAAGGACGTACATATGTACGCACAAACTTGTTGTTGCTAAAGCGTATCATTTTGAGTACATAAGCTTTGTAGTAGCAGTAACTTGGGGCTCAATAACTTTTTAGCGAGCTTTTGCTCCTTTCATCTTCTTCGCTCTCACACTCCAACGCGTCCACATACACCCACACAAAAACAAACACACCCAAGGCGACAGCAAAAAAGGAGGGAGGGAATTTTTAGAGTAAGCGAAAGATTTCCGTTTTCATTTCCGTGTTCCTGGGTGTGTGTGACTAGAAGTAGAAAGAAACGAAAAGAAACACCAATACACAAATACCTGCAAACATATGTGTAGTAGTGTGGGTGTGTTTGTGATTTTTTCATATCCTTTTTTCTATGCTGTTTGGTAAAATCTCACATTGAATTTTGAGATTTTGCTGCTGACTTCATAAAGATACACTTGTCAGAAAGGATTTCATTTTTCTCTGATCGATTTAGTTCTGTTTAATTTGGAATTAGAGAACAAAATTGCTGAAATAATTTTGTAGAAAATATTTTTATCCTTTCACTTGACGCAACTCAAACTCAGTACAGCAATATAATGCGCGTGACATGCGTCGTCCTAAACAAATTTACAAATGTATATGTAAATGTTTATTTATGTGCATACTTACATACATATCTACATGTTTCAAGGACATTCTTATGCGACGTTTCCGTTTCCGCTTTCAACTTCCTTTCTTTTCCTTACCCTTTTCTGGTTTGTTTTCCGCTTGTGCTTTCCTGCAACATTTTTTCGCAGTTGTTTTCTTTAACCTTAAGCTTAACTTTATTTACAGTCTACATCTTTTCAGTTCTTGTTGTTGTTGTTTTTGTCGCTAAAGCAAATTTTTGTCATTCCCCTTTTAAGCAAGTTTAATATGAAGAATGCGACAAGTGAATTAAAATTTAAATTTTTGCGGCAAAAAAGTTTACAATTTCGTTCGTGCACCGACAATTTTTTTTTTAAATTCGATTAAAATTTTTAAAATACCTATTACCATAAAGTACAATTTTCACATCACATCAATACATTGAGCCAATATTTCGTTAATTTCAATTGTTATCAGCTACAAATACAGCAAAAATATTATAATATCTGCAAAAGTTGCTGTCTTGGCGCCATTTCGCATATCGCCTTAGGAACGCACTGAACTGAAACATCTGTAAGTTCTCCGTTTGCTCCATGGATACATCAAACGCCAATGTGAAGCGGTTTATTCCCCAACTAACAGAACGCCACAACTCACTGATATTGGTTCCTCTTCTAGACTTTGACAGCTAATGGACCAGAGGCTGTCAAAACAAGCGGAAGTGATCGTTGCCAAAATATCTTTATCTGAGAAGAGCTAGAATTCAAAATTATCCATATCCATGACGAGCTCACTGCCATGTCTAGCAGTGTATCGCAATTGGAGATGTTAGTGCCTGAAGTGGATCGCATTAAAACTGATTTAAATATATTGAAATTAAAATTGGACTGGCAAAAAAATTCTTTTGTTGCAAGCGATCTGCGCCTACATTCTGAATTCCATTCGTTGAGAATGAAAACCTTGCAGAAATATTTCGACTTATATGCAAGTCTATCAACATCCAATCTCCAATAATTTCTTCTATCACTCGTTATCGACATCTTAAGAAACAAAATGAGAATAATGAATCGGTCATCATAGTAAAGCTCATGGCTCCAGCTGAGAAGATTCGAGTCCTAAAGTCATAAGCAGCGTTCAAACGTAAAACCAATGATTTTCTACGACTACGTCATGCTGGTTTTCAAGTACTTACCAAAACAAATCACGACATTTTTACTGCAGCCATTTCGCTACAAAAAACAAAGGCAGTTATTCTCGGTCTTAACACGCATAGGTTCTGGTTCTCGAGTAGACAACGCAGAAACGCTTAGTAAACAAAATTGATGAGCTTGCATACATTTTTGAGAATTCTTTAGTCGATATTATCTGTATTTCGGAATAGTGATTTTCGCCGTATATGAATAACACTGTGTTTAATTTAAAAGGATAGAAGTTGTTTAGACCAGACAGCATGGCCATGGAGGAGGCTATATACGTACGGTAGGGTATTTCAGTCAAATGTTTTGGCAAGTTAAGAGAAGACATTGAAATTGAGTAAATTTTCCTCGAATTAACTCAAATTTCGAATAAAATTTTTGGATGTTGCGTTTATAGACCAAACCGTAGAGTAAATTTTCAACCCTTGATGGATGTTATCCAAACTTTGACCTTGTCGTATACTACCATTCTTATAACTGGAAATTTTAATAGTGATCTATTGACACAAGATAATATTTCAAGTAGCATGCAAACACTTGACATGTATCCGGAAAATCAAACTATTCACACTCATTTGAGAAAGACAAACAGCACTTTACTAGATTTATTCTTTGTTAATGACAAACAGAAAATTCTTTTGTATGATCAGTAGTCGGTGCCACTTTTTTCAGGACATGATTCGATTTTTTTAACAATTGACTTTCAATTAATTGCGATGCTTAAAACTTTTTGTTACAGACACTATAAATGCATTAATTTTGACCCGCTTCATTTAGCTGTTGAAAATACTGAGTGGCATAGACTTTCTTTCATCAATACTGCGGATGAAAAAGAAATATTTTTAGAAAAAAAACATCTCGAGCTCATTTGACAGTTTTGTTCCTATAAAACAAAAAACCTTTACTGGAGAAAGTCGTCCTTGGTTTAACAATTCTATTCGTAACGCAATGAATGAAAGAGATCTAGCATATAAAAGATGGAAAATTTTTAAAATTCCAGGTCTCTACGATATTTTTCTAATAAAGAGAAATTTCGTAATAAAAATCGCCAAAGCTGCAAAACGGCATTATTATGAAGAAAAATTTTCGAGATTGACTGAAAAAAAGTAAATTGAATCAAAATTTTGTTAGTATATCCAATCAAAGCGTGAATAACATTTCGCATAAGGTATGGAATCTGGGTGCCTACTACCTGAAGACACCCTGTTGAACTGTTTTTGTGTTGATCAGGTTGACGTACTAAGTAAAAAGTTTTTTGGACGTAAAATCGTATGACTTTCTTAGCAATTTTATTAAAAAAATTTGTTGATTAGTTGTGGGTTTTCCATATACATGTATTGTGTACATGTGTGTTTACATATATGTATAACCAGCAAAAGTGTTGACTTGGGGCTTACTAAAGTAACAGCAAGGATTATAAAACATAAAGAGAAGTGATGTTGCTTTTGCTCTGGTCTAAGGTGACCAGATTGCCGTGACCACATTGAGATTTTTGAGTATTGGAGGGTAGAAATCTTGAATAGAGTTGCCGTTATTACGGTTATCTCGGATTCCTACTGACTAAATTCAGATTTTGTCTTGCTTATATAGTTACCTGGAACCGCTAAGAAAACTGTCCCGGTTCGTCGGTGCTTAGTTTCTTTACAAAATAACGATAAAAAGTAGAAAATAACTACAGTAGTTTTCGGTTAAAGCCAACCTTCACCTTCTTTTAACAGCCCATAGAGTTGTTGTGCGTGCGTAATTTGTACATGAATGGAAGGCACCTATCTAGTTTTATGTCGAATCCGAGCGGCGAAGTTTAAGGTTTTCATAGCCAATTTTATTTTTTCTATTGTAATGTTTTTTTTTTACATATATTACTTACGTCGAGATTTGAACCCCGGACACTCTGCGTAGCAGACCAACGAACTACCATCTACACTACAGCGACCACTTTTGTGAAAAATCTATTAGAATTATTTAACAAGGACTCTCTACATTGTAAATATTTATGCAAAGAAGTAATAACGAAATCACCAAGGAACAAAAAATTTCTGATCATCACTTTTCAAAGTGATCTTATTCTCATTGTAGAACAAAAACGAATCATGCAGACTAAGGAATGCTTCATAAATAAATATCAAACTCAGACAGTATCACAAATATGTGTGTAGTTGCCAAACCAGTAGAAATGGCAATATTAAAATTAAGTTCGTTTCTAATCGAAATATCCGTTTAAGTGAAAAGCCCTAATAAATATACATTTTAAACACTCTAGTATTTATGGGCATTTACAGTACGTTATAATTACATATCTACATATGGGTACTTATTTATATGCACACGCACAACACAATTAAATACAGCATAATCAAATTGACTTTGAATATCGATGTAGAGCGAAGACTATCCTTGTAATCCTTTATTACACACGCATACACCCGAGAAGCCCTCTTAATCAATTAAGTTAGTATTCCACTACATACTTTCATGAATACTTGTAAATACCTCAAATGAGCTGAGTTTGTTCTTGTTTGTATTCCTGTACCGTAAACGTACCTTAGTACTATAGTAGATTTCATCGCTTTCATGATGTTAAATCATGCGTAAAGGAATTGTGCGCGTTACCGAGGAACACACTCAATTAAATTCGATTAAACAATTTCTAATAAACGAGGTCATAATGATCTAATGCATACACTCGTACACACATAAATATCATATTTTCAATGAAAGATAACAGCAACGACAAAACTGGGAAGCCAGGAAAATGTTAGTAGAATGATGACAATGACAAAAAGTACAACACGACGAATGAGTGACATTTTGTATAAGCCATAATAGAGTTAGCTCAGGTTTTAGGGAGTGCGGTTGCCTGCTTAAATGTTTTCAAGTGAAGTTGTTGAAGAGCTTTAGATACTTATTTCTTTTTCGCTTCTATGTACATCTTGTTGCCTCCTTTACGTGTCAGTGTTTATGTGTTGTGTGTTTATGGTGTAATGAACTTTTCAATAAATCCTTTTAATTAAAGAGATTCATTGATCGCTGGACCGCAATAAATAGCAAGTTGATTTAGTTTTATTTATTTTAACTTAAGTTACGTTTATCTTTTATACTGCGGTTATGTGGGTTAACGATAGCTTTATTTCATTATTATTGATATGAGTGCATAAATATGAAGGTATATGTTAAATAGATATCTGCTGTGATACTAAAATCATTATGGTTAATTTATCAATAGCACTTTGCAGCACTTTAGAAATTTCTCAATCTTTGTTTTAGTTAGAAGCTGACTACGACAGAATGTTGAAGTTTTCATTTAATTTGAATCCCTTAATCCTTTGAAGTTTCAATCTGTAATTCAGAGTTTATATGTAATAGCTCGACTGGGGCAAGCTGCTTAGGAAACTTTCAATTAGCAAAGAGCACACATTCAAGGAAGTTTTCGTTAGTGGAGGCTCTGTGCTCTACAAAGGTCATTAGCAATTGCTTATTTATTTCACTAAAACATTAGATTTAGTAGAAAATGCTGCAAAGTATAAGTAGTGGCTAGTTTTTTAAGTAACAATTTTCAATATCAATGTCCCAGAGAAATTTAACATTGAAAAGACCTTCGAAAAATGAAAATAATCTAGGACATATGTATGCCAATATATAAATTTATTAATTTTCAATGAATTATGAATTAAATGGCTTTCTCTCTCTTTCTCATTACAGAATTTCGTATACCTGAATCACTTTGTCTAAAAGGAAACACAAAATCGTACAATTTACAGCAGTTTGCTGAGAATAATAATAATATTAAAAATAAATAAAACAAACAAAAATTAAAAAATATAAACACCTGCAGTGAGAAAAACCGTCCAACAGAATTTATAATAACCAATACATCCATACATAGATATCTACAACTGTATGTGTAATTTTAATAGAGCAACACAGAAAAAAAGGCATAAGTATGAATCACATTTTTGAGGATACTCCATTTAAACTTATAAAAGGAACAAAATAGATTCTTTGGAAAAACAAACAGTGTTGCCACTGGGTAAGTGGTAAGGACAAACAATAAAACAATTTAATTGTTTATATGCAATCATCGACTTTAACTACGTATAATTGAAATTATAGAAAGAAATAAAGAAAGAAATAATAGAAAATTAAACTATTAAATTTATCAATAAAATCAACATTGAAAATTGAAAGTCAAAATTGCGGCCATGGGTAGGAAGAAAATTCAAATTTCACGCATTACTGATGAACGGAACAGACAGGTGAGTTATGGCTTAATTATTAGAAAGATAGCGTCATAGAACGTTGTAAACACCTACTGTTTTATTGGTCGCTTACAACATTCTTTGAGGCGACCATGTGTTAGTTCACAAGAATTAAGGAATTTATTCATATGTATGCATATACTTACTGTAAATACTTACCTAATTTAAAATAATAAAACTTTTCGCATCTACTATTTACAGGATTGGTTACATTAGTTTCTGTTCAATTTCTGTATATGAGATTACATACAATAATTCTTTCTTCTTAGTTTTCTCTGAAGTGAAGCAATATTTATCTACGATTATAATAATATACCCTGCCATGTACTTACGTAGATTTCCTCTAAGTGAAGCAAATTTAATTTCAAGAAATTTTGTATGGATATCAACTTACTTAAGTGACATAGTACATATAAAATAGCATCTATGATTTTCTAGCTAGTCCATTCAAGGAATTAAAACCATTTAAATATAGTACCTACATGCACACATATAAGATAAGGTGATCGTCATTGAAAGAAATAATTAACAATTAAGTAAAATATGGCAGCACTTCCGTTACACGTATGTAAGTATAGGTATATAAACATACATATGTTTGTATGTGGTATGTGCTCACCTGTGTGTGCGTGTATTTATTTGTATGTGCGTTTCTTCCCAGTAAGGATAACTAAATCTACATGATTGTAATATTTTTTTTTACTTACTTACTTAAGTGGCACTACAACCGATGATCGTTCTTGGCCGCCTCTGAGGATTCATTGGTGAAATATTTTGTCGTTGTGGGTTTCAAGCCCGAAGCACAACCATTCCTTCAAGGCCATGGAGAAGCCCGCCGCACACATTAGTTAACTCACTGACGGTTGTCAGATCGCTATCCGGGGGACGCCACGAGGAGGCTGTGTGTCGACTTGAAACGTAGACGCGCAAGGATCGACGATGGACGCACCTGCGACTGTCAGGAACTTTACCTTGTGTCCTACGCCCCAAGCCCCCCGCAAATTTTTTTAAATAGGAAAATATGATCCATCACAGACTCAATTTCTGATTTTGGTCAATGACGATGACTAAATTCAGAATACCAGTTGTTCCGCAACACTTACCTCGCCTAAGATTTAGGGTAAACGTGTTTAAAATCAAACCTCCTCTTTTAGATCAGCTTTCTAAAAAATCAGGCCTTAGAGTGGTTCCAACGGAATGAAGTGATTTTGGTGCCTAGAGAAGCCAATCCACCAAACTGTTCAGAACTAAGGCCGATTGAGACACTACCATAAAAACATTAATGGAAGGGGTTCCTGAAAAATTAAAACTTTTCATTAAAAACTAATAATTTGTGGTTTCTTGTTTTTATTTTTTTAATCTAAAAATAATTTGCAAAATAAAATACTTAAGTTTATAAAAATCGGACTACTGGTTTAGAAGATTTCATAATTTTTGTACCAGACAATTTTATTCGACGCACTCCTTAGTTCAGTTTGATGATTCTCTAATCCCAGATATGCTACATCTGGATTTCCAATTCATACAACGCCATCATCATTATTATCTTCATTATAATAATCTTCATCTTCATCAAAATATTCAGGTTGTATGATCTCAACAGTTGTAAAATTTGCCACTTGTCGGTTTTAGAACTCGTGAATGTTATGAAGGGGGGGCCTGGGGCGTAGGACACAAGGTAAAGTTCGTGACAGTCGCAGGTGCGTCCATGGTCGATCCTTGCGCTTCTACGTTTCAAGTCGACACACAGCCTCCTCGTGGCTTCCCCTGGATAGCGATCTGACAACCGTCAGTGAGTTAACTAATGTGTGCGGCGGGCTTCTCCATGGCCTTGAATGAATGGTTGTGCGTCGGGCTTGGAACCCACCACGTTAAAATACCCTCCAATGAAACCTCCAAACAAGCCTCGGATAATGAACCCCTCTAATATTGACGACTCCCGCAAACGCCCAAAGGACAACGATTTACGGATATGCACCTGGAATGTCCGAACCCTCTACAGGGAAGGTGCCTCTATCCAGCTGGTGGATGTCCTCCAAAAATATAGAGCTGACATCACCGCTGTACAGGAAATGCGATGGACGGGACAGGGTTGCTCCAAAAGAGCATCCTGTGATATCTACTACAGCTGTCATGCGTCGAGACACGAATTTGGTGTTGGATTTGTGGTTGGGAAGAGACTGCGTCATCTAGTCTCGAGGTTCACAGCGGTGAACGAGCGCCTAGCCACTATCCGCATCAAGGCAAAATTCTTCAACATCAGCCTAATTTGTGTCCATGCCCCGACGGATGAGAAGGATGAAACGACCAAAGATGACTTCTACGAGCTCCTCGACAAAGCTTATGAGCATTGCCCCCGCCACGATGTTAAAATCGTGTTAGGCGACTTTAATGCCAAGGTGGGCAAGGAGAGTCTCTTTGGTCCGACGATCGGAAAATTCAGTCTCCACGACGAAGCCACCGATAACGGTATGAGACTGATCGACTTCGCCGCGGCACGAAACATGACAGTTAGTAGCACCAGATTCCAACATAAGGATATCCATAAGGCCACTTGGCTGTCCCCTGATCAAAACACACGAAACCAAATTGATCACGTTGTGATCGACGGAAGGCACGCTTCCAATGTACTAGACGTACGCACAATACGTGGTGCAAACATCGACTCAGACCACTACTTGGTTGCAGCCAAGGTCTGCACACGTATATGTGTAGCAAATCGCGTACGGATAGGTACAAAGAGAAAGCTGGATGTCGAAAAGCTGCAATCACAACAGACAGCCAAAGTCTTTGCCAACCAACTTGCACTTCTCCTTTCGCAAAGCACCCCTCAACTTGATGATGTGATGCGCACAGTGGACGCACATTTCCCGCTCTATGCGTACGGCTGCCGAAGAGGTGCTAGGCTACCACCGTCGACGGAGAAATATGTGGTACGACCAAGAGTGTCGCGATGCTACTGAAGCAAAAAACGCAGTCTATAGAGCCACCCTGCAGTCAGTTGCAACGCGAGCTGCTAAGGAGCGATACAGAAAGTTGAGGAGGGAGGAGAAACGTCTTTTCAGGCGCAAGAAAAGAGATGAAGAAAGACGCGAGTTCAATGATATCGAAATGTTGCGGGACAGGAACGAGGTCCGAAAATTCTTTGAAAGAATAAGACGCCTGACTCTTGGTTTGAAGACCGGGGCCTCTTCCTGCAAGGATGAAGATGGAAATCTGGTGACAGATATCCAGGGCATAATGAGATTATGGAGGGAGCACTTTTCGCAGCTGCTTAATGGCGAAGACGGCAACAATCCCGCCACTGCGGAACCCACTCCGGAAACCCCAATCACTGACGGCGTTGAAGTACCGCCGCCTGACTATGAGGAGGTCTTAACAGCCATTGCTCGGCTGAAAAACAATAAGGCTGCAGGTGCAGATGGCCTGCCTGCTGAGTTGTTTAAGACCGGAGGCGAAGAGCTCAAAAAACGCATGCATGAGCTTCTATGCAGAATATGGTCAGATGAAAGCATGCCAAGTGATTGGAATCTCAGCGTACTCTGCCCAATCCATAAGAAGGGTGATTCCACGATCTGCGCCAACTACCGTGGGATCAGCCTTCTTAATATTGCATATAAGGTTCTATCGAGCGTACTGTGCGAAAGACTGAAGCCCATCGTCAACAAACTGATTGGACCTTATCAGTGTGGCTTCAGGCCTGGTAAATCCACCATCGACCAGATATTCACACTACGCCAAATCCTGGAAAAGACCCGAGAAAAACAGATCGACACCCATCATCTATTTGTCGATTATAAAGCCGCCTTCGACAGCACGATTAGGGATCACTTGTACGCCGCAATGTCTGATTTTGGTATCCCTGCAAAGCTCATTCGTCTTTGCAAAATGACACTGACCAACACCACCAGCGCAGTGAAAATTGGGACAGACCTCTCCGCACCATTTGATACCAAAAGAGGTTTCAGACAAGGTGACTCCCTATCGTGCGACTTCTTTAACCTAATGCTGGAGAAAATAATTCGAGCTGCGAACATCGACATCTCTGGCACTGTCTTCTACAAGAGTGTCATGCTGCTAGCATACGCTGATGATATTGACATCATTGGCAAAAACGCTCGAGCAGTCAGTGCAGCATTCTCCAACCTGGAAAGGGAGTCTCGTCGTGTGGGTCTAGTGGTGAACGAGGACAAAACGAAATACCTTGTGTCAACAAACAAAGAGTCACGGCGTCTTGGACAAAATGTCACTGTTGACAACTACACTTTTGAAGTCGTCAAGGATTTCGTTTATTTAGGATCCAGCATAAACACCAACAATAATGTCAGCCTTGAGATCAAGCGGAGACTAACTCTTGCCAACAGGTGTTACTACGGGCTCAGTAGGCAATTGAGAAGTAGAGCCCTCTCTCGACCGACGAAAATAACGCTCTATAAGTCCCTCATCCTTCCCGTCCTAATGTATGGCGCAGAGACGTGGACATTGACCATCAATGATGAGAGACTGTTAGGAGCGTTCGAGAGGAAGATACTCCGTAAGATCTACGGTCCAGTATGCGTGGATGACGTGTTTCGAATAAGATGGAACAATGAGCTGTATGAGCTGTACGCCGACACTGACATAGTCAAGCGTATAAAACTCCAGCGGCTTCGCTGGCTGGGTCATGTTGAGCGAATGGAAGAAAGCGCTTCGGCTAGAAAGGTGTTTTATTCGAACCACGGTGGAGGATCACGCAGAAGGGGACGTCCTAATCTCCGTTGGAAAGACCAGGTGCAGGGTAACCTGACTGCACTTGGCCTTATCAACTGGCGCCAGCGCGCGCATAGCAGAAGTGACTGGCGAAGCTTTGTGGAGGCGGCCAAGACCGATCATCGGTTGTAGCGCCAGCTAAGTAAGTAAGTAAGAATGTTATGAAGTTGACTACAAACTTGCCAAATCTCGTATATATTTTGTTGTGCTGATGTGAGGGGTTTTCTGTTCGCGGAAGAAAATTTTTAAATGATTCTGTTTGAATTTTCAAAATTTGACGAGAACTGATAGGCAGCGAACGTCCTCTATCAATCAAATATTATTCATACTCAACGATTAAGTCTGAATCATTCGTGAATCAAGTCAGTGGCCTCTATCAATCAAGTTTGAAGCATACTCGAATCAGCGCCCCCTATCAATCAAGTTCAATTCATACACGTGGATACATGTTTATGTGTATATTAATATGTATCCTCATTTTTTTCAAACTTGACTGACAGAGGGCGCTGTCCATCATTTCCGTGATAATTTTCACTGCGACGAAATATAAAAATGATTAGAAGTTAACTTCAAAAAATGTTTCTAGCTTTCTGACTTATGAGCTAGAAGAAAGAATCTTACTTATTCATTTATTTGATGTAGAATTTAAAAAATCAAAATTTAATTAAAAAAAAAAGTATTTAGATAAAACTCACTCTTATAAAATACTCAACTCTGGTAAATATAATGTTCTTATTTTCTCTCTTTCTCTCTCTCTCTCGCTGGCCACATCCAAACAGGTTACATTCAACAAGCGCAAATTTGGCGTTATGAAGAAAGCTTACGAGCTGTCAGTGCTGTGTGACTGTGAAATTGCGCTCATTATCTTCTCATCAAGTAATAAATTATATCAATATGCCAGCACAGATATGGACAAAGTGTTGCTCAAATACACCGAATATAATGAGCCACACGAATCGCTAACAAATAAAAATATTATTGAAGTAAGTACAAGAACAAGAAGAAGGAGAACAATAACAATAACAATTGATAACAAATAAAAACTAACAAGTGAAAGAAAAAAAAAGACAGACATGCGAATAGGTGATAATAACAATAATAAATACATACATAAGTACATTATTTTTCTTAAACCCGAACGGCGCGAAGCGAAAAGCTTTTCATAGGCAATTTTTACTCTTGTAGGTTTGCCATTGATTGCCAAGAGGTGGTGCCGTGTACAAAAAAATTTTTTTTTTTACTTTTTCATTTTGCCTGTGCCGAGATTCGAACCCCGGGCACTCTGCGCAACAGTCCAACGCGCTACCACTACGCCACAGCGACCACACATACATACATACATATTTATGCTAAATAATATGAACAATAGAATCTATAATTTTAAGAAGAACAAGCCAACAATAATTGAAAAATGCTTGCATTAGACTTGCATGAAATTATGCAAATGAAATTGAGTGAAAATTTTGAATGCTCTTGCTCTGATGCGCCATGCGCCATGCGACGCATATTTGTTGTTGTTGTTTTGTGACGTATACTCGTCTCAACTACGCGCAGCATTGACACTTTAACTGGAATTATTTGCATTTTTCCTAAGTTTCTACTCCATTGCTTGTACAATGCTTGTTGTTATTGCTTATGCTGCTCTTGTCATTATATCTTTCTATTCTGTTTATTTTCCTGTATTTATTTGCTTATTATTCTTCTCTTTATATACATATTGTTAATTCCATGTGGAAATTTACATGATTTAGCATAAAACGCAAATACGTTTTGACACTTGAACTTTGTAAAGTGTCAAGCTAAGCAACCATTGAGTCATGTGCTTACAAAAAGTAAACAAAAATTTGAATTGCTTGAGCAATTTTAAACATATTTAAAAATAGTTGCTTGAGTGTATTTTAGTATATTTGTTGTAGATGTAACAATATATATGAATGGGAAATACGGGAAAATTTTTTTTAAAATCACTCAATTTGGATTGCCTGAAGCGCTCAATATTTAATTTATTTCAACAGAGTCTATATGATTGCAATTTAATGGAAATTGAAATTGAATTTCATATGTTCTTAAACTTTCTAAACTGATAAATCAGAGGCTGAAATGCGATAAATGTTTATAACACCCACACATGCACATCTGATCTCTTTTTCTATGGAAATCGATATTACCTTCTGAGTATAATTTAGAGAGAGTGGTTTGTGGTGCTACAATAATAGTCCGTTCCTTCGGGAGATAACGCGGGTGAACGTGTTCACCCAAAGCAGCTTACTTTACTTTACTTTTAATGGCATGGCCCATGGAGGCCATGGAGGCCGAGCTTTTCGCATCCACTCATGTTGTGCTTGTTATATTTGTACATGAATGGAAGGGACTGTAGGTCCCTCTTGTAGTTTTGTCGTTGCCTGCCAAGAGTTGGTGCCGTGTAGGTGGTGCCACCCAAAGCAGCAGTACTCGAAAAGCTTACAACCGATAGCAAGGTTGAGGGAGTAAATGTCTTCTTCTTCTTGAATAAAAAGCCCGTATTTTTTCTTCGAATAAAAACGTTAAAAGTGTCAACCTATTATTATAAAATAGAAATGAATCTAAGTCGATTACACATGCGGCCCATTTCATATGACTATGTATATGAGTTCTTATTTGGCAGCGTGTTCTGTCTTTTTTTTTTTTTTAATTTTCACCTACTCTCAAAAAACTGCATAGAAAAATACTCTCAACTCTCTTTTAACTCTTAATAACTGTCAAAAAGTAAAATACCATTTTAATTTTGTTCTTCAAAATCTTCCCAATTCAGAAAGAGAACAAAAATGGGGTCATGTCACCAGATTCCCCCGAACAAGAAGCCGATTATACGCTCACTCCCCGCACTGAAGCCAAATACAACAAAATCGACGAAGACTTTCAATTGATGATGCAGCGCACTCAAATGGCTGGCGGCGCTGCTGCAGCGGCACGCAACATGTCCAACTCCAATTATACGCTGCCCGTGTCGGTGCCGGTGGCAGGCGCCTACGGTGATGCAATGCTGCAGGCGAGTCCGCAAATGTCACACACAAACATCAGTCCCAGACCATCGAGTTCGGAAACGGATTCAGGTGGGATGTCATTAATAAGTTAGTACATATAAAAAATTTGCACATATTAAACATTTACATTTAATTTACTTTCTCTTCTGTGTTTTAGTGTTTTTTTGATTTCATACCCATTTTATTTAAATTTATGCTACATTTCTATATTGTTTTACTTGTTTCCTTTTATTTAAATTATTTAGTCTTTTGTATTTATTTATTTATTTTCTTTTCCATCAAAATCACAAATTCATATTACTACTTACATTTTAATATTTAGATAATACTTAGTATCCTCAATCAATTTATAATTGCTCTTTGAAGAACCAACTTTTTAAAAAAAAAAAAACTTATCTTAACGATTCTACATAATAAAATTATCTTTTTTTTTATTAATCAGGTTTCAGTTTTTGACTAACTTTATAGGCTTGAGTTTTTAATGAATTATTTGTCAATAAAAGTTTAACTTTTCTTTCTCTGTGGTTGGAGTTTTCGCTGCTAGCGTATTTAAGGTCACTTAGCTGTCAAGGATAATGATCAGGCATTGACCGTTTAGATTAGTGATGGTCACACACATTTTCTCCCATATTGAACTTGTGTGTAAAGCAAAGAAAGACTAAGTTCAACTTGACGTATTCTTAGTATTTGCAAAAAACTTGCGAGGCATTGGTTTGCTTTAACAACAACATTTTAATTTTCTTCTCCGAAATGAGAACAAAGCAACAGCCGAACGCGTACGATCGAAAACCACACGAAGAAGCTTATAGTATGCGTGTGTCGACGTCGCGCAAGCATCATTTTGTTGCCTATACACTCATGTTATGGCAATTGAGAATATGCTCATCGCTGATTTATTAGATCATTATCGTGTCAGATTATAGCACAAGTTGGCACAAGATCTTTAAGTTTCAGGTTTCGTAATATACATACTATACATATGTACATACGTATGTACCTACATATGTATTTAAATCTTAAGAATCATGGACAATTTCTCACCTCCTCCCAAGATTTTTAGTTACACATTCATTTTTAATAACTGATTTACAACTTCTATTTGGGAAAAGTATTGATTTAAACTTTTGTTTATAAAAAGTACCAGAAATACTCCTTCCTCAAGAACTTATGAACACAATGTTTTTCTGTTCGAATTTCTGTTTTTGAAAATAATCAGAATTTTTATTTAAGGATTTTAGTATAAATTTCGAAATTCTCTTGTAGCGAAATACAATTTATGTACCTCTTCTCCTCAAGACTTATGCATATGTAGTACATATATCCTATTCCCGACACCTGTTTAAAATTCTTCCAACTCTTTATTTTTGTATTATTTATAGACAGTTATGCAGACCCTCTAAAAACCCATAAGTATAAGTACAATCTTCTCTTTGTGAAAAGTATCTGAATTTTCACGTTAGACTGTAGAAATTATTTTGCTTTTAACTCTATTTGAAGTGTGGTTGCAAAGTGTTAGAATAATTTAACTATAATATTCTTTATAGTCCCATAAAACTTAAATTTATAGTAAATAATTCAAAATCATCTCCCATACCAGTGAAATCTTGTTTTATTATTTTATTTTATTTTGCCTTCTTGTTTATCTATGTTTAAATTGCACAATATTGAAGGAAAGAAAGAATGAATATAATACATATTTATTCATTGATTTAATAATATTTACACAAAAATTATCTCTTTTCTATTTCATTATTCGCCTTCAAAAACAAAAATATCTATATATTTATATCTCTATAATAAATCTACCAAAACATATCACATCAAATTATGTTAACGACAAATAAACACACACAGTTTATCCATCGGCTTCAATGTTGGAGATGTCAAATGGTTATCCACATTCACATTCGCCGCTTGGTGGATCACCAAGTCCGGGTCCAAGTCCTGGTATAGGTGGGCAAATCAATAATAATCATATTAATAATAGTACCCATAACAATACTAACAATAATACTAATAATAATCATACCCTTTTGGAAATATTTAATTACCTTTTTGCTATTTAATATACAACTAGTATAAATACATATATATAAGAACTATGTACTTTTTCAAACATTCGAGTACATATGTATTTCTATACATTAAAAAATTTTAATAATTTCAAAAAATCATACATAAATTTCCATATGCAATAGTAATTGCTTGCTAAAGTCGCATAATTTTCTAAAGATTTTTATATCATATTTACTTACATATACTCGTACATACATACAAATTTATATGTATAAATAAAAGTAACTTTAAACTAAGCAAAACTACAAGTTTTTATCTAAATTAATTTCATATTCAATTTCTTCTCATAACTACCCCATTGAATGTTTCTTCTACACACACACATACTAAATAAATTATTGTTAATTTCCTCATTATAACAATTCTTTTTAGCACATCATTTGTCGCATAAACAACAATCGCCGGGTGGGCAAAATGGACGTGCTTCCAATTTACGCGTAGTCATACCAACGCCAACGATTGCTCAAAATATGTCAGGGGCAGATGATATTGCGTATGCAGACGTAAGTAAAAACACACATACGCTATTTTTCCACTTCTCCACTTTTTTGTCATACACGACGTATGCGTAATATTAATTGGAATGCACAAAAAACACTTCAAAGTAATTTTTTTTCGCTGTTTTAGCGCCACAATCAGACGTCACTCAATACACCTGTCGTTACATTACAAACCCCCATACCAACGCTGTCAGGTTATTCATTTGGGCCGCAAGATTTCTCGATGGGTTCCTCCGATGTCATGAGTTTACAATCGTGGACTACGAATCCAGGTCTTGTGCCGCATACAAGGTATAATTTCTTTTCACAAAATTCACAACTTTTCGTTATACTTAGTTGGATACCTTTTGTCTTTTATCTCCAGTCTAGCGCACTTATCCGTTTCGAATAGTACGCCACCTCCTGCCACCTCACCCGTTCATTCAATTAAAGTGAAATCGGAGCCACAATCTCCACCTCGTGATCTCTCTGGCGGACAGCATCAGAATAGTAATGGTTCTGTCAGTAGTGGTGGCAGTCTTGGTAATAATTCATTGTCTATGTCAAATATGAATGCGTCTGCGGTGATAGGGGGAGGAGGAGGTGGTAGTTCTGGTGGTGGTGTTGGCGGCTCAAATGGAAACAACAACTCATCGTCAGAACAAGCAGCCAATTTAAGTGTTCTAAGTCATCCGCAACAACATTTAGTCATGCCAGGCTCACGTCCATCCTCAACTGGGCATCTGACGCCGACACCAGGTAAGATTTGAGAGCTCCAAGCTATATTGAATTACTTACTTATTATTATGAATTTATTTTTATACAATTCAAGTTTACATAGTTTCTTGTTGAGTATTAATAGCGTATTAATTATTTTTTTTAACAAATATACTAAATATTTTTTTTTAAAAGATTTTTGATTTTAATACTTTGTTGCATTTTTAATTTGATTTGATGACATACTGTTTATTTATTTAAATTAATTTTTTTTTCTTTTTTTTTTTTTTTGAGAATGGAAAATTACTACCAAAATAATCGAAATTAATTTAGAATATTTTACTTAATTAAAAACGGCATGTAAATTTAGTAAATTTCTTTTGTTTACATATATTTATTTACAATGTAACGTAAAATGCTTTATTAAAAACAATTCGAAACTTTATGCTAAATTTACAAAATAAACAGAAACAAAAAGAACTAGCAGAAAATTCCATAGAAAAACGTTATGCTTTTATTTAATTAATTTCGAAGAAACAATCTCACATAGTTGTTAGGATTAATTTATAGTTTGTCAGTATGCAATTAGTGCCAAACATATAAATGTATATAGCAAATAATAAACATGTGCATCAGTGCGTATGAGTGATATGAAATATGGTTGTGAAAATAAAAAATTATGTAATTCTTGTCAATTGCAGTACAGTTAATTAGTAATTATAAGGAAATGCTTTAAACTTTTAATTGATTTAGTGCAATATAATATTTACTTAGTTTTCCAAATAACAACAAATTGGTGTTACACCCTCCATACAAGCTAAATATTTGAAGTGACATAACTGAGAAACATAACTGCGAATGCAATGAAAAATTTCTCATGAAGGCGGTGTATTAGCAGTAGTTATTATGCAGAGCTTGATATTTGTTGGACAAGTGGGTATATCACCTTCCGTACAAACAAACTATAGTATTTGAAACGACGTAACTGGGCAACCATATCTCGAAAACAATGACAATTTGTATGCGAAGTAGGCTTAGTAGTAAATACTGAACAAAATATCGTTGCTTTTTACAAGTGGTAAGTGTGATACCTCTCATACAAGCAATATAATTGGCTCATCTAAGTACAGTAAAAAAAGTAATGAAAAGCGATCTGTGTTACGACGGGTGTTAATAGTATTAACTGACAAGAAGAAGAACTACCCATGTATGTAAGATGTAAGAATTATATCGATAATTATCAGGGTCAAATAGTCATTACTTTAATAAACATTTTTCTGATGCAATTTTCATGTTAACGAAATGTTTGGCAGGGCTGAAGAGTAAAGCTGGGTTGGAGCCCAGACAAGTAAATAATCTTTAAACGTACTACTCATAACTTACGGTACTGCCAAGTGGTAGCAAATTCGCAGGCTGTAAGAATAATTATTGCGCTTTAAAATTGAAATTAAATTATATGTAATATTCAAAAAATATACAAATCCGAAGAGTTTATAGGAAATGAGAGAGAACATTTAAAAAGTATTAGTTTTCCTTGGCAACTCAGTTTAATAACAACAACCCATAAACGTCAATCGTTTTCAAAGTTATCGATGTGATAACATCTTTACTGGGGGGTAATTTCATAAATTTCTAAGGTACATAAGCATAAACGACAAAACGACAACACGTTTCAATTCCAAAGAGCCAAAACTATACGAATTTTGTATTAACTCACTTTCTCGCATGGTATCGTGATCGCTGGCACTAATTAGCATGTAAAAGTGACCAATACAGTAATTTTCGAATTTTATACTTTTTAATATACATATCCACATATAATCTGGTGGATTTACAAAAACAAAAAGGTTTTTGTATTAAAATTGTATGTATATAAAAAGCTAGTATAAATGCAGGTACAAAAAATCCAAGATTTGGCAGCACTGTTCGCTGTTATAGAAGCAACAACATCCACATTGGCCCTCTCAATTTCATCTCATGTGTTCTATGGTGTATAGTTTACGCTCATGAGCATAAACTGAACGCAATACAAAAGAGTATTTGTTTCCTCTGCATTTGAATCGATTTGTGTTTCGATTCTTTGAGTGAGCACAGATCAAAACGAAAAAGAACTATTCCTTTATAATTATTTTCGTTCTACGCCTTCCAGTCAGTCACATTTTTTATAATTCATTCGATAGTTTTCATTTACCGAAAGGTTTTATTCGTACTGTACAAATATATATGTATGAATATGTATATGGTATATATCATACTGTGCATATAGAGTAGCATTTGAAAATCAACAGCGAAGATTATTTGAAAAAAGGAAACACAATGTGTGAACTATGTTATAACATCATGTGACGAATGCAGAATGGACCCATTGCCATTTCGTTTTGAGTGAATCTGGCTAAGAACATTTGAGTCTAACAACGACTCAGCACCAATATTTCCCCAGTATTAGCATAAATGAGCTGGCCAAACATTGGTTCTGCTATTCATCAACAAAATTAATGAATACTTTGCGATTTATTTTGTTCAAATACCCTAGAGACTGAGTCTCGTTGAGTCAAACATCTGTAAGCACTGTATGGAAACCGATGAGGTGGCTTTAAACGACTTGGCAGAAACTTCTCTGAAAGATGTACCACTTTTCGAAAATACGACAAATGCCGCAACAATGGATTTAGTCCAGAAATTAGGAAAAGAGGGTAGACGTATGAGGTAGTACTTTGGAGGTTTGAGTCCATGTAAAGCATTAATGTCGCTGCCATAACCTGAGTAGTGTATCAGTTCTGGTTTGGTTGTTACTTCACAATTCCTTACTGGATGTAAAAGTCTCGTTGGTTGTTGTTACTCATACGCACTGTTGTACAATTTGTAGTTGTCAAGTAGAAGCAGATAAAGCATTGTGTGCTATCTTCGCAGTTGAAAGTAACTAAAATAGTATTTCGTTTTTTGTTTGTGTTTTGTTTCGAATATGTAAATACATACATACATACCTAATATATATATTTAGTAGGTACTTTTAGGTATTCTTAGCATACATACATACATACATACATACATACATATGTATATATGTACATACTTATGTGTAGTATAAATATATATATATATATATAATTTGTTTGTTATTTTTTTATAAAAGCGTGTTACAAATGAAACAATTTTGTTCTCTTTTTTCTTCTTCTTGGTTTTTTTTCTTTGATAAAACAAAACAAAAAAATATTTTTTATAGTGCTAGATAAATATGAAGGATATCCATACCGCTCACAACTGGGTACAAATTCTAGATTATGGAATTTCGCCGGTAAATTGGCCAACTAAATACATACAACTATATAAAAAAAATAAAAACATTGTGCTAATATGTAAAAAAAAAAGAAAATCTACCTCAATTCGACTAAAAATCAAAATCATATGCAAATCATGCCAAAAAAAATTCTTGTTACCTACAATTTTCATTTCACTCTTCAGGATAAATAAATTCAAAATTCCGTTTATTGCTATTCTCAACACTACAAGTTCAAATTCGCTACATTTCCGAAACCCAAATATTTATGAATACATTCACACAAACACACACACGCACACATTCTCACACATCTTAAGCACATACCCTAGGAGATTCTTGTATTGATTAGGAAAATAATAAGTAGAATTTTTTTGTTTTGGAATCAAAATTATATACACTTTTCTAGGTAAACTTACTAATATAAACAATGCAGCACTCTCACACACACAGACAATGCACACACATACACACACACTTTCATATTGTTAACTAATATGTGCCAAAATGTAGAAATTTTGAATGTTTTACCTATTTTTGAATTAACACTTATCTTCTACCATAAAACTGGCTTGACTATTAGTAAAAATGTTTCTTGTTTTTAGTAAAAACGCTTTTTCCTTTTGTTATTTATTATTCTTCTGAATTACTAGCTACTAATTAAAGCATGTCGACTACAACCACTTACTTACATACTAATCTTTCATTTCGTTTGTATTTTAAACTATAATTCATTTAATATGTTCATGCTTTTGAATGTAGAATGTACACATTTTTGTGTTAACTAGAACGCCTAAAAGTTTTCTAAAAAAAAAAATCTAAAATCAGAACCATAACCATAACCATAACTCCAGCCAAGTTTCTTACTAAAAAATAACAACAACCAAAAACAGTTACATGTTATTGACTAAAAAGCCAATGCTGCTACGCTCTCGGAATGTTAACTGTTAACTGACTATTGATGCTATGTACTACCAATAACCCAGTTCTCCCCTATTGTTCATGAGATACAAAACAAAACAAAATTTCAAATCAGAGGCACACACAATAAATAGCAACAATATTCACAACAACGTTTGTATAGCCCCTTAACTAATGAAATAACAGATTTTATTATTTTTAATACAGGCTCAGTTGCACCCACCAATGTGCCATCGCCTGATTTGCGTTTGGCAAATGCGGCAGCAGCTGCAGCGGCGGCGCAAGCTGTCAATCAGCAACAGCAGCAGCAGCAACATCAGCAACAGCAGCAACAACATCATCACCAACAACAGCAACATCAGCATCAACAGCAGCAGCAACAGCAGCAACTCAATGATTATGAAGGGCCAAATCAGGCGCATAAACGACCAAGAATATCAACTGGCTGGCAAGCATAGCCGGCACGTGACGAGGTAGCGGTGGCATCAACGGCGACAGCGGTTGCAATAAGAAATTATCAACAACAGCATCACAATAACATTAACAATAATATTTGTAATACAAATGCAGCACCAACAACAGCGGCAGCAGCAGCAACAGCAGCAAAATGTAATAACAATATCGAAGAACAACAACAATATGCATCACACAATAATGATTATCAGCAACATATTGATACAGCAATGCAACAACGTCATAAATACAATACAACCCAACATCAGCAGCAGCAGCAAGCACAAAGTAATCAGCAGCAGCAACAACGCAATCATTATCAGTCTTCACAATATCACAATCGCCTGCAGCAACAGGAGCAACAACAGCAGCAGCAGCATGATAATTATTTAACCGATTATAATTTGAATAATATGTACCAGCAACATTTGCAACAGCAGCAGCACCATCACAATAATCTTGGTAACATTAATAACAACAACAATGCAATTATTTCCAAATAAAGACGTTTTCTTTGATTTAAGTATGATTACAGCAGAAATAGAGAGATAGAGAGAGAGTTAGAGAAAGAAAGAGAGAGAGAGTGAGAGAGTGTTGGAGAGAGAAAGAGAGAGAGATAGAGAGAGAGAGAGAGAGTGAGAGAGAGGGATAGAGAGAGACAAGGGTAACGTGATTAATCAGAATAACTGATTACTCCAATAGAAAAAGTTTACCGAAAGCGTAACTCAAGTTTGAGTTTTGAAATTTGCTTAAAATCAGCAATTTGCTTAAAACTACCATCGATTTCGATAGCTGTTTCGATAAATACAGCATCGGAAAATGCTAGTAAATAAGGCAAGACTCACTTCACTGTATTTTTTCAAAAATACAATAAAATCTCACTACTACTTGAAAGTATATGGTATCAGTATTTAGTATTGCACCGATACTTGTGCTCAGTAATCAAATTCGATTCGAAACTTATGATGAGATATTTTCAATCCATTTACAGTCAGTTTGATGCATTCTACCCTATTTTATTTTAAAAGCAAAGTTCAATTCAATTCGATACTTTCACAGTTTGAAGGAAGACATACGAGTGCTTAGCTGTTCCTGAGCTCTCAGAAATGCATTTTACCTACTTAGCTATCAGATTAGTCAGATTGGTTGGCAGATCTTCAGAGTCTTCTTAGAGTCTTCGTCAAACAAATATCAAAGTGAATATGCGAGCATACATATAGTATGTAAAAGTAACACAAAATCATGACGGGAAATTCCCAATGAACTTACAAATCATTTATTTAAACCACATGCAGTGTCTGACAATCTACAGCAGCAACGTTGATAAAAGATTGATTCGTAATTCTTGTTTGCCTTGTATATCTGTAGCTAGTATCGTAAGCCTCGTTCTCTTCTTTTCCTTCTCTCTCCCTCTCTCTCAATATCAGTTCTCGTGGTTAGTGACTGCAGTGTTATTTGCTGGAGATAATAAAAAAAAATTTATTACAACATGAGATTTTATATAGTACATGCATATTTTACACCAAAAACAAATTATGCACTCAAAGGGAAATAAAAAATTGTAACTAAAATAAAATATATATGGTATAAACAATTCAACCTGAAAATAAAATAAGCTTACCACAGCATATTGATGTATGTATAATTGTGTGCATAATAAACAACCACAAAAATTATATGAGTCCTAAGAAAATTATAATTATTTACAGTGTCATATCGTAAAAATAAGTAAGAAAAATATGTTTAATTTAAGTTTTATGGCATAGAAAAGTTAAATTTAAGCACTTTGCAATAGTAATTCACATAATTCATTTGTAATTTCAATGAAACCAGCAGCAAAACTGAGGAAAAAACACAAAAATGGTAATTATTAAAAAAAAAAAGAAAAAAAGAAACAAACCAATACTGAAATTATTTTGTAGAACACAAAACAAAGTTAAGTAAAAGTAAGAGTAAGAGTAAAAGATATACGTTAAAAAATGCTAAGCTTGAATGAAATATTATTTAATAATGTTACATAAATAGAATTAAATTAAATTAAATTTAAATGAAATATTAGTCTTAAAATAAACAAAGAATAAAAACAATTATTGTAAAGGGTGATTTTTTAAGAGCTTGGTTTTTTGGAAATTTTACGAGAGTGAATGAAACTTTTATTTAGATCGATAAATCAATTTCTGCCATTTACTTTTTAAAAATAATTTCACTTAAATGTTGCCCGTGGCTACGCTTCAAGTGGTCCATTCTGAAGGTCCAAGTTTGGCACACTTTTTCACAAATTCCGGCCGAAATCTCACCAATGACGCATTCAATGTTAGCTTCCAAAGCAGAAATCGTGTTGGACTTGTCCCTATAGACAGGAGACTTAACATAGCTCCACAAAAAATAGTCTAACGGGGTCAAATCACACGATCTTGGTTGCCAATTGACTGCACCAAAACGTGAGATTGTGACTGCTCACCAAATTCCCCTCTCAATTGATGCATGGTTTCGCGTGCAGTATGGTATGTGGCATGTGGCACCGTCTTGTTGGAACCACATGTCGGCCAAGTCGA
This sequence comes from Palloptera scutellata, assembly GCA_958295655.1. Taxonomy (NCBI): domain Eukaryota; kingdom Metazoa; phylum Arthropoda; class Insecta; order Diptera; family Pallopteridae; genus Palloptera; species Palloptera scutellata. Next base: position 47,474,689 of record OY282451.1, read on the forward strand.
AATCTTCCATTTTCGACAGAAAAAAAGCGACTTATCATCGAACAGCACCTTTTTTTCATCGTCTTTGACGAAGTACGGCCCAATGATGCCGCTTGCCCACAAATCGCACCAAATAGTGCATTTTTCGGGATGCATTGGTAGCTGCTGAATTGCCTCTGGCTGGTCTTCACTCCAAATACGGCAATTCTGCTTATTAACGTATCCATTGAGCCAAAAAAGAGCCTCGTCGCTGAAGACAATTTTGCGTTAAAAACGGATCGAATTTTGATAATAAATTTCAATAATTTGCAGAAGTTGTTCATGCGTAAGTCTACCAAACTGAGCATTTCCTACTTTGACGCATGTCAAAAATCATGCGTGAACTGTCCGAAATATTAACGTCAAAAACTAAGTATAAAAAAACTCACCCTTTACATAGATTAAGCATTAAAAATAGTAATTTTAAATTGAACAAGAGAAAAAATTGTAAAAACTATTTAATTAAAATTATTTCAAAACAAAAACAAATATTTTAAATGAAAAAACAAAACAAAAAAATACATACGTAAATCGTGCAAGTCAACAATATTAGTTATTTAAATTTGTATTCTTTTCTTATTTTTTGTTTCAATTAAATGCAAATAATGCTTTAAGTTATTTAAAAATAGAAATTTTTACTTAAAATGTTTGCAACTTTCGTTTATTTAATAATAAATTTAAAATATTTTATTTTATATTTAAGTGTCTAAATACGAGAAACATTTGTGCAATTAGCTTAGAAAACAAAAACAAATTCGCATGCAAATGCAATATTCAAAATAAGTACGAGTATTTAGTGACACAAGTATATAAATATTTTAGTGACATAAATTTACGTGTATGAGTTTGAATGAGTTTAAAATACATTGCTTTCTTTTTCACATCTTTGATAATAATCAATTGCTATTATTATTCTACTCCTTTCTACTCTTCAAAAAATGATTTCATTGTTAATTTAAGTCATTTAATTTAAGCTCAAGTCATATTTTTAAATTTCTCTTTTAATTTCTATTATTATTTTATTTTGTAATTTTTTAATGTTAACACATTAAAAGTTTACATTAATTTTTATTAGTGTTTAAAAGCAATAACAACTAATTTTTCATTCTTAAGACTTTTAGTTTGTTTCTTTTGTTCGTTTTAAGAATTGTTTTTCTGTTTGTTTGGAAATTGGGTAAAGTGGCAAAGAAAAAACTGCATCAAAATTAAAATTTATTTTTGAGAAGTTTTATTTATTTAATATAAATTGTCGAAAAAATATATAAAAACAAATACATAGTAATAAATATTAATAAAAATTATTTGAAAAAGAAAAAAAATTAATTCTTATATTTTGTTTTATTTCTTTTATTTGTTTAGTTCTTTATACCATATATTTAATTACCATTTTGAATTGTTTGAAATTAACTTTGTTTCTTAAATTATTTAAATCTTTCTGTTTGTCTGTTTTTTTAATTTTTGTAATGGGAGATAGTAGAAACAAGAAAGGAGGAGTCCAGACTTGCTGGTACTGGCAATTCTTCGTTAATTTGTTTTGTTCGCATTGCTCTAAAAACTTGCTTCAAAGAATTGCCTATGTAAACGTTAATGGTGGCAAATTCATAAGAGAATCAATAAAAAATGCAGCAATTTCCATTGTCAATATAAATTGGAACATAAAAAACATAGACAAAATTTAAAAAAATTTTAATCTTAAATATTAAAATGAAAGTTTAATGCAAAATCCCTGCACCCTGAGATTGATTGGGTAGTACCATAATGTCCGGTGGATAAGATCTGGTCATAATCCCTAGGTTTTTTGAAGAATAAGAATTTTTGGGGAGTAAAAATCGTTCTGTTTTCCTTTTAAAGTTTTATTACGAGCACAAAATGCTCGTAGGCATTCTGAAAAATCCCTAAAGTAAAGTTTGGGCGCAACCGAACTTTTTATACCTTACACTTCTCTTTTTCTTCAATGACACAACAGCCCATGGAGGCCGAGCTTCTCACATCCATTCATGCTGTGTGTCTTATACATACATATATGTACATGATTGGAAAGAATATAAAATTTATGCCGAATCCAAATGGCGAAGAGAAAAGCTTTTCTTAGGCAATTTATGTTATACTACTGGAGGTTTGCCACTGCCTGCCAAAAAATGGTGCGTTTAGAAAAATTGTTTTTCTATTTTTTAATATTTTGGCTGTGTCGAGTTTTGAAGCCAAGCACTCTGCGTTGAAGTCCAACAAACTGCTAACTACACCACGGCAACCACCCCAACCACCTTCTGTGATAAAAGTTTGAGTTAAATTCTATGGTTTTTGCAGAATTTTTTTTTTTTTTCATTTTTCGTATTTGTGTCCTTTTATATTGTTCTTTTAAGATTTCATTGGTATGGAAGGTAGGCATAGTCATTGTCCAATAATGTTAATTTTTTCATCAGTTCTTTTTGAAACTATTTTAACTGTGTAAACCAAATTTGATTTCATTGGCATCAATATTTCCTATGATATTGCCCTTTGAATAATTCCTTGTATGGCAGGAAGGCATGGCTGTTGCCCAATGTTGACCATTTTTACAACAATTTTTCCCTTTAGAATTTCCTTCAGCAATACTTTTTGATAGTTTCACTTGTATGGGAAGTACCACGTCTACTTGACCTATTTTATCCATTTCAGAACTTAATATTTTCTGGATTAAAGGGAATGTCTATGAGAGTTATAAACAACCGTTACACAATCAAAACCAATATACCCTGTACCCAGAGTGTGTAGAGTATGGAAAGTTTATTACAGCCTAGTATCCAGTAACCATGAATAATTTATGTTTTTTTTTTTGTACTTTTTTCCGGGCAAAGTTCTCCTTTTTCGTTGTATATAGTTACAACACAGCTAGTATTTTATGTGATTTAAAGCTTCTACTTACATTGTTGTGGTATTCTGTCAGTTGACAAAACCTAGAGAATCTTAAAAATGTAATAATCTTTCCAGTACCGGGTTTTACCCGGTTATTTATCAAAAACCTATCCCAAGGCAAGAGGTAATAACAAAGGTAATAATCCTACCAGTACCGGGTTTTACCCGGTTATTTATCAAAAACCTATGCCGAGATAAGAGTCCAAAACCAGTACCGGGTTTTACTCGGTTTCTTATCAAAAACCTATCACAAGGTAAGAGTCTAGGTAGGCCAATTAGAATAGTAATATAGCTAGCAGATGATCGAAATATTTCCCAAACGGGCTATAGTTAATCATAGTCATCTTTTATTAACCCTCAGACTAGTCCAGCTATTAGCAAACATTTAAATACGATCACCTTTTAGAGCCATTTTCATAGTATAAATAAAACATATTGAGAAGCATTAGTAACGATTTAGGCCCGGAAAATGACATTCAACGTGCTAATTACAATTTTGACTTTGGTTCTTAGTTCTAATATTTTTGCGATTTGTTAGCCATGGATATCATGTATCAAATAATGCTGATTTTCACAATGGAAACCTGGAGTGGTGTGGAGACTATTTTCGAGCCAGATCCAACTGGCTAATCGCTATACCACAGTTCCAATAAGCATGACGTCATAAGTATCGTCCGTCTACCATAAATAAATATTTCACCTTTAGCATGAAAAGTCGATGAAGCAACCCGAATGCTTCGATCAGTCTCTTCGATATTTGTATACTTACATGGAAAGTAATCAATCATCGAAAAAAGGGGAAGCCTTAACGTTATTCTTTGTGGATTAAATACAGCTACTTCATTATCAAATTCATGCATTGGTTTATCCTGCAGATAATGAATAGGAGTGATAGGTTCGCTTGAGGTCAGGTGTAGCTGGTTCCCGAAGATACATTGAGCCTGGTTGGGGCTGCTATACGGAAATACTAGTGTAGATACTTATTTATCTTCACAACAAAAAAAAAAGAAACACTGGCTATGAAATGTACTGAGTGAAATGTACTTTTTTAAATTTTATGTACAGTAGCGAACAGAGAATCTAAAGTCTTAAAGAGATACCTTGTAAATATCTATAGATCGGAGTTCTAATGTTTCTTTTTTTTTTTTGTTATGCACAAGCGGTTGTCCAACATCAACTATCCTGTACAAGTTAAAAATTTACCGAAGGTTTGGGTAGGCTAATTTCGCAGCTTTTCATAAAGAATGTAAGAGTGGGAGAGAGAGAAAGATCAATTCACTTAATTTATTATTAGTTTCGCTCTGAAAAAATTCCTGTTTTCAGTTGCAATGCTAAATTATCATTTAATTCTAAATTCAACACATCTTCAATGATTCCTTCAAGCGGCGATTCCTTCCCAAACCCAATGAAATCTCTACAAAACTTATACGTTCCACTTTGATTTCGACTTCGACTTAGAAGCTGGAATCTTAAATAATAATTTTATTTTTAAAACGACTTGCATTTATACCAAAACAACATCATTTAACTACTGCAAACATATTGTAATTATAATTGTTGTGTCTCAATGTCAATTCCCGCGTTTAGGATTAAACCCTGCAAACCTAAGTAGAAATTAATTGTGAAAAAAATTACAGAAAGTAAATAAAAATAAAAATTTATTAATTAAATCATATAGTATATTTATGGTACTTATAATAAAAGGATAAAAATTAACACTTACAAATATTTAAGCATTAACTAAAATGACAGCTGTGCACACATACACACAAACTGATATAAATTAATATGTATATTAACTAAAACTACAAGCACTTATAAATAAAATGATAAAAAGAAAGAATTGTAAGGTTTCCAGAGTACATCTATAAAACAAATGATATTTTAAGGTAATTGAAACTTCAAAAGTATGAAAATATTTCATACATGCATAGATAACTTAAACTATTTACATACATTTTAGTACCTATAAAAAGGAAATTAAAAAAATATTTATTTATATAATATATGTACCTATTACTGTTTATACATAGTTAGAAAAATATATGTACCAGTATATCTAATGTTAATGAATATGCAAAAAAGAAACCAAGAACAAACACACGTTATGAATATAAAAATACGTATATATGTATATATACTTTTAAAAAAAAACAACAACTAAGATTTATATATACAATATTTAAAGTGGTTTCCCTTATGGAAAACAACATCCAATTGTGGATATACTTAATATCGATGTTTGTTGTAACTGCAACAATATCCTTTATCTTTTTTTTGAAACAAAGGATGTGTGTGAAACGGTAACTTCCCAGTGGGGCCAAACCAATCTAGTCTACGAAAATTACTTACTACTTACTTACTTAGCTGACACTACAACTGATGATCGGTCTTAGCCGACTCGATAAAGCTTCGCTAGTCACCTCTGCTAAGCGCGCGCTGGCACCTGTTGATAAAGCCAAGTGCAGTAACGAGGTCTCCATGTACCTGGTCTTTCCAACGGAGATTAAGACATCCTCTTCTGTGTATTCTTCCACCGTGGTTCGAATAAAACCCCCTTGAAGTTTTATTTACAAAATATTCGGAAAATCCCTATCTACCAACTAGTTGAAAAGATGTGCAAGCCTGGTCAATTGATGTGCCTAGGACAACACAATGGTAAAGAAACCAGTTCGCGATGAGGAAAGGCCAATTGTGGAACTAGTTGTGGTGTCGATATCATTGAACTCGCGGGTTTCTTCATCTCTTTTCTTGCGCCTGAAAAGACGTTTCTCCTCCCTCCTCAACTTTCTGTATCGCTCCTTAGCAGCTCGCGTTGCAACTGACTGCAGGGTGGCTCTGTAGACTGCGTTTTTTGCTTCAGTAGCATCGCGACACTCTTGGTCGTACCACATATTTCTCCGTCGCCGGTGGTAGCCTAGTACCTCTTCGGCAGCCGTACACATACAGCGTACGACTGACTTTAAACAAATTGGTTTCCCTGCACTGTTATTATTCGACGCTAATAGTGGTGAAGAAGATTGGCATGGTGGGAAAAAATTTCAATTTGGTTGTCAAAAGAATAAGATAAAACTATGACAGAGAAAATTTTGACATTTCAGATTGAGATTATAAACAGATAAACTGTTTGATTTTTCTATACAATTACAAATACTTAGAAGAACATCAACGAAATTTTGATAGTCTTATTACATTCTAATAAAAGGCATGAAAGACTGTGCGAGAATGACAGGTAGAAAAGTAAGATGCTAAGAAAAAGATAACAGTTTTGCGTCTTCTTTTTACTACGTTACTTTTCTACTTGTTCATCCTTGCTCTAGTGTAAAAAACCACATAAAAATCTCACCTTGAATTGTAAATTAATTTCTTTTTCGAGTAAAAAGTAACCGATTCACACACACCTTAATTCACACATTTAAAAACAAAAAACAAAAAAAGAAACACAAATTATAATTTTTGTTTTTCATATAATTTGCATTGAAATTTCCATTCCCCTATTTTTGTTTTTTTTTTTTTGTTGTACATATATTGTATTAATTAACTTTCATAGTTGTCAATTGATTGAAAATACTAACTAAATAACCAAATTTACATTCATCACATTTCCATCTTTACCTGCACAAAAACATCAACTTTATTGAATAATAGATTTGAATCCACGCTAACGAATTTATGGGGCGAGTTGCTTCCTCTTGATCCCTCCTAATTAAACCATTTTTTACTTTCGATGAAGCATAGTATGTTTCTGATTTCAGATTATGCCAGTTCTTTAAGACTTTCTAAGGAAGGTGCTCCCAGAGTTTGGAGTCTACGCGCTGCTAAAAGACGGCAGTTACATAGAAAGTGGAAAATGGTTTTCTTCTCCTCTTCATTTCCACAGCCTAGTTTGCGAGCATTATTGCCAATGAGACAATTCCCGGTGAACATAGAAACTACCCTGCTTATGTGGAATCGGCCCAGGGTTAAGAGTGCTTTAGTGCGTTTTTCGGTTAGTAATTGGCCCACAACAGTCTAGCAGTAGCGTAAGTTGGTTCCATCCTCCATCTGTCTTTTGCTATATACCAGGTATTCAAGTATGAAACTGGTAATGACATCTCTGTGTCGCTAGGTAAAACTATACACCACTATACGTCAACAATATTCAGTTCATATACAATCAAGTTTCATACAACTATTTTCGCTAGTAAAAATGTCGAATTTTGTGCCTACTAACTACAATATGCGGACATCATAGATTTTCTGTTTCCAATTGAAGATATCTGCTTTGGAATCTCATCGAATGCTTGTGGAAGCTTACGGTCAGTACGCTCTAGGCAAACCACAGTGCAACGAGTGGTTCAATAGGTTTAAAAGTGGCGATTTTGATGTGAGAAACGAAGAACGTGGAAGACCACCGAAAAAGTTTGAAGATGCCGAATTGCAAGCTTTACTCGATGAGGATGATGGTCAAACGCAAGAAAAGCTTGCATAACAATTAAGTACAACCCAACAATGCATTTCTCAATGTATAAAAGCCATGGGATTGATTTTGAAGGTGGGTGGGAAGATGGGTGCCACAAGAATTGACTAAAAGACAGCAAGAAAGTCGAAAACCAATACCGGTTTAAAACTTGTACACCTGGTATAGTAAGATCAAATATCTTTTAATAAAATAAGAAATTATTAAAATTGAAAAGTTCAGTTTTTCTGCAAGCCTATATTTTTGTATCAAAAATCGACTAGTCGAGTGGCTCAAAGGTGCTGCCATAATTTTTGGCTGAGTCGTCACTGTTTCGGCACAGGTCTTTGTGTGAAATAACATGATCGCAAGAAGATTGCACAAAAAACAGGCTCTTCCAAAATTCATGCAACACGTTGTCGTTTGTTGCATCGCAGTTGCATTGCCATTGCGTACGGTCATGGTTATGCTGGTGTTCTCTGTTCGGCGAACACAATATATTTTTATCTCATACTCGGTGTGGTGGTTACATTCGAGAGTCGTTACAGAGTTGCTTTTGATCGAAATTCAGTTATTTTTGTATACTATTTTATTCGCAACGGCAACACTAAATGGTTTACCAAAAAACTTGAAACAATTTTCAATATGAAATTATGCAAATAATATATTTTTTCTGCAATAGTTTTATAAATAATATATTTTTAAACACTAAAAACATTAGCAACTTCGCTTTTCTGCAAGTGAAAATAATGATGTACAGGTTTACATGTTCTCATACATTTCTGTTCCTTTTTTGCAGAATAACTCATTGACACCCTGAATACTCGGCATGCTCGATGTACATTTCACCCAGCATATCGTGTTCGTTGAGAGAGTGAGTTAAAGCTCTCTCTTCGTGTTCAGTGCAACAACAATTTCATAGTGTTCGCCGAGCAAAATCTGAACATAACCATGACCTAAGTGGACGAATGGCATAAGTGGCAATCTGAAGTCAGCCAGATGCAATCACTTTCAGGCAGCAAAGCATCTGAGACCGATTGTACAAATAACGTGCTGTCAGATGCAGCCAGATGTTATAAGAGTCAGACAAAACGATTCAAGTTTAATTTAAAATAGTCGGTGGTAATTTATCTCCGTAGTAGAAAATATAATAATATTTTAATTTTATTGACAAAAAATGTGTATTGAAATTTACGTTGACAACATTGAAAGTGTTTAAATTTTTACAATTTTTCAAATGATTCCGATTGTTAATTAGTTTTCTAAATAGTACACTCTTCGTTCATACTCCACTTTGTAGTTGCCTTAAAAACAGTGCCTCGTTTTTTACATAAAATAAAATATATATATATAAAATTAAATTTGTGTCTTGTGGAAAGAAATACTGCAAGTGTTAAATATTAAAAAACACATTCTTATAAATAAAAAAAAATTATACTTAATTACAGCAAATTATTGCAGGTTGAACTTGTGCTACTTTTGTGGAAAAATGGCTTTAATGTAAATAAATGTAAATTTAATGTGTATTCAAAAAGAATATTCCAAAAAATGTTACCAAAATTGAATATAAACCTGAAAATTTGAAAAAAACATTTAGAGATGTTTAGATTTTTATATGTTTACTACTAGAATATGAAAAACTAAAACAATTGTTAAGTTGTTTACCACTGAACAAATTGAAAATTGTTAAATATTTTTTTTTTTAGACTTTTTAACTAATTTTTTTACTAATTATTTTTCAAAAGGATATTAACTCTGGCGACTTATTTTTCTTTTATTTACAACAAAATATAATTCATTTTTGTTGGCTGGCAGCCGTGTTGAAGTAAAGTTCGAAGTAGAACAGTTAGTAACTGTAACTGGCAACTGTTTATTTCTAAAATAAAAATTCATTACAATTCATTACTTATACATAATTTAGAAAGAAGAGAAAAGAAATTGTCTTACCGTAGTCAGCACTTCACTTCAACTTACTGTTCAAATGTTTCAGAATCAAATCTAACAGAATTTTCAAGTTCAAATCTAACGGGATTTTCATGTGGTTGAGTTTGAACGAAAGTTATTTGCTGACTACGTTAAGATCACACGGTTGCACTTAATTTCAATATTTTACACCCCCACCCCCGTGAATCGACCTCGATTCACCATCATCAATGTCCAATACCGCCAATCTCGATACCGGGCGACAGAATACGCCGGAGCCAGTTCTAACGTCTGCTCGTCTTGCTTCACCATCCTTGCCAGTGTAGATATTTTCTACAACCCCTCTGCACCAACATCGACGTGGCATGTTTTCGTCACATATAAACACTAGGCTACCTATCTTAATTTTATCGGTCCTTTCACACCACTTTGCTCTTCGGGTTAACGTTGGGAGGTATTCGAGGATCCATCGCTTCCAGAAGTGATCCCGCATCTGCTTAGCTATGCGCCACTGCTTTCGAAAAGCGTATACTGTATGAATATCGTTGGCTGCTGCTGCTGACTGTGTGATGTTTGTTGACCCCAAAAGAAAATGATTCGGCGTAAGTGGCTCTTCTTCTTCAGCCGACACTGGCAGGTGTGTCAAAGGGCGCGAGTTGACGATGTTTTCGGCTTCAATTATAAAGCTTTGCAGCGTGTGCTCACGAGGAGCCAGGTCCTTTAGCGTTTGTCGTAAAACCTTCTTTACGCATCGAACCATTCGTTCCCATATTCCCCCTTCGGATGGGTTTCGCGGACAATTAAAAATCCAATCTATCCCCTTCATAGTCGCTTCATCCAGAACGCGTTCGCAATCAAAAACGTCAGTGAAACCCTTCGCTTCCTCGTTGGCACCAACGAAGTTTTTCCCATTGTCACTGCGAATACGGATGGGCACGCCACGTCGATTAATAAAATTTCGTAAAACCAGAATAAATGCATCTGTAGATAAATCTGATGCAACTTCTAGATGTATTGCCCTCACGGTAAGGCAGGTGAAAATAGCGACCCAGCGTTTCTCATGGCGACGTCCAACAGTAATAGTTAAGGGTCCGAAATAATCGACACCAGTGTATGTGAACGGGCGTATAAACGGCGTCAGTCGATCCTCGGGAAGATCTCCCATTAGCGGAGTAACTGGTACTGATCGAGCTATTTTGCATTGCTGACACTTCGAAATCACATGACGCATTACCTTACGTAGCTGTGGAATCCAGTAGGTTTTCCGGATTTCACCGATCGTGGCTTCAGTATTATGGTGTTTCATCAAATCATGAAAATGTGCAACGATTAGAATAGTGAGTTTGTGATTTTGCGGCAATATTATTGGATGTCTCACTTCGTATGGCAACCAGCTTGCCTTTTCTATACGACCTCCAACACGCATGACATCACGTGCATCCAACTGCGGCAGCATATTGTATAATGCACTAGCCTTATTTACGCCCCTTCCGGCCTTCAGCTCCTTAATTTCAAGGAAGTATGATTCGTTTTGAGCCAAACGACAGAGTAGTATTTCGGCGTCAATTACTTCACTTATAGTCAACCCATATTCGTGGTTATCAGCGGATATTTTGCGGCTACGTTTAATAAAGCGATTTACCCAAGCCACTGTGCGCTTCAAGCGATTAAAATTAGAAAATCTTGCGATGTCAAAAGTACTGGAACTTTCGGTAAAAAACACAAATTTAGCACATACTTCGTCGTCGTTATCGTTTGGCAAAACATGAGTGTTATAGTTAATGGGCCAGCCTTCTGAACCTTTAAGCAAAAAATCTGGACCCTTAAACCAGCGCGACGTGGGTTGGAAATCAAAATCTGATTTCCACCTTGTAGCTTCATCGGCAACGTTCTCCTTGGTGGGTACCCATCTCCAACAGTCTTGGCTTGTGCAGGCGAGGATCTCAGCTACCCGGTGGGCGACAAACGGTTTGTACCGGCAGTGTTCTGATCGTAGCCATCTTAGCACCGTTGTTGAATCGCTCCACAAAACACAGTGAGAAATTTTCAAATTATGCTCCTGAACCAGTGTTTGCATAAGACGTGTTCCTAAAACTGCCGCTTGTAGTTCCAATCGTGGTACTGTCAAAGGCTTCAGCGGCGCACACTTCGTCTTTGCACAAACAAAGGACAACCCCACTTCATTCTTTGCATTGATGTACCTCCAGTATGCTACGGCGGCAAACGCGTGTTCACTGGCATCTACGAATACATGTAACTGAATTTCTACCGGTATGCCTTTAATGAAATAATAACGTGGGATTTTTACAGCAGCCGTTCCACTCAACGCCTTTCGCCAATTTTGCCATAAGTTACTTATTTTATCGGGGATAAGCTCATCCCATGATATATTAAGTCGCCATACTTGTTGTAATAAAATCTTCGCAGCAACCATAAAATGTGCGAGAAACCCCAAAGGGTCGAACACCGACATGACGGTACTTAATAATTCTCTCTTTGTGGGCCGTCTCTCACCACTAATAATCGACTTATCAACTCTATTAAAATTTAATTGATACCTAAAGGTATCGTCATGCGGCTGCCATACAGTTCCTAGGACTTTTTCTGATGCACTCTGGCTTTTAAATTTTCTGCAGACATTCAAGAGTTTATTTTCGCCATTCAGCGCTTTAGCCACTTCCACCGAATTAGAGACAAATCCTCGTAACTCAAATCCTGCTTTGCTGTGGATATCTCGTACTTTCATCGCTGTTTCCATTGCCTCACTTACAGAATTAAAACTGTCCACGAAGTCATCCACGTAGTGATGATCGATGATTGATTTTACCGCTCTAGGACTACTTTCGTTAAACTCTAGAGCGTTCACGGTTTTAATGTAATGAGCGGTGCAAGGTGAGCATGCAGCTCCAAAGGTCATTACCTGCATCTCATAAACATCGGGACGACGAGTACCATCTCCATCTCTCCATAAAAATCGCTGCGCAAATCTATCATCTTGTTGAATCAGCACCTGGTGAAACATCTCTCGAATGTCACCTGAGACAGCAACAGCTCCGACCCGAAAATTAAATAGAATTGTAGGCATGGGCATATAATTTTGTGGTCCCTTCAAGAGGTAGGAGTTTAAAGAAACTCCGTCAACAGTCGCGGCGGCGTCGAAAACGAGTCGCAATTTATTTGGCTTATTGACGTTGACCACACCAAAATGTGGCAAAAACCAAAGTTTAGAGTTTTTTATGGCAGCTTCAGGTGCTTCGAGTTTACGCGCATAACCCTTGGCTATATAATTTGCAATGATGTTTTTATAAGCGTTGGCAAAGATTTCGTCTTTGTTCATTCTCCGTTCGATTCCGACAAGCCTTCTTTCCGCCATACTGTAACTGTTGGGTAGGTAAACAGTATCGCTTTTCCAGAGAAGGCCCGTTTGAAATCGTTCCCCTACACGCTTAGTTGTTGTTTTCAGAATGTGCTGCGCCCGAAGATCTGCTTTGCTTAACACAGCGGGTGCAGATTTTATACCAAAATTCTCGGTGGTAAAGTATTCTTCCACCAAATTGTGTAAATGTTCATCCTTGCACGACTTTACGAAAAGGCATGTTCGCGTTTGTAAAACGTTGTTCGTGGGGCCATACACTACCCACCCGAGCACTGTGTTAACGACATAAGGTCCCTTTTCCCACAGAGATATTGTCTTCGTTGATATGCCCAGGTGACAATGATCAAGACCAATAAGTATTTTTGGCTTGGCATTAGTATACACGAGTTGGTCTCTACTGACCCCAGAAATACCACTTAAATCAGATTCGTTTATACTTTGAATCGGCAGCTCGAAATTTGGTATTGCATGAACATTATTCAATCTGTGACGTTTTTCCATACCCTTACCACTTATCTGAAGATTTACCATGGTCGCGTTAACTTTGCTTTTCTTATCGTCAAACCACTGCAATTGCACGGACTGACTTGCACCTTGGAGATCCAATTCGCATGCAAGGCTTCTGTCCATCATTGTTATTGAAGACCCATCATCCAGCAAAGCGTATGTATCTATTTGCTTATTAGGCCCAAACAGTGTGATAGGCACTACACGGAACAAGATCTGTTTATGCGTAGATATGTCTTCATGACAACTTAAAACAGCCTCACGCTTGTTGTTTGTCGAAACCACACTATTATCGTCATGCAACAGCTTATTGTGCCAACGTTTACAGTCGTCGGTAGCGCACTCTGCACGGCGACGACAGTTGCGCACAGAATGCCCAAAACCTAGGCATGAAAAACACAAGCGTTGTTTTTTGACGATTGACCATCTGTCAGTGATAGAAGCTTGCTTAAATATTTCACAAACGTGAATTTTATGCGGCCCCTGACAGGCATTGCATTTGATGACAGGTGTGGCACGACTATCGTCAGTTTTTTGTACAGCGTGTAGTACGACTCGTTGACGGTCATATCCCTGAACCATGCAAACAAGCCTCGCAACATCTTCCAACCAAATTGCAAAATTTTCTATAGTTGGATAGGGCTTTATTGTCAATGAATGCTTTGCCCAATCCAACCTTTTACTCATAGGTAATTTGCTCACGAGTTCTTCGAGCAGTGTTGGATTTGCCAGGTGCTGTTGACCATCAACCGATTGCATGAACGTGGCGAAATTTCTTACCTTCGTCGCATATGGCACTAGTTTATCAACTGCATTTTCAGATACCGCTGATATTTCCTTAACCTGACGTAATTGGCTTTGAATCAATAGCTCTGGCCTTCCGAATCGAAATTTAAGCTGTTCAATAACAGCATTTACATTATTTGGGTGAATTAATAATGATTTTACCACGTCTCTTGCTTCTCCTTTGAGACACCTTTGCAGGCGTTGGTTATTCTCTAAATTACCATAACCGTACGCAGTCGTAGAATGTAAAAATGCGTTATAAAATAATGGCCAATCTTCAGCGACGCCTCTAAATTCTGGCAAATCATATAGTTTTCGCATAGACATACTAGTTGGCGGCGAAGAAATGAAGGTTGCAGGCGTAGGCAATGGCGATTGACGACAATGTGAAGTAGAATCAAAAATGCCGTTCGCAGTAGCAAATGTAACATTTTGACTCGGCGCAGCCTCCGCGGCAGAAGCGACAATTTGGCTTGATCGATATTCGGGTGTTGGCATTTCGTTGAAAAATATACGCTCTTTATTAGGGCGATTTTTCGTTGACGACGGCGTATCATTTTGCGTGCTACTTGTATTAAATTGTGATCGCATTTCGTGTATTTGACTCGTAAGTGCGGTTATTTGTTTTTGCATGGCGTTGAACAACTTCATTTGCTGATTAATTACATCCGCATAGGACCCTAAATGTTGAGCAGGTAAGTTAACGGCAGTAGCGCCGACGTTGGCAGAGGGAGCAGCAGAAGCACCCACGACAGCAGCAGAAGACATGGTGGCAGAATTCATGAGATCAGTGTAATTAAATAGCGTGGAAGTATTAGCACTGGCAGCGTTGGCTGTGGCGGCAGAATTAGTTGGTGCAAAAACATTTAATGTGGCGGCAGAATCGCACGCGGCGGCAGAATTGCTGGCGGCGGAAGAATTGTAAGTGTCGGCAGAACTGTACGTGGCGGCAAAACTGTACGTGGCGGCAGAATCGCACGTGGCGGCGGAATTGCTGGCAATCCGAGCAGAGGATGAACCGATGTTCGTAATATCCTTTGTATCTGTATCCATTGTTTGCAGAAGCTCAGCTTGTTGCAAACGGGGACTTCTTCTTGGCGGCGTTCTACGCATGTGCGTACGATATAAAAATGCAGCGAGACACAAATGCAGTTACGAAAAAGAGATGCGACCGCAAGACGTGTGATTACGAAATAAAGATGTTGGCTGGCAGCCGTGTTGAAGTAAAGTTCGAAGTAGAACAGTTAGTAACTGTAACTGGCAACTGTTTATTTCTAAAATAAAAATTCATTACAATTCATTACTTATACATAATTTAGAAAGAAGAGAAAAGAAATTGTCTTACCGTAGTCAGCACTTCACTTCAACTTACTGTTCAAATGTTTCAGAATCAAATCTAACAGAATTTTCAAGTTCAAATCTAACGGGATTTTCATGTGGTTGAGTTTGAACGAAAGTTATTTGCTGACTACGTTAAGATCACACGGTTGCACTTAATTTCAATATTTTACAATTTTAATTATTTTTCCCACAGATTTATGTATCTTTAATCTGTGGAAAAAATTTATATTACGTAGTATTCAAACAGAAAATATCTAATCTATAGCAAGTGGTTCAGATTCAAACCAGCCCCAGAAAAACTGAGACAGAGAATTAATTGTCGTGCGTCAGAGATAGAGTCGTTCTTGATAGAATTGGTCATGGGATATACAGTAGTTCTATAACCTATGGTGAATAAAGCCCAGCTGTAACGAGGCAGATCCTCTAACTTCCAGAAGTTCCAGAATATGTTAGTTCTTCTCTGCTTGTTGCTTCTTAGCACTCTGTGTTAAAAATAATGTAATTGACCTAAATCTAGTGTGCGAACCTCATGATGGCGTATGAGGTATCAATAATCTTACTGAATGCTATTCAATCGATTTCGATCATTTCTATATACTGAACTGATCTGATCCAAGCAAGAATCTACTAAGTATATTATACGTATCTCCGGAGTGAAGGCATAGGTGATAATATCAACATGTAAAGGGTGATTTTTGTGCTACTTGTTTTTTGACGTTTATATTTCTGACAGTTTGCGTGTGATTCTTGACATGTGTTAAAGTAAAATATGCTCAGTTTGGTTTGTCATTTCATCATGAATAGACTTACGCCTGAACAACGTTTGCAAATTATAGAATCAAATCACAGAGCTCGAATTATCAAAATTCGATCTCTGTGAAAAATGAGTTTCGCAAATTACGTCAATTTTATGATCATCATAATCGACCCACAAAGCAGGCTATTCAGCTCATTGTTGCTAAATTTCGCACCAGCTTCACTTTATTGGACATCAATCAGCCAAATCGTATCCATAGAGTGCATACCGAAGAGAATATTGCTGCTGTATACGCCAGTGTTGAAGAAGATCGCGTTATGTCCATCTAGTTTGTCGATCGCAGCAATTGGGTTTGTGTTATTCGACCACCCGGAAGACTTTACGCAAAGATTTCGGATTAATGTCATACAAAATACAGCTGGTGCAAGAACTGACGCCAGGCGATCTAGCACAACGTCGAATTTTGGATGAATAGGCCTTGGAAAAGCTGGATGAGGATCCGTTTTTTTATCGCAAAATTGTCTTCAGCGACAAGGCTCATTTTTGGCTCAATGGATACGTGAATAAGGAGAATTACCGTATTTGGAGTGAAGATCAGCCAGAAGCAATTCAGCAGCTACCAATGCATCCCGAAATATGCACTGTTTGGTGCGGTTTATGGGCAGGCGGCATCATTGGGTCGTACTTCTTTAAAGACGATGAAGGCCACAACGTTACAGTCAATGGAGAAATGTACCTTTCGATCATAACAGACTTTTTTTTGCCGTAAATGCAGGAATTGGACTCGGCCCATATATGATTCCAACAGGACGGTACCACATGCCACATGCCACACTGCACGCGAAACCATGCATCAATTGAGAGGCGAATTTGGTGAGCAGTAAATCTCACGTTTTGGTGCAGTCAATTGGTCACCAAGATCGTGTGATTTGACCCAGTTGGACTATTTTTTTGTGGGGCTATGTTAGATTTCTAGTCTATAGGGACAAGCCCAACACGATTGCTGCTTTGGAAGCCAACATTGAACATTGGTGAGATTCCTTCATTGGTGAGATTCCTGCCGAAATGTGTGAAAAACCATTTGAAGTGTAGCCACGGGCAAACATTTAAGTGAAATTATCTTTAAAAAGTAAATGGCAGGAATTGATTTACCGATCCAAATAAAATTTTTATTCCTTTTTGTAAAATGTCTGTAATTTTTTGAATTTTCAAAAACCAAGTTCTTAAAAAATCTTCCTTTACATATGTATGTATGTATATTTATGTAGTAGATACGATAAGATGAAGGGAGTCGAAGTATAAGTTCAACGGATCAGATAAAGTATTATATAAGTAGTATTTGTAAAAAGCTTCTATGGAGTAACATGGTTACAGCTAGAGTAAGAAAGGTTCTTGTTCACAAAGTTATGCATGCTATGATGCGGTTTACACATGCCAGTTGGCTAAGCTATTAAAAAGCAACAATGCCGATATTATCTGATGAAGTTATTTTAAAATTTTTTGAATATAGGGTAATCTATGTACCAGTTTTCTATTGCAATTTGACCTTGATTTTGAATGTGATGAAATTGCTTACCTAAATTTAAACATATTTACATAGATCAGATCTCCTAAATAAAAACTGGCTTAATAGTTGCTACCTCTATTTATTACTGTTCATTCTCATATTTGTGGTGTAACTTAAAAATCTTAAATGTGTTTTCGTTTTTCACTTGTTGTAATTTAATATGCAAATTAATTTTATATAAACAAAATAAAAATAATAAAAAAAAAATGAATCGTACATTTACTTGAACAAAAGACGGTGTGGTCACAGGGACCAAATATGCAAAAGAAATTTTACCAAGACGAGCTATGCAGCTATCCTCCAAGTGTAAGTTGCATAGATTGTGACCTACTTTCTTATGTGTGCTGCGCATGGATGTTTCTATGTATTTGTGTACATAGTTAATGTAGAATACTTACAACAAACTTTCACAAAATACACGATAAAGTTATCGAAAAAAAAATTAAAATAAGTTATTGTAAATGTTTGCACAAAAATAGTTCAAATGCATAGAAGAAACTGTTGTGTGTTAATGATTAATGAGAACAAATAAATAAATATTTGGTATATGTAAATTATGAAAATTAATGTTATTTGAAGAAAAAGACTTGTTATTGAAAAAAGACGATATAAAAAAGAAATTTGGATTTATTATAAGACGGATAGAAACAAAAAATAACTGTTGATAAATGAAAATAATAAATATGTTGAAAAACTTTTGTGTAAATTCCATGTACTTTTAAAAAGAATATTTTGAAAATATACTCGTATTAAGTTTTAACTAGAAAAATTAAGTGAAAAATAAATCTGTAAAATACCACATATGTGAAGATAATTGAAATTAAATATAAAATATATTTTAATGTGAAAAATTGTACCACAACAAATTTTAAATGAACAAAAAGTAAACCAGACCCAAATACCAATTAAATAAAGAAAATTATATTTAAGAAATATGTAATGTAAGTTGTGCACTAAACTACAAAAACAGAAGAATATTGTTAATATATAGATAAAAAAAAAAAATATATATATATATATATACACATATTATTGTCTACATTGTAAGTAAATGTTTTAAAGAGAAGATACAACAAAAAAAAAAATTAATTTAAATAAATATACACAAAATGAAAAGCTGAAAGAAGTTTTATTGAAAGTGAATAACTTATTAACCATCCTATAGGTAAATTTTCCTATTTTAATTTTCAATTTAACGAAAAACTTTAAATCATTTTATTTAAAAGAATGTTGAATACTAGAACGGAAAGACGAGATGGTTTTCCACAAAAGTGGTAAGTCATTGATCAAGAAAATGATAAACCAAAGATAAAACTATTTAGTCAAAAGTTAAGTTCAGGCGCGGTTGAAGTTTATATACCTGACATATGCTCTGAATGTAAAACACCATATGTAAAACACCATTTAGCATTCAATGGTAGACTCAGTTTTGATAGTTTTTGAATGAAATATAAAATTCTTTTGTTTTCATTAGCCTTTACTCACTGTAACAAATTTTATTGTATTTATATAATTGTCCGACCGAATATTCGACTTCGGTTCTTCGGATGTTCAGCCTATTTATAAGACTAGTGGGAGAGTAACCAATTCATACCGTTTTGTTTGCGTAGTTTATCATCCTGTCTATAAAGAATTAGAAGTTATAAGCTTTTTGATATTCCCTTCCTTAATAGATTTATAAAATTTTTTTTAATTTTTCATTTTGCGTGTAAAATAGTATTAAAAAAAAAAACATTTTGAACAACAGCAACTCTGCAACGAATGTAACCACCCCACCGAGCACGAGCGAACAATATTATTCCATTTTTAGGAATGTAAGGAATTCTAAAGAAAAACTATAAAAAGCTGGTATACATATTGGTAAAATTAAATTTAAAAGAAAATAGAACATTTACTTTTTGGAAAAGTTGCGTGAATTTCAGAAACAACCCAATCCTTTAAACCAAAATTAATGTGGAAATAAAGAACAAGTTTTAACTTGATAAAACTTTACTAGTTTATTGACATTTAGACTAGAAAGGCATTGCAATTGAAACCACAATTATTTGTCAGTTTTATTGATCTAAGTATCTAGAATGTGAGTAAAGATAGGTTTCCATGTACCAGGCAGTGATCGTGGCTACAGATTCCGAAGTGAGTGTATTTTATTAAATAATTGTTCCCCATTATATAAAACAGTCGCTGATGCAAAAGATGTATACAAGTATATATCCAAAACGAAGATTCAGTGAATTAAAATTTTTCGCAATATTCCGTGCTGATGACAGTGAAATCAATGAAATTACAGCAGATTATTCTAATAGACCCTATCATAAGCCTCCTTTTCCACACAGCAAGTTTTCTTGAAAACAATTTTATAATTCTCTTTTGATCTTGCCACTGATTTTCCATATAGCAAGGTTTCGTGAGAAAATTTTTTTTTTTTTGACATTGTGAAATAAATAAATTTTTGGAAATACTGACTTTTTAATGTACATTTTTATTCTGTTTCCATTTGACAAATTTTTTATTCTCAACCAACTTAAATTGACAAATGATAATAGAAGAAATGTGAAAAAATGAACAGCACAAAAGAATACTTGCCGGTACCAGCAAGTCTGTACCCATTCCCTTCCGTCATTCCTCTCTCACACAAACAAACTCAACTTTCATTCAAGAAAAATTGTGCGTGGCAAAGGGAACTACATTTTGACATGGAAGCCGACGTAATTACAACGTTGAAATTATATTTTTAATTTCGCATGGCCAGAAAGTTGTCACGAAAAATTATCAACAATGTCTTCACAGATTCGTAGTGCATAGAAATATTGACAGTTATTCGAGGTAATGCCTCCATGCCATTTCATTTTCTTGTCACCAAGAAGAAGAAATTATGAAGCTGCTGCCGCAATAGAAACTATTAATAAGAATTGTACAATAAAATTAAAAATCAGGTCAAATTTTATTTCAATGATTGCCGGAGATGTAAACACAACAAAAGAAGTGAATGACATTTCAAGTTGGCAACGCTGATGGAGACTTACTGTAAAAGAAGTTAGCAATGTTAATTACAAAAACGTTGGAATAGTTGATACCATTTTTAACGCATTCGTGACTTACAAACGATTCAAATGAGAGTTCGCTCAGAATTAATGATAGGCCTGTAATCTGGGAATACATTGGAATATCAATCGAGCCATTCTCGAGTAAATTTTATAAGTTCGACAAGATTAAATGGCTCGGCTCCATACAAAGGCTGTAAAAACTATAAGGTCATGGTTATGCTGGTGTTCGCTGTTCTACAAAAATTGGCTCCAAGTTTTAGGTTACACAAATTCATATTTTAAAGAAAATATCTATTAAATTGAATCCACAATTTTTACGGGAAGCGTTAAAAAACAAATGTCTATCCTGTGCAGTTATAAGATTTCTAAAATAAAATAATTTTACATCATTTTTATGATATTAATGAGATCAGTTATGGTAAACCATCAGATATTGCCGAGTTATTAATAACTTGAACTTTATTTTGCTAATTTACAGATATATTAAGACTATTCACGATCTGGTGCATTTGCATATATTTATTGCATATTTTTACTTCACAACAATAAAATACACAGATTTATATTTCGTACGCTCTGGCAAATATACAACACTAGAAACTTATAGTTAATGGTATAAACACAATTACAATGTAACGGTGTAACAGCGTACAGCTCTATCCACAATTGCGTCGAACGACGGGAATTTGAACGTCGGGTACCCGCTGTCAAAATTAGAACACTTGTTCCATGTTCACATTAGCCTCACTGCGCCGACTCATTTTTCCATCTACAGCCAAAGGGGGAAGTGGATAAAGGAAAAGTTGCGTGAGGCGGGATTTCTTATATTGTTAAAAATTTCTCGACTGATTTTAGCATTCGTGGAAATGACATTTTAATCAGCAGCGAAATTTCAATTTAGCAGAACACAATTTTTTTTTAAATAATAAAAATGGGTAATATTATTTTCTTTACTATCATTCATTGCTTAATTTTCTCTTACAGTAAATATTTGTGCTGAGCAAAAGTGCATGTAAGCGTCAAAAATTAGGCGACGATTAGGTTCAGACCACATTTTAGTACGAACATGAGAGAGTGGACTCTTGTCAAAATGAGTCGGTGCTCTGAGGCTAATGTTAACATGGTCTATGAGTTCTTATTTGACAACATGTATACGCCGTCACGCTTTTACGCCGTCACGCTTTTACGCCGATACGCTGCAATTGTGTGTATAGTCTTATAAAAGCTATGCAACACTGAATTGACAGCTCAATCAGCTGACGACCCTCACAAAAAATATAAACAAACAAATGAATTTATCCAAACTAATGGAACTCCTCCAAGTAAAAATGGGAAAGTTCCAACAAAACTTGGACGGAGGAATAAATCATCTAAATGATCGTTCACGATTTGATTGGAAATATTGACAAATGCAATATTTTCCAATATCTTTTCCACCAGATTTTAGTTGTAAAAACAAAATAAGTTATTATAATATGTATGTGCGGAAATACCCTAAATCATGTCGATTATGTTGTAATTATGTTGCAAATATTTCTAGGATGCGGAATGGAGATATGCATAAGTGGGTTTTGGCACCAAACGATGTGTCAATCAATCAACTACAAGAAAGCAAAGCAGTACAAACTCAATTTCGAATTTATGTCGGTTGAGGGGTTTCTGAATTAAGCGATTCAATTGTGGGAAAAGCCTATCAAAACTATCAACAGCAACTGCTGCAGGTATTGTATGTATAACTTCCTACCCAATGTGATCAGCATTTATCGAACCTTCGCTTGCAGCAGACAATTCTGCACTTATACAAAATTTTCAAGATTAAAATTGCAACAAATTGAATGCTACAATTAAGTTACGAATGATACAGAGCAGATAACATTGGGCTCTATGGTTTTAGACTTCTTTGGAGCCCCAATGCCTAAACAATTTTTTTCATCATCTTGCTGTTAATGCTAATACCTTCAATTTTGCTTACATTACATAAAGATCACATCATAAAGAAATACTTGGAAATTAAAAAAAACTCATTAGTATAACAGAGCAAGGTGTTGGGTCAAGCTATACCAAATTCCACCGTCACATATTCTGACCTTACATACTTATAGTTAATTGAAAGCCGGAGAAAATAAACTTATAACACTGGTAAGCATGGTTTGGTATTTCTTAAATACCACGACGTATTCAGGACTTTCTGATCAAAATATTAGTTAGAATTTAGCAAAGAATCTTGGGAGATATAAGCTCTACTCCGAAAACTTATTCTTTTCAGAGAGAGTAGGGTGTTTTATTCAAACTCTATTCTCTCTAAGATTCGCGTACCTATGTCACAAGTCTATTGTACATAAATGCCTCATATTTTTTCAGAAATATCAATAACTCCTACTTTTCTTACTCTCTTAGGATTCGTGGTATACAATACACACAATTTTTGTACATATAATTTTTTTAATCAATTAATTTGCACAATTAGATCTTTGCCAAACATCTGTAAATTGTAAATTATACCCACCATTATCAATGGATTCTATTAAATAATAGCTAACACTTAAATTTTTCGAAAAATAATTGAAAAATTCGTGTTGAATACCTTTTTATTTAAATTTGTATTGTTCAGAACAAAATTATTGCACAAACATGTTAAAAAATGTCTGTGTTGATGAGAAACCCGATATTAATCGTCTAGAAAGAATGTTAAGCTTCTTGAAGAACTTTCGTTGTGCTAGAATAGTTTTCTATTGGTATTATTAAGCAGAAGAACCATCATCAGCTACTACAAGAACTATTTACATTCTGCAAAGAGATTTTTCTTCCAAATGTCATCAGCATCTACGAAAACTTTGCCAGCAGCAATCCTTTACCTATAATAAAAGATTCTACAGGATATGTACTGTTTTCCAAAACGCGTAGCTGATATGAAAGGTGCAGTACTACGTACTACACCAAATCACGGTGAAATCCGGTATTGCATCGTGTTCGGTGATAAAAATGGAAAGGTATTGTCGGCTATATAACCAGAATAATAAAAATATTTATCAAAAAGCATAATGCAACATTAATCTTTCCGCTTCCGGTTGATTCGTATATATTTTATGACCACTTATATATACGAGAAGTTACCATGAATGATACGATTGATATTCCAATGAGTACTCGAATCGTAGATAATTTTCATGTCCTATCGACAATTGTTGAACAAATTTCTCTCGCGCCCCAATGCCAGTGCAACAAATTTTTCCGCTTCTATTTAATTCATTATTCGTTTTGATTGTGACGCTATTTCTGTTAATCTTCTGAGCTTTGCTTGCATTTTAAATTTCTTATTTCCAGCAATCACGCTCCAAGGTTTACAAAAACGTTGCGTGGCATATTGGATCAATGTGTGTATTTTCAGAGCAATGTCAAAAATTTCAAGAAATATATATCCTTACTTGTACCTTTTATGGGGATCTATGCAGTCACCTTCTCAGGTGTTTTAGCAATTTTCTGAGTTCACACAAAAGATTTTGGTTTATATTAAATACAATAATTTTTTAAGTAAGAACTTTACCGATACTGTCGTAGTGAACAAAAGTTTGAATAACATTTTTGTTACTGCTAATAACAGCGAATCGCATTTATGGATACTTTGTTTCGAGTTCCATCTGGCCGGTTTTCGAGCGATGCTGGGCTCTTTGCCCACAGCCACTATTTTATATTCCAAAATGAATGCAGTTAGTCGAAAGATCTCATTTGGCTATACCATTACACGAGCATTCAATAACCGTGATTCATTTAATAATCTCGTATCACAATTGAAAGAGCCTAACTTATATGAATATTGCCAAAGTATGGCCTATGATGACATGGTTACAGCTGGACACATTGTAGCATCATATCCCCAGGAGCAAGGTAGAGTTGAAAACATTGATGGTTTCAAATTTTTACTGGATATGGTGGATGTATGGTGTAGGCGTGTCACTTACAATTGTAATAGTTATCTTGGAAAATGTATACTTTAGAAAAAGATGACAATAAATAATGGAATGGAAAGATCATATAGAACAAAATTAAAAAGTTAGCTCTATTATATTTTGATTAATTTTCATTTGGTAGTGAAAGAACAAACCTTTATTCATACACATACCTTGATGAAAATTGTACTAAATTGTATCCTTCGGCATTGAAATTTGAGGTTGGAGGGGACAAAAGTTTTGAGTCTGCTAAAACTCGCTATAGTATCGCTAAAAACTCATTCATATATAAATATCGATTACTACATTTATAACATATACATATTTTAGATACCATCACCTTCAATATGGCAAATATGGGGTGCAGACAAACTACTTATTATATCAATGTTAATGATACCACCAAAGCCTGATTCTATGCTGGAATTCACGCCAGTATCTGTTACATTGTAGCTTGCCGTTGGCCGTCAGGATTACTCTTTCACATATGGATGCTGTTCGGGCAGAATAACTATATAATATAAATTTTATAAAAAACAGTTGTTTTTAATTATAACTTTAGTATATCATAAGACTCATAAATTGTACCGTATACTTAAATGCACTTATTATTAATTTCATCAACACTAATCTATCCATACTTATCGAAAGATTTGAATATTATAACGGATTATCACAATTTGCCTATTCTCGAATTTTATATATCTTGTAATGTGAATATACATATGTACATAAAATAAAGAGGCACTTGCACTTCGGAAGACAACCAGGAAAGGTGTTTTTTTTCTTTCCCCAACAGATGCTATAAAACAATTATTTATATTTTACTTAAAAAACAAGCCTTTACTACGTGTATCATGTATAATTAGAAATATTGTCAAGACTTTATTCAATTATTATGTACGTAAAGTAAAAGTTTAAGCTTAAATCTCTAAAAAATTTAGTTTAACTTGAAAAACTAATTTCAAATGTGTTTTACAAAAATTTAGCTAATGAAGAACAATATAAAAAAAATTCGACTTAAATGCAGTAAACTCCTCCTTCCTTACATGCCATTGTAAGCAGGGCCGCCACCACCCTCTGGCACCACCCAATTGATATTTTGCTTCGGATCTTTGATATCACAAGTTTTGCAATGTATGCAGTTCTGTGCGTTAATTTGTAATTTCATATTGCCACCTTCTTCATTGGGCACAAACTCATAGACACCGGCGGGACAGAAACGTTGCTCGGGACCTTCGTAAAGCGCTAAGTTGTGATCGACAGGAATACGGTCATCTTTGAGCGTAAGATGCGCCGGCTGATCACCATCATGGTTGGTGCCAGTGAGTGCTACCGAAGATAACAAATCGAATGAAATTTTCCCATCAGGCTTAGGATATACAATCTGTTGGCATTCACTGGCAGGTTTAAGCGTTTCATGATCTGGTGCGCCATGATTTAGTGTCCAAGGTTCTAGACCACGGGCCATAATAGATATACCGCTCAGCATAAGACCGCCAAAAACGCCAAATGGATTGTGGAAGGAGGGACGGATATTTCGTACATTATATAGATCTTTCCACACATAAGAGTTTATAATTCTACAAATGATGATGAAAATTGGGCTTTAATTTATGAATTCAGTTATCAATCTCCAACATACTTATTTGCATAGGATTTGGGCTCATATCCCACTGTTTCTTGCACTTCACCTAATATTGATTCAACAGCACTTTCAGCAGCAAGCATTCCTGAAATTTTCATTCAATAGAAAATAAAACACCCATATATCCCATACTACTTACCGCTCTTCATGGCATAATGAGACCCCTTAATACGTGGCACATTTAGAAAACCAGCGCTACAACCGACTAGACAACCTCCCGGGAATGCCAACTTACTAGGCAAACTTTGTATGCCGCCTTCATTTATAGCACGTGCACCGTAGCCTATGCGTGTAGCACCTTCAAAAATATCGCGTACCTTAGGATGCGTCTTGAAACGTTGGAACTCTTGGAACGGACTAATCCATGGATTTTTGTAATCCAACCCAATAACGAATCCAACAGCAATCGTGGGAATCTCCTCATTCAGATGATATAGAAAAGAGCCACCATAGGTAAATCGATCCAATGGCCAACCAATGCTGTGTTCGACTAAACCCGGTCTGAATAGCAATGATTTTATTAAAATTTAGCCAAAATAAAGTTTAAGTATGTATGCACTATGTGCAAGAACGAACTTACAAATGCCTCTCCGGCTGAATCTCCCAAATCTCTTTCAGTCCAATGCCATAAGTTTGCGGTTGAGTACCTTCATTCAAATTAAATTGTTGCATTATCTGTTTGCTTAAATGTCCACGACAGCCTTCAGCGAAAATGGTGGTCTTCGCATGCAACTCCATACCGCGTGCAAAAGTATCCTTGGGTGAGCCGTCCTTAGCGATGCCCACATCATTGGTTGCTATGCCCTTAACGCTGCCATCTTCATGGAAAAGCACTTCTGACGCTGCACAGCCAGGATAGATTTCCACGCCTAACGCCTCCGCCTGTTCACCCAACCACTTTACTAAGTGTCCCAAGCGAACAACATAATTGCCATGATTATCCATGGGCCAACCTTTGAAAATTGGTATATGTATGCGCCCCGATTTAGTGAGATAGGAGAAAGTATCTTTTACAACGGGGGTATTTAGTGGGGCGCCCAATTCTTTCCAATTGGGTAGAAGTTCATTGATTGATATCGGATCGATAACAGCGCCCGAAAGTATATGTCCACCCACCTCCGCGGACTTTTCAACCACACAAACTCTTATTTCCTATACAAATAAAATGAGTAGGGTTTTTTGGCATCAGTCAACATTAAGTTAAATTATATTTTATTGTATCGTCGTGATACCATACATACCTTTTCTTGCTCAGCTGCTAATTGTTTAGCGCGTATAGCTGCCGACATACCCGCTGGCCCACCGCCAACGATAACAATGTCAACTTCATCCACAAAACGCTCCATATCGACATCTAGAGGATAGTGTTTAATTATGATCAGAGTTAAAACATCTACTCACGGTTTTACTTACCTTTCCATCTTTCGTCTTTATCGCGGGGAAATCTAGTATAATGGGTTGTTATTTTTGGATATTTTGCTACATCGGAAATGCTACGAATTGCGCTAGCACTAATAAGTTTATTTACTGAAAGGGAAAAATAATTGTGAAAAATAGTTGAAAGAGCAAACGAGAATGTCCCTGTATAAAGAGTAAGAACCAAACATTCAGATTACCACTATCTTTTCAGTAAATAAAAGTAAGACTCCGCCCTTTATGCCATCTCCAGCGCCTTGTGTGAAACTCGAGATATTGCGATGAACTAACATTAGCGTAGACAAGTGGATTGACATTGAGAGGAACAATGTTGAGCGAATTAATGAAGACACGCATATAAAGCAATCGTTTATATTGGGAATTTCAGGTCAGGAAAAAAGCGGTCAG
The DNA here is from genome assembly GCA_958295655.1 of Palloptera scutellata. Lineage (NCBI taxonomy): Eukaryota > Metazoa > Arthropoda > Insecta > Diptera > Pallopteridae > Palloptera > Palloptera scutellata. The sequence continues at coordinate 47,502,760 of OY282451.1, forward strand.
CATTATCTACGATGTAGAGACCTATTTATGGGAGGCTAAAGTTCCGAGGCATACGCTTCGAAAAAGAACCTTGCAGTAAAATTATTTACCGAAAATTAGGCATAATTTATCACCGCCATTTAAAAAAATTAATTTGGCTAGACACACAAATAATCTTAAGATTTCAATTATGTAATGCTATTGCTAAAGAAAAATTAAATAAATATAATATTATTAAGGAATTGTTATGCCTTTACAGCAATTGTACTTACCCCGAGTTAATTTCAAAAAAGCAGCCATAATCAATTAATAATTATCTTCGTTGTTACTTGAATCGAAAACTCAATTTAAAGAGTTCAGACTGAAATCAAATTTAAATAGTATAATATATATTTGGTTATTTATTAAGAAAATTTAGTTATTGCTTACTATGTAAAATACAAAGAGCAAAACAAAAGCACAGCAGCAACAAACAAAGTGAATGCAGACTTTGACCTCTCCGCGACTAAATTTTTCCGCTGCTTCTCTGCTTCTCACTTCAAAATGTTCATTCACTGCTAACTCAAATTTAGTTTTTAAAAATTCAAACTCAATATAAATAAAAATTTAAGTAGTAAACTAAAAGTTTAATAAACAAAATGAAAAAAATTTGCCTACTATCCCTCTTTTTTGTGTGAAACAATCTGGAACCGAAAACGCTCTATTAATTTTTTGACAACAACTAAAATATATTTTTTTCATTTCGCTACAAAATCAGCTGTTTTCATTTCGTTTTATTTTCTGATTCGCTCTACGTATAGGGTTGTCAGACCATCAAATTTTTGTTCACCAAATTCAACTAAAAAAGTCGCTAAAAGTAACCAAAAATAATGAGAAAAGAAATGATTAAACAAGTACATATACAAGTATGTACATACAAATAAATCCAAAAGCAAGTATTCTTCCATACTTTTTTGTTTTATTTATTTACGAAAACAGCTTTTATGCTGCTGTGTTATATTTCTATAATCAGCACTAAGCTTTGTTATGCGCTTTTGTGTTACTTTAAGTTTCTATAATAATAAGACCTGGTGCATTTTTAGCCTAAACTTGAACCTTTAAAATTACACTTGTGTTGCGACACGATACGGAAAGCAGCTAAATAAATTTGTTTAAAAGATGAGAATTATACAGGTTGGACCATTTACACAGGGTGAATAAGTGTGTACAACGGTTTTGGGAAGAAAAAAATTATTGATATTAAAAATGAGAAACAGACCTACGAAAAACTTATCATAATGCATGAGTAAAAATATATCCAGCCGGTTTCGAAGTGGCACGAATACACAGCATCAATATGATATTTGGCGAATATGGTGGCCATTCTTGAGATGTGATAAAATCAAGAAAATGCACCTTACCCCATTCTTGTCTTGTTTTGGCTCTGTTAGCTGGTATAGAGTCTTGCTGAAACGCCCAACCATTATCGCCAAAGTGCTGCCGAACCCAGGGGACTACCACAGCCTCAAAAATTTCACGGTTTGAAATTTCTTGGTTTATTTTGACTCATTGTTCCACAAAAAGTGTGTTTCGCTCCTTATCATAATGGATTGCGGATTTTAGCGATATTGATAATGAATGACGAGGAGCCTCTGTTGAACATCATCTGTCATTTTGACGATTATGCGCTTGTTCAACAGTAAACAGCTTTTCATCTGTAAAGACGATTTTTTCCCATCCAATTCTTGCGGTCTCTGTGGCGTAGTGGTAGTGCGTTTGACTGCTACGCAGAGTGTCCGGGGTTCGAATCTCGGCACAGGCAAAATCAAAAAGTAGAAAAAATAATTTTTATACACGACACCGCCTCTTGGCAGGCAATGACAAACCTAAAAGAGTAAAAATTGCATATGAAAAGTTTTTCGTTTCGCCGTTCGGTTTCGGCATTAAACTGTAGTCCCCTTACATTATTGTACAAATATAACACGCACAACATGAGTGGATGCGAAAAGATCGGCCTAGGCCCTCCTTGGGCTGTTGTGCCGTTAAAAGTAAAGTATGAGTCGAACTGATTCACGATTGATGCCATTTTCGTGAGCAACCTTTCTCATGGAAACCGTTGAATTAAACTGCATCCGATTTTGAACGATTTTGCGATTCCCGGGAGTATTGACGATGGGTTTTCTTTCTCTTCCTGGACGATCACCTTCATGACCCAGCTCCTTAAACCGTTTAACTTCACGAGAAACTAACGAATGAGCAGCGCAATCTCACAATTTCGTTTGCCAAGCTGGTGCAATGTTATAATATCTGACCGATTATTAGATATCGTAAAATAAATAACTAAATGGGAATCTGGACCACACAAAAATTAAATCAGATGCACTCTCGATTACGTAGAATAATACAAGAATGAAGAAAATTGCAAAAAAATTTCAATACTTTTTCTATAGCGCGTAAGTATACACCTATTAATTGTCAACCTGTGATTTGGAATTTGATTTTGGTATAAATAGGAAACGAATATAAATGTTTTTAATTTGGTTTTCATTATTCGAAAGTACAATCCTTCCAGTTAATTGTGGAACACTATTTCAGTCAAATGAATTCCTTGGCTGGCCTTGCAGTAGCCCATACGATCAAACTAATTTTTCAGAACATTTTCGACAGTACGGCGCTGTACTTTACCGATGGCTGGACCAATTTCGTTCTTAAAAGCGTCAATCGTTGCTGGATGGTTAGCGTAACACTTATCTTTAACGGCTTCCTACATATAATAGTCCAACGGAGTCAAATCGCAACTGCGTCGTGGCTAATTCACATCACCAAAAAAGGCAAATAACGCGATGAGACAATTTTGTTTATTAACGTAACCACAGAGGTCAAAGTGAGCTTCGTCAGAAAAGATGATTTTTCAGTAAAAATGCTCATCTTCTTCCAGGAGTTCAAGATCCCAATTAGCGAACCGAAAACGTTGTGGATGGTCATGTACCTTCAGCTATTGTAGTAATTGCACTTTGTACGGCTTCAGTTTTACACATACGTTTCACAAAGGTGCTTCTCTTCAACCGAATTTTGAACTTTCGGTAGAAGGTTAACCAATTTGCAAGTAAAATTTTACTATTTCCCAAGGCTGTCCAAAGGTATATCGACCCATTTCGTTAACTACAAATATAAAACGAATTTTCCGTCACAAAACCAATGATATTAGGGTTACCATACTGAAAATAACTAGTAGTTCAAATTCCAAATGTTAGTTGGACCACCCATTTTCTTCAATTACAGCCTCTTCTGCAAAATGTTAACTTTTAATTTAATTATACGTTTCACGTTGGCAAGTATTTCCAACAACATTATCCAATCTTAAGCTCTAACAATATGAATGAATGTATGCTATTACCAGACGTGGGTAGGAAAAAATATTTCAACAGAAAAGAGCCTTTGGAAAAAGATAAAGATGACCACAGTACATTATTCACGGAATGTATGTATACAACAACCATCAAACCCATCATCAAACCCTTTGGTTCCCCCGTGGTGGAAGTCGATGGATAAGGATAGAGTTTACGCATTGGAAAAGTACAGAGACTTTCCAGCCTGGAAATCTCAAGCGCTGTAAGTAGTGCACTTCAGAAAGGTCTAAATACGATATTTCATCTTCTACCGCTACGGATGTTTATTCAATGCAGCCAAACTAAATCTCAGATTAAAGAATTTAACTAGTGGAAATCAGTTAACTAGAGACATTCTAGTGAGAAGGACATTTGAGTGAAATAAAACAGAGAGGTCAAAATTAAAGTCAACGTTGACTAGATGTGTCACGGATATGGCATGACTTCGAATTTTGTTTTTTTTTTTTACTAGAATTCCAACTCTTTATCCAACCACGTAAGACTGAGAGTCGGATTCTGTAACAGGTAATGCTGAGATTATCCTCTTTATCGATGGTTCAAAGATGGGGAATGGAACTGTTTTTGGTCTTTACTCAGAAGGCCTCCAGCCTAGGCGGTCGTACCGTCTAAATGAGAGCTGCAGTATTTGTCAGGCAGAAATTTTGGTATTGAGAAAGCAGCTAGAATACTACAAGATAGTATGATTCAGACTTAATTGCAGCGGGGTACAATGAAACCAATAGAATCCAAAAAAGTTAAATCAGAGGTTTTAAAGAAATGACGTGCTTCACACATGGTCCTTGAGCTCCACAAGGGATCCTGGACATAGTTATATTGAATATTGAAGCACCATGAGGAAGAGGTACTTAGAATTGATTCTTCACTTTCTACAATGTCCAAGGCTTAAGCGACCCTAATGGCCGATATGTGGTTTTGTATTTTCGGCAAAAAAAAAGTTTGTTATCATTCCTTTCTCCATTGACCGTAACATTTCGGCCTTCATCGTCTTCGACAAAGTACGGCCCAATGATTCCGCCTGCCCATAAACCGCAACAAAACGTACATTTTTCGGGATGCATTGATAGCTGCTGAATTGCCACTGGCTGGTCTTCACTCCAAATACGGTAATTCTGCATATTCACGTATCCATTGAGCAAAAAATTTTACTCGGCGCTGAAGACAATTTTGCGATAAAACACATTTTTCACAGAGCACGAATTTTGATAATAAATTTCAATAAATTGCAAACGTTGTTCAGGCGTAACTCTATTCATGATGAAATGGAAAACCAAACTGAGCATTTTTTACTTTGACACATGTCAAGAATCACGCATGAACTGTCAGAAATGTAAACGTCAGAAACGTAGTACAAAAAAGTCACGCCTTTTGAGCCAGCATCTTACTTACTTGTTTCATCTGAAATTAATGTTTCAACAAATTACACTACTAAGTGTTCACTCTTTTGAAAAGTCTTCTGTATTATTATGTAAATGATTTTACTATAATTTATATTTTACATATACATATGTATATTTATATTAGAACATATATATTTACTCAATATACATAAATAGAGACATAAACACATAATTTTCAAAAAGTGAACTTTTAATCCAGCCCTAGTAAAAATTCACTTTGATTTAAAATGCATAGAAAACAAATATTTTTCTGTGTGCGGTACATAAAAAGATTATAATATTTACATTTAGCTTTTTTTTTGTTTGGAAAACATTTACTAATCTCTTCAATTCAACATATTAAATCCATAGTCCAATTCCGCGTCCATGTCGTCATTAGTCGATGTTTCTACATCTTCCGAGCTCTTTTGTGGAAGCTGCTGCTGTTGATTTTGTTGCTGTTCATCTTCTTGCTGCTGCTGTTGCTTGTTATAGAGTACTTTTATAGCCTTATCCATGGGATTACTTTCGTCTCCTTCATTATTGGCCTTGTCTGAGTGATGTACAATTTTTACAGCTTCTTTAATATCGATCTTCTGTAAAGCAGGTTTGGTATGATTTTCTTTATCCTGTTGGTCTAAGCTTTTTCCGAATCGCATAAAATTCTGGTCCGATTTTCCGAAACGCATAAAATTTGACATATCATTCTTTGTTCCCGGTGGAGTTCTACCGAAACGCATAAAATTATCAGGACGCCCGATACGCATAAAGTTTTTGTCTGCAGCCCGTTGCATTTTCTGAGATTTACCGAAGCGCATGAAATTCGCTTGCTTTGGAGTACGACCAAGTCGCATAAAATCACTGGGATTCCGACCAAATCGCATGAAATCATCAGGTCCAGCACGCCCCAAACGCATAAAATCCGATGGGTTTCTTCCGAAACGCATGAAATCATCTGAACGTTTACCGAAACGCATAAAATTGTCTGAGCTTCTGCCCAAACGCATAAAATCGCTTGGGCTACGTCCAAAACGCATAAAATCAGATGCAGGTGAACGACCAAATCGCATAAAATCCTGTGGAGTTCTACCGAAACGCATAAAATTATCACCACGTGAATCACGCATACCCTCTTGACTTCGACCATAACGTCCACCCGATTCCTTCGAATAAAAACCTTCGTGATCTAAACTATTTACTGCGGGCATCTCTTCAGCTTGTCGCTTGCCAAAACGCATAAAATCTGCTTGCGAGCGACCAAATCGCATAAAATTACTGTCTAACGATTTACGTTTCGCTTCGTCCTCGAGATCAATTGAGTGAATAAGCGATTTTGGATAATCTTTTCGAAATTTCAGGATGATTGAATTTTTCGTGTAGTCGATGTTCACCGATGAGATTGGATTGCGAAATGCCACTTCAGTTTGATCGGGTCCAATTTTAAAAAATGGCATTATATTACTATCTTCATTAGTGTTGACGAAATTATCGCCGATTACAGCTGGTGTCAATGAATTGAATTCGTCATTGTCGTTGCTGTTGCTATCGGAAAGTGCATTCTGATTAAAGTTTGGCGTATCGACCATTTCACAGCATATCAAAATTTGTAATTGATAAAATGAAAGTAGAAAAATCCATACACGGCTCATTTTGTTGAAAATTTTCTGCAAAGGTTAAAAACATTGAGTGGCATTTAGAGAAGTTGCTCAAATAAGAAATTACGATACGGAATTAACATTGACCCTAACCACTTTGGGTTCAACTTCATTGCCACAATTTCTTATTTTCTAAATTGTTAACTTCCATATACATAAATAGAATTATCTACCAAAGTAGTAATATCATTAGCAATTAATCAAGTAGCAAAAGAATAAGCTAAATAATAAACATTAAATATGAGCTAAGTTGTTAACGCTATCACTCCTTTCATCGTACGCTTATGCACATATTTGCAAAATAATTCTCACTTTATACTAATTTGCACATTATCTGTTATTTGCAACAATAACGCTAACACGTCAACAGAGCAGTAGCAGTATCAGCAGCAACAGCAACAAGTTGCTGAAGAAAACCGCAAGCAAAGAAAAAAGAAAACACAACTCATTCAACATAAAAATAATACCCACGAGCTTGCAGCCAGCCAGCTAATTAACCATAAAAATATTGATGTGATAATTTCTTAAGCTACATAGCAAAGAAGCAGCTCATAAACGAAGTTAAGTGAATTAGGAACAACAATGTACGGCGAGTACATAAAAATGGCCATAAACAATGAAGATGCAGCAGTTGCAGTTTCAGATTTGCATGTGCTACTACATACAAGTGTTGATGATAATAATGACGATGATGCTGATGAAGATGGGAGACATCACCAGCAAAGAGGTAGGGAACTTTTTGCAACATGCATTCGATATATATATCTGAAAGGCTATGTGCATCTTATTACTAACTGCACACCGGAAGCTCATTATTGTCTGCTTAGCTGTATTCACAATAATATAAGTAAGTATGTACTGAGTTGTGGTGTAGCCAGGTTGTAAGCCGCTGCTGACGTAAAATGCTTCAGAAGCATTATGGGTGTGAATATTATTATTATTATTTCCGAGCACATTATAGCCTGAAGATGATAATCAGAATTTAAGTAACAACCGACATTTGATGGCTTCTGCGATAATGTGTTCTGCCGTCCGTCAACCGCTAACTCAAATTGAAATTTATATGATGTTACTCTTTGCCTTTGGAAAACAATGTGGATTCTCGCATTTACATATGTAAGAATGACAGAAGTCGTAGGTTTATATAGGCGGTGATACTTTAAAATTATTAATCTCACAAATAAATCAATGATAATATGTACTTAATACAATAATTAAATACCTACATTAATTGGCCAGAAGAAAGACCTTTGTAAGGGTACTGACTTACAAAATTAACTGTTGTATGCTGCACTGGTAAAAGTTACACCCCCACCCCCGGAAAGGAAGAGTATTTGCTCAAGGTTGAAGAGCTTCTTTTAAATGGTAAATTTTCGAAATGTGCGAAATGCTTGAAGAAGAAAAGATGGCCATACATGCACATTTAAATTCAAATGGATAGCATAGCAATTTGGCAATTTTTAATTCTCAAAGTAAGTAAAATTATATCTTTAAAGAGATCAAAGCGAAAGTGTAGAAATTAAATATGTTTTGAAGAATTAACGGCCTTTTGATTTATAATAGATGAGTTTTTAGAGCTTTTCCATTCATGACGACTTTCGAGTTCCAAAAACTGGTGGCCATGCATGTCAGGGAAGTGCATGAATGCATTCCTTTGCAACTGTGGACCATACACAGTAAAATGAATACGGAATACTACGCATTGAATAGATGAAACGAAGAATAATACTTAGATGAATTTTTCGATCTCATTAAAAATTCATTTATTATAAATCCAAATAATATGTATGACATAGAGCTCATTAAAAATTCATCTAATAAAAATTTTTGAAAATTGTTATTCTTTTCTAAGCATATCGACTGAAGTTATATTTGTGAATTTATATTTTTATCGTTTCCCAAATTCGTTGATATTAGGAAGTCATACCTATGTACATACATATATAAATCTCAATGCTACATACATTAAATATCGTATTACAAACCACCTTTGAAATTATAAAAAAAACATATAATTGTATTATTTTTTCTGGCAAATTTGCATATCAATTTCCCATTCGCAAGAAAGAGGTAAAGCTTCTTTCTGACGCCTTTGATATTTATTTTACAAATATTGATACTCTGATTTTGTTTGTTTCCTTTGTTATTCAAAAACTCTTAATTTAGCATTTGGTAGAAATTGAGTTTTCAAGACACATTTTTTGTATTCAAAGCAAATTATTTGCTTCTAAATTCTCAAAGATCTTTTAACAAATTTATAGATAGATTTAATTTGTATGAATTTCGGAAGCGCTTGTAGTACGTAGGCTCGACCTTGGACGAATAAATGCGTTTAGAAACTCCAAAGGTGGTAACTTCCTAGATCAGGGTATACATTGATGCAATGCAGACCGAGAAGGTCTTTATGTTGTGAGGTCCAAACCATAAATCGGAAATTTCTATGGATATTTGCAGAACAAATTGCAAATTATAGGCACTTAATCGGGTATCTTACTTAAAAGAGGAGGTACTTAACCGGTGTTTACCGTACCTAATTTTAGTAGTATTTTACAAAATTACCCATTTTCACTGAATTTTTTAATCAGTTTCCGGATTGAGGACTCGAATAAATGCTCAGATTGATTTCTTGCTTACTACTATTACAGTACTATAGTCCACGAAAGTCGAAGGTCTAACTTATCGCATCCATTCATATTCTACAAATTGCATTTGTATACTAATAGAACAACCTACATTTTTATATCGAATTCGGGCTGTAAAGTGAAAGCGTTTCTTATGTGGTTGCTAATCTTGCAGGAAATTGTGAAACTGCATTGAGGTGGTAACGTTTTTTTCTACTACCGCGATTATCGAAACGACCCAACGGGTAAAAACACCGCTTCTTTGTCTACACTGAATCATTCCCCTGTCAGCAGTAAGCTCTCCTGCTATATAATACAGCTCATAAAGAAGGTGACACAAAAGTAAGCACCCAATTTCCTAAGCTAACAACTTTTTAGTAAATTAAAAAAATCGGTTCTGTTTGTGAATAACGTTTATTATTATTGTGAATAATCGTTGTACGCTACTTTGTAATTTTTACATTGCTTATCATAGGAAGGAAGCGCTGACATTGTTTAATAAGAAACAGTTTTTATTTGGTTCCACTGTACAACACTACTATTATTTTTTAGAAGCCGTAAATTATATATGTGAGCACTAAAAATGATTCTGCTGTTAGTGTAGAACCAAAGTAGAACAATTTACTTTAAGAAAAATAAACAATCAAGCTGGTGTAAGAAAATTCAAAAGTATAAGTCTATCTAATTTAAGCTAAAGTATAAATCTAATACTGAATTGTACTTCAACTAGCAGTAAACAAAATCCCTTTGTTCAAATAAATTGGCTGGGTTGTGGTTAATCTCGCTTTCCAATTCGCAAAACTGCAGAAGTTAACATAGTGTTAGAAGGTAACATAGCTAAAATTTACTTAGAAAATATAAAACAAAAAAAATAAACAATAGCATTATCCACGCTTATTCAACAAGTCTATAAAGACAAAACCGAAGTTTTCTGACCTATTTGTTACAGCGCATTTTAACGAATAATTGGTTTAAAGCACTTTCCACCGGTCCTCCGGTTTATTTACGTAGGAAAAATTACTTACTTATTTGGTTTAACCTACCAATTTTTTACTTCCCTATGCTAAACACAAATTGAAATCGAAAAAGAAATTAGATATCACACTTAGTTTTCCAGAAAAATAAGACCAAAATCGAAAAAAGCCGATTTTACGGTAGCCTTATTCAAGCTTATTCAACAAGTCTATAAAGACAAAACAGAAGTTTTAAAGTAGTACATTTTAAAAGTTTATTTTACCTTTTCTGACCTTATAGCATTTTTATATAGTCAAAAAAGGCTTCCACAACGGCGCTAACTTCAAATATGATATTATTGTATAATAATAAAGTGTAACAAGTGATGGCTTAACATGTAATAAATCATAGTAACTACTTTCATATTTTAGTTACGTCATGTAACTTTTGTTTTGATTATGTTTTAATTTGCAAAAGTGTAAACAACATAACCTTTTTGCGCTGCAAACATGTCAACCATGCAAAATAAACAGCATTTGCGGATAGTTATGCTTTTCGGAAAAAAGTGCTCGATGACTTGATTGCTGTTGGAAAATACTCCATCGATTAAAACATACGAATTCTGTTTTCGAGGGTTTAAAAGATTTTGGCGCCAAGGTAATGCTCTGTATTTGGTGGGATCAGGAGGGTGTCATCTATTATGAGCTACTTAAACCTAGTGAAACTATTAAAGTTAAGCTATACCGAAAAAAATTTATTTGTTTGAAGAGATTAATGGCCGAAAAACTACCAGGCACAATATCATAATTTTCCAAGATGACAACGCTCGACCTCATGTTGCTAGACCGGTTGAAAATTATTTGGAAAATATTGGATGGGAAGTTTTGTATCAACCGCTATATTCACCAGACCTTACTTCATCTATCTGTTAGTTATTTCGATCGATGCAGAAAGCCCTTACTGGAATACGCTTTACTTAAGTTCAAAATATGAAAAATTGGATGGATTCGTTCATAGCCTCAAAAGATGGACGGTTTTTTTTTGGCAAGGAATCAATAAAATGCCTGAAAGATGGCAAAATGTCATAGCTTCCGATGGGCACTACTTTGAATAATGTATGTACATATATATTCCGTTGTTATTGAAATACAGTTATCTTTTTGTAAAAAAAATACGTCATTAACCCAATACAGAATTTTTGTGTCAGATTCGTATCTAAAAATCTATAAGAAGCGGTGAAAGAAATTTAAAAAAAAAATATTTTTGTGGCACTATGTTCTTTGTGTAATTGTTGGAATCAAATGTGGCTCATTCTGAAAATTATTGAGTGATTTTTTACGCATCCAGAAAAGCAAAAGGCCTGCGCTCCCAAAGTGTATCTTTGGAGTGAAGCGCTTCTAACCCACTCTTACATACCCATATTACATTAACAAATGAACTGCATCCATTAGAGAGAAGGTTTCACATTTCCATAACTGAGGGGGCAAATTTCCTTTGAATGCAACACTGAATATTTGTAATAATAACATTAAATTCACTGAAGCTACTTCATTACCTAAGCTTAAACCATGATTAAAGAAAAAAAAATTTAAGAAGTTAAAAAATTAGTATAAAGAAAATATGTTGCACAAAGTACTGAAATTATGTATGCTATTATAAACCTACACACTTGCATACCTACACTTATGCATACCCATACATATTTATGTTTGACATTTACTGTTGATGTTGTGCTGGGCTGTTGACAATCAGCGACAATAATAATAACTGTGATGATGATAAAATTATGACATATTGACCCTTAATTCAACAGCAGCTCCGCTAGATAGGTAGGTAGTATGTACTTATGTATATACAAAGATACTTAAATATTTTGGTTTTATTATTAGCATATGAAAAAGGTAAGCAAGTTTAAGTTGTTGATGATATGTATGTCTGTATGTATGTATGTATGTATATCTGTAGGCTGATTTTAGATATGTACATGAGGTAAATAAAAAAGTTAAAAAATTTGTCACTTCATCAGCAAAACGCAAAAAAAAATGATGTTGAAAAATTTTGATGTGAACAATTGAGGTTAATTTTATAGTACAAAGTATAAAAAAAGCATCAACAACGTTTCCCCCTCAAAGTCTTTGATCGCACTGCAATTCATAAGTCATTGCGGCTGTAAATGTTTGAGTACGGTGGCAATTGCTTAACCAGAAATTTGTCAAATACAAATAAATAAGCATGTTGTTGTAGTTTGTTTTGGCCTTTTAAGTTTACATCGTGCAAAAAGTAAGTGCAGTGCGATCATGCATAATTGTGAACTATGAAAACTTATGATAAAAAAGTAATATTAAATATTTTGATTAACTTTTGCCAAATTGACGAGTATACATACATATGTAAGTATTATGTACATGTGTACCTATAAAGATTTATGCATAATATTTGTTGTCAATTTGTTCCATTGTCGTTTTAGCTGTGTAATCAAGTCGTATGTCGACAGATACACTATCTACCTACATGTATGTATTAGTATTGCATCAAAATTTTTGTGTTCGAACAAAAATTAAGAAGTAAGTCATTTTCATTAGTTTTAATTATTATGGATTTTTTTTTTTTTGATTTGATGAAGAAATCTACTTAGAAATAATGTATAAAATTGTGTGCGTCATTGGGACGCCCTACAGAAGTTTACTTCTTCTTAACGTTTGCGTTTTGGGTTTAAAGGCTAAGTTTAGTAATCATGTAAAAACCAGAGTCTATCACAGACACGACAGGCGTGACTGAAAGAATTTTTAACGAACATGTTTTGAAATTGTATATGTGCCAATTTATGCAAACGATAAGCCTTGTATAGTTCAGTTTGTTGATCGTCCGATCCCTGGTGTGATACATCTGTATTAACTTTATTTCGATCGTTTGCATTTCTAATGCATGCAAAATCATCATCTCTACCAAAATATTCATACTCAAAGCATGCGAATTTATTTGTTATATCATTATAATTATAATTTTACCATCATAATCATTATTATCATCATTATAATAATCTTCATCATCATTAAAATATTCAGGTTGCATGATCTCAACAGTTGTAAAATTTGCCACTTGCCGGTCTGAGAACTCGCGAATGTTATGAGGTTGACTAGAAACTTGGCAAATCTCGAATATGGTGGGGTGGTCTTAATGCGAGTTGATTTCTTTCCACGGAGGAAAGATTTTCAGCAAAATTTTCAAGTAATCTTCTGCTCTTATCTTTCGCGATATCTCGGTGCAGGTTTTTGGGTTTTTTTTCACGATAGCAGAATCTGAATTTTGTTGGGCATCCATTTTTCGACGAAGTCTAAATTCTCGATGTGTCTCAGCTCATTCTTTTAGCTCTAGAGAATTTCTAACGATTTTTGTTTGAAATGTACAATTTTTGTTTGAAATGTTAAATTTTACTAGAAACTGATAGGCAGCACCCTCTATCAATCGAGTGTGATTCATAATTAGCGCCCTCTATCAATCAAATTTGAATCATATGCGAATCAGCGCCCTCTATCATAGTGGTGGATATATGTGGATGCATATGTGCTGTCCATCATTTATGTGTATGTACATATGCATCGTCATTTTTTTTATACTTGATTGATAGAGGGTGCTGGCATTCATTTTCATGACAATTTCCGTTTTGCCACGATCATCTTTTACCGCCTCGTAAATATAAACGTTTCTAAAGAAATTAACTTCAAAAAGAAATCCATAAAATTGTTAACAATATTTTGAAAAAAAGATTACAGCAATCGCTAAACTTTCAAAAGCAATCTGCCACAGAACTCGACCCTTATTCCAGAGCACGTGATAGTGCAATTTTGAGAAAATCGATTTAGTACTGTGGTATATTTCAAACATTGAAAATTGCAATAACTTTAGCTATTTCCAAATTTGACCACTTACTTGTTTTTATTTATTTTTATTTTTTGAATGGAATTTCCTTTTCGTTTTTAACCCATTTTTGATTTTAGCTTTTCACGTGCTAGAGAAAAACTGAACACACCATCGGATTCTACCATCCGTTTGTGTCTTTTCAAAAGTTGAAATTTTACCTACAGTATTATGAGAATATTCTACATAGTAATTGTGCTAGAACTCACACTGCAAGCCTAGAATCTTCAATATTCTCTTCTTAACTTTGGTGGCGACCATTTGAAATGAAAATAATAGCTCCCTGAAAAATATTTCTAGTTACTTGCGGGTTATTTATGGCTAGGTACCAAAATGTACATATAAGCGATCAACTTATCATTCATTGACCTCAAATACTTAGAAGCTCTGCCCATACGATTCTGTGGGACTGCTTTGGAAAAAATTCTCTAAATGAAACCATCGAATTTAAGATTGGATAAGGATAATCTTGGATCTTCATTTCACATGAGTGCTGCTAATTTAAAATAGATAACTATTCTATAAATTTTTATATGTATGAATGCTCCACTCAGCACTGTGCTATTTTGATTGCAGCTATAGAAAAATCTTTAGCTTAATTTCACTATGGACACAATGAATAACAGCTAAAGCCGAACTAAGAAAAATAAACCTTATTGCATATTTTTCATTATAAATACCAAAATATTGAAAATTCTTAAAAAAAAACAATTATTGGAGTTTAATTAATAAAAACTATGACTCTCAACCTAAGTAGACTTTAGCTGTTATTCTTTGTGGCCACAGATATGCCTGAAAAATCCAAACGATATTTTGTTAATTGGTTTTTTTTCAGCGTTATTATTTATTTTAACCAATTCATTCTCATCATCATATTTGTTCCCGAAAATTGTTTACCATGCCAGGGGCTTGAGATATCATTACCAAAAGTGTGATGATTTCTGTTTTTGAGCATATTCAACGATCTGTGGAAACTGTAAACATTTACATAAATAATAACAATGAACAACAATATTTTTGTTTGTATTGGTTTTTAGTTTGTCCCAATCGGTCTTCCAAGTATCGATGTAGGTATAGGAAATGGAACCTGAACATTTTCGTATTTTATGCTTAGCTTATGGTCATAACATTTCGCATAACCATAAAATTTTATTTGCTCGTTCAAATTAAGATCACTAGATAAATCTACTTATTGTCGCATTTTCAACAAAATTGTAAACTCTATTCTGATAGCAAATGAAATGTTATTTTCCGCTAGCACTGATAAAGGAGTAACAATACGGTTTATTTTACTAAATTACCAAATTAGCTTACTCTGAAGAGTAAAGTTGACTTAGAAGAGTTAGCAAGGGAGCTTAAGTTTACTTTTACATATTGTATTTTGCACTCATATTTTTACTGGTATTTATTCCCCTAGCCTTACAAATATCATGCCAGTACAGTATTTACATATAGAGTTATAAACTCAAGTATATCTCTTCAAAATTGTAGATCACAATTATGATGATTTAAACGTCATGAGTTTATGAACTCAACACCTGCGAATAAATACGAAATCATTTTTCATTTATGTAAAATTCCTATGGAATTACTTTTTAGTTTTTTGTTTTTGCCATTATTATCACAAAAGATTGATGACACAAAAATGTGTTGGAAATAAATATAAAAAAGGTTACACGCATTTGCGTGAATGTGTATAAAATAAGCAAAACCTACCGCCTGGTTGAAATATAATTACTTATATTCACAATTTTGGGAGAACTGCAAATAGACTCACATTTACTACAAATTGAAATATGCTATGTTCAAAAGGCAATAAACAGCAAAAACTCAATAATGACAATAAATCAAAAATGCATCCAAAAATGTCATATTCATTATAAGCTTGCATATTTAAGTATGTAAATTTTTTCGTTATAAAATCAAAACTTAAAAAAAATTTAAAATTAGAAAAAAATTACAATTTAATTTCTTTTTCTACCTAACAAATTATGTAAATGAACTGTAATAATTTTCGCGTTTCCGAAACTGCTACTTGGTGCATCATAAATATTTCAATTACATATGTACACTTCATTAGCAACTATGACTTTCAATATGGTGGCGGGCTTAAGCAAAGTATGATGATGGAGTGAATCCCTTTTTGTTTGACTTTGGCGGCCTGTTATTATTTGCTGTGCATGGAACTTTAGCATTCAGATTGCATACTAAAAGACTAAAATCATAAATCTGTGGACAGAAGGAATAATATCTAAAGGCGAGTATATAAAAACAAAAAACCTATTGCATATTTTTCATTATAAATATTTGTATTAAAATGCAAAAGGTTCTAGTGATACATAGACCAAAACTAAGTACATTACAGCTACATATATGAGTACATGCAGTATGTATTGATAAGTACCAAGATTTATGCTTATACTATAAATGTTCGGGAACGAAAGTTTAGCCTGATTCGTTAAAAGTTAAAAAAGATTCTTTATGTCTACGAAGTTAGAGATACATCAGAAGAGATACATTTTACTACTCAGGACTTTTTTGTAAGTCGAATTTGTTTACACTGTTTAATTAAGCAAGTACAGCTTCTGGAATATATGAGGCGTTGAGTGCTAAAGTGGCCCAAGTCAGAGATCTTTCAAAATCGGTTTAAATGGTTTAATGACTAACTAATACTTAAAATTTTATAAGGCAATGCCGCTTAAACGGTCTTACAGCTACGAGATGTTAGCCAAATCCACTTTTGCATAAACATGTTTTCATAGTGCTGTAGATTAAAAGCAGCTCAAATACTTAGATGAAAAATAAATGTGACTTGGACCACTTTTGAACTCAACACTTTATATTTGTGGCCTTTTGACAAAACAACTTGTCTCTAAATACATTTTATTTTTTCTTTAAAATGTACGCTTTTTGCATTTTCAATCTCTTTTCAATCTTTAAAATTTTAGAAATTTGGTGATAAAAAAGTAAAAGCACTTGAAATGTAAAAAAATTGAAACCTCGTTAGATTGGCTTATCAAAAGGCCACAGTAATATAACGAATAAATTAATAAAATTGAGTACTTAGATGGGAATTGTGTGGGTAGGAGGGAGCAAAGAATATACATAGTATTTTTCATATTGATACTTTAAAAGAAGTCACAAAGATTGGATTTTTTGACAGTGATTTATCACATAGACAAAAGTCGGGAAATTAATGGACGCAAAACTTTTCTAAATTTGGTATCAACTTATAGGTAATACTTAAAAATCTAAATATCGGAAAGTCCGTGAAATTATATACTGTTTTTTTTTAATATACTTGTATAATATGTTGAAATATCCTACGACTTTTTTAAATAAATCATTTTTTCTAAACATCGCAGTCGCTTGTGTAGAACACGGCATAACTTCATTGTATTGGCTCTCACAGTCGCCAGATGCGAATCCGATCGAAAATGTTTGGGCTCTTATGAAGTTAAAACTACGTGGAAAAAAGATACGTTCAATTAATCATTTGAAAAGGCTTCTTAGGGTAATATGGCGAAGTTTAACACGGTCATATGCTGAAAAATTAGTCGATAGCATACATTTCCGTTGTAATGAAATTACAAAGAATGGTGGCGACTGGACGCCATATTAATATATTTGCGCAATGAATAATTAATCATTTCAAGATGCTGTGGACTTTTTTTTAAGATACCTTCATTTTTTCAGTGACTTAAGCCGATTGCTTTCTTGTTGAAACTACTGTAAAACGCTAAATCGAGCCTAATTTATGGCAATTATTATTAAGGTTACATAAATATTTGAGATCAGCAGCTTCCAATTTATTGATATCCAATATTTCATAGAGATAAAAGAACTGCTTCGACTTTTGCCCAGCCTTTGTATGGGATCGAATCACTGTGAATTGTATATTTTGTACTATTTATATTTTTCTATTACAAAAAGTAAAAAAAAAACGTATGCATTTTTGTATGGGAAACTTCAGCCTCATCAAGTAATTCGAGCCTCAACATATCATTATTTCGTTTTGAAAGTATAACAAATATTGTTGTTAAGGTAACAAGAACAATAAAGGCAATATCTCCAATGTGATACAAATTTGTTCACATACATATTACCAGTTGATACAGTAGATGTCGCTGAAAAATGTTTGTCCAAATATTTCACATGTGTGTTAGACATTCGCTTATTGCCAAGAATTTATAAGTTTACCTGTTATCTACTCATCATATTTACCTATCATATGTACATATAAAATTATTCATATTATTTGATATACATAGAAACTTTTTTTATTTTGTGTTAAGTGATTGTAATATTAACCCTTGACAGCCGTTTGTGTTGCACATGTCTTTCAACATTTTTTACTGAAAACCTGTTATCTATGTTATCTATTTCTTAACGATAAAGCGAAAGGGATTCGTATAGCTCAAACTATTTATACCAAAATTGGACAGTGAAAGTGAGGAACGATATGGAAATTTAATTCACTGATAATTTTCCTACATGAGAACACCTTTGCTAAAACCCGATATTCATAAATGGAATAATTTGTGGCAAACAACAAATTATTGCGACATTAACTTCCAAAGACACATTTTTTAAATTGAATTTCATATTTTGAGAGTCTAATAATTTGTCCTCCCCTGTAGGCTGAATATTGTATCTCAACTTTAATAAATACACTTATAGTTATTGATGATCTTCCAACCCCAGTTTTTTTCACCAAATGTTTTCTATATCTTAATCAGAATCACTACATTCAGAATTAATTATTAGGATAAAACTACGAAGCGAAAAGCTTTTCATAGGCAATTTTTACTCTTGTAGGTTTGCCATTGCATGCCAAGGGGTGGTGCCGTGTAGAAAAAATAGTTTTTTCTACTTTTTGATTTTTTCTGTTCCGATAATTAAGCCTTGACACTCTGCGTATCAGGCCAACGAACTAGCAACTACACCGCAGCGACCACTGGGGTGGTCATTAATTAATTAATTAATTCGATAATATTATTTGGAATCTAGAAAACAAAATAATACTTAAAACTTTAAAAGTTACTCACCTGTACGCGAAATTCTCGTTTAAATTATTCTTTGTATAATAAAAGAAATAAAATAAAAAATAAACTTGCTCGAAAGTTAAGAAGGACTTTACAATCTCTAGATGTAGAATGTAAAAATCATTCAATCATTTTTTCACACAAAGTCCCTTGTTTTTCTAAAAATTCTTAATTGTTTAATAGAAAATCTTAAAAAAAAAAACATAAATGTTATAGATTTTGCCCAAAAAACAACTTTCTCCACTACAACAAATTCAAAATTCGTATACTTTTACCCGGTTGCTGAATTTTAGTTGCTGTTATTTTTGGCACTTGTTGCTTGTGAAAAAAGCTTAGCACTTCTGCTAGCTGTAATGGCCAAGCATCCTTTTTATATGCTGCCATGGCACAAGCACACACACAAACTGACGCGCGCACATACAACCACACATAAGCACTCGGATATCCTGCTATAAGGACCACAGCAGCATAGCAGCAGTGGCAGTATCAGCTTCAGCATTTGCAACAATAACAACAAGCATCACATGTATTTGTGTCGACTATAATGGCAGAAAAAGAAACTTGTGAATGTGTATGAGTGTTTATTGCTGTTTGCGTATGTACTCGTATGTTGGTCGAAAGGACGGAAGGAATTCCTACTTGTGTAAATGTTGTTTGTTTGTTGCTGCAACATTTATCAACATCTCAGCATTTACATGTGTAGGTTTAAAATCATGCATTCAACATTATATCTATATATGTATGCACAAGTATGTGTGAGTATTTTAATGACTGCTTTATTAATTTACACAGATTTCAAATGTCATGCTGCATTTGCCTCCTAACGTCATTTATATTGTTACTATTAAATAATTCATTTGCAAGTGTATGTGTGTATACAGTATTATCTCAAGACAGTACATACAGTAGTATATTTCACAGATATAAATTTTTGTGACAGAAAACTAGAGATAAGTATCTGAAAGTATTGCCTAAAATCTAAAATTTAATCTGAGCCATTCCCTTTGATAAAGTGACTCCTCTTTTGAGAGCACAAATTTTAATTAATTAATAGTTTTGAATGAAAAATTATGAGCAGTATTCCCAGTTTCAGTTTTTAGGGATCATTAGCAAGTAGATACTAGCTAGGCATAAAACTGTAGGTCCCTCCATTCATGTACAAATATAATATAACACGCAAAACATGAGTAGATGCGAAAAGCTCGGTCACAATATATGAACTTTACATACATACATATATGGGAGAATTTAATTTCGAAAAGTAGATAGGTTAAAGTTCTACAGGTGAGCTAATTCATAGGCAGTTCTGGAAGCTATCCAAGGGTTTAAACTATATCCAACCCACTCACTACAATTGCACCATTCAATTTAAAAGAGGTATCTTGCACTTAGTGTTGCCTTTCGTACTGATTTCGTCAGTACATTTACCGATTTTTATCAAAAGTGCTTATTGTTTTCAAGTATAAAATTTGTGCTGTTTTCCAAGGTTTGGTACTGTATTACGAAAACGACGCCTTTGTCGATACTTATACTTTATAAGTAATTACTGGAATGGGATTAATAAGATTATACATTATTTTCTTTCTCAACGACTAAAAATTAGTCTAGAAAACACACATTTTTTTTTGAGGTACTCGCAATAAACCAAAAATTTATCAATTATTAATACTGATTTTTTTAACTTTGTACTGATAGTTTTCCATGGTTGTTTTTTCTTAATACATTCAACACACAGGGTGTACCCCTATGAATGCTGAGCACTGTGTTGATTGGAAGGAAGATTGATTGGTGGGAGGAAGAAGGTAGGAGAATGAGACAGGGAATGCAATCACTGGACCGATAAAGAGATAGACAGCCATTGTGGCAATGAACTTTCAGTTTATCAATGTCGACTATGACCGCATATAGCGCCAAAGGCCGGGATTCTCACATCCACTCATGTTGTGCGTATTATAATTGTACATGAATGGAAGGGACCTACATTTTAATGCCGAATCCGAACGGCGAAGTGAAGAGCTTTTCATAGGCCATTTTCAATTTCGGTAATCATTTTCCAAAATTTCAAAACGTTGCTCGTTCGTGATATAGCCAGATCAGAAAAAAAAAATGTAAGGGTGCGTTTATATTTAAATAGAAAATTGTTATGTACCTATTGAAAACCCCTTTGCACAATTGGAAGAAGCATTTGAAAGGGCATCCAAATTACGAGAATGATAAGCACCAAAGAAGATGAGTCATATAGCCATATGAATAATGCACACTAACGCGTGGATATATGGTCGTTTGAAGCGGCATAAGTCGTCCGTTGAAACAACAAGTAATGTAAAGTAAAATTTGATTATTTCTACAATGAAAAGTGACTAAAAATCCTGATCAAATAGTAAAAAATTCAACAAAATTAAAGTTACTGAAAAAGTAGCTGCAAAGAAATGCGGATACTTTGGGAAAAATCTATTGGTACATTTAAAAGTTTCTCAAAATATCATACATTGTACAATACAAATTCAAAACCACTTCTATGGAATGTTGTATACTGTATAATTAAAAATGTTTGTACAATTCGAAAGATTGCGAAATTGAACCTTGTTCTAAGTTTGTGGTTTTTTATTATTGCCAAAACTTGAAATGAACAAAATTTGTGAGGTACGCCGTAAAATGAAGTCCAAAAGCAGCCACCTAAACTTAACACTATTTATAACGGTATTTCCACTTGACTTAACAAACAAGCTCACTATCATGGAACTATCTAGGTTAAAATTTCATAATTACCCACAACAACAAAAAATTATGCAATTGTTTACAAGCTACAAGACACAGTAAAAACTCCAAAAGTAAAACACTTGAAAAAGCGCGCATTAATTGACGTTCGGTCAATTCGATTCATAATTGATGACAGTGAACTGGAGTAACGTAACGGTTTAGCAATTCAACACAACAACAATAAATACTTGTCTATGTTCTATGGTGCTTCCAAGTTTAGACATCAAAAATAATAAAACTATATTCTTGTTCAGGTTGTGAATGCCTGAATTTATGTTGATAAGATTTGCAAAAATACTTTAATTTATATCGTAGGGTATTTTTGTTTCGTCAGTGACGAATCAATTATTTTTGCAATTGATTTGTACTTATGTTTCTTGATTAAAACACTTTTTTGTAGTCTGTCGTTTTAATTTATTTGAGGCAGTCAAATTTCTTGCACGCAATTCCAATCATATGCGCCATGTCTTAAGATGGTCATATTTTTATAGAAATCACTTTTCAAATATGAATGTACATACATATATACATACATGTAGGTACATACTTATATATGTATACGTGCACAGATAGGTAGATAGATAGATATATAGATAGATGTTATTACGAACACGTTTATTGTTGCGCTAACTATTACAAACGGTGATTGTGGTGTAATCCCAGTAGCCAAGATCAATCAAATTATACCGCACTTGATAGCGAAAATGAAATTGCTTGCGTCGTTTTACTTTTTCGCATCCATTCATGTTGTGCATGAATGTAAGGAACCTACAGTTTTATGCCGAACCCGAACGGCGCGAAGTGAAAAGCTTTTCATAGGCAATGTTTACTCTTGTCGGTTTGCCATTGCCTGCCAAGAGGTGGTGCCGCGTAGAATTTTTTTTTTTTACATATTATATAATTTAACTGATTTCGCTACCTTATGATATGGCAACCCAACTTTCATTAGTATATGGTAACATATTTAAAGAATTTAATCCGTCTTCAATAACCGGAACTCTGCTAGGATGAGAGAAAAACTTCGATAATGGTTTATCTCCTTATATTATGCAAATATGCCCTACCTGAATACATATGGTAGATATAGAATACTTATCTATTCCATTGAAAGTTGTGGAAATAGTTTTGAAAATGTGCCTAAATAGTAACATTAAAAATTCCTCACGCTATCTTCTCTTGCAAAAATTTATTAACAATAACAACAACAAGTATGTAAATATATGCAACTATTATCAACTAAGACAATAAAGATTTGCCCGTTGAAAAAGTGATTACAAGTACAACGAGCAGCAGACATATTTACAATATTAAAATACGATATTAAAGGCGACATAATGTATTCAATTTCATGTCTATAAAAGACCATAAAACTTCTGCTCAAAAAATCGGCAATGAAAAGTGTTCAAAATAAAATAAATTAAAGAAAGAAAAAGCAGCACAACCGCAAATTAAACCCACAACTGTGGAACTTGTGCGTCAGGCAGGAAGGAGGAATGCTGCTAATTTGAAGCAGGACACTTTGTTATTACTTAAGTGTTACTGTTAGTGTTAAGTTAAGTTTATTTAAGGCAACTGTAAATATGTTTAGAAGAACATTTTCGAAAATGGGCGTGCATGTCGTCTCTTTGTAGCCAATTTTCATATTAGGTTTTAAATGTTTTCGCACCATTGTGGCGTCAAATTGTAGCTAGTAGTTGCTGAAAATTATGTTGCATAGGTAAAAGTTGGTGAACAGCAACAATGTTGCTAATGTTTCTGTCAACATGTTTGAGAATTTTTTTATTTTCACTTTTTTTCCTCTTGCATTCTTTTACTTTTCATCTTCCTTTTTATTGTAGTTGTCGCTTTGAATTGCGGTAACAATCATAATTCTTGTCAAAAATATTTTGGTGGGCATTTCGTAATATTTATGACACAAAACTGCACAAATTGTTCTCGTTCATTGTTACAGCGGACACGTTTTGTTGCAACATTGTGTATATCTTTGCATGTGGTTTTTCACAATTTCGCCATATTTTTGTTACGGTTTTTGAAGTACAGTGCAAAATAATAATATAAACTACAGCCAAATCAAGAGACAGACTACCTTGAATTGTATTTATTGTATTTATAGCATTTTTAAGAATTTGCAAATATGTAACTATACTTTTATTTCTATGTACTTATAACATTTGTTATGTTTTATTGACAGAGCTTCCTGAATTTTAGTTTCAGATATAGAATTAACATATACATACCTCTAGTGACTACCTTTAGTGACTTCAAATTATATACGAATATTAGCTCATTTCACATTTTGGTACTACTACTGCTAAAAATGTAACTTTTAGATCCATCTGTAGTTAAATTAAATTAAATTTAAATATTGTTTTCCTTTAACATAAAATTTCAAATATTTCAGCTTAGTGTTAAAATTATAGTAATGCAAAATTTACTTTAATTACTTTGCACATTTTCCTTTTTGTTAAGTTGTCTGCACTAATTTCTCTAATAGCAGCCGCTGTTATAATCAGGGATTTGAACCAGTAAAATCTTGCAGTATGGTTCGGTTCTCGGTCACTCTGAACGACTGGTTTGCTTCAAAAATCAAAAAATTATTATTTTATATAGATAGATTTTTTGGGTAAACTATTTTCTTTTTCAAATATAGTTTTTAATGGATTATAATAAAACATATATGTACACATAAAATCCTGAAACCTGAGCCATAGACCAAAATCTCGATTTTATAAATACACGCCCATTAGGTACGCCCAAAATAAAACGCTTTTACCCAAGCGAATAACTGAAATAGGAACCTGGAACGGCTTTTTTAAATTTTTTTTTTTCAAATTGAATGCTGTAAAGCCTTTTAATTGCACTATTTTTTCTGGTATGAACTAAACCATTTTTTCGGAACAAAATTGGTTTGGTGCAAGAAACTCAAAATTACAATACATACATATACATATATCGTTTTAACCAGCACCGATTTTTTGTTGTTATGTTTTTATGAATGAATGTACACAAATACATGCATACATATATGCAAAACAAACAACTTAATACTTGGTACTTCAAATTGATACTCAAAATTTATTCAACTTCTCCTTAGGAGAAGGATAAGAAGAGACAGCGTCCATTGAGGATTTTATTCTTATTTATTTTTTATATTTTTATTCTTTTTATTCTTATTTATTTTTTAATTTTGTGTTTTTGATATGATATATGATATGGTATATGTCATGATATGACATGATATGATATGAGATATGATATGAAATATGATATAAAATATGATGTGAGATATGATATGAGATATGATATGAAATATGATATAAAATATGATGTGAGATATGATATGAGACATGATATGAGATATGATATGAAATATGATATAAAATATGATGTGTGATATGATATGAGACATGATATGAGATATGATATGAGATACGATATGAGATATGATATGAGATATGATATGAGATATGATATGAGATATGATATGAGGTATGATATGAAATATGATATGAGATATGATATGAGATATGATATGAGATATGATATGAGATATGATATGAGATATGATATGAGATATGAGATATGATATGAGATATGAGATATGAGATATGATATGAGATATGATATAAGATATGATATGAGATATGATATGAGATATGATATAAGATATGATATGAGATATGATGTGATATGATATATGATGTGATATGATGATATGATAAGATGATATGATATGATATAATATATGTAATATAACAGAACGGGAACTGTTCTCTTCAGAGGAAGAAGAAAAAAACCACAAAATCTTGCGAGTGTACGAAACTTGAAGCAAATTAAGCTAGACTCTTTATCGGTGTCCCATGATTGCATTCCCTCTCTCATTCTCCTCCTTCTTTCCCCCACCTATCAATCTTCCTTCCAATCAACACGATGCTCTGCATTCATAGGGGTACTCCCTGTATGTTGAATGTAACAACAACAACAAAAAAAAAAAAAAAAATAGAAACAAAGTTATGACCTTAAATTTAGAAGATATTTGAACAATGTAAAAACGGAAATCGGTAAGTAATTTCTCGGCCAAACTGGATACATTTCATTCGAAATCAGCGTCACGCATTAGTAAATTTTAATAAAAAATAAATAAAAATACGTCATAAAATTATGAAAATACATATTGAAATCAGTTTAGATATTCAAATAACTATGTATGTATTATGCAAAGAAGGTACTACATAAGTAGTACACAGAAGTGTAGATAGTTGTGAAGTGCGGAATAGCTCCTTGACAAAACAATAAAATCAAGCAATGAAATAATGTAACCAAATAAAACGCTTTTAGCCAAGCGAATAAATGAAATCGAAACCTGGAGCGGCTTTCAGCAACAAACGTCAGTAGCTCACAGTTCGTTTCTATAATATTTTTTGAGAATGTACATACATACGTACTTGCATTTTACACGAACGGCTAGCCGCCGGTACCGGTGTGTGTTGCTGCTGCCGCTTTAGTGACTATGTTGCTGCTACTGCTGCTAACACATGGCACACACACCATACATATTTATATGCAAGTTACACAAACTTACGTTTTGCCTCCGATGTTAACCTAGCAGCAACTACAAAGTTCATGCAGTTATACGTTAAACCCAGTAGTAGAATAAACAAATAATAATATAATTTTTCAACGACGAAAACTTATGGACACGTTGAAACTTATTAAAATATTTGATTCAAATTTTCAACCACACTTTTTACAGATTTGCTTCACAGTATCTTTGTAGTATATTAAAAATTTATTTCAGGATGAAGCATTTCAATTGAATTTAAAACAATTGAAATTCTTCTTCTTCACAACAGCCCATGGAGGGCCTAGGCCGAGCATTTCAATTGAATTCAAAATAATGGAAATTGCTTTACTATATATCAATTCAGATTTACATATTGAAAATATTTTGATATCATTTCAGAAATAGCTTAAATGTACATATGTACCTATACATACTTCAGAAAAGTCGAATACATTCAGTTTTGAAAACTTGACTATAACGTAATCTATTACAATACATTTTTTTCCAAAATTACAATTTAGTGATGTCTTAATAGAGATTCATGAATTCATGAACTCTTTTTTTCGACTGGGAAAATGTTCATATGCACGATTTTTCAGCTTAAACTTGTACATGTTGTTATGTACATATATTTATTTCTACTATAGACAGAGTAGTAGTTGTGGAAGTAAGTAATAGATTTAATTTTAAGCTGTAAATTTTGTCAGTTTTTAGTATAACTATTTTTCTACAATTTTTAAACTCAGTTCGTCTTTGAAGCTCGTTGCGTATGCTATAAATTTTTCGGACACAAGATCATTTATAAACAAACAAATTAAAAGGTGTGAATAAATTCAAAAGCGTTACAAAAAGTTCAAGTGAAAATAACAACATCTGCCCCAGAGAGTATGACTGTTCATCGAAAAAGAACAAGAAAAATTGTATAAAAGTTGAACCTTAGACTAAAAATTTAGTTTTTCAAAATTTTGTTTATAATATTTCTAAATTAGTTTTTATAAATATTATTTAAGTGTGAAAACTTTTTTCATTTTTAATTTTAATAACATTAATTTTTTTTAATACATAATATACAAATATTTACATAAAAATTCTTTTCAATCTTACAATTTGATAGATAAAAAGATAAAAATCTTCAAAATATTCATCTGGCTGCGCTTTTTGTTTTTTCAAAACTGGTTGTAAAGCGATTTTTTTTTTTATAATTATTTACTTTTGCCAAATTCCAATTTCTTGCATTAATTTGGATTTTGGTTTCTTTAGTTGCAACAGCGTCCATCTGCAGATTTTCTTCTTTCCTCGTTGGTTTTTCAGTCTGTTCATTAAATTCAATTGCATAAGTTTTGTAGTTTGTTATTTTCACCAGCTTCTCTTGTGATCAAGCAAACAAATATCGGTCGCGGTGAAGTTAGTATTCATAAATCTGTTACTGTAAACTAGAATTGTTGACGGCATAATATGATACGCTGAATAAAATAGTTAATTAGTTGCATTGGTAAATTTGATTCCTTTAACAAAAAATTCGTCTGGAAATTTTGCGCGTTTACTCCAAGTACAATATGCTCAGAGCATATTTTTTTCTTTTAACGATTTGTTTGATTGATCCAATTGTGTCGAAGGGTGTCTCTCGAGGGCTGTGTTTTGTTGTTCAGCGACCCTATCTATTGTTTGTTGTTTTCAAGGAACATTAATCTGGAATTTATATCTCACCAAACGTAATTTTTAAAAATTTACTAAAAATTTAATTTAATTTCATTTTGTTTTTTTTTTTTTAATTAAAAATATTTTAAATAAATTTTGGTAACATTTTGTAACATTTTTTAGAAATTTTGGTAGGCTAATATTTTGTAGAGTAGTAGCTTTGGATGAATCCTACAAAAAAAGACACTTCGAGAAATTGTCAGTAATCAGGAATCACCAGGACCTATAAAGGGTGATTTTTTAAAAGCATATTTAAAAAAAAAAAACACAATTTCAAAAAAAACAAGAAATTTTACAAAAGTGAAGGACATTTTTATTTGGATTGATAAATCAATTCCTGCCATTTACTTTTTAAAGATAATTTCACTTAAATAATGCCCGCGGCTACGCTTTAAGTGGTCCATTCTGAAGGAACCAATTTTGGTACAGTTTTTCACACATTTCGGCCGGAATCTCACCAATGATGCGTTCAATGTTGGCGTTGGCTTCCAAAGCAGCAATCGTGTTTGGCTTGTCCCTATATACAAGAGACTTAAGCTAGCCCCACAAAAAATAGTCCAACGGGGTCAAATCACACGATCTTGGTGGCCAATTGACTGCACCAAAACGTAAGATTAACTGCTCACCAAATTCGCTCCACAATTGGTGCATGGTTTCACGTTCAGTGTGGCATGTGGCATGTGGCACCGTCCTGTTGGAACCACTTGTCGGCCGAGTCCAATTCTTACATTTTCGGCAGAAAAATGTCTGTTATCATCGGACCGTAACGTTGCGGCCTTCATCATCTTTGAAGAAGTACGGCCCAATGATGCCGCCTGCCCATAAACCCCAGCAAACAGTGCATTTTTCGGGATGCATTGGTAGCTGCTGAATTGCCACTGACTGGTCTTCACTCCAAATACGGAAATTCTGCTTATTCACGTATCCATTGAGCCAAAAATGAGCCTAGTCGCTGAAGACAATTTTGTGATAAAACACATTTTTCGCAGAGCACGAATTTTGATAATAAATTTCAATAATTTGCAAACGTTGTTCAGGCTTAAGTCCATTCATGATGAAATGGAAAAAGAAACTGAGCATTTTTTACTTTGACACATGTCAAGAATCACGCGTGAACTGTCAGAAATATAAACGTCAAAAACCAAGTAGAAAAAATCACCCTTTACTATTTTTTAATTTTATTTTATTGAATAGACATTGTGACCTGTATTTAGGGTTTATTCCGTCAAGGGTCGCTTATATCCCTCGTGTTAAGAAATTCATTTAAAAATAATCACTATATCAATGTATATCACATTATTACATACATACTTACTAGTGAAATAAAATTGAAATAAAATATATTCTGTAGATTCTGAGGCCACATAGATTCTCTGTTTAAATTTTATTAATCTGACGAAATTATGGTGGACCAATAACATTTGAACAATGTTATTTCGATAACTCTGAAGCAATTGAGCTCACTAATGAATCGAACACACCTAAAGACTTGTCAGTCGTAAAAGTATCGATATAACTTCCAGTTCATAAGACCATTTCGTTGATGCAAAATCATTGTAATTAAAATAACTTGTAATAAATATAATACTTACCATAAATTTTAATTGCATTTTACTACCTATGTAATTATCTTTATAGCTACATTCATATAACTACATAATACTCATTGCAATATTGAAATGCCATTAGAAATAATTAAAATTCTAGTTAAATTGTAAAATCGTACATTAAACTAACTCAAGTTAACCTCTTCTATTATAAAGTCCAAAAGTTCTAAAACAATTAGGTAGAATTAAACATCTTCAAAAAACGAGAAGTGCTTTCATGGAAACTTTTGAAAACTCAAGTTGTAAAAGGAACGTAGATAGTTAAAAGTAAAAAGATAGGTAAAAAGCAATTCTATTTTTACGTGGCGCTTCGCTTTGCAATTATTTCACTTTCTCGCTGTAAAATTTATCTAAGGTAAACTATACCATGAATACTAAAGTTTGAAGATAGAAGCGAAATTGGGGTGATAAGAATCAAAATTGCTTTTTTCAATCATTTTCGGAAATATTTTGCTTAGCCGATGTTAATTCAACATGCAATTCTAAAAAAAATTATGTAAATAATAATAATTTTTGTTAATCAAGTCCTAACATGAGTGAAAATCAAATCAAATCAAATCACATCACATTCCCTGACTGATATATCGACTGAGTGATGACAATTTTGTTTAGTTTTATAATGTTTGTTTTATGCATGTTTATGTTTTTCCAGAAACATTTTTTCATAAATAATAGGAAAAATGCTAAGTCAAATAAATTTCTATTTATTTTAAACACAGTCTGCGCATTTCTCTTCTCACAATATTTTTGAAGGGTCACATCAAAGAACCCATTAAATCAGTGGGCGCTTAGTCAGTGAGGTGACCATTCAAATGTTATCAATATATTTTACTGATTTCCATCTGCTAGTTAAAAAAATGTAAGAATCACTTCTTTCCTTGTCACTTTTTATTTAAAAATTTTTAATTTATTTTATTATATATGTAAGCAATTTTTTAAGTTTAAATCTATGTATATAATATATTACATTTATGAGTTGAATTCCTTTGGACAATTTACCTTTTCCTCTTATGTAATTATAAGAATAGAATCTCAGGATATTTTTATTAACAAGACCTATTTTTTAGCAAACTACTCAACATCTCCAACACAGGGAAGGAATAATAGAAATATTTTTAAAAACTAAATGAATTAACTAAAAAACTTAACTTCATTTGCATGCAAATATTCTGGAAAATAACAATTAAATTCACGCTTACTGTCAATGTGGTTGTGATTTATTTATTGTTTAATTTACATAGGGTGTAATTAAGAGTATATGTATGTAGCAATTGATTGCATTTCAATATCTTTCGTAAAAATTTTATGCACTTATTTGAAGTGAAAGGAATTTGGACAGTTATTGTTGGACTGTCTAGTATAAGCCATGATGATGCACCATCAAATTAAGCAATGGTCGCCAGCAGAGAAATACTTACATATGTATATGCATATAAAATATGTTATTACTATTCTCCCAAAAGCTAAAGCTACTTTGCTTTGTGCTGCGAAATCAATTACTTTACTGTTGTTTTGCACTTGCTGATATGCTATGTGCAGCCAAATTTAAGTACAGTAAAACCCGAGGTATCTCAGCTGAAGATGTAAGGCTTTTGAGGGTCTAAAGCGGGGAAGGCACTTAAATGAATCCGCTTAATAACCTCGAGGTACTTACGAACAAACTTATTTATTTGTACTAGAAAAAAAAATTGGAATTATTTAGAATTTGGTCTAAATAATTCCTATTTTACCTCGTGGTCAAAGTTCGAATCTTCCGCCATTTGCCAGGCATTTTTAAAAGTTTTTTTTATTTAAAGAAACCAACTTTTTTCTTTTTGGCAATGGTCGATTTTGGTCATGGTCGATTTGCATAATGTAAACGATTCAATAGTCGAATTATCTGTGCAACATATGTTTAAAATTTATTTAAATAAATTTATGATCTATATGTATATACAATATATAAATTGATGATATATAATATATAAATTTTTAAAGTGGCTCTTAATTAAATTACAAACAATTTTTATTCGAGCATAAAAATTAGTTGCTCATAACCGAGTGTGATACTTAAGCGAGAAGCACTTAATGGTGAAATTTGTATAGATGTTTCAAAAACAAGGTAAGATGTAGCAAACTACAGGTACTTAAAAGGGAATGATACTTGAGAGGAGAGGTACTAAACCGTGGTTTACTGTAATTCAAAATAACAGTGAAATAACACATATGTCGAACAAATAGCTGAAAAGTATATTTTTGAAAATGGAAAGCACTAAAACGGGCAGAAAATACATTTTTAGAAGCCAAAGCATTGCTTTCGATGTGCTTCCGGCTTTAATGCAGTCATGGCAATAAATAAGCACATCTTTTGTTACCGAAAATTTTTTATGCTTTAAGGCTCAAATTTAAATTTTCTTAAAATTGCCCATGCAAATTAAAGCAGGTCTACTACAAGTAAAAGTTACTTAAAAAATATATATGGACTAGATAGTACTTATCATATGTAGGTATACTACTATATTTGCCTACACGAAGGTTAGAAACAACGTTAAAAATTATATTGAATAACACTGAATTAAATAAAAATGAACACTTGTAATTTTAAAAAACTAACTTAAATTGTTTACTAATTTTAAAATTAAGATAATTACTAAAATATATTCACATGTTTAGATAAATTGAACGAATGCAATGTCTGTATAAAGTAGATATTTATACGTATTTTATATTTTATCTATTGTAGATGCTTGAAGTTTAGCGGACCTCGTTTCACAAGTTTGATTTGATTAGAGCAATAGGCTACTTTCATTATGTTCTTTTTCCCTTTGGTTTGTTAGACAGGACAGGATAGTAGCATATTCTACATGAGGTGAATGATGATGATCATCCATCCAATTTTTCTGTGCCGCAGATAGCAGCTGTTCAACATGCTTCTATACGATTTTTTCTTTGGCATTGGCTCGTTCTATATTCGAACTTTTTTTATGGTAACAATCTACAATTCAAGCAAAGTAAAAATTATTGTATATGTAAACATTTTCAATTCCATAGGAACTAAATCAATTCAATTCCAATTTATTAAGGCTATAAGCTTAAAAAAGAAAGCAAAAAGTAGAAAAATAAATTTTTCTACGCGGCACCAACTCTGGGCAGGAAATGGCAAACCTACAAGATTAACATTTGCGTAGGAAAAAGCTTTTCATTTCGCTGTTCGGATTCGGTATAAAACTGTAGGTCCCTTTCATTCATGTACAACATGAATTGATGCGAAAAGTTCGGCCTACAAACTCCATGAGCTGTTGTGCCATTAAATGAAGAAGAATGGACTTAAATATTTCCACACAATACCATAAATTTTCATTTTCATAATCTCGATCAACTAAATAATTCTAGTTTCTACAATACAAAAACGAATTTTCCTCAGAACCCAAGAAAAGTAAAACAATAATGAAAGCATAACTTAGTAAGTGAGTTTAATAATTAAACACGTTGAAACATTTCCATCAACATACGAGTACAACGACGTAAACAATTTCATTTTCGCTATCAAGTGCAGTATAATTGGATTGATCTTGGCTACTGGGATTACACCACAATCACCGTTTGTAATAGTTAGCGCAACAATAAACGTGTTCGTAATAATATCTATCTATCTATCTATCAATCTGTGCACGTATACATATATATGTACCTACATGTATGTATATATAGTATGTATGTACATTCATATTTGAAAAGTGGTTTCTATAAAAATATGACCATCTTAAGACATGGCGCATATGATTGAAATTGCATTCAAGAAGTTTGACTGCCTCAAATCAATTGGTGCGACAGACTACAAAATAGTGTTGAAATCAAAAACCATAAGTACAAATAAATAGCAACAACAATTGATTCGTCACCGACAAAATAAAAATACCCTACGATATAAATTAAAGTATTTTTGCAAATCTTATCGACATAAATTCAGGCATTTACAACCTGAACAAGAATATAGTTTTATTATTCTTGATGTCTAAACTTGGAAGCACCATAGAACAGAGACAAGTATTTATGTTTGTTGTGGTGAATTGCTTAACCGTTACGTTACTCCAGTTCACTGTCATCAATTATGAATCGAATTGACCGAACGTCAATTAATGCGCGCTTTTTCGTTTTCCTTTTGGAGTTTTTACTGTGTCTTGTAGCTTGTAAACAATTGCATAATTTTTTGTTGTTGTGGGTAATTATGAAATTTTAACCTAGATAGTTCCATGATAGTGAGCTTGTTTGTTAAGTCAAGTGGAAATACCGTTATAAATAGTGTTAAGTTTAGGTGGCTGCTTTTGGTTTTCATTTTACGGCGAACCTCACAAATTTTGTTCATTTCAAGTTTTGGCAATAATAGAAAAACCACAAACTTAGAACAAGGTTCAATTTCGCAATCTTTCGAATTGTACAAACATTTTTAATTATACAGTATACAACATTCCATAGAAGTGGTTTTGAATTTGTGTTGTGCAATGTATGATATTTTGAGAAACTTTTATATGTACGAATAGATTTTACTCAAAGTAGCATTTCTGCAGCTACTTTTTCAATACTTTACATTACTTGTCGTTTAAACGGCGACTTATACCGCTTCAAAAGACCATATATCCACGGCTATTTGATTCATCTTCTTTGGTGCTTATGATTCTCGTAACTTGGATATTCGTCTCAAAAGCTCGGCCTAGCCCTCCATTGTGCCATTAAAAAAAGAAAGAAGAATTTACACCGAACAAGAAAGAAGTATAAAAATGACATCTGGTGAAGAAATAATGTTCAGCCTCCATTTAATCTATTGAAAGGAAGTTTGATAACGTGTAATATCGAGAAATGGTAGTCATTGGTTTATGCCAACAACGTTAGAGGAGCCCCTCAAGAACAATATCAAACGTGAAATATCCAACGGTCCGGTCTATATGTGTGGAAGAGTGGTGGAAAATTGGCTCCAGAGAATTGATCGCTGCAAACGTGCTCGCGTTGGTCATACGAGTAATATCGACTTACTTACTTACTTAGATGCCACTACAACTGATGATCGGTCTTGGCCGCCTCGATAAAGCTTCGCCAGTCGCTTCGACTATACGCGCGCTAGCGCCAGTTAATAAGGCAAAGTGCACCGTGGTTCGAATAAAACACCTTTTTTCCAATCGCTCAACATGACCAATCCAGAGAAGGCGATTGATTTTTATAAGCTTGACTATGACAGTGTCGGCCTACAGCTCATGGTTCCATCTTATTTGATACACGTCGCCCCTCATATTC
The DNA here is from genome assembly GCA_958295655.1 of Palloptera scutellata. Lineage (NCBI taxonomy): Eukaryota > Metazoa > Arthropoda > Insecta > Diptera > Pallopteridae > Palloptera > Palloptera scutellata. Next base: position 47,537,594 of record OY282451.1, read on the forward strand.
CATCATAGATCTTATGGAGAATGTTCCTCTCCTAACGCTCTGAACAAACTCTAGTCATGGGTGGTCAATGTCCATGTCTCAGCGCCATACATTAGCTCTACACCTGGAATAAATTTCAGCCTAATATCTCAATTATACTGTGTTTTAATTAAATACAAAATTATTGTGCCTATTGAAAAACAAGTACCATACTAAAGCACAGGAGATAAGAGAGGTTCATAACGCTGTTTTCCTAAGGTCTCCGCTTTATTTTTCGCTTGATATAAAAACTATCGTTATTATAGCTATTCGATTCCAGTCATACATATTTTTTTAAAACATATTAGCAACTAATTTAAGTCTAAACGTTACCAATTGAAGTATAAATTCAAGATTCATTGAATTGATTCATCATGAAAAAAAACCCTACGTAAATTTAATTAACATGAAGGCATGCTATTCATAAAACGAACTGAGTTCAATTTCGTTTTTTTTTCCACTTTATTAATCTTATTATTTTTATTATTGTTAAATCATTGTGGTCATAAAACATAATATAATCATTCTTTCATTAAAGAAAGAACAGCTTTAGGTATATTTATTATAAATTTTGAAGAGATTTCCATCTCCATTGTTAGTTCACTTTTAACTCCTGTAACATTATTATTTTTGTGTGTATGTATGTGTAGTATTATTCTCCAAGTTCTGATATGTTAGCGTTAGCCAATGTATTTTATTAGAACCAGAAAATAGTAATCAATTTGTGATTACAGAAATGAATTTATCATCTGATTCGACGTTAATCCATTAAAGAGGAAATGAAAGTTATAAATTTTAAACAATCTATTTATTTTTTGTATGGTAGTTAGCAAAAATATGGTAGTTATTTCAAAATACCTCCCAGTTTCGAGGTTAACATTGGCCATATATTCCAAGAGTTACATTCATAAAGACCTTGGATTCCACCTAATAGGGATGCTCAAAACCGGTAGGTTAGCCCGAATGTGTGATTTTTTTTCAAAGTAATTTTTCCAATGTATGTAAATAATCCGGTAGACCGGTGGAAAGTGTTAAAAATCGACTATTCACTAAAATGCTGAGTAATGAGTCAGAATGTGGTCACTGTGGCGTAGTGGTAGTGCGTTGGACTCCTACGCAGAGTGTCCGGGGTTCGAATCTCGTCATAGGCAAAATCAAAATGTAGAAAAAATAATTTTTCTACATGGCACCACCTCTTGGCAGGTAATGGCAAACCTACAAGAGTAAAAATTGCCTATGAAAAGCTTTTCACTTCGTCGTTCGGATTCGGCATTGAACTGCTGGTCCCTTCCATTCATGTACAAATATAACACGCACAACATGAGTGGATGCGAAAAGCTCAGCCTAGGCCATCCATGGGCTGGTGTGCTATTAAAAGTAAAAAAGTAATGAGTCAGATAGTAAAATATACCTTTAAAATGTAATACTTTATAACTTCCGTTTTATACTTTATTAATCTGTTTCCAGCTTTTAGCTCTACTGCGTGAATTGGGCTGTTATCTATTTTTTTGTTTTATACATATTTTTCAAGCTATTTTAAGCTATTAATATATACATTTCTTTTGTTAACCAAAACTGTTTTTCCCTTAATTTGCGTTCCTACCACCTACATTCATTTTTACATGGGAATAATAATCTTGAGTTGAAGACTAGTCCTTTCAAAGTAAGAAATGTGTATTTTAAGGTTTTTTTTATTCAAATTGTTTTTAAAGCAAATTATACTTATATTTTTTTCTTTACCCAATATTTCGATTGCTTTCTAAGCTTCATCAGGAGCATTAACAAGTTTGTTTGAAAAAATTTTAATTGAAAATTGAATTGAAATTAAATTGAAATTAAAAATGTACAATTTAAAAAAAAACAATCCAATAATTTAAGTGATTGTTCAAATTTTATAACGTCACTCACGACTTACTACTGTGGGCAAAAAGTAGTAAGACTTTTTAATTTAAATTTCGCGCGGAAACCCATTCATCAAAATATTATTTTTTTAAGGTTGGTATGACTGTCGGTGACATCTGTGCCAAATGTCACATCAAAATAATCATTAGTGTTTAGTATACGCTTGTCTTTCTGAAGTACAAAAAGTGCATTCGGCGATTTTCACAATGAGTGAAATTATTCAACAAAGAAGTTCCATTAAATTTCTGGTGCCGAAACGTTCAGAATGTTGCAAAAGGCCTTCGGTGATAATTGTATGTCGCGAGCAAGTGTTTTTGATTGGTACAAATTGTTCAAAGATGGTCGAGAACGCGTTGACGACGAACCACGTCCAGGACGGCCATTAACATCAACTGATGATCAACACGTCAATAAAATCAAGGAATTGGTGCTCGAGAATCGAGAATCGACGATTAACAGTCAGAGAATATCGGAAGGATCAGTGAAAACCATTTTAAAACATCATTTGGGCCTAAGAAGAGTGAATGCACAATTGGTTCCAAAATCACTACATTGGTTTTACGAGACCATTTTGCCAAAAATTCGACTGATATCGTTCCGCAACCACCCTATTCGCCTGACTTAGCACCGTGTGACTTTTGGCTATTTTCTAAACTCAAAAAACCGCTTCGTGGACACCGTTTTGAGTCAATTGAAGACATTAAACATGAATCGCTAAGCGCATTGAAGGCTATTCCGGAAATTGACTTTAACAACTGTTTCGAGAATTGGAACAAACGTTGGCACAAGTGTTTTGGGGCCGGGGGGATTACTTTGAAGGGGACGAAATAGATTTGGAAGAATGAATAAAAAAATTTGAAATTATGAACAAAGTCTTACTACTTTTTGCCCACAGTAGTATTTTGAAAGTAGATACATAAAATTCTCTGCACATTCACAAAAAAACTATTAAAAATTATAGTATGTGCTTCAGATTTCAAGGGGTGACAGTTACTCTACCCTAACTTCTTCCCTTGTATACGTTCTGTTGCTCAGCTGATTTAAATGGATTTTTGATTTCAGTATATATATTGAACTTTGAGATTTTGCTAGCTTCGTTAATTTTTTTTTAGATTTACAATATTATTCAATTTAGTTTTTAATATTGTTTTTATTTTTTCATTTGAATACTAGACTCATTATTTCAATTATAGTTAGTTAGATTTGATAAATTCAAGTTCAAGCTTACAATCACTGAATGTAAACTTTTAGGAAAATAATGTGTTAACATCACATTCGATCTCATATACAATATGTATACTCTTTAAATAGTTATTTGTTTATTGTTCCAAAGTATATTGTATATTTTTCATTGGTTTTAACTTTTTTCTTTCCAAGGTTAAGTTAGGTGTACTAAGTTTGGTTTATGTTTATTTGTTCCAAGAAAAAAGAAGAGATTAGGCAAAGAAAAGAGTAAATATGATTTAATTAACATACTTATCTGAAATTTTTTAACAAATGATAAATAAAAGTAAATGCGGATGCATGACAGAAGATAAAATCAAAATAATTATTAAATATTTTCTTATATGGTAAGTATTACGAAATGCTATGCACGTATAGTAGCCTAGCTTTATACTTAGATTTGTATCTCATTTAACATTGTTTATATTTACAGGGTGACAATTAATAAGAGTATACAACAGTTTTAGACATGTTTGTAATTAAAAACGAAAAACAGACCGAAAAAAAGATAACATAATGCATGAGTAAAAATATATTCAGGCGGTTTCAAAGTGGCCACCCTTGGCACGAATACACAGCTTCAAACGCTTGAAACATTGTCGGCGATGGGTCGCAGCTCCCCCAACGTTATTCTATCACTGCTAATTTTTATGACGTTTAGCACAATCCAAGGCCTCTAAAATAGACCATACGTTGTAATCCATCCGATTGAGATCCGGCGAATATTATGGCCATATTTGAGATGTGATAAACTCAGGAAAATGAGCCTTCCACTATGCTAGTAACTGACCTTTTTGGAGCTTGTAAGCATTGAGTCCTAGTTCGTTTTTTTGCAAAGAGTCGAACTAATTCACGATTGGTGCCAGTTTCGTGAGCAACTTTTCTCATGGATATTGTTGAATTACGCTGCACCCGCTTTGGAACAATTTTGTTTTTGACGGCGTGTTTTTTGCCTCTCCCATAGACCATTACCTTCATGACCCTGCTCCTTAAACCGTTTAACAGCACGAGAAACTAACGAACGAGCAATGCGAAGCTGTTACGCAATCTCACAATTGATATTTGATATCGTAAAATAAATAACTAAATGAAATCTGATGTATTCTCGGTTACGTAGAATAATACTTACAAGAATAGAGAAAATTTCAGAAAAATTGCAATACTGTTTTCTATAGCGCGAAGAAAGTTGTATACACTAAATAATTGTCACCATGCATGTGTATATAGAATTAGCTTTGTAGAAGTAAAAATGGATGCGTTTGGTTTACTTAATCTTTACGATCACATATGTTAATCGAAATTTTTGTAATATTAGTTTAACAATTTTTTGATAAAGTAGTTCTGTTGGCTGGTAAATGAAGAAGGTGAAAATCATATGTGTCACATCATTTAGTAATAAGTAGGATGCTAGTAGGATACCATTTTTAAACCGTTAAAGTATCTAAGTATCTTAGTTCATGGACAATTTAGAAAATCAATATACTTATGTACATCAGTCTTAACGGTGTTGATATGTCTAGATACTTATGTAAATACTACCTATGTGTTTACTTATGTATACCATACTTAGTAGGGACATTAATACTGTTACAACATTGAACATACCCATTCCAATAGTATTATTTAGTAGAATTGAACATACCTTGTTATTACCACATGGTTTATGAAAGCTAACATCTATAGAGTTGGTCTGTAACGGGAAATTGTGTCAGCTTTCACCATGGAGTGCTCAGATAATGAGAACCTTATCGCTGTTATAGCACTTTTTAAGTGTGAAATGAAAAAAGGCAATATTTTCAAAACGCTACGCCCACTCGAGTAGTTGCATGTTCGTTTACCGGTGCATACAAGTGTTTGAGGAGACTGGAGATATCAAAGACCGAAACCGGTCGGGACGACCACGTACAGTTCCGCAAGTCATTACAGCCGTCAAATCAAGAATTCAGCGAAATCTGCCCCGAAAGCAGAATCGTGGTCCGTGAGATGAATATCACGAAAAAGTCCATGATTCGAATTATTAAAAAAAACTTGGGACTTAGTGCCTTAAAACCTCGCACGGGACATTTGTTGACTGCAGCTTTGGAAAAAAGAGAGTAGAAATATTCAAAAGTCTTTTGGTGAAGCACGCTGATAACTTGCACAGACAAATTTTGTTTACGGATAAAAAAAATTTTACCGTGCAGGAATAATTTAACAAGCAAAATGATAGGGTGTATCCACGGTCATCTAAGGAAGCATCTGAACTGATTCCACGGGTCACCCAGTTTCAGTCATGGCTTGGTGGGTTGTCTCTTACTCTTCGCATTTCTGCGAACAAGGGGTCAAAACTTCGGCCAAAGTTTACCAATAAACTGTTTTGGAAGCTGTTGTGAAGCCATTTAACCATTCCCTGTTCCAAAACCATCCGTAAACTTTCCAGCAAGACTCTGCGCCAGCCCATAAGGCTAAGACAACTCAGACCTGGTTTCAAAACAATTTCATTTTTATTTACTCTGAAGAATGGCCGTCTGGCAGCGCTGATCTGAACCCACTGGATTACAAATTATGGACAGTTTTAGAGGACATGGTTTGCCACAAAAGATACCCCAACATTAATTCTCTGCAGACTGCTTTGATTCATGCTGTCAGCACTTTTCCAATGCACGAGGTGCGTGCAGCTATTGATGATTGGCCAGTGCGGGCATTTCGAATAAGTAATTGCTTTTTGTATACAATATACTTACATCAATAAATATATTTTATAAAATTGGTCCAAAAAAATCAATTATTTTGAATTTTACATATAACTTCAAATGTATGTAACAGTATTTATGTCCCTAATAATATATGAAAGTACCTACTTTAAAGTTTTAAATTTAAGTTTCATTTTAGAATTGTTTTCACCATTAACTTTCTGTGTGAACAAAAAAGATGACAGTCAAACCGAAATTTGACTTTGAAAAAGATCCCACGGTATCCATTGAAGTTGTGGATGAGAATGAAGAAGACCGTGTTGCAAAATGTTTTGAGGGGCGCAGTATATTTATTACTGGTGGTACAGGATTCTTAGGCAAGGTGATGGTCGAGAAATTACTAAGGTAAGTCTACGTGCTTTCATATACTTTTTTGTCAGAAACATGCATACATGGAATTACGTGCCTAATTAAAAGTGTCTTAATGAAAGAAAGGTCAACTAACTAACTGTAAAATTGATGACACCACTACCTGCATGAACGTGTTAACAATTTATTTTTATTTAAATATAAACTTTATTTTCCATTTTATGTATGTATTTTATGTATTTATTGCAGATCCTGTGGAGAATTGAAGAAAATTTATTTGCTAATACGTTCAAAGAAAGGAAAAAACCCACAAGAACGTATTAAGGAGATGTTTAATAACGTGGTAAGTGGTGCAAAATGTTTACTAAGAGTGAGTTTGAGGTACACGTGCATGCACAATTTTTTGTGGGGCAACATGAATTAGTTATGATAAATTGTAGAAGTTGGTGACGGATTTGCTGGCATGTTTGTCTAAAGGATATTTATGCGGTTGAATAATATTTATTTAAGAATGTAGAACGAAATTTTCACCTTTCCTAGATTGACCCAGTTGATGAAGTAATGATTATTCAATCTTTAATTCAGCCCTTAACTAGACCGGAAACAGTAATGACTTTCACAAGAGTGTTTGTCGCCATTGATATTTAATCTAAAGTAGTACATACCTACGACCAAACAAATCAGATCCAATGAAAGATTATTTGAAACCAATATTTCCCTAACAGAAAAACTGCAAAATCAAATTCTTCATACCTCTCGTGGAGCATAGATTGAAAAAAGTCCAAATATTTTACAAACTAGGAATAACTAGAGTCGACTAATTTTTATACCTAAATGCATGCAAAGAAAAATAATTTTCAGATTTCAAACTTGAATTCTGACTTTGTCTGAATTGTTTTCCGATTTTAGCCAAGAATTCCAGTTACAATTATTTTCTAAGATTTTGATCTGAACAACTTTTTTATTTATGATAAGTAAGTCTTAAAAATGAGAAGTTTTTTTATTTTTTAACTGAGCTAGAGACTCTTTTATCTATTTTTCCACTGGGAAACAATACAAATCTTCTTACGAGTATACATTTAGTTATATATATATATTTGCAGCTTTACGATAAGGTGAAGAAGCAACGCGGTGAAACCGACATTCTCAATAAAGTTGTAGCAATTAGCGGGGATGTTTTATTACCTGGTCTCGGTATATCTGAAGCGGATCTCGAGACGTTGCGCAATGAAATTTCAATTGTTTATCATTGTGCTGCAACAATACGGTAAGGAACACACTAATTTCACGATGATTTTTTATCAATTAGTGTCTCTATCTACGCACATCTCTCTCTGCCTTTTAATAGTTTTGATGAACCCCTACGCAAGGCCGTCTTCATGAATACACGCGGCACTAAATATATGCTTGATTTGGCTCTAACGCTCAAACATTTGGATTTCTTCGCTTACGTTTCCACAGCATATTGCCATCTACATGTGAAGACACTATTCGAGCGTCCATACGATCCACCAGCAGATCCACATAAAGTAATGCAAGCATGTGAATGGCTGACAGATGAAGAAATTGCTTTAATAGAACGGAAAATTTTAGGTGACATACCAAATACTTATGCATATACAAAATCTTTGGCCGAGGCATTGGTGGTGGAGAAATTCAATGAATTACCTGCGGCCATTATGCGGCCATCAATTGTTATACCAGTGTGGAAGGAGCCAATACCTGGTTGGACAGATAATATTAATGGACCCACTGGCTTGCTAATCGGTGCTGGCAAGGGTGTCATACGCACTATGTATTGTAATTCATCTGGTTTTGGAGATTTCTTGCCGGTAGATATTGCTGTAAATGGTATTTTGGTGGCCAGTTGGCGTAATTTGACAATGGGTACGGATGAAACCAATCGTGTTGCACACATGACCAGTTCGAATGATATAAAAGTTTCATGGAATGAAATAATCGAATGCGGACGTTGGGTTATTGAGAATAAATTGCCGTTAAATGGTGTAGCATGGTATCCCGGTGGTTCAATGAAATCCAACTACTATGTTCATTATATTTGTATGATATTGTTTCATTGGCTTCCAGCAATATTTGTCGATGCTTTGCTGTTTCTACTGAGATATCCGCCAGTGTAAGTTTTACCATATTTTATTGAATAACGAAATTATTTTGCAACTTTTCCTAGTCTTTGGCGCGTTCAAAATCGCATTAATAAAGGTTTTGAAGTTTTTGAATATTATGCTAATAATGTTTGGAATTTTGATAACTCCGAGGCGGTCAAACTGCGCAAGCTCATGAATAATAAGGAGCGATTGACTTACCTTATAGAGAAGATTGATGTTGATCTCGTTGATTACTTCACTCAGTGTATCCTCTGTGCAAGACGATTAATCCTAAACGAACCGGATGAGACCATACCGGCTGCAAGAAGACACATGAAAATGTAAGTAGAACTCGAAAATGTGAAATTTTTGTAATATCTGTATTAATTTGAAATTTATATACTATTAATTTGGAAAGTTTGAGTAATAATTGGACTTTTTTAAAAATATTTTCTTTAATTTTTTCATTCCAGAATGTGGTGGGTGGATAAACTTGTAAAGGTTTTGTGGATAGCTGGTATTTGCTATTTGTTTTACAAATGTTTTCTCTCCGGTTTCTTTACTAGCACAACAACAAAATCTTTAGCAAAATCTTTAGAATCATTTCAATAAATCTATGCATAATTTCGCAATTTTAAGAAAGTGTCCGTATAATATTTTAGTTTCAAGTTTTGTAGATTTATTTTATTTCAATTATTTATTTTATTATAATTTCACTTGTAATAAAATACTTTACTTTAAAGGATTTTTGTGCAATTAACAATTTTGTATGTACAAATATTAATTATGAGTTAAATTGAGAAATAATAAAAAATATTTTATTTTCATTTATCTAAGTTTCATATCTCTTTTTCTATCTATTTGTGTTTAATTTTTTTTTGCAACTATCAAAAATTAATATAGTAATTGAAATGATCTTGGCAACTGAAATTACACCACAACTTACTAAATGGCAATGCATATGCAGTATGGACTTGCTTGGCAGCTTCCAAGCAATTGCATTTATGATGAATATTGAGACGGTATCAACATGAAGTCATAAAGCAAATCGGTATATTTGGCAATGCGATATTGCCAACTATGTCAAATTCATACCAATGACAGCTGTGTATATGTTTTACAAGCTACCACAAGCATTTGCGTGTAAGTTTTATAGAACAAAAGTTATTCGAAATGGAATTCAAACGTAATAGAGTGAGTGCGTTACATTTGAGTGGAAAATCACAACCAACTATTGTTCGTATTGCTCAGGCATCTCAAAGAGAATAAAATGTTTGTGTATCGCACCATAAATTATAATGATACGGGCATGATATAGTGGTGGACGAAAAAACAGAAACATCCCCTGAAATGGTTTCGAAAGTGAAGGCTCGAACAAAGAACTGAAAATATCTCAGCGAAGCATATTCCAAAATGAGTGGCGAATTTCCAATCATTGTGTTCTCTAATGAGAAATTTTCCCTCAAAACTCTCAAAATGATCGTGATTACTTAACTGAACGCACTTACGAAAATTTGAGCCTACGAACAGCAACCCGAAATAATTTTCCATCTCAAGTAATGGTATGGGCAGCTGTGACCGTCGATGGACGCTGTCCAATCGTTTTCATCGAGACTGGTGTCAAAATCAATGTGACTTATTATCGGGAAAATGTTTTGGAAGCTGCTTTAAGCCATGGGCACGTAAACATTTCGGTCGTACACCATGGACGTTCCAACATGACTCGGCACCGTCTCATAAAGCTCGTGTGAACCAAGAATGGTTAAAAAACCATGTTTCACACTTTTTTTCGTCCACACAATGGCTTTCGAATCCGGCAGATGCAAATCCGATGGACTATTCCATCTAGGCCATTTTGGGGAGCAAAGTGCGGACTAAAAAATATGCCAGTATGGATGCGCTGAAAAAAGCCATTGTACGTGCAGCATGCAACTCATTTTTTAACCGTTTCAAGGCCATAGTCAAGGCAAAAGGTGTCCACATCGAGCTAAAGCGAATGGATCCAAAATTTTTGTTTTTCTACACATTTTGAAATTTGAACCAATAAAAAAAAATTTCACACAAAAAAAATATGGTCGTTAACAGTTCAAGGTAACAGTTCAATTGCCTAACCCTGTATCAGAGGTGGCTGTGCCGCAGTGATTAAGTTAGTGGACTACTGTAAAAATAATTTCAAGTTTGTTCCCCGGATCTAATTAAGTTCATAACAAAATAAGTTTTTAATACTGCAGAAAATCAACTGGAGTCGCAAATAATTTGTATTTAATGAAACATAGTTTTCTCGTCTAATATAAAATAAACAAATAAGTTAGATTAGACAGACATCCGACTTTTCACTACTTCTTCTTTTATTCTATTGGCACAACAGCCCATGGAGGGCCAAGGCCGACCTTTTCTCATACTTACATATTTTTCCGCGTGTGGTACCGCATACATATTTTTGTACATATTTTTTACTTTTAACCTTAATTTAACAGTATTTCACTCATTTATGCCAATATAACTTTGACAGTTAAATTTTAAGTTTTAAGTAAGCTATTTAACTCGATTTCCAAAATTTTGTTGGATGTGTCCCTTAACGCCTCAATTGTGAATTCAAATATTCAAATGTCACAAAATACTCCAATATTGTAGTTGTAACAAAACAAACAAGGCACACGTTATTTTTTTCACCACACAACTAAACAATATTCACCACGCCATCAGTGGTGGCTGCGCTAACGTCAGTTTCAGCACCAGCCAATCATTCTCATATGTCATCTTTTCCTCTGCGAAAATTTCTTGTTTTTTTCTTTTTCGTTTAAATTTATTTTACAATAAAGTGGTTCGATCGGGAAAATAGTGTAAAAGTAATGAAAACAGAGAAAACTATACAAATATTAAATGAAATACAACCAAAAACAAGAACAACGAAAAGTTCAAATGCAAACAAGCAGAAACGAAGAGTGTGAAAGTCAAATAAGAGCCTTAATTTTTCTTGATTCTGCTGCTGCAGTAAAACCAAAATTAATAACAATTTTAACTATAGAATAAAAGATTAACAACGAATTAAACGTTTAATACGAATAAAAATATTGCGTCATTTATTGTCTGTCAAAGCATACGCAATAAGCTGATAAATTGTTCCGTTTCTCATAAGCGATAAAAGTTTGATATATTTATTTCTGCTACCTATATATATAAATTTTCATATAATGGCCAGCGCTGCCATACCAACGGCCACTGATGTGTATTCAATGGGGTCCGGTACCCTGGAAGGTACTCTGAGCAAATGGACTAATGTGATGAAAGGTTGGCAATATCGTTTCTTTGTTTTGGATGAGAATGCTGGATTACTTTCGTATTATACGGTGAGTTGACCTTGAGAACAATTGTTAGTGAATTAAAGATTTTGTGCACGAGATTCGAGAGTCGTGTACATAAAACTGAATTAGATTGGTTGATTTTTATATAGAATGTATGTAATTGTTGACTGTTAAAATTAGTTAATTAAGTATCGTGGTGATTTAAGCTCTGCAATAAATTTTAATTACCCTTATGTACAACGAATGAGGGAAATATGTACAACACGTCTATTTTTAAATTGAAGTTAAAAGCATAATATAATAATATTGCTTCTTCAAATAATGCGTTTATATTAATTTACTTACTTACTTACTTAGCTGGCGCTACAACCGATGATCGGTCTTGGCCGCCTCCATGGAGGTTTCATTGGAGGGTATTTTAACGTGGTGGGTTCCAAGCCCGACGCACAACCATTCATTCAAGGCCATGGAGAAGCCCGCCGCACACATTAGTTAACTCACTGACGGTTGTCAGATCGCTATCCAGGGGACGCCACGAGGAGGCTGTGTGTCGACTTGAAACGTAGAAGCGCAAGGATCGACCATGGACGCACCTGCGACTGTCACGAACTTTACCTTGTGTCCTACGCCCCAGGCCCCCCATATTATATTAATTTCTCTTCACAAAAAACATATATATTTTCATTTAATATCTTCTATACATACAAATCTTATCATAATTTTTATGGTTCATGAAAGTACATTTGTTATTGTAAAAGAAAAAGTTGATAAAAAAAAATCTGTAAAAAAAATGAAATTAGCTCAAGTCAAGTTCGAACTTAAAACGAACTACATACTGGGTGTATAGCTTGAAAATGAGGTATTCACAATTGATGGCGTAACTTGTACTAAATCACAATACTGTAACAACTTTCATGTTTTAGCTACGCCATGTAATTTTTATTTTGATTATGTATCAATTTGCCGAAGTGTAAATATCATAATCTTTTTGCATACGTACCAAATAATCAGCACTTTTGGGAAGTTTGACTTTTCTTCTTTAATTAAAAAAAAAAACAATGTGCTGCTGAAAGTCATCGATTGCTGTTGGAAGTGTACGGTGAGTATACTTACTCCATTGATTAAAATATGCATCCTGGTTTAGAAGCCTTAAAAGTGGAGATTTTGACACAGAAGACAAGGAACGCCCTGACTAAGTGAAAAAGTGGAGAAGGTGAAGAATTGGAGTTGATACTCCACGAAGACTCGTGCCAAAATCAAGAGGAACTTGCAATAACATTGCGAGTTACTCAAGCAGCAATATCCAAACGCCTAAAATCATTGCGGTCATTACTTGAAGTCGAGAGTAGACGTCGAAAGTATGTCTGAAATGCTGCTTTAGTGCTATAAAAATTAGTCGTTTTTCATGGTATTACTGCCGACGAAAAATGGATTATGACAACCAGAAGCGCAAGAAGTCGTATTTAAAGCTCGGCCAACCAGAAAGATCAAAACCGAAGCAGAATATTCATGGTGCCAAGGTAATGCTCTGTATTTGGTGGGATCGGGAGGGTGTCATAAGACCATAATTTTCCAACATGACAACGCTCATGTTGCTATACTGTTTAAAACTTATCTGGAAAATGTGGTCATCCCCAGACCTTGCTCCGTCTTGGACACTACTTTGAATAATAATTCATTCGATTGTTATTTAAATAAAGCTATATTTTTGTAAAAAATGTCCCTACTACTTCCAACTATTTCTTGAATTTTAATAAAAATAACTTTTACTAATGGGTAAGGGTCCGATAATCGAAGCTACTTTTTTGTCGATGAAAATTATCTTCGGTAATTACACAAAGAAATTAATAGAAGATATATTTATGGAAGATTATTCATTAGATAATGCTGAGAGATACCGTTACTTATGTCTTCTTTCTCTTATTTATTATTTACTTTCGCTTGTTTGTTCAATTTAAATTTTGGCTTTTCACTTCGCAGTTCGGCTTTGGCATAAAACTGTAAGTCGCGTCCATTCATGTACAAATATAACACGCACAACACGAGTGGATGCGAAAAGCTCGGCCTAGGCCCTCCATGGGCTGTTGGGCCATTAAAAGGAAAAGAAGAATTTCAAATTTGATCATTTTGTGCAAACCTATTCGCCAAACTCTTTAAACTAATGTATAATATGATAGTGTATGTAGTACTTCTGGATCTTCTGGAATAAGTATGTAGTTAGATTTATAATAGAATAGAATATATGTAAGATAGATAGTATAGAAGATAGATTCCGCTTTCAATCTGCGAAAAAATGTCCAATTATAATCTCTAGTTTTTTTATTTTATAATACATTACTTACTTTAATTTAATTAAAACGCAGACACGATTTTTGTATATTTGTATTTATAAATACGATTAATCAATACCAATTAATTTCTTATAATTTTTTATGTTTTTACATATTAAAGTAAATCATTGGAGCAGTTTCCAGCAGTTTCCATACATTTTTAGCACCTGTCGGTTGAGCTACATTGAACAAATACGTAAAAAAGAGAACAACTAGGTTTAAGTAACTTCAAAATACTTTGTTCTTGACTCTTTGTTATGGACACAGATGGCTTGATTTCCTATTTGCACCGAGTAATATTTTTTATTTTGACAATTAACATAGAGAAAAAAATTGTTTGTCGAATTCTGACCAACTTTGCCGAATAAAGGCAAATATTTACTTTAATATTCTTACAATATCTTAATCTTTGTCGACAACGCAAAAATGGTATGTTTGGTTACGGAGATGATATTTAGATGAAAGAAGCGTCTTTATGTGCAAAACACGTTGTTCTTCACACGCAGACGGACTCTGAAGATTTAAACACATTAAGACAACACTTTTTTTACTGTGTTGTTTTTCCTATTCCCGTACCTCTTATTAATAAACTATTAGCTGCTTTTATTCCCGATGACATATAATTTTCTTGCGTCACTCTCTAAAAGCCAATTGGTGTACCCCTATGAATGCAGAGCATTGTCTTGATTAGAAGGAAGATTGATAGGTGGGAGGAAGGAGGAGGGAGGAGGGAGAATGAGAGAGGGAATGCAATCGCAGGACACCGATAAAGAGATGATAGCCATTGTGGCAAGTGTTATGCTTTTACCACAATGAACTTCACTTTATCAATGTGGACTATGACCGCATGTTGTGCTTGTTAATGGGAGGGACCTAAAGTTTTATGCGGAATCCGAACGCCGAAGTGAAAAGCTTTTCATAGGCAATTTTTACTATTGTACGTTTGCCATTGCCTGCCAGAGGTGGTGCCGTGTAGAAAAATTGTTTTTTGATTTATTACTGTCATGCAGCAAAGAGCGATATGTATATTGCAGTTGATTGCTTTGTTCTTTTTTTTAATTTTAATCTTATCATTTACTTTAATTTTAAAAATATATGTACTTACATATATATATACCCGTATGTCTTTCAAACACAAATTTGTTTTCTTTTATTTTCGTGCAGTTGAGCCAATATTATACAACAAAAAATTTAGAAATTGTTCCTTTTGACTATAGAGCAGTGGTGGCCAAACATGGACAGCTGATTAGCTGAACTAATTTTCTATGGAAATGATCCTGGTACATGTCAAGTCTAAATTGCTCTTGCGCACACATATAATATGTAGAGTGGCCACCACTGCTATAGAGTATTATTCGGTTGCCTTAAATATTTGCTATATAAATTATTGATCCATATTTGGTAAATGTGCTGTATGCCTCCTCATTCGTTGAATAGATCACGTTTCAGACATGCACAAACATGTTCTAACTTAATATTCAAATAATTCCAAAACTCATTACGAAATTTCAGTAAATGTTACTTTTTTAAGTGCTCATAAACGTCTGGTCTAACAGAGAAGGAGTGGAACACTTGCCTCCTTGTATGTTTTTGTCAATGCAGTTTCAAGTTAATGCTGAGCACACTACTCATCTGGCGGCTGCCATCTTATGATATTTGTATGTTAATGAGTGCAAATCAATTTGTCTTCATTTGGTTAATGGAGGAAGAAAGAGATGAATCATTGAGATAACAACTCTCTTTTTGGTACTCTTGTTTTATTTGACACTAATAACTAAATTGAATTTTCCCTTACTGCCAAATGTTTTCTTCTTAACCAGCCATAGTCGTTGGTTTTCATTGTATTAACGTTAAATCTTATTGTATAAATGTAAATTCATAGAGTTTTAACTAAAATTCATCAGCATTTATTGATAATTATGTATTAAGATATTACATATTAATTATTTTATTTCATTATGCATTTACTTTTTACAAATATAACTGTATTAAGCTTTTCCAAATCAATCATTTTAAAAAATTCTCACTTTATTATACTAATAATATTTATTAACCTATAAATATTAATGCTTTAGCTAACTTTACTCGAATTCTCTGTTTTTGGTGTATAAGCTTTTTGATAAAAATCATAAAATCCATAGAAAATCACAGCAATAACCATAAAGTAATAGAAAGTTAAAATATTTGGTATATCACATTTCATCCATAATATAGATGCCTGTATTAGAATCATGACGAACTGTATCATTTGAACGATAGTAATTGATTTTTTTATAGGTGACAGACGTCTTATAGTATCCTTATCACATACAGCAGCGGCCAAATAGTATGAGTACATCACAATATGCACAATAGAGTTTAAAAGTAGAGGATATAGAGCAGCACCACCTTGAAAATAAATTAATTTAAAATAAATATTACTGAAAAATATTAAAATATTAGAACACGAGCAGGAATCCTCTACCACTGCGCACAGTTATTTAAAAATTGATTTTTATAAATTTAAAACAAGTAGTATTTATATACTTAGAGAAATGTAGCAAAAATATTTAAATAAATACTTTGTTTGCCCCGTTGATTACAATTACGGAATAACTTATTTCAGATTACTCACAAGTCTGTTCCGCAGTCAAAATTTATGCCGGCGTGTTTGAGTAAATAATAGTGTCAAGCTGATGCAAAAAATGATTTAAAAACAATTATACTCCCATGACTTTTAGAAACTGACTTCATTGACAAAATAAGTACAAATGAATTTGTGACTCTGCAATCAAATTCTGCAAGCAAAATACTTCACTCAAAATCGTAATTGTAATTTATATTCCTAAATGATTGCTTGCTCTCACAAGTCGGCTTAAATCTGACTAGTATATTTGATTGTTATTCCATTAAAAAAATCTTCTGGACTCAATTAGTTTACAAAGATTGAAGTAAAAGGAAAAATATTGCAAACTGCTAATTAATTTGAAATTTATGGATGGATGGATCTATTAAATTTAAATTTAATAAGTTGCATCTTTCAAATAGATCAAAAAAAAAATATTTACAAACTATTCCCAAACAATTTCTAGTCCAACAGCATTCTTTCAATCTTTTTTTTATGTGAAAAAGAACTAAGTCTCCATTTATTCAATCTTTAACATTTTTGGATCAAATTGTGTGCAACAGGAGTTAATGGAAACAAACTTCTGATCAGTGTACATACCTCGGTAGTATTTGATTAGTAAATATACCAATGTAATTGCCGAACAATGATGGAATACATGCAAAAAGGATACTTGATTTTGCTTCTTACGCAACACAAATATTACAGTCTCAGATAGTTCGACGATTTTTAACCAGAATACGAAATATGTAGCACGATTAAATAAATATTCAGCAGATGAATTCGAATCGAAATGTGTGCATTTCCAAATTATAAATATTTTCGTTGAAGTTATTTGGAAGATCTGCAATATACAATAGAATTAAATATTTAGATTAAGTTTTTGTTAATCAAATGTTTCGGAAATAATTTTCCAAATTAAAAATAATGTAAATGTTTCTTTTGTTTTACCTTTATAATAATCCAGAAGCAAGCAATCACTTGTACCACATTGTATACCGAAATAAAGGTTTTCAAGCTATATGCGGGCCTATTTTTCATATAACTGCGTTTGCAATAAATAAAGAAGAAAATAAAATTAAGAAAATGAATTAAAATGTTTGTTGCTATGTTTTGAAATAGCATTGCAAAATTATTTAGTCCAAAATTAATTTTATTTATTTATGTATTTTTTTTTGTAAATTGTGAGTTCGTTTGCAGTTCAATTCCATTTAACCTTTTCTTCTATGTTTTTTTTAAGCATTTCAATTAAACTACTGTTAGTCAATTTTCTTAAATTTTTTTTTTCGTATTCCTTTTAAATTTGCCTTTTAAATTAAAATTGAGAAATTAATAAAAATGTACATTTTTATACATTATTAAATTTTTACTTGGTCATCGTGGTAATACAAGTTATTCGCACCAATTAAAAAATGACTCTGCCGCTGTATTTCGTATAAGTATTAGCAATAATAATGGGCTCAATAGGGGCTAGCCAAACTTTTTGCATTCACTCAAGTTGTGCGTGTTATATTTGTACATGAATGGCAGGGACCTACAGTTTTATGCCGAATCCGAACGGCGAAGTGAAAAGCTTTTCTTAAGGAATTTTTACTCTTGATGGTGGCCATTGCCTGCCAAAAGGTGATGCCATGTAGAAAAATAATTTTTTTAATTTTTGATTTTGCCTGTGCCGGGAATTTAGTTTATAATTTTTTAGATAATTAATATATATATTTGGCAACGAAAATACCAATGAAATTGCAAAGGGTTTCGTAAAGTTCTTATGAAACTTTATGTTCTCCTATTGGAAACGACTTGGACAGCTGAAAAACAATGGACCAAGTGCATTCCACTTTTTGAAAGCTGTGAGAATTGATCAAATCCCAATATAAACAATGGTGTCGATTGAAAATTTGATTAAACACATTTATTTCGTTTCGATTGGAAGGAATTGATTGTGAATTGTAAATTTTTCGTTTCATTCCATAGCTCTTGATACTATTTTCTGAGGCTTTTACATGAGGCTGCTACATAAATGAGACCTTCACATGCAAACTTTTAGTATTGTATTATAGATTGATATATATTTTTAGTTTTTCCTGATTCACATAACGCAGTAACCACGACACTTATTGTGTAATGACTGAGCTGCTACCGTCGTCTTCTGGCGGTCAGCTACAGAAAAGACGGTCAACCTGAAGTCACTGCCCGGCTGCCATTTTGATTACTGGAGCTCTGCCCTTCATTGGATGCCAACTCCATTTCAGGTCGGACTTAGGATATGCCAAGATTCTTATCTGAGACATATCTATCTATACCTACAAATATAGACTACTTATATCAGCTCTACTCGGAATCTAAACCACAAGTTTTCCACCCATATCCTCAGTAGGGAGAAATGGATGTAAGATAAGGAGGTCACTCAAAATTCTACTGACATCTACACAGATGGTTCTTAACTAAAGAACAAGGTCAGTTGCGGTTTCTTCTCTAACAAACTGGATGTAAAACTTTACTTCCATCTTCCTGACCATTGCAGGCGTCTAAGTTGGTTATTTCTAACGATTCATTTGACAAGATTATTTACATATACACTGAAAGCCAGCCTGCAATCAAGTCACTGGCTGGTGTTTTCACTATAAAAAGCTTGTCCTTGGCTGCCAATCGTCTCACAACATCTTGTCGAGTCATTCACAGGTACACTTATACTGGGTCTTGGAAATGTGGAGCCAAATGAGACTCTCAAAGTTTTCCGATATCTCATCCTTTTGCACCATTGATGGATGCGCCCCTCGCATCTATTAAATTGGCCATTAAGCAAAGCTACCTTGAGGAAACAAAGCAGAACTTACCAGATTTACCTGGGCCACAATGGGCATTAGACGTACTACACAGCTACTCAACCTTCATTGAAACTCCATCAGAACAATGACTACGGTGCTCACGGGGCACTGCGTAATGGGGAGATATGCTGCAAGATTAGGGCTTCCATGCAACAATTTCTGTTGAGATTATAGCTCTGAAGGAGAAAAGGAAGGAGACCTACACTTCATGTGTGAATGCAAATCTGTGGCTAGGAGGAGACTCAAACTCTTAGGCTCATCTTTCTTCATTAATCTGCCCGAGATATCATCCATTAATATTAACATCATAGTCAGATTCATTAGTGAATCGTTCTCCTTTCTTCCTTCCGTAAATAACGGAGCTGCGCCGTACTGTGGTATCACAATGTGCCTTCAGTTGTGCTTATGTGTATTTTCAAGTAGAAGGCTACCACTCTATCCTAACCCGAGACCCATTGATATTTTGTTTTGAAATCATCCTTTCTTTTTATTATTTAACTATTACTTTATCTAAATATGTTTTAAATGTATATTACATACCTCGGACCAATTTTTATAACAATCAGCAGGTATATTCCCAAAAGTATTACCATGAAAGCAGGTGTTTGAAAGCCAAACCACCCATCAATCTCAGTTGCTGCAAATAATATTTAATGTATTTTATTTAAACATTTTCCACAAAATTAGGTAAAATATTCACATATTCGAAATCTTTTTACGATACTAACAAGTTTTACTATAATCAATTTGCGCCATTTCTTCTTACGCCAAACAAACCGAATCACTTAAAGGACGTTGTTCAAAACAAGTGCGAAAGTCCTTTATAGTCTAACCGACACAACACAGCGAGAGCAGGGCTTTCTAGTCTTTCTAGTCTTTTATTCTAGAAATCCTTGTATTAAGCTACAATTGACTCAAAGGGCACTACAACGAAACAGACGATAACAACCGTACACATAAAACTGTCACAATCGATTGAATTACAAAATCAATTTAAATTGTCTGCCAAGTAAAGTCAAGTTTTGAAAACACCTGTAGTTGTTTTAAAAATATATATAGGTAGGTAGTGAAAGATTATAAAAACGCACCGCGCATTACACAAACTCGAACGCGTCAAAGCTAAACCTAATCGATTCCTAAGTTTTCTTGTAATATAAGTTTTTCAACAAAAAAATGCGTTGAATTTCATTTAAAATGCAAAGTTCCCTCGTATTATCTACAAAGAAAAGAAAGAGGGAAAAAGATTCATAAATACTGAGTAATTTGAAATAAATTTTAAATATTCTAATATCGAAGACTGTACTGATATACTATGTATATATGTACATATGTACATATATTTATTGATACATTCAACACACAGGGTGTAACCTTTTAAAAACATAGCATTGTGTTAATTGGATGATTGATAGATGGGAGGAAGAAGGAGGAAGAATGAGAGAGGGAATGCAATCACAGGACACTGATAAGACATAGACAGCCATTGTGGTAAGTGTTGTGCCTTTAACACAATGAACTTCAGTTTTTATCAATGCGACTATGACCACATCTAGCGCCAAAGGACGAGCTTTTCGCCTCCACTCATGTTGTGCTTCCATTCATGTTATATTTTTACATACAGGTTAAAGTTTTATGCCGAATCCGAATGGCGAAGTGAAAAGCTTTCCATAGGAAATTTTTACTCTTGTAGGTTTACCATTGCCTGCCAAGAGGTGGTGCCGTGTAGAAAAATGTTTCTTTTCTTTACTTTTTGATTTTTGGTTTTGCCTGTGCCGAGATTCGAACCCCGGACATTCAGCGTAACAGTCCAACGCACTACCACTACACTGCAGTGACCACATATATGTTAATTCGATTCTAAAATCCGTACATGCTTTCACGAGTGCAAGTTGAGGTTCTTCCATGTATATACATAAATAGGTATGTATGTATAATGAGGTTTTTCATTCGTATTTCTTTTATTTCTTAATTTTTCAATACGCATTGTAATTAAATGCATATGTAATTTATGTATGATCAAAATTAATTACCCCAAATTCGTGATATTGACTTGTGAACAAGCAAATGTCTGCCGCTTTATTTTTTTTATACAGGCATTTAATTAGCATGAACATAAGTAGAAAGAAAGAGGAATTAAATTATTTTGCTAAATACCCGACTAAATATAAGTATATTTTTTATATTTTATTCCAGTCGAAAGAAAAAATGATGAAAGGTGTACGTCGTGGTTGCGTACGACTCAAGGATGCTGTAATCGGTATTGATGACCAAGAGGACAACACATTTACAATTACAGTAGATCATAAAACTTTCCATTTTCAAGTAAGTATTGAAATTATAAACCAAGAGTAAATAAAAGACCAAATCTGGACAAAAATATAAACCAACATTATAAAATTTTATTGGGATTTCGTCTGCGAGTTGCTTCGTGATGAACACGCCCATTGAAATAAGTGTACACGCTTAATTTAATATATATACACCGTAACAGTATATCAATTTAACTAATATGCTTAGGTTGTGACTCTGAGTCACATTTTGATTGCTAATGGAAACAATTGGAACTTGTAGAAATCCTTCAGTAATTTTTTTACTGTAAATAAATATCTAAATTATTAGCGGTATTCACGATGTGATTCCATTTTTTCATACATTTTATGTCAATTTGATCAATAATACACAATACAGGACCAACTTTTGAAAACTAAAACTCTAGTTTTTATCATGTGCTATGGTATAACCTGAAATAGTAACACACCTTTTTTTAAATTTTTTTGTATTGATACATTCAACATTTTATGAATGCAGAGCAATGTGTTGATTGGAAGGATGATTGATAGGTGGGAGGAAGAAGGAGGGATAAAGAGAGAGGGAATACAATTACTGCGGTACAATACATGTTGTTTTTTCATCAATTTAATGCGAACTAATAATACATTCACAAATATAATAATTGCTATGAGAATATTTTTAAACGCCGTCAAATATGCAACGATAATTGCAGATTTGTTAGATCTGCTATCTTTTCTTATCATATTTTAGTAGATTTGCAGCCCTTTCGATAAAAGACTTGCGCTAAGGCGAATGTTGCGCTTCCAAACCCAACACCGAAACCATTCATCCACCTGCAATTGCGATATCGAAATATTAAGCGCATCTCGGTACATGGAATGTTTATAAATTGGTGTGCTTCAATAATAATTTTTGGAAATATATATATATTTACTCCGATATATTTATATTTTAGTGGACATGCCAAGTGCGAGTGCTGGCGCTCAAAAAGCGACCAAGCAAACTTCCAAATAATATGCATGTAGTGTGTGTAGCAAAAACGAATTATCCTTGAGCTGTTGCCATATAATTGGATCAGTGACTTTCGCATTATTATTTTGTAATTCACGAACAGTTATCATCTGCAGCAGCTATTGAAAAAGTCCTTTAAATGTTTTTATATTTTACAACGTAGGCAGGCTAGTGCAATAACTTAGCAAATGTGCTGTGAAAATAATCGTCACAAATATTCCCACAAGGTAAATCAAAAAGTGAATGCACTTTTTAAAAATTGTGCTCGATGGCCACTGCAAATGCATAGTTTGACCCGATATGCCACGTAATCTTGTTGTGATTGTGGTACTTAGGAGTTTTTCAAAGAAATTCTACTTCGGTTTTCTGCGTCCAAGCAATTTTTCAATTGTAAGCAGTATTGAAAAGATTAAATGCAACAATGCAATTATCGATGCAAATGCTGAGTTCAACAATATTGGGAAAATATCTCGAACAGTCCATGCAGGAGCCGTCGGAATCGTTATAGTTAACATTTCCTGCACCACGATTGTTGAATATGAATATTGAATATGGTTATTCCTTATAAAGGGGGTACAGATAAACATGGGCTTATCAAGCGTACCATTTGAGGCTAGATATTGTAAATTTTCTTGAAATTCTGTAAATAATCATCAATAATAGTGTTCTCATTATATTCGCGACATACCTGATAACACGAACTTTCCCATTTCTATCGCGAAACACTATTGTTCGTGGTTGAGTTTCATCGGGCATTGTACGTATTGCTGCGCCTTTCATATTCTTCAAACGCTTGGAAAAACACATTTTACTGCAGATTTTTCGTTTATACTTAAAATCGTGGTAATTGGGTATAAGTATAAATGCAAGTTCAATAGATAAATGTGCGCACAGTACTTGAACATGGAGTGATAATAATTACAAATATTAGAAATAGTAACTTAGTTCCAAAAAATTTTTAAGACAACACTTTAACAAATTTGATTACTAATTCCCCAATGTTTTGAATATGAATGTTTAACTGTACATGAAAGCCACATTTGTTAGTACATAAATAGAAGCTTAAAGACACTGAAAGATCTAAAAAACAGAAACATCAACTTCAAATTTCTAAAATTGGAGAAAAAAAACAGAAAAACAGAAGAAAAACAATTTTCTTCAAGGTACTACCTCTTGGCAGGTAATGACAAACCTCCAAGAGTAAGAGTAAGTTGTCTAAGAAAAGCTTTTCCGTTTTAGATTTGGCACAAAACTTTAGGTCCTTTTCATTCATGTACCAATATACACCCAACATGAATGGGTACGAAACGCTCCTCCTAGGCCCTTCATAGGCTGTTGTGCCATTAAAGAAGAAGGAGGATAAAATTTCGAGCACGATGGCACGATCTAAGTTTATCTAAGTTTTACATTTTTTTAAATTCTAATGTCAATCGTCCATAGTTAGTAACTTTCTTAATAAGAGTCTAAGTTTGTTTTCATTTTTTTTGGGTCTTTAGATATTGCAAAAATGTTATGGATTTTTGAAAATGGAACTAACAAAAAACTGAATAACTTGTTCAAATGTAGTTCTATAGCTCCTCTCGTCATGCTTAATTTAAATTAAGTAAAACAAGTATCTTAAAGTTTCCAAATTTTAAAATAATATTTTCCTCTTGATTTTTTGAGTATTGATGTTGGTCTTTTGTAAGTCTGAACACGTACAAAAAACTACAAAAGCAAACGAAAACGAATCAACAACTACAATAGAATCCTCACTATCCACCTGATTTTTGTATTTACGCTCTTTATCCTTATACTTATTGTGTTAAACTAACACAAAAATTGCTCTTTTTCTCTTTCTATTTTACACTCTTTTTCCTACAAAAATGTACACAAATAAACTGTATTTCGTCGCGCGCAATACCACACATACACTTGCACACATAGGCACAACATAGCGAGGAGCGCGAGAAATGGGTTAGACGTCTTGAGGATACCATACGACGTCATGCAAATCGCTCTCGTCTATGGGACAGTCAAAGCACATTCTACCTCGGCGGTTACAACAGAGATGTGGAAAATAAACGGGCAAATCATTTAGAAATTTTAGGCAGACGTGTTTCAGAAGCAGATGCCTATTTGCAGTTGATAATCGAACAAACAAATGTGAGTATCAATTATTTAATAGGCATTTAATTGTGTAATATTTTATTTAAAAATTCTTCATATTTTTCATTGCAGAAAATCGAGGAACGCATTTCGGAGGTTATAGATACTGAGGAAAAGGCCAAGTGCAAAGTTTTGCAGGATAACGCTAGTGTAAGTGTTTAATACAATTTCGTCGTGTCTTTTGTTTACGGTGTTGTTGTCTTATTCTGGTGCTTCATATTTTTCTGCGCAATTTGCCAATGGAATAGAAAACGAAATAAAGTTCCTGAGTATTGCTGTCAACAAAAATTAACATAAATTATTTTAAAAATTGTTGGAAACGTGTACTTTTTTTTCCATATTAATTTGCTTGTTTGGAAAATTAGTTTTATAATCGATTAAGCACCATTATTTAAAGCTCTCGAATTCAATTCGTTACAGTAATCATTAGCATTTTAGTATTTATGTTTTTTATATAAATACTATAAAAGTTGTTTGTATTTTTGCTTCTAAACAAATCAAATGTTTATAATCATTGAACTTGTCATTCCAATATCCCAATTCAGGGATCACTTTAAAATATATAAGCATTTATACTACTTATTTGTATTACAAATTTGGTACCTATTGTATTGAAGACATAAGTACGTCATGTAAATACTTGTATAAACAGCTAAATGTTACAGTTATAAGTAATTTTAGAGAATTTTAGTGCATGAATAACTTCGCACTAACTATTTATCTGCATATAATTTAAACTGTCATCAGTACCAGTAGTTAGTATATTTGCCTTTTCCGGGGTAGTTAGTATATTTTAATGTTAAATTTTAAAATATAAAATAGTTAAAAGCTTGACAAGTAGACAGAGTTTTTCAATGGAGACATAACAATTTTGTATTTAAATACAAATGCCCCTCAATTTTTTTTTGATCTGGAAATGACACAACGTCATTCGAGGTTTACATTTTTATCATGGTGAAGTTCACGAACGAGCAAAGTTTGAAAATTATTATTCTGAGCCGATGGTCGCTACTTTAAGAGTGTTTACTCCAATTTTCGGCTGTGCGTACTATTTGGGTAAATTCCAGTCAAAATATTCACTTGCTGTCCAAGTAAGTGCTTGAGTTCAAAATGAACCAATTCAGTCGATTCCGCAACATTCACTGATGCGTAATGATATTGGCTTATGCCCTTACAAGATCGTATTGACATTATGGTCATTTGAAGCGTTGAAACTTCTCCGATTTAGCACTGTAAAAGTTTGAAGAAAAGCCTGAATTACATCGAAAAATTCATCAAACGATGAAGCTAAGTTTTGGTTTAATGGCTTTGTCAATAATGTTTATCAAGAGACTCCTTTGTATCAACAAAAAGTGACCGTATGGTGTGAATTTCATGCCGGTGAGTTAGGAAATTGCCTCCAAAGAATCGATCGCTGCAAACATGCTCACGGTGGTGATAAGAGCGATATCGAATTCCATGCTTAAATCTGTACTACACCTGGAATAAATTTCAGCACGTTATCTCAATTATTCCGTGTTTTATTTAGATATTAAATTGGTATGTCTCTACTGAAAATCCCTTTATTTTAGTCTCTAATTCTACAAGTAAATACCTACATATGTATAATTCAATTTTGAGCTGATTTCGAAAACATATCGTGAGGCTTTAAAGCTTCTTGTAAGTATTGTGAACTCACTAGTTAGCTCGCGAGCATGTAACTGCTTAAAGCAAAATTAAATTTTTCTTCCCATCTGTTCTTACAATGTCAAGTCATTATAATTTATATTGCAATTTTGAAAAGTTAGAAAATTCAAGGGCAAACAAGCAAAGGATAATAGTAAAGCTCATGACAATAAAATTCATTAGCCATGCATGAGTAAATTGCGATAACTTAATGTTATGTAGTAAAATGAATGCGATATGCTACAATGTTGGCATCTGAAAATCTGTGACACCTGTTAATTGTTTATTTTCTATAGGGAAGGAATCGCCAGCTTATACTTTATGTATAAGCATGCATAAATGCAATATATAATATTCTCTATGTACTTATAAACATACATACATATGTATTAGTATATACATACGTACTACATAGGTAGGTCCATTTCAGCATCCGACACCTGTTAATTGCTTGCTGTCAATAGAGCGACTATCATCAACTCAACTTATAATTTATTAACATACATATTTCACACGACCGCCTCATATGCAAAACGGCGCTAATTCACTTTTTGTGAAACGGAAAAACGATAAACATTGTCCGAAGAAACAAAATTTTCCAGATATCCAATTGGATTGAAGATAGATGTGACATACTTTAAACCAGAGTCTCAATACAATTTGAAAAGTTGTCAGATTTACTGTTTTTCTGCATCTTTATTTTTTAAGTATTGTAATTTTCCATTTTGCTCAACGATAGACTCATATATAAGTAAATTATCATACGAGACTCGAGAAACAACGAGATATATGTACGTATCGAATCTCGGGAATCTGTTTATTGTTGCAAAAGATTTCAAAGTTTAAACATGAAGTCGTGGACAACAAAGCAATCAAGATTTTTAATTCTTAGGTCAAATTTAAATTCTTATAGAATATAATGGCACAATCAGCCTTCTTGTCTTCAGTATATTGTATTTTCAATTTTAAATATAAATATCTACTTTTTTAAAAAGCTATTTATCAATTCATTTTTCGTTTTCTTTCATCATTAGGCAATGCTGGATCATATCAAGCATTCAATTGTTAGTATACAAATAGCTAAAAATATGGCACATCCAATTAATGGCATTTACAATGGTCCGACAACAACATCAACAAATTCACCAACATCGTCCACCACAACAATGATGCCAGGTGGTTTCAAAACGGATATGAGTTGCGATGATGATGAAGATTCGACAACAGAAAACGGTATGTCTATTTTTTGTTTTATTAGCTTTAATTTAATTTAATTTTTTTCTGTACTTCTATTTAACTTTCTTAATTTTCGATTTCTTTTTATTTTTTCATAAGCACGTTTTTGTCTGTTTATTT
Organism: Palloptera scutellata; assembly: GCA_958295655.1. Taxonomy (NCBI): domain Eukaryota; kingdom Metazoa; phylum Arthropoda; class Insecta; order Diptera; family Pallopteridae; genus Palloptera; species Palloptera scutellata. The sequence continues at coordinate 47,565,421 of OY282451.1, forward strand.
TCTATTGTAGTAACAGTAGTTACTTATTAAATATTTAATAAAACTGTTTGGTTATTTTGATTTTAAAGAATAAAATACAAAAGTGGCCATGTATAGCAAAAATATGTAGTGAATTTCAGTTTATAAAAAAATGACATTTAATTAGAAATCGCATGCTTTTTAATGTACTTTGTTCTATTTAGCATTCCGGTTGTGCTTAGCATAATTGCTTAAAGATATAAGTCAGCGTTAACCTTGCCTGAGCTTCAAAATTTGACTTTTCTGAATCGTAAATATTGAAGACTCAACTAGTTTTTGAAATTTTTTACTACATCAACAGCCATTCCCACAGTTTTCATTTCCACTATTGCCCCTATCCTATTATTACGTTTGTATGGAATTCGCGTATCTCTGATTTTTGACTTCCGGTAAATCTAACTTTTCATAAAGAGAGCCTCTAAATTGTTTTTGGTTGCATCTTCTTTCATAGTTCTTCTGCTTGCAGCATTTCTTTTTTATGATTCACCATACCCACTTGCTGCTCTCTTCTACATGTATCTGTTTTTAAAGCTAGATCACTTTTACTTGCTTTGCTTTCCTTTCGATGTAACTGTTGGCCCATTGACTGTCTTCGCTGCATTTCAATGTTCTCTTCAGCAACAAAAAATGCTCTTTCGATTGGAATATGATATAGAATTGAACTTCTGTCAGATATTGAAAAAAAAAATTTTTTACGCTGTTTATGTGACACGTATGCTGACATGTTTGTTGCACAAAAAGGTTATGTTTACACTTTGGCAAATTGATACATAATCAACACAAAAGTCACATGATGTAGCTAAAATATGAAAGTAGTTACAGTATGGCCAGATGTGATTTACTACAAGCTACGCTATCAATTTTGAATCCCACATTTTAAAGTTATACTCCCAATATAAAAATTGCATTATTTTTCGTTCCCTTGAAATAATATTTTTATATTTTTTATTTCGTGTAATTGAAGACATGCTACGTTTTGTTTTTCTTATTTGTCTCTATCTCACTTTTCCCTCACAGGAGATAAATTTACACGTGTTTAGATTATAGGCATACAATTAACAAATGCACAAAGAGACATAAATTCTCAGAAATTCTTAGTAATGTCTTAATTTCAAACTTGCAATTTATTTCCACAAACACAAAACAGCTGATACATATTTTGCCACTTTTAACTTTTTATTCAAAGAAAAAGTACAGGCTATATCGCTATATACACGAACGTTTTTTGGGCTAGTTTGGGTGAAGGCGTTACTACAATCCGCGTTGTAGTACGAGAACGAGCCTTTTAATTGAATGCGTATATACTCTTCTTCAATCTACCTTCTAATGTTTATAATTTGCATTTTATTTGAGTTAACTTTTGAATGTTCTTTTGTCCGCATATAATCGCTCCTGTTTCACTCATTGTCATCTTCAACTTTCACTTTCATGTTTTTACACTGTTATACATTACTGTGGACTTTTGGCAAAACGAATTGTCTCTGCATATGAGGTTTCATTTCTTATTTTCAATTCGACACTTTTGCATCTGCCAATCCTTTACACATCTCTAGCGCTTATAGTTCAATTACTGCAGCGTTGCTGTATAGTATTCAAAAATATTATAATTTTAGAGATAAGAACAGCGAAAGCTTGTCAAATTAAAAAAAATGAAATTTCGTATGTGAAACAAGTTGTTGTTCGTCCAAAGGCAAAGGCCTGCCTTATCCAGCCTAAGTATTTCACTCATATTTTCTTTTTTACCGATTCAATTTTCATCAGTTTTATTTTGAGTATTCATATTCTTCTTTCCTTTTTTCAATATATATCATCAAAAAACTTTAGGCAACATCTTGCCAACAACTTTGCCACAACCACCAAAATCACTACTATCATCATTATCATATCCATCAGCAATTGTTAATCACAATAATTTTTCATGTCGATATCATCAACAACAACTACGCGACCATCATCATCAGTATCAACAACATTTACTAAGTTTACAGACAACAGTAACAATTGCTGATATTGTTGATAATATCGCTGATGGCATTGAATATGGCACTGATTGTGATATTGAAATAAATCATCGACTAAGTGTTAAACGTAATAATGATGACGATGATGAGAAAGAAAATGAAAAAGAAAGTGATGATGACGACGATGAGAACGTAGAAGAAGAATGTGCTAGTGCTAGTGCTAGTGCTCATATATCACCTTCCGCCATTGTCGGTGGTAAGTAGTTAGTAGAGTTAGGTTGATTGTTGTTGTTTGCGTATGTGTTAGTTTTCGTTGGCTTGTTTGTTTATGTGTGTCAATTAGTAATGTAAATTATCTATGTTACATTGTAACTATGTATCACGTTGCTTAAGCTTTATGCACCAATATTTCATTCGCTTTCGTATACATTTTCACCATTTTCACTCCATTATCTATCGCTTCAAGTGCTCTAAAGTTACAATAATTTACTCCGATCTATCCGGTCCGGTTATAAATGGATATATGTGTGTGGTCGTCCCTGTGTATGTGGTAAGTGTCTATGATGATAACAGTAGCCAAATTCTTAAAAACCCTGATCAATATACATAATTTAATAATAATTTACAATATTATTAAATCAAGACAAAACTATTTTTTTATTCATCAAAAACCATAAATAATAAATAGTAAAATCGTAAATATGAAAAGAATTCATTAATCGTTGTTCCTATATTTGAATGCACATGCTGCGTACAACGTACGTCGACGGGGGTTGAATAAATTTTTATAAATATTTCGATTTATGCACTATATATTTAGTTGATGCACTTTGTCTTTTGTCACTATCTGCACTACTAAGCTAAATGCTTAAAGCTTTAAAGCTAGCATGCCTTCTGTTACCCTTCTGTCGTTTGTTCTAATAATCCACTTCATAATTTTTCTTTATTTTGATTAGTCTTGTTTCCCTTTTATTAATTAAGAAATATAAAAAGCATACAACAACAACAACAAAACACATGTACATGAGCTGCTCACTATTTTCTTTCCTTCTATTCTTATTATTTTTTATTAAGTACACTATTCGTTATATACTGTACATATTTCTATCACATTCTTTTATTTTTAAAATTATTTATTCTACATGTCATCGTCTGAGAATTATTTTTCCGTCATTTCAGCTTTTTTGAGTTGGAAATGACGTTTTGGACTTCAAAAACCATATTTCGATTTATGCACTATATATTTAGTTGATGCACTTTGTCTTTTGTCACTATCTGCACTACTAAGCTAAATGCTTAAAGCTTTAAAGCTAGCATGCCTTCTGTTACCCTTCTGTCGTTTGTTCTACTAATCCCCTTCACAATTTTTCTTTATTTTGATTAGTCTTGTTTCCCTTTTATTAATTAAGAAATATAAAAAGCATACAACAACAACAACACATGTACATGAGCTGCTCACTATTTTCTTTCCTTCTATTATTATTATTTTTTATTAAGTACACTATTCGTTATATACTGTACATATTTCTATCACTTTCTTTTATTTTTAAAATTATTTATTCTACATGTCATCGCCTGAGAATTGTTTTTCCGTCATTTCAGCTTTTTTGAGTTATAAATGACGTTTTGGACTTCAAAACCCAAATTTTCAGATTCTTCAACGTATCTATTCTATCTATTTCCATTCCGAGATAATGAGTGTGCACTTTGCAGTGTAATTCAATTCGGACATCTATTTAAGTCATCTATTCTTCTTCTTTTTTTTTAATGGTACAATAGACATGGACTGCCGAGCTTTTCGAATTCACTCAAGTCGTGCGTGCTATTTTTGTACATGAAGGGATCTATTAGATACATGTACCATACCTAAAGTATAGATGAACAAATTTAATAGTTCCTTTGAGTACTTTAGTCAAAAATTAATTTCAAACCTTAAACTCAATTTGCTCGAAATCATAATTTGGGGTGTACTGCAAATAACTTCTCAGGCGACGATATGTGTCCCTACTACTTATATACATACATATAAATATTTTTTTTTTTTTTTTTTGCTTTATTATTACAGTGACTACAGCACCACTGGCAATGGTTGTACCCGAAACCTCTTATTCGAGCAGCGAAGGTGAAGAAGATTTCTATGATGCTAATGATGACCCCTTTACCAGTTTGGGTAGTTCGCCCGTAAGTTGGTAAGCTCGAACACTAACTATTTAAACTATTATTATAACACAATAGAACACTAACTTGATTTTGATGATTTTAATTATACGGTTTAAAGTTCTTTTGAGTGATGAAAAATTAATCTTTAATAATATTGCTTTAACCTAGTTGTACTCCCTGCCGTTGTCAGTTCGCCGACTATTTACTTAGAGTATATCCGATAAACTTTTAAGAAAATAGTAAAATTTCTATTGCATTATTTTGAACGTCCAATCCATTTTTGAGGTTTAGTCTCTCCTTTCTTTTTCGTTTAAAGACACACAAGCAAATGGAGGGCCTAAACCGTCTCATATTGTGCGTGTTATAATTGTATATGAATGGTGTTTAGCTTCAGATCTTCAATTATTCCTGAGGGGGTTCCCGAGCATAGTTTCTTAAGCCAAAAATCCATTTTTGAGCTTCGATTTGATATTAAAATTACTCCTGACGTAGTTCTGGAAAAGAAAAAGTAAGCAAAAAGCGGGTGATTGCTTTAAAAATAAATAAATATGTTAGACATTTACTCCCTCTTTTCAAAAAGCGATATCATGATGGGGGATATAAAATCGATCCACTCTAATGTTCATGTTGCTAACGTTTATATGACTCCTGCAAATATCACAGCTTCGTTCATATTTCATATTTCTTCAGGGTTGCATTTTGACCATAAAAATTTTTCAAAATATTAAAAATTATTTTGGTATTTGAATCAAAAATCATAACATCAATCCAAATTACTTAAATAAATAATATATATAAAAAATTTTAATATTTATTCTAACAAAATATTCACGATAACGTTCACATTTACAAAAATGATAAGATTATAATGCAGGTAACATTGATTGATTGAATTACATAAATCAGCATTAGCATTAATTGTTTAGTGTATGTAGTGGAAATATCAACGATTCTATTTTTCATTATTGTGCAACCTTGCACTTTTCTGCAGCAAATAAATCTAAATCTAAAATTAGCACTTTGAATAAATAATATCAAAGTAAAATAATTTTCTTATTAAAAATGTCACCAGCAGAAAACAAGCGAGAAATAATTTTTTTTTTTTAATTTTTTAATGTTTTTTCTTTTTTCAGCTTTGTTTAGCATAGAATAACCACCTCAGTATCTCTCTTGAATTCGTTTGCAAGTAGTTCTAGTTCGTGTCATTTCTTAATTTGCGTGTACATTTGAAATATATTTACATAGATTTATCTTTTTTTGTAAATCTTATGAGTTTACGTAATGTTTTTAAATCGGCCAGTGTACCTAAAGTAATAACGGTGCAGGAACAATTGTAAGCTGTAGTACGAGATGAAATGAAATTAAACGTTTTTTCACTGCTTAAATTTGAACATGAAATTTAATTAATTAACCGACACTCATTAAATGTAAAAATTTTGTTGTAAATTTTTTGTGCATGTGTCCATATAATTCCAAGCATTCTACTAACATTTCCCCCCATGGCAATGAGTTGTGAATAGAAGGCAAGAGTACAAAAAACATTACAAACATGACATTATCCTTGACCTTTATAGTTTATTTGCAGTCATGGCCACATACAATTCCACATACACATACCACTATCATTCAATCACTCCTCAATATACATATGTGTAACGCCAAACAAACATCGGCTGAATAGTATAACTACGTACATTACCACTGGAGCGCTATTAAATTGAGATCGAACAGAAGTTTTTTTTTTAAATGGAGTATTTCGTTTAAGAAATATGGGATGAATATTGAGATGAATGTCTGCAAAACAATTTGACAAAATCAATCTAAGATCATTCAGGAAAAGTGGCTCAGTATCATGATTTTCTTATATTCCTTGTTTTTCAGAACATCCATTGCATAGTAATCCGAGTGATTTATTGGCTGGACCATCTAGTGTTGCCAAACAAACATTAAGTTTTTGGTTTTAAGTCATCAAAATTCAGAGTAATATCGCATTTGAATGAAAGCACAAATACTTAATGAAAAACTCACAATATTTTATATATCTTTGATAATTTTGCCAGCAATGTTCCAAATATATAAGGTGTTGATTGCAAAAGTGTGCCGCTTCAGCTTTATAGAACTCCGAAAAAAATGTTTATGGAAAAATGGATGTGTCTGATATCTTGGGGCGATGAGATCGAATTAAACGTGGATTTCGACATTGACTGATAAAATTTGAACTATTAGTAAGTCATTAAACCATTTAACTTGATTTTGGAAATTTCACGGTTTTGGCCACTTTTGCAATTCATTTACTGTTACAATTGATGTTGATCAAATGGACATATTATGCAGTCATATTACTTTGAATCTGTCGTAACTGCTTATAACCAGGAATGTAAACCAGTATAATTTGGAAGCATGGTTCGGTTCTTTTTATTGCAATGAACCAAATATTTTTTTTTTCAACAATACTGTTTTAGTATAAGTAAAGAAAAAAACGATTTGGTGCATGGTTCGGTTCAAATAACTGCAAATAAGGATGGTTCGGTGTAATGAATATATTATGCAATTATATATACATTCATACGTATGTATGTAGTAAGTAATCTTTATATATCTTAATTGAGTCTTGTGAATATGTTAGCTAATTCTCTAGAAACTGTTAAACAATAAATTCAAGTCATACTTATTTACATGTGTTGTACGAGTATTAAAGACTGCATTGCGAATTTTTCTGTAATTTGGTCTCTTAAAAATCTTACTACAATAATGTACTCTTCTTCGGCCAAGAGTGTTTTGCTACCGGCTAAAAAATCCTGAAATGCATTGAATATAAACAAAAATATAAAGTCTTTCATTATCAGCATTTTAACTTTAACTTGTATACATAACCGCATTCACATCTCTTACTCTTCTGATTATCTTACTAGCATACCTAAACTAAATATTTATTTGCATATTGTAGTATACATATGTAGTTGCCGTATTGAGTGATGCCATTTCTCAAAAAAAGTATCATTGATTTTGTTCCAAGGATAATTATTTAGGGGGATTATCTAAGTCTGGTGTGTTCTGGCTGCGTGTAAAAGTAATAGGTGGGGCAAAAGTAATGTAATAATGTGAATGTGCCCATAATAGAGCCCAATTTGTTCTTTGTACCTTGCAAGGATATATTCTAGACTCAGAAAATCCCCCAATGATTTGGTTATTTTTTTGCTTTGAAACCTATAAATCTAATATGATATGATAGTAAATCCTTGCCGTATGTTAACAGGTGGTAACACTCTTAGTTTTACGCTATTTCGCCGTTTTGTTTTCATTTTATTCGCTATTTATGCATTAATTGTTTTTTTTTTTGTTTATGAAAATGTCCTTCGCCATTAGAAAACCGCTCTCTTCTTTTATTTTCTGCTCATGCGCTTTTAATACAAATGAATGGTGTGATGTTATTGTTTCTTTTTTTCCTAACGGAAATAACTTTTCCTATAACTAAAATATCAATTTTTGCAGCTGTAAAGTATGTGGCAGGAGAATGCTCTTCACTTATTCCCACCTTTATTTAATGTACCATGCGTAGGTTAAATGCTCTGGTCTAAGAAATAATTATATGTCCAATTAGAGCTGGAAATTAATATGTTATACCATATGTATGTACATATGTACATAGTATCTAACTCAACTATGTACTTCGCTAGATATTTAAATTTTTTGGTTCTTTATGGAATTTAAATAATTATTTTCAAACATTAGTTTTACGTTCCGAATACTATTTAAAAATGTTTAAGGACCTATATTCAAATATTTTTTAGCTAATAATTTTGATGATTTGAATATTTTGAACCTCTATACGATTTTTCGTAAATCAGCTTTGAAAATTTGGGTAAAAACTTTACCCAAAATTAATAACTGCTTAATATTTCAACAAATGCTGTATATTAAAACTGCATTGAACTCAGAACTTGAAATTATTAGGTCTCACCGTGCTTAAATCTCAGGTAAAGGGACATGGTTTTTTGGAAGGTAGTTTTGAAAATCAACAATAAATAGTATATTTAATAATTTTGCATTTAAAATATGAAATTCATCTAGACCAAATAACAAACTTAATGAAGAAATTATAACCATGCAGGTCGCCATATATTTTTCAGAGACTATACCTGACTAAACTATTGTAAAAAAAAGTGGAAAAATAGGCAAATTCCAGCAAAAATGCGATTTTTCCACATTTTGTAGACTTTAACTTTTAATACTTATATTCTTAAATAATATTTGAATAGGATTTGATCCCAGAGAATAATTATTGCTAACTACATGTGAGTATATAAGCCTCTTTTTACACTTGGTCCTCTCATTTCTTTGGAGTAGGCCAAACCTTTTTTACACCCTTTAAAATAACACATTCGTAACACATATGGTATATTTGATATATTTTTTATATTGTTTTTGAGTGGTGAAATGTCATACTTTGAATCTACATTTAAAAAAAAATCGTCTTCTGATACCTGTTCAAAACAGGTTTCAGTCAATATCGAAAATTGTTCTATTTAGTTTCTGTTTGTATATACTTATCAAAGGAAAATATTCAATATTAATCACTCCTATTCAAGGATCCGTAGTTATGAATTCATAACTCAGTTTATAAATCTGCAAAAAATTGCATATATGCTGAAATCGGAAATAATTGGAAATCAAAATGAAACAACGAGCTGTTTTCACTGATTAAAATTTGATTCCAGAATACAAATAATTTGAATTTGTAAATGCAGCTATAAATTCGTAACTGTTACGACGGATTCTGGAATAAGGGGCAATATTTGAATAACTTTAGAATTCTTTGATTAAGATATCGAAATATTGAACATCTTCGGACTCGGTTAACATTTCCGAATTGGAAAAGATTTCAAATTCGCCTAACAATTCCTAAGTCTAACGCTCATTCGTAATTGGTTAACAGTCCTTTGATCCCGCCGCATAAATAAACAAGAATTTCTAAATACGCCCAATTAAAGGGATTCAGGTGGCATAAAAAATAGGTTTGTTGTATTTAATTTATCACCATTAACAAAAGGCTGAACACATCCGTCGCCGTCTAATCTTCTTCACCTTAATAACTTGTAAACTTTAAAGTATGGTAAACTTTAGAAATCGTGCATTGAAAATGTGCTTAAATTAATCTAAATCCGTTCAGTGTTTTGTTTCCTCTCTCTGTCTCGCTCTCGCTCTCTCTTTTATTTCTCTTTTATGATTTAGTCTCTTAAATTGGTACATGCTCCTTTCAATTGTACGATGATTTTAAAATTGTGTACTCGGTATATCAAGTGAAATGGAAATCGTGCTCGGTCTTATGCTCTCATGTAATGCATCCATCCATCATATGTACTCGTAGTCATAGTAACATGTAGTCTAGTGTAGTGGTAGTGTAGCAGTGTCAGTACTTAGCTTGCATTCGCTGACTGACTGACGACAATATTCGATTTAAGCGCTGACGCTAAACAGATTGCATACAATTTCCCAATTTTTTCTTAAACTTTTTTGCTTCATTTTTTTCTATTTGTTTTCGGTGTGAAAAATTTGTGAACCGTGAAAATCGTGTACTTGCTCCAAATGCAAACATATTCATAAAAAATAAGCACGTTCTATTTTTCTTCAGTTGTTGTGGAAAGATTTCTCATATGTTATTGCAAAATCCAATAATTTGAGAAAGTCAATAAATTATTGCATATTTTTTGGCACTCATCACCTTTTGCCGTCCGTCATTGTGTATGAGTAGTTTCAATATGACGTAGTTACGTTACTTCTCCTTTCAATCTCACTTGATACTATATGCATATGTATGCATACATACCCGTAGTATGTACTGCACACACACACGCACACTCACTACCTGAGTCTTTCGTTGTTATTGTTGTTTTAGAAATGCATTTAAATATTTAAAAACATTCTCATTTTCTTTTCCTTGCCTGCCTCCAGCGCAATCTAGCAATGTGCTATGCTAAATTAAAATGTTAAAAAACGCCACTCGTGTGCCACACGCTATTGAAGTACAAGCAAGCAAAACGTAACTTTGAAACTTCTAGATATTTCAAGTGTAAAATTTGCGCATTTCAATGTTTCTATGCTGTGCTGCTGCTACTATGCGAAATAAGAATGCGGAAATATTCTTAAACACATACGCGTGCACTCATCTACAACAAACACAATACTTGACATATTTTAGTTTTAGTGTATTTGTATCGTATTGTCGTCAAGTAACATAAACAGTAAAATGTTTAAGAAATGGGTACGACGTGTTAGTTTAAGGTAAGCAATTGCATAGATTTTTAAGTATTCTACATACTCGTAGATATGTGTTGTCATTAGAGAATTTATGATCTTCCATGAGTAACATTTGTTTTGTACTCATGTTTCAGAAATGTTTATTTAGCCACGTTTATTTATGCACTTATGGCGGCTGTTTACACTAGCGCAAGCATGATAGACTGTGCGAGAGACAAGTAGAAAAGTAAGGCCGTAAGAAGAAGATGCGAAATTCTATCTCATTCTTACTTTTCCTCCTGTTTCGCTCGCATAGTGTTTCATGTTTGCGCCCGTTTAAACAGCCTCATGTAAATCTTAATATTTTGCCTTATGTTTATTATAGATTTTTTAAATATCGACAGGCTTTTTGAGTTTTCAGTGATATTTTGTTATTTACGATATCACCACAATAGATAATTAAATTCTAGGAAGCATTTCATTTACCGCTCTCTTTCATTAATTCCAACAGTTGGTTTTAATTATTAGACAATAATTTGTTTACTTCATCACATATACATACATAGTATGAACATATCATTATCGTAGAAGCTTCTCTCGTCTTTTAGATTGAACTTAGATGGACCAGTTTGGCGTTTTGTAAATTTTATGGCATTGATTTTTTTTCTATTGAGCGGAGGATTTTTCTTTACCATGGAGGATTTTTTTAAATACCTTAAAATTTCAAAAAATTACTTAGTTAATTACTATTCTTCTTCTTTCTTTTAATGACACAACAGCCCATGGAGGGCCTAGCCGTAGCTTTTCGCATCCATTCATGTTGTGCGTGTCATATTTGTACGTGAATGGAAAAAACTTACAGTTTTATGCCGAACCCGAACGGCGAAGTGAAAAGCTTTCCATAGGCATGTTTTACTTTTGTAGGTTTACCTTTGCTTGCCAAGAGGTGGTGCTGTGTGGAAAAATTGTTTTTTCTACATTTTGATTTTGTCTTTGTCGAGATTCGAACCCCGAACACTCTGCGTAACAGTCCAACGCTAATTACTATTAGCTGCCATTAAAGTAAAAAAACTTCAAATTGAAGTGGTACTGGGCTCAATACTTTTATCAAAATTCCCTTTTTTTGTAAATCTGGTGTGGTGGTCTATTAACTTTTTCAATTTATCTATGCTTTCAAATTTACACACACTTAAATGATTTACTTCAAAATGACTTTATAAAGCATCCACATACTTTTCCATTGCAACTTGTACCAAGAACATGCTATTACCATTCGCAGTTACAACTATAAATACATTAGATAATTTTAAATAATTGTACGCTTTTTTCTGCTAACGACTGATAAAAGCAAGAAACAAGCAAAAATTAAACATTTGGAAATGGAATACGATTTTAAAAATTATACCTAAAAATTAGAAAATATCGAAAAAGGTTGATGTTCTCCGATTGGGTAATGAAGGAATGAAATTCAAACGAAATACGAATACTCCTTTCGACAGCACTGTCATCGACGCCAAATTAAATATGTTCTATAAAATGTTTTATCTTGCTTTATCTAACTTTCTTTGGGTCGATGATATGAGCGCCCAATAAGTCTCTTTCATTCAAAACCAAAAAGTTTTCCATACGTAATTGATATTTTCATCCGACTTACTACATATTTCACGATTCATCCACATTTGTCGGTCGCCGCAGATTAAGCTCTGTAAAATCGCCACATCATATTTCGCTAGAGTTCTTTATTCTGAGCCATTTCAAAAATAAAAACAAACGCAGCAAGTTGAAAGTTTTTCTTCGTGGGACGCTTCCTTTAAATGTTATCCATCTACACTCAAGAGATGGTTGTGCTGATTTTAGAAAGAGGAAATGAGTAATGAGCAGGATGAACGAGAATAAATTTTCATTATTTACCTTTATTTTTTAAGGTCATATTTGTCTGTGAAATTTCCTCGGGGAGACTATTTTACAAACGCGTGTTAACGATAGGAAATAACTGTCTTTGACTAAATACGAGATGTGTTGGTTGAAATGTGTTGGTAAATTGTGCATCAGATTATGCTGTTAAATTTTCTATTGTCAGTGGTAAACATTTTGTAATAAATGCTTGGTTTTTCTTGATGAGTTTTAGATTTGAGTTAATTTTTCCAAAAAAAATATGGTCTGGAGCTTCATATGATTATTTTATTAAGTTCGTTTGAAGGGAAACAGAGTGTCTACACCTGATTTAATAAAATCTTTCTTAAACAGATTTTTCTTAATGTTACCTTTTTTTAAACAAAGCATAAGCAAAAAAAAAGATGTATATAAAATTGTTAATAAAAAATTTTTTTATTTGATACCTTTAATTTTTTTTTTTTTATTTACGTACGAGTATTATTTTATTTTCTATTGTAGAAAGTCAAACGAGTAATAAGTATAAATTCAATATTCGCTTGAAATAATAGACATTATTATACCCAAGTATTATATTCAATTTAAGCATCACTTTAGTTATTGTTTCGCAAGCAATAATCAGTTATCAATCATTACATTCGTTGATACGTCTTTGTTATATGATTTTATTCTCAACTTTTATGGGATACAAAAAGAAAATAAAGTAATTGTGGATGTTTTTTTTATTTTAAACATAGGAAAAGAAGCACTTCAACATAAATGTGTATCATAGATATTTACTACATACATACGCATTTACCTACTGTTATTGAATTTAAAAATGGATATCTTCGTTCATTCATTTCAAGGCGAGAAAGATACCTAACAACTAACTGACTACTGATTGCCTTTCATAGACATGAATGTCATATCATATGTCAATATAATCGCATCAATATAAAAATGCTTATTGTCTTCTCAAAAATAAATTACTAAATCAAAAACAATAAGATACAATTTTCTATGGCTATAAATAACATTTTAATTATGCATTGTAAAATGTTCATACTTAACCTTGCCTGTTTTTATATTTACGCTAAACCTTCATCATATTGTACAAAGAAAGACAAAAAATTTACTATAACCCAATGACAGTTTGAGGTCATTATGGTTTGTCTATGAATAACATACGAAATTGAGTTTTGAGAGTAATAATTTGTTTACACCATCACGGTTCAGTGTTCATCTAGCATCGAATTTTATTTTCAAAATCGATTACTATCTTTGCGTAATCTTAAATATCCTTTAGAGGTCGAATTCAAATTGTATAACAGTTTGTTGTTGCTCAACTTACAATACTTAAATATACTTGTTAATTTTCACAACTTGAACTTGCTCGAAGAAGAATCACATTCAATAAATTATGCATTCTTTTTATTATGTATGTGCGATGACTGAGGGATGCTATAAATGACATCGCCTCCTTTAGTAAAATACACAAAGCGTGCTTACCAACTCAATTCAAATACACACACAGATGATATACATATGTATGCGTTTCCATGCTATGACAATCATGTTAGCAATGATGGGCTTACAAATGTGCTGTCACATAATTATTCTTGTTACTCGTGCTTGTTTGTACGATTGTGTGCGATAAAGAAGAAGATGAAAATATTTTATGTAGGCATTTTTATTAAATTAAGTAATATATGATTCACTTATGTGCTTACTTCTGGCGCCAAGAAGTATGCTTTACAATTTAATATTTATAATTTTAATTCGGTTTATTTGCTTATTTTAGCACAACGCGTGGTTTTTCAGTGGATACATCGCCAACACTTGAAAATCCAGGAGATGCATTGATAAGTGGGGGTGTTGGAGGTGCTGCAGCAACATCAGCCAGTGCATTATCAGAAATTGATGAATATCAAATAGCTTTAAGTACAGTTACCGAGACGACGACGACGCACAGTGCCAATCTAGCAGACGCTTCATATGCTGGTGATGGCGGTGGCATCGGCGCAAAAGCGTTCCATAATAACGATGGCTCCATCGATTACGATGCACTCTACGAAGAAGAAGAGGATACCAGCATTAGTATGGAGGCGCACGGTTCCATGATATCGCATCTGTTGTCGCAGGTAAAAATTGGCATGGATTTGACAAAAGTTGTGCTGCCGACATTCATTTTAGAACGTCGATCGCTTTTGGAAATGTATGCCGATTATTTTGCGCATCCCGATCTCTTCTTAAAGTGAGTTCAAATTGTATATGTGCACTTAAATGATTTTTGTGAACGTAGTAAAATGTTGTTTAATTGTTTTTTTATTTTTTAGAATCGCGGAATTGGACAGTCCACGCGAGCGTATGGTGCAGGCGTGTCGTTGGTATTTGAGTGCCTATCATGCAGGACGTAAAAGTGCTGTAGCCAAAAAACCTTACAATCCAATATTAGGTGAAATATTTCAATGCCATTGGGATATACCAGGTGCTAAATCAAATTGCTAATAAATATGTGCGTGGACTTTAATATTAAAAATATTACAAACTATTGAATTCAAGGTGAATCTCAAGATCCAAATGACGTCGAAGACGGACCTATACCATGGTGTCATCGCAATCAATTGACCTTCCTGGCCGAACAAGTTTCACATCATCCGCCAAGTATAGTTTTTATTATTATTAGTTACAATTTTATTTTAATTCAAATCACTATTTTTCAAATACATTTCTTGTAGTTTCTGCTTTCTATGCCGAGCATTATAATAAGAAAATTACATTCTCGGCGCATGTTTGGACAAAATCAAAATTCTTAGGTTTATCAATTGGTGTTCATAATATTGGCGAAGGCATCATTACCTTGGTCGATCGCAGTGAAGAATATATTGTGACATTTCCCAATGGATATGGCAGGTATTTTTGAAATGTGAATCACTTTAAAAATTACATTGTTGACTGTTTGTTATTGCTTGAAATTTTCCTGTATTTAGATCAATTTTAACCGTCCCTTGGATTGAGCTAGGTGGCTCCGTGGAAATACGTTGCCCCCAAACAGGTTATAATACAAATATTGAATTTCTAACGAAACCTTTCTATGGTGGCAAACGTAATAAAGTGACTGCTGAGGTGAGTATCAATGAGAATTTGAGCCATGAGTTAAAGACTTCCATAGCTAATAATTTAGTGACAATTTTCATTCGGCTCTATAGCTTTTATAACAAAACCATATATGCATTTTAATTTTCTTGCAGATTTATGCGGCCAACGAGAAGAAACCTTTCGTATCGATTGCTGGTGAATGGAGTGGTCTAATGGAAGCCAAATGGCATGATAAAAATGTAAATTCATGTGAAGAAAAAGTATTTTATGTATATTTTTTTTTTTCTGTCTAATTGTTGCTTCTTATTCTTAATTTGTGTTACCCATGTTTTTGTGTTTTTTATTATATATTTTTTGGTTTTATTGTTTTGTTTCAATATATGTATGTACCTAATTGTGTAAATTGTTTTTTGTCCATTGAGTTTTTACTAATACTCGTACTTTCTATTTTCTTTTAACTACTTCTTAATGAATGCTAATACATCTAACTATCGATTGTAACTATTTTAAACCTTTTCCTTCAACGAACCCCGCCAAAACCAATCAACAAATCGCAAAAAATATAAATAAATCAACATTTACTTTGGTAATACTTAACAATTACTTCACGAACACTCAACACTATTAACCAAACCAAACTAACAACATTTTTCCTAACTGTCGATTATTGTACTTCTCTCTTAAATATGTTGGTCCAAGTTTCTGTTTACTTGATTTATCTAGAAAATTAAATTTTGTATTTTAAATTTGTATACCTAATTCATTTTTTTATTGAGCGTGTATATAATTAATATATTTATATATGTGTGTTGTGTGTTGATTGCTTAAAAAAAAACTAACAAATAATAAGCAAAATGTATTCGAAGGAGTTGTGGCTATTATTGAAGACCAAACTCTTCGTAGTACATTGTAGATAACAAACAAACGACAAAATCCAAAATCAAAAAAAAAAAAAAAAAAAAAAAAAATTGTAATTTTTAATTTTCTAGAAAACTGAAGTATTCGTTGACGTAAATCGTATTCCAATATTTAAGAAACAAGTTCGACCAATCGTTGAACAAGAAGAATATGAATCAAGACGTGTGTGGAAGGAAGTGACTGCAGGACTCAAGTAAATAATAATTATTTTTACTATTAACTATGTATGAATATCTAAAACATATAAATTGTATTGGCTCATATAAAAAGTATCCGCCGTTACAAGATGATATTGGTACCCACAAGTTTGGCAACACTATTCCAATTAAAACGAACTCATGTTTAAAAGGTGGCTTTTAGGCTACATTTTATAAGAAGATAGTTGTGTAATTCGTCGCTATGTGATGCTTTATTATTATAGAAAAGGCAAAGCCGCTGCGAAAGCATGCTGAAAAATTTGTGATATTTACGGTGAGGTTACGGATATCAATCGGCCAGTCACTGAAATACCCGAAGAAATTTTGCAACTGGTGGAGCAAGAGCGGCACGCACGCTGTCAGGAGATAGTGGACTCACTAAACATCAACCACATGACATATTTGTGGGTGCCAACACCTAATTATATGATACAATATTTAGTGTTTCGTTAGTGAAAACATATAACATTTAAAGCTTTACATTTGATAAATTAATTGAGCTTCTTAATTAATCGAAAGTCTTAACGATTATTGAAATTACTTATTTTAAAAAATTGTAAATTAATGAGAAAGAAACCTTCGATTAATCACAATCGTAGTTAATCGTGCAATCGTTATAAGCTATTGATTAATAGGAATTCTATATATTCTTATTCACTGTAGATTTAATGACATTGAAAAGGCCACAAATGCCAAATGTGAAGTTGAACAAATTCAACGCAATGAGGCAAAAGTAAGAAAAGAAACCGAAGAGCAATGGGAGCACAAAGTAATAAATAATATATTAATAATTTAGTTTGAGTTAAACAATTAAATCAATTAATTTCTATTTTTTTAGTATTTCAATCCAGTGGGTGAAAATTGGATATATACAAAACCACTTAGTCAGCGTATCTATATGCAAGAAAAGGAAGGAAAAAGATAATAAAGGAATGGACATTTGGCTACAAATATCGAAATTATACAAACAAATAAAACATAAGGCGAAGGTGATGAAGAAAAACCTCATATATTTATTCTTATTAACGATGAAATGAAAATGCACTCATATCAGTGACTCAAGCAAATATGGATAATGATCGTGATGAAATGGACGACAAAGACGAACACACAAACTTAAATACCTATTACCAAATACAATATGAATTGGCGAGTGATCGATGAATTAATTGAGGACAACGAAGAACACTATGTGAATGTTCCTCCAAGCATTACAGTTGAATGTGATGTAGTTGTTGATGATGTAGATGATAATATAAATTATGTGCTTCGTGGTTTAAAATGTGATGCGCGTGTGTAAAATGTGGTTATGGCAATATAGCTTAAAAACAAAAATTATCACAACAAAAAATACAAATAACACAAAAAATAGAATATAATAAAGTTTTACAATTTACTTTGTATTACTACAAAATGCAATAATTTTTTTTTGTTGTTTTTTTTTTAAATACTAAAAAGCTAATAAAAATATTTTGTAAAACTATTATTACTATAATTAATATAAAAATGGCAAAAATTTTAAAAAGCGGAAAAAGCTTCAAATTTATTCCACAACCACAAGTTGGACACAAATCGTGACACATAATAGTTGTAGCGTTCCAAAATACAATCGAGAAAAGGTTAATGAGGTAATAATTACTTTAACTAAATACTTATATTATTATATTACGACGATATACATATATATAATAAAAATAGGTTACGATAGAAATCTCTATATATTTTTCATAAGACTTTCAAAAAAAGAATGTATTAAGAACTGTTTTTTTTTATTATTTTCGGGTTTTGATAGGAAAAAGTTAATGTGAAATTTATTGCAAATGACGTAGTTTAGATGCTTACTAAAATTGAATATTACTTCTTTCTGGTTTGAATATTACTTCTACACACAGAAACACACATAAAAAACATTCAAGTATTGCTGCCTTTATGCACATTCATAATTCTTAAACTAATCGGTGATCAAGCGTTTGTTAATATTCGTGTAAGTGAAATATTTCTGTGGAAATGTAGCATGCTTGAGGTTGGCCATTCACCACTAGCCTATAATTTTTTAATGTAAACAAAATGTCTACATATCGAAACAATATAAGATCACAATTTAAAACAGTTTACCAAAAATGGTATCAATTTCAAGTTGCAAGTAGCGCATGCTACATTAGAAGAAACTATCAAGTTAACAATTCATTAATACAAGTTTTTCAAAATGTTCTTCTAAATGACTTTGTTCTATCTTTCTGTAGAAGATTCCAGTGTGCAAAGGTAAATGTTAAACTGAAGCTGACGGTGGAATGCTATGTCTTTTATATCCAGATACAGGAAAATTAGTAATGAAGGCTAAACCTTTTTTTTTAATCATAAAAATAATAATTTTTCTAATGTAAATGCTAGTGTACTTTTTTTTATGAATTGGTTTCTCTAGTTTTAATGCTTTTCAATAATATTGCATTTTGCTAATGATAATTCTAGCCAAAAGAGATGTACAATAAATTGGCGAACTAAAGCATTGTTCCTAAGTCTGATAAAATTGCTTCAAAGAGGATGAAGGTTCAAAACTTAAGACTTAAACACTGGTATACAAAATTGATGACAGCAATGACGGGTGAATTTCTTTGCCAATAAAACGTAAGATGATTATGTGAAAAATTGTGCAGAAAGTTCCATATGAAAAAGTCATAATGATAAAAAGTTTCAGTAACACTTGATCCCACATACACTTTACATATATCTTACTTTTCACTAAATTTTAATGGAGTTCCATCTATGTTAAATATCGTAGCATGTATATTTCGATGGGAATCATCAATTGGCAATTAAGTAATTCAATGCCTTTTCTTAAGCATTGTAACTAGTAGCTAATTAATGTCTTAATTTCAGAGTTATTTCGATTATTAATTACCCAATTTTCACTTTGATTGCTTATATCGTTTGTCAAATTGTAAATTTTTTTAATTGACAGTCGACAGTTTGAATGTCAATTGAAGTTTATTTTTTCATTGTATTCGATAAACCTTATGTAGTTTACACTTATTTTGCTGGCATTGAGTTAATGTCAATAAATATGAGTAAATAATTAACGATGCAATTGCCTGCTTTGAGGTCTGTCATCATTTCATTCCTTTCCCCCCCTTTTTCTAAATTATATACATACACATTAAAACGTTCCCCCATATTGTATATAGAATATTTTTTCATTAATGAGTATTATTTGAAATAATTCCAATTGTAGTAAAAATTAAAATTTTAAGGTTAAATAAAAAACCACAAATTGAATACAAAGTCCTATCAGTGATCTTTGCTCGCGTGTCACTATGGTAATGAGCAAATAGTTTCTAGCTTCCAACATCGTTGCTTTAGACTTTATGCTGGCAAAACTTCTCACCTGTGTGAAAGATTAAAAGCGATTTTGCCCGCGTTCTATAGAATTGCTAGCGAAACAATAAATCAAAAATGTCAAACAAACTTTGATGATGATGGCCGCAAACTAAAGCCAACGTATTAATCTAATTAAAATTATACAAATGTTATACTAGATACATAAAAAGATAAATTTTATATAATAGTAATCGTAAACGTTTTAGGCGCATGCGTTCTACAATCTAAATTATATTTTTGCCACCACACAATGCCACCAACAAATCAAATTGATTCAACAAGTACTAGAAATACCAAGAATAAACTATTTTATGTAATATCAATTTTATTAAATTTCCGCTGCATCAATTCAAAGCACATCAATTTTTCAATATTTATCTTGTTTAATCATTTTCTGTTTTCCTTGTTTTTCTCTCTTGAGAAAAGTTGTAACTATTTAAATATACAGAACATGTGTATCGTAAGTGATTAATAATAGTAATAAAACTTAAATGTGAGTACTAATAGTAATGCAAAATAATTGCAACACATTAATAAATGAATTTTTGACACCAATTAAGCAGCAAATACGAAAAAATAATACATAAAAAATGAAATAACTAACACCAAGATATTCACACACAAAGTTAACAAAAATACTTAACTAAACAATAATTGCAATACTAAACTTTAACACACACCCACACATACACCATTTAATTGCAATCAAATATTTTACAAACAAATATGTATTTAAAAAATAAAAGTCAAAAATATGTAACTAAGATCCTTTCCATTTTATTTTTTCCCGTTTCCTAACTTATTTTTATTCTTCAACCGATTGATTTCTCTCGTAAGATTAAACTTAAACTAAATTGTATAACGATTTTGAAATTAATATTACGAAAAAGTTTTAAACTTTTCCGTTACATTATTATTTACCCAAGCGAGTTTAAAAAAAGAATTTAATAAATTAAAATGTCTTTAAGTTTAAAAAAAAAATATTCCAATAATATTATTATTGTAATTATTTTTAAGTTATTGTTTATAGGAAGAAATAATAAAATGTTCTCTAAAACTAACATTAAAAATAATTATGTGTTCTCTCTTGTTGGTGCACCTTAACGATTTCAGGGAGCACAAAGAATGCTCCAGTGCTTTGAGACACTTAGTTCGGCCAAGGAACGGTAATCTTGTCCGTGCTGAGAAAGATATCGAAGAACGAATCAGTCCCATTCCAAAATACTATCTACACCATTATATTGGGGCCGCCCGTACATGGGTGGTGAAAATGCGAAACAGCTTAAAACAATTTAAGATGTAAAATATTTTTTCACATATTTTTGACTATAAATAACAAGCTTGATCGATTTATAAATAATATTTGGAATTATATTATACGAGTATATTATTTCAAGAATTATCTTTGACCTGAATATATTGCTGTAGTTTCTATGATATTACAATTTAAAGCTATCAGACTCGCCCAACATATTAAGAGATTTAAGCTGTTTTCAGAATTTTGAGCACTCGCATGTCTGTGGTGAAAATGAAATCAGTTTGAAACTCGTTTCAGCTATGCTTTTTAAATTAACTTTAGTAAATTTTACCAATTGAAGACCATAACTTAACCCCTTGTTTATCATCTTATGTATATTCCAATGGCGACAAAGACAACACAATCTTCCACCAAACATAATTGACTATATTTTACTTGGTTTAACGCATTGGCGATCATAATTGAAACCATTGATGGTCAAGATATCATCAATTTATGTAATACAATTTCAAGTATTTTTAAACTTTCTGTACAACTTTAAGTAATTTATTTAACAGTGTTCACTAATGGCTTAAGGACTATTACCCATAATTTTTTGAAACTAAACATAAATACTTAAATTCAATTTTGTATGTTTTTGTTAAGTATGTTCATATACACATTGGAGTGTTCTTTTTTTATTGCTCGTTCTCTCCATTATATCTTTCTTTGTTGAACAACAAATATGCTCAAAAATTATAAGCATGATATCTTAAGATTTAGAAGTGTCTATCGCTTTGAAATTCGAATTTTCACTTTGACTTTTGCAATGAAAGGGAAAAATAAAATAGTTCCTGTTGCTGAGGCTAAACTTATTGATTGACTCATTATATCAAACGAACATAAGTTTGAAAGGTGGCATTTCAAGTTACATTGATTTTAAAACGAGTGGAATATTTAATGCTTTATTACTATAGAAACGATAAAAACATGCCGAAAAATTGGTGTGGTTTACGATGAGGGTGCTGTGAGTGAACGCCGTACCCAAGAGTGGTTTGCTCGATTCCGTTCCGGAAATTTCGATATCACAGATGCATTGAAAGTCACTGAAAAAGCTGATGAAATTCTGTAACTGGTAGAGCAAGATCAGCACACAAGCTGTCAGTAGATAGTGGAGGCACAATTATTTTTATATATAATATTACCAATTGTCATCATTACTCTAATGAATCTCAAAAAAACAAAAGTGCGAATACAAGTAATGGTACTGAATCGGATATTAAAAACAAAACTTCCATTGAAGTCAATAAAGGGGCAATAAAGAAAGGGGCTGCTGCCACTTGTATGCAAATGCAAATAAGGTAGCGCGATTATATTTAACATATTTAGAGCGAGTTGAACTGAGCTTGAGATTTGAATTTGACAAAATCTGAGACTTTGGGCGAAACTAAATATATTCCGATTGCCAAACCCATATGAAAATTTAACTAAATTTATAGAAGAAAAATTAAGTAATCGAAAGTACTGTAATTCATAATATCCGTTAAGATGAAGTACTTATACAGGTAATGTTGGACGTTTCTTAATTTTTGGATAAGTACCGGAACGAGGTTTTCGGTATAATATAAATGTAATACAAAACTATTTTGTCTATACTTCTAAGTTTCCATTGAACTCATGAGCGGGAAAATCTTCATAGATCAAAATACATGTCTTCGAGTTTTAGTAGAAATTGTAATTGGCATTGTTTAAAATAGAGTGAATATATTGAAAAAATAAATATAATTAAAATAATTTTTAAAATTGGTTTGCGTTGCTGCAATCCGTAACGTAACGTATTTTGTTTTCATTTACAGAGTTTCCTTCATAGTTAGTGTTAGAAATGCAACCGTGCGGTGGGAAATGATATATTGATCGATCAGCTGCTGTACCATTGAAGCCAGAGAGATGCCAACTATTTGTCATTACATTGTTGGACAATTTAAACTTAAAAGTTAAATAACAACATCGTTGCTAAGTTCTTGAATTAAAATGCGTTTTTTTTTTATCTGTTTGATGATTTTAGATATATTTTTAATTGTACATTGTATAGTTCATTAAATGGAAGGCAAAGTCATTCCTGTGTTACTAATGCAATAGGTGGCAACTACTGTCGCTACTTTGAAGCCAATCAAGTGGACTGTGACACAAGTGTGTGTCTATTCATAGTGAAAACAAATTTCACTTTTGCTAAGACGCTCTCGAAGCCAACATAAGTTAACAAATCCATATAAAGTAAATTTTAAGTTAAAATTTATTTATAACTACAAAATTAAATCTTCTAATGTAGTCAAGAAAGCCGCCAAAGTCTCAAATTATACGAAATATTTACAAGTACTAGAGAAATTCACACTGTGATTCTGTGCCAAGTGTCGATAAAAGGTCAGCATCGCAGAAAAGGAAGCTATGGAAGACTGCCAAAACGATGATGATGGAAAACATTTACAAATCGCACAGAAAAGCTACAATTACCCATTACTGCAGAATGTCCATATGCAGTTGCTGGAGCCACCTAGCACTACAGGCACCACAATTTACACTCGTGGGGATATTTCCTATTTCCATTATGCGTGTGATGACACCGTCGATACTGGCTGGGGTTGTGCATATCGTACGCTACAATCGACCTGTTCCTGGGTGCTAAGCAAACGCGGAACTCCGCTGCTGTCTGTACCTTCCATCAAGGATATACAACAGATTCTAGTACAAATCGGCGACAAGCCAAATAAATTTATAGGCTCACACGATTGGATTGGCGCTCTCGAAGTTTTCTATGTTATTGACACATTGTACGATGTATCATGTAAAATTTTGCACATACCATGTCGTGAAGAATTAAAAAAATATGCAAATGTTCTGAAAAAATATTTTGAGGACTTTGGCGGTTTTGTGATGATGGGTGGCGATATGGATGCCGCCTCTAAGGGTATTGCAGGCATTCACATAAGCGGAAATCAAGCGTATTTTTTAATTGTTGTGAGTATTGGAATGAAGATGAAGGGTTCATCATTATTGTTTATTGTTATCAATTAAGCCAATTTAAATATTCAGTGGTACGCAGCGATGTTGCGTGTTTTTATGTATCCACACTGAAATTATATTTAATTTGCTTTATTGATTTTTAATTTTGTATTGTTGCATTTATACAGTTTTTAGCTTTAAGTCCAACTTGGTGTTTCTTGTTTAATAAGAGGCTTTGTTATTTAGAAGACCATTCAATACATATCGCATTTTTTATGAATGAGGGGCTCTGTCGTGTTTCTTACAAGCAAAGTTAATCATGGACAGAAACTTTCAGTGTCGGCTTCTTTTGTATGCGTCTTCAATTTATCTTAGAAATAAGATTCTGAATGCCATTTCCAGGCCGTCATAGAGTAAAAGTCTATTTGAGTTGGAGTAACACAGGCATTGTTAGGCTTAGGTTCATTAGCAGTCACTAAAAACTTAATAAATTTCTGTAATTGAACACATCTAAATAATCTTTTTCATAGAGATTTGTCCAATCTTCTTGTCAAATCTACTCACAAGATTTGATTTCATCACAAAAAATTAATATGGTACTCTTTATGTTGGTGAAAACTATAAATATTTGTAGTAGGCTACTGAAAAAGCGATTTCAAAAGTGCTGACATACTTTTCTTAAAAACCCTTCGTGGTGATGTCATAAGAACTCTGTTTTAAGCTTTTACTTTTAATATCCTCGAAAGTACTAAGCATTGTCGCCGTGGCGTAGTTGGTACAAAGCTGGCTAGCTACGCAGAGTGTCCTGGGTTCAAATCTCGGCACAGGCAAAATTAAAAATAAAAAAATCAATTTTCTACGCCACCACCTCTTGGCTGGCAATGGCAACCAACTAGAGAAAAAATTGACTAAGAAAAGCGTTTCACTTCGACGTTCGGATTTTTTTAAAAACAATGCAGAGCATTGCATTGTGAATGCAGAGCATTGTGTTGATTGGAAGGAATACTGATAGGTGGGAGGAAGAAGGAGGGGGAATGAGAGAGGGAATGCAATCATAGGACACCGATAAAGAGATAGCATAAAACTGTAAGTCCGTCCATTCATGTAAAAATATAACACGCACAACATGAGTGGATGAGAGTTCGGCTTGGGCCTCTTATGGACTGTTGTGCTATTAAGGAAAAAAAAAGAAGAAGTACTTTCTGTGAACATTGAACAAATTACGCTGTATTCTCGTGGCAAAGCATCCAAAAGCCTAAAATCAATTAAATTGTCTCTGTCTTAATTTTTTAGTCTAATATTTTTTGTATAATTTACTAAAAAATTATCGCATCAATCTTTGTTAATTAAATTAAAAATTGCATCATGCCAAAAAACAAAAAAACAAATTTTGATTTTCAATTATGATTTGTTGAAAACATTATACCAAAGAGATTACTTTTTGTATTGTATAAATTATCGGGACTTAAGTTAATCCTATATACCAGTGGTGGCCACCCACACATCCACAGCTGATCAGCTGAACTCAATATTTTCTATGGAAATCAGCCTGTTACTTATATGTGCAGACTAAAATTCTCTCGCACATGCATAGCCACTACTGCTATATACTCAGATCTCAATACAATAGACACCTCAGAAGTTCCACAGAAGTTTGCATGTTTGTAGGTAAAAATAGGATGGTGATACGGAGCAGAAAGTGCAGGTATAAAAGACTTGAAGTCATTTCGCTTCGTTTAGTTTTTCAGTTTTAACCGAATACTTTTGGAATGCTTTTTATGCAACGTGAATTGGATGACTAATTGAAATATTATTATAAAGGGTGATTTTTTTGATACTTAGTTTTTGACGTTAATATTTCGGACAGTTCACGCATGATTTTTGACAAAGTAAAAACTTGAAAGTAAAAACTGCTCAGTTTGGTTTGCCATTTCATAATGAATAGACTTACGCCTGAACAACGTTTGCAAATTATTGAAATTTATTATCAAAATTCGATCCGTTTTTTATCGCAAAATTGTCTTCAGCGACGGGGATCTTTTTTGGCCCAATGGAAACGTGAAAAATCAGAATTTCCAAAAAACCAAACTCTTAAAAAATCACCCTCTATATCTTATTTTTTAAATTCTGTTCAGTAATTGGAATTAGTATGATTCTAATTGCAAATTTAGTGATTGAATTTAAGAAAATGCTGCAATCTTTTTTCTGCATTCTATTTAGCATAAGCTTAAAATAGATATTTTTTCACTTCGCAAGGGCATATGCTAGACTTAGAGACTCCCCTTATTGTTTATGAGTAGAATAACAGAATGTAAAAAGATTTATTTAGAGGCTGGAATTTTTTTTTTGAGAAATTGTCAATCATCAAAATATGAATGCCGTAATGTTTTGGCTAATGACAATAAGATTTAAATATTTTGTACTTTGACATAATTTACATTGCTTCCTGATTTACAAATATACCTTACTAGAAAGTTTAAAATAGTATAAGTATGTAATTGTATTTTTTCTATTTCTTTTTAGGATCCGCATTATGTGGGCGTACCGAAATCCGTACAGGATCTAATAGAGCTTGGTTACATACGTTGGCAACACACTTCGGAGTTTGTTGATAGTTCCTTTTATAATCTTTGTTTACCTCAGTTAAAATAATGAATTGTGCTTGTTTGTTCTTGTGTCATATATTTGAATTTGTAAATCCTGAATTTAATTTGTAATTATGTTTTACAATCACTTAAAAATGCAACTGGATGAAACCCACATTATTTTGTTTAACGAATATTTTAAATGTATCTTCGATATACACACAAAATATCCAATAACAAATTAAATTTCTAATAAATGCAAAATTTTACATATTTTTGCGTTCACAAAGGCATTTTCAATTTTTAATGTATGTATGCACTCGTACATTTTACTTTTTGATTTTAGCACTGTGTAAAGGGAACTATCAGCAATACTTTGTAGTTTTTTATTTCCTTTTTCATCACATATAAACTTTATGTTTTTTTACGTTTGTTTGTTTGTTTTTAGAAAGAGAGGGGTAGAGAGAAATCTTCAAAAACTTGATGTAATAATTGCTCATTTTCATGTTGCGCTTAACATTTTGTTAATTCCAACAAATTACATCGATGATATTTGCTTCGAAAAAGTCAGTCGCAGTAAAAAAGAAGAGACACGGACACAGAAACTGATAAGCGAAAGCTAAACGTGAAAATCTAATCGAAATTGGCAACAATGAGGGCGATAAGACTGCATAACTTCTGCTTGACTACATTTAATTAGTAGTAGAGTAGTGGATACAATTTAAAAAAGACCAAAAAACCATGTAAATGAACATAAACAGAACGCATCTATAAAATAAACTTTAAATTTTGCGTAATTGAATCCAAAAAGGAAAACATAAATACCAAAAAAAAAAAAGAAACAAAAAACCTGAAGCACGAAGAACAAAATTGTAAAACATTTACAAAATGGAGCTATTCTACATTTTTCAGCGTCTCTTCTACACTATCCTAGGCGTCGCTTCGCTCTTCTACTTTATTGTTAGAATCAGTTTGTTACATTGGAAAAAGCGTGGCATTCTGCACGACAAGCCGAAATTTCTGTATGGCAACATGAGCGGTGTGGGACAGAAACGACACGTGACCACGACAATGCAAGAACTCTATGTGAAATACAAGGGAAGAGCGCCATTCATTGGATTCTATGCATATCTAAAACCGATGGTATTGGTGCTGGATATTGAATTGGTGCAGCAAGTGTTAAGCACGCACGCCGAATATTTTATTGATCGCGGTCTCTATCACAATGAAGCAGCGGATCCACTATCAGCTAATCTCATGCAACTGGACGGAGAAAACTGGCTGCAAATGCGTGAGAAACTCAAACCGATTTTTGCCCATGAAAAATTGAAATTTGTATTGCCTACTCTGGTGCAGGTGTCGGAAACATTTGGGCATTTTCTGAATACACGCCCCAGCCTCACAGAAGAGGTATTCGATATCAATGTTCTGGTCGACCGATACAATGTGGATGCAATTTCAGCTCTGGCATTTGGCCTGCCCGGCGATTCAGTGCAACAACCAAACACTGAATTTCGAGCAATGGCGCGCACCTATTTTAAGAATTTCAACCTAGTAAAATCGTATTTGGCGATAAATTATCCGAATGCGGCGCGCCTTTTGCAATATAAGACTTATGACGAAACGGCGACCAAGTACTTCTTACAGCTTATAAATGAAAAAATCACAGATCGTGAGTGGAATCACATGCAAACACAAAATGATTTTCTGCAACTTTTCATTGAGCTGAAGCAACAGCAAAATCCAAATCAACAAATTTTCAATAATAAACAAATTGCAGCGCAGGCCTTCTCATTTTTGTTGGTCGGCTTGCAGGCATGCAATAACACAATGGCTTTCTGCTTGTACGAATTGGCTATGCATCCGGAACTGCAAGAAGAAGCGCGCCACGAAATTTCCGAAGTAATCCGAAATAACGAGAACAGTTTAACTATCGAAAGTATTAAGCAGATGCAATTTTTAAAGCAGATTCTATACGGTGAGTGCAATTTGTAGTGTTTCAAGCTTAGAAATTCCAGTATTGGAAATATGTAATTAATGCTTGCATGTTACGCATTGAGATTTTTATTGGCAATTGAATGATGAAATAAGTAATATAAATACATATAATGCAAACTAGATTTCATTAAAATATTTCAATGGCAATACTTTAATTATAATTGCTATTTGAATGCTATTCGTTTTTCGAATATTTATGCACGACCAAATGCAACTTAAATTAAAGTTACATTACAATTTTCAATCTTAATGAAATTAATTTTCTTGAGCATTTAAAATTTCCATTTCATTTCCATAAGTAGTTTGCATTAGCATTAAAATTTCAATGTCAATGATACTCAATGCTTCTCCTTCTATATATAATGCCTGAAAATTCTTTATTTAAATTAACTATTTTGCAGAAACATTACGTAAGTACGCTCCATATCCATTGTTGCTGCGCAATACTATCAAAGATTATGAAGTTGACAATTCGGTGTTTGTGCTGCAACGCGGCAATCATATCGTTATACCTGTTTCTGCCATTCATTACGATGAACGCATCTATCCAAATCCGAATCGGTTTGATCCAGCACGTTTTAATCCTGATGCGGTGCGACAACGTCATCCAATGGCTTGGCTACCATTTGGTGCTGGTCGTAGAAATTGCATAGCACAGCAATTGGCTGTGTTACAAATGATGATCGGCCTGGCGACATTGCTGAAAAATTACACATACAGTCCATGTCCAGAAACAATCCAGCCCATGCAGTATGACAATGCAAAATTATTGCTTACGCCCAAGACGGATATAAAGCTGCGAGTGGATCGCGTAAAGACTCACTTATAAAGACACATTTTCAAGACATTCTTCGCTGTACTATTTGCTTTGCTCTATTTTCATTTTACTGTATTTGCTAATTACTTTTTACGCTACTATTACCTACTACTTGTGTATAAATAAATTTCAAACGGTTTTGCTTTATTATTAATACTTTTTGTTTATGAATGTACAAATAGTTTTACTATTTGATTTAAGCACTTTATTATTACAATATTATTTTATAATGAATTTTACGAGTGTATGTGATATACGATTATGTATTTTGTAAGTACTCGTAAGTAACCGTAATACTTTTTATGAGCAATTGTTAATTGATTGTGCGAAAGAGTATCGGTTTTAGGGAACACCAACAAATTGTTAAATAAAAAACTACCCAACACCACAAACTTTGTTTTCCAAAAATGTATTATCAGTTTAAAGGTAAATGGCAACAAGTGGCCAGAGTAAATATCAGAGAACCACGAACAACCAACTCACATTGGACTGCATAAAGTTATGGCGAACATATACTAAAGGCATAACATGGAGTTGGCCTCAGAAGTTAGCTTGATCGAGGGCTATCAGCCTTAAAAAAGTTTTAGTATTGTTGTTCAATATCGATTTTCTCTTTTGCTCGCTGATTTTTGACTGAAACTTAGAACTGAACTAAAAAACCACCCCTATTCAAAACTCCGTCGTGATAGTTTCCGTTTTGCAACTACATTTATAGATTCAAATTATTTGTATCCTGGAAACCAATTGAAATCTTTGCTCGTGTAACCTCATTACCATAACAACAGATCGTTCTTTAACATTGAGCCATTTGCGATTCCAACATATAATTTTATTTTTTTGCGCGATTTTTCAATAGAGTTTTGTACCAATTTCACTTTGCGCTTTGTTTTTTGCAAAGTATGGAGCGAATGTAACGAAGACAATAATTAAATGAAAGTGAGTGGCAATAAATACAGTCACGAAGTCGGTCGACAAATCCATATTACATGCGAACGCGTCAGCAGACTTCGGCCCAGATCAAAAAATTTTGATTATCATGCAACCGTCTGTGCAACTTGTATTTTGTCGGTCAACAAGCCCATAGACTATGCCATATCTTATGCAATTCAGCCAAGTCGAATGACAAGTTATTTAGCGAATGGCCGGTTACTTAAGACGAGAATTTAACAACTTATCTGCCAACGGCCTGTTAAACTCCTTGATACAGAATGCACTCTTTGCAACTATGTTATGAAAGGACAAGTTTCTATTCCATTTTGTTTCGTTGCACATGTGCCAAAAACGTATTTTTTTGCAAGAAAACAAAACATTAAATGTACTTTAATTAACTTTTAAATCCCACAAAAATATAATATTTTATCAATCATGTTTATCTTTTTGTTGGATTTATGTAATTTATCTAAACAGCTAGTACACTTTAAAATTGGTACTAATTTTATTTTACAGCTACACTCTTAATGCAACTATGTATCCAACTGGAATATGAAATTTTCTCACTGTTTCAGTTTCTGTTTGGCAGTTGTGTGAATCGAATGATTGGACCGGTAATGTTTTAACTGAAGGTTTTTTCTTTTTTTTTTTTTGGTAATTGTGACTTTAGCATAAAAGTTCTCTTCAAATAGAAGATAAAGGAAAATAGAATGTGAAAAAAGTTATAAAAGCTGTCTAATTCAACAAAAGGGGAGTGTAACTCGAAAAAAAAGTGTTTATCAAATTCCTAATATGAATTTATAGCTTAAATTCTGTATGAAAATGTAAGAAGTTCGAGGAATAATTCGTAAAGGATACAGTTGAACATAACAGTAAATAAATTGGATGAAAATGCACATAGAAAAAGGGGAGCAATGTGAAGAAAATTAGTGAAACGTATAAAAAAAAATTAGTAGCCACGAAAAAGGCAACAAATTACAAATTTTGCCAAAACAAGATATAAATATGAATGTGTATGAAATAAAATATAATATGAAATGGTAGGGTTTGCCAATAACAAAAAAAAAGGAGCTTAACGTCAATTTAATTCAAAATATCAATTTTCAAAAGTCCAGACCGTTCACAATCCCAAATTTGCCGATTTCAACGCGAAACAAGAAATTTTCAGCATTTACAAGGGTATATGCAGTTGTATGTGTGTGTGTGTCTGTATGCGTGTGTCTACAATAGTAATAATAACAACAACACATGACGATTATTACAGGAATAACGCAAAGTGAAGCATAAAGGACGACTCGACTCTCAAATTTTTCGTACTTTGTTCATTGAGCGGTTTGTGTTTTTTGTACTTTTACCTTTTTGCCATTCACGTATCTGCATTCAAAAGCAGGAGCGCAGGATTCAGGGTTGTTTTGGTTGTTTATTGACAACAAAATTTTTTTGTGTGTGTTGCCTCTTAGTTGCTTTGTGGTGTATACTTTTGCCGCCTGGAATACAGAACTTTGGAAAAGAATGGAGGGAAAGGCCGGAGGGATAATTTAATTGTTCTCTCCACTCCTGGCGAAAAGACGTGAGCGACACGCTGCATTTTCAATCTTCATTGGATTACTTTGCTGCTTCTTTCATTTATTGGAATGGAATAAACGAATTGAAGACAACTGTCAAAAAGTGCATGTAAGTATCATTGATAATCTCTGTTCTTTTTGAGTCTATTTACATTTACAAGACAAAGCGAAGGAGGGTGGTTGTTTTGTAGAAATATTTACTCACACCTTGCTTAATATATACAAAATATAAATTAATAAATAATGGATAATAAATGCATACATATAAATAATGTAGTAACACGGCTAATGTTGGACTGCTTTCCTGTTTATACATAATTCATTATCAGATATTTTTCCGTAAAGGGCAACTAAAAATTAATCGCTTTTTTGGTTTTGGTTGGGCTTACTCAATGAGAAGTTGAACACAATTCAGATTGATGCTTAACGTGTCCAAGTTTTTCAGAGATCAAACAGTACAGAACATAAAGTTCAAAAACAGTACACAAAGGGTACACCTAAACAGAATAAAAATGTACCAACCAAATTTAACAAATCAAATTAACTCGAAATTTTCTTTCGTTTTAAACTATTACTTTAGTATGGTGAACGAACAAAAGTAGAAAGCAGGTACTTTTAGTTGTTTTGCGCAATTGTTTATCTCATTTAAATCTTCCTCATACATATATTTCATTCGATCCTAGCATAGTTGAATGAGAATAGTTGTTCAAGTAGAGGGAACAGCTCGCAGTTAAAAAAATATCTACGGAATAAGTACAATAAATTAAATTTTTTTTTTTTAAATGAGTTTAATAAAAAGCTTTTTTGTTAATGCAGTATTCCTCCAGTACTGTAGCATTTGCTAAAGCAAAAACATTCCAAATTCAATATAAGGCCGCTGGTCACATATCAGCAGCTCTAAAAAGCATCTCTGCAATAGTGATTTTCTGTTAAATGAGTGCCGTACAATACTGCTTTATCAAAAAGCAAACCATGAGTGATGGAAACAAATATATCGAAATATAAAAAGTAACTTGACTTTAAGTTGCGATAAATGTATTTTATCTATTCTATATTAATGCTATTCTTACTAATTTTTTGTGGGTAAAAGGTTTAAATATAAAAATAGATATAGGTATCTAAAAACTCATTCTGGGCAATTTTTATTTGGTAATCCTGATTTTTAATCATTAGTATATTCCTTAAATTGCGCCGTTGCATACATGTACAAAAATATAACACGCACAACATGAGTGGATGCAAAAAGCTTATTGTAAATTAGAAAAGTAAACGTGTTGCTATTATAAAATTTAAAGTAAACTTTGGTCAGATTTAGCATTGTTTTTTTTGATTCAATAAGACGAGTTCCAATCCCAACCATGTTTCATATTGGAATGATATTGTATAGGTTCCATTAATTCGATTCGAGCCAGTGTTGATATTTGGAAATACCTAAATACCGGGTACCATTCAGCCAGCTTCACAAAAAACTGATTCCAACTTCAATAAAATTCCAATGGCGCAACAATAAGAATACATATCGCGCTGTAAGGCTTTCATAAATAAAAAACAATCGGGTTAAGTGTATATGAAAACGGTTATTTAGTGCTTTACATTGTGTAAAAAATCACAAATCACAGTTTGTTCAGTCTAACTCAAACTGTTGTTCTTTAAGCTGAACTAAAATTCATGCAAAATCTAAGCCTTTTACAACTTCATCACAACAAGCTACTAATCTACAATTCCTGCAAATTGTTTATTGTTTGTTTTTTTTTTACTTAAAACTGTTGAAGTAACTAGCTACTTCAATCTTTTATTTTCTTTCTTTTCAATTTCCAGCCCTAAAGAACAAATCTTGATAAACTCCACTAAACTTCAGTGAATTGGAAATATGCAAACTTCCAGCTCATATACGAGTAGTTACTCCCTTTTTGGTGTTGTTGTACATAGAACACAACTTCTCTGTATTTGCTGTAAATGCAATGTTTGTTTTGCGCAAGTGCATTTTCTTTGACGGAAAGTGGAAAACTGAAATTTTTCTAAAATGAGAATCATCTACGTACATATTGTAGTTAAATCAATTTGTTCAGTTTGTAAGTATTACCTGTAATTGCATATTCATACCACTTTTACTTATGAAGCACTAAGATAACGCAAACTTTTTCTTTATTGTTATCCTCTCCATTGAGTAGGATATAAAATGATAAAATTTGTAAAGAGAAAAAATAAATTACGGAACAAATAAATAGAACACTAATATAAAAAAAAAAATAAAGGGGAAATTCAAAAAACAAATTATAAACTCCCAATGGAATTTAAAAACTTAGAGTATAAATACAATTCAAAATAAAAACAATAAACTGGGACAGGAAAGTCCCCGAGGAATTTCATTATTTTCACAAAAAGTTCATTGGCCTGTTAGTTATTTTTGTTGTTGAAGTTTTCTTTAATAAAAATCATGAAACTCTGGTAACACAACAACGGTCGAAAACATTTAAAAAGTGATTAAACACGCGACATAATTTAAATAATTTTTTTTTTTTTTTTTTTTTTTTGATTCGGTGTTGGCACTTTTGAGGGTTATTATCAAATATGTATACATTTTCATTTAAGTAATGTTTTTACATATTTATTTTGCATTAACATACATTTGTAAGTAGTTGTCAACTGCTATTGTTTATAATTTCTTGATTTTGCAAGTTATTCAAACATAATATCACTAATAAATATTTAGGAACTAATTTGTTATCTTATCAATAACTTTTCAAAATCAATTTTGAAATGCTTTATATTTTACTATTAAATTTATTAAAATATGTATTATATCGGGTGTGTGGTGATAATTACGAGTTATTTTTATATTTTTGATAACCTTGCCAACAATTTTAAACGATATTGATAACAAAAGTATAAAACATCAATTGTTGTTTTTTTTTTTGGTTCAAAATACATGTTAAAAAGCGCGGCAAACACATTTAGCTTATTAGAAAATATTTGTAAGTGCATTCTATTCGTTGACACCAATACAATTGTTAATTCTGATTCCAAAAAGCGTAGAAATTTAATTACGTTATCTGTAATTTTGGAGAGCTAAAACATTTTGCTCCAAGTCAGTCACCAATGTCAGTATTAAGATTTCAAGTATAAAATATTCTCAAGTATTTCAAGTACTTGGTTCTTTTCACAGAATTTTTAATATTTCTTAATTGGCAATCAACCCGCAAGCGATTTGGAGAAGAAAAAGGTCTTGCTATGGACGGGCAATAATTAAGTCATTAAATTTTAAATATTAGTCCCAATTCCTTGTAATGGAAAACAATTTTAAGTCAATCCCATTTTTTGGATTTATTTTTGGTAATTAAAATTTCCAGTTCCTCAGTAATTCCATTACTGTATTCTACTTATTAATTTAAAATATAAAGGAATTGATGAAGTACTTGAAAACCAAGGACTTTCTTCTTTTTCTTCTTCTTCTTTTGTAGGCAACTACTTTAATGGAATAGAATTTCAAAAAGCTAAAATAATTCCACGAAAGTATTTAAGTCTGGCAAGTTACTTTGATCGTGTGTAGTATTAATTACCATTGATCGCACAAGGGAATATACCATAAATTCTTCAGTTTTCAAGTACTTTTTTTTATTCCTTTGACGAATTGCGTGTTTTAAATTTACAAATTGCAATCCAGAGCAACTACCAACTACTATTCCTATTTAATTTAATTTCTTTTTTGAACGTGTGGACCAAAAATATGTTCTTAAAGTATGGGCATAGTATGTTAAGATTTAGAGGAGTCTCTCTTTTCCCCATCTCTCCAACCGATGTAAATCTTATGAAGAATTTTGTTGAATAAATTGAATTGAATTGAATTGAATTGAATTGAATACTTTTAGAGCATATTTGTGGTCACATAAAAGAGATTTATCCATCTCTGGCTATATGTACTATATACCTAGTATCATTATTTTAGTGAGATATGAGAGAAATACATACATCGCTACCTCATTCTTCAACCACGTATCTCCAAAAGTACCAGTTTGCAATATATTCCAAAAAACTTAAGTATTAAAGTAGGTATTAAAGAGATTATATGAAGTTGAAAAACTTGGAATTTTTTTTTCTCGCTGAGAACTGATTTATATTTGGATTTTGGATAGGTGATTCCAATATAAGCAAAAAATGCAATTTCGTCCATAATGGAGATAAATAGTTGAAGAATAGCGGTAAGGATATGCTCATTTAATGAAAATCAAACATATCCGAAGTGTATGTACTACATATAGGTCAATGAGTATCTTTGGGTTAATAATGAAAGTGATTGGGTTACAGTGAACTTAGCCCTGTACTGCATACAAAGCCATATGTATATGGCTTTTCAGATATGTAATATTTTGTTTTCCTTTTTATTATATTTTGATTGCATAGACTTTCGTGAAAAGATCTGATTTTAATCATAGATTAGAAATTTGCTAAAGAAAAATAAAAATTACTGAGATTCGTATGCGACTTCTCTGTAAAAAGTTGGTAAAAACTCATAATTATTCTTTGGTAAATAGTTTTTAAATTTGAAATAAAGTGAATATTTAAATATTGTTCAAAAGGTAATTTTGGTTGAAAGTTAACTATATTTTAATATTAATTAAATTATAATAATTCTAAAATTTTTATTTTTTTATTAAATTAGATAATTCATTCCAAAGCGCCTACATACTTGTATGAAAAATTGTAATTTCTCCACCTGGTCGTCTCAAATTATTATTTCTAGGTATACACATCTTAATTCTGGTCGATTCTTCTTCATCAACGCCATTAGACTATGGAACTCTCTTCCTTCCATCTCCCACTTTTGGCTAATACAAGCAGGAAGGTAATTTTCCAGCATTATTTACTTACTTTTAATGGCACAACAGCCCATGTTAGTGAATTGAAAAGCGGGCGAAGTGCCAGCCAAGAGGTGGTGCCGTGTAGAAAAATTTATTATTTTTATTTTTTGGATTTTGCCTGTGCCGAGATTCGAACCCCGGACACTCTGCGTAGCAGTCCCACGCACTACGCCACAGCGCCACATTACTCCAAAAACATTTTAACTTCTTAATTTTAACTTTTTTTTACTATTCACTTTCACACTCACTCCTCTTTATCTCTGGCTATTTTTCGTTCTTCCTTATTTTTAATATAAAATAAATAATATATATAAATAAATAATATAAAATATTAAATTGATTAAGCTTGATTGTACTTTGTTTCCTCCTTTATATTTTACTTCTTGATCTACTGTAAAATAATTAATTCTTATTGTAATACAAGTAATAAATAACTAACTTAATAAATAAATTCATTTCAATTAGAGGAAACTTTTGCGTCTATTAATTTTTGCAAATTTATCTTAGTCAGGTTAATAATGCGTGCAGTAGAGGGTAATTCCTCTCTAGTTTAATTTGATTTTTATTCACATTGTATCTTTATTTAATTTCCATGACCCATGCATGTCACAAAATATGTAGAAAAAAAAAATTTGTAAATGAGAATTGTTTTCTCACATTAACCAGAAAAG
Organism: Palloptera scutellata; assembly: GCA_958295655.1. Lineage (NCBI taxonomy): Eukaryota > Metazoa > Arthropoda > Insecta > Diptera > Pallopteridae > Palloptera > Palloptera scutellata. The sequence goes on from OY282451.1 coordinate 47,602,923, forward strand.
AGGCGAAAGGCATTAACTTAAGTGTATGGTAAATAGTTACAGCTTTGTTAAAATCCAAAGAACTTTTCAACCACTTTAATAGTTTAGTTTTTTCGCACTTTCCAAATTTGGGATTAGGTCATTGAAAATAAAAAAAATCAATTGCAATTCAACGCACTAAAAACAATATATACATACATACATAAATATGTACTATGTATGTATGTATGTGCATATGTGAGAGAAAAAAAAGTAGACAAGAAAAACAGATGCAAATAATTCGAACTTTTTGTGTTTGTTTGTTTTAAATTTATTATTAAACTTTTCAACATTACAGCAATTTTTATTTTTTGTAATGCCAAAGCAATGCCGGCAATGTTTCTGCTGAAAATTTGTCGGCTGCTGCTATCAATGCCTGCTGTTACTGCTGGTTGCTATAAGTACAACGAGCCAACTACAAAAATCTTAACACCTGTCCTGAGTGTGTTTGCTCATAGAATTTTTGTTATTTTTATGGGTAAAAAAAAGAAAAAAAAGTAAACTGTAACATTTCGGGTAACTGCGAGGCAATCGAGTAATTTTTTGCCACAAAATTTCAGCTAACTAACGAAAAAAAAAATGAAACTGAAATGAAAAACTTTCAGAGAAATGTTGCATGTTTAATTTTTGGTTTTATTTGATTTTTTATTTACTTGAAAACTTGTTGAAAATTAAGAAGTAAATTGTGAAAAAGAGAAAAAGGAAATGACAGCGCCAAAACTAACCGATCGTAAAGTAATACTACAGAACGTAACGTAACGCAACGCCAAGAAGCGCAACAATACATTACCAAAATGTAACCCAAACAAATCGCAGACGCCCTCTCTTTAATATATGTAAATGGAAATACTCATATTTACTATATACATACATATATGTAAATGGTATGTACATACAAGGGGGAAAACAGCTGTGTGTGTTTATATTTATCTGCAATGAGTCTTTCTGTAAATTTTCATGGCTGTCTGTCTGTCCGTCTTTTCGCCTGTCTTTCTCTCGGCGTTTGTCTTTCATACTGCATACATATCTATGAACATATCTGATTGTTAGTGAAAAGTTCTGGTGCGTGCTGTGTCTGTTTGTCTGTCCGCGAACTGTTTTGCCAGGCACCCACTTAAAATATATATTTTTTCATAAAATACTGCGTTGCTCTGTTGGATTTTTAGCATTTTAAATGAATGAAAGTGCAGCTAAACATATTTCGTTTTTATATCATTTTTTTTATTTAAAAGTGTATATTTTGTATCTTTGAGATATTATTTTTTAGTTTGTCTTGCGTTTGCGTTTTTTTGCTTTTGGCTCGTGCTAAATACACAAATTTCAAAATGTGCGCGCCACTGAGGAATAATTTAATTATGTTTTCTTTCGGTTTTCTAGTTCGCTTAGTTTTCCGATTTCTTTTTTACTTTTCTTCTTAAATTTTCAGTTTTCTTTGTTGCTCTTAATTTAATTGTTATATTATTTCAGTGGCCACAAGGAATAACAGCTCAAGTCGAATTAAGAAAAATAAAAACTTATTGTATATTTTTCATTATAAATCCCAAAATATTGAAGTTTCTTAAACAATTATTGAAGTTTAATTTATAAAAATTATGAGAACTGCTAAATTGGATAAATTTTTCAAAAACTCTCAACATTTTGGGACTTATAATGAAAAATGTGCTATAAGTTTTAATATTTCCTAGGTCGACTCTAGCTGGTATTCTTTGTGTCCACAGATTTATTGCATTTGCATTTTGAATACTTTTTTCTTTTTGTAGTTTCGTTTAATATTTACTTCGGAGACATTTTCAGAAATAGAGTTAACTTTCACCCTTTTCTTAATAAATTTGTTTTTTTTATATTCTCTTTCTTTGAAATCTTTACAATATTAATTGAAAGCAATAAATTTGTTTAAAGCCTTTGTGAAGATTTTTCAACAGCAAATTGTATTGTATACTATACATAGATTTAAATCTATTTTTTAAATATTCGCTTGCTCTACTGTTGTATTTTTAACTTAATGTTTCTACAAATTGAAGCACTTTTTATAATATTTTTTAATTTCTTAAATATTTTTCGTCTTAGAGTTTGGGAATCTAAAGGTTATTTTTCTAGAAGTGTGGTTTTCAAACTGGCAATACTTTTTTCGGAGTTGGTCTTTTTGACAGCTGTCACTTGATTTATGCTCAGTTTGGTTTGCCATTTCATAATGAATAGACTGAAAAAAGTGTTTCGCAAGCTACGTCCATTTAGCGACGAGGCTCATTTTTGGCTCAATGGATACGTAAATAGCATAATTGCCGTATTTGGGGTTAAGACCATCCAGAGGCAATTCAGCAGCTACCAATGCATCCAGAAAAATGCAATTTTTGGTGCGGTTTATGGGCAGGCGTCATCATTGGGCCATACTTCTTTAAATACGATGAAGGCCGCAACGTTAGGGTCAATGGAGAAAGGTACCGTTCAATTATAACACTTTTTTTTGACCGAAAATGCTAGAATTGGACTCGGCCTTTAGAATGGACCACTTGAAGCGTAGCCGCGGGCAACATTTAAGTGAAATTATCTTAAAAAAGTAAATAGCAGGAACTGATTTATTGATCCAAATAAAAATTTCATTCACTTTTGTAAAATTTCTGTGTTTTTTTTTTTTTAATTTTCAAAAACTAAACTCTTATAAAAATCACCCTTTATATTGATACTGCACACCTTATGTTTGTGGTGCTTAAAGTGTAAGTGTAAAGCAAAAGTCTATTTGAAGTATTGTAATTTGATAAAAACAAATAAACAACATTAGAGCCCTTTTTTTGCCTTCACTTGTCGGGTGGTCGTAATTGTGACAAATTGTTTTCATAAACCTTGTAAAGAAATATTTTCATCTAGGCAAAGCGAGCAACTGCTTTGGTTAACTTGATTCACCGTAAATTAAATGTCTTTGAATTTCCATCTGCTGTCAAACATTAAAAAAGTGGACCCAAGAAAGGTAAACTGGATGTAAATAAAATAAAATAGGACTCATATGTAAACTTTAAACTTAAACTTTAAACTTTGTGATCGCTGTAGCGTAGCGGTAGTGAGTTGTACTGTTACGCAGAGTGTCAGGGGTTCGAATCTCGGCACAGGCAAAATAAAAAAATAAAATATAAAAAAATGCAACAACAACAAATTTAACGGCACCACCTCTTGGCAGGCAATAGCAAACCTACAAGAGTAAAAATTGCCTATGAAAAGCTTTTCACTTCGCCGTTCGGATTCGGCATAAAACTGTAGGTCCCTTCCATTCATGTACAAATATAACACGCACAACATGAGTGGATGTGAAAAGCTTGCCTTTGGCGCTGCCTATCTCTTTATCGGTGTCCTGTGTGATCACATTCACTCTCTCATTCTCCCTCCTTCTTCCTCTCACCTATCAATCTTTCTTCCATTCAACACAATGCTGTGCATTCATAGGGGTACACCCTGTGTGTTGAATGTAACAATTAAACAAATAGAAACTTAGTCAGTTCTAACTTTTCAATATTCCTTTTAAATTTACTAAATAAGAATTAATTTTTTTTTTTTTTTTTGTGTAACTAAATGCAGCATTATTACAATTGTATTATATTCTTCTTGTATACACATTATTAATAAAACAAAAAGAAATATGTCAAATTTACGAGGTTTATCTCTCTAGTCAAGGGTCAAGAATCATGTTCATAGTTATTTCATAATAAAAGCAAAATTGTAATGGGTACGCCTAAAGTTTGCCCATTTTTAACAAATTACTTAAGTAAAACAAAACGTAAGACAACACGCATCTATGTTTTTACTAAAAATATCTTTACAGATTTTTGTTGTTCAATGGCCTAAGGTAAAATTTTATGAACATGTTTTTAGAACTTATCAACCCTCGTAATATGTCAAAAATTTAATTTATCATGAAAAATGCAACAAAAAAACTGATATGGTAGGGAAATTTGTTTTTTGCTCTAATATACACTCGGTAATCTTTGAAATTTTACAACTTTTTTTGGTGACCCGGTCTACTGCTCATGCTAATTCTGTTCTAATTTAATACCGAGAGGTTTGCGTATGTTGCCAATGTTATCAACAAAGTATTGACTATTGTTCAATACAATAACAATTAAACAATGTATTATTCTAATACTTATGGTATACATACATAATAAGCTTCAGATATATACATATATACCTGTAATGTATTCTATACGTTGCAGGTACATAGTAAGGTAGTATGTATAGTAAAGAATAAACAGTGTTTTGAACTGGTTTTAATTGTTTATAATTCAAGCAAATATCACCCAAAATAATTTCTTTAAACATGACTGTGAGAATAATATTTATTTTACAGAATATCAATAAAATATTAATTTAATTAACTTCTAAAAGAAGGAAGGAAGTCGACAGGCACAGGCTCATTTTTACAGTCATTCTTGTTTTGATTGCGACCAACCTGTGCGGTATTCCAACTGTAAAACAAAACAATTTCTTCTTTGCTCTACATTTGTAAATGAATTCAGATAAGATAAATGGTTTTTACGCGCCGTAGAAAATGAAAGACGAAAACAACTTTTTTTTTTTTTTTGATATTGCTAAATATTATCGATTATAGATAATATGAGACTGATATGCGGGCTTGCAATGGGGAAGTTTCTTGCCTATTAAAGTACTTATGTACTACTTACTTCTATATGTATGTATATTGATTATATGCACAATATTATAAGTGGTCAGAGGCACAGAAATTAAGTATAGTTAAACACCATGCTGATAAGATAAATTGATATGACCGATAAATGGTAATTTACATTGGTTGCATCACATCTCATTCAAAAAATTCAAAAACTGGTGGTTTAAACTTGGGCGAAATTACAAACTGAGTTCAACGTTCGCTGAAAATGGACTCAAATATTCTTAGTTATGTAAAATAAAACTTTAATCTCATCTCTTCTTAATCTTTCCAGTATTTTTTCTTTTCAATGCACATTTCACAAAAGAAGCCAATACCTTTTTAATGTCATATAAAACAATATTTAAATATGAATGAAGAATATTTAAGGTACCTATTTTTTTATGATTCCCATAACTTGCTACAACAATATCAACAAACAAACAAAAAAAATAAGGTGAAAGTGTTAACTGTCATCTGCATTCTTCTGACAAGTGTCGATAGTTATTGAAACTTGTATGTTGTAAAGAAAAATGCCCCGATGACTTTTAAAATGTCGTTGTTTGTTCAGTTTTTCTTCTGAGTTTTCCCCTATATACATACATCATTTACTAACTGTTACATCTTTTGTAGTTTTTATGTTAATGCTTGCACGTTGTTCTTCAGAGTACAGAGAAAAATTATTTATACATTCACTGATTGTTTTTTTTTATTTTATAATAATATTTAAGCTAAGTGGACTTTAAGTGGCCTTTACTTGGTCTGAATTGGTTTTCAATAAATTGGTTTATAGATAAATAACACAGGACAAGAAATTGTTAACTTCAGCAACGATGAACCGATGTTTTTTGAAAGACAACTCTATTCTGGTACGCTATAATTTTTTTTATAGAGAGTTCAAGGTTTGGGCGGAGAGGTGATTGAAATCTTGAAGTAAAATCACCATTATAAATAAGTAGCTAAACGTTTTTATTTTAAAATCTACCCTTTACCTGCTCTCTAAACCATTCTTTAGTACTAATTGTTCTCAAAATGTTCTTAGAAGTTAATTGCCGTATCATTCAAATAAATATTCCTAATGAAAATTTAAAAGAGGCTCGCTTCCGAATAACAAAATTACCCACTAATTCACCATACATAAAACTTTTAATGCCTTTGTGTCAAACACCGCGGAGAAGTTGGACCATGAAAAACAGTACGAAAAATCGTAGGGTCGGTACAAAATAAAAAAATATTTGGTTTAGTTTTACTTTGACACTGACCTTTTGAAATATCTTTTCAACGAGACAGACTAGAACTCTGAGCAGATCACGAGCCAAAAGTATCACTAAAACTTAGTATATTCAGATTGTTTCTTCTATTAATGTGTCTGTGTAAAAATAGATTTTCGTTAAAAGTCTTAAGTCACTTAAGTCTTAAGCTTTGTAAGTCACAGTCTTAAACACAATAAGGGTAGTGAAAGAAAGAAATTAGTCGCGATTTCTCCTTTAGCAAGAAAGTATTCCCTATAATTTTATCTTAATTTCCAACAATACATTTACAGTGATTTTAAAGCTGAATCATTTTCGGTGCTCAACTTTTCCTTGTTGGCAAAATGTCTACTTAAAAATATCTCAATATTGAATTGGTATTTACCAATGAAATTTGTTTACTATGTGAATTAAGCTACTCTATTTATTATTAGTATTTTTATCGAACAGTACTAACTTCTCTGATTTACATAAGTCCATATAATGCCCATTATTTTCTTCCTATTTTTTCGTCTTTTTATTTTTTTTGTAACAACAATTTTATGTGGCATGTAAGTATGTATGTGTAGTTCTAATATTTTGTAATGCATTAATGTTTAAGATAGCTTATCTTGAATCATTCACTGTATAAAGAGGCTAAGAAACCTCCAAGCAGTGTTTAAAAAAATCTAAGGCCATACAAATAAATGTAAAATTATTTAAATGTAAACATGCATATGCACTCATTGATAAAGACATAAAGAAAGTATTTGTTTCCCGCAATACAAATTGACCTTTGCTTCTGTCAATGCAAACATACATACGTACTCCTATATACGTGCATTTGCATACCTATTTATTTATGTATGTATGTACATATATAAAGTTTGTATATTTATAACATGCGTATACATAATATTCAAATAAGAGCAGATGGAAATCAAAAGATTCAAGCAAGAAAAATGAAACCACAAACTGGTAACTACATAGTTACATTATATTTCGTAAATAGGGTGGAAAATGATGCACTTATAAGAAAAAAATAACCCACTCACATAGTTAGAGATTCTGCATCTTATTTTCTTCTTAATGTTTCATGTTTTTTTCTTTTGAAATATATGTAAAATAATGTTGATTTAGTTGCGTTTCTTACGATTGAGTTTATTTTCTTAAGTCCCCTATTGGCGCTTCTTAGAGTATGGAAAATATTTAAGAATTGCAAAAGTTAAAGCCAACAGCAGGAAACTATAACAAAAATAAGTGTATTTCCAATTTTGAAGTACAAAATTATGGAAAAGTAGCAACGCTACCTACGTAAATGGAAATACTTCAGTTGGTTGCGATTACACGATTTACGATATACATATGCTTGTGATCGCTATTTTTGTTTTGTCGGTAGGTTTTGTTTTCTGTGATATAAAGGTACATTTCCTGGCATTCTCTTGGCATAAAGAATATGTGATAATTTTGTGATAAGTCTTAAACAAAACGCCTGCATCATTTACGATTCTTTGCTATTATTTTTTTCCCCCTTGACAAATTTCACTGTAGGCTTGATTTTATTGTTAAGCTTCTTGCCATTGGCTTGTGGGTTCCATGCAAGCTCTTGTGTGCAGATCCTATTGGGTATGTGACATAGTTGTGCTATCGGCCTTACTGCTCACATCTAACTTTTACTTTTGATGGCACAACAGCCCATGGAGGGCCTAGGCCGAGCTTTTCGCATCTACTCATGTTGTGCGTGTTATATTTGTACATGAATGGAAGGGACCTACAGTTTAAAGCCGAATCCGAATGGCGAAGGAAAAGCTTTTCATAGCAATTTTTACTCTTGTAGGTTTGCCATTGCCTGACAAGAGGTGGTGCCGTGTAGAAAAATTATTTTTTCTACCTTTTTTTTGATTTTGCCTGTGCCGAGATTCGAACCCCGGACACTCTGCGTAGCAGTCCAACGCACTACCACTACGCCACAGCGACCACATGAAATCTAACCTCATCTCACCTCAGCTCACATCTAAATCTAACCTAAAAAATCTGCAGATCTTATTAGATCCTCTCTGGATCTAATTTATTTATTTTCACTTTCTTCGTTTGATTTCGGTCTTAAAGTTGTTTATATTTTACCCATAATTCTGCAATATTCGCATTTGCTGATGTAGACGCTAAGTTTATTTTGCAAGTAAGTATGTCATGAGGTTTTCCAAGGCAGGGTCAATTGTAGACTCTTTTGATGGTGGTATTAATCATCTTTCTAATTGCCCTTTTGAATAATATTCCCCGTTAGAAGCCAAATACTCCTGTTCCAGAATCCGAAATAACAGTTACGAATTCGTAACCCCCATTATAAATCAAAAAATATGACTCTGAACTCAGGTTAAAATGAAAAATTGATTTTTTTTCAATGAGTCAACACTAATAAAGATTCCAATTCTAATCCAAAATGCAACTCGCAGATAAGAAATCGTAACTGCGAAAACGGATTCTGGAACAAGGATGAGTGAATTTAAATCCATACTGAATTATAGAATTCATGAGTCTTTGAGTAGCAGTTGATTCTTTAACCTTACTTGTATAAAAGTGCATATTTATGTATGTATGAATTGTATAATATACATACATTTATACATTGTATATATATATGTATACTATTTCTCGAGTTTCAAAGAAAGAAACTATTATTCTTTATTTTGTTATTAGCATTTTAAGCTGAAAAGTATTCAGTTTTTTACTTTGAAATAAAATTTTATGGCAAATATAAAAAATACGAATATAAAAAACAAAAGCAAAAACAAGAAATCACCATAGATCACATCACGATTTACTACGTGACCTCATAATACAAGAAAACATTTTGCAATTAATACAACAGCGGCAATGCGAAATGGCTGTTCTGAGACATTACGAGTATAATACATGGGATACCTACTTGTATACCTTTGCAAGAAGGTAACTAGTTTGTGTACTACAGTCGTAGCGGCGCGGCGGTAGCAGCCTTAATTCAGAGTAGCCCAACGAACCCATTCTCTACATATTCTGGATTTGTTTTATTCTCTGTTTTTATGTTTTTGCATTTATATTATTGAAATTGCTGCGAGGCAATAACTAATATTTCCTTTTTGTATTCTTGTTTTCAATGTTTTTATTTTTTGCAAATTATATTTATTGTGTATTATTTTTATTCTTATTTTCTGATTGTATATATAGTTATTATGTTTTATGGCAACTAAGTATTTTGTTTGTATGTATGTATTACAACTATACAAACAATTTCCGGTGGAAGTATGATATGATAAAATAATACTAGCGTTTGTTCTGCCAGTACAATGTAGTATCATCAACTCAACGCTTAGAAGATAAATTTCATTATACATATTTGCCACAACCCCGGATGCTCGTGATTATAGTTCAAAATAACAGATTTTATTGCCTGCTGCCGCCTGAAGGAGTATGTATTATTTTATGCGTGTTATTTTCCTTTTTTCAATAATATTTATCCTGACATTGAATTTTCTACTTATATGTCACGTTTTCCAACTTAATCGTAACTACATATGTGAGTATCTGGGGGAGTGATTTTACTCATACATATTTCATTCACAATTCTAAGTACATATTTATTTAGTAATAAAGTAATACTACTAATATTAGTAATTATCAAAATAGCCTTAAAATTAGTTTTTACGACGACGTATTTTGGAAAGTGGTTGGCGGAGTTTAAGTCAATCTATTTTTAATTGTGACGTTTAACCCTCCCTGAAGGGAAAATCCTTATTTCTTGCTTTTAATTCTTTTTGAATTGGTATTTCTAAAAAAAAATTAGCTTAGAATAAAGGAACAAGTTTTGGTCCGGATTTTCAACTGTATGTACCGGTAACCCACAAAAAGCCCTTTCTTAAACAAAATAATATTCGTTTGATTTATAAATATGTAGTATAACGTTATACTTACTAATCATGCTTTTTAAGGAACCAAAATCTAACACTTTACCACCGCACTTTCTTATTGCAAAAAAAAATGTCGACTTCACTTCACTCCTGTATTCAAAATGGTAACAAGACGTCCAAAATCCATAAAAAATAAAACTATTGAATCCTTATATTGAAAAACCATATACTTACTTCCTAGACAATAGTTGAAGAATTTGGTAAAAATACGACTTTATATCGTATTTTGATTAAAAGTTTTTCGATGTAATTGTTCAATATTTTTCTCTTTTATGGATTTTGGAAGTCTCCTTATAATTTTGAATAACAATAAAGTAAATACTACTTATGAAGACAAAATTTCGGAATGGGTTCATCTGTAACGTTGACTTCGTTTTTGCTCTTTCATATTTACTGAAGTACAGTTACCTTCATGGTATTGGATTGTTCTTGACTTTATTTCTTTAACATGCATCGTAAAGTGTGTCAGCTATCAGTGAAACAAAAACTGGACCAAATATAGTTTATAGTTGGACCAATTATTGGTTATACAATAATACCATACACTAACATCATATTCCAAAGTGAAGTAAATTATAAAAAAAAAGTACAAGTACACGTTCAGTTTTACATTTTACCTGAGACAATTTAGTCTCCGAACTATCCGATCAATGGGTTTATAAATCTCATCGCTTCGAAGTGTAAAAGTCTTGAGGTGGGCCTTCAGTTCTAAATCTTTGTTTATATGCCAACATCTGTCTTGAAGATATACTTTAAATGATTATTATTTTGTTATTCGACAAGTGAAATACTGTACATTTGGACCTAGATTTGTATAATTTACTGTATATTTGTGTAATTTATGCGTTGTTAATAATTGTACTTCTTTCTAGAATTGCTTAAATCTAGTCAATGTGTCTTCGATTAATGATAAGAAATAGAGATAACTAAGAAACGTTTTTTTATCATGACAATTGTATCGATGTAACATAGAAGTTAACGGTTAACTCAGTTATTTACATTCTAGTTTTAGCATAAAAACAGTTTGCAACATCACAGTTCCGTATCAAATTGAAACTCCTTTAATCATCTAGCCTGTGTCGGAGCCAGACTTGGACAGAGGGCTGGAGAACTTGTATCAATCTTAAGTAAATTTATCAGTTTGTGTCATAATTTGAAACTAATTCTTTTTAAAACTCTTTACTTTTAATGGCACAACAGCCCATGGAGAGCTTTTCGCATCCACTAATGTTGTGCGTGTTATATTGGTACATGAATGGAAGGGACCTACAGTTTAATGCCGAATACGAACGGCGATGTGTAAAAGCTTTTCATAGCAATTTTTACTTTTGTAGGCTTGCCATTGCCTGCCAAGAGGTGGTGCCGTGTAGAAAAATTATTTCTTCTACTTTTTTTTTTGATTTTGCCTGTGCCGAGATTCGAACCCCGGACACTCTGCGTAGCAGTCCAACGCATTACCACTACGCCACAACGACCAAAAAACTCAAATATCTGAAATAAGTAAAGATACAACATGACATCATTTTCGAAAAAAATTAGGCCTAGATAATTTTTCGCTTCAACTCCCGTGCTCTGATTTGCAATGACTTCAGCGTGCACCCATAACTAATAGTTTTTCTTTGTCAAAAATCAGCAAAAAAAAAAAAAGCAGACAAATTTTGTCTTTGTATCTTCAGAGCAGGTATTTGGTTTGTGTGTGGTTTCAACCTTAGAGAAAAAACGTATGCAAATAGTATAAAGTTTATGCCTACACGTAAATGCTTTTCATTACAATATGTTCGTTTCCGCTCTTTTTCCTCTTCTGTCTCATTTTCTCTCTCTCTCTCTCGCTCTCTCTATCAAAATTCTATCTATCTATCTATCTATCTCTATTTCTCCTTTGGCACACGAAGAATATGCACCAGTGTTGGTGTTGATATTTCAAATGTTAAGAAAGTACCCAAATTAAATGAAAACTGTACCTGATTGTACCCATAATTCAAATTCGCTGGCATTGCACGCTGTACTTTTTGTAAAATTATCTTTTTAATATATTTTCTATATTGTGTATTAAAATATAAGCTTCGTCTCAAAATAAACATAAGTTTATTGTATAATGTTTCCAGAAATATGTCGACCCTCATAAATTAGTTTATTTTGAAAAAGCTTCTAAAAATTTTCTTTCGTTGTATCGTAAATGTGTTTCTTTGGGTTACTTTTCACTAAATAAAAGTCCACAAATGACAAAAACTCAAAATTATTAGGTTTCCATAAAAATATTGAAAAATTGGTTGACCGTGCACTGAGAGAAAAATCACGGCCCTATCATATGTACATATGTATTTATTTGTAAGATGTTCGTTTCTTATTTAGTTCAAGACCGAAAAACTGTCAAATTAATAACGACTATCGTAATCTAAACTCAAGTTCTTAAATGAAGGACAGTATTCTGATCTAAGGACAGAAAATCTTATTTTTACACATTGACGGACAGTAGGAACAAGTGAAGAATTAACACTATATGTTTTTGTAATTTTTATTTATTTATTTATTTTTTTATTTATTTATTTATTTATTTTTTCGAAAACCGGCACAACAAAGTTTAAAACCTTATTAGCAGTACCGGCAGCATGTAGCGTAAACAAGATTATAATATTAGAAGTATAGTTTTACTCTTTCGGCTTAAATAAACTTAATTTTGATTAATTCAGCAACTTTAATTAGGTTGCGGCTATAACCGTCATGGCGCCAGTGGACTCTAGACATTAAATAATGGGGCGATGGTGGCTATAACAGCAAAAACAAACGTAAATGACAGGTTTAATGATTCAAATAACCCATATTTTTTTTTCTATTTCTATTTAAAGTGTAAAATCAATAATAAACAAATACTTACCAGTATAAAAAATAAATAAATATCGTTAAATGTATCGATAACAGCTATAAATTCAAGAGAAAACACGATCGCACTACTCCTTTCACAACCACGTGCATACTGAAGCTGCAAGTTGTGCAACAGGTGGAAAACTAAATTCAATCTAAAAATTTTTTCCCAAAACAGGACACTAGGCTTCCACTTGTACGCCGGTAAATGCACATTTTTGCCGCTATAGCCATAGTGTCTAAAAACGATCGTTTCGTTTTGGACGGCTATTGCCGTCATGCCACTTAGTGAATTTCGCTTTGACGGCTATAGCCGCAAGTGTCCATCAACGTGTTAAGATGTTCTGTCTTAAATCAAGATTTCGTTTATGAAATATCTAAACAAGAACAAAATTTTAAAAATGATCGCAAAACAATTATAAAACAGTAAATAGAACAGCATTAACGCCCCCATTTATACACTGAAAGATGTCTTGTAGACAAGTTGCGTCAATGGATACAAACACATATTCATTGGAATGATTGCAAATTGTACATTTAAATACCTTGAAGATCAAAAGCGGTACAATTGTATTTAAAATATCAGCACTGATACATCCATTTGGAGTTTAGAAGAAGAGACAGAAATGCACCAGCAACAACAACAGCAGCGTGTAATGATTTATTATGTGTGAAGTTGGCGATGATTGAATTGTATTTTTCTGTTCTTTTCTTTACTTCTAAAAATGTTTTGCTTTCCCTTTGTTTCTAGTTTCGTTCCGTTCTGTGTAACTTTATATATATCGAAATATAATTGTTATTGTTTGGTGTTGTTTTCTCTGAACGTTGTTGTTGTGCTGTGTAGAATTTTCACTTCAAGTTTATCTCAAGAGGTCGTTTACATTAGTTATTATTTTTTACGAGTGATCTGTTGCGTATTTTTTAAATTTTAAGTTTTCTCTATTCACTTCTATATTGTTTAGCTTTTTATTTTATTTTATTTTATTTTCATAATTTCTTACTTGTTTCTAAAGTTGTATTTCAATGTGGTTTTGTTTTGTTTTTCATTTCACAACTACTAAAAGAAAAGTAATTTTTTTAACTGTTTTGGTGGTATTTTTTTGCTTTGTGAACATTCATTCAGCTCTTGAAAACTATGACAGGTGGTGTCACTGTCAGTAAAAAAAGAAAAAGTATGTATGTATAAAAAGATTTACGTAGATATTTAATTTAACTGTATTGTTAAGTCAACGCTTATAGCTTACACTGCTTCAATGCGCTGTTGACACAATCACAGGTTCTCAGTTTCATAATAAAAATGTATTATATATATTTACATATTTTTTGGTGGTTTAATATTTCAAAAAAATCATGCTGGCTTTTATAATAATAGCCGTTAAATACTATTATATATATAATTTATATATATAATTTTAAATTTGTGGCGGATATTGTTGCACACATTAGTGCCGCCTTCAAATGTACTTGTATAATGACCTTGCCTATTGTGTCCGTGAACTAACTGGCTGACTGATGACCAACTTGAGTCAACTTTCAGTTGACTGTTACGCTTCAACTATGGTGTAAATTGCTTGCAATTTTTTTTTTATTATTTTTAATTTTGTTTTTATATATATTTTTTTGTATTTGTTTTCTTTTAAAAGAAGTGAAGGTTAATAATTTGTTCAAGTACTTCCAATGAAACTTCATGTTGCTACTTATTTTTAGTATTTTTAATTTAATTACTAATGTTTTCACCTGAATTTTTTATCGGTGTTATGCTTTATGATTTTTCTTTTTTAGCTCACATCTCTGATCAGAGTAGAGCTCAGCATATCGGTGGGATTTCCCCCGTGCCATTGCTTCAGAAGTTAAATTTAGAAATTTATGAAAATTATCATGTTGCAAATTCCTTTTTCTATGTATCTTTTTATTAAAGTTGGAGCATCTGTAGACTTTGAAAAATATGTGAAAAACTGTGAAGTTGTAATTTCAACATGAAGTGAGTTATTTTATCTACAGGGTTAGGCGATTGAAGTGTTACGTATTCAAACGACCATATTTTTTTCTATGAAATTATTTTTTATTGATTCAAATTTCAAAAATGTGTAGAAATAATAAAAATTTTAGAATCCATTCACTTTAGCTCGATGTGGCCACCTTTTGCCTTCAAAAGGTTAAAAAATTAGTTGCATGCTGCAAGATCTATGATCTTGCGGTATTTTGACCCAGACCCGTACAATCGGATCCATTCTTGGTTCACACGAGCTTTATGAGACGATACCGAGTCTTGTTGGAACGTTCATGGTGTACGACCGAAATGGTTGCGTGCCCACGGCTTTAAAGCAGCTTCCAAAACATTTTCCCGATAATAACTCGCATTGACTTTTGACTTTGACACCAGGCTCGATGAAAACGATTGAACAGCGTCCATCGGCGGTCACAGCTGCCCATACCATTACTTGAGATGGAAAATTACTTCGGGTGGCCGTTCGTAGGCTCAAATTTTCGTAAGTGCGTTTAGTTAAGTAAACATGAACATTTTGAGATTTATGAACTGCTCAATAGGAAAGTTATCTGATCAGAGATCACAATGTTTGGAAATTTGCCACGTTCGTGCAAGCGTAACAACGCCTTTGCTCTTTTGAGTCTAACTTTTTTTTGCTTTTGTGTAAGATCATGTGATTTTTGGAACTTGTAAGGCTTTACCTTGAGCTCATTTTGGAATATGCGTCCGTTGCTTCGCTGGGATATTTTCAGTTCTTTGGCCATTTGATTACCACTACGACGTTGATTTCGTTCAAGTCGAGCCTAGACTTTCCGAACCATTTCGGGTGATGTTGCTGTTTTTTTTCGTCGACCACCATAGTGCTTGGCAATACTGTCTGTATCATTATAACGATTTATGGTGCGATACACACACATTTTATTCACTTTGAGCTCACGAACAATAGCCGGTTGTGATTTTCCACTCAAATATAACGCAATAACACTATTACGTTTGAATTCCATTTCGAATAACTTTTGTTCTGTAAAACTTAGGCGCAAATGCTTGTGGTAGCTTGTAAACAAAATAAACAGCTGTCATTGGTATGAATTTGACATAGTTGGCAATATCGCGTTGCCAGATATACCGGTGTGAAGATGGTAACACTTCAATCGTCTAACCCTGTAGATGAATTCCAAACGCAAAATATTTAATTAAGTTTACCATTTTATGTTAATTTTCAAAACTACACTACGGGTAATTCCAAAAAAGTTTTCAAACTAGCGCCAAAGTGTAATTTTCAAGAACCCCGAACTTGAGTTGTATCATATTTAATTTAACAATATGTAGCTCGTTTAAAAAATGGAAAACTTTAGAAAAAAATCTAAAAAAAATAAATAAATATTCCGGGAACATAATTTTACAAGTACGTAATATTCATTGATTATCTCTGGAGGTATGTATGTACATATTTGCCCTTTAAACTTCAGTAGTTTGTAAACTTATGGATATGGCTTGAACACAGAACGTCAGACTGGACTTCATATTTTTCTTCAATAAAATCAAGTAAATATATTAGAAAGTATTAGCACTTATATATGAATAAATATTAAACAGTAATTTCTTTTTGAAAAAGTTTATATGTAAATGCAGTTTTGGTGAATAATTAAAATGCTTCAATTTAGTATTCTAGGTTTTATTTGCTCTCCACTGCTTTGCTCCTGAGCACTAAAACTATCTTAAAATTACCAAAAAATCTGTAATCAGTTTCTTACCTACTCATATCATTCTTTTCCATTTATTATTTTCTAATATTTATGTACATATGTACTTACAAAGTTGCATGTTTGATTGACTCTTGAATCGTTTACATATTTAAATAATTACTGTAATTGAGCCCCTAAATATCTTTTGTTAGCTTTTAATTAAACCAACGCCAAATTTTATAATTTGGAGTTTGATTTTTATTTACACAAAAAGAAACGAATAATTTTTTTTCAATGTGGTTTTTATTATTCGAAAGTACAATCCTTCCGGTTAATAGTGGAACACTATTTCATTCAAATGACTTCCTCGGCTGGCCTTGTAGTAGCCCATACGATCAACCCAATTTTTCAGTACAATTTCCACTGTATAGAGCCATAATCGTTGCTTGATGGCACTTATCTTTAACGACTCCCCATAAATAATAGTCCAATGAGGTCAAATCGCAACTGCGATGTGGCCAATGCACATCACCAAAACGGCAAATAACGAAATTTTCAAACTTTTCACACAAAAGATCGATTGTTGCACAGCTTGTGTGATACGGCACGTCATTGGAATCAAATTTTGTCTAAGTCTATATCTTCTAAAATAGGTCACAAATAATCAGTTATCATTGTGCGGTAGCGCACACCATTTACTGTAACGCATCTTCTTTCCTTTGAGCAACAGTAGGAGTATGAGAATGTGTTGTTTGTTCAACAAAGATCCAGTTTCACGCACACGTTTCACAAATTGTATTGTTTTTAGTATTTCCTAACGTTGTTTCAGCGTATATCGACTTATTTTGTTAAAACTAATTTTCGTCAAATTCGAAATGTTAGATGAACCACCCTTTATATATGTAAGTACATATGTATGTAACATATTTATTTCTATGTCAATTATTACCAATAAAAAGGCACTTTATAATTCATATCATATAAATATATAGGTATGTATATAGTTGTGCTCTCATACATATATAAAATCTCCTATTTTAAATTCAACCCTGCTGAATGAAACTCGCCCCCTGTGCTATTAAGTTTTACTCAAACTATGATTTCGTCATTATTATCAACGTTATCATTATCGTGAAAGACAAATTATTTTCTTTGTAATTTATGTTTTGGCTCTTGCTATTGCAGTTAAGCTCTTGCTATGCTTAATTGTATTTGACTTTAAACCCTAAATTGGGTCATCACGTTCCTTTGACTAGACAATAGCTGACTGTAAAGCTACTACTTCTATGCTTGTTCATCGTCGTCGTCGTATATTAGAAATGCCAAAGTACTTTGATATTTTTTTTGGATTTAAAACTTAATTTGAATACTTTGCATGCACTTCCTAGTTATTTTTCTTCTTCTATTTCTTTTTAATCTAACTATGTAATTGCACAGAATTTTTGTTTTTCGTGTGTTCTTTTATGGTTTGGCTCTATTGTCGTTTGGCATAATGCATTTTGCCGTCCATATTTGTGTTCTATGGTTATGGAAGTGTGGGCAGTAGCAGGTTGGGGAGTTGGTAAGCAACTCTTTGTAAACGATAATTGTATAAGTAAAAAAAGTACTTTGTAAAGGTTTTTGCATTTCCTGTGTGCAATTTATGGTGGTGCTGTTTTTATTGAAGCTCTAATGTGATGCAGAACTGTGCTATTAAAATGTCGCATGCAGTACATTTTTTGTTTTGAGTGCTGTTTTTACTGATGTTTAATCTAGGAAAATGTGTTTACCATTACAATGGTTGGTATTGTAGTTACTAATTATAAGTATATTTTTAGTGAGAAGTATTCAAAGCTTTTTTAAAAAAGGTTATTTTTGTAAGTTCTAACACTTCGTATTTCGCGTTTTATAACCTCTTTAAGAATTGACAAAATCGGCCCTATGCTTATTTTTAGTTGCCAATGTTAATCTGACATACACATAATTTAATATTTTCACCCGCACAATGATATATCATCTTCTCCCTTCTCCCCCTCCGCTTCTCCCCCTTCTCTAAAAAAGAATAAATGTGGATTGAGATATAGCCACCAACATTTTCACAAATGCTTAAAATTTTGTTGACTTTAAAATTTGAAATATTCAAGCAGTTCGATATTCTATATTCACAAATTAATCAAACAAAAAAGTAATTTAGGTCACTCTGTGATCATCTGTCCAAAATGTATGCACGTAATCGCCCTAGTTCATTGACTCCATTCTTGCCTGCTTATATTTACCTACATAAAAACAAAATCCAAGATTTTCATTAGCTATTTTAGTGCGGCGTATGCATCATAAAACATTCAGCGACATGGAAAAATTTGTCATTCATTACATAATTAAGCATATTTTATTTATGATCGTGCATTGAATTTAAAATATAATAATTAACTACATTTTTGCTTTGAAAAAATTATAAAATATCACACAAAATTTTGTGTTCCCTGGTAATTAATTTACCAATACTAAAGTATTCATAATTTAGGATTTCATATTTAGTTATTTATCAGCTAAGGTTTGAGCAGTCATATTCTAGCAGTTTGTCATTGAATGTTTTCATTTTGTCAGCTAGAAAGTGAGAAGTCATTCGTACTCAATTAAGTACGAATCCTCCTTAACCGAAAAATTTATATATTTGTTCCTCATATAAACATTTTTTTCCTTAAAAACTATTCACAATTTTTTAAATTGATCGTTTCGTGATTATTTTTGTGTGTTGTGTTGAGTTTTCATTTCTCTTTAAGGTTCAAAATTTATTTATGTTTATATAGAGTAAATAAAAATAATTTTGGATTTTAATGCAAAGCGGCCCATATTGTGCGTAATATATTTTTTCATGAATGGAAGGGGCTTACAGTTTTATGCCGAATTCGACCGGTGAAGTAGGGATAAATACATGGAAGTTAAACACAATTTGATTTTGGCTATGGTTGATAGACAATTGTGCAACGCAATAACCGAAAAAAGTCAAAAAAAAATTTACTTTGTAGTGTTACCTCGAAACATTTCAACAAAATTGATATATGTATGATAAAGAGAGTTGTAAAAACCGAAAACTTACAATTTGCCCTTTTAATACTTCACTGGTGGATTCGATTTTTTGATTGTCTCCTCCATAAACTGCCGATAAAAAAGTACAAGCTCGAACTTCTTATTCTTCTTTTAATGGCACGTAGGCCATGGAGAGCCTAGGACGAGCTTTGCGCAAGCTCGTTCGGAAAATGTAAAACTATTAGTTTCTCAAAATAAAGCACGTATTCAAACAGAATTTAAAGAAAAAATTGGGTTGATTGTTGACTAACCTAAGCCCGATTTCGGAAATCGAATGATGACAATACATACTGGTAGCATAAATCCACCAAAGTTGATATAAATTTAATTAAAAAAATGCACACACAATACAATTGTTATTTCTGGATTAATGCGTAATGTCAACTCTTCTGGTAAGTGTTAGTACGTCAATCCTACTAATAGCTACAGAAGTACAAGCTTGCATAAAACCACCTGCCTCAGTGTATAGGAAGTCGTCACTAAGAGTATGCTGTGGTTTTAGAAAAGTGTCGGACGATGCGGCGAACCTACTAGCAATCAGATGCCCAATAGACATAATGGCAAGAACAGCTGCTTAGCAGCGGTTTCAGGAAAATGCATTGAAGAGTGGCAACATTGATAGGAGAAATCAACGAAAGGTCGGTGGACGAGGACATTAATCCTTAGTGTGATGAGGTTGTTTAATAGGAACCATGGATAGATAAATTATCGCCTAACACAGTTCCTCGCAGGACACGGATGCTTTCGGAAGTATCTGTACAAATACACCTACGTTGGCCATATGGTAAAATCGAGAATGCTGAACATATCTTACTAGAATGAGGCAGATTTGTGAATGCTACAAATCAGCTCCAAATCTTTGTTGGCGAGGTACTCAGAGGGGAGATTTGTGAATGCTACAAATCAGCTCCGAATCTTTGCTGGCGAGGTACTCAGAGGGGTGAACTCCATGTTGTTAGCAAAAGAGAAATGGCATCGCACACATGATGACGCAAGTGCTAAAAGACGAGCAAGCAGCAAGGCGAGCAAATAATTAAATAGAGAGGTGGGTCGATAAAATAGAGAAGTAGGTCCTGCCCAGCGAAGTAAATCCTTTACTGGTAGTGCCGCGGGGACACAGGACAGCGCTCGTAGGAGCTGAGTTAAGTCCGTGGGTGCATGGATACGAGTAGTGCGAGCATGTGAGTAGTGCGATGCTACTCATATGTATGAAGATTACACCTACCTGGTCGAAACCTAATAAAAAGAAAATTAGTTCTAGTGGCCATAAAATCAAGGTGGACAAATTTTGCGGCTTGAAATACAGCGAAATACTTTTTGGATGTTATGCTTAGTACAACATGCCCCCCTACACTTCACAAATATTTCATCCATATTTCTCGTAAGTGCAAAAAGACAAATGACATATTTAATAGATTTCTGATCAGTTCTGACCCTGTTATATCAAATGAAAATTTGTATTTGTACATAAATGGAAGGGACCTACAGTTTTATGCCGAATCCGAACGGCTTTTCATAGGCAATTTTTACTCTTGTAGGTTTGCCATTGCCTACTATATTTTTTCTACAGTCTTAAAAACATATTTCTTTAGTACTTGTGTCTACTTATAAAAGAGAAATTCAATAAATTATGATTTAAGAACTAACAATCTAAATATGACCTTGATTCCACTACACAATTTACAACCCTTTCTGCATTTGTATTGCTCGGTTGCTCCCAGAATATTTAACCATTTACCTGATATTATTCGACGTACTTGAAATAAACATGTTTTTTATGTAAATGATGTAAATTCGTGGCTTTTTCGAAATAACTACAATGAAATTTATTTGCTAAGTGAAAGTGTCGCTAAGCATAGTCATCGTACTGGTAACAGTTTAGTGGCAGCTTTGCTTAGCCAAAGTTCCTACTTGATCTGTAATGGAAACGGCCATGGATATGCGCCAATATGATTTAAGTTTCTTGTAGTTACAATGAAGGAATCTACATTCGCCTCTAGTTCTCTGAACTACAGAATGCAGATATTATTATTAAGCAATTAATATAAATATCTGTATTTGGTTTGTTTATTATTTATGATTAAAGTTTTCCAAAAAGCCATCTTTGATTCAATACCGAGGGATAAAGTTGAGATTTGCCGCATAGTGTAATAATTCATAATTTTTTGTTTTCATTTAATGAACTTGACATTTAATGTAGTTTTTTAGGATGTCTGGAAGAGTCCCTATTTTAGCCTATTTTTTCACTCTTACAAAACCAAAACCATAAGCTTTGATCATCAAAATCATAACAAATGTAATTACTTTTCACTAAAGCTCAAAAATCTGATGGCAAAAAAACCAGACTGCTCCCTAAAAATATGAAAGAATTGTGCGGAATCATAATGTTCCGACACCGTTCCGAAAAATGAAATGTTTTAAACTATACAAACTATTTTGGATTTCCAAACGTCGTCAAACCAATTTTACTTTTGGGACGAGCGAGAAATCTCTCCGTTTCTAGCTTTAACCCGAAATACAGTCTTTAATTGAGAATTACTCCTTTCAGCATTGGTTCCGATTGTTTAAATTAAAGTTATGTTTCGACAACTGGATACATTCAACATAGGAAAATTAATATTTTGTTATACAGTTAATTCGCGATAAATATTAAATACTGACACCATACTAGACTGTAAGTGTGAAGTCTGTTGATTGTTTTATAAGCTCTAGAATTTAATTGATAAGTATTTTTTTCTAAATCAATATTTATTCTACAGCATAAGCATACAAAACTCAATTAATTTTATCACATTGCATTGCGATAAACTTAACATTTTTATTATTTTTTTTTCTTTACAGTGGCAAAATCAACACCAAAGTCTCCGAGCACGATCTTCATGTGATCTTCAAAGTTATCCCAAAAAAAAAAAGTTAATAAACCGTAAAGAAATACTTGCGCAAAAAAAGGCATATGTAGAATTTAATTTACGCTAAACATAACAATAACAAAATAAATGAACCGACAATATAAAAAATAGAAAGAAAAATAAAATGAAAATACATAAAAATGTCGAATCTTCGAAATAATATTAGATTGCCACAGCTTTTAATATTTGTATTTTTAAAAGAGACTTAAGGCGACAGACAGTGAGACAAAAACAAAATTCGCGTCACACTTAGGCGTATACAGCCTGTAAGATTAAGAATTTAAATTCGGTCACATATAAAAAAAAACCCACACATAAAAAGACACTTTGAAAAACAAACAGAAAACATAATTGAAATCACTTTAAAAAGCTCGAAATATTTAAGAAAAAAAAAATATATATATATATATAATAATAATATAAGAAAGAAAATAAGTGCAAAGTCACTAAACGAAATATACATACGTAAAATATATCAATCAAACATTTCTCTATATAAAATTACAACACCAACCACAAAAATGGATTTAAGCTTAGAACGAGACAGCTCTGCATTGGGCAGCCTATTTCAACAGATCATCAATGATATGAAGGTAAGCTGCAAAGAGAATATAAAATTTAATGTTAACGTTTTGTTAATGTAGATACAAATTATGTACACAGATGGTAAATCAGCTGATCAGTGTTGAAGGCTTGAAGGTTTATTTACTATTTGAAAGGCTGAAAGTAAAAGCGTTATAAGTTCAGAAAAAAGTGGTATAATTTTACTTTAGAGCAAACACAGCACGAAGCAATTTATTGAAAGTGAAATAAGTAAATTAATTGCTGCTATATGCGGAAAATATGCAACAAAATTAGCAACAACAAGAATCAGCTTATTTATGGTAATAGGACACTCAAAAAATTTACGTTGCACAATTGTACTATCCTATATCTAAAATTTTCTTATAGAGGTCAACAACAACATTTTTACAACCATTGTCAAATTATATGATATATGACTTACAGGGTCATATGCTGTGGTGTAGTGGTAGTGCGTTGGACTGCTACGCAGAGTGTCCGATGTTCGAATCTCGGCACAGGCAAAATCAAAAAGTAGAAAAAATAATTTTTCTACACGGCACCACTTCTTGGCAGGCAATGGCAAACATACAAGAGTAAAAATTATCTATGAAAAGCTTTCCACTTCGCCGTTCGGATTCGGCATTAAACATTAGGTCCCTTCCTTCTACATGACTGGACGCGAAAAGCTCGGCCTAGGCCCTGAATGGGCTGTTGTGCCAATAAAAGTAAATTAAGTATGACTTACGGGGTTTATGAGGCTTTGTGAATCTCTTGACTATTTTTACAATTCAGTTAAAGCTAGTGCTATTAAATTAGGTAAAATAAATATTCAAATAATGAAAATCTCAAAAGTTAAGTTGAAGAAAATGTATTTCTGTTAATCGTTTCGGGGGAGAATAGTTTTTGAATTAATTTTACGGTGATCACTGTATGTTAAAATGCGTAACTCAGGAATAAATATATTTCGAATCCTTGTATTTATAAAAAAAATATTTTTAACAATTGGCAAATAGCAGCAATGATAAAAATAAACTTTTGTAGGATATCACCCCAAGTACTAGAAACATTGCCCTGCGCTTCATAAATTCTTCGAAATGATGAAATATTCCCTGAGTTTTCAGCCCTGATTTGAATGTATCTTAGTGACATTTATTGTCTCTCTCCCTCTTTTTCTAAGCTATTTGCCTTTGCCTTATGGGAGTTTGTATACCCCTATTCCTATAATTCGTTCATTCATTCATTTAAGCATAAACAAGTTCCCCATTTCCATGTTCTTCTTCCTCTTAAAATATGTATTTACAACACACAAAATTATCATATGTCCGCATGCGCATTTTAAATCTCCGTCCTTTTTTTCTACATGCATTAGTTTTAATTGAATTGTGTAAATACTTTTTAATTTTCTCCCCTTTTTGTATAAAATTCTTTATTTGTATTAAATTTGTTTACTGTTCCAATGTATTCTATTAAATTTCAGCATTTCCATTCAATAAACACGAGATCTCTGTACTAAATAGAAGAAAATTCATTGACATCTTTACTTTGTCCGACAAGTTTTTATTTGGTTTCTCTCCTCTTTTATGTTTCAACTATAGTACTGATATTTTGTTTATTTTCAATTGATAGCTTTTTTGTGTAAAATAAAATCGATTTAAGAAATAACATATTACACATTTCTAAGTACGATAACGATTTTTGGATAGTGTCTGTAGAAGTACAGGCTGACAATTAATAAGTGTATATTCTTCACACTATAGAAAAGGTATTGTAATTTTTCTGCAATTTCTTTTATTCTTGTATTATTCTACGTAATCGAGAGTACATCTGATTTAATTTTTGTGTGGTCTAGATTTCATTTAGTTATTTATTTTACGATGTCAAATAATCGTTCAGCTATTACAACGATGCACCAGCTAGGCAAACGCAATTGTTCGTTCCTGATCGTCCCGAAAGAGGCAGAAATCATACCGTTAATACTACCAGTAATCGCGAAATCGTTCAAAAGCGGGTGCCGTGTAATTCGACGGTTTCCATGTGAAAAATTGCTCATGAAACTGGCATCAATCGTGAATCAGTTCGACTCAGAGCTAAAAGATTTCACCTACTTCAACGACGGGCCGCAGAAATGGGATGGGAAAAATCGTCATACAGATGAAAAGCTGTTTATTGTTCTACAAGCGCATAATCGTCCAAATGGCAGAAGCTGGTCCACAGAGGCTCCTGGATCATCATTCAATATCGCCAAAATCCGCAATCCCTCATGGCCTGATTTTTGTGGAGCAAGGAATCAAAATTAACCAAGAAGTGTACCGCCGTGAAATTTTGGATGTTGCGACAATAACGATTGGATGTTCCAGCAAGACTCTGCGCCAGCTAACAGAGCCGAAACGACACAAGAATGGTGCAGGGCTCATTTTCCTGATTTTATCATATCTTAAGAATGGCCAACATATTCGCCGGATCTCAATCCGGTGGATTACAGCGTTTGGTCCATGTTAGAGGCCAAGATCTGTGCTAAACGTCATACAAATTTGCAGTCCCTGAAACAGTCGTTGCGTCGTGAGTGGGACGGTGGGAATAACGGTGGAAGAGCGTTTGAAGCTGTGTATTCGTGCCAAGGGTGGTCACTTCGAAACCGGCTAAATATATATTTACTCATGCATTATGATATCTTTTTCTTTGGTCTGTTTTACGTTTTTAAGTGAAATAATTAAATTATGTCCAAAATTGTTCGATACAATTATTAATTATCACCCTGCATTATACTTTTTGTAGACTATAAGAACATTAAACAAAACAAGCTGTAATACTCGAAAGAATTATGAAAAAATTACAAAACGTTTTCTATATAAATACTTTCCTTTTGCCTCTAGGCAAAAGTCTAGTAAGTTTAGCTGAAGCATTCATGAAAAGTAGAATTATATGTGATCATTAATCAAATATTGTTTTCGAGCAATAGACACGTTCCTAGTATATATGAGCTTGTGGAGACAATATGAGAACTATAAAGCGAACGATTTATTACTTCATTCAATAAAAACTTGGTATATTTTAATAAATATGATGGTGATGACTGAGATAAAAGTAGCCAAAGTAACGAGTCTGAACTCGATTATTATTAAATAATTTTTTTTTATACATTCCCATCTTAAAACCTTCGTTGAAAATTGAAACAAGAAATTACACATGGGCAAACAATTTTAAAAGGGTATCAAATAACCAGAAACTTTCTTAACTACTTATACATATGTATATTATGTGCATATGTACGCTTCTGTATTGTTCGGCAGTGCAGTGAGTGAGTCAAGACCTCACATATTGCACTCATATTTACATATTTAAAGAAGAAGAAATAACAACAACAATTAAAATCAAGGTCATTTAGAACTTAAGGAAGGTACGTACATATTTATAAAGTAAGATAAAATAAATATTGCAGGCTAGAAACCAAAATTCTACAATAAAAAAGTTTCAAAATAAACAAATAATTCATATACGAGTGTGGTCGCTGTGGCGTAGTGGTAATGCTTTGGACTGCTACGCAGAGTGTCCGGGGTTCGAATCTCGGCACAGGCAAAATCAAAAAAAAAAAAAAAAAAAAAATAGAAGAAATAATTTTTCTACACGGCACCACCTCTTGGCAGGCAAGAGTAAAAATTGCTATTGAAAAGCTTTTCACTTCGCTGTTCGGATTCGGCATTAAACTGTAGGTCCCTTCCATTCATGTACAAATATAACACGCACAACAAAAAGCTCGGCTTAGGCCCTCTAGGGGCTGTTATGCCATTAAAAGTAAAGTAAAAGTAATATACGAGTGTGCATACAGTACACCACGGTTAAGTACCTCAGCTTAAGATGTCAGCCTTTTGAGGTACCTAAACGGAAAACGTACAAATTACAGGAGATTAAGAGAGAGTTACTTAACCGGGATTTACTGTATACTTACATATACATATGTACCTTAATGTAGAAAGAACAAAACTATAATTATTTTTTTTTTTCAAAATCGAATTGCTTGCAAATTTGCAGTTTATTTTATCAGAATCTGCCAAAAACCGGATAGTGACACAAAAAATTATATTGCCTTGCTGACGATAACGATATGTATACATGGATGTACAATGTACATACTACCTATATATAAGTGAACATATCTTCAAAGAAGAATGTATAGAAACACATCAGCTGTTTCAGTTATGTATTATTGTTTAAACAATAAATCGAAACGCTTTAAATTTTATTACGTACCCACAAACAATTATGAACAATAAAAACTCATTTTCACAGAACTAGAAAAATTAAAAAAGGATCAGTTTCAGACATATATATAAATATTTTCGCATATTCTTGTACAAAAATTAAACAAAGCCCGTTGTATTTTTATTAAAATACTAACTAATTAATGATGAAAAGACAGACTTTTATATACATATGTATAAGTTTAAGGGAAACGACAATTTGATTCATATGCCAACCAGCATTTGGGATTGAGATTCTTTACAGGTCAAATAGAGATAACGAAAGTGTAGATATTGGATCTCCTCACATTCATACTTCTTGACACTCATATATCAAGGCATTCGTAATGGACTTTCTGGTCTCCGAGTGGAAGTGTGGAACTGATCCAAACACGGCTTCTTAACCTAACCTTACCTCGAAATGGTTTTGGTTTCTAGTCGCAAGGATTGGTTTTCATTATGTAAGAGAGAATCCCGCTTGCTCGAAAGCTATAAATTAAATGAAAATGTGGCAACTCTAATGTCATTCGCATTAAGATGGAAAATTAATTTTATATTTGCGGTTAACGAAATGGGTCGATATACTCTGAAACAACGTTGGGATATTCTTAAAACTTATTGCAAAATGATGAATCTTCTACTGAAAGTGTAAGAAAATTACGTTCAAAATTCGGTAGCGCCTTCCACGCAACCTTCAGTCTACACAACCTAAAATACTGTTGATGCTGTTACTAATAATGTGCCAGAAGAACCAACCACATTAACTCGACATTGTTCTCAGTAATTGAACATTTCACGCACTTCTTTGTTGCGAATTTTGCATATAGACCTCTGTATGAAGTCGTACAAAGTTCAATTGGTACAACTGCTGAAGCCACATCACCGCAACGTTTTCGATTCGCTTAATAAGCAAAATTGTCTCATCTGGGGCACAGAAAATACATACGCGGTTGTTGAAAATCCAATGCGCCGTTAACGAGTAACCTTTTGATGTGGTTTTCGGACAGGCATTTTCAGGAATACGAGTAAAATTTGTTACAGTGAATGCCCTACAGCACAATGATAACTAATTATTTTTGGCCTATTTTAGAAGAAATTGACTTAGACAACATTTGGTTCCAAGAGGATGGCGCGCAACAATCGATATTTTGCGTGGGAAGTTTGAAAATGGCGAATGCAAGGCCAGCTGAGGAAGTCATTTGAATGAAATAATGTTCCACAATTAACCGGAAGGATTGTACCTTTGAATAATAAAAATCACATTGGAAAAAAATTAATTAAATTTCTTATTTACACTAAAATCAAATTACAAATTGTAAATGGTTCACTCTGTGTAAACAAAAGGAACAAAGAAACAAAATCGAAATAAAATGGTTTTATCATGTTTTTTTTTGTAAATTTACTCCTCATATGTAATCGCCGCGGAGAACCGTTTTTAGTTGTGAGTTAAACACCCTGTTTTAAAGATTATAGTTGCTTTGTAGCAGCAAACATTTCGCACCATTAATTGATAGTTTTAATGGCGTTATTTGAGTAGTTTCTTATGCTTATGTTATTGCCGTACACAGATCAATTTGCGTTTGTGTTTGATGTAGCCAATTTTAAATACGGCAATATTATGGGTCTAATTAATTGATTCTTCTGACAGCAGTACTGTAGTCGCTGTGGAATAGTTGGCAGTGTGTTGGCAAACTACGTATAGTGTCCGGGGTTTAAATCTCGCCACAGGCAAAATCAAAAAATATAAATAATAATTTTTTTACACGCACCACATCTTGGCAGGCAATCCTTCAAGAGTAAAAATTGCCTATGAAAAGCTTTTCACTTCGGATTCTGCATAAAACTGTTCCACTCATGTTCAAATATAACACACACCATGAGTGGATGCGAAAAGCCTGGCCTAGGCCCTCCATGGGCCGTTGTGTCATTAAAAGAAAAGAACAGAAGACAGCAGTACTGGCTATCAACGTGTGAGCGAAAGTGAGAGACATTGGAAAAAATTAAATAAAACATAGAAAAGTGTACAAGCAATTTTAATTGATTAAAAAATGTTGTTTTCTTTCTTTTGTTTTTCTTTGTGCTCTTTCGCTAATTGTGACCTTTATAGTTTTCTTAATTATACTCGCACTATATCTTACAACTTTTTTCGAAACAAGCATAAGCATACATTTTGTGAACATCTTAAATTTTGAAGAAGCATAAATCTTTAATATTAATCGATAGGGAATTAAAACTCAAATCATAATTAACCCATTAATGAATATCGTTACAATTAGGTAATTGAAGATATTACACATTGTCGCCTGTTTTAGCGTGTGCTGCAACATGTACTTTATCTCCATACATATTTTTATGGATTAAATATCTCGATCAGTGTGCACCAACAGTAGCGAACAGTAGCGCCTGTTGCTGCTGCTGCTGTAAGATCAGATAAAATGCTGACATCCATTCTATACAAAAAGAAATACTTCAAGAAGAAGCATAAAGATTAAATTGTGATATTTTATTGAAGATCTTATTTACTAAGAAGGTAAATGATGCGTCGTTGGCTATTTACGTAAAAATAACTGAAAAATTAATGACTTAATCCCTCTTTCGTTATTTGTGTTGCTCAGATAAATATCGGGTGGATATTCTTTTGTGCCTTGCTGTATGCGTGCATTAATTACTTAGTTTTTATTTAAAGAAAATATTTTTACTAACTTGTTCCCCAGGTGCTTTAGAAACCGACATATTTTTATATGTAAAATCCTTTGTTTGTTGGTAATGAATGTTTTCCGAAACCATAAAAGTGATGGAGTTAAGATTTACACCGTAGGTTTGATTCAAGCTCTTCTGGTCATATGTTACCGTTAAACAATCAAATGAAAAGGCAGTATGTACCAGGTGACAAGTATGAAATGTAATGAAAACTATACGCTCTGTCAAACCAAATCATTGGCGCCATTTCTTCGCATTTAGCTCTGTCAACAATATTCAGTTCATAAACAATCAAGTTTCATACAACAACATTTTCTTTTTTCGCTCGTAAAAATGTAGTATTTCGTACCTACAAACTACGATATGCCAACATCATTGATTTTCTGTTTCCAATTGAAGAAAACTGCTTTGGAACCTCATCGAATGCTTGTGGAAGCTTACGGCCTGCAAGCTCTAGAGAAAACACAGTACAACGAGTGGTTCAATAAGTTTAAAAGTGTAGATTTTGATGTGAGAAACGAAGAACGTGAAAGACCACCGAAAAAGTTTGAAGATGCCGAATTGCAAGCTTTACTCGATGAGGATGATGGTCAAACGGAAGAATAACTTGCAGAACAATTAAATATGACCCAACAATGCATTTCTCAACGTTTAAAAGCCATGGGATTGATTTTGAAGGTGGGAAGATGGGTGCAGCACGAATTGATTGAAAGACAGCAAGAAAATCGAAAAACCAGCTATGAAATGTTGCTCGCCAGGTATAAAAGAAAGTCATATCTTCATCGAATTGTTGCTGGCGATGAAAAATGGATCAATTTCGAGAATCCCAAACGTAAACGATCATATGTTAAGCCCGGTACAGCGGCCAAAACGACAGCAAAGCCAAATCGCTTCGGAAAGAAGACAATGCCTGTGTTTTCTGGGATCAGCTAGGTGTTATCTGGTTTGACCTTCTGAAGCCAGCTCTCATTTTATTAACCTGAGATTTTTGTCAAACATTGCCTGTTATACCAAAATCAACCTATGATGAAACAAATGCCTGCTAAAATCATCAACGTCATGGAGTACGATTACAAAATGATCTACAAACCGACTGATTTTCAAAACAATTACTTGATTTTGGTAATGGTAAGATCAATAGTAGACATCTTCCCATCACAAGATTTTTTTTGAATTTAAATTATCACTGCAAATGTATTCCCCGACATTCATAATAATGATTAGTTAAGTAAAAGAGCTTTTAGCCGCAAAAATGTTGATGTGGACGATATCAATGTTATTATTCAGGACAAGATTGATTCCGAAACGTTTTCCTTCAAATCTATGGATAGTGTTGTCGAAATAAAATTAAGCAGTCAATTGCCCAACACCATATTTTAATTCACTTGATATCCTTGATCTACCACCACATTTATTAAAATTGAAAGTGGGTTCTCCAATAATTTTGCTAAGTAACCTCAACGCTCCAAGACTAGAACCAAGTAATAGTACCAGGTTAGTTGTTGAAAAAATAATGCCCAATGTCATTGAATCTACAATTCTTAAAGGGAATTTTAATGGAGCATATATTTTGCTTCCAAGAATTCCTATGATTTCTACCGTCACACCGGTATAGTTGAAACGATTGCAATTTCCGATTAGGTTGGCGTTTGCCATGACCATAAACAAAACTCAAGGACAATGGTTTGCTGGGAGAATAATGAATCCAAAAACATTGTTCACTCTTTGGCATTACCATAAACATAAAATATTGTTCATTCTTTTACGTTGCAATGAACATTTATTTTGGTTTACACCTATTTTTAATTAATATTAAAATATACACAAAAGATTTTAAGATATGAAAGACCTAACCAAAATAAATACTTCTTTGAAGCCGAGGCCGGGTAATAATAAAAACAATTTGAGACACCTTAGACCCAGGTCTTTTTGGAAAACTTAGGTCCCTAAATGATAGAAGTCTTAAATTTTTGTTAAGGTTTTGCCGGAGTAAAATTTGCGGAAAAATTTTGTTATAAGACAAATTGAGAAATATGAAAAAACTAGTCAGCTCATGGTGTGGATCTTAAGGTTAAATATTAAATATTTTCAATAATAAATATTTTTATGACGTGGTAAAAATGTGCTATGTACCTACATACCATATATGTACCTGCGTATATACTTCCATTCATATGTATATGTATGTCTGTGTGTAACTAAATCTAATTTAAGTTGCTGCATCGCGTAACAAATAAAACTGGCTAAGGGTGGATCGTTTATTGATTTTACGAGTACTATATTGAATAATAAGGGATTTTAAATTTTAATCAATAAGTACGTCATGATTGTGCATTATGGAAACTTACGATTTCTATATGTCCTATGTATTTTCATATCTATACATATGTACATATAAGAATAATACATTAAGTATTAAAAGAAGCTATTTGAATAGCTCCTTCTATTACGAGATTAATTAGATTTAGATTAAATTTTATATTTCTTTATATTAATTTCGAGTTCACTACGAATGACACAGGGTTGCATTTTTCATATTCAACATTGTCAACTTGGCCCAATTTATTTTAATGCTTGGCCTCTTATTTCCTATTTTTTAGTACCTATAAGTACATCAATTTTTATGTTCAAATGTTCCAGTTTGAATATCTTTCTCATGATTTTTATTTGACATCTAACACATGTTCACTATGACATCTAGATTCAAGACAATCTCAACAAATCCCAACATGCCGCATGTGCTTACGTACACAAGCATTCATAATTATACATATGCACCGCTCTTAAAATCATCTTAAATAAATATAAATATTTGGGGCGAATGTAAAACCAAAACGAATTCCTGCAAATAACCACAGACTAAAAAAGGAAAAATGTGTGAAGCAGGTGTTAAATTAAGGAAACCTAAGAAGAAGATTCCGTTTACCTACATACTTATATACAAACTCACAGTTCAGAAAAATAAAATAAATACTAAAGAGATAAGGTAATAACAAGAAGAAAAACAGAAAGTGGAGTATAATGTTGCGGCATTTTTCTGACATGAGATGATTAACATAAGCAACAGCAACCCAAACGAATTGCTGAAGGTAAAATAAATTCTGCTGCTGCTGAATAAAACTATTTTTGTAAAGAAAAAAGGGTAAACGCAAAGATATATTCGTATTTTATGTGTGCTCTACACCCAAAAAAGTGTGGCGTATACACTTGCTGAGAGTATTATTGTTCCCAAATCACAATTTCAAAGTAAATTGGTGTATTTTTGATGCATTAAGATGAATTTGTAAAATAAATGTTCGATGAGTCTCTGAGACTCATTTGCTTACAACTTAAAAATCAAACTGAGGCTTGTGATTTCATCTCTCGGAACAAAGCAAATTTATGTTTCTTCGGATTCAGAAATTTTGCCACATACCCAATTAGAGGAGAGGAGAGGCACAAAGTGAAGCCTACGGGACCCGTGGCAGCTGGATTTCAGTGCAATAATAGACGTTTTCGCTTCAGCTAAAACACAAAAAGTGGATTTGATAGAAAAGAATAAAGCAAAGCAATACATATTGTGTAAAATATATATGTAAATATACTCGCACTCCGTTGTAATTAATATCTGACATTATCGATTTCTTTAGTATTTTTTAAAATTAAGTTTTTGTTAAAAAAAAATTAAAAACGAAGTCTTATGAGTAGAGGCACATTTCGAAAATAAGTGGCCCCTTTCCCCCGAGGCCCATATTTTATGTCCACGGCCCTGCACATACCCATGATTGTAACCATGACATGCGTGTTAGGGTTAACAAACAGGTACAAGCACTCAAGAAGTTGAAGTCCTAGAAAATTCTTACATAAGTACTTATACTCACTGCCTCCACGAGGTTGACGTTCATATTAATATACATAGGTACTAAAGTAAGTTTCCCACTTTGCAGTTTGTGTTGTAACAGAAACTGAGAGCTTCAAATTCATAGTAATGGCTCTAGAAATAGTCAAAAATTAAACTTGGGTCTCAATATGTAGCGTACATGTTATACATCCCTGGTCAAATAACACTACTAAAAGCTGCACTTGTAGCTGTTGCTGATGTTGTATGTGTTGATAGAAAAGAATTATTGCATCTATCCCTTCACTTTGGCCTTCGATGGCAGCATCAGCAGCCATAACATCTAAAATAACCCTAATGTAATTTTCAAATGCTTCAGGTTTTTCTTAGTTCGCCACTTCAACATTTGCAGCACCTTCTGATTGCCATGTCTGTCTGTCCATGCAGTTAATCGATAGCAGCTACGTTAGTTTTAATTTATGTGAAAATTAGTATACTACTGCAGTGGTGTACTGACAAGAGCGATTTTTAAATTATCAAAATTAATTGAAAGAATTTTCTTTTCAGTAAATTATACTTTTTCCTTTACTTAAAGCTTTGAGCTCACGCAATTTAAGAGCAATTTGAAAACACCATTGAAGTTATGCTGCTTGGAGTTGGCGCGACGAATCAGAGCAGAAAAATATAATAGCAGAATAAGTTCGTGCAGCATACAATAAAAAAGTACATATGTGTATATTTTTGTTTGTTTTTGCACCAAGTAACTTGTAGCAGCGAAATTCTAGAATTTTTATTTTATATTATAATTTTTTTTTAAATGTGTAGAAGAAATAACTCAAAGTCTGAAATCTTTTTTTGTACAGACAACTTGAAGTGTTTGTTCTTTTGTCTCTTTTCTGTTCAATCTCTTTCGCTCTCTGTCTTATTGCTGTTAAGAAGCCCTAAAAAGCTTATCTACTACCTAGTGCTATTTCATTCAAGAATTTATTGTTATTGTTGAATTGAAATGTTTCATGTAACTTTAATTCTTAATACACTATGGTTTTTTTATTTTATTTTATAAAAGCTATTTTTTTATGTATGCACTTATCAGAACCAGACCATATCGAATTTGTACTAACATATAATTTTTACGGAAGTAACTAGCTAATTGAATTTTTAATTTATTTCCAGTTAACTAGAATTTATTTCCATTTCTGAGACTAATGCAGTCAATTTTGATTATGCACTAATGAGCAAAAAATAATACTGACCAGGGATAATAAAAGTTACTAGTACCAATGGCAAAGTATTAATGGAAAACAGAAGAAGTTATGAAAAACCAAAATACGGTTAATTCGCTCAAAAATAAACGGTTTCAAAAGCCTCTCTTCTTGAGTTGAGTTGTTGGACTCTTTCCCGCTGATTTCTTTTGAATTATGTCGGCGTAATATTAGTTTGAAATCCCATCGAAATTGCGTCGCCACTAATGCTATACTAAATTGACTAAAGTGTCGGTGTTAATTGATAAATTTTTAAAGTTTTGACGCCATTGGATAATTATTTCTAATGTTAGAATTGTACAATTTCATCGCTAGAGGGTATTACTCATGTGAAGAAATTGTTACAATAAATTTTATTTTTTTTAATACTTGAAACAAAACCATCATTGAACCAGGTAGGGATTTTGAGGCCAAGATATTGATGTTGCTGATGACCTACCAAGGCATGGAGCATAAGTTTCTATCGTGGGTCCAGAGCTATTCTGCGCGATGGTAAAAACAATTCATAAAAAAGAAGAACAGCGATGAAAGTTGTACTGAGGAAAATCTACCGGGGCTAGAAATATCGAAAGCACTTATAGGAATATATACAGTAATGTCTACATATCCTGGTTTTTGAGTCTGTTGAGACATACTGGGATTGAAGGAAATGAAGTGGCTAATGATCTACCAAAGAAAGGAGCACAATTTTCGTGAGTTAAAAAACACTAGAAAAGATTTATAGGAACATAATATAACCAAAAACTCTACAAACAGTAAGTACTCTGTATTTATGCATACTCGTGAAGAGCATCACAGAGACCATGAAATACCAGATATCAAACAGAACTCCATAGAAGTAGGGCAATCGTAATAATTGGAAGTCCATGCAGGGGCACGATATATCTTATGGGCCAAATTTTTGGACGAAATAATATTGCTTTCACATAAATTTTCTATAATTTTGAAACATTTTTAACCAATTCAAACTTTAAATTTGGAGTTACAAGGAAAAATAATTTTATTAATTAGAAAGCCTAAATACCTATTAATATTTAATCAGTATAAAATTTTAAAGTTTCTCAATTTATGAATGATGTCTTCTCGCACTATCTCGTTTGGAATAGGTGTTGGCACAATTCGGAAATGTCGAAACTTTCAGAAAGATTATGGACAATACACCTATGTAAATATGTAATAATATCAATAACTAAGAATTTACGGAATTTTATTTATTTCAAACAACAAAATAGGATATAAATATCATAAGTACAGTAAACCCGGGTTAAGTATCTCTCTCTTAAATGGCATTCCGTTTAAGTGCCTTTAATTTTACTACAAATATCCTTATACACAAATTTCCCCTCTTCCTTCCCGGCTTAAGTACCTCAAAGTACTGACATCTTTAGCTGAGGTACTTAACCGTGACTTACTGTATTTAAAATAGAACGAGGAAATATTGTATGTACTTCTAATTTATACTATATCGAGATTTATTATTCTAAAAGCTTAAAATTTCCATGTCCCAGAAACTTTTGTTATAAATTATAAAGTAAAAAGTTTTGGCCACAAAACTGAAAACAAACAAACAAAATTGCGTAAAATATTACATATAATGACTTTTTAATGTTTTTTTTTTTTTTGTTTTTGTGTCGGTAGTTCATACACAAACAAACTTGGCTGGCAACATATGTGGTGGAACTTTAATTTTTCAGCTTTTAACTATAAATTGGCAAGAAAAAAAAACATTTTCCCACTACTGAAAATTGGAGAAAACTTTGTTATAAGGAAACATCCAAAACATAACCAAGAGAAGTAATTATCGTGATAATAATGATGATATATTCTTGTTAACTGGAAAACACATATGAGTGCTGTGTTTGAAGGAATAACTATGAATGGTGTTCGTAGTTGTGTATACACACAGATAAACACAGATATTTACATATAATTTTATGAAAATCATAAAATGGAAAATTTCAATAATGGCAGCAACAGTATCGCCAAAAGGAAGCCACAAAGGTGTTACCAACAATCAAGCAAACTATTGCAAACACAATACGACATCATCAGCAATACCAGCAGCAGCGACAGTGACAGGAGAAGAAGAGAAAAAGTTTCACTTTTGCGGAAAATTATTTTTTTTTTTTTACTTATATATTTAGTTACTGACTAACTACTTGAGCTAGAAAAGTGGTTAATCGTTTGACTCATGCCACACAAACATCAAGTACCGACGAGTACTTTTATTTTAGTTGTTGTTGTTGCGAACTTGATGCTCAGGCAGCGTATAAATGTACTAAAAACAAAACAGTGAAGTTAACAACCTTTCGATTTTCTTCATATACTTGCACACAAAGTCAGTTATTTTTGAACCTACATACTATTTCTCGCTAAAAAAAATTGTTCACTGTATCTATCCACAGTTAATAATGATCATAATTTTGTGGTATGATCATTATTTTTTGAAAGTTTGAACAGATTTCTGTGATAAACACTTACCGAGATTGTAAGTAAGTAAGGTACAAGCTGTAGAAATAGCAATTTAAATTTGCACACACTTGCTTTTACTATGTATGTAATAATTATAATTTTTTAAGTCTATTACATTAATTATAATTCTCGTCTACCAAACTTAAACTTATTATTCTCATAAATAAAAATTAATTTGCAAAAGTTGGCTTCGTAAATTTAACTAGCTAGTGTTAAATAAATCTGTCCAATCAAATATTAATCAAAGGTAAAGCTAACCCACTCTTTAGGAAGCCAATTTAATAACCGATTTTCAATGATCCCAAACAATATCTCATAAGCTTCATATATTATTTATTTGATGAGTGGTACCAACTTTTTTTTTTGGATGTACTTTAGTATTCCAATCAACAGTTCATTTCCACGTACTTATCGCGCCCTAACTACGAAAGCGGCACATCTTAAATTGAAAAACTTTCAGTAAACGAGAAAGAAATGTTTTTGCTTAACTGTGGATGCATATATAAATTTTTTTTTATTGAAAAAAATATGATTATTTAATGTGATGGCATATTAGTTACCATAAATATATGCTTTTATGCACAAACAAAAACATTTGTAGTAAGGGTGGGAATGTACTCCCATTTCAAATTTTGTGTGTTGCTTAGTGTTTTTTTTAATTTTAAACCACTTTTACCGCACGCGCCTTTGTGCTTCGACGTGCACGGCACCATTTACAATACGCTTTACAATTTTCAAACACAAATTCACTAAATAAATATAAAAGACCATAAATGCTTATGAAGCTTGCACCCAGCAATAGGCCAATTGCGCCACCAAATGAAACAATTAACTGATCCGTGCTAAAGACGACACGACGTTTCAGTGCCATGCGCGGCAAGAAAAGCTTCAGAATGATGGTACTTTCAAATTTGGAGTTTTCCTATGCAGCAAAAAAGAAATTATTTATAAATGTTTTAAAATTATATATTTGTAATTATTACTTACATCAGTTTGTTCGGTGCTCGCTAGCCCGGTATATGCTATTTCCTCGCACAGCGGTACACAATCACATTGTGTGTCAGACCAATTCTTTCTAGCCAAGCACAGCATACCTTTGATATCACATACGGGTGCATTTGGTGCTGCCGCATAAAAGTACGGCTTGCAATTGCACATATCGAGCGCTGTGTTAATGCGACATTCAATGCGACATAGACCGGGACGATAGATCTAAAATATTTATACAAAGTATTTATTATTTGAAAATTGCGATACTTTGTTTCTTTCTTTCATACCCTAAAATATTTCAAGTCATTCTCATCTGAATAACGACATTTTCTATAAGCAATTGGCAAATTTCTTACTTCACTTTCTGCTGTTGTCCAATCGAGCATAAGTTCAATAGTTAAGGAACCATCTGGTTTGCCTTCACGTAATATTGTGCTGCGATGATTTGGTGCAACGATATCGTTTACATTATGTAAATACTAAAATAATATTAATAAAATCAGCCATCGATGTTAATAGCACCGATATATGTACAGTATCAGATTATCAGTCACAATTTTTTGCCAAATACTTAAAGTATCACAAGTAACACTTAAAGTTAGTGGTTAGTTTAGTAGCTGGCGCTGAAATGAGCAAGTGTCTTTATACGGTCACAGTGATTTGTAAGCATCAGCGAGTTGGAAAAAATGTAAATTCAAACGGGTAGTCCTTCACACTAAAGAAGTAAAACTTCTTATGTTTTTCTCCACCTGCTGTATCCCATCGAACATCATCTCGATACACATGGACTTCCCTTACATTTGAAGGGCGTACGGTCAAAACGTTACCAGAAAACGATAGCATTTCTTAATATTTATATGAAAAAATTTTTATATGTGTTATTTTTAAAAAATTAGTCAACATTTTTAAAATATGCCAGTGGCAAAATGTCCCCATAACAACCAAATAAAAAAACCTAATTTCGAAAAAAGTGTTGTACATTTTGACCGCACGCCCTTAACTTCTGTTGTGTTGTTATGAGAGTTTAAAGGATTTTGCAACGGAATTTTTGTTTCGCTGTAAACTTTTTTACTATTTGCAGGTACAGAAACTTTACTTCAGTT
The DNA here is from genome assembly GCA_958295655.1 of Palloptera scutellata. Lineage (NCBI taxonomy): Eukaryota > Metazoa > Arthropoda > Insecta > Diptera > Pallopteridae > Palloptera > Palloptera scutellata. The sequence continues at coordinate 47,642,426 of OY282451.1, forward strand.
TCAGGTTGTTCTTTTATGTCACCGAGACCTTGAGACAAAAGTAGCAGTGATTGGAAAATTTGTGCGTTGGACTGCTGCGCAGAGTGTCCAGGGTTCGAATCCTGGCACAGGCAAAATCAAAAAGTAGAAAAAATTATTTTTCTACACGGCAACAACCTCTTGACAATGGCAAACCTACAAGAGTAAAAATTACTATGAAAAGCTTTTCACTTCGCCGTTCGGATTCGGCATTAAACTATAGGTTCGTTCCATTCATGTACAAATATAACTCGCACAACATGAGTGGATGCGAAAAGCTCGGCCTAGGCCCTCCATGGGCTGTTGTGCCATTAAAAGTACAGTAAGTTTTCGTGTGGACTACATTCAGCTAGAGTATTTGCAAAGATTAATTGATACCTCACAAAAGTTAATAACTAGTAATGCATTGTGCTTTTGATAATTTTTCACTTACTATGAATAATCTACTATCATCATTGAGTTGAGGAAATAATTTTGTATTACATTCGTTCAGAAAACCACAATAAATTACGTCACTTACTTCCAAAGGTTTTCTGTAAATAAATATTAAATAGTGATGGAGGTTTTCAATATTGCTCTATCAAAACTTACAGCTCACCATATGGATTTGTATATTCCGTTAATTGCGAAGTAGTGCGACATAGACCTGCTTCAGTAATTGCTGCAGCATAAAGTTGCTTACGACTTTCGAAATCATAAATGGGTACTTTTTCTGTAGCGGCTGTTGTGGAATTGGGTTTAACTTTAAAACGCGATGGTAAAATTTGTTTACGGATCTGCAACAAAACACTCCAAAATAGATTTTGTATTTAATTATTTTCCAGACTTAAACTTACAGCCAAAAGCGCTTTTATGTATTCAAATTTTTCAAGCGTTGTGTCATTTTCATATGGCATCAAACTGTGCAAAGTATCGAAACGCAATACATTCACAGCACTCAGAAAATCCCAATAGTATTGATATTTTATATCTTTTGGTGTTATGTTCCATAAACTTGAATGATATATTGTAGGTACCTAGTTAAGTCGGCTTCAATGTTTGAGCTTGATATTTGACACACTTACTCTTCGATAACAGCTTGCTGATCATTTTTGTTATAAAAGTTCGAACATAAAGTTATGCCCGCGTATGGAAAATCTTTTTTCCCCCATGTCAATTCGTAGGCATAGACAATCGGATTATCACGGAAGCGTTCCCATTGATTGAAGCAAATGTTTATAGAGAAATATGTTGCCGCAATCATGGCTGCGCCCCAAAACAAACGTTCCGTCCAATGCAGTTCGCCTTTAACCAAATAAGAAATACCATGTATGGATGATTCACGGCAAGTGTTTTTAATGTAATCCTTAAAATGCATTTTGTGATCGTATTGTTATGATTCCCCGAAGAGACTGACACAATTTGATTGCGAACATTTAAATTTGACCACAAAGCAATTGGTATTTTAAATTATAAATTTGCTCTGCTAAAGCCACAACATTAATGGTATTTTGTTGTTTATAAATAATTAATGCTTGTCATGTCATAATTTATCATATGACCATATTTCTAAAAGTTTGATTTTGGTATTGATATGTGTAACAACTAGTTGTATTTAGTAGTTAATTTACATGTCTTCTTTCTTGTGTTACATGCTATTTTTGCTGTTGCATTTAGGACAGCAGTTTTACATAGACAATCGAAAATGGGTTGGCGCCCAACATGGGGTTGAAACCTACAAACTACTGAATGACGATTTTTTTCAAATACTTTTTTGATATGAAAATGAGCTAGCCGGGCATATTGCCTGTCGGGAATCATTCGCCCTCATTTTAACATCCAAATCACAAATACAGCTGCTAACTCCTTTGCACTTTGACTTTAACGTAATATACATGATTATAGAAATACATGAAATAGAAACTGCAAAGCAAACTAGAAGATTTTGAAACTCATCAAAATATGCAAGTATTGTATGTAGGTGTAAATATGTTTTATTCGGTCTAGAATCTAAATATTTGTGAAGAAGATCGTCAAGGCTGAAAATAAAAATAGCAAAAACACACAAATGATTTGCTTCTGTTAAAATTTCTTAACGCGCATGTGAGTAATTCACACATGCCCGGCTAGCTCAGTCGGTAGAGCATGAGACTCTTAATCTCAGGGTCGTGGGTTCGAGCCCCACGTTGGGCGAAATTTATTTTTTATAATTTATAGAAAGGCATTTATATTTTTTACATTAAGATCCACCGAAAAAGTAATGTTTTTCTTTCAAAACAGCAATTCCAAAATAAATTTATTTTTATTTCCTTGGTTCAACATCAAAAAGGAAAAATTTTATTTTCTGAATTTCTAAAAAAAATTTTGAACTTTACCACTAACTCCTTTCATTATCTCTTGAACAGTTGAAGGCACTGACTTTCTTGGCTGATTCTTTCCACTTGAAATTTGATTCTTTACCATAAACCAACAACGCTCAATAGGACGTAACTCTGGGCAATTTGGTGGGTTGCTGCATTCCTTTGAGGCAACAATGACTATACGATTGTACCATTTCAGAACTTTCTTGGTATAATGTGTCGAGGCTAGATCAGGCCAAAATAATACTGCGACAAGACAATTTTTCAAGCACTCGTCTATGTATACTTCTTGATTTATGTACCCAGTGGTAAAAAAATTTTCACTTCTTGTCCCAGAAGTGAATATTACCTGCCAAAACAAACATTTTTTCGGAAATTTGGCATTTGAACTTTTTACAGATTTGGCCTCTCGCTTGGGCTGTGTAAAATTGATATCCAGGCAATTGCTGAAAGTTACCCTTTACGTAGGTTTCATCGTCCATGAGCAGCATTTAATTTATTTCTGACTTCAATTTCCTTCCCTTCTCATTGATCTGGAACTTTTTGCACTTAATATGATTTCAAATTAGCATTTTTTTTTTTTGTTTAAATTTTGGAAATAACATTTTGAAGTTCGTAGTTTGAAAGCAGTATTGCGGTCAAATGCATTTGAACTTCTCTTCAAGTGGGTTTTAACTGAACCAGCAAATTTTTGATTCCACTATAACACATTTTCTGCGGGAGCTTTTAACTCTCTTAACAGATAAGTAGATTCTCTTTATACTTTTTAATGTTTTGTTTTACCGTTCCAATGCTGACATCCTAGGTTTGCAACCTCTTTTTGGGTCCATGAAGAATTTTTTTGTAAAATTTGCAATATATTTTTCCGTCCCTTAAGCTTCGTGTCTGCCACTTCGCTTAAAGAATTTTCTCATATTAAAAATAAAATACCAAAAATTGTTGGACATCTACATACTCTTTTGAAAAAACAAGGCCTACTCTAATCGAATGTACCTATTTAAAATTTTTTTACAAAGAAAAAAGCAAGTTTAAATTTTTTTGTATACGCTCATTGTTTACGCCATTAACTAATTATAAAATATGAATAATCTGTGAACTTATTCATATGTATTTTTATAACATTCGCAAGTAATTTACCAACAAAAAAAACCAATTAGCAAATAGCTAGAAATATAAAACTTTGTAATAAATATCGGCTCATTTCTCTATTTTTTAATATCTAGTTGGAATTAATTGCTTTTTGAAATGGAAGTAGTGTCATTTGTGTTTTTTTTTAACTTGATTTATAGTTTTCCAATCACATAAAATAACAAGTTAACCTTGACTAACCTACTATATTATTTATATTTTTTAACTTAAAACATTCGTATGTATGTATATAAATGGGCGGACCCTCTTGCATAAAAAGAAATGTAAGACTCAATAACTGAATTTGTGAATTCTTCAAGAAAAAGAAAAACCTCATTAAAGACGCTCTTCAAATACTTAACATCAATATGTCAAATCATTTAACATTTTTATTACTTTACATAAATGCGATTAAAAGAGGATACAAAAATTGAGACATTGATGCTAAACACGTGCAATTTTCTAATGTAGCAAAGCAATTTATCACAATATATATTTTTTTGTTTGCTTCAGGTTTTGTTCTCCGTTTTGTAAATCATCATACTACATTGACCCACAATAAGTTCGGTTACATTTTCAGATTGAAATGGCAACGCAAAATTATCACGTGAGATAATTTTTAAGTGAAACTACATTTAGCACACATTTCATGTGGCGACAATCTCCATAAACGATAATAATAGAAGAAATATGATAAATTACTTTATTAATGGAATTGATTTAAATAAAGGAAATCCTGCTGAAAAAATGCAACGAGAGAATACTCGTGTAGTATATTGTATCATTTAAATTATATGTAGAATTTTTTTCCCATTACATGTCCGACACTAGTCAAGTCCACAAGATTGTGATTTTTTCCTAAGATTTTTGTGCTTTGATTTTCATTTTTAAGTTTTTATTTATGATTATTCACCCATTTTAATTTATGCCTGCATGTATACACGACAATGTAGAAAAGGGATGTAACGGGTTATAAATAGTAGTACTTCATGATCCCAAATATTTAATTCTGAAAAAGCCTTTTTGTATTCCACAACAATGTCATGGAAACGACACAAAACGTGATTTTAATCCTTACTTACTTACTGGCACTACAACCGATGATCGGTCTTTACCGCCTCCACAAAGCTTCGCCAGTCACTTCTGCTATGCGCGCGCTGGCGCCAGTTGATAAGGCCAAGTGCAGTCAGGTTGCCCGGCACCTGGTCTTTCCAACGGAGATTAGGACGTTCCCTTCTGCGAGTTCCTCCACCGTGGTTCGAATAAAACACCCTTCTAGCCGGAGCGCTTTCTTCCATTCGCTCAACATGACCCAGCCAGCGAAGCCGCTGGAGTTTTATATGCTTGACTATGTCAGTGTCGGCGTACAGCTCATACAGCTCATAATTCCATCTTATTCGATACACGTCGTCCACGCATACTGGACCGTAGATCTTACGGAGTATCTTCCTCTCGAACGCTCCTAACAGCCTCTTATCATTGATGGTCAATGTCCACGTCTCTGCGCCATACATTAGGACGGGAAGGATGAGGGACTTATAGAGCGTTATTTTCGTCGGTCGAGAGAGGGCTCTACTTCTCAATTGCTTACTGAGCCCGTAGTAACACCTGTTGGCAAGAGTTAGTCTCCGCTTGATCGCAAGGCTGACATTATTGTTGGTGTTTATGCTGGATCCTAGATATACGAATTACTTGACGACTTCAAAAGTGTAGTTGTCAACAGTGACATTTTGTCCAAGACGCCGTGACTCTTTGTTTGTTGACACAAGGTATTTAGTTTTGTCCTCGTTCACCACTAGACCCACACAACGAGACTCCCTTTCCAGGTTGGAGAATGCTGCACTGACTGCTCGAGCGTTTTTGCCAATGATGTCAATATCATCAGCGTATGCTAGCAGCATGACACTCTTGTAGAAGATAGTGCCAGAGATGTCGATGTTCGCAGCTCGAATTATTTTCTCCAGCATAAGGTTAAAGAAGTCGCACGATGGGGAGTCACCTTGTCTGAAACCTCTTTTGGTATCAAATGGTGCGGAGAGGTCTGTCCCAATTTTCACTGCACTTGTGGTGTTGGTCAGTGTCATTTTGCAAAGACGAATGAGCTTTGCAGGGATACCAAAATCAGACATTGCGGCGTACAAGTGATCCCTAATCGTGCTGTCGAAGGCGGCTTTATAATCGACAAATAGATGATGGGTGCCGATCTGTTTTTCTCGGATCTTTTCCAGGAGATTTTGATCCCCCTTTACTAAAAAGAAATCTAATCTTCAAATAAGCAGTAACGCGTCTATAAAATCGATAGATAGATAATGACTGTCAATAACTGTGTCCATGTAAAATCTTTTATTTAGCGGATTCTTTTATTTTCCTCCCTTGATTTGTTCATACGATGATGATGTTTAAGGTCAAGCTCCATAACACTTGTTTCACTATTTCCGATGTTTCACACTTTTCTCGTGTTCGTCGAAAAACGTTGAATCAGTGTGTTTGTATGAAACAAACTCCATGGCTTGCTGTCGAAGAGCACACAACACGTTTGAAAGTTGATCTTCCGCTTTTCTTGCGTTTCAACAGCAAACAGATGTCAAAATTATTACACACAGCAATAATGTGTAAATTACTGTTAAGGAGTTTGATCTTCAGTGTAATGAATCCTGAGACTTAGCTAAGGTGAAGACTCAAATTTTAAATTAATACGCGGCTTACTTAATCTCGACTGAAATTTTCTCTTATTTGCGATTAATTAATCAAATTCTTTTTATTTTATCACCAGTCTCAAGAATAATACGAATAAATTGTTAAAACATTTTTTCAAAATTGTCTCTTTATTTTTGCGTTTTACTAGAAGAAAATCGGATAGAAACTGAGTGACAAAACGCAAACTATGTAAATTCTAAAATGATTCGAAATTTCTCGGAGAGAAATATTCCAAACCCGGAGCCTTAACAAAGTATAAAATTCCCAGAGACATTGGGTGAAAACACCCCATTTGGTAACGCTAAGAGTAAAAATTGCATAAGAAAAACTTGAACTCTCGGATGCGAAAAGCTCTGCCTAGGCATATGGTCTGTTCTGCCATTAGAAGAAGCAGAATATTAATTCGGAAAATTTCATATGGTACATACATATATGAAGTAATATAACTGCGACGCAGAGTTAATGTCAATGTTAAATAATACACAGATTTTAATAAGTTTTAACTCACACATATAAGCTTCGCGTCTCTTGTTTCTGTATATCTGTGCATATTAAGGAATCTCTTTAGAAACTGATGATATGGTAAACTAATTTAGAGCAGAAATATAGCCAAAGCAACACTGTGGCTACATGAATGTTGTAAGGTAGCATTTACATTTTTATATCTAATAATAATATCACACATTTGTATATTGAAAAATCTTTTTAATATCAGTTTTCGAGGGTATCAAAGCAATATCACATATTTTTTCTTTTCATTTTTATGTACAAAAGAAAAAGGCATAGAATAAAAAAAATGTACTCTTGTTTATAAAAACATGATTTCATGATTACCTTGTACTGGATATTTTGCAGCTACAGCAGCAGTTGTTAGTAAAGTTTCCGTTTCCGCTTACTATACTCTAACAGAGGAATTTTATAAATGGTATGCAGGTATTTCAATACATACATATATCCCAGTACTACTTATCTCAGTAGTACCACATAAGTAGTAAATACATACGAGTACATAAATGACTGTCAAGTTATGCCAATCTCCTCTCCACTGCCCGCATCTTCTCTTCACAAAGTTTTATTCCAACAATATTTTAGTACAAGGTTATGCTTTCACTGCTGTTTTAAATGTTAATACACATACTCGTGCATAAATGTTAGGTTTTATATACATATATGTATGTAGGAAATATACCTCAACTGCGAATTGTGTGTTTGTACTCGAAAGCCACAATTTGCTGGTTGCTTACTGGCAGCTAATAATACATAATAAGTAATAACTGGAAAAAAATGCAGAAATATTACGATTTACTCATTTTTTTTAAAAGGAAATGTACAAGGATACAACTTTATTATGTGTTGTTCTACTTCTATGCTTGCAAGCTTAGATCTGAATGTTATCTGCAGTTTTATCTATGGGGATGTCAGCATTTTAATTTAAATCTTATTTTCATTGTTATTTTCTATAGTTGATTTAATAATTAATTTTCTATAGTTGACTTAAAAATTATTATTAGAATTAGAAACATAAATACATAGCTATAGAAGCTATACTTTTAGCAATTTTTTTTATCAATTGTGACATACTTTTTTCTCATTCAACTGGAATGAAACATTCTCATGTTTTTAGTTACAAGTTGATAACTTTTTATTATTTTCACTTTTCACGACTACTTATTTTTTTCGCAAGATTTTATAATTTTTTTCTAATAAAATTGCTGCTGAGAGAAATGCAATAGACTGAAACTAATTGCCAATTGAATTATGGTAAAGTGAATTTTTTATGGTCGCTGCGGCGCAGAGGTAATGCGTTGGACTGCTACGCAGAGTGTTCGGGGTGCGAATCTCGGCACAAGCAGAATCAAAAAGTAGAAAATAGAATTTTTCTACACGCACCACCTCTTGACAGGCAATGGCAAACCTACAAGAGTAAACATTGCCTATGAAAAGCTTTTCACTTCACCGTTCGGATTCGTCATTAACCTGTAGGTCCCTTCCATTCATGTACAAATATAACACGCACAACATGAGTGAATGCGAAAAGATCGGGCTAGGCCCTCCATGGGCTGTTGTGCCATTAAAAGTAAAGTAAAGTAAGAATTTTTTGGGATTTTTGAGTTGTTTCCCTTCTTATGCTTCAAAGATAAGGACTTTTTTTTTAAATACAGTTATGACTAACAATTTTTTTTTATTGAAATAATTAGTGCAGTAATGACAGAGATTACGTGTGTTGATTTTGTTCTTAATATTATTCGGATTAAAAGTTTTTATCTAGATAAAAAATCATGTAATCATTACGAATCAATGCATAATAATATGAAAGTTTAAATCAATCTATCATTCAATACATAATTTTCAATCGTAAATCAACCGACTGCATTTAGTACATATCGCTCGTTTGCTGCAAGAGTGTCATAACTCAAACAATAGAAAGCATTACATAACGGTTATTTCTGTATACCTAACTCGAATTCTTTAGTTATGATATTCTTGCTGCAAACGAGCGATATATGTATAGTAGGTAGATAAATTCTTTTATTTGACAAATAGATTAATACATTTATATATCTTTTATTATTATGTTTTCAGGTAAGAACTCGCTGTCTGGTATTATAAATATTACAAGTTATTGAGTAAGTAGAATGCTTTTGTATTTACATTTTCATTGTGATAGGGTGTAACAATATTAGATTTTAGGTTTAATTGTGAAAACTAAGAAACCTTATCAGCACTTTTTTATGTATTTATTTTCGTTTGAAACTTGCCTAGAAAATTGGATTTAGTTTTCATTGAATTCCAGTCAGAGTTGTCAAAAGGTGCATTATTTCCATGCCAGGTGGGAGATTCAAGAAGTGTTTTTTCATGGATTAGTTTGGGTCGTTAACCACGTAAGTATCTCAGATCGCTAAGTTCACAGATTCTCGCCCTCTTTTTATGGAGAAGTGTGCATGCAGATACACATTTCTCGCTACCTCCTCACTACAGATAAAAGATTGAGAGTAAGTTCGAATTGTGTTCCTCCCTGTTTTCATCTGATACCTTAGTTTGGTAGGAAATGTTTCTTAGCAGAGAAGCGTTTGAGGCAACTTTCAAATGCTTCTTTTATTAAAATATATACAATTTTCTCAAAGGTCTCATTTAAGGTTAAAGTAGACGCCTTCGGTACGCAATAGATTTTCACCCTTGCAATTAATTAAGCGATAGATTATGTAGTAACTATGTATGAAAAGAAACTTTTTCTGGTTTAAAGTGTGAATGAATTTTGTATTTCTTTATTAACGAAAGCTTTTCTATCCAAATATAAAAAAAGCCGACATTACGTAAATGCGATGACAATAAATTTATTGAATAAATACCTAGTCTTGCCGTAAGTTCTGTTACAAGCTTTTCAAAGTAGTAGGCTTTGAAATTTTAAATTTTATGATCCCGTTATTCGCATTTTTTGGTACAATGTTCTATTGCAAAACAAATTCAAATCAGTTTGGTTTCAAATTTTGCGTAATTAATATGGAGTGGGGCAATAACGAAAATCGCATCGCGGTGATTGCATTGCACAAATGCGGAAATAGCTCAAGTCAAATATTCACGTTGCTAAAAAAACTCGAAATATCGCAAATGTTTGTTTATCGTACCATCGATCGTTTCTTGGAATCGTCTGAAGTGGAAGACAGGCTGAAAAGTGGTCGACCTCGCGTTGTTCGTACTAGTGGAGCCATAATAGCTGTGCGGGAGCGGATTCGTCGAAATCCCTTAAGAAAGCAAAAGATCATGGCTAGAGAAATGGATATGTCTTCCAGATCCATGTCACGGCTAATCCGTGATCACCTCCACATGAAGGCCTTTCGCAGGTGCACAGGCCATCTTTTGATGATGTAAGAAGCTTTTGCAGTGGCAAGCAAGAAACGGTCATGAGAATATCCTTTTTACGGTGGAGGAAGTTTTTAATAAGCAAAAGGACAAAATCTATGCGAGAACATCTGAAGAAGCTAAATTTATTGTGCCAGGGTTCAGAGAGGTCATCATCCAACATCCGTTATGGTCTGGTGGGGAGTATCCCATAAAGGCGTCAGTTCCTTGCATTTTTGCGAAAAGGGCGTTAAAACTGGAGCAAAAGTGTACCAACAAGATGTCTTGGAAGGCGTGGTGAAAGACTTGACAATAACTCTCTTTAATGGAGAACATTGGGTCTTTCAACAAGACTCTGCACCGGCACACAAAGCCAAAACAACTCACGAGTGGCTACGTCAAAATATTCCAGCCTTTATTAGTGCTGAAGATTGGCCCTCGGGAAGCACAGATTTGAATCCCCTTGATTACAAATTGTGGTCAAAGCTAGAGGGTGTGGTCTGCAAAGTTCGCCACCGAAATTTGGAGAGTCTTAAGAAAGCTCTTATTTCAGCAGCGTCATCAATACCCATCGAAACCATACGTGCCGCTATAGCCCAATGGCCTGATCGTCTAAAGGCGTGCATTAAAGCGAGAGGCGACCATTTTGAATAAGATGTTGATTTTCAGAAACACTACTTATAATTTAATAACAAAATAAAAATTAACACAAACAAACTCTTTTCTTTAATTTTTACACTATATTCAAATTGTAACAGAACTTATGGCAGGACTAGGTACATTTTATATGTAAATTTTAAAAATTTATATGCATCTTGTGAGTTATTACGTAATGGAGTAGCATCAGCCACCTCACGTACATATTAATAAATGCACACAGTTAATGTATGTACTTATAAATAAAACGTAATCAGAGTTGGATTTATTTATTACCCACTACTTTAGTGAACGTCAACGTCAATTACACAGAATAAAATAAAAATCCTTAAGTATGCAATTGTAATCAGGCATAAATTTCAAATGCATTTACTATTTGAGAATTGAATTTTGTAACCATGTAGAATAATAATAAATATTTAATATATTAAAACAAAATATTTTAAATTCTGTAGCAAACAGATGTAAAATGAGTCTCCTATGCATGCGGAAGTATTTTTACGCTGTTAATGTGTGATAATTTCTTGTTCCCCCTGCTATAATTTGAGAGACGAAGAACAACGTTCCAAAACCGTTAACCATTAACTAGCCAATTTGATGGAAAGTATTTGTGGCTAAATTAGATTCAGCAAAATAAAAGAGTGAAAATAAAGTGACATTAAAAAGATCTCACAATTATCTTTCATATGGTATGTACCTACTTATCGTACATACGTAGCACAGTGGCAATATTATGTATATTACTTTGCTTTATTGTTTAAATTAATTTGCTTTTCCTAACTGGGAACATATTCACGGCAAGAAGTCGCGACATCATTGTCAGTTAATTAGTTTAATGAATATGACGACAACATGAAAAAGCATTTAAGTACATGCAATGTCATTTTAATGAATTTAAAAAAAGTTTAGGAGTAATGAAAATAGGGTAATGATGCTTTTTTCGTTTTCAAATATTCCCCATCTATGACCTGATCTTAGCTGAAATTTTTGTTTATTTTTAGTCAGATATTATTTCATTCCTTCTAGTTTACGGCGGTGAGATTTTTGCAACTTTCTTATTGTTAGTGCTAGCCGAAGTATTTGACTTTCCATTCACCGCACTGTGGTCCAGATAACATTTTTTTTTGGCATAAAGTCGTAGAAGTGAGATATTCGTTTGAATCTTTGCACATATACTTTTGGTACTATAGATATGATAATATAGCAAAATGGTTGAAATCGAGTAATAGCCACGTCCACAAATCATATACGGAAAAATTGGAAATAAATAAAACATAAAAATATTATAGAAAAACTGAAATTTTATGTGTAGATTTATTTACTGGTTAGATTTAACTGTTAAATAGCTAATAGTATATAAAAGCAGTTAAATTATATATAAATACACATATGTATTTACAAAAGTTTTTAATAAACTTATAAACTAATACCCAGATTGATGTTTTTAATAAACTGACATTATCATGTTTCTTTGAATTAACTTAACTTTATTTTTTCAGTGTTATTATTATTTTCACATTATTCTATAGTATTATTATTTAATATAAGTAAAGTATTTATATAAAGTTAAACTTTACAGCTATTCAAAATCATCTACATCTAAGTCAAACGAGTACATTTCCAAGTCAGCTTGCGACTCCTCAGTGTCTGTACTATATGGTTCAGTATCAGATAGAATATCATTTTGTGTAAAATGTACCTGACTATGAGCATATACCTATTTTGGTTCTTCTTAAAGCGCTATAACATCATGCGGTAGTTTCTCTTTTTTTTCGACATTTTTTGTAGCAGAGAAACAGAAGGTGGAAAGTAGTGGGTCTGAAGAATCCATTGCTCGATTGAAAACATATTTCGATTATTTTTTCTTGCAATTTTTTTGTACAATTTATTTGGAGCTTCTGAAGCGTTTTCGCAAAAGAACCAACCGGAAGTAAAAACTTTGACGTTATTTGTGAACCATGGTCCAAAATTTTATGAATTATTGCTGACATTGGATATCAACTATACAAAAGCATATACAACAAAGCCGTTTTTTCGCAAAAGCTATCAAATTTTAAATGTATTTATAGGATATTCGCAAGAAATAGAAATCAATATAATATTAAAATTATGCAAAATTTCCATATCTATATTTGCGTTATTGAAGAAAATAATTCTACATTTCTGTCCTCTGTCCTGTCGTTCCGTCAAAGCCATAACTGCTTATTAAAACGACATTTTTTATATCTTCGAACTGATCCAGAACATAATTCTGCATCAACAGAATTCTCTTAGCTGTATGATCTAAGAGATTCTGTAAAGGAGCTTCGGCCAAAGATTCCGATACATTTACTCCATCAGGTCGACAAAGTAACTTACATTTAACTATTTCATTATAGCTCATATATATATCACAGTTTCTTTCTTTATTTAGCAACCTCATATTGGTATATTGCCTTTTACTTAAATCGTTTTCAATTAAAAATGCTAAGGCTTCTTCAGGAGTAAGCGGCACTGGTTTACTTAAATGCAAAATCTGTTTCATCTGATTTTTTGGCTCCAATTGAAGTTACATGAACCATTAGATCAACATTATGATTTTTGCTACGAGGAGAGATCAGTTGCTAATTTTCTTTTTAGGCGGTCTTTTGCCTCTGCATAGCTTAGTTTGGGTTTTCCCATTTTACTTGTACATGGCTGTTCATAATGTTTCATTAATTCTTATTACAGCGTTAGCTGAAACCCACTGATGGTATTTCTCTTGGAATCTGGTCATCATTCTATAACAATTCGCTAATTTATGGATGATATAGCCACACAAATTTCGAATTTTTTTTTTAATTTCTTTCTTTTCAATACTATTGTTTTGAAGAACGCAATTGAATACAGTATCCGAATTACGATTGCTTTCTACCCAAACTTTAAGAATTTCTTCGTGTTGAAATACGAATGTTTCTGAAAATATCGGATATTTCAAATTAGGGCAAAAGTTGCACATACCACTTTAAAGTACACATTATCACCTTTCACCGGATATACAAATATGAACATTCCGGAACAATCTACATAACTTTTACTCCACGGAAAACAAACACATTTAAAATATTTTTGCAGAAAAGGTACTTACACAAATCTTGTAATTATAAATACAATATACAAAAAAAAAAAGACAAAGTGTTTCACATTTTGCTTATTTACATACATTGATTTGTGTTATCCATTACAAACTTTATAAGTTTTAAGCAATTTGTTGATAAGAAAACGATTATTGCTTATCACTTGTTGACACAGCTGCTTACAATAATATTGACAATTTTAGACGCCACATTTGACAGCTCGTATAAAAAACGGTGTTGCCAGGAAAGGATGTTTTTTTTTTTTTTAATTAAATTATAATCTCTGAATCTTTCTAAATAAACGTGTATACATATTTTATGAAAACCTTATGGACTTTATGCCAAAAAAAATTACCATCTGGACCATTAAGCTTTGTAATGAAATTTTGTTTTCACCTTCTTTGCAAATTCATCTACCATTTTAGTCTTGCAATATCTACTGTCCTATTCTATTGTACAAGTACTTGTATATATTTCCAGACAATTCAAACAAAACAGCTCACTACTCTTTTTTGCAAAGAATATTGTGCATATTTGAAATTGAATTGTGCTGTGAGTGCGATGCTGCAGCCTGTGTGTACTAGTGATACTATGTGCACTGATACGAGTTCAAATCTCGCGATTAGACGTTTTCAACTTTTCAAATTACTTATTTATTAACAAAATTTTCGATCGGTAATAGTTTATAAAAATTTTTTACTTAATTTCTCCTAATCTGTTTTTTAATTATTATATTTTGTAATCTTTTTTTTGTATAACAGCTTCTTCTTTTTCTTCCTCTTCTTTTCATTTGACTAAATTGTTAATAAGACGATTAAAGTAAAATTGTTCACGTGTCATTATTTAATTTTAGCTTTCGTCTACACTCGCAATTATGCTAATTTATGATGATTGTTTGTTAACCCAGCAAAAGAAAACAAAAAAATGAATATAAGTAACAGTCTCTTCAGAATTTTCACTTTTTATTCTGTTTGTTTGTTTTATTCGCAATCCCAATTTTTTTCAATCATTTTCAATTGAATTGAATGAGCTTTCAATGTCATACGAATACAATCAACTTTAAGAATTTTATTTGTAAAAAGGAAAAATCCTATTAAAGCTAAAAAAAAGAATGAACTAAAGTATCACAGTACAAATTTTACTAAAATTAAGTAGGAAAGCAAACAATTTGTTTTAATTTATGCGGCAATTTTCTTCTTTTTTTCTGGTGGTTAAAACTGTGAAACGATATATCATTTTATCAAATGCAATGATCAATTCAAAATATTAATACTAAATAAGAGAATTAAGCCGAATTATTTATCAGTTGTATTGTGGGAATCACGCCAGATTTGCAGTGGTTTGGTTATTCGAATTTGTTTGCATTACAACTGTAGACTGCTGTTATCTTTTTCAAGGTGACATTGATCTATTGCAAGTCGTTTTTTGTGATCAAACCAACGCGGAGGCCTATTTGTTCTATATGTACAATAATTTCCTTATTTCCCATATTTACATCTATAGCTGACTTCTTATCTCTTAACAGACCTTCTCTAACATTGAAGTAACCTTGGGTCAATTAACTTCGTAGTACGACTGAAATCAATCAATTTTTCTGAACGATTGGGATTGACATTTTTAATTCTCATTGTTGATTTCTGATTTTACTCATAAAAGTATTTAAAGTTTTATGTTTTGTTTTTTAGTTCCAATTTATTGTGATTTGAGATTTTATTGTTTTTCATAAGTGATTTTATTGATAATTTTAAATATCTTCCTGCTGACAGTCTTAGCTTATCCATGAAGACACTAAATGTAGGTTCTTACAGATAGGAACTGAATTAGATTTATTTCTCTTTTTATTCCTTCACCTGAATATAAATCTTGAATATAAGAAACCATTATAATTTGCAATGTTAAAAAAGGATAAAAACAAAACCAAAAATATCCTTAATAGGTAAAGTTCAGTAAAGTTCCTCTTGTTATACTGCTTCAATAAATTTTTTAAGAAGAAAATAATAGAAAACAAAATAGGAACTAATTGAAATATTGTGCTAGTAAAAGTGTGGGAAGTTTATATAGCTAACACACTCAAACTAATAATAATTGATAATAATAATAAAAACACCCACATTTTTAAAAACATCAAAAATAAAAACAAAATACCAAAGTCGTTAGTAAAAAATTCAACAGTTGCGCTTACATCGACCATTAGCGGCTTCCTTTGCTTTCAAAAGACAAAACACTTGGAAGACAGAATTTTTCTTATGGCTATGCTTTGATTAATTTATACAATAGTATGTATTTTTTTTTTGTTTGGTATCGAACTTAATGTAAAGTAGGTGAATTAGTTTATGTGTAATAATTTTGAATTAAACCTCAATTAAAACAGCTTGTTCTTAATTAGAAGTAGAAATAAACAAAATATTTTTTAAGTAATTCAGAAAAATCCCTAAAATAAATTCCATGGGCTGTTACGCCATTAAAGAAAGGAGACCAATATCGGCTCCTTCTCCGCTGACTTGCCGAGATGTCGGAAAACGATATCGTTCGGATATCCGTCCGAACGCTATTGAAACTCGGCGTGAATCGTTAAACGATATCGAACATAATGTCGTTATGTAACTCAAATTTGGTCTGACTTTCTTAAACGATTTCGGAGCAGCTATTTGTTCCGGTATCATTAAGTGATTATTTTTATTGAATCAAATCAGCTTTACACATTTGCTGCCACTGTAACTGTTCTCTTAGCTAAGGGGTAATTTTTTTTATTAAATTTTAGCATCTTTGCTCATATATATTTATAAATTTGAACCGAAATCAGTCAGACATCTGTGCACTGAAGGTCGGGCTTCCGAAATGAAGTTGAGAGTGGACCGCCACAGCTGAAACTGTATGTATTTAGTACTTTTTCGCACCTGCTATATCTTAAAAGAATAATAACTAAGAATTAGGATCACAATACTAGTACGATCACCTACTAGCGATCCGAAGGATTTCCAAAACATGATTTTAGAAAAGTTTTACACAAATAACTGATCCCTAAAAGTTATCTGATCTTTGTGATATATGAGGTAAATATTAAACATCTATATCATGCACAGATATTGATTTTCTTAGTAATAATAATCTCTAGTAGAGTGCCGAAATCAGACTTACATTCATATGTACATACATGTTTATGCTGGAATAAGCGTCATCAATTTTATACATCCGTCGGCTCAGTTAAAATTTATTAACTTGTTATTTAACCCATTTTGAACATCTGTACGATTTTTCGTACAGCATCTTTTAAAATTCGGGAAAAACACATTTAGAAACTTTACCCAAATGTAATCAACATATGCTGGCTGCCTTTACAGAACTTAAAATTTTTAGTTAAGATTATAAATTGTAAGATTAATAAATTGTAATAATAATAATAATATTTTTGAAGATTATGCTAAAGAGTTGAAGTACTTTTGACTTAACTAGGAATAACTTAGGAATAAAATAACCTTCATATTTAAATTGATAAAAACAAAAATGAAATTATTTTCTATACAACAACAAAATGCAAGCAACCCGAGAATCAGCGCGATTTATATAATTCTTTTGGGCTCCTAAATACCCAATGAAATTGATTTATTTTTGCAAAATTTATAATAAAACGAAATATGTATTTTAATTTGTTTTTATTTTTATTTTTTTTAAATAATTATTTACTATATGATTTATGTACAGAGTAATTAACCACATAATTCCGGGATTCCTGAAGGTGAGTTGTACTCATTCTATTCCCCTATCAAAACTTCTTGCGTTTTTAGAATAACATATAAAATTTTTTTTGGAAAATTCTCCTAAGTTTCTTTTGAAACTTTACCTCTTTACCTCTTACTTACTAAAAATTTAATTCTTCTTCCTCTGAGTGAGAAGAACAAAACTGAAACCTATAAACGGAGTGTTGCGAGAAAATATTTCTTCTAATTCAGAATTCTTCTTTTTCTTTTAGTGGCACAACAGCCCATGGAAGGCCTGAAACGTGCTTTTCGCAAAATAGATTGTTTTTTAATTTTAACAAGTTTTTTTTACAATTGGGTAAAACATTTGCAATTTTGTATTACTTTAAATTTTAAAACTTAACTTAACTGATGAACTATGGCAAAATCTAAGTAAATCAATGAAAAGCGATTTTAGTTTTGTTTTTTAGTCATAAAATATTTCACCTAGATATTATACATTTCTACAATATTCGCTTTGTAAAATTACAATATTATTCGCCGAATGAAAAGCAACCAGTACCTCATGTTTGAAAATATATAAAGAAACGAATTCAATTGCAATTACAAAAAATACATTATAAAACTTGTGCTCGTAACAACATAACCTAAAAGTCAATGTAGGACGCTGTACTTGTTTGCGTGTTAGTAAGATTTTAAGCACATATAACGATCAAACAAAACAACAGCAGTGCAACAACATTTGCCATGAATATTGAAGAAAATTATATGAAACAACAAATGCAACCACGATGGTGAAGAGTAGTCAATAGAAAAATTTTCAATGTGAATGAATGAATGAATGAAAGAAATACAGAAAGACAGAAAGATAGAAAGAAAAACCAAACCGGCTAAGAAAAAGTTTATGTTGGTTAGTCGCAATTGTAGTTGTTGCTGTTGGGAAAACAAAACCTACTGCTGGTGCTGCTGTAACCAACGAACGAACCAACAAATTCGAAACGCAAATTCGTGTAGGATGTTAGTAGGCTATTGGAAAGAAAGAAAAATCGCTAGTGATTAAAAGAGCAACAAGAAATAAGTAAGCAACCAACAGCATTGTCCCAGAGAGTGTGTGAATTTTCCAGTTTTTAGCAATTTATTTGTATATAAATTTTAATTTTCTTTTTTGCATTTACATAAATACATATATGTATGTATGGTATTTATACATACATAATACCACTGTTTTTTCAATACTTACTACATATTGTATAGGTAGCAACAACGACGTCAACTGATTTGACTTATCAGAAAAACAAGTATCTATTAATACCTGCAAACTTCAGTCGGTCTAATCCGACTTCTTTGAGCTGTGTACTGTGTGCATGCCAATGAACATTTCAACAATATACACTTGTTACCACTTGCATTAGCTGTTATGAATTAAGAAGCTAAACAGCAAATTGGGGAATGGGAAAGTCGGTGCAAATGTACACCAGTCAAACCATCTAGGACGCATACTTTCAAATCGAATTCAAACAGGGATGGGTTTATCAATTAGAAGATCTTAACGAAGCGTAGAAGAGATAATTCAAATAGATAAAATTTCCCCATTATTTTTGGACAACAAAGCTATGGTCAATTGAAGATTTGAACTCATTAATAATAAAATTTAAATCAAAGTTCAGTTACTGGTTAAAGAAATTGTGGTAAACGAAAGAATGACAATAACCATACTATCAAGAATGAAATTAATTCAAAATATATTTGTTCGCGATCCAAGAACTGAGCCTGTGATCCTCGGAGTGTAGCACTCCACATGCTCATTGCGATCACCCAGCAATTTAGCGAACTTTTGTTCTATGTGCATACATATATAAATCTTGTGTTAAAGTCAAAAGTTATTTGTGTGTGGAAGAACATCAATTGCATAGACCTAACACTGTTCAATATATCGATCCCTGATCGCCAAATGTATACACCGAAAGAAAATTGTATAGTAGAAAGTTTTTTGTATGGCTTTTCGTATGAGGCTATAATTGTTTGAGCAACGAAACTTCTGGTGCCAAAGTCAAAATTTTGATTAAAAAAAAAGTTTTTTAAAAATAGTGCTGACGATAATTTTGCAATTAGAAACCGTTTCTATTTTTTCAAATTCTCAAAAAATATATCTATATAAAAATGTACCATGCATCCAAAGATGACAATAAAAGAAATTTGTATAGCCTCGTGTTCTTGGTGGCTATGTTTTCAAGAAGCTGAATGTGTGCCATTGCTTCCTTCCAGCAAAGGAAAATTCAGCTTCCTTACAAACTCGAATGTCGTAAAGTCGGCACAGAAAAACATTTCCCATATGCAAAGTTTATTTCCTACCGTTTGTTTCTTGGTTCTTCTTGAGTGTAAATCCCATTAGATTCCAACGGTTATGGGCCATTTCTATATGTACATATGTGTTTTTCTTTTATAGTATGTGCATTAGCATGATTGCTAATCTCAGCAATATTAGTCGTAGTTGAATGCTGGTAATAATAACTGTCGTCTTTCTGTTTGTTATTGTCTTGTTTTGTTGTTGGTGCTATTACAGAAGATTAAGCATGCATCATCTACTAAGTCTATGTACTACACATAATCGTCGTAGATACTACATATTATTTACCAGATGTAGACAATTAGCTGGTAATACTCGTGGCTGCTTATACAGTATACCAACCAACTACAGTATGTTATGTAATTCGCTTAAGTGAATATCACCCTCAACTTGCGTGTGCCTTTGTTCATATGTACCCACGATTACCATAAATATGACAATATGATGGCACCCGTGTAATATTTTCTTCTCATTAAAATTGCGCAAGTATCTTTTTCTTTCATTGTTTTTTGCATTATTTTTATAGTATATGATAAATTGTGATATCTTGAGACATCAATTAACTACTGCAAAATACACTTGAATATACTCGTTGTTACACTGTATTTTAATTCTCAGTTTATCAGCATTTTTCCTCTTCCAACTTGTATTTCTTGTCAGATACTTTAACTGTCATTGAAGTTAGTTCTGTTTGTATTTCTTTTCAGTTTTTTTTGTTGTATGCATTTTATTTGTTCGTGAGAAATGCTGCAATTTTCTCTGTGTGGACATTAAGTATCTATAATCAACTCAATTACAGGTTTTTCTTAAATTCGAGCAACATTTAAACATAATTAAAGCAGTCTATTCCACACATTCGAATGACATGCAAATGACAAGTTAAAGCGCTTTATTTGATCTTACTACAATGTATTTATAAACTTGAATCTTAGTGTTACGTTCAGTGAAATAGAATAATAAGTTCGATGCCAAGGAATTGTATTTTCCTTCTACTTCTTTGCTAAAGAGTTAAAGGACACTTTACGGTATAGTGCCTAAATAGTATTAGTTTTTTTAATCTTACTGCAAACGGTCTTGATTTAATGGAGCTGCTTTTTTCTTTGATGATGGCTACGATCAAGGCTGGGTTTTGATTGTGTCATAACACCGTCTCTTACACGAGAATTGAGTAAGGAAACGCTTACCTTTTCGATTCTAGAAATAACATAAGTAAGCACGTCATTGGGGTTAATGTTATACTAATGGCTCCATAAATATGTATGTGTGTAAATTGACAAAGAATTTTTCTTAATGGCACAGCAGTCCATGGACGGCAGAGGCTAAGCTTTTCGCATACATTCATGTTGTGCATTATTTATACAGGAATGAAAGGTACCTACAGTTTTATGCGGAATCTGATCGGTGAAGTGAAAAGCTTCTTAGGCAATTTATACTCTTGAAGGTTCCCCATAGTCTAAGTAGAGTAATCACCTTCGATTGAGGACTGTACTGAAACTCGAACACTGTCACTCTGCGTAGCGCTGCAGCACACTACAAACTACTCCACGGTTACCACAAGTTCACGAAGTCTTCAGCTTTAATTAAGCGGGAGCCAAAGAATAAAATATGGTTTAGTTCGATTTTTGTATGTATGTAGGTGCTCAGTGATTAAAAAAATAATATTTAATCCTTTCTTGTATATTTGAATTGTACTATTTTTGGAGAGCGTTCACTTATTATTTGAATCATGATCTGCGTACTCAGAAATGTCTTCATTTTCTTATTCGGTTTATTGTGATTCCCATATGCTCAATATAAACGGGTATAGTTACGATATTCACAAGTAAATGTGTAAATGTGCAAAAAGCATAACAATTTTTATAAGGCAAAAAAAAAAAATCTATAATTATAACTTGAAATTTAATACAATTTTACAATACTCTCGAAGTGCTCGTTCGTACTTAGTTAGCGAAATGGATTGGCAACTTCTGTGTTACAACTGTGAAATATGTAGTGGTAACAATATTGCAAAATTACAATGCACAGCAATCAACGAAACATTGCGCAGTCTACTATGTAGATAGGTACCAACCTTATACAGTAGGAGAGAAAAAAAGAAGGAAACCCCAAACCAACCAGTATACAGAAAGGTCTTTAAACCTGAGCGGCTGATTGTTGTCAGCACTTTAATACAACCTACAATAAAATTAAGGCAAAAACAGCATAACACGAAAGAAAACAGAATGTTCACGGTATCAGTGGAAAATAATACTTTTGTACAAAAAAAATATTTAAAAAAAAATAAATAAAAGAAAGAAGTAAAGAAAAGCAATTCAAAACAACAACTAACATAATGCATTCAAAGTATTGTTTAAGTACCCGTAATACGGTTATGAGGATATGGTAAGATATAGGGTATTATTTTACAAACATTAGACTTGGTATGGCGCGTGCCGATACATTTTATTGCTATAGCTGCTGTGTTAAGGCCTAATATCAAAAGTCGCCCAAGCTAAGCTTAACCTTTAGTTCCCAAATTTTTGATTGAGCTAAAAAAAATTATAATAAGTAGATAAATATCGATGTAAAAATAACTATACTGTTCTCGAAAAATTTAAAAACAAAAAATAATCGATTTACGAAATCGGAATCCTCACAGCATTTGTGGTTGTTTTAGCCTGTTAACAATTTTTTTTTATGATTTCTTTTTATGATTAAACATTTTCTATATGTATGTTACTCATCTTAGTTAGTCTTAGACTGTTTTATATACCGTTAGTATCACAGACAGGAAGTATTTTATTTATTTATTTATATTTGTAAACAAAATTCTCAACCTCAATCTAAATAATAAGTTTTTCAGATTTTCGAATAATTTTGACTTTGATTGTTTCCAGCGGATATAATACATATCGCAGCCCATGGCCGAGCAATATTATGAAAGTTTAGGGAGTTCACTATACGATATGATAAGGTGTACCTCCAAACTACTGTTCTGGTGGTTAATACACTCGTTTTGGTGACGGCTGTCTAGAGGGTTATGTCTTGAAAACAAATAAATAATCTAATAAGTATTTGTGCTTAAAAAGTGATTGGTGGTCTCTTTACCACAACCAGCACCGGTACCACCTGGAGCAAACAAAAAGGAAACCTCATACACTCGGAAGAGCGAGAATGATTGCCATAGTACGGCAAATTAAAAATGCAACTCCTGTGCACGTAGTATTAGTCAATTAATTTATTTATTTATCTTTTTTGTTTTTAGCTCAATCAAATGTCATTCAGTCAATTCGTCGCTAAAGTTGTGGCATAATTATTTTTTGCTCTTTATTTGTTGTAAGAATTGCATTGAACATTTTTGCAATTAAACAAAATATTCTCATATATTTTTTTTATATTCATAATTTAATTAGTTAACGAGTAAATTCTTTGAGCCTGAGTTGTGTTTTCATTCATTAATTCCGATAATTTGCAATGTGATAATGTTGATTTTACTTTATTTAAACTGTGATATTTGTATACCCAATAATAAGTATAATTAGGTTTAAGTCAACACGCAGTTAACTCAGTTCAGATCTATGCCGATGGATTCAGCTTTAAGATAAATTACTATATTACAGGTTAGAGGTTATGAAAACAAATCAATCTCATCTAATTTTAATCTACTAAAGCCTTTTTGTGGAATAAATTCCGGAAAAATAAATTTATAATAAAATAATAAATAATGTATATAAGGTCCCCAAAAACTGATATAAAACTTCTATATTTTCCATTTTTCTGCTTATTTAATGGCATAACAGCCCTTAACAGCATCATTTACAACACACCGTTTTTTTTTCTAATACGAAATCTCTCGACGGTTTCTAATAGCACTAGGGCTTAATATTATTAATAAAGGTTTTTCGCTACTTTGGATCAAATAAGCGATGTTTCAAGGTCAAAGTTTGTAAATATTGCTTAAAATATACTTACTTAACAGTAATATTCAGTAGACCTAGTGCTACCCGAAACTAGTTGAGAATTTTGGATTCATGTTTTTGGTGTCACACAGTGTTATTAAATGGAATTTAATACAAATACTTTCAGAGTTCGCTAAGTTTGATCTCAGTAAATCAAATTAAAGAAATCTCACTCTTCTAAATTGTTTTATGTTTTTTCTTTTTTATATAAGTATATTACAGTCAACAAACGGGGTGTACCCCTATGAATGCAGAGCATTGTGTTGATTGGAAGAAAGATTGATAGGTGGGAGGATGATTGCAATCACAGGACACTGATAAAGAGATAGACAGCCATTAAGACAAGTGTTATGCCTTTACCACAATTAACTTCAGTTTATCAATGTCGACTATGATTCTATGTAGCGACGTCGAAAGGGATAGGAATTACAAGGAAAATGTACCGTTTCCTGCCACGAGGTGGTGCTGTGTAGAAAAATTGTTTTGTTTTTTGTTGTTGCTATTTTTTACATAGAAATTTCAAAAGATTAAACTTTAATCAGTTTAAAATACTCAAACTGAGAGACATTACCAGCGCTCTTGTTGAAAAGCTAAAGCTAATGGATAGTTAATGGATTAATAAAGCATTTAAAAGTTCGCTTTAATAATAATTTTTTTTTTTTTTTTTTTTGTGCATACTTAGTGTTTGTACTTAGTTTGCAGAATATATTAAACGGTATGTCGTACATAGTCTGCTTTAATCAAATTACTGTTATAACTATGTAGAACAATGAGGGCGGCATGCACTGGGAGAAACTTTTGTTGAGTATTTTTCCAAATTTCCCCAAAATTCAAGGGTTTATTTCAGAAATATATTTTTTCGAAATCCATCACAAATTATTCTACATTTATTATTTATTATATTACTTATGGTACATATTTAGTAAGGGTTGCAATACGGATCGCTTTCTCAAAACTATTTGATTTAATTAGACCAGTAATTAGTACATATAAAAAGGGACTTGAATTATTTTCTTCTTCAGTATTTTGAAACTGCTTCATTTGTAAAGGGTGTTTTTTCTAGAAGTGTGGTTTTCAATCTGGCAATACTTTTTTGGGAGTTGGTCTTTTTGACAGCTGTCACTTGATTTATGCTCAGTTTGGTTTGCCAATTCATAATAGACTTACGCCTGAACAATGTTTGCAAATTATTGAAATTTATTATCAAAATTCGTGCTCTGTGAAAAATGTGTGTTATCGACATGTGGTTCCAACAGGACGGTGCCACATGCCACACTGCACGCGAAACCCTGCATGAATTGAGAGGCGAATTTAGTGAGCAGTTAATCTCACGTTTTGGTGCAGTCAATTGGCCACCAAGACCGTGCGATTTGACCCCGTTGGACTATTTTTTGTGGAGCTATGTTAAGTCTCTTGTCTATTGAGATAAGCCAAACATGATTGCTGCTTTGGAAGCCAACACCAACATTGAATCTCATTGCTGAGATACCGGACGAAATGTGTGAAAAAGTGTGTCAAAATTGAACCTTCAGAATGGACCACTTGAAGTATAGCCGCAGGCAATTATCTTTGAAAAGTAAATGGCTGGAATTAATTTATCGATACAATTAAAAATTTCATTCACTTTTGTAAAATATCTGTTTTGTTTTTCCATTTTCAAAAACTAAAGTCTTATAAAAATCACCTTTTACAACTGGGCATGAATAAAATATATTTTCTTCTTTTAAAGACTCAAAAGCTCATAAATAGCCTACATAGGTCGAGATTTGCTGGCTTCCTTTCATGTTGTGTGATTTATATTTGTTCGTACACGAATGGAAGGAACCTGCCGAATGCAAACAGCAAATTTTAACGCTTTTCTTAAACAGGTATTAGTCTAGGAGGCATTGCCTGCCAAAATGTGATTTTATTAAAAGTTTTGTTTTTCTCTACTTACTACAATAGATTAAACTTATGCCTCTCAGTGTGTTTTCCATGTACTCGGTATGTAAATAGAATTTTACGCTTTATGCTTTTCAGAGTATAATGGCATCAACAAACAAAACTTGTGTGCATAAAATTTAGTGTAGTTTAACGCTCGTTCCTTTACTTGCTGGCCTGGCGTTCCTGATACTGTATATGCATTCAGTACGAATTTTTCCCCCTCTTTCAACTTTACTATTTATTTTAATGTATAAGTTTATACATACTTACATACATATATACACACAGCATATGCACATACATATGTTTGCGTATGTTCAAAAAAGGAACATTTGTTGGCGTAATAATAATAGAAATAATATTAAATACTCGTAATAATTATAAAGAAAAGTGCGTTGATACTAGAATAACCGACGGTGACAATTTATTTTTAGCACTTAAACGTAAACATTAGAGTTTGCTTACCATATGGCACAAGTGCAAATTTATTGTTTAAAATTTAGTTTATTTTTAGTTCTCAGTTTTACATTTATGCATTGAGTGTTACATTTCTTTGTCATGGTTAGAATCATATACAATTTAATATTAATATAATTAATAAATACACTTAATGCCAAAAACCACAAATGTAGTTTCCAAAACCCAATTGTCGAATTAAAAATCGAATCAACAAATTAGTGTTTGGCAGAATCGAAACTTAAGTAGTAAATACTAGAAAATATCGATTTTAAGTACTCAAAAGTACTCATTATTTAGTATCGAATAGATAGTTGTACTCAGTATCGAATCAAATCGAATCGATACGTTACTTTATTTGATTTCTAACCCCTAACAGTCTATTTAATACGTTCTATAATTCTTTAATTTAAGAGTAGAAGTTATTACATCGAATTCAATTCATTAAAATAAAAACCTGCCAAAGCACCCAGATGCACGCGCGCCTAACTGCGGCCATATATTGCTTTTGTTCAAGATAATGAAGTAAAATAATATTATTGTTAGAAGAAAAATGAAATAAATGAATTTTTGTATCGCTGTTCGATACTTCCCATCACTAAAGCAAACACACATAATGTCACAAATTCGCAATAATCTATTTTAACACACTGATCGATATGACTGCAGGCGGTAGTTGTAGGTGTGTGCTTACTGTTAAATGAATGTGGGCAATTTTTGTGGGCGGTTTATTGACAGCAAAATGTTGTCGCAGAAGTAAAACTTATGTAGTTAGTATGTAACAAACGAATATGCAAGAGACATATTGCTAAATATAACCAAAATAAACGTCTAAATTCTTGTATGCCTTGTGACTACGCGTCACTAGGAACAACAATATCTACTTACTTTAGCTAAAAATAAAAATATATTTGTATACTAAGTATAACAAAATTTGCTATTGGCAATAAAGAATTATTTTATTTTTGCTTCTTCCTTTTATTAGACATTTTACCACTAAAGCCTATTATTATTACCATATTCTATTGGACAAATACTTTAAACTATATAAATTATCGATTTTAAGTTTTTTCCGTAAGACTGATTTTTCGTACCTCAATATAATATTATTAAATTTTTGTAATTATTACTTGCATTTTATATTCAACATAACTATTTTAAAATACAATAAATTATTAATTTCAGACTTTATTGAAATCAGTATAGAACTGTTACAGTGTTATTTTGGTAATTCCAGATTTATTTTACAGCTATATATTGTCTTTCGACCTTCAGTCCAATAATTCTTCTTCCTAATATCAAAGAACCGACCGGTTTCTTAATTGAAAAGAAGCGTAAAGTAAGAAATTTTAAAAGTATGTAGCGTGCTTAACCAACCCGGGAACCGTTTTCTACCCAGAACTAGTTTTTATTCAATCATGAGTTTATGAGTCAAAAATTTACTTCTAAAAAGAAAACCTTGGGTGGTGTGGTGTCTCTTTCATTTTGCTTCGTTTCATTAAGATTTTTTTTTTACACTATGTTTATTGGTATCTATCAATCAGTATAGTATATAAGTAAAGTTCAATTATAATCAAGTCAAAGCCCACATTGTTTTTCATTTATAGCTACTAATAAAAATTGTCCATTGAAGACTATTAAATTTAGCATTACGAATATATGTACAATATTTGTTTGCCCGTATTTATTTGAGTATGCAGCCGGCGTAGGTTTTAGCTTTAACGATTAAATATTTTCAAAATACTCGTATCATGTTTCTTCATTTTCCGGTTTTTTGCGTTGAATAGGGTGCGCACACGCAGAAAATCTATTGGACAGATTTATGAATGAAATCATATATACAAATATTATGAAAAACAAAAACTAAACTGACAACTCATACAGGGTGTTTTTTTTAGAAGTGTGGTTTTCAGGAATAAATAAAACGCATATAATTTAATGTTATGGCCAAGAATTTAGATTTATTATAAAGATAAGGATTTGCCATTATGTTTTAAAAACGATTTCGGGCAAGTGGCCGCCGCGGCTGGTTCGAATAAATTCCAGCTGAGAGGCCCAATTTTCGACCACTTTTTGCAGCAATTGGACCGTATGTCAGTAATAACGCGCCGAATATTCTCTTCCAAGGCGTCAATCGTCTCGGGCTTATCTGCGTAGACAAGCGACTTCACACAAAAAATAATACAGAGGTGTTAAATCGCACGATCTTGGAGGCCACGCCGCGAGATAATGCGCTCACCAAAAGTTTCTTTCAATAAATTGATTGTTTCGTTGGCTGTATGGCATGTAGCGCCGTCTTGTTGGGACCAAAGGTCGTCCATATCAACATCCTCCAATTCAGGCACGAAAAAGTCATTAATCATGGCTCTATAGCGTGCCCCATTGACTGTAACATTATGACCGGCTTCATCACCCTCTGCCCATAGAGCACACCAAACAGTGACTTTTTGAGGATGTAACGGCGTCTCAACAATGGCTTGTGGATTATGATCACTCCAAATGCGACAATTTTGCTTATTAACGTACCCATTCAACCAAAATTGAGCTTCATCGATGATCACAATGTTCGTGTGAAAATCGGGATCGGTGGCCATCTCGTTTTGGGCCCATTCACCGAACGTGCGACGCGCTTGGTGGTCGTTCGGCTTTAATTCTTGCACGAGTTGGATTTTGTAAGATCGCGCAAGATCCTTGCGCGAAATCTTCCATAAAGTGGATGGGCACAGCTCCAATTCTTGCGCGCGATGGCGGGTGGGCTCATTCGGGTCTTCTTCGATACTCTGCTCCACAGCAGCAATAGCGTCTTCGGTGCGCGCTGTACGGTGTCTCCGAGGATGCGCATTATCCACTAGAGTAAACGTGGTGCGAAACCGATTCTTGATTTCTCGAATTACCGACTCTGCTGGGCGATTATGTCGACCGAATATTGGACGCAGCGCGCGAAGCGTCGCGCGAACCGAACGATTATTTTGGTAATAAATGTGCACGATTTGCACACGTTGTTAAGGAGTAAGTCTATTCATTATGAAATGGGAAGCCAAACTGAGCATAAATCAAGTGACAGCTGTCAAAAAGACCAACTCCGAAAAAAGTATTGAGAGATTGAAAACCACACTTCTAAAAAATCACCCTTTACTTACTACATAACTAGATATTACCTTAATGCACAAAGGCCATAACTAACATGATTTTCAAAATCTAATTGTCTGCAGATTCGAATGGACTGTAGGTAGGCAATTTCAGCAGAATCTACCAAAAACACGATAGTAAGAAAAACTTTAGTTAGGGTCTTTCTACATTAGGTTAAGTCCAACACATACTTGGAACAAATATGTACATACGTCAAGTCATTCACTCACGCAAAATTGTCATTATGTAGACAACGTCATTGATGCGCTTGATATTTGTATTTGTTATTTGATGGAGATTAATAATATATAAATTTTTTTTTCTTTACTTTACACAAATAAGAATATAAATGTGTATCTCTTTCTATGTTTATGGTAGAATGGACGTTGTCTTTGAGAACTAGCTGTCTTTTGTACATTTCCTATTTTCATTTAGTTACGATTATTTTTACAATTTTCGGTGTGAGCGTATATTTTCTTTTCCCACTTTCAATCTTTTCGTATTGAGGCGTATAAAAAGTATCCACAGTTTTTTGTTTTGGTACCCACAAATTGGGCAACACTAGTCCGATTATGTGAAACGAACACATGTTTGAAACAAATTTTTGTTGTCAAAGATGCACTGAAAGTCACTGAAAATGCCGATGAAATGTTTCAACTGGTGGAGCAAGGTCGACACGCAAGCTGTTAGGAGAAAGCGGAGGCACTAAAAATCAATCAACGGATACCAACCGCGGATTCTTTTTATATGACCCAATATTTGACATGCATATTATATTTTGAGACAGTTCAATCTCTCACAATTTGATGAACAAATAGGTAAATATTAATCCTTGAGGAAATTTTAGTTTTGTGTAATTAATTACAGTAATGTACGAAGTCGTCAAACCTGCCAATAAAGCAAGAAAAACAAGCTTTTAAAGTATTGCGATATTAATAAAATATTTAAGGACACGCAATTCTAGTAAGAAATATACAGAAATCATGTATTCCATTGACAGTTTTCTATATAGAATGACAATTACCAATTTCATAAGACGGTTGTTCAACCTTAAAGGCTTGAATATGCATACGTAGCGCAACGTAACGTAGCATAGCGTACCAAATCTATTGAAGGTATAACTCTTAGCTGCTTTTCTATTTCGGTAATCACATGCATGCATAGCTCATAGACCGATACGTGTCATTTGGCAACGTTATGTTTCGCTACGTGACATAATCTGCATGCATATGCATAATCCAGCCTTAACAATGTCAAAACTAAAATATTAATAATTCGGATTCCGTAAAAATCCCTTGGTCATACAGAAAAGTGCCAATGATTTGTTCTCCCGAACATATCTGGTTAAACTGAAAATGCGTTGCTTGTTCATAATCCAAAATGAAAAGATCAAAAAAGGTCATGAATTAGTGTGATATTGAAATATCATTGATTGGTAACAGATTGGAAAATGTAAAGGAATTATTTCGCATTCCAAGCAAATATCTGCCTTTAGTTCTGAATCAAATGATTTCAGTACCAGTATTTTGAATACCGTTTGACAACTTAGGAACTACTGCTATTGATTTAGACAAGGCTCTCATTTTGACCAATATAAATATCGTTTTGTGGTTAAAGTTTTGATGAGGAAGGTTTTTCTCCAAGAATTTTCAATCGTTTCTTATGTTATTAAGTCAGAAAATTGAGAAACAAATAAGTTATATGTATGTATAATATATTTAAGAATTCCCATATACATAAAAGAAATAGTATATTGCGGACATTCGATTTCTGTAAGAAGCATTAACTCAGCGTTGATTTTTCAAGAAATCATTGTAAAAATCCAGTGTTTCGTAAGATTGAGTGTAAAAGAGTGTATTTTTGAGAACGAAAAATAAACTTACAAACTTTTATTGTAAAAAGGGTATACACCAAAAAATTTACATAGAGAAAATTGGACCACCTAGAAAAATTATTAAAAAGAACGAATCGTTACTACAGAATTTCGACCAAATTAAAAGATTTTGATTCGTTTGAAACAAAATGTTCATAGTTTGTTTCTTTCTCTTTTAGTTCCGACCGGAATGAAATGTAGACGCGAATATTTCTTTTTTCTTTCCTAAAGGTTGATTTTTTAAGAGCTTGGTTTTTGAAAATCAAAAAAACTCAGAAATTTTACAAAAGTGATTGAAATTTTTATTTGGATCGATAAATCAATTCCTGCCATTTACTTTTTAAAGATAATTTCACTTAATTGTTGCCCTCGACTACGCGTTAGTGGATACATTCTGATGGTCCAATTTTGGCACACTTTTTCACATATTTCGGCCGGAATCTCACCACTGACGCATTCAATGTTAGCTTCCAAAGCAGAAATCGTGTTTCTCTTGTCCCTATAGACAAAAGACTTAACATAGCCCCACAAAACATGGGCTAACGGCGTCAAATCACACAATCTTGGTTGCCAATTGACTGCACCAAAACGTGAGATTAAACTGCTCACCAAATTCGCCTCTCAATTGATGCATAGTTTCGCGTGCAGTATGGCATGTGGCACCGTCCTGTTGGAACCACATGTCGGCCTAGTCCAGTTCTTGCATTTTCGGCAAAACAAAGTCTGTTATCATCGAACAGCACCTTTCCTTCATCGTCTTTGAAGAAGTACGGCCCAAAGATTCCGCCTGCCCAGAAACCGTACCAAACAGTGCATTTTTCGGGATGCATTGGTAGCTGCTGAGTTGCCTCTGGCTGGTCTTCACTCCAAATACGGCAATTCTGCTTATTCACGTATCCATTGAGCCAAAAAGGAGCCTCGTCGCTGAAGACAATTTTGCGATAAAAAACTGATCGAATTTTGATAATAGATATCAATAATTTGCAAACGTTGTTCAGGCGTAAGTCTATTCATGATGAAATGGCAAACCAAACTGAGCATTTTTTACATAGACACATGTCAAAAATCATGTATGAACTGTCCGAAATATTAACGTCAAAAACTAAGTATCAAAAAAATCACCCTTTATATAAAACTTGTCACGGTAAACAATTTTCACCATTTCACGTAAGAATAAAAGTAACAAAAGATGCCATAAGTCGTAAGAAATGCAACCACTATCACAAATTCGTCGAAAATATAGAGCATTAAACCCAAAAGACATACATAGGACATAATCCATTTTGTTTTGTTTCCGGTGCTCTCCAAATAATAAAAAACACAAGATTGCACATAATCTCAGCTTGAGTAAAACCAATTCTATGAAGTGGCTAAATAGAAATATAACCACCGACTTTACCAAAAAGAAACCGCAAAATATTTACAGTAAATGTTCACTATTTTATTTATGTTGAGTTGAAAGCCATCAACATAAATGACCACATGTCAATTTGAATAGCAAGTAAGTAAATAAGCATTTCAGTGGCATTTAGTTGGGGGAAAAGACACAACCATTGAGCATGAATAATAAAAAGAATTTTATGAATTAATTTGCGCTAAACTCAAACAGACAAGCACACAAAAAATCACGTTGGGTTAGGTCGAGTCAAGTCACTTTAAGCCACCAGTCAAGCTGAAAAACATTTGAATGTCTAGCAGAAAACTACACAATTTCATTTTATTTATCTTTGTTTGCTTTTATTTTTATCTAGAAATTGTCAGCAAATAAATCGCTTTCAAATCACTTAACCAAGCAACAAGTGCGCATGCGCAAATTTGTGAATGTGACTGTAAATATGTGTGTTTTTTTATATTTATATACTCTATGTTTTTTGTACTTGGAAACTGTTTCTTTTTTTTCTGTATTATTTTGGCAGTTTTTTTTTTTAAATTTTTACGCCTCATTGAATTAGTCAGGCGGTGGTGGCGGTCGAATGGGGAAATAAACCGGTAGAAGCGTTGGCGGTAAGCGTAGTTCGCGTAGTGCTTTTTGAAAGCAAAATCGGCCACTTTTGATTGGCAATAAAAAACGTTTTTAACTCTTTGTTTTGTTTTGTTTCTTTTAACCTTTTCTGCGTTGCACATTTTGCATTTTGCCCACATGTTCACGTGACACATTTGGGCATATGTTGAAATGAAGGGTGTACCGAAAAACAATACTACATAAGTATATGTACCATATGTATCTGTTGAATCTTAGTTCTATTCTAACTTCAAGCTGGGATTGATTTTCAAAATCTTAAAAGAAGAGCCTAAAGTTTTACATATTCTGATTGATATGAAAGTGATGATCTGATAAAAGACACTGTGATGCTTTTACTTAGTTTTCCAATCTGCTGGTGACCACGAAAATTACCATTTTTCGAATCATCCTAAATATATTTTTTGCCTTTTGTTTTTGCTAATACGTCCACCGTATGTTATGGTAGTTTAATAATAGGTAGGCACCTCTATTGCAACTAAATCGAATCAATTTCCATTTTAATATCATTTATTTTAAATTTTACTGTAAATTTTTCATGTTTTCTGTTCATGGTTTTTCTAGATACATTCAAATTACGTTTTGTTCATGCTCGTATATTTGTCCAATTGGAAATTATCTCCGATATTATATTTTAAAATTGGCTTAAATAAATGAACCAATATATGTATAGATTTCATTTCTTTCCTCGTGCTTGTCGTTATGGCAATTTGTAGGTACTATTTTCTGGTGCCTTTTTACAATATTTTCAAAGCCTAAATGGGTAAGGTTATATTTTTCAGTTATCTTAAGGTTGATTTTTAAGGAGCTTGGTTTTTGAAAATTCAAAAAATACAGAAATCTTACAAAAGAGAATGAAATTTGTATTTGGATCGATAAATCACTTCTGTCATAATTTCCCTTTGGTCCATTCTGATTATCACACATTTCGGCCGGAATCTCACCAATGATGCGTTCAATGTTGGTGTTAGCTTCCAAAGCAGCAATCTTGTTTGATTTATCCCTATAGACAAGAGACTTAACATAGCCCCACATGGTCCAACGGGGTCTTGGTGGCCAATTGACTGCACCAAAACGTGAGATTAACTGCTCACCAAATTCGCCTCTCAATTGATGCATGGTTTCGCGTGTAGTGTGGCATGTGGCACCGTCCTGTTGGAACCACATGTCGTTCGAGTCCAATTCATGCATTTTCGGCAAAAAAAAGTCTGTTATCATCGAACAGTACCTTTCTCCATTGACCTTAACGTTGCAGCCTTCATTCTTAATCGTCTTTGAAGAAGTATGGCCCAATGATGCCGCCTGCTCATAAACCGCACCAAGCAGTCCATTTTTCGGGATGCATTGGTAGCTGCTGAGTTGCTTCTGGCTGGTCTTCACTCCAAATACAGCAATTCTGCTTATTCACATATCCAGTGAAGACAATTTTGATAGTAAATTTCTATAATTTGCAAACGTTGTTCAGGCGTAAGTCTATTCATGATGAAATGGCAAACCAAACTAAGCATTTTTTACTTTGATACATGTCAAGAATCACGCGTCAGAAATATAAACGTCAAAAAACAAGTAGCAAATAAATGGCCTTTACAATATTACTATTTATCTTTTCGAAATGTTCGATACCAATATATCTGTGAACCCAAAATCATTGCTACTCAATCTTAATATGTACATAATATTTACGAGTATATGGTATAAAAATGAAAGGAACAAGCCTTTTTTTGGCTTATAATATGTCATTCGGTAAGGTGGATATGTAAAATGTATGACGAACTTTTATAGACTTTAAGTGTGTTTATTGATACTTTATGCATTTATTTAAGGATTTTATTTCCCATTCAGATTAATTATCTAACAATTAATTAATTTTGTCTTGTAAGATTTATGAAATTAGCTTTTATGGAAATAAGTCATAAAATTTATAAGTTTCTACTACTGCTTGTACCATAGAACTCATGTGGTTGTCGTTATAACCCAAAGCGTTGTTTTTGCTATTTTTAGTAAACTTGCTTCACTCGAACACTAGAATTGTTGGGATAAAAAGTGGAAAGAAATTTTGGTTTACCTTTTTCTGTCAAATGGTAGTTTTGGAGTTACGTGGTTGAAGATAAGTGCTAGTGATATTTTGTTTTTATCTACGCCAAGTATCGAACCCGGGTCCGCTGCGCAGCTGTCCAACAGACACAACATAACCTCTACTCTGGAACTTTAATTAAAGACCTCTGTAAAAGTTATTATTCAGTATAAAAATATTTTTTTAAGACCAATCTACTATAAAGTCCTATAAAATGAGATTTTTTTCTTAACCCACTACTGAATCTTATCAGACTTCACGTCATTCATTTTCAATGTCATTATGTATAATGCTGCAAGTGAATTTTATATAATATTCGAATAGTTATATATTTTTTGCCTTTAGCCTTGGCATCAGTGGCGCGGTGTACAATAATATGGTCAATACCACTTATTTTTTATTGTATAATACACTAAAACATAAATATCACAATATCTACTGTGCTTCTTCTTTTACTGTTTTTGCTGGCGGTTTTTATGTGCAGCCGCAGTATCATCATCAACACTTACATACATACAATAAGTGTTATTGTTAATAAATTCGAATGACCATAGTTTTTATCTGGTTTTAAAACTTGTTTTCACTTTTATTGTCCATTAATGCGTTTCTTCTTTTGTAGATTTTCAAAGAAAACAAAAAGAAAACAACAACTCAATAAATTCTTTATGTTGTGCGTAATTTACAGTAGCAATAATTGGTCAATAACAAACCAAAACTACCGCATTACCTGATGATATTTTTGCTATGAAGTAATTTTTCACATTATAATAGTCAATGATGATGGTAAAGATATAAAACGATTTTTATTTTTAATTAATCTCTGGTTAGTTTGCTGAAATCAAACATATTTACAATCAGCGGAGGTTCGATGATGGAAGTTGACTATATTGAGAAGCAATACAGTTCCAGTAAAACACACACAGCCACGTTTAATTATGTGCAAGTTCAAAATAGGGGCAATGTTTTTTAATGGCTGCTGTTACTTAATTCGGTCCCAAGAAATTCAATGGTACCGACGGTTTTGTCAGATTGGTTTCAGTTTTCGTGGTATCGGTATTTTTAATGTTTTCCTTGATAGCCCTTAGGGTTCAATGGGCAACGGATTAAATCTGTCTGTATATATCAGTGGCGTAGGTGGCGGAACATAGAGATCCACCCTTTGTTAAAATTTGTTTGTATTAATCGACTTCGACTTTTTCAAGACATTGCATGGAACCAGAAAAAATATCCACTCACTTTAAAATCCTATCTACGCCACTGGTATCTACATATATATTGTATGTATGTACCATATATATAAAATAAAACAGAACAATTTACTTCTTTCCTTTTTTTAATGGCAGAACAGCCCT
The DNA here is from genome assembly GCA_958295655.1 of Palloptera scutellata. Classification (NCBI taxonomy): domain Eukaryota; kingdom Metazoa; phylum Arthropoda; class Insecta; order Diptera; family Pallopteridae; genus Palloptera; species Palloptera scutellata. The sequence continues at coordinate 47,679,010 of OY282451.1, forward strand.
TGGAGGGCCTAGGACGAGCTTTTCGCATCCACTGATGTTGTGCGTGTTACATTTGAACATGAATGGAAGGGGCCTACAGTTTTATGACGAATCCGAACGACATTGCCTGCCAAGAAGTGGTAACGCGTGGAGAAATTGTTTTTTATATTTTTTGATTTTTCCTGTGCCAAGATTTTGACTATCGAACGATTTTTTTAAATTTTTTATTTGTTCAAATTAGTTAATAGTGATGGAAACTATCGAGTGATTTCAACTGTTGAAAGAAGATAGAGCGATTCATGATAGAGCGATTTTGTAAGTCGAATTCACTCATAGTATAGACATTCATTCAAATAGTATACCAGAATAATAATAAAATACAAATAATTTTATTTCAAGATTATCAAATAGTTGTTACAATAATTAAATAAATATTTAATTATTTATTTATTAAATATATTGAATAGAATTTCAAATAACCCAAAAACGTAAAAGAAAATCAAATTTTTAAATTGCAGTTAGTTATACATACTCGTATATGTAACCCATGTGTGCAACATATAGTTTCTCTCTTCCGTAATTTTCTCAAAAAAAAAAGCTACTGCCTAAGAACAGTGAGGAGATTTCTCTTTACTCGTTGAAAATCAATCATATTTCGTTTATAGAAAAAAATCGTTCATTCCTTTCAACAAATCACTCAGACTGATATTTCCATACTATTGAATGCTTGAAAATATGTTAACTATCAATAATTCGATAATTCGTTTTTATTCGATAGATTTAATTACTAATTCGAAGCAATCTGACAAATCGATTATTTAAATTTCTTGGGCCAAATTTAGGTAAGATCAGTCATCAGAACTGGTGCTAAAAAAAAGTATTTAGTCGAAATAATGAGGAAAGTTAGCTGCGTTCTAGAAGAAATGCGTCCCTATATGTAGTTGCAAATCATCTTCATATCTATTTATGCATATTCTGTTTTGTTAGTTGTTCGATCTCAAGATAATCCCATTGAAAACATATAGTCCCCTTTTCTACACATACATGTAAAGTTATTAAAGCATTTGAAGCTTTTGCATTAACTTTATGCGATTCATTTTAACGTAGCTACTACACATATTTTTAGCTGAGTTCACATTTGACATTTAATTTCTGCTATTTTTTTCTCACTTACAAATAGTTTTCGCTTTTGTTTTACTCTTTCTATTATATTTTACTTTCTCGACTAACAACATAACTTATAAAAAAGGCATAGTCACTTTTGCGCGATTTGTTAAACATATACATATGTACATACTCGTTAGTATTCTATTTTCAAAGCAGCTTTAATTAAGTTTTATTTTCTGTGCATTTTTAATTAATACATTGCTAAATGATATTACTTATATATAAAAGTACATATAAATATTCTACATGTTCGTATTTATATGTAAATAAAGCGATTTATTCTCCTCATCACAGCAGTGAAAAATTACTAGACTATGCAAATTAGAAATCTTTACGTAATACTCAGGTGTTGATTTCGTTTTTTATAATCATTTTTCAATCGCACGCAGCTTTGTCGGATATCTACCTTTTTTATTGCATGATAAATTTACACTTATTGAATACTTAAAGGTGAAGATTTCCTAGAAGGTTTCTTTTCTGCCATAATTTTGCAGGAACTCAAAACTTTTTAATCATTAATATCTATATTTGAAAATTATAGAAATCATGCACAGTTTAACATCGACTACATAAGTAGAAAAAGAGTGTAAAGATTATACCAATACAATATATTCATGGAGTTAAGCAGAGAAACAAAGTAAAACCTTGCTCTCTGAGTCTCTGGAAGTACATGAAAAAATAAACGAAAATAAATTCGCACAGGGACTGGCTGGTACATTCATTGGCTCTAAATTTTTCTAGGTGTTGGTGATGATCCCGGGTAAAAGAAGTTGAGGGGCATGAAAGCAATAATAATAGCTTATTTATGCCAACTAATTTAGAGAGCGCTGTAAGTTTCATTTACAGATAATTATAAATATGCAATAAATATCTACAAATTAAATAGTTTAAATAGCATTTGTAGCTCTGTTTTATTTTTTCATAATTATCTCAATATTCATATATCCAGTCCCTTTACTGTTAATTAACTATACATCAGTTTATTCAGCTTTATTCAATCAAAATTGCATTAAATATTATGACATTTAGTTGGCAATACGAACGAACATCAAAATAACATCGATGATGATGACAACTTAGATTACTGCTTGCTGTGCTGTATCATTTTATAGAAATAATTTCGTAATGATTTATAGAAAGTAAACAATGAAGTAGAAAATAATTTCAAGGCTGTTTGATTTAGCATCATTAAATATACTTAATATTAAATGGAAGTTTATGAGAATACAATTAAGTAAAAACTTGTTCTTTAATTTATTAACTTTTCTTTTCCTTATAGTTGATTGTTAATGCAAAGAATATTTTGGGTGCGGAACGGAGCGAAACAATCAATAGTATCACAAGAAACGCTTCACTTTAAGTTAAAAACGCCAATGAATACTCAAATCGAAACATTTCTTTGCCAGGCTATGTTCCACATAAAAACAAATGAACTTATTGTTAGTAAAAATTTAAATGGGACGACATTTCGCAAATTAAAAAAAAATGTTTCCTTCCAGATATAATTATTTTGTTAAAAGATACAATTTTTGAGGAATTTCGTAAAATTATAGGGACATATTCGTAATTGTTTCAATCATATTTAATGTGGCTATTTTCGGCAATACAGTAATATTTTTTGGGCTGTTGTACTGCGTACTGCGCAATATAGCCTAAATGTACTGCTTGTTTGTTTTTGTTGTTTCTTTCGCACTACTAATTTTTAAAAACAAAAAAATATTACAGGGCTCCAGTTGAGCTACATACTACTGTGGGCAAAAGTTAGTAAAACTTTGTTCTTACTTTGAAATTTTTTTTATTCATTCTTCCAAATCTATTTCGTCCCCTTCAAAGTAATCCCCCCCGCCCCAATACACTTGTGCCAACGTTTTTTCCAATTCTCGAAACAGTTGTTAAAGTCAATTTCCGGAATAGCCTTCAATGCGCTTAGCGATTCAATCCACGAAGCGGTTTTTTGAGTTTAGAAATTAGCCAAAAGTCACACGGTGCTAAGTCAGGCGAATAGGGTGGTTGCGGAACGATATCAGTCGAATTTTTGGCAAAATGATCTCGTAAAACCAATGCAGTGATTTTGGAACCAATCGTGCATTCACTCTTCTTAGGCCCAAATGATGTTTTAAAATGGTTTTCTCTGATCCTTCCGATATTCCAACGATGCCAGTAAGGTCTCTGACTGTTAAACGTCGATTCTCGAGCACCAATTCCTTGATTTTATTGACGTTTTGATCATCAGTTGATGCTGATGGCCGTCCTGGACGTGGTTCGTCGTCAACGCGTTCTCGACCATCTTTGAACAATTTGTACCAATCAAAAACACTTGCTCGCGACATACAATTATCACCGAAGGCCTTTTGCAACATTCTGAACGTTTCGGCACCAGAAATTTGATTCCGCACACAAAATTTAATGGAACTTCTTTGTTGAATAATTTCACTCATTGTGAAAATCGCCGAATGCACTTTTTGTACTGCAGAAAGACAAGCGTATACTAAACACTAATGATTATTTTGATGTGACATTTGGCACAGATGTCACCGACAGTCATACCAACCTTAAAAAAATAATAATTTGATGAATGGGTTTCCGCGCGAAATTTAAATTAAAAAGTCTTACTACTTTTTGCCCACAGTAGTATAAAGCAGATTGCAACTCCAAATATTAAAATGCATATTCAATGTGAAGTTTAGTTCTACAAATTTATTAGCTTTTATAATTTATTAAGAACAACCTACAATTTTGCGATAAATCGATAGCATGGAAAAATACAATATGATATGAAAACTATCGCCAACATTGACATATATATGTATGTAGAGGAAATGTTCTGCAAAATTCAATTAACTTTACTATAATAAGTCTATAAATCAATTTTTTGAACTGAACTGGCTATAAGTTTCTAAATCAATTCTAAAGTGTGTATGTACTAATGTAATTTTTATGTATTGTAATTAAAGCATACAAACTTTTGCTTGTTTTAATGAATAAAATTGAGGTGTTGAATTAGTACATTTTTGTTGATTTTATTTAGGGTACACTCCTTCTTTACGTGTTCTTTTACAAGTAATATTTGTAGTGCTTTTGTTTAGTTTTCAAACCAGACTCTGTAATGTTTTGTGCTCTGAAGAAGTTGGTAATGGTTATGAATACCTAATATTAGCTTTTAAAAGTTGTAAAAATTATGAATGCTATTAAAGAAAAGTATGTATGCTTGTCTTTGTCAGTTTCCTAAGTCGGAACGTAACTTTTATTGATTTTCAACTTATTTCATATTTAGATTGAAATAATCCTTTAATATTAATACTTTAATATTAATTGAAGATTCATTCCATACTTTTTTCTTATATCTAATTGTAAATTTTAAATCCTCGAGTGAAAAATCACCAACACTTTTTAATTTGACAGTAAAAAATAATACAAAAGGACAGTGAAATTTATGTCATAAATAATATACATTTTCAAAGCTTTAATTTACATTGTCATGTTTTAAATGACACATTTTATATGTAATGCTTATATAATTTGCAGTTACACTTTTTTAATAAGCACTTTGTATTGTGTGCACTTATCTATTTAAATCTGTTGCATTCATTTCAAATGATGATAATCAACAATAAAGAATGCAATTTTTATTTATATTTTTTGTAAGTACAAATTAATATGGGCGTTGAAAGATGAACCAACACAATATGAGCTAAATACTTATTTCTTTAAATATTTTAAATTAAATTTGCAGACAACAAAAGGCGAACTGTTTTCTACATAAATATCATTCAATTTATGCTCTGACACCCAACTCCCAGCATGGACCCAGCATGAAATGAAAACAGTTTTTCAGAAGCAAAGTTTTCTCCGCATTGTAACAAGAATGTCAATGATTGAGTTCTGAATAATTTATTCGGAAATTAATATTAGAGATTGAGTAATTCGGTTTGCCATAACTTGTGTATCTTATGATAAGGATATTATGTACCAATCGAAATTTGGCTAAAGGCAACTAGGCAAACCATGTTGGAAATTTTGGGTGATGAGAATGCTGTTGTTGTTTTGGTTGCCGTGCCCGGACTCGCTTGGGCGAGAAACCACATGATTTGGATCAGCCGATTCCCAACGGCTGGTAATGAGTGATGCACATTTGTTTGCTGAGTGGTGGTAGATAGAGAGTAAATTAAATGACGTATTTTCTTCAATGTAATAGTCTGTATATTTCATTAAATCTGCCTTTTTACCACCTGCTGTGCTTAAAAATGGCTTTTTTGTTGTTAACATGGTATTGGCAATATTTCGAAGCTATAAATTTACATGCTAACATATGTATTGTAAGTAATTAAGGTTAAATTATGTATGTCTGTGAGGTAAGCTGCACGTAAATAATTTACAAAGTTAAATTTTTGTGAAATTTCTAAACAATCTTATAAAGTTTTGTTCATACTGTGAATAATGTGAAATGTTAGAAGTTAATAAATTCTGTAAAGGAATAATAAAAAATACATATTAAATTTTAAGATCAACTTAATTCTCTTCCAGGTAAACTCTAAAATTTCAAATATTTTTGTGTATAATAACTCACGGGTATATAAAAATATTTATGCATATAATAAAAGTTTTGCTCTGTGTATTTTCTAAAAAGTAGATAATATTTAAGAGGTAATATTTTGCTATCTACAAAGAATAGAACAAAGACATCCTCAGAAATTACGGTTAAAGGGTTGAAATTGTCACCATTAGTAGTTATTGAGAGTGAGTTTTGTATTTGTATTCATGTTTATGAAAGTATGCAACACTTGAGATAAGTAGTAATAATTATTATCTACTTTTCAACAATTCTCGACATAAGCTCCAACATTTCATCCTTTACAGTTTTTATTGACATAATACACTTTTATTGACTTGAATATTTAAAGGATAATTGGTTAACTTCGTGTGGTTTTCTAGCGAACCTAACAGTATTATACATTCAATGCTAATAATTACTTATCAGCTGCCTTCATACATATTCCACAAAATTATCCCAAGCTTTATTGGGTTAATTAAGTAGTATGGCAGTAATTACTTAGCTTGAAAGTTAAGTGAAATTTTGGAACGTAATTATAGGAGTCACTGCGATTAACGGCTAATATATACTTGTATAATGTAAAAACCTTACTGTGGACTAAATCAATTATATAAAAACTTCAATTAAATGTGAAGTTATTGGAATGTTTGGAAATAAAAAGAATTCGTAGTGTTGTACTAGGTCGGTCGCTGTGTTGTAGTTGGTAGTGCGTTGGCCTGCTGCCCAGAGTATCCAAGGTTAAAATTTTGGCACAAGCAAAATCAAAATCAAAATATACTATAGAAAAACAAAATTTTCTACATGGCACCACCTCTTGGCAGGCAATTGCCTATGAAAAGTTTTTCACTTCGCCGTTCGGATTCGGCATAAAAGTGTAGGTCCCTTCCATTCATGTAAAAATATAACACGCACAACATAAATGAATGCGAAAAGCTCGGCCTAGGCTCTCCATGGACTGTTATGTCATTAAAAGAAGAAGAAGTAAATATTCGTAGCTGCTCTGGTTTTTTCTACGAAAAATAATGAAAAAAAATGCTTTAAACTCAATTTCGAAAGTGATACTTTTTCACAAAAGTAAATTTTAAATTCATTATTTTTGCTGGAACACAGTTTTTTTCATAAAAAAAATAACCGTCAAAAGACTGGAGCTAGTCCACAGATGCTCCTTGAACATCATTCGTCATTCAACATGGCCAAAATCCGCGATTCGTCATGGTATGAGGTGGAATTTGCGCAAATGGCGCCTTGAAATATTACAGCCTGTGGTACTCCCCTGAACCCTACAGCACTTTGGTTATAATTATTGGACGTTTTCAGCAAGACTGCGCCAGCTCACAGAACCAGAAGCCATACAAGTTTGCAGTCCCTGCAACAGTCGTTTCGTCATGAATGGGACCGAATAATGGTGAGGAGCTGCGGCCCACATCCAATAATTTTTCCAAGGGTGGTCACTTCGAAGTCGGATGACTATATTTTTGCTCATGCATTATGTGAATTTTTTCTTTGTTCTGTTTTTGTTTTTAATTACAATAATTTTGTTTATATCCAAAATTGTTGTACACACTTTTTAATTGTCACCCTATATACTGATGGGTCGTGCACATCGGTAAGTAACGATAGTTTCTAGTGTTACCGATGATATTAATGATGTTACAGTGGTTTCACTCTTAGTGGCAAGCATAGAGCACATCAGTCGACGTTTCTGCTCAACTAAAATCGGCGTCTCTGCTCATGGCTATGGAGGGAAATATTAACAAAATTTGTCGATGCTTATCGATAGTTATGCAAAAAACATCAATGAGTATCGATATTTTTTTAAAGATTTTTATCCAGCTTTAACTGTAAGCTAAAAGCAGCCCATTCAACACATACGCATAGGAATTTCTTTTCTCTATTATATAAGGCGAAACTCGTCCTTACGCGCCATTTAAAATTTTTACTTGTATAAGTATTTTTAACTCATTTCCCTTTTCCGACGGGTATTTTGAAACATTTTCTTTTTTTAGCAAACTATTCTTCTCATTATGCACAGTTAACTAAGGAGCAAGTGGCGAATAAAACGTACCAAAGAATAGCGAGGTGGCCCATGATCTACAATATTAAATGCAACCATCTTAATCCAAATATACATATTTATATAAGTACTATTCTGAAATACTTTTTAAAAATTCCTGTGTATAAAATGTTGAACAACACATTCAAAAGTCGTCTAATTCATCTGATTTTGTAAATGATTATTGTTTATAAATTTGTATACGTACATTTTGCCTATCATCTAAGTACTTATTGCTTTTATCATTAATATAGTACTTGTCTCGAACAATACATTTTCATCACATGCACTCGTGTCAACGACTTAATCTCATTTTATAAAATTGTGCTCATGAATAATTGATTGAGCATATTTTTAATTAACCCATTTAAAACCGTTAACAGAAGCCAATTCCAATTTTTCAATGTGTTTTCAATATATAATGATATTATCAATAAAAATTTTTTGTGGATTTTAGAGGGTGTATTGGGCCGAGGTGGGCTACCAGAGAAATAAGGGTGATCAAGTATGCAAAAAAGTATCAAGGCTCACACGCTACATCAGCGTAAATAATTTCTAGTATCAAATAGTATTAAGATATTGTTGTACAAGTTAATATAAGTGAAAGGTAGGGAAATGGAAGAAATTTGTATATACTTTTGTTTAAACAGCTGTAGTCTCTGAAAAATATATGGTGACTTGCGAAGATATAATTTACACGTAAATTTTGGAATTTTATTTTGATGAATTTTTTACATCAAACAATTAAATTTATTATTTCTTGTATATTTTTATAACCAACCTTCCAAAAAATGATGTCAAATTTCCTTGACTAACATTTTAGTCAAGTGAAACTTAAAAATTTTAAATTCCGTAAATACAATTTTAAAGGCATTAAGTATACTTTTGGGAAATTTTAATAAATCTTCCAAGTTGCTGTACGAAAAATGAAACAATTACAATGGTACCACATTGGTATAGTATAATTTTCACACATTACTTTCTGGTTGATGTTGTAATGCTAATTGAATTATTTAAGACACTACCTTATTGAAAAGTGGGTGTCTTTTGCGTAGTGATAGTGCGTTGGCCTTTTACGCAGAGTGTTCGGGGTAGAAATCTCAGCACAAGCTAAATCAAAAGAAAAAAACGAACATTTTTACACGGCACCATCTCTTGGCAGACAGTGGCAAACGTACAAGAGTAAAAATGGCCTACGACTCGCCTATCGGATTCGGCATAAAACTGTAGGTCATTTTCATTCACGCACAACATGAATGGATGTGAAAAAGCCTAGGTCTTTGAATCCCTACAATATTTGCTCATTTACTTAAGTATAATAGTATTGAACAATATAAATAGATAGATATTGAAATATTTGTTTCCTTTATCGGTTAATGCTGATCAGTGTAGCTTGAATTTCGCGCCAAGTAGAAAACTGGCGCTAACACAATATTTTTTTGGAGTTATTGCAAAATGTGTTTTTTTGTTAATTAATTGTAGGGCGTTTATTTACATGTACTTTTCTACCATTTATCTCTCACTTGTTGAACAACGATTTATGTGCAATTAACAACAATTATAATAAAACAGCTACATATGTATTTGCGATGAGTGAGAGTGAAATGTTTTTTATAAATATTTCTTGTGCTATTTTTGATGCCGTAATATGTGTGTACATGTAGATTGAATATAATTATTTATACAGATTTTTCTTTCTTCATCATCATATTCACCAACATCGTCATCATCTCATTATTGTTTACACATTTAAAATTATACGTAAAGTAAATAATTCATCGCAGAAGAAACGAATTGTAACATTTCCGCCGGTTGATCGATACTGTTGATACTGTTGCATGGTTTTTACTGCGCGCTTGCTCCCTCAAAAATTTTCACAATTTGTTGGTTGTTGCATAATACATATGTATGTAGCATCTAGCTTACAGTCAACAACTGGTGACTTTTGCTGTCATTAACAATTTGTAGATAGGATGTAAGTACTTTGATATTTGTAATGAAATTGCCTTTTCTTTTCCTTGGCGTTTTACCAATTTATATTATGTGATTTTTATAATTATTAATCATTTAATTTTACTCAACAATTTAGTTGTTATATTGAGCTAGGTTAAGATTTTTATTTTCTACTGAATTGAAATTTTTACGCAGAATGAGACAACTTTACTCTCAATGTAAACAATCGATTGACTGGTGCTTGTTCTAATGAACTTGTCCACTTTTTATCCCAAATAGTAGATTTAGTTGATCAAATTGTTTCAGGTCTTAGTCAATTGATCTACATACATATTTATATCATGCTCTGCTCTGCTCCTCAATTAACGTAATCCAGAGAATATTCCAGCTCTACAACAGCTGCTGATATTACTTTAAATATTTAACTTCTATGTTATGTATACATATAGTACATATGTATGCATCGAATAAAAATGCATATCGCTAGCTTAGAGTGAAAAGAGGCAAAGTCCACTTTATATGAAAACTTAAATTATGAATTCAGTAAGAAAGATAAATGAAAATACATTATTTGGAAAAAAAATTATACACTTATTTTCTTTTTACTTATTGTTACACATTGTTAAAAATTGCGTGTTAAGACAAACCAAAAAGAATAAATTATTTGTATTTATCAAATTGTGCAATGGCATTATTTGCGATATGGTATTGCTTATTCGCAGAAATTTTGTATTTATTAAATATTTACAATCAAAAAGGTTGTACAGTTTTCGTTTCTCCTGCGGAATTTGAGAAAAGGGACTTGGCACCTTTTCACTCTAAGCTATCAACATTTACTTACATAAATACTATATGAACATATATTATAAAAAAATTATTTTTCCTTAACTTTTATCATAGTTTTTACAATGAACATAAATATTTGCATTTACTTATTTTCGCTTCCATTTTTTTGTAGACTACTTCACCACTTTGGGAGGATTTTGTTGCCAAGGCTAGTAAATTGCATGCATGTTTGCGGTAAGTTTAATTTATTTTAAACTAACAAATATTTGTTAGCAATTCTACACGCACATGATTCGTTCCTCACAACTGACCAGCCCCTGCACTAAGCTTGTAGAAAAAGAAATATAAAAGTGAAGAAAACAAAATTTAATTAATTACACAAATGAAATGATGAAACTAAAACTCTTGTAATTTAATCAAAACTGCTGCAGCTTCTTTTACATACATTTTCAAACAAAGAGAAAATAATGAAAAAACAAGGAAGTAGTACATTTTCGCATCAAAACATTTTCAGTATGAAAATCTTCTTGTACTTTATACTTACAGTGTGTTGAGTAATAATAGCTTGCTTAGCTTTTACCCCAAGTTTTTTTTTAAATACTAGGAAAACATTAGGATATTCATGTTTTTTATAAAATCAGGCTATCGTTAGATAGTCTCATAAAAAAATAAACTTTTCTTCCGAATTCAAACCGCTTTCATATATGGTATTAATTTTAATTAGCTTAGTTTAATACGAGTAAGTATAAGTCGGTTTGGAACAAACTAACAAAAACAAGAAAGGTTGTTGAACAAAACAAATTACCTTTTTCGCCACATTTTGGTGCAAATATTGTTATGGTAAATACCTACGTCAATGTGTGATGCGCCATCTTCAAGTCCAAATACATATGTTAACAACGATCTCCGCTGATCAGCAGTACCATATTTACCCCTAAACTGCAAAAATTACTTGTTATCCGAAAGTTCTAATCATTTCATTCACATGATGAGTTTCAAAGCCAATAATCATGGACCCACGAATAAAATTCACTCTGAGCAGGATAACAAACGACCGAATCGGCAAGGTTGCGTTACAGGGTGACAATTAATAAGTGTATACAACTTTTTTCTACGTAATGAAAAGTGCATCTGATCTAATTTTTGTATGCTCCACATATCATAAAGTTATTTATTTTACAATGTGAAATAATCGGTCAGCTATTATAACATCACACCAGCTAGGTAAACGCAATTATTAGATTACGCGGCAACTTGCTTTGCTCGTTCGTTAGTTTCTCGTGCAGTTAAACGGTTTAAGGAGCTGAATCATGAAGGTGATCGTCCAGGAAGAGACAGAAAATCCGCCGTCAATACTCCCAGGAATCGCAAAATAGTTCAGAAGCGGGTGCAGCGTAATTCAACGGTTTCCATGAGAAAAGTTGCTCACGAAACTGGCATCAATTGTGAATCAATTGGCCAAAAAACGAACTAGGACTGAGAAGAAATCGTCCTCACAGATGAAAAGTTGTTTACAGTAGAACAAGCGGAATACGGTGAAAATGACAGAAGCTGGTCAACAGAGGCTCCTGGAGCATCATTCGTCATTCAACATCGCCAGAATCCGCAATCCGCAATGGTATAATATGGGATTTGCGCAAATGGTAAGACACCCTATATTAGCCAAAATCAACCAAGTAGAGTGGCGCCGTGAAATTTTGGAGGCTGTGGTATTCTTCTGGGCCGACAGCACTTTGGCGATAATAATTGGACGTTCCAAGCAAAACCCTGCGCCAGCAATAACAATTATTTATTTATATCCAAAACTGTTGTACACATTTATTAATTGTCACCCTGTATAACTTATATAGAGCCTGCTTACACTATTGCAAGCATGACGTCCATCAATATGACTATCGTACTCACACTAAGTAGTTCAAACATGATGAATTTTTTGCAATGGTGGGATTGGAATTTTGATATTTCGCCTTAATGTTTTTGTAATGCTTGCGGGGACACGTTGCTGTTTTCTATGAAAAATAAAGCCGATTGTGGACAAACGTATTTAAGAATGGTTGCAAAAAATGCAATAAATATTTTTTTATTTTTGTATATTCTTCCTTGTGGAATTTTAATAATTGCTCGAAACATATTGCTCTTTGATGTTTTCGCTTCAACTTTTATAAATTATTGAGAGAAACGTTCATGTACAAATATAACACGCGCAACATGAGTGGATGCGAAAAGCTCGGCCTAGGCCCTCCTTGGACTGTTGTGCCATTAAAAGTAAGTAAAGTAAGGTAGAGCAATATGAACATGGAACATGCATCAATGCGCCGATTTTTATTTTGTTCTTGAATTTTTCTGCGCATCTTTTTCATATCTTTCTTAATACCTAATTTCCTGCCTCTCTCTTTCCGGCAGGGTTTCATGCTTGCACTAGTGTGATTAACCTCTTTATATGCTCACCAAACATGCTCGACTTCGTTGTTGCAGTTTTGTCAGCGATGTATCGACGATTTTATGCGGCGTAAAATTAAAATCGCTCTCACAATTAAAACGCTCATTGCCGGGATGGAACAAAGTTACTGCTGCCGTTGAATTTACACCGGCGACTTCACAGTGACTTAGATCTATTATTATTTAATGGTTGAGCGGCGACGTTACAGGGTTGCATCCGGTCAGCTGATTGGAAATTAAATGAAAGTACATAAATACTTATTTAGAGTCAGTTCTCCAATAAACAGTTATCAAGCTTATCACTTTTTATACCGGCTCGCCACGACGATACAGCTGAATATGAACTTACTAAGTACATAAATGAGAATTCGGCTCTTAAGTTGGAAAATTTTAATATGTTATGCTTTAAATCTTACTAATCATCCTTATGAAAAAAAAACGGAACTATCATTTTCTAACGTACTGTAGTTAAAAGCCTGTGAAGCATATTTTCATCTTTCTTTCAACATGAAGTATTTTGCGTGCGTGCCTTAAGCATTTCTCCATTTTCTTCTTGTTTATTCATCATGTCGGCTGGGTTATATACATACATATGTACGTATAATAATACTTATATACATTAGCATGTATTCGACATTGTTTGCCTGTATTTTGTATAGTATTATTTTTATAAAACTTTTCTGCGAAGAGAAGAAATTTTGACCCAAATTAGTATGAAGAAGAATGCGGGTTGTACGCAAAAATTTTCTTCATGCCATGTCAGAAATGTTTTCTGTTTTTCCTGCGGTACTCATGTTTTCTTTATTTATTTTTTTTTTGTCTCTATTTTTTTTATTAATTTTTTTTTGTTTTTGAAAAACCAAAATTTAAAAGCTCAATCTGAGTTCATGCCAATGTAATTTGGAAAAATCTTATTCTAAATAGTTTATGTGGAAACTTTAAAACGTGTTTAAATTTTAGCAAAATTTTGCACAATTTAACTTGACACAGATTCATTGACTGCATGCATGCATCATGCATCACAAAATCTGTGCTGGATGGCACATCTCTTGGTGTATCATCACCAACGTAATCATCATAATGTGCATTCATATGTGTGCCACAGCAATATATATGTATATAAATTCATAGAACTTAACAAAAGTTCATCACTTGTGCATGTGCGGCGTGGCGTTGGTTTCTCGTGCAACATTAACGACGTTGAATTCTTCAAACTCAACGCTAAATGCACGACGACGAGGCAATAGTCAATCCTTTTTACAACATGCATACATATAGTATGTACATATGTTGCTGCGCTCTTTTTGAAGCTCTAACGATTTGTTCACATTCTTTACTACCTTTTATATTTCCTAGAGTACCGCCTACTACTGAAGTACGCCATGGAGTAGTAACTCACACAAATACAACAAGTATGTACTAGGCGCCTAGTTTACTTCCATTTGAGTTACCCAATTTTAGTTCATCTTTTGCCATTTTGGTTTTTTTATTACTGTTTTGCCATTGCCATGCTTCATTTTATGTTTTGCTGGTAAAAAGAGCTAATATTTTTGTTTTGCATGCTGTCAATTGAATTGTTGAGTAAGTTTCAAACTTTCGGCATATCATTTTTACCAAAGGAAAAGTTTTTCTATGTTAGTTTCATAAAATTTTTTTTTTACTACATGGAATCTCTTTATTGATTTTGTTATACATTTTTGTTACTTTGATTAATTAATTTAATATTGTGCAATCTTAAACTTTTATAGTGAACAAAATATTATTTTGTTATTATTTTCTAGATTTCCTTTAGTTTTTTTTTATTAATCAGACACTGCCATCGGAGACTAGGCACTGTGGTCCTACTACGTTTTTTGTGAGAAGTTTCTTAGTTTAAAGCATATACAATTTTGATTTCACAAGTACGCTGCTGCAGTTCCGCCTAATTAAATGGGCTATTTAAATTTCGAAGCTGGTCTATCATATGAATGAAAATTTTTGAATATATGTATGAACATAGAATAGGAAATGCTAAATTCTCGAAATTTATGATCTTTGAGCTTTTGAATCTCTTCTCTAGGATAGTCAAATAATGTTTCAAAGTTCTACAGGGTCAAAATTGTGTCATACATTAAGAAGTTGTTGTTAAATGACAAGGAAAATAAAGTTTTTTTTTACATTTCGACCAATAATTCCTAAACTTGAGCTGATGGCGAAAAATTGTCTTATATTTTGAAATAAGCGCATTAAAGTCAACTAGAAATGTTAGAAATATCACAATGAAACCACAAAATTTTTTTTTTTATTGGCCACTGTAATCAATCCAAAGAAATCTGATGACGTCTTCGAGTTAACTGTGTATGCTATGGGTTCAAATCCAAGTGGTATCCTATTCAGAATCAAAAGCTACAGTTTAATTCGTGGCTTTTGATTCTTTTGATTCATTTTCCAAATCAATAAATTCATAAAAGTGTGGTATGATATGATATGACAAACTCGTCAAAGTAACTTAATTTAGATTTTATTCTAGTAGTATTCACGTATTCTGTCGAGATGTGATTGGAATGAAAACTGCCTCCATTTCATCTAAGATATTGTTCTAATATCTTTAATTGAAATTTATATTTAATGTTTTGAGTTCTTCAGACCATCATTGACCATCCACTTATCACATGGCGGCAAATAACATATATACACTTTAATTCTAATTTTATACCAAATGTTTTAGTTATATTTAAATAATCATAATTTTGCACATGGTTTATGGTTTTCGTTGTAAATCTTTTTTTTGTTGTTATAAACGCAAAGCAATTAATGTCGAAAATAAATTTAAATTTTATCTCGGATTTTGGTATCATAATAAATTTTACAAATTGCTAATTCCATAAAATAATAATATCTCCTACTACCTAGAACTTACTTATTCATAGATAGGTATTAGAAAAAAATAATTAAGTAAATAATTAAAATAGTTTATTTATATCGCATTCGTAAAGCAAAAATAAATGTGTGTTTTTGTTTTTGTTTATTTGCAGAGCTGCCATTCAAGCGATCACAGCATATTTGGATGCGTTCCAAAAAATTGCAGACGCAGCAACAAATTCAAGAGGTAAGTTCAATTTTTCTTAGTTTCATCAAGCTTAAGTTTTTTTTTTTTTTTTTTTTGTTTTTTTGTTTAAATGAAGACATACATTCATATACACAGACGTAGTTCAACCCAGTCAAAGAGTATATATCTTATTTTAAAAAAATAAATATAGCTCACAAATTTATTAGGTATCCGCAGAATTACAACTACCAAACTCGCGAATTACTTTTAGATGGTAGTTTTTGGCTGGGAATATGCACCAGTGTTTTTTATTTTAAAATAGACTCGAATATCCAGTCGGTCGCTGATCTGTTTTCTAGTTTTTTATTTTAAAATTTTTTGTTTATTTTTTTATTTTTATTTTTGAAAACAAAACGAAATTCTTTCGATTATGCAACAATGTTTTCGCCCAAATGAACGCACACAGACACGCAGAGCGCAAGTATAGAGACAAACAGTCAGACAATTTACAGTTAAAACATCATTGGCAAACATTTATTTAGTTCTTTTTCTACTTTTCTTATTACTACTTCTTGTTGCATGCTGTTGACATTTGATGTAGTGGCGGTGATGGTTGTGGTGTGCTGCTGCTCTTTGTTGCCGATTGTTTTCTTTTTTAAGTTGAGCGAATATTTATGGTATATTCTTTAAGATACCTACTTCTTATTTCCTATTGCTGCTGTTTAGAGTAAATGTTGCAATGAAAACAATTTACTAAATTGTTCCCATTGCAACATTGTTGTTGTTGTTAAATTTACATAAACATTTTTCAGTTGCCGTTGTTTTTGCTTTCGCTGCTGCTGTTACCTACCTAATGAAGGAAACGAAGCCATAAAAAGAAGATAAAACCTAAACGAGAACATTTTGTATATTGTGTAATATTGTAGGAATAAAATCTTGAAATCGCTATTTGCCATAAGATTCGTCGCTTTTATGTAGTTTATCAATAAATTTCGTTTAAAAAGGAATTAATTTGTTTAAATTGTTTTCGGATTTTCCTCTAGAAGTACAACTAGCATTGAGTGGGATTGTATCCTGGTAATACAAAAATAATAAAGATCATTGAAGAATGATTTAGTCAAAGTCGAGTATTTGACTCTGTTTAGATTCGTTTTTCCTAGGAATATACAAGCTGCGGCAGTGGCACTGTTTCTTAAGAGTAGCTGTTATTGCATGGAGTGCGATTGCTATCTATCAGGCAATTTTTGCATTCCTAGGCAGAAAAAATGAAGCCATCCATCTTTTGAGGCTATCAATCCAATTTGATACTTTCAACTGAAGTAAAGCGTATTCCAGTAAGGGCATTCTGCATCGATCCAAATAAGTGATAGACCAATCAAGGTCTGCTGAATACGTCAGCTGAGCCAAAACTTCCAATCCACTATTTTCCACATAAATTTTTACCGGCCTAGCAACATGAGTAAAGTTACGGTCCCGTGCCAGGTCGTTTTTCGGGCATTGCTCTATTCAAATGAATCAATTGTTTTCGATACAGCTCTTCCGTAATAGTTTCACCAGGTGTTAGCAGCTCATAATAAATGACATCTTTAGCCTGGCGTTGATGTTCCTTGTTGGCCGAGCAACTAGTCGTATGACTTTTTGCGCTTAGGGTTGTCGCAAAGAATCAATTTTTTGTCGCTAGTAATAATTCGCTGCAAAAACGACTTATTTTTATAGCGCTGAAGCATCATATCAGATATGCACAATCGACTTTCGACGTTTCTTGTTTTCAAGTCGTGTGGCACCCAATTGAATGAACCACAATGATTTTCAGCGCTTGAAAACTGTAGCTTGAGTAACTCCCAATGTTATTGCAAGCTCCTCTTATGTTTGGCATGAGTCTTCGTCGAGTAACATCTCCAACTACATCTTTGAACTTTTTTATTTGGCTATGGCTTTCCTTGTCTTCCGTGTCAAAATCTCCACTTTTCAAGCGTCGAGCCGGAACTCGCGTGTTTTGATTGATGGATTTATATTCACCGTAATTTCCGATTGCTTTCAGCAGCACTTTTTATCGAAAAGCAAAATTTCCCGCGAATGCTGTTTATTTGACACGTATGCTGACATGTTTGTAGTGCAAAAAGGTTATGTTGTTTACACTTTGGCAAATTGATACATAATCAAAACAAAAGTTACATGACGTACGTAAAACCATGAAAGTAGTTACAGTATTGCCAGATGTGTATTCGTAGAAGTTACACCATCAATTGTGAATCCCACATTTTCAAGCTTCACATCCAATTTTATTTTTATATTTTAAAACAAATATTTCTTTAGAATTACCAATGATGAATATCGTAGCACGAAGAGCCCTTATTAGTTACTTCAATATTTTCACCCTTACCGAAAAAATGTCTGTTCTCTTGTGCACTTGTAGTATGTATTCGGTATTTAACGAATCAAATGACAATTGTCCTTTACTTAACTTTTTAATAGCTACTAAAATATTTCTACAAAGGGTGAAATATAATATTTAAAATGTGTGTCTCACATGTTTACTTATAAAAGTGTTTTATGTTTAGTTTTTGCCTATACGAGCATTTACTACTTACTAAAATTAAAGATTGCCCTTATTACCTAGTATAAATACTTGGTTGCAAAGTTAAAGTTCATCATATTTATTTTAGCATCGACTAAATATTCATAGAATTATTTTCATATGCTTTTTTATTAAAATCCAGGAATTTTCACTTTATTGATCAAATGTCTTACAAACAACTTTTACTGAAATTTTTTAATTAAATTTTCTTTATATTTTGCCAGCATAAGCAAGTGAAAAGCCTTTGTGCACAATGGCTTTGAGGTATATCTTGCCAACATCATTTTGTTTACTGCACATTGAGATTGCATGGCTTTCATAATTTTCATTAAATTTTTATTAATGTTGTAATTAGTTATAAATCTAGTTGCAATAGACTGGAAAAGAAATCAAGTTATTTTCTTAGAAATATTCTGTTCTATTCTCTCCAATTTTATGTAAAAGTTTTTGTATTCATATCGACTTTGGGATTTTACAACAAACGAAAGTTTTGAAAAACAGCAAACAAAATATTAAATTGAATTAGATATCATAACAAAATTGATTTGGGAATTATATTATAAGTTTACAGATTTCAATATATTTTTCAGAGACTTCTGCTCATCAAAAAAAAAACCATAAAAACCATATAAAAAACTTTTCACATTTTGCTGACTTTAACTTGTAATAACTTTAAAAATAATAGCATGAATAGTATTTCCTCCCAGAGATCACTTCTTTTCCATGCTCTTATATCTTGTCCTCAAAGAAAACCAATGAAATTGGCAAGTTCATTTTATTAGACTATATCTAGTGTATTAGACATGCTTAAATCAATGTTAAGTTTGCCATAGAGAGAAACAATTACACCCTCTAAAATTCACCCTACTTTTTTAAGTAGTGATATGTCCGATTGAAGACATATACAGAATGTGTTTTAAAAAATTAATCTAAAGCTTCTGATTTGGTTAATGTTATTAAAAAGTAGATTGAGTTACTTTTGTGTTCGAGAAACTGATGCAGCTTCATGTTGGAGCCAATGTTGTAGTGTCAATTGACATATCGAGTCTCAACCAAACGATTTAGGTTGAAGATATTCGGTCGTTACCGAAAACTGCAGCTCGTAAGCATCGTAACGCAGCACTTCTGACTGAGCCAAAGATGATAAAGTGGCAACGGCTGAAAAGAAGGCAGCCCAAGCATCATAAACGAGCTGACTGCGGAAAGAATGCCGATAATAGCTGGTGAAGCGAAGAAAACGGAACGAAAAACAGCCACCAAGGTTGCACCCAAATGTAAACGCAGCTGTCTCAGTGTCGCAAAGCCACCGGAATGCCCTGGAAATGTGACCATTTACTTGCTCATGACTCATGTCGAACTTCGGAAACGATGAGGACGTCGACGAAGTCATTCTGAAGCCCCTAACGAGGGGTCACTGTTAACAAAACCATTTTTTAACTCGTACTTTCCAATTTTTGTAGTTCTTGGTATTTTTACCTCACTCGGTTTCATACACACCACCAATTTCTAATGTTTATGCCGACTTGTGGTCGCTGTTGCGTAGCGGTAGTGCGTTGGACTGTTACGCAGAGGTCAGAGGTTCGAATCTCGGCACTGGAAAATTAAAAAAAAATAAATAAAAGATATAAAAAAAGCAACAACAACAAAATTTATACACGGCACCAGCTCTTGGCAGGCAATGGCAAACCTACAAGAGTAAAAATTGCCTATGAAAAGCTTTTCACTTCACCGTTCGGATTCGGCATAAAACTGTAGGTCCCTTCCATTCATGTACAAATATAACACGCACAACATGAGTGGATGTGAAAACCTTGCCTTTTAGCGCAACATGCGGTCATAGTCGACATTGATAAAAAATGAAGTTCATTGTGGTAAAGGCATAAATAACACTTGTCTGGCTGTCTATCTCTTTATCGGTGTCCTGTGTGATTGCATTCCCTCTCTCATTCTCCCTTCTTCTTCGTCCCACCTATCAATCTTTCTTCCATTCAGCATAATGATAACTTATATCTTATAACTTATAACTTATCTCTTTAAATAAGTCAATAGTGTTCATTCCCGAAACATTTTGGTTTTTTTTTTACTGTATCCGGAAAATCGTGCAAATTGCGCACCAAATTTTAAAACGTCGAAAAAAGTATTTTCAGTTTATCGGTCAGCGCCAATAATCCATTTCTTAGTTCCATAAAAAAAGCTCTCAACATTCATATTCGCCTAGTTTAAATACTAATGAATACATTGAACTACTTACTTATATTAAGTGAAACCACAAATTGTACAACTGCATACAACATAAGCATGATGCTGCTGCCAAAGTCTGTTTTTCGAATGAGCAACACCAAAAAATATGAATGTTTGCATTAGTTTTATTGTATGTATTTCATTTAAACCACAATTGGTGTGAAATTGTTGTCGTCTTTCGAATACATATTATGCCACTACTGTATGCACAGCGAGTAACCTCATTATTATTATTATGACTGGCCGACTGAGCGAGTACATGCGCGCTTAGTAATGGGAACAACAACATCTGCATGGTGCAACAGACCAATCAAACAATCTATCCACCGGTTGTTGACCGACTCTCAGCCAATTACACTAAAAGCAGCAACAACAATAGCAACACTTAAATTTGTATGTAATTTTTTGTGTAAAGTGTGGTGCAACATTAACATTGCACCCAAAAACCGAAAACCAGCTTAGACAACATGACGTTCAATAATAGTTGGTGTTGTTGCTGCTATTAAGGCTGTTGACCATTTCATTATTACTATTGCAGTTGTGTGCCTTCGCGCTTCACTACATACATATTTCCGATATTAACATTAGTATAAATTTGCTTTTTTTCTGTATTCTCTTTAGATTTGTGTAGTAGGTGAATTTTTTTGTCTGCGGATGCTTTAATTTTGTTGTTTCTTAAAAGGTTGTTTGACGGTTGAATATGATATTTGATTTATGATATCCAAAAGAATTGAGCGAGAAAATAATTCCTAAATACTGTATTATTTTGCTATTTGCTTTTCTTCTTCTTCTTTAATGAGATAACAGCATATGTAGAGGTTGGGCCTGGCTTTTTAAGTATCCAATCTTGTTATCCAATCCGAGTTATTTATATTTGTAAACAGAATCGAATCGGACCCCCAGTTTTAAGTCAAATTCAAACAGCGAAGTGAAAACTTTACTCTTGCCTATCAAGTAGTGGTTCCTTTAATACCGAGAATAGCCTGCTACACGCAGGCAGGTATTAAACACCACCAACTACGCTACGATGATGGTTTTAGCGGTTCTTAAAGAAAGATACCAAGAGTTTTTCATACTACAAATTTTTTCAAACTTTAAAATTATAGTTATTTTGTTCTTATGAAAGTATGTCTCCGTGGTCGTTGTGGCATAGTGTTAGTGCGTTGGATTGTTACGCCGAATGTCCGTGGTTCGAATCTTGACACAGGCAAAATCAAAATGTAGAAAAAACAATTTTTCCACACAACACTACCTCTTGGCAACCAATGGCAAACCTACAAGAGTAAAAATTGCCTATGTAAAGTTTTTCACTTCACCGTTTGGAATAGGCATAAAGCTGTATGTCCCTTCCATTCATGTACAAATATAACACGCACAACATTAATGGATGCGGAAAGCTCGGCCTAGGCCCTCAATGGGCTGTTGTGGTAACGTGGGTGTGGTAATACCTAACTACTGCTTGAATAATATTTAAAATAGTTAAGGAAAGTATAGAAATCAAAGCGTTCGTTTCCTCCCGCAAAAACTTGGTTTGATGAATATTTAGGCATGGAAATTAGTCAAATCAGAGGTAGTTCAGGATTCTGATTTGAAGTCCTTCTAAATTGCGTGGGTGGCAAATGCCCCCAAAAAATTTGAGGCTGGGACCCGGGCCACTAATCAATTCGTCTAACACCGTGTGTATAGTTCGGTTTAGACTTTGTAAAAATAATTTTAATCGTGCAAACTTGTTTTTTTTTTTCTCGCCAAATATGATTGAATGCATATGATATGATAAGATCATGCTTTTAATTATAATCAAAAGAAGTTTTCATAGTTTTTATATGAATTGTTGTTGTTCTTTTAGATTTCTACTAATCAGTTGAGCCCGAAACGACTGCATAGCATGAAAAGCGTGAACGTACCTACATATTTCTTAAACTTGTTTCGCACATACGATTACGCTATGAGAAAATTGTGATTCTCTCAAAGACGTTGAAGTTTTTCTAATTCTGGTTATTTGCATAATTGCCACAGTAGCGAAGATGACAGTTTTAGAAATGTTGATAGATTCTTGCAAAATTTAGGTTATTCTTCATTACGCCATGCTGATATTATTTAGGATTAACTTTCACATAATTTTTTTGTTAATACTAACCTATATGAGTATAAAAATTTTAGTTTATTCCTATTGCTTTTATTTTTCAGGAGCTTCCAAAGAAATTGGCACCGCCCTTACAAGAGTATGTATGAGACACAAGGCGGTTGAGACTCGCCTTAAAACATTCACTACAGCAATTATGGATTGCCTTGTACAACCATTACAGGTAAATGTTAAAACTCTTTAATTTTCTTATGTTCTCCTGATGCAGGCACTGATTTACTTTTATTTCTTACTTCTTTTTCAAAGGATAAACTTGAAGACTGGAAACGCACAGTGGCCACAATTGATAAAGACCATGCCAAAGAATATAAACGTTGTCGCACCGAATTGAAAAAACGTTCAAACGACACGTTGCGACTGCAGAAAAAAGCACGTAAAGGTCAATCGGACACCATTCAGTCGTTGATGGATTCACATATGCAGGATGTGACTTTGCGACGTGTCGAATTGGAAGAGGTGGAAAAGAAATCTTTGCGTTCGGCAATGGTGGAGGAGCGTATGCGTTATTGCACATTTGTCGATATGCTGCAACCGGTGGTAAAAGAGGAATGCGCAGTGATGTCTGAATTGGAACATTTACAAGTACAATTTATTTATGAGTGAAATTATTAAAAATTTTTTTTCACATTTTTACTAATACAATAAATTTTTTTACACTATAGGAAGCTATGCAGTCGATTTCAAATGTAACTAAAGAACCCGATGTTTTACCACAAGCCTCTGAAGAGCTAATACATGATGCTAAAGCAACAATGACATTATATCCGGAATCACCTGTTGGTGGTTCTAGTTCACAAGGTGGTGGCTCGAATTCCTTGGGTTCACGTAAGAGTTCCGTTTGTTCCATTAGCTCGATAAATAGCAGCGGTTCAAGCAATTCACCCGGACACAATCATTATCCGCGTTCGTTGTCGCAGGTAATTAATGAATATTAAATTCATGACAATAGCGGTATTTCACGATCTGGAGTAAATGGTCTTATATTCTGTATTCTTAATAAATATGATATTTGTACAATAGTAAATTTGAAATGTTTACAAAAACCAAACATATGCGACTCTCAAATACTGCAAATATCACAACGGCGAGAGTTCATTGTAACTTTTGTATAGTACATATTTGTGTATTTGCCAATCAGTTGACACGAAAATGTAATGCTGCTGCATAATTTAATTTCTGATGGATTTTGAAAGATTTTAATAGTAAAATTTTATATATTGGTAAATAGCTATATATTCTTCTTTAAAATCGATTAATCTTTTCTTATTTTTTAAAATATTTTTGACAAGAAAATTGTTGAAAATATTTAATAAAATTGTATGGATTTAAGTTTTTTGCCATGGCAGCACTTTAAAGTCATTGCATAAAAACATATGATAAACATGGAGCTCGATTCTGGTTGCATTGTAAGTTTTTTATGTTCTTCTGCTAAATAATACAACAAATATCACAAATACAAAAACTCACAATAACAGCGTTCACAATATGTAGTAATAATTGTATATTTTTTGGGAAAATACTACAAATATCGGACTCATGAATACCGCTTATGTAAAAATACTTAGCATGAATAGTTTTGCGCATTTTAAATTTGTGTACATATGTATGTACATGGAAAATATGAACTTCAAGCAAAGTTTATGTTTTAACAACTGGGAAGGCAACTAAATCTTTTATTTTAACAAAGCTATTATTTTTTTCCATCAAAACCAAAATTTTACATATTTATGCAAATATCACTATCAGATTTTTTTATAAAAATAAGTGAGATTACTTTTCACTTGAAATATCAATCTAATTTTGATTGTGCTTTTTCCCTCTTAAAAAATTTTCTCAATTTAATTTAATTTTTTTTTTTTTTGTAACAATTTATTTTAATTTTCTTTTATTAAGTAAATTATTTTAAATTTTTTCTTTTATTATTTTCCATCGATGTTGTATTTTTGTTTGTTCTTTTCTTAAATTTTAGTTAATTTCGCCTGCAATACGCTTGAAACCTGGTGAATCCAGTGATAGTGGCTTTTGCTCATCGCCAGCTTTAACCACACAGGTTTATAATTTATTTACTTAATTTTCATTTAGCTATTTTTTCTCTTAGTTTTTAATTATTTTAAATTTGTATACATACATATTAACCAAATACTTGCTTTCAAACTATTCACTATACTGTCTTGTAGAATAAGTATTGCTATATATGTATGTATTTATATTATTATTCTGTTATTAGGCTTCTACTGCCACTAGCCAATCACATGCCGTCTCTACATGGCCTCCACATTCCCAAGATGTTGTTCCACTACCACCCACTGCCGATCGTCCACATACTATTTCAACGGCTTATGAAAAAGGTCACCAACGTCCACCCCTTACAGTTTATACGTTCCAAAATCCAGAAACTATACTAGAAGGTAGTTCCAGTAGTGGTTCAAACGGTGGTGCTGGTGGTGGTGGTGGTGGTGGTGGTGTAGGAGGTAGCGTTTCTGGACAAAATACACCATCTACACAGAAGTCACCTGCTGGTGCTTTAAGTCGTCCACCTTTGCCAGTGGTAGGTATTCGTAGTTAAACTTAAATAACATTTTTGTATTTTTGTATATGTGTATTTATTTTTGAATTTAAATTCGAATTTTGTTTTGTAATTGCAATTTATAAAAACGTTCAGAAGCCAACGCGAGTGGTAAGTTTAGGTTTTTATTTACTAGTTAAAAAATTTTTCCCCCTCATCATTTTCATACTCCAGTAATATCAATTTACCTCATTTTTATATTCTAAAACTTTCTTCTATTAAATTTCACCGAATGCACTTTCTATAATATGTACTAAGTATATAATATTTAATCAATTTGGAATAGTCGTGGGTCGTAAACTTTTAAGCTTATTCATGCTATTTAGTATTTTTTTATGTAACGGATGGGTTGGGCATGGGTAGCGAACTACGGAAGGGCCGTGGATCTAAACCATTTTGAAAATAAGCTTGTATTTAGACTATATTTTGTATAGATTATGGCTTAACTAAGCCAGTTTTGAGCATGAAAATGGCAGAAGGTACAACAGCAAAGTTTTCATTTCTACTACCAAATAAATGAAACTTTAAGAAATAGTTCAGTAGACTGTGAAAAGAATCTTCGGAGCTAGAACAAATAACTTTTAAAAACTCTTCTGGTGAGGAAGGTAACAGAAGTTACAAGAAAAGAAACTTTTGAGATATACATACCTATACATATAACAGTATTTAGATACTAAATCAGTTGGAAAAACTTCGAATTTATTCTAACGAAAAGATTGTAAAGAAAACTGTGTGTTACTGGTAGTTTTCCAAAAGCACTGATTTCAGTTATTGAACGAATCATGTTGACTGGGATACAGTAAACAGGAGGCAGAGTAGATCGCAATATATAATATTAAACATGTATCATCTTTTTCTTATAGTTCTCTAAGTTAATAAACACATAGCGATAAACATTATCCTATATCCCATTCAAATTCATTTTGATTTTTATTTTCAGCGTTGCTCCTCATTGGAACGTCCACTTTCTGCCAATAATAATCGCAATGGTAACAATTTGATGCAACGTCAATGTCCATCACCGATTCCGGCACATATAACCAAGGGTAAGTGTGATCCTTCTTGCGCAAATATTGCTCCTTAAATGCTTTACCCCAATAAAAGCAAACCGGATAATACTAATTTCCCCATTTTTGTGTTCTTTCTTTCCCTCTTTTTCCATGTTTTTTGTGCTATTTTTCCATTAATTTTTAACGCATGCCTTAAATGTTCAATTGAAAAATTAAAATAAACCGTAATCACGAGTAGAGCTATCAGCACATCATGCTCATGCTCAGCTACAGCAGCAACAACTACATCAGCAACAGCAGCAGCAACCATCACCACACCAGCAAATTCAATCCCCGCCCACTTATGTTAATATGTCCGAATTAGCTAGTATGGCGGCCCTGAAAATTACTAACCAACAACAACAACAGCAGCAGCAACAGCAACAAAGTCAACATCAACCAATGTTGCAACAACAACGCTCCATTGACTCAATTTCATCACAACATTCAACTGATTCGCTTGTATCTAACACACAGCAACAACAACCGAATAATTCTGCCTCTACACCGAACACCACTAACACAAATACCCCACGTTCACATTCCATTTCCTCATCGACATCCTCAAATGCACCATCGTTGCATTCGCATCCCTCAATCGAATCGGGCACAGCTGCTACGTCCCTAATCGGCCAAACGCCACCCACAACGTCCAGTGGCAGCTCAACCCCACAAAATCACTACTCACCACTGCTAACCAATTCACCATCCTCAACTGCGGCTGGCACTCCGAGTGGCACGAGCATAACAAGCGGCGGCATGTCATGTGCTGGCGGCGCTGGCGGTAGCGGTTTCATCTATAATATCAGCTCTCCAACACCACCGCAAAGTGCCAGCACGCCTATCTCACACACGAGTGATATTTTGAAAATTACTGAGCTAGATGGTTGCACCGGAGGAATGTTATCCAATAATGAAAATATCAGTGCACCCACCGCTGCATCAAATACCGGATCCTCCGAATTCTCAAATAAAAATGAAACCAATTCCAATTCTACTACTGTCATAGATACAGATTCACCCACCATTGTCGAGAATGACGAGCGTTCGCGTGCATCCGTTTTACAAAAGGCTTCAATGTTTGAGAAACAAGCAGCAGCTGTAGCGGCAGCAGCCGCTGCAGGAACTACTTCTTCTACTAATAATACGCCACCACCTCCGTCTTCAATTTTTGTACGTACATCCGCAAATGTTGATGCGGGTATTTATGGTACGCGTCGTTCAGAGGACATCTATCACAGTGCTAATCAGCCACAACAGCAGCACCAGCAACAACAAGTAGAGCAACCGGATGTTGGTAAATATCTCGCGTCATATACATTGTAGTATGCTAATCATATCTATCTATATATTTTATACTTAAATAGAAATGTTTGCGAAAAAAAAATCTCATGAGAACTCTGCAGACAAAACCTCTACTATATAAATCTCACAATATATCTCATGCAAAGAGTATTAAAATTGACTATCTTGAATACAAATTATTGGCATTTGTATAGTTTTACTAAGCTAAACTTAAGTTCATGCTTTCAATTTGACACTTTCTGACTTCAAATTGACAACTTTTGAATTCAGTTGGACTACGCTGAATTTAAAATGAAGCTTTTTTAATTCAAATCGTGGTATTGAGAATTCAAATTAACGATATCTTAAAATTAAAACTGCGATTTCCAATCAGTTTTTATTTTAATGTTGAGAATTAGTCACGCATGTTTCTTTTCATTTTCGTTCAAACATTTCTCAAAAAAAAAACTTTTTAATAAATAGTTTATTTATCGAATACACCCTGTGTTCCCTTTTCAATTGTAACCTTTTGTTTCTGACATGATCCAAATTCGAATATCAAACTTTTTTTATTTTACTATATATAAAAAAAAAAATTTTTGCTGTACCCCCACGTTCTTGGAAGTTACTATCTACATACATATTTTATATTTTTTATTGTATTTTGTTTTTGATTAATTTCAAACGAAATAAACCAATTTTATTTTCTTTGTTTTTTTTTCTGTTTTCCATCTCTTTATTTTTGAATTCCACAACAAATTGTTTTGTGTGATCCCACACCCAAAACCAACACTTTAAACAACAACTCTATGTTACAACAACAACACCAACATTTTCGAAACAACAAACTCTGAAATTTAATCTACATAACAAAAAACCTTCAAACTTTTTGCACTTTTTCAATTTTTCTCGAAAAATAAAATGAACAACAATTGTAAATAAATTTGCCACATTTTTCAACTACATGCACAAACACTCAATTGTACACACACACATGTAAATATATTTGCAACATCAACAACAAAACAACAACATATTTTTAGATAAAAGTTTCGAAGATTCCATACAAGAATTAAATAATTTAATTGGCGAATTAGACTCATTCCAACGTGAAATTGATGCGGGCAAGCAGCAGCAGCAACAGCGCACAAATACCAGCATTGACCCATTTCCCATCAACGGAAATGCGTGTGATTACATTGAAACAACAACAACGACCAAAATTATCTCCTCCTCTAATTGTGATGCTTTGGATAAAGCAAAAGCAGCAGTGGCAACAGCAATCACAACAACAATAATATGTCAGCAGCAGCAACAGTCTGAACCACAGCAATATTGCACTAGCAACAGTTATCAAACAATTTCCGACATATCCGACACAGTGTCCGATGAAATCGCTGCCGACACACGCTCGCTGACTAGTCTCAATTATCACAATAACAACGAGAGCAGCAGCAATTGCAGTAACAATATTAAGCAGAATTGCAACTACAACAGTGATTCGGAGCTGAGTCGTTTTTATGTGAGTGATACTAGTTCACTGAATGGTGGCGCAGGCGTGGGAGATCCACTCGGTGATGGCTATGAGAATCCTACATTTGCACACTTCGCTGCATCATCGTCGGCGTCATCGCTTGTTGGTGGTACTGCTGATGATTCGCTTATCGGTGATAGTTGTTCACTGCATACTTCAGTCGCCGCTGATAGCATATCGCATGTATCAGAAACATTATCGATGTCTCAGCAGTACGGCTATATCGATAATGGCAGCGATAGCGGCAGTGCGGTCGTTGTAATTTACGACCATCAAATACCGATGACACCGGACATCGACTATGTGAAACAGAACTCCGAAATTGTAGTGTTACGCACAAAAGACCCACAGCAGCAACAGTTGCAGCACCAGCAAGAGATGCGTGAATTCAAGCAGCTACCAACGAATCTTGGTGGTGGAGAGTCACTAACTTCAAGTGGCAGCTCGACGGCTCAACAACATACTGCAACAGTGGCGCCAGCGAAACAGCGACTCTCCTCCTTCCGTGCATCGAGTGAACAACAATTGCAGCTAATCGGTGCAGGCGGTCAACAGCAACATCGCCATGAAAAAGGTACGCAACAAAAAATACAACAATCACCAGATACTAGAAATAGTTTAAAAACTTTGTCCAAAGTTGAGAATGTTGCAGCGGCGGTAGCTTTAACTGCAACTAAAACAATGGTAACAGCAACTGTACAACAACAACAACACAACGATACCATACTACGTCGTAAGCAACTACCACCTAAACCAAGTTTCAGTGTATTTAATGGTAATACCACTTCTGCAGAAAACATGAAAAACGGCAACATGTTGTCAAATAAAAATCAACAGCAAAAAATGGAACCGCAAGTAGTGACAGCAAAAACTGATTTCAAGGCAGATTTAGATGCAAAAATACGCAAACAAAGACTTAAATTGCTTCAGCAAGAGCAACAATTACAAAAGCAAACTCAACAACAACCACAATCGTCCACCACCACTACTACTACCACACCCACCACGCCCACCACAAACAATAATAGTAACAATTGTAATAGCAACAACAATAGCATACGTTCATCTTCATCAACATTACCAACAACAACTGCATCCTCATCATCGTATACATCTACTCCTTCATCATTCCGTACACAGTCACCACCACAAAGTAGATATCAGAATGGTTGCAATAATAACAGTAGTAATAGTTTAGCTTTACATTCATCAACAACATCAATGCCATCACCGTCAGTATTGTTGTTAAATCAAAGTCATTCCCATAGTTCACCATTACCATTATCATCAACAACAAATACAGAAGCATCAACACCATCATCGTCAATATCTTCTTCATGTGTGCCTTCTTCTCCTGCTGTTGTGCCTGTGTCCGTCACCAATTCTCCCCACCAACATCACCAATCATCATCAGTTTCTCCCTCCCATGCGTGTTGCTCCAGCACTAGTGCAGCTTGTACGGTTTCGGCGACTACTGCTTCAACGGTTTCAACATCAAAACCGAACATTACGCCGAGACCAGCTTCCTTGTCGGGTTTGTTCTCGTTTTTTTTTTTCATTTGAATTTTTCGTATATTTTCACTTGTTTCTGTTGACTTTGTTTGGCTGTGTTTCTATTGCTTTCTTAATATGGGCGATTTTACTGGGCTTTTGGTCCTATTTAACAATAATTTTATTTATTTCATTTCGCATTATCTGACTACTGAAAGTGGTAATAATATTTGGATGGATTCTCGCTCATTATTAGTGGTACTTTCTGCCGCCTCCTTTGCCGATATATTAAATAACAAATTGTGTGTTGGTTGTATCCTTTAATTATACCATAATCCAACAGTCTACCTTCATCCTCATCCACTTCTATCCATAGCTTACATATTAAGTGTTTTTGTGTTTTTGTTTTGATACCCATTTATTTAATGTTTATTTGTTCACTTCATCATCAAACTAATTTCTTAATTGAGTACTAAACTAAATCTAACTTATGAAAGAATCATTTCATCATACCGAAAAATATACTATACCTACACTTAGAAAAACTAAAACTTACCTACACAAAACCTAATACAAATTGTGTAAATATGTAATACCTTACATACCTAATCTCAAACGAATCCTATCTTGCAAGTAACAAATGTAATACATATTTGTATGGCATTATAGTATTGCATCTAATTTGCTTCTGAATTGGTTCTATTAAAAAAAATTACATTATAGCATTATTTAATTTAATAAAACTTCAATACGAAAAAGGTGTAGTTGTGTTCATTTAAAGTTGCTACCATTTCTAAGGATAAGTAAGTACAGAGAAAAATACTTTGACTCTGAGTTAATGAAATGGGAATAAACGCTCCCGTCCAAATTCTGTTTAACTCTGTGTAACAGTGATAGGTTGGACCGCACTCTCCATCATAAAGCAGAAGCGCCGTTTTCGTTATACATGCTAGGAACAGCAAACTTTTACAATCAATGAATTTACTAATTATGTATATCTTGTTTTAGTAGTCGCTGTGGCGTAGTTGGTAGTGCTTTGGCTTGCTACTCAGAGTCTCCGAGGTTCAAATCTCGGCACAGGCAAAATCAAAAAGTAAAGAAAACAATTTTTCTGTACAGCATCACAAAATTTTCACTTCGCCGTTCGGATTCGGCATAAAACTGTAGGTCCCTCCAGTCATGTAAAAATATAATACGCACAACATGAGTGGATGCGAAAAGCTCGGCCTACGTTCTACGTTATTTTTTTTTAATAATAATCGGTAAAAAGAAAGACCAGAAAGAAATTGGTACATAATTACATGGCCCGACATGAAAATAGATTTATTATGTGCAAAGTGCAGACATACTAAAAAGATCAGTGATCTATTTATATGGCCTACAGTTCCTACTAACAATTGGCTTCTGGTTAAATGGAAATCTGTCAGTATTGGAGTTAAAAAATGTATCAAAGAGTTATTAAGTATATATGTACATATGTAGCAGAGTAGAAATTTGTGGAGTTTTATTAAACAAAGATAATGCTATTAAACAAAAAATATTAGCTTTTTGTTTGCATACTTGGTTGTGGTTCCCTAAATTTGGTAATAATGTTGGTATAGTATGGTATTATGGTATCCTGTGTCTTGTGCATCTAACAGTGGCATCGGTTAGAAAAATACATACATGCATATGTTTGTGCAACAAAATGACAATAACAAATTAAGTTCTTGGTGATTGATCAGTACTCACATATAAAGGCATTCCTCAGATATGCATTAATAATAATTATTTAAAAATATATTTACATACATAAAATGATAAATTCTTTGGTAATAATGTTAATTATAAATCATTTTTGGACACACACACAAACAAATAGGAGGCACAACACGCATTGCTCGTCGCTCATCCGTGAATACAGCGAAACCACCACCACCGGTGCGGCGCAGCTCATCTGTCACACCAAGTCATAATGCTACAACTGGGGTAAGTGATAAATTTTAACACGTAAATACATACATACATACATATTTCTAAATACGGTCTACGAATATGCGATTGCATAAGATTAAAATTAATGGTTGCTTTTTCTGTGCTGAAAATTGCAAAAACTGTTATCTAGGAATAATCTCTGACAAACATTGCTAAGGCTTTCTAATTTCTTAAATTTTTTCCCGTATTATACTTTTTTTTTAAATTTATTTATATTTATTATCCATTTTTTATTTAAAATTTCTTTTTACCACAACACACAAAAATGTATATAAATTAGTTACAACAACAACAAGGTCACCAGGCAACGCATCCTTCTGCCACCAATAATTTGCTTCATCAACAACAAAATTCTATGAATATTTCGACCGAAAGTCTACCCCCACCTCCAGCTTATTTACTTGATGCATCATCATTGACATCAAGACAAGCTTCACAATCTGCACCAGCATCAGTACTACCTCCGGTGATACCAAATTCGTCACTTAAGGTGGCGGAGACTGTGAAAGCATTGTCTGCAATACGGCATCAACCAGCGTCCCCTAATGTATTGAGACATCAACAACAGCAAACACTACAAACACAACAACAACAGCCGATGCTACAGGTGAGCACCAGAACCTTGTGTGAGCCATCAAGCAGTAATTTATCAACAAAACAGCTTAAAAAACTTATCTTTATCCTATGGCGTTTTGGGAGTTTCAATATTTTAATTTACGAATTTTATTGGACTTTTTTTTCGTCTACATTAATTCATTTTCTTAAATATTTTATCAATTTTAATTTTGATTTGTTGAAATTTTTTTTTCTTTCTAATATGTTCTATCTCTATAAACTACCACACCCACACTTTTAACATTTTTCACTACACCTTCACCTGCCAAACAAACAGAGCGCAAATCTTTATTCCACCACTACCACTACTGCCATCGCTACCAACTCCGCCGACGCCGCCGCTATGACGCTGATGCACGATGAAAGCGCTGCTGATTATGATGCCGCTTACTATAACCCATACATTGAAGTTAATTCCTATCTTGGTGCCACTTCATCGTCCACCTCCATTAATGCGCTATCTTCTGCTGCTCCACAAATCGTCATTACAAATAATAGTAAATTGTCGCTTATTTATCAAAAGCAACAACAGGCACAGCAGCACCATCATCATCAACCTCAACAGCGCCAGCAGCAACCACTCAATTACAATAATGCTTTATCAACAAATCCTCTCTTCCTCTCCATACCATCATCCTCATCATCTACACCCACTCCTACACAATATAAGTATCATCATGATGATGCTTTAAATCATGCTGCACCCCCCTTACCACCACCAAATCCTAAACATTCACAACGTATTAATCATAATCAGCAACATCATCATCAGCTTAATTATCAGCAATATTCAGATCAAAGTGAATATCAACAACATCAGCAACTGCCTGAACATTATCATCCTCATCATCAGCATCAGCAACTACATCCAGAATTGAGTAGTGTTGGTTGTGATGATGCTGCCATTTATGGCAATAATGCTGTAAGTCTATGTACTATCCATTCAAAGCACACGTGATTTCTACTACTAACCTTTTGCTGCTAATTCTAATAAATAAGAATTCGTTATACATAAGTACTTACATAGTCACATAATAAATATTTACAGAATTTAATAAGATGTTAACAGAAATGTAGGTAAATCACATTTGGAATCACGGTATATTTTTATAAATTCCTATAAAGAAATCGCATCCTGTCACAGCATTTAAGTTAAACATATTGCTTATTGCTATTTTAAAATATAATATATAAAAGATTTTGACTATGTATTGTATAATAAATAATTTATTGCTAATAATAACTTGCAAAGTGGTGGAATCGTTATAGAAAAGTGAATTAGCAGTTTGTATAATAATCCCATTCAATTGGATAAGCGTACCAATTCTGTTGCTGCTAGAAATCAGATACATATGTACATACATACATGTATTTACATAAATATATAAAATCAAATCTAGGAATAATTCCTATAATTCCTATGAAAAGTAACAGGAAAATAGCATAAATGTGTAAGCAAAATTGTAGACTTAACAAATTTGAGTTAAAATTTTATAGCCGTATACGAGTATACCTGTGTATCTTCTGACGCCATAATCATTTCACCAATGTACCTTTTATTCTTGTAATTAATTGAGTCTTGGCACATTTTTTAGTTACTAATTCATACCAACATTTGCTTTTTTGCATATGAGCACTTAATATATTTCCTATATCTATATTTACTTTATTTTACTTCAGTCTTTTCGCACTTCATCACCTGGCATATATGCGCAACCAAAAGTTGTCGCCAATATGTCTAGTTTTCGTTC
Organism: Palloptera scutellata; assembly: GCA_958295655.1. NCBI lineage: Eukaryota > Metazoa > Arthropoda > Insecta > Diptera > Pallopteridae > Palloptera > Palloptera scutellata. The sequence goes on from OY282451.1 coordinate 47,714,193, forward strand.
AGCGAGCCCTGGATCTAAAAATGGGCATCACGTTTATCAACCACAAGCGCAACAACCAGCTCCGCATCAGCAAATGCCACCAGCACAACCTAAAACGAATCCAAATTTAATTGCGCAACTTAATGCGCGATTAAATAAACAGCATCAACAGAATTCTGCCGAAAGCATTTATGGCTCAACACCAAATTCCCCAAATCATCAGCAGCAGCAACTGCACCACCAGCAGCAGCACAATCATCCATCCCACCAACAGCAACAGAATGAGGCAATCTATCTGCGCAATTATGGTCAGCAACAACAGCAAATGGCAACACAACAATCACAGCCGGCATCGCATCTGCAGCAACACTACGACGGTAAATCGAACATAGAAAAACATAATAATAAAATTTATGGTAGTTTTAGCACTTCTTCATCATTAACATTAAATTCATCATCAAATACGAATCAAATCACAAATACTGGCACTGCTCCTTCTGCTACAACAACAAATTTCAATGCTTCACCACATTTTCCACTCTCATCATCAACATCATCGCTTTTATCAAAAGTAACCTCATTCTCATCAGCTAATCTATCATCAGTATCAGCAGCACCTACTGCCAACATTACCACCACTCATTATCATCCTCCTCCAAGTCAGCAACATGCAAATATGCAAAATGCAGCCCAAACGAAAGAAAATTCTGCTTCTTCTTCCACCCATTCAAACTCTATCCAATCTTATGTGAATAAAAATCTAGCAGCTGCACAACAAAACGTCATCTCGCGGCATCATGCCACTGCTGTACAATCACAATCGCAGCTGCAACAACAGCAATATCATCAGCAACAGGAGCAAAATTATCGGGAACATTATACGTGCCCACCACCGCTTGAAGATCCACCACCACCGCCAACAGCAACATATGCTGCTTATCCCAATGCAGCTGCTGCTATGAATAATGCCTCCTCCTCAGCCACCATGCCAAAAAGTTGTACATCGCGCTCGGGCGGCAATATCCTTAGCGGTAACGGTGCGCAACATTTGGCTGCTTATGCTGCTGCTTCATCAACAATGACAATGCCAAAAAATTTGACACAACAACAACGTTTACAACAGCAGCAATATCAACACCATCAGCAGCAACACCTGCAGAATTACCAACAGCAACAATATCGCAACCCCACCGCCATTACCGCCAACGCGGCCAATCAGCAGCAACAAAATGCTAATCAGCAACGTCCGCCAATGCCATTACCGCATCACACACAGCAGCAGCAACACAACCTCAAGAAATCGGCAATGGCACAATTGCAATCGAATGCCGCTGCCAACGTTACCAGCAACAAACAACCACCGGTACCATCGCGTCATTCTAGCGTTCAACAAAAAATCTTCGTCACCACAAATCCTTTTATACAAACTACTACCGTTCACTGTCATTCTCCCACATCGTCGGCCCATTCAACACCGGCTTCACCTACTTGCTCCTCTCCTTCTTCGTTGGCTAGTATTTACGGAACTAATGCACGAGGTGGCGGTGCACACTACCATCACCACCAACAACAACAGCAGCAGCAGCAACTTTACCGTGAATCACCGCAACAGGTTATCCACATGAGTGGCGGTAATGGTTACTACAACAATTCTGTTGCCGTCTCTTCCTCCAACGCTTTGGGGCACAATTCAAGTGAGAGAGCGCGCTTTACCACCACAGCTTCGCAATGTTTTTTGTTCTGTTTTGAATTTTTTTTATTACATTTCGAATTTGTGAGATTTTTTTCATATTCAATAATTTCCTTTGCCTTGCTGCTGCATAAGTCATCAAAGGAAATTGTTGCTGATTGCATGTCGCTTTTGTTATGTTTTTTATTTTAATTTTTGAAAGGAATTCAGTTGAAATGTTTTGTTACTTTTTGATAAAGCGTTTCTTCGTTTGTTTCATTTTGTTTTCCATCGACCTTATCGAAAAATAACAGGCTCTATAACGCTTTTGTTGCAGTTGTCTTCCTTAAAGCAAATTGATAAACTGATATCAACACGCGCGAGAGACGGTGCTGCATTTTGTTGTATATTATATGAGAAGTTACTTAATTTAATCTATCTTTTTCTCTAATACATAAATCTGTCATTTTTCCTAATCATGTCATCAAAAATGCACAAGAATTTTTGTAAATTATTGTTAATTATTTACAAAATATTTTCTTTATTTTTTTGTGCTATTCAAATTGTTAAGTTTTTTTTATTTTTATATTCAATCTTTTTCTCATCAATTTTGATATTCTCCTTTATTTTGTTTAAATTATTTAACATATGTAGTTGGTGAATATGTCGCTATCATGTCTTTATTTTTATGTTTAGAAATATGTTTAACTTGTTAATAATTATTTTTGAATTTTATCTAATTTTATAGTTAATTTTATACGTAAATTCGATTTTTGATGAATTTTGACAAATTGCATCAAAATATCAAGAGTTCTAAACGTAGTTAGTATAAAATTTTATTATTTATTACTTATACTATGAGTATGCAGCAAATTATTTTTTTATTTTTCGTTGGAAATTGTAATTGTGTCTAAGAGAATATTTGGCTAGAACAAACAAATTTGAAAATCTGAAATCTCGAGCCGATAATGCATAGTTGTAAAGCTGTGAAAAATAAAACCTGTAGGAAATATGGTATCTGATATCTAGGATCTCTTTTAAGATCGGATCTTGTACTGAGCAACATATGTTATTTACTATATCGTCACACTTTTTAAAGAACGCTAAATATGGTGGAAGAGTCCAGGACCGATTTCACGCACAATAATATGCTGTGGCGTAGTGGTAGTGCGTTGGACTGCTACGCAGAGTGTTCAGAGTTCGAATCTCGGCACAGGCAAAATCAAAAAGTAGAAAAAATAACTTTTCTACACGGCACCACCTCTTGGCAGGCAATGGCAAACCTACAAGAGTAAAAATTGCCTATGAAAAGCTTTTCACTTCGCCGTTCGGATTCGGCATTAAACTGTAGGTCCCTTCCATTCATGTAAAAATATAACACGCACAACACGAATGGATGCGAAAAGCTCGGCCTAGGCCCTCCATGGGCTGTTGTGCCATTAAAAGTAAGTAAGTAACATGCATAGATTACCAATGCTGGATGACTGTTAGGAGGGAAAACATTTCTAAAAGCTCGTTCATTCTCTACTTGAAAGTTGAAAAAATATTCCAATAACGCAAATATGAATATGAAAGATTCCTAGTTTATAGCTTGCTGCAGACGATGAGCTTATCTTGCAGCTGGTTGACAAGCTTGTTGTTGTATGCTAAAGAAAATAAAGAAATTCTTGCCAACTAACCTACAAGCTTACCAACGAGTTGATAAGCCAGTTGAAATCGATCTAAATTTTTTTCAAATGTTTGACAATCTTGCGTAATTCTCAATCGGTTTCCCAACTTGCCTACACAGTCTATTTGCAATCAACTACGATAAGTTTGTCAACCGGTTGTTCGAAAGCTTTTATCGTCTGTAGGAGGCTTTTATGAGGACCACTATTATTTCTGTGACTTTGTTCGACTTTCATATTGAAACAGAGAGTTGTAGTTCTCACTAATGAGGAACCGTAGCTGATTCCAAAACGACCGCCTGACCTGCCTGTTCTATATACCTTATTGTTATTCTCTCTGGCAAACCTACATTAGATACACTCTAACAATATGAACTTGACAAATAAGTAAAATATTTATCCAAATTAAACATAAATCAATTTCCAATTAGTAACAGCAATTTTGATTTTCCAGTTTCCGACATACATTATATATGTATATTATATTTTAAGAACGTTTGTATTTTGTTTACAAAATATCATCATTATCCTCTTTTGATGTTTTTTGTAATGACATTTGGTTTATTTTTGTTTTGCCTAAAGCCTAAAAATATGTATGCTAAATTTATTTTTGATATTCGATTTTATTTGATTTGAATACTTACTTCTGAGTTACTTTTTATTGCATCTCATCCTATTATCAAAACGAAAAACAAATCAACAATTTTAATAGTTTTTGTATTTATCTCTTTTTTGTCGCCAATTTTATGCGTTTTCGTTTCTTTCGCTACATTCACACATCATCACAATTATTGTCGCGCACCACCAACAACAAACAACCTGAACCATTTGTATATAGACTATGTCAGCACAAATATTGAAAAAACCGGCAATATACGCGCTAAAACAAAAGCCGAGTTTCTTGAGAACCTAAATGCAAAATTGGCAAAACAAGGCATATCGGGACGTGCATTTGCTGTACGAAATTTAATTAATAGCAAGGCTTTGGTGAGTACTACAACAGAAAGAACCACGACAGTACTTAAAATTAAATATTGGTATTGTCGTATGTTGTTTTTGTCGTTCTCGTATCTTCGCTGCACGATATTTAGTTGATTTGTGTAGTTTAGTTGTCAACTTTTATGCCGTACCATATGTACGGTGCAAATTTTACCTGGTTGCAAAAACTTTTGTTTTTGTATCTTTATTTTGTCTTTTCGAATCGTTTTTCGATTTTAAGTGTTGTTTCCTTCTTTACCTCTTTTTTCAATTTTCACATTTTTATTTTATTGTATTTTTTCTTTTTTGTTTTTTTTTCTCTTTCACTATTACGCATATACCTTATTTGTACAATGTTTGTGTGTGTGTCTGTGTATTCAACTTGTTCCTCCAATGTATTCGTAGATGTATCAAAATCCACAAAAACTTATGCGTCCCAGTGCACAATATCGTTTTCCTCCTTCCCCTTCTGATGAATCATGTTAAAAGGTATTATTCTATTCTCGAGTCTATTGATTTTGCTTCAATGTTCTATGCTAAAAACAATAAAAGCAACACTAAAATTTTTACCAAACTAATGGATTTTTTTGAGCTGATTTTATTACTTACGTACTTATTTATTTAATTTCCTATACCCAAAAGCTGCTTATAACTGATTGATATAATATTTTAATCTGGAGTTGGTACAATTAGACTCTATATTTTTGCGCGAAAAAAAATAAAGTCCTGTCATTTGTGTAATGCTACATAGGTTACCAAGGAAAAAATCTGCTTAGATTACCAGTATGGAGCCATTAAGCTTATATATTTTGTACAAGTAATTTAACTCTTACACATAGAAATGTACTCTTATTACGAACACATTTGCTAAACAAGTTTTTAGTATCATAGCTTGACTTGCCCATAACACAGTGTCATTAACATTAAATTAGCTTTTCTTTCAAGTGATCAACCTGCGACGATCCAGCTATTCCGAATTTATATTTACTATTCTATTAGACTTATGTAATACTATCATCCGAAGGATTAAGTAGCCGAAGTAATTTTTCACCCATTTAATGTAATCTAGTTGAAAAATCCGCGGTCACTTTGCTATTAACTACTTACATCACGTGTTAGGCACTTTTTTTTATATTAAGATTGCCTATGCAAAGATGAAACTTGGAACGCATACTCTATTCTTCCTTGATTATTGGTTATGCTGTAATTTAACTTATTTCCTATGTACAGCAGTTGATTATAAGTAATACTGAGTCGGTATTTTGACGACGGAGAGAATACGTTCTCTATATTCGGGTAATACCCTTAATCATTATAGGGAAATTACTCGCATACATAACGACTCTTGAAGATCCCAATTTTAAATTCATTGAAAGAGAGAAAACCCCTTCGCTCTTTGCCCAGGGTAGTGACCCTAAATAAATCATATAAGTACCTTAAGTCAAGTTAATTGCTAATATTGAAAAAGCATACAAAATTTAATCATCATATTTTCACTTAACACGGATAATGATAATTTTTATGCTGTACTCTGTAAAATATAATATTAACATCTATGCTATTTACCTAAGTAATATAATAATTAAAAAAATTAATAAAAGCTTTTTAAAAAATCTTAAAAAATACAGAGCAGCATAATTTTGTTTATGTATTTTCAATCAAAACTAACTTATTTATGTGCATTATCATTTTTACAGCCGGATCCGCGCATTTGCCATGAATCTTTGATGGATCAAATTAAACGCGGCGCCACACTAAAGCGTAATAAAAAAATTAACGATCGCAGTGCACCGAAAATACTTTAGAAAACAGCAGCAGCAACAACAACAACAACAACAAATAATCAAAGCAATTGCACCACCAACAAACGAATATAAAGAAAAACTGAAGGGGTCGACGCAATTGCAACCAACTTCATTCATTATCAATAAGAGGAGAACGAGTAGGAAAAGTAAAAGTAGACGTTGTAAATGGAGGACAATAGAGCAACAAATAAACTCCCAAATATTTTTATGCTATACTAAATGAAAACCTATAGTTATCGCTTAAGAAGGAAAACATTAAATTTTTAATTGCTATTTAAATGTTGTAAAGGAAAAACAAAAGCGAAAACAATTATTTATAAATATCACAAAAAAAAAAAAAACGAATCAAAAAATTAATAAGAATATTCAAGTGAAATTTTATATATTCAAAACAAAAATATTCTATATTATTAATAAATTATTTAATAAATATACTATGTTCTACATATATATGCGCTCTATATAAAACTATGAATTTTACATACATACATTCATTTAACATACATATACAATACATATTAATAGTGCATAAAAAACACTACTACATCTACTACTATTATTATCATTATAAAAGAATACCTACTTACATATATTTTAATCAAATTCGTATTTTCTAATTTTACTAACTTTTCAAGCCAAAAGAAAAGCAAACAAAAGATGGAAGACAATTGAATGAAATATAAGTCATTTATCTCTATTAACATTGATTTTTATTTTCGTATTTTATTATTTATATTTATATACGTTCTTAACTCGAATTGTTTTAGTTTATTTAATTTCATTTATATTATTAATTTATAATTTCACCTTTGTATGTGTAAATAATTTATATTATTTTTATAATTTAAATAAATAAAAAGAAGAATATGTTGAATGAATTATATAATGTTTTTATTTAAATTTTTGTTTTATTATTTTAATAGATATTTTGATTTTTGGTTATGTTTTAGTATATTGCTTTGGAGAGAAAATCTTATATTACTGAGGAAATGTCCGCGCACACTTCAATTTAAACAGAAGCCACTGAATGTGATGTAATAACATTTATCCTAGGGTATTACCAAATAATTCCATTAACCCTTTAGGATACGCTTTAATTTTCTCTCATAAATTATAATATTTCGTTTTAAGTTCAATAAAATATTTGAGTTTCTTTATAAACATATTTTCTATAGAGGTGTTTTCGACTAGATTTAATTACGTAACCTTGTCTTTTTTTAATGTTTTTTCTGTTTTGTTTTTTGATTAAGAAAGCCTGGTATCGTGCAGCATTTGCCAATATATGGTTTATTTGGCACGTGATATCCTCCAGAATAGAAGTGATTAATTTATTAAATAAATAAAAGAACAATGCCGACATATTCACTTTTAAGCTGGGCATTGTCTTCTTTAAAAAATTACGTACATTTAGGCACAGGTAAGAATGAAAAAGTAGGAATTAATTTTCCACGCGACACCAAATATTGGCTGGCATTAGCAAACTCGAGGTCCTGGAAGGTCTTAGCCCTCCATGGGCTGTTGTGTTATTAAAGAAGAAAAATATTATTCTTCTTGCGAAAGGGAATCAAAATGATTTACGTGAAATTAACAAAAGTTTCTTCCCCAGAACTTGGGCCTGTGCCAACTACCGCATTGAAATAATCCTAAATAAATGTAATGAAGTACGAATTGAAATACCAATATTCCATTTTTGTCTCGCGCATGGGGCCTTTCTGCTGATATATAAATGTGCCGGTCAATTCCATCAAGCTTTCAACTTTAGTAAATATTCTGTCAGACTTTTAACATTAAAAAAATATTGAAACTGAAAATTTTGTTCCCCAATTCCAACACTATAAATACATTACACGTAAAATAAAAGGCTAATTAAAAATAAAAAACAATTACACTAATATTATGTATAAACAATATTAAATAAATAAAGAATGAGAAAAGGTCAATTGTTTTCAATCTCTTACATCTGGAAAGTGGTTAATCGATTCTTTGTTGATTATAACCGCCACCACATTTGACTTAAAGTTTTTCTACAATATCAAATTAAAAAAAAAAAAACAATTAAAAAACATAGATATGCTTTTTATAGCTTCAAATTCTAAAACCTCTACAATAAAGTTAAACACCATATAAAAGGTAAAATTGATTTTACAACTTAATACATATAGTAAATACCTATACAAATTTTTTGGTAAACGATATTAAACTACTTACATATAAAGTAGTTTCTATTTATTATTTGCCACCAAAAAAAATTCAGTAAAAGCAAACATAACTTCTTAAAACCATATCACATTATTAAAAAATGTATTGGACTGAAATACTACAGTATTAAAAACAGACAAAACTAAACTAAAATCAAACTATAAAAAAAAAACATATTGAATTGAATCTGTAACTCCGTTAAAAATTTCATATCAATTTCATATTGAAATATCTCCAATTTAGAAGCTGAAAGTTTCCATATTAAACACTTAAACAAAAAATTTAACATTTATCTACATACTAAGTTTTAAATTCCATTTACTTTATCAATTAGTTAAAGAGTTATAAAAATTATATAATTGTCAAAAATATCTAAATAATTTATATTTTTATTATGTACATTATTTTCTTGTTTCACTACATTAATATGTGAATTAATTAATAACTAATACCTAATTCTGCATTTCTAATGTGTATAAAACAAACTTACATACCGTCATCATTATTTAGAAAGGCCCTAAATGATATTTTTACACAGAGAAGAAAAATTATGCGAAAAATTTCTTAAAAATCATTAAAGCATTTTATGATTCCAAATTAAATTTATTTGATACTTTTGTAACTAAATTGCATTATTTAAAACAATACATATGTGTTCACAGTTTAGGTTCACCAATTAGGTGCTTTCTAAATGATGGTGATAATACATACATAAATATGTATTTATTTTTTGTCATCTTTGATATCAATCAATATCGGTTCAATTTAATGTAATGCAAATAAATACTTTTACTTCATTTTATATTATTGAATTCTCCAATAGTTCAACATAATCCGGTTAGCGTCAAGATTAGTAGTGTCCATTAGTGTTTCTAGAATTCTGTGAACCATGAATCACATTACACTTTATTTTTAGTCCATCTGCTGACTCTAAAATCGACATGGGTTTATAATAATAATTCTGAGTTCATAGAATTTTGGGTTTCAACAATATTTTCACCACCTACATATGTACTAGTACATCAGTTCCAGAACTTGATCCAGGAAAACGCGGAGTAGACATATAGGAACCACATAAATTTCGAAAGGAACTTCTTAATCAATTGGTCCCTGCAATAGCAGAAATAATTCGATTTCTCATTGATAGTCACCTTTACCTGGTGAAATCCTTGCTAGATTATCTCTTTTGTATTCTATATTGCACGTGATACATATATCGGAGCACGATCGGTGTGTCAGAAGAACGTGCCTGCTTAGCACGTCCGGAAAAAAAATTATGTAAATTTAAAACGTGCAGTGATCAGAAATATAAGTTTGTTTAAGCCACCCTAATGCACCTCATCTTTCCCATTCATTTTCTCTATCCTTGTTTCTTTTCGTTCTATTTCTTTTGCTATTACTTTCTCTTAGTTCTTCTCTAGAACACATTCACACGGGTCGGTTCGGCTCTTCAGTATACTTATTGTAATTCTAAAAATTCCAATTTTTCATTTTATTAAATTAATGTTGTTAAATTTAAATACAAATTTCTTGTGTTTTAATATCCCATTAATTCACTTCTGAATTAAACAAAGTTAAAAACGAAAATCTACTGTAACGTTCTCGATATTCCATTGTGTTGTATATCGTCAAGGAGCGCTTAATGAGGAATTCAAAAATATACTTAAATATATTTTGCCTTTTTTATTTATCAATATTATCATTTATAAAAAATTTATAGTTTTTCTCTCGTTAGCGTTTTTTTTACCAATTTTTAGTTTTTTTTTCTAAGTTAATAAATTCCTTTTTTATTATTTTACTAATTTGAGATTTTAATTTTCAAATAAATACATACATACTTATTTAAAATTTCCATTTTTGTGATCTGACATCCTTGGTTTAGTGTATGCATCGATTATTACTGCTACTAAAGTTTATCGCTTATCGATTGATGGCTAAACTGCTAAAAAACCATATCAAATGTTAATCAAAAATATAATTTTTAAAGTCTGAGTTTTCTCAAGAAGCATCGCAAAAAAAGAAAAGAAAGTCGGTACTTAAGAATGCCAAAAACAAAGTAAAAAAATAACTGCAGGAAAACAGCAGATTCCAGAAACTTTTTTTTGTATAATTTCGGGTGACAAATTAATTGTAAAAAATGTTCGGAAATATAAACGAAAATTAAAAAATTTATTTATATTGCTATTTTTACTTACTTTACTTAACTGGCACCACAACCGATGATCGGTCCTGGCCGCCTCTACAAAGCTTCGCCAGTCGCCTCTGCTATACGCGCGTTGATAAGGCCAAGTGCAGTCAGGTTGCCCTGCACCTGGTCTTCCCAACAGAGATCAGGACGTCCCCTTCTGCGTGTTCCTCCGCCGTGGTTTGAATAAAACACCCTTCTAGCCGGAGCGCTTTCTTCCATTCGCTCAGCATGACCCAGCCAGCGATGTCAATGTCGTCGTACAGCTCATCGTTCCGTTTTATTCGATAAACGTCGTCCACGCATACTGGACCGTAGATCTTACGGTTACGGAGTATCTTCCTCTCGAATGCTCCTAACAGTCTCTCATCATTGATGGTCAATGACCACGTCTCTGCGCCATACATTAAAACGGGAAGGATGAGTGGCTTATGGAGCGTTATTTTCGTCGGTCGAGAGAGGGCTCTACTTCTCAATTGCTTACTGAGCCCGTAGTAACACCTGTTGGCAAGAGTTAGTCTCCGCTTGATCGCAAGGCTGACATTATTGTTGGTGTTTATGCTGGATCCTAGATATACGAATTACTTGACGACTTCAAAAGTGTAGTTGTCAACAGTGACATATTGTCCAAGACGCCGTGACTCTTTTTTTTGTTGACACAAGGTATTTCGTTTTGTCCTCGTTCACCACTAGACCCACACAACGAGACTCCCTTTCCAGGTTGGAGAATGCTGCACTGACTGCTCGAGCGTTTTTGCCAATGATGTCAATATCATCACCGCATGCTAGCAGCATGACACTCTTGTAGAAGATAGTGCCAGAGATTTCGATATTCGCAGCTCGAATTATTTTCTCTAGCTATCTTCATATTATGTATAAAACTTTCCGTTTTATAACAAATTAAATATTTTTAAAAAATTTAGGTTTAGCCAAATTTTTTTAGTAATTTTTTTTCTTTTAATTTTTTGTGCTTTTAGCGCCTGTTTTTGCCATTTCTACAATTTTATTTTTGCCATTTTCTTAGTTTTTAGGTTCACAAAATCCATTCGCCCCAAATCACTCTTAAGAACTCATAGGCCAAAGCTCTGTCGAATGAGGTAATCACTTTCTGAAGTCGTGTAATTTCTCTCCTCACGCAATCAAATGGAAGTACGATGTGATTGGTCGCATATCTTACCGAATGAGCTTTTGCTCTGACAGTAAGTTGTATGAGCCTGAGAAGCTTAGTCCTTCGCATGCAACTACCAGGAAAGCTTCAATTTAAAATTACTCCTGGACATGTTAATTCTTGTGCAAAATGAATCATAAAAAACTTCTTCGCTAAAAGATAAATCAATTAGCACAGAGCAATGAAACAATTTAGGAACCGGAACTTGTAAGGACTTATGCCTAACCACTTCCATATCACAATATATTAAATCTCTGTCGAATGAGGTAATTCAGTAACTTCTAAGCTTTCCTTCCCACGAATAGAACAAAATAATAAAGTTTTGTTTTAGTAGGTATTAGTTTTTAAATCATTACTAGTGAATAATAGAGTTTTGCTTTAAAATTATTTATATATTTATTAAATTTAAAGGTTGAAAATATTTGTACCGCATTAGACGAATAACAATACCATGACTACTTACATAGAAATGTATGATATATATAAAAAAAAAAAATTCCAAGAACCATATACTAATTTAGTACTCGTATACTTACATACATATATAAAATATTGTATAACAAAAATCTAACACTTTAATTATATCGTTTTATATTTATTCTATTAAATGTATGCAATTCTAAATGTAAAACTTAAGTTATTAAATAAATACAACAAACATCATAAATACTTGTAGTTGTATAAGGCTAGATATTATTTTGAATAGTTTGCATCATCAATAAAACGTAAACGCATAAAATGTGTAAGAGAAAACGTTCTTGTATTCTGTGTCGTTTAATAGATTTAGGGATGTAGTTAACTTTTTGAAAGTGTTTCCAAACTATAAGGTAATGAAAATAGCCATTAGGTTCAGTTTTGCACGATATATCCACGTTACATTATGCGAAAATCTGCCTCAAGTAAAATGGAGCCTACAGCAGCAGCAGCAATATTCGTCACCTTACTTACTTACGTAAACGACTCTGCAACCGTTGAACGGTCTCGGCTGCCGTAGTAAAGCATCAACAGTCGCTATTCGCACGCTGGTGCCAGTCGGTAAGACCAATTGTAAATTTTTATAATATCAGCTTTAGTACAGGGTGTTTTTTTTAGAAGTGTGTTTTTTAAGAAGAAATACAACGCATATAATTTAATGTTATGGCCAAGAATTTAGCTTTATTTTAAAGACAAGGATTTGCCATTATGTTTTAAAAACGATTTCGGGAAAGTGGCCGCCTGGTGGCGGCTGGTTCGAATAAATTCCAGCCGAGAGACCCGATTTTCGACCACTTTTTGCAGCAATTCAGCAATTGGGGCCGTATGTCAGTAACAATGCGCCGAATATTCTCTTCCAAGGCGTTAATCGTCTCGGGCTTATCTGCGTAGACAAGCGACTTCACATAACCCCAAAAAAAATAGTCCAGCGGTGTTAAATCGCCGAACTTGGAGGCCACGCCTCAGGCCCACGACGCGAGTTAATACGCTCAATAAAAGTGTCTTTAAATAAATTGATTGTTTCGTTGGCTGTATGGCTGTATGGCATGTAGCCCCGGTCTTGTTGGAAGCAAAGGTCGTCCACATCAACATCCTCCAATTCAGGCACGAAAAAGTCATTAACCATGGCTCTATAGCGTTCTCCATTGACTGTAACATTATGACCGGCTTCATCTTTGAAGAAATATGGACCAATGATTCCCTCTGCCCATAGAGCACACCAAACAGTGACTTTTTGAGGATGTAACGGCGTCTCAACAATGGCTTGTGGATTATGATCACTCCAAATGCGACAATTTTTCTTCTAAACGTACCCATTCAACCAAAAGTGGGCTTAATCGCTGAACAAACTTTTTTTGTGAAAATCGGGATCGGTGGCCATCTCGTTTTGGTAATAAATTTGCACGATTTGCAAACATTGTTCAGGAGTAAGTCTATTCATTATGAAATGGCAAACCAAACTGAGCATATAGAAAACCACACTTGTGATAAAACACCCTTTACAAATATGTGAAATTTTTTAAATTTGACTGGCCGAGCACAAGAAAAGTGTGTCAAGTTTTAGGTCGTCATCGGAAGCTCATTACCAAATTTAATAATTCTATAACTAATACTAAATTATTCCAAAATTACTGTTTAATTCGTATGGGAGGTGGGCGTGGCAGTCGTGGCCCCATTTTAATGATTTTTTGTAATCTTATAAACTTTAAACCAAGTTTCATCGTTATGGAGAACGTTTTTTTGGCTACCGGTTGTAGAATGTGTTGGCAAATGGTATTTCGTGCTCGTCCACCACCCACCCTCTCGACGAGACTCCTTTTCCAGGTTGGAGAATGCAACTCCTGCTCATACAGAATGGTACTCTTATAAAATATAGTATCAGAGATGTCGATGAGTACCTTCTTAACAAACGAATTATTAAAGAATAATAATAAGTTTTCTTCTAGACATTAGGGAAATTTATGGATCATTGAGAGACTAAATACACTTGCAAAATCCTGGGCCAACTTACATAAAACAATTCACTATACCATTTTAATCAAATGCAAGCATAATTAGTCAACTAATTGCAATTTCTATTCTCCATAAATCATAAATATTTTTATACGTTTTGAAAGATTTCTGCATTGTTAGAGAAATTTCCACCATATCCAATAAAGTCATTAAGGACGTGGTAAATTGGAAAATCTTGGTAGGAGAGCATCATGAAATTGTTACACCGAATACAAATCAAGTCTTTTACAGCCTAGCCGTAAGCATCCCATTATAGGACCGTATATTTCACTAATCGCATTTGTAGTGCCAACAAACGAATCTAGAGAAACTGTATCTCTAACTCAACTCATTTACGAACTCTATGCATCTAAGTTATACTCTCACCTACATCGCGATGTACGATGGAATCCTAACTTCTTTTCATTAACATCAGTGCTACTTATGATTCTCTTATCATGCTTCGTGTGTTTGTTAAAGTGAAATTAAGAAATTTTAATAAAATATATGTATATTATCTGTAAGTGGATAATATGTACGAGTATATTCCTTGAGCATAATATTTAGCATGCAAAGCAGGTATGCGGGTACCATGGCATATTCACGTAATTAATAAACTATAATAAAGTTGTTGGTATTATTAGTGTAATTTTATTTAAAATAATTCAAACTACATACGAGGGTAGATGAATAAGTACCCGTGTTAGGAATGAAGGGGCAAGTTTTTCACAATTTTATTTTTTATTTTTCAACGTAATCTCCTTTTAGTACAATACACTTTTCCAAACGTTTCTGCCATTTCTTTAACCGCTCCAAAAAATACAATTTGTAAAACTCTTCAAAATACGCTTCTGTCTCGACGATAACCTCCTCGTTTGAGCTTAATTTTTTCCCCCCGGGCCACGTTTTCATGTTGGGGACCAGAAAAAAGTCGCAGGGAGCCAAGTCGGGCAAGTACGGTGGGGCAGCAATTCGTAGTTCAATTCATGCAATTTGGCCGCGATAATTCCATATCCGCTTGTTGTTCACCGTAAGCAATCGCGGCACCCATCGGCCCGACACCTTTCTCATGCTTAACCTATCATGTAAAATATTAATTACCGTTCCGTACGACACTCCTACGACCTCTGCTACTTCGCGCACGTTCGTTCGGCGATCAGCGAGAATCACGTCGCGGACCTTTTCAACGATTTCCTCGGTAACCACGGCTGCCGGGCGGCCTGGGCGCTCCTCCTCAAAAACAGATGTACGACCACGTTGATGGTGAAGGGTCCCCATAGATGCTAATCTATCTTCGCATGTTTTTCCATCCAAAAATAAAAAGCGAATTACGGATCGATATTGTTCTTTTTCCATTTTATCGCGAAACACGAAACACGTGTGATACTAATGGCTGCCAAATAAAAAATAACGTATGAATCAGTTTGAGAATCAGTTTAGTGTGGTGTCGTGTGGCAGATGGCAGTACACGACGGTAATGCCAACTTCCCTCAGCAACGCCACCTGTTTTTACACACGGGTACTTATCGATCAACCCTCGTATTATTCAAGATACATGGTAGTTTCGTGAAAGTTTCATGAACATCGAATCTTATATGATTGTTTACCCTTAAGAAATGGAAGATAACATTAACAATTAAAAACTACTTGTGGTAGCTACACTGGGTCGACTGCTAAATATTCCGAATTATTTTCTATTGGAATAAATTTTATAATAATAGATATTACCAGAAGCTGCAAAAATTATTTACATACTGCATGCACAATTTTCTCCCGAATCAGCATCTTAATTAAATGTAAAAGGCTCAATTCAGCACTTCCTATATTTAATGTGGAATGAAAGCTTATAAAGGAAATGTGTTTTCCGAATTAAATCGTATTTATGTAATTTCTACTCTTTACTTTTACTTACTTTTAATGGCAAACAGCCCAAGGAGGGCCTAGGCCGAGCTTTTCGCATCCACTCATGTTGTGCGTGTTATATTTGTACATGAATGAAAGGGACCTACAGTTTAATGCCGAATCCGAACGGCGAAGTGAAAAGGTTTTCATAGCAATTTTTACTCTTGTAGGTTTGCCATTGCCTGCCAAGAGGTGGTGCCGTGTAGAAAAATTATATTTTCTACTTTTTGATTTGGCCTGTGCCGAGATTCGAACCCCGGACACTCTGCGTAGCAGTCCAACGCACTACCACTACGCCACATCGACTCTGTATATTGCGTTAAACAATGACGATTAGAACCGATGACTGCTTAAATATCGGAATTCAGGAATAGAAAATCGCTATTACAACAACTTTTAAGTGCGAATAACTTGAATACTAGTCTTAAGAACTGATGTGTTTAAACGGTACAAAAAATGCTAAGAGACGGAATAAACAGACTATAATTTAGGATCATTTTTCTTTATCAGCCATTTTATTGAAAAAAAATGTTTAAATAAAATCTTTACTTGTAGAACTAAACAATAACTATTGAAAAATTCATTCCTTCATTCATATTATCCATTATCTATGTATATTCGAATTTAAAAAAAATAAATTCAAAGTATTTTCATAAAAAAGGTCGGCTAACTTTTCAGGACTTTCTTCTTTTACACCAGCAATTACTTCAAGTACTTGTCTGTAATATAATGTAAAATTTAATCGTATAAATTTATCTTGTCAAACAATTGAATAATACATTTCGAGAAGGATACATTATTATACTAACAAATGTAGGAACTTATGTATATTAATCATATAACAAAAATGTCCTTTTCTAGATGATTGAAAAGATTACTTACCTTATTTGACATGGTTCACTGCGTCCATCTATTAACGCCTCTGCAGTCCATTTTTCCTTCTTCTTAACTGTTGGAAATTTTGTTTTCACATAATGGTACCCAGCATGTGTTGGCCGTATACCGCACCATGGGCAATCTGTCTCTATCATAATTCTATCATTAGGTAGATCTTTGACCACTTTCAAGTTATCAGATGTTTTCATTGAGCATCCATTCAGGCCAATATATAGTCCACTAAAAGCTAACAATTTTTGGGCTTCTTCCAGAGTGCCGTCAAAACTATGAACCACACCACCACCACAGGCTTCAATTTTCTCACGATTACGTTCTAATATTTCTATAAAATCCGCATATGAGTTACGGCAATGCAAAAAAAGTGGCAATTTAAATTCTGCAGCAAGATCAAGTTGCTTTTCAAAATAAATTTTTTGCGTTTCTTTTTCGCAGAAATGTAAACGATCATAGTCCAAGCCACATTCCCCGAAAGCTACAATATTTGTAAGATTCTCAATAATCTTTGTACGTAATCCGGCATAGTATTGGTCAGGATTCGGCAGAAATTCTCCACAACGTGTTGGATGACAACCAATCGTTATAAAGAGACGTTCTAGTTGGTTGTAACAATAATAAAATTATTAGATGAATCCACAAATGATTTAAATTTTTATACCATCGTCTGCGGCAATTTTTAACGCAGCATCCGCGTCATTAAGCGTTCCCACAGTTATAATCATTTTTTGCATACCCTGTTTCCATGCACGCTCCAACACCAAGTGAAAATCATTTTTATGCTTCTGTTTTCCACCATAAATGCCGCGAAACATCGAATCTGTTAAATTTGCTCCAATATCTACGCAGGTTGTTTTAATTTTCATGTCTTTATAATTCGTAATTAATGAAAAAACATTTAATAAGCTTAACTTACCTATAAATTTCAACGTCATATTAAAATTGTAAATTCTTCTAAGCATAAATAAGTACAAAATCCCCACCGCTTTTGAGCCGGCGAACTGGTAAATGTAAATTGACAGTCAGCTGTCCAACAGTTGCAATGACCTTCAAACTGGGTACATACAACAAAAATTACCTGTTTCGCTACAGTGCATTTGAAACTTCATGTTAAGGCAATAAATTGCAATGTAAACCAGTATGCATATTTCAACCAATCAGATAAACTTGCCAGATAAGCGCCCACAATAGTCAAAATTGGTAATCCCAAATAGTTTACACATCTGCTGCAAATCGCAAGAGTGTACAATAAAGCCACACCCAATACCATTAAAATTGGCAATTCCCAATTAATTTCACTGCTGTTTTACACATTGAAATACCTTTAATTATTTATATAAAAGCTAAATATTTAATTGAGTGCAGAAACAATTTCATTTCAAGTATTCCAAATCAAAAATAATTTCAAAAAAGGAGTTAAGTATCAAGTTTAGTATGTATTTTGTTAATGTATTTAATACATATATTTCCATTCACTGCCATCGCTTTACTAACCCCATTTTTTGAACTCAACTCCGTCAGGTGGCTTAACTTCTACTTTTTCTTTGGATACTTCGGCCCAATTGGTGCTAAGTACAGTGCCACCGGATTCCGAAAACGATTTATTCATAGCCATTTGTGCTTCAGGCGATGAAGTACCATAGATTTTCTGGAAGAGTTTTTGCAGAGCTTCATCACTTTCCACTTCTTCACTTTCTGTCTTTTCAATCTCCTTGGCCAGACTATCCCAATTCTTTTTGTGTAGCGGTGGAGGCTGGGCAGTCACTGGTGCTGGCTCTTTTAGCTCCAAGTCATCCCAACGTTCGCCGACCTCTTTGGCAAGCGTTATTTCTACTTTGGTAGAAAAGGCTTTGTACGAAGAGTGTTCAACGTCGATTGGACGATACAACTGAAGCTGCAGTTCATAATTATCGGCAGTCATTTGCACACTGTCACGTCCAATTTTTACGAAATAATTTTTTTCGACTGCATTTTTCATGAGGACAGTTACAACCACCTTTGTTTCAGACTGATACCACTCGTGGCGCACGGACATTTTCCGATTTTAGTTGTTCCACAACTATTCTTCGGTTTTACCAATTTCGATGTTTTTATAAACAAAAGCTGTAAAATAAAAGTAACATTATAGATATACTTTATAGTTTCTTTTCTGCTATGAAATCTTACCCCTAACTCCTTTTATTTGAGAAAACTACTGATTCGTTTGTTGTTTTTTTCCAGAAAGATTTGACAATCTTCATTTGTCATCTGCTAAGGACATAGTTGCATTTTCGTACACTATGTATAATTTTTTAAAGATACCTTTTATTCGTACTTTGCAGGAATAACAAATAATAATAATTCTTTTAAATACGCACGCCCTTCCAATTTTTTTTTATTATTATACTATTTCCTCTTCGATTTTAATTTAAGTCACTTAATGCTGAATAGAAGTGAAGAAGAATTTAATAGAATATAAAATTCTCCAAAAACACATGCATAGAAAAATGTTACATATTCATATTAAAGCTTGAAATATTTTTAAATCGAATAAATAACACGAATAAATAAATGGTTAATTGGACAAAAACCTCAATCGGGTGTTACTACTTAGAATTGAACGAGGAAAAATAACTTTTTTTTTAAATTTATAAAAATAATATGAAATACCGAAATTCTAATTCCATCGTACCCCTATAAAAATAATTGAAATTTCTCATGACCGTGTAGGCAAAAGTATTAACATTTTAGGTTCGATTTCATCTGTTTATACCTCGTCTCCCCTAACAATTATTGATAGCATACCAATTATTAATAGAATAAATTATAAATGGATACCAGATACTAGGGCTGTGCCGATCGGTTGTTAATCGAATTTTAGTTAATAATTTATTGCTTACATAATCGACATTAAATTGCCATCTTGATAGAAAGTCGACTTTAACTTTCGACTTTAATGTCAAGGAAATTTAATGATTTTAAAGCAGCGGCGGAAGCTTTTAAAGGAATTCAAAAACGCGTGGAAGTCTTCCTTTATGCATGACACTCCATATATTTTTTGACACAGGATGACATTAAATATAAGGCTTCCTCACTATTACGTCAAAAATTTTGATTATTTTACGAATTCAATATTGCTTCTGAAAATTTATAGAAATGAGAATGTACATATTTTGTTCCTAACAGCGTTAATTCGATAAATTCGATTAATCGACTTTACTAGGATTAAAAACTCGAGTAATCGCCTTTAATTCTGATTAATCCAAAAGTCGAAACTGTATGCTGTATTTTCAGTTATGTTGGTAACAAAAAGTTGTTTAATGGATTAAAATCCTTTCCGAAATTAAAAGTTAATAAAAATGGCACAAAATAATATTTATATATTTTGAAAACGGGGAAACAAAGACACGTAGTGGTCGCTGTGGCGTAGTGGTAGTGCGTTGGACTGTTGCGCAGAGTGTCCAGGGTTCGAATCTCGGCGCAGACAAAATCAAAAAGTAGAAAATATAATTTTACTACACGGCACCACCTCTGGGCAGGCAATGGCAAACCTACAAGAGTAAAAATTGCTATGAAAAGCTTTTCACTTCGCCGTTCGGATTCGGCATTAAACTGTAGGTCCCTTCCATTCATGTAGAAATATAACACGCACAACATGAGTGGATGCGAAAAGCTCGGCCTAGGCCCTCCATGGGCTGTTGTGCCATTAAAAGTAAGTAAAGTAAAACAAAGACACGTGTCAGAAAGAAAAAAGAATCCCTTTAGAATCTGGCTGTCTGTTTTACGAATATTTTATTTATTTATGTTATAAGTTTATTTAAATTTAAGTGCTGCCAAGTCTTGTTCATAAAAAATTGTGTGCGCCAGTGGGACGCTCTACAGAAGTTTACTTCTTCAGAACGTTTGCGTTTTGGTTTTTCAGGTTAGGTTTAGTAATCTTGTAAAAACCAGAGTCTATCACAGACATTGCAGGCGTGGCCAAAGGAATTTTAAATGAACATGTTTTGAAATTGTTTATGTGCTGATTTATGCAAACGATAAGCCTTGAATAGTTCAGTGTGATGATTCTCTGATCCCAGGTGTGCTACATCTGGATTAACTTAATTTTGATCGTATGTATTTCCAATCCATGCAAGGCCCGCTTAATAATCATCTCCATCAAAATATTCATGGTCAAAGCATGCGAATTTATTACCCACATCATTATAATCCCTCCATCATCATCATTACTGTCATTAATATAATAATCATTATCAAAATATTCAGGTTGTATGATCAACAGTTGATTAACTCTATTTTGATCGTTTGCATTTCCAATGCATGCAAAATCATCTTCTCCATCAAAATATTCATACTCAAAGCATGTGAATATATTTGCTGCATCATTATAATTTTAATCTTACCATCATCAACATTATTATTATCATCATTATAATAATCACCAACATCATCACCAAAATGTTTAGGTTGTATGACCTAAACAGTTGAATGATTTGACACTTGCCGGTTTGAGAACTCGCGAATGTTATGAGGTTGACTACGAACTTGGCAAATGTCGTCTATGTTTAGTTGTGCTGATGCGAGTTGTTTTATTTCCACGGAGGAAAGATTTTCAAATAAATCTTCTGCCCGTTTCTTTCGATGAGGAGCTTGGAATTCGGTCACCTTAATGAGTGCCTCCAATTCTGTTGTGCCTCAAGTTGCGTGCGAAGTCTAAACTCTCGCGATCTCTCGTGCTGCTTTATGGGATTGTTTTATTGATATTTTTTACCACCTTTTGGTAAGAAAACAACTCCCGCCAACACCAGGATCTGGGAACCACATTAAATCTCTAACATCCCTTAAATATTTTTTAACAAGATTAGAATTAAGAGTTGAACCTGCTGAAACAGGGCAAGGAATAAGTTGTCCATTTGGACAAGGAAGATGGTGAATGGACAAGTCCTGCAGTTTGTTTTATACATTTGCAGTAGGTTGCCTAGCTTAAACACTTGGCTTTTGCATGTGCGAAATGCGACCATGTCTGCTTAAATTACATACTATATAAGTATGAGCGGTCTCCATTTGCAATTCATTTCATAATATGAAAAGTATACTATGAACAATTGCTAGTGGAGGCACGGTGTCAGTGTATTTGGATACATCAGAAGTCAAAAGGCGCAAAACCTTAATCTCCGGCAACTATGCATACTTTTCACATTTTGTTCAAGGTGAATTTATATAAGGTGATGTCAGTAGTACCACCTAATTCATCCGCCACAATGGCTGTTTTAGTGTTGCCAGACTAGTGTTTTTGCTATCAAAGATGTTGGATTTTAAAAATTAAAACGCAATAAATTTTCTTTGGTCGCTGTGGAGTAGTGGTGTTCAAATCTCAGCACAGGCAAAATAAAAAAATAAAAGGAGAAAAACTTATTTTTCTACACAGCACCACCTCTTGGCAGGCAATGGCAAACCTACAAGAGTAAAAATCGCCTATGAAAAACTTTTCAGTTCGCCGTTCGGATTCGGCATTACACTGTAGGTCCCTTCCATTCATGTACAAATGTAACACGCACAACATGAGTGGATGCGAAAAGCTCGGCCCAGGCCCTCCATGGCATGTTGTGCCATTAAAAGTAAAAGTAATAAATTTTATTTTGCATTTTCATTTGAGGAAAAGCGAATTTGCGAATATTTTAAGCGTTTAAAAGTGAATATTAAGTATATTATTTACAATACCATTAAAGAAGTAAGTATAAAAAGTTTTTGTACTACATATTAGCTGTATTCCCGGATGTGATGCAAATGGTGTTGATACGACTTTTGCCTTGAAGTTGCCACATATTTTCCACTACAAATTGCAAATTGAATTATATTATTAATTTCACTCTCCATATTGATAAAATCTTTTATAGTGTTTTGGTATACCATTTTACTGTTGCCGTTGCGAACAAAATAGTATTTTAAAATAACCCGACTTTCAACAAAAAGCAACCCTGTAACGAACTCAATGTAACCACCAAATCGAGCACGAGAGAAAAATGTGATGTGTTCGCCGAACAGCGAACACCAGCATAAACACAGCCTAAGGTGCTGGTTATACTGGTGTTCGCTGTTCGACGAACACATCATATTTTACCCTAGTGCTCGGTGTAGTGGTTACATCGGAGTGGTTAATACTAGTGGTTAATACTATATTGTTTGCAACGGCAACACTAAATGGTATACCAAAAAACTTAACACTATTTTATTAATATGGAGAGTGCAATAAATAATATAATTGAAAAATTATGAAAAGAATATGATTTTTCTTCAATAGTTTTATGAATAATATATTTAATATTCACTTTTAAAAACTAAAAGCATTCGCAACTTCGTTCCTGCATATGAAATTAATGATGTACAGGTTAGCATGTTTTCCTTCTATTTTACATACATTTTTGTTGGTTTTTTGCAGAATAACTCATTGAAACCCTGAATACTCGGCATGCTCGGTAAACATTTCACCCAGCATAGCGTGTTGAGGTGAGAGTGAGTAAAAGCTATTTTTTTGTGTTCGGGCAACAAAAATTGCATGGTGGTCGACGATCAAAATTTGAATATAACCACAGCTTAGTGATATTTTCTTTTATGATGCGTGTTCAGTTTCTGGTTTTCTCAGTGTTCATTTCTGAAACCAACAATACAGGTATACAAATTTGGTAAGTGTTGCCTACTCACTGGTCGGTATACATGACTAGGATGTAAAAATCAGCGACGAAAGCAGTAATAAATCAAATTGCGACCTTAATGACGTTATAGATAAAATATCAAAATGAGTTTTTCACCACTAAGGAAGAAGAGGAGCGTGTAGCTAGTAACACCACCTTATTAAATTCGCCATGATATTGTTTTTGCAATAATTTCACCTATTTGTTGAAAATATGAAATTGCTTTTGTTCTGGTGCAGAAATGTCTTTCTCAGTCTGCTGCCTCGAGTCTGCTTGTATCGTCGGTGAAGTTAATTGAATTTTCAAGAAAATCAGTGAAAAGTTCTAGGAACTTATTGATAAAAATGATTAAACAAAATCAAGTTATACTTTAATATGTAGAGCATCTTGACTCTACCTGCGTGATTTGAAATTGCTCTGTCTTGCGGTATGTGAGTTTAGCATAATTGGTTCTGTTAAAAATACTACAAATATAGGAAGTGGAATCTAAATTCAACAATTAACCATTACATATAATTAGAAAACCACGCAAAATTAAAAGAATCCAACAATGAAAATGTTATAAATACTACTTGCTTATCTTGTCCAAAACGATAAGAGTTTTGTGGCCAGATTTTTCGATAACTAATATATGTACATAACCTTACAAAATCTAATCTCACCACTAAAAAACTACGTCCACGTTGAGCTATAAAATAGGAAGGAAAATAAATGCACGCTTTTTTCTCGCATTGTGACATTACTAATACAAATAGGCTGAAGGGTGCCAGTACCAAGGAAGTATAAAAAGACGGAAAACTTTCCGGGGGAGATCAATATTTATAACTATAAATATCTATACAAGCGAAGATATTTGACATGGAACAACAACAACAACATGAGGTGATAGGAAACACGGAAGACAATACAAAGTCACAACAGGAGTCTGAAAAACAACCGAACCCGCGCCAAAGTCTTAAATTGAGCAAAATGGCTACAGCAGTAGTAAAGAAACGTGTTTATAAAATTGTTCTAACGGGTGGTAAGTAAAATTCCATTTATTTATCTTATTTACAAATTTTTTTTTTTTGGGAAAAACGTTTTCTATATATTCTTACATTGCATTCAGTGCAAGAGTAAGGAATTGCGGAGGGTGCGGGTGGGAGTAGCTTCGCAGAATGTATTTCGAAGTCAAGGTCATTGCCTACCTTCACTGTCATTAAAGTTGGGAGGAGGAACTCACTGTAGGAGATATATACACATAAAGCTGTTGCATCAGCAACTGATGCATTTAATTTATTTACATACATTGTACATAGTATATCTATTTTTCGTTTTCTTTTCGTGTTCATTATGTCGATGGGTAAGCTATTTTCATTTAGGTACATACATAGGTATTTACTTATATATGTATGTACATATGTAAGTATCTATGAAAATGCTTTGGCACTCATTAGTTCTCAGAATAATATATTCGAAAGTATTCTTAAATGTACTAATCATCATAATCATTATATTTATTTAAATCATTTATTATTAATATTACATTTTAAGAACACAGCAGTTTTGTTAGAGAACGAAAACCACAAAAATTTATTATTCCAAGCTGTGTGGTCTTTAGATTAGAATTGCTAATGTTTTAAATTTTTTCTGCAATAGTAAGCAATTTAAAACAACCCGGAAATTATTTTTGTGATATAAATTTTGGGATATTATATATATTATTGTTGATACTTAAAGAAAGTACTAGATTCATAGAAGTATCGATAGAACTCGATTCTAAAAAAATTATCCATTTTGAGTACTCAAAAGTCATAAGTACGTAGTATCGAATTGATGCCAAGCCGAAAATTATTATAGTTTTTTATGAAAAATTTTGTAGCACTAAATGATTTTTGTGTTTTTGCCAAAATTCCAGTGGATTTTCCAATCTTTTGGAATAGAGTAGAAGTTTTTAGATTAGTTTTGGTGAAGCACTAGAAAACCATTTTTTCCGAAAAGAAAATTAGGATAATTTTAAGTATAAAAAAATAAAGGTAGGTAATTTCCTGGGATACTTTTTACATGACCTAATATATGTGCCATTTAAAAAAAAAAGGTGGTGTAAGTAATTTTTTTTTCACCCGGCAATAACCTCGTTGTTTTTTGCGAAAGTCGTGTTTAACAGTCGGTTGATTTATTTATTTAACAAAAAAAATTTGTGCAATAAGATGTACATAAATTATTAACAGCTATGGGTTTAAATAATTAAGTTAAAAAAATAGTTATTAATCAACATGAGAAATTAAGAACAAAAAGAAATAAAGATATAAAAAATAAAAATTTCTTAGGAAGGACATGAATACTGTTACACACATATGATACTATAAAATAACTAATTTTTTTGGACCAATTTTTTAAAATATAATTATTGATATATATTGTATATATAAAGCAGTTTTCAGAGAATCGATACTAGGGTATCTTTTGTGGCAAACCATGTCCTTTTAAACTCTCCATAATTTAAATCCAGTGGGTTCAGATCAGGGCTGTCAGACGGTTATTCTTCAGAGCAAATGAAAGCTGGCAAATTGTTTTGAAGACAAGTCTGGGTCGTCTTAGCCTTATGGGCTGGCGCAGAATTCTGCTGGAATGTACACGGCTGGTTTTGGAACAGGGAATGGTTAAGTGGCTTCACAACAGCTTCCAAAAAGGTTTCTTGGTAAACTTTGGCCGAACTTTTGACCTTGTTCGTTGAAATACAAGTCAGTGACCTACCAAACCATGACTGAAGCTGGGTGATGACCCATTTCAACCCGTGGGATCAGTTCAGATCAGTTCCTTAGATGACCATGCATACACCCTATAATTTTGCTTGTTAAAATTTTCCTGCACGGTAAAATTTTTTCATCCGTAAACAAAATTTTTCTGTGCAAGTTATCAGCGTGCTTCACCAAAATACGTTTGGATTTTTCTGCCCTATTTTTTCCCAAAGCTGTAGTCAACAAATGTGCGGTGCGACGTCTTAAAGCACCAAGTCCCAAGTCTTTTTTAATAATTTGACTCATGGACTTTTACGTGATATTCAATCTCACGGGCTATGATTTTCTGTTTTCGGAACAGATTTCGTTGAATTATTGATTTGACGGCTTTGATGACTTGCGAACGTGGACCCGACCGGCGGACGTTTTTGATATCTCCAATCCCCTCCAACAGTTTTATGCACCGCTAGACGAACATGCGACTAATCCCTTATGGGCGGAGCGTTTTCAAAATATCGCTTTTTTTCATTTCACACTTAAAAAGTGCTATAACAGCGATACGGTTCTCATTATGTGACCACTCATAAACCATGGGGTAATAACAGGGTATGTTCAATTCTACTATTGGAATGGGTGTGTTCAATATTGTAACAGTATTTATGTCACTACTAAGTAATACTAGTGGTTCTAGTCAGAAATAAAGAAATAAATAAACAAAAATATTAATTTTAAACCTTGCTACGCCATTTACTAATCTGAGATCTAAGGGTAATGAGTTTCATGTTCTTATGGTATGGTTGTATTATCTGTATTATAGTATTATCTTACTTTAAAATAGTCATCCAAATCACACCCAAGAATATCGTTATCTTTCTTTAGGCCTAGTTTCTATTGGCAAAGTTCAGTGGTATTTGTAGCTTATGAAGAGATTGAGATCACAATTCACAGTTTACGTGTGCAGAATACATGAGGTACAAACAGTTGGTTTTACAAGTAATTTTTGGTTTCTGGGAGGATAAAATTGGCAGACATACGTAAATTTCGCAACACATAGTAATCTTTAAACACAACATTATTAATGTGTTGGACGCAAGACAGTGATGAGTTGATATGTACACCCAAATTACGAATTTCATCAAAAAACAGTAACTTCACTTGACCAACATTAAAGGAGATATATTACGCAATACAATTGACCCTAAAAATGGGCAGTACAAACAATTTAATGGTATTCGGACAAAGAGATGGTTCTTAGTCCATTCAAATATGGCAAACAAATACTTAGGCTTGGGGAGAGAATGATGAATATTACAACGATAAGGCGAAATTGTTTATGAAAAGTGGTGTACTGATAAAGAAAAAGGTTATAGTTTGCTAACGAAACGCGTAATATCGGGAACTATAAAATGGTAATCCAAACAAAAAACTAGACTGAAAGTTAAGTTCACCCGCGACCGAACATTATATACCCGACTTTTGCATCCAATTTAGTAGGTCAAATTTTAATGGTTATTGCATGAAATATATTTTTCTATTACCCTAACTCTTGTGTGCAGGTAGGCGTCTATTCTTATAGTCTCAACAACAGTTTTTTCACAATATATTTACAAGGAAGTATGCTTCAATAGTTTAATTTGATTCAGAATTGCCTTAAACATCACTTATTTAAAATTCTACATATATGGAGGGTACTTAGTTTTCCATAGCATAAAAAATTTAAAATAATTGTTATTTTTATTTCCAAAGTCACGATCCCATAAAATAAGTCCGCCATAAATTTGGTGTAAGTCATAAAATGCATGTTCTCTGCAAAAGTGGTGTAAGCTATTTTGAGAGAACATAAATGGTACATTTCGGTACATAACCAAGTAAAAACGGGGATTAGTAGTTAAACATGTAACTTATAAAGGTACTTGTGCAATAAGTATTCCCTTTTGTTGGAATTTCTTCACAACCAATGTATTGCTCAAAATCAAATTTTGACGACTTATGCACTCAACGGTTCATATGTATGTTATTAAGGTACGCTGAATGCGTAATTATTTTTATTGTGCTTTATATTTTTTTCATATAATAAAGTTAAGATATTAATTATTTTTCTTTAGAAAATCAGTTGTAGTAGGAATTTTATTGCAAAAAAGAAACTAGGACCATAAAACTGAACACAAAGGGCGTGTTCATTAATGCAGTACTGTTTATACACAATTAGTTATATATTCGTATGGAGAACTAAGTGGCAATATTCATCCATAAGTTCCAGTACTATAGGTAATATATAAATATTAAACAAATAGTGTTTATGTTTAATTACTTGAAAAACATGGAAAAGAAAGGAATGCAGAATCACACGTGTAGAAGAGTTTCAGTCATATTTCTTGGGAGTTGTTGCACTTGTCGAAAACCTGGGTACCCCAGCCCGAGCTTTCTTCGTCACACTTCTACTACCTCAAAAATTTTTTTGTGTTAGTCTACCGTTTACCTCATTATTCTCAATTCATTTGCTGTAGCTCTAATGTTCTTACCAATTTTATGAAGGCTAACAATAAAAGTACAATCTTCAATAGATAAATCTTTCCTTTCATTTGATATATTGCTATTTTGTTAAGAGTGTCTTAATTTCATGATTCTGTGAAGTCCACTTTAAATATCACAATAATTTACTCACCAAAAACTTTTTTTAAGTCTCCATTATAAATTACCAAACTAAAAAAAATAGTTTTCAGCGGTAGTGTAGTTAATATTATTTGAACTAGTAATTGGCTATTTAAATAACCAGTAAACTTACCGCTTAATAAATCATTAGACAAATAACCAATCAGTCTATCCACCAGTCAAATAACTAC
The DNA here is from genome assembly GCA_958295655.1 of Palloptera scutellata. NCBI lineage: Eukaryota > Metazoa > Arthropoda > Insecta > Diptera > Pallopteridae > Palloptera > Palloptera scutellata. The sequence goes on from OY282451.1 coordinate 47,743,336, forward strand.
ACAGGTAATTCCAAAAAAGAAAATTTTTAGAGGTTTTTTCAAAACGATTCAGTTTACGAACTATTATCGTTAGAGCCGAAATAATTTGGGTTCATTTTCTGTTATATTCCCATTGTATGGAAGTAGGACTGGTTTTTGATCAATATTATCAATTTTCAGAGTTTTGTTCAATTCTCTTAGCATTTCCTTAAATATCACTCTCTTATTTAAGAACGTAACCTCTTTCTGACAATAACATATGTACCAAGTTTGGTTGAGATTGCTTAAGTTTTACTCAGCTATCGTCTTCACAGACAAACCGACAAGCAAGGGTAAATCAACTCGGCTATTCCCGTTGAGTTATGCAAATGTTAGTTGTCATTAAAAAATAAAAATGTTAACATATCGCTAAATAACTAGCGGCACAACACAAAATTAATAAATTTTTAGGAAAAGATAAGACAATGCTCTTGCTTATGTATAGATGCATATACAAATTTTATTTATGAAAAATAATATGACATTCTATTAAATACGCATATTATTTTTCATAAAATAAATTTATTTGTGTATTTGCACATCTTCCTCTCTATTTGCTATTGACATTGAACAGATTTTACTAAAAAATCCACTTGAGTTGACATTGCTTTCCTCTACCGATTTATGCTTCATATTTTAAACATTTAGCCACAACCCTGCTTAATGGGTGTACTTAAAATAGGATTTATTTAAATCGGAATTACTAAAGTGTGCGTCAAAGCTATTGATCAAATATTGTTCATTCCTATTCTACGTACACCCTCTTGGAAGTTCAACATTGCATAATTTTATATTATAAAAAATAAAAACATTAAGTTTTACATTAAATTCTAGAGATTATTTTATGTATGTACGATGCCTTTTCTGCCTTTAATTGTGTAGCAATTTCACTTGTATTTGTACATAACGTGATAGCATTAAGTTGATACGTTAAAAGACTTAATAAATTGGATTTCTTTATTATACTTATGTACCTCGTAATATTAATTTCTACTCATTTACTCATTTCTAAATATATGTAGATAATCTATTTATATTAGCAGAAAAGTAATTTCAGATTATAAGCTTATTACCAATAAATTGTTATTAAGAGTCACTTGGCTAATAAAGGTTTAAGATTAGGTACTTTACTTACTTACGGTTAAGAATTTTACTTTTGATTATTAGTTTACAGATTATAAATATTGGCATGTTGAGTCATGGCTAAATTGTCAAGGGAACTCTTTCGTATTTTCAATTGAGAATTATATTAGTCCAAACGCCATTTGGTTAGTTTGGAGTAAATCAAATTTGAAAAAAACTTATTTGAACAATAATATGGTATATGTATAATAAATTATTCATGTTTTAAAATATCAAGTCATAGTGTGCGATTGTTCCACGTCATACATTTCGGTTTCAAGTGGAAAGTATCAATTGTATGACATGTCCTAAAGAAAATTTAGTGAAAACAATAAAACAAGTATTTTAATAGCAAATTATTTATTTATTTATTTATTTCACAAAAATTACGTAAAAGGAATAATGTAAAAGTAAAAAAGTAATTAACTTATACTCAGTATCTCTAAAACAGCTGAAGATAGTGCAAAACAGATAAACAATTTGGAAAGATTGTATTTCAAAACACATTAGCTAATACTCAGTTTAAAATACTTAAAAATGGCGTTTCGACCAACATACATAATTCTCAATTGACGATATATCAATCCAATGTTATTTCCATATACATTCATAAGAAATAGTGAGTCACATTTGTAAATATTTATTTGCGTAAATAATAAAAATTCCAACCACTAATAATTTATTATCATTTAATCAGTACCTATAACGCTATACGTACAATTTCAACTTGATCTCTCGGGCACGAGATTTTACAAATTGAATTGAAAGGCACATATCCGGGATCGGTATTCTTGGTGGAATTTTTTAGTTTTACTAAGTCAAGCAACTTTTTTATCATTAAAGTTCACAATTTACATTAATTAAAAAAAAAAAAAAAAATTTTTTCATCAAGATTTCAAATTGTGGATTACTCACCCTCAGGCGTCGAAAAATGTAATGTATATGTATATTTTTCCTTGAATTATCTTCGATTTTAGTTTTTGAGTTTTAGTTTAGTTTTCTTAACTTAGCCAAACTAAAAAATTCCAGCTAGGGTTCTGAACCTGGATATGTACACTTTCTATTCGTCATGCCGCAAAAGTAGTCTCGCACTTGCTAATTAGCATTGCGCTTTTTAAATGAATATGAAATATTTGCGTATTTTTTCTCTATATCTTCTTAAATTGAAATTGCTAAATCTCAAAATATTTTTTTTTGTATTGTAAACAGTATTCCCTTATAAGCACCCTCGAAAATGAACAAAGCCTAGTGCTTATACTTATATATGGGGATGCACTAACTGTGTGGAGTAATTATGAGCGGGGTGCTTATAAGCGGTGAATACTGTAGTTACTGTGGCCCTAAGCTGTAGGATGTTGGTTTTCTTTTTTAAATATTCATTATAGTTAGTATTAAATATTAGTGACTTAAGAAATATTGTACATAATAGGCTGATAGATATTAGTACTCAATTCGAAAATGTGTTGTATATGAATTATCAGATGTACACATACTATTGGAAATTAATAAAAAAAAAAAATTCGAAAATTCTGTAACTAAAAGTTTTTTGTCTTAGCAAGAGATTGAAATTGGAGTGCTACACCGTATTAATAAAACAATTGATTTATTCTTTGGCTAGATTCACATTTGCACTGCTTACTTACTTAGCTGGCATTACAACCAATGATCTATCTTGGCCGTCTCCATAAAGTTTCGCCAGTCGCATCTGCTATGCGCGCGCTGGCGCCAGTTGATAAAGTCAAGTTCAGTGAGGTCGCCCTGTACCTGCTATCCAACGGAGATTAGGACGTCCTTAGTATATGAAAGTTGGGGAGTTTGCTATACGATATGATAAAGTGTACCTCCACACTACTGTTCTGGTGGTTATTACACCGTTTTGGTGACGTCTGTCTAGAAGTCTGGTTGGGAACTAGAGGAATAATTTTCATCATTTCGTTTGTCCTACATATGTGAGATTATATAGAAAATAATTGAGAGTGATGTGCTATATTTCCATTTGTGTACAATATTTTACTACCAAATATTGAAATTTGTATCAGTTTTAAAGAAAGTCAGCCCACCAGCAATTTTATGTGTGCTTCTTTTCGCATTTTTTGTGTGTTGAAAAATTGTATCTCAAGTCCTTTAAATCATACGACAATGGGCGATAAGGAATTCACAATAGCCGACTATAGAATCCAGAGCACATACGTTGATTAATATTAAAATCCCAACAACATAAAATACAGAAGAAATAAAAAAATTTGATAATGAGCTTAAGTTGAATATCAGAAGAGAGTAGCAAAAATATACATACGATTACTTATTAGTGATTTGTTTGCGGTTTGCTAAGTTTTGGTGTTTAATTAAAAAAAAACACACACATAAAAAATGTAATAGTGTGTGAAATTATTATTTGATTCGATAAATCAATGCTTTCCATTTTCTTTTTAAAGATTATTTCATGTAAATGTTAACCACGACTATGTTGTATGTAAGTGATCGAGAAATCTAATTTTGAACCACTTTTTCAAGCACAGCTAGTATCTTGTTAATAACCATTGTAATGTTTTTTCCAAGGCAGCGATTGACGCTGGTTTATCGGCATAGGAGATTTAATTAATAGTCTAGAGGTTAATAGTCAAATCGCCCGATCTAGGTGGCCAACTCATTGGTCTGAAACGTGGGATAAATTGTTCATTGAACTCATCTGTCAATAGGTCCATTGTTTAATGTGCTGCGTGGCATGTAGCGCCGGTTTGTAAAAATCGCATGTGGCGCCATTGACGGTAACGTTGTAGCCATCGTCATCTTTAAAGAAATGCGGACTGCTCATCAGACCAGAGACAAAAATTTAGCTTATTAACATTTCCCTTCAACCAGAAATGAGCTTCGTCGGTGAACACCATAAAATGGTCAAAGGTCGTGAGTAATTTTTCTCATAGAGCACGAATTTTGATAGTAAAATTCAATAATCTGTAAGTCTTTCCATGATGAGATGGCAATGCTAACTTAGTATGTTTGACTTTGAAAAAATGTCACGTATAACAGGCGAACTCTTAAAAATTCTACTCTGTAAAACCAAACTGCATTAAAATCACCTTTTATTGGATTTAATTTTTAATAGGTCTCTTACTAGGTCTCGTGTATTCTAATATCACTGGAAATTTAAAATTTTTTCTAATAATACTCGTAAATTCTCTAAAAATACTTTCGCTTACAAATGGAAAATAATCGTTATTCATTAATTATTGATTCATTTGTTGTACAGCATTTATGTAAATATATTTGCTTACAATTTGTCATCTAGCAAATTATTATTGATACTCTATTTCTAATAAATTGTATTTCACTTATGTCATTATTACATAAATAATTATTTTTTATATAATTTCCTTATAAATTTAGTTGCACTTGTCACTCAATTGAATATTATTACTACATACAATAGATATAAATATGTATGTTTGTAAGTAAATTCAATGCATTTTCAAGTGCTCTTTTCTACGTTTCTCTGCTGTCTCCATAAGTAACTAATATGGATATGTATGTTCAAACACAGAGGAATGAGAAATCGGTGGAATGTGGAATGAGGAATCGGGGAATGAGGAATGCGAGAATGCGTAGTTGGGGAAATGTAAAATACGGAATTCTTCAAGGTGGAATGTGAGATGAGGAGTGTCGAATTGGCGGATCATTTCTATTTTTCCAAAAATATGAGATGGGAATTACAAAAATCGGTGTTAAATTTTATATGGATCCATCGTTTCCAATAGCAACCAAATGCACAGAAATAACAAATAAAACTATTTTCCATTTATGCTAATTCCACATCCTCGCATGCCAAATACCTTATTCCACATTCCACCGATTCCTCATTACTGTGTTTGAACATACATGTGTACATATCCATACTACTTAAGTAGTTAATAATTTTCTGTACAGGGGACAAGCAAAAAAGTGAGTTATTATTTGTAAGGTTCAAGGTCTAAAGAAATGTTGAGGAGCAGTTATTGTAGGCGAACAATTGGTTGTTGATATCACAATAGCCATAATTCGTGGCAATTGTTTATTATCATTTTCCAGTTATTGTCAATTTAATAGCAATTTATTGTAGCATACGTACGTATATGTATATACATATGTATTTACATGCATTTTTTTTTTAAATTTGTTTGCTTGTTTTGTTTTCTTTTTAATTATATTTTTCTTATATACATCTATAATTAAATTTCTTTAGGACCATGCGGTGGGAAAACGACTGGACAATCGCGTTTGTGTACATTTTTTGAGAATTTGGGATGGAAGGTATGTTAAAATTTTATTAATAATTCATAAATTCATAAATTGTTCAAAGTTTCTTTAGAATGGAAATATGACGTGATTATAACAATTTTGATTTTAATCTTCTTTTAAAGTTTTTTAAATAATAATCAATTAATTTTAATAGTAAATTTATCTTTTTCATATATACTACTCGTATACCAAAATATAGTTGTTTCAAATTCCAATTAAGTTCGTTCAGTTAGAAATTAAAGTCATATATTTTTCGCTTTAAATTTTCTCTTCGAAAGTTATTTATTTGTTTAATTGCAGTACAGTGCCACCAAGTAATGAACGCTACGATAAATTTGGTACAGCCTCAGGCTCAGGCACCAACATATATACTAAATTTAGATACAAATACTTAAAACTACCAGGAAATTATTCAGTTTTTCAAGCTGAGCTTAAATCGATGCAAATGCAGATTTTAAAAGGCCTAGTGGAAAATTATGACAGCTATATTTGTGGACAGTCATGTAATAATAAATAAATAAAGACTGTCTCTCTTGGGCTCTTGCATTTGTGCATTTCGGGAAACGAGAGGGCAGATCAATTGGCCAGAAAGGGAATACTTTTAGATGAGGATCCAAATTACTTTATTTTGCTCTGTTAAATGCTGCAGAGGGGAATTAGATAAGCTTCTACCTATCGCGGCTAAAAGATGGGAAACAATGGGTGCATTTGGGGTTGGTTAGATCTTTTGGACCACCTTCTCTGAAAATAGATCCACCTATGTACTAAATCTTTTTTTCATAGCAATTCTTACTCATATAGGTTTGCCGTTGCCTGCCAAGAGGTGGTGCCGTGTAGAAAAATTATTTTTTATAGTTTTTGATTTTTGCTTGTGCCGAGATTCGAAAACCGGATAACACGCACAACATGAGTGGATGCGAAAAGCTCGGCCTAGGCCCTCCATGGGCTGTTGTGCCATTAAAAGTAAAGTAAAGTAAAATGTACTAAATCTCTTTCAGAGAAGAACACGCATGCTGATAGATCTGCGTGACAGGTCACAGTCTAATACTTATGTAGGCATGCCCAGAGACTGGGGCTCCATTAGTCAAACGTCTGCAATACTATATGGAAACATTAGAACACGTCTTGCCATGTTACTGACATGCTTTTGTCAGATGCAGGTTAAAAATTTTTGGCAGTTCTTTATACGACTTGGCAAAAACTTAATTAAAAGTGTTACTACTTTTCGCAACCACGTCAAATACATTAACAATGGACTTAGTTCAGAACTGACGAAATATAGTCAGACCTATGCGGTAGTATGTGAGGCGTTAATACTGCCACCATACCGTAACCTAACCCCGGCTATTTTATTCACATCCAGTAATGGTAGCCACACTAACCCCGTCTAATTTCAAGGTAATTGTCTCTTTTTCCTTTAACTCTTAACGGCATTTGATCCAAGAAAACACTTATTGCTGATGATGTTGCATATGAGTATTTATGCTTCTCTGTACACCTGCTGACAAAAGTTTCTCAGGGTAGGCCAACAATTATTACATCTTTAGGTTTAGTTTTCTAATTATTTTCATTGTAATGGAAAGTGTGACCGCACTTTTCCAGATAGTAGAAAATCGTAATTAAAAAAAACTGAGTAACATAGTATAACAAGTATAACAAATGCTTTACTTCATTATTTATGTTTGTAAATATGAAATTAGATTTACACTGCTGATACAAAGTTTCTTTTGAAATTGAAAATCTTAAAAAAAGTAATATTTTACTTATGACAACAACTGCTGCCAGTCAAGCCACGGGGTAAAAAAACACGAAGTCAACTTCTTAATTATACATACATATTTCAGGCGCGTTCATAATTCGGTGGCAATTCACTGTACGTTGTATATTCATACATATAGGTACATACGTACGCTCAAACATATGTTTATATTTATGTATTTCCGTCTAAACTTTATTTAATTGATTTTAAAGAAATTCAAAAATCAATTAATTACAAATAAATTAATTTTAAAATCTATTTAATGTAAATATATCTTGTAAGCATTGCAAAACTCGGTGGAAAATTAAATTAGGCACAAATATATAACTGTGCATATTTTTCATGCAAATATATATGCATTAAACGCGTCCGATTATCCACTTTTTAGCACAATTGGAGAGAACTGTGTCTTTGTTTGAGATAAAAAATTTTTTTGGGTGCTTGGGGAAAGTGGAAAATCGAACACGTCTAACATAAATTCATTTTCTATTTCATATTCATGTACAATATTTTCCATTCTTTATGTTAATCCTCTTACTACTCTTTTTACTAAAAAAAGGTTTAAGGAAGTTTAGCAAAAACTAATTGGTTTTTAAACTCTATGAAATTAAGCTATCAAAATAGTTTACAACATTCAGACATGATCTTCTATATCGTCACCTTTTTTTACTTTTAATGGCACAACAGCCCATTAAGGGCCTAGGCCGAGCTTTTCGCGGCTTTTATCCTTTCATTAAAAATATTTGTGATACTTATTTAAAAACAACATTTGAAAACAAATGTGTTGTGCAATGGTAAGTGGTTGCTCATAAAAACTTTAATAGCGAATGTCTCGAAACTACAGTTTTTCATGTACACCATTTTATTACTAAGGTGACGATATCTCAATAATTTATTTAATGCATACCTACTACATACATATAATAAATGAGGCGTACAATTATTAATTCAGTTTCATATACATACATACATATGTATGTATACAATTCAATATTTCCAATCAAATGAAACAATTGAAAGATTAAATAGCATTTATTAAAATCATGTTATTTTATTTGGTAAACTTCAATATTGCATCGTATAATCCATATATTTCATAACATTATTTGATTGTCATGAAAACTTTCAAATGCTAAATAGCATTAGATAATGTGATACAAATCAGTCATATTCATGTAAATACCCTGTAGGCAAACAAACTGGTTTAAAGCTAGTCCATAAACTGGTTTACTAAACACCATAACTAGTCACACATTCTGTGTCTTTTCTCCTGGTTTATTTAACATTGTGTTGTCCTAGGCACAAGTCAACTGTCCAGGCTTGCATATCTTTTCAACTACTTACATAGATGATAGATAGATGTATTTCGAATAGTTTGTAGACCCATCGAATAGTTTCAGTTTTGCAACCAGTTGTTTATGGAAAAATTAAAGGTATTTATTCCTACGTGGCTAGTATGTAAAGGGTGATTTTTTTGCTACTTGGTTTTTGACGTTTATATTCCTGACAGTTCACGCGTGATTCTTGAGATGTGTCAAAGTGAAAAATGTTCAGCTTGGTTTGCCATTTTATCATGCTCTTCAGACTAACGCCTGAACAACATTTGCAAATTATTGAATTTTATTATCAAAATTCGTGTTCTGAAAAATGTGTTGATCGCAAAATTTTCTTCAGCGACGAGGCACATTTTTGGCTCAATGGATACGTGAATAAGCAGAATTGCCGTATTTCGTATTTGGAGTGAAGACCAGTCAGAGGCAATTCAGCAGCTACCAATGCACCCCGAAAAAAGCACGGTTTGGTACGGTTTATGGGGAGGCGGCATCATTGGGCCGTACTTCTTCAAAGACGATGAAGGCCGCAACGTTACGGTCAATGGAGAAAGCAACCGTTCGATGATAACAAACTTTTTTTTTGCCGAAAAAACAAGAATTGGACTTGGCCGACATGTGGTCCAACCGGACGGTGCCACATGCCACACTGCACGCGAAACCATGCATCAATTGAGAGGCGAATTTGGTGAGCAATTAATCTCACGTTCCAGTGCAGTCAATTGGCCACCAAGATCGTGTGATTTGACCCCGTTATACTATTTTTTGTGGGGCTATGTTAAGTCTCTTGTCTATAGGGTCAAGCCAAATACGATTGCTGCTTTAGAAGCCAACATTGAACGCGTCATTGGTTAGATTCCGGCCGAAATGTGTGAAAAAGTGTGCCAAAATTGGACCTTCATAATGGACCACTTGAAGCGTAGCCGCGGCCAACATTTAAGTAAAATTATCTTTAAAAATTAAATGGCAAGAGTTGATTTATCGATCCAAATAAAAATTTCATTCACTTTTGTAAAATTTCTGTGTTTATCTGAATTGTCGAAAACTAAGCTCTTCAAAAATCACCCTTTACCTACTATAGTTTAAAAATGTCTGTGGTTGTGCTAGGTTTAACTACTATATTTACAAATAATAAATAAATAATTTGCATTAAAAATAATTGCAATTATAAAAAAAAAATTTTGTATTGAAAAACATTTGTTTTAACGTCGTAAATTTCAAAATGTTTGTTATAACTTACAAATTAGAAATATTTTATTTTATATTTTTCGATGATCTTTGTGACATTTAAAAATCCATAAAGTGTAAAATATTGTAAAGTAGATGAGAATTACAAGGAAATATTTTTGCTGAATAGTTTTATTAAAGTGGAGATCGCTGTTTTCAACCATTTGATGTTGCATAACTATTTGCAAACGTAGTAATTTAGGTGGACTAGATTGGTTTGCCCCTACAGGGAGGATATATTCAGAAAACTCTAATCATTCTGAGAGAAAATTGTTGCACAATTCATTAAATATTTAGCAATAATTCTGAAACCCTTTTCTTTTAGAATGATTTCCTTTCCTTTGATCCTTTTTTTTTTTTGTGGGTTTATTAATATGTTTGAGTTGGTGCAAAGTAATCAACAGATGTAGAAGAATCACCCGATTTGTAAGGCTATAACTTTTTTTATAAATGAAAAAAAAAAATAATAATAATCGGTTCTGTTTGTGAATAATGTTTATTATTATTGTAAATAAACATTATTTCACATAATAATTGTTATTCACAATAACAGTGTTTATTATAACTGGGAATAAATATTATTCAGAAACAAAACCGATTTTTTCAATTGCAAAAAAAATTTATAGTCTTAGGAAATTGGGTGATTACTTTTGCAACGGGTAGTTTCTTTTGCGCTAACTTGTAAAAGAGAAAATATATCCATATTTCTGTACAAATACATAATTAATTTTGAACCGAGCTATTCGTATCCTATTATCTGAATCTAAGGTCTATTTTATGTTATAATTCTTTTTGTGGCATCATGTACAGATAAGGGATAAAACTCAGTATGTTTGATTGTTTTTTTTTAATTTCTATCATTGAAACATTCACGCGAGCCAATTGTATTTAATTTGGAATTTTAAGTTTGTTACCGATGAATACCTATGAAAATTTGAACAATTACAATTGAAAGCCTAAAAAAGGAAAAGTAAATTTTCATTATACACGTACTATAAATATACATATATACCTCCATATCAATATATTCAGACAAATTTTAATAAATGCCTGAATGTATTCGTACTTACATTTTATAGTATACTTCTATTATGCCTTTTATCAAGACATCAAATTAAATAAGAAAACAAAATTCTTCAAAAGCCCAAAACAAAAAATGAGCGTATCAATATTTTCAGGTATTCCGTGTGCCTGAAACGGCTACTGTACTACTCAGGTAAATGCCTAAAAAATTGAAAAGAAAAATATTAAAGAAAAAAAAAGTTTGTTGGCATAATTAAAAACCAAAAAATAAAAAAAGTGAAAACACATTAGAATACTAACATAATTTCACTAGCATTTCTTTAAATTCACTTCGAATGCTGCAGACAATTTAAAAAACGTATTGTTTTGTAGCATTTTTTTGTGTAGTTAATTTATAATTAAATTTGAAAAATTGTTTGTTTGTTAACATTGTGATTTTATTTTATTTTTTGCAATATATTGAAATGTATACACATTTTAAATTATATATATATTTCATTTTATTTTTCTCTTAATTTCTCTTTTTTTTCAATATTTAGTGGTGGCGTTAAATTTTCGGATCTCACAGAAAAAGAAGGTACATCTTTTACACTATTTTATACCAAGTATTTTTAAGGTTTTAGTGAAATATTTGCAAGCAAATTTCATTAAAATACATTAAGTTTTTTTGAGATGAAAACGAAAGTATTGGAAGTGTTAAAAAAAAGTCTCTAAAAAGGGGCAAATACTGGTACAATGTAATTTATATTAAAATTTTCAGTTACATAAACATACAAATTTTTGTATATTGTTAATTTGCTGAGTATGTAAAGAAATTTTGAGGAGAGTATTTACACTTTATCGGCAGGGCAGGGCAGGGTACGACCAAACGGGTCTGCCATGGTAGTTGGTTTTGCTACTATATATACTAATACCGGTACGTGTAAATGTATATAACCATTACTGTTGTTTTAAGCTTTCAATATTTGACGAAAGCGAATGCATTGTTGACAAAGATTTACTACGTATAGTGGAAATCTTAAAGCTGGACAAGTCACTAAAATTGTCGCTTAATTGTAATTTTTTTTCCTAAAAATCATTCCTAAAAACATACATTCAAAAGTATTATATTGAATAATATTTTTTGTGTCACCATGTTTTTTTCTATTTTTCGCTTATATTTTGCCGCACTCTATTTATAGGCAACTATCATAGCAATTGCTAAAAGGCAATTGACCGTTTTTGACACTAGTTACTAACTGTAAGGCAACTAATAATCAGCTGATCGGTTGGGTTGCCATCGATAATACGAATTTACCGATGTCCACCAAACTGCGAGTAAATTGTTAAACAAATGTTAAAATGCTCTTACTTTAGAAGCAAAAAGATGCCGATAAGAGAGAGAAACTAACTTTTAAAGATGCCTGGTAAGTTTAACTATTTCTAAAATTCATTACAAATCCATTATGATTTAAAAAAATTTAAAAGGGGAATCAGCTTTCTTGCAATTGGTTTGTAACAATGTGTTTGTTTTTGGAATATATTGAAGTTTCGCAATCTTGCACTTTCGTATCATCGCAATAACATTTTGCATCAACCGGTGAATACACCTATTTTAAAATTGTATTTACTTACAAGGACATTCCTATATGTTTGTATTTTTACTAAACACAACGCATTGTACTTTGTGTTTTTTTGTCGATTGTCAAGTTCGAGGTGATTGCCGTGACAGTAATCATTTCCTACCAGAATAAATAATTTTTTCTTATTCAATTTCATTTAAAAACAATTGTTCATGAAAAACACTGGGCGAAATGAAATAAAATCGGAAAATTAGCAACGACATTGAAGAAAATGTCTCTATGTCAAATACGTAAAAAACAAGAATTTTACTTATTTTTTCAAATAATTTAATTTCTTTCAAATTATTGAAAATAACAAAAATATATAAATATCATGTGTACTTAAAATATTTGAAGCGTTTTTAAATAAATATATTGTACCTAGTAATATATTTAGTATCAGAAAACATCAACGCTATTCAAAGTTACGTTCTCGTGTTTCCTTTAACGTAAAACCAAATATAGTATATTTCTAAACCAAATATAGTATATTTCTAAGGCGTCAGTCATTAAAAATCGCTTTAAATGATAAAAAATATTACTATATTTTTATAAGAACTTTATGACATTGCATGTTTATGCTTAATTACATTTAATTAAACTTTTACTTTTAAATACAAACAAAACAAATATCGCTTTCGCCAAGGTTTCTGTCTGTTTTATTGCTCTTTATATTTTCTATAATTATTGTATGTATGTAGTATATGATAATTGAGTTTTGGCAAATTATTTTGAATTATTAGGCTCAAGAGCTTCATGTATAACTTTGCGGTTTGTTTAATTGCGTGACTATGTTGCAAGAATGCAATACAATACTTTTAATATTGCCTCAGGTTCAAGATTAATAAAATGGTGAAAGTATTATTAAAATTAATTTTATTTCTTTCAACAATTAGGGAAATTCTTTTGAAGAAGATGGAACTTTTTTTTATTTCTGGCCTTGGTTGTCTCTATAGAGGCATTTTTCCAGTGACATGTATATTTGTTAATGAATCTTTTTAAGCACAGAAACTTTAAAATAATATGTAGAGGGTGTTGTTTTTAGAAGTGTGGTTTTCAATCTGGCAATACTTTTTTCGAAGTCGGACTTTTTGACAGCTGTCACTTGGTTTATGCTCAGTTTGATTTGCCATTTCATAATTAATAGACTTACTCCTGAACAACGTTTGCAAATCGTGCAAATTTATTACCAAAACGAGATGGCCACCGATCTCGATTTTCACAAGAAAATTTTGTTCAGCGATGAAGCTCACTTTTGGTTGAATGGGTACGTTTAGAAGAAAAATTGTCGCATTTGAAGTGATTATAATCTATAAGCCATTGTTGAAAAGCCGTTACATCCTCAAAAAGTCACTGTTTGGTGTGCTCTATGGGCAGAGGGAATCATTGGTCCATATTTCTTCAAAGATGAAGCCGGTCATAATGTTACAGTCAATGGGGCACGCTATAGAGCCATGATTAATGACTTTTTCGTGCCTGAATTGGAGGATGTTGATATGGACGACCTTTGGTCCCAACAAGACGGCGCTACATGCCATACAGCCAACGAAACAATCAATTTATTGAAAGAAACTTTTGGTGAGCGCAATATCTCGTGTCGTGAGCCTGTGGCGTGGCCTCCAACATCGTGCGATTTAACACCGCTGGACTATTTTTTGTGGGGTTATATGAAGTCGCCTTTTCTACGCAGATAAGCCCGAGACGATTGACGCCTTGGAAGAGAATATTCGGCGCGTTATTACTGACATACGGCCCCAATTGCTTAATTGCTGCAAAAAGTAGTCGAAAATTGGGCATCTCGGCTGGAATTTATTCGAACCAGCCGCGGCTGCCATTTGTTCGAAATCGTTTTTAAAACATAATGGCAAATCCTTATCTTTATAATAAAGCTAAATTCTTGGCCATAACATTAAATTATATGCGTTTTATTTCTTCTTAAAAACTACACTTCTAACAAAAAACACCTGTATAATTACGCTTAAGTTAACAACTCTTAGAACTCCTCGACATTTCCAAAGCTCCTCATTCGCTGTCATTACTATTGGATGCCGCTCGTTATTTGCTGTTTTCGCGGTGCCTAATGAAATTTTATCATTCATTCAAACTTTTCAATAAAAAATCTTAAGGAAAAATAATAGTTACTTTCTTTTTTAATTATATCAAATAACGAGTATATGTTTTTCGTATGACGTTATTGGGGTTTTAATTTGCACCTTCAATAGTTTGTTCTTATTTTTTTTTGCTAATTGAAATCGATCTAATATTAAAGCGAATGCGCAATTCTTGATAACGAATGTCACATGTTTTCGTTCGACAATATTTTATTATACTTAAGTACAGTTGGCAAATATTTAAGAGCATTTATTGCATAAATATGTGAAAATGCGTAGGTGAAAATGAGTTAAACATCATGCAAATATTTAAATAAATTAATTATTATATATTAAAAATACATAATGATTTAAAAATTTGTAACATATGCGTATCGTAGCGCCTCCAACTCCAACTACATTTAAATACAAAAATCTACCATTCGCTGCGCCGGAGCATAGTCTTATCGATTTGACCGCATCCTGTCCACGTTGTTTGGCAAATGCTGCCTCCAAGCCCAATGGCAGCGAAGGTGAGTGTTGTACGCTAAAGCGAATTTGAAGAAAACAAAAAAAAAAAGATTTGCTCTCTAATGTCTTTCTTAAGCTGTGTGAAAATAGTCGTGTTTCATTATATAGCAAAGAAAAATTTTAAAATAAAATAATAAATGCGTTAAAACCGCACACATGAAATTAAAAAATTAAAAATTTCTATTCTTGCTATAGCTTACTTTCTGCTAAACGAAACTGATGCTTTCTTCTCTTTACTTTTTGATGTGACTATTTTAATAACACTTTTGTATTGGCCTCTTTTTCTATTTATTTTGACTAACATGAAATTATTTATTTGATCAATATTCTACTTACTTTTACCTTTTTAAACCCTTAGTTAATTTTCAACATATCATCTTAACAGCTTATGTATAGTAAGTATCTACAGTTGTGTTCATAACAATAGCAGCGGCATTACATTCAAGCGAAAATCACGTATAGATTATTTTTCAAATCGCAAATCAAAATTATACTGTAATTTCTTAAGTGTCGGCCTCACATAAATTCGTAAATGCCTTGTAAGATTATAAGTGTTTTAACTCGTCATAATTTGTATGACATTTGAAAGTTTCTTAACAAAGCTTAAGAGGCATTTAAGAGTTAACATAAATTAGTTTTGTGCTTTAAAGGTTTTAGAAAAAATTCCTACATAACAAAAATTTCCTGTTTATAAAAATAGCAAAAATGAAAGAGAATCAGCATTATTTCGAAAAGAAAACTCATTTGTATTTCTACTCAATACTCTCACTACGTGAAAAATATGTTATTCTCTTATTTTGGCGGCACAACGAAAAAGTTTTTAAGATTAACTAACACTTTTTATCAGACATTGCCATCATGATGACTTTACTCCTGCCTACAAATTTACCAAAAATAATAAATAAGCATTATTATGGAATCAACTTTTTTTTGAGATACTTAAGATATTATATGTATAGGTACATAGTATAATTTTGATATAAATTTTATTTCAATGTATGTACGTATTGCTGAAAAATAATCTATCTCTGATTTGTATACAATGTCGCTGCTATTATTTTGAGCACAACTGTACGTTTTTACTAATTATAGTGTGGTGGCAGTGATAAAGCACAGCTCGACTAATTTTTTGGTACCATTCTCATTCTAAAATTCAAAATCTAATTTTTGGCACTTTTAATCCAATGTGAAAGATAAGCCTGATGTTATACAGACACCTATTAGGACCAATAGCTGTGGACATTAGTGTGATGATGTAGTGTTTGGAAACAATGAAATATATTAACAGTAAAAAGTAAATATAAAATTAAAAAACAAAACAAATATATTAAAAATGACAATTTCAACATGGACATAAGTGTAGAGAATTTGAAGAGAATTTACTGCAACTCACTTCAAATGCATCAATATCCTGTTAGGTATCCTTTTTGCACTACAACTTCCTTATATCGAACAAACACATCGAGTTTATCAATGCCCGACAACGTTCGACTGGTATAATAGACCATGCGGTTTTTATTTCACTGTTAAATTATTGAAATTAGGGATATTTTTATTCCTAATAGCTTTTTTGACATCCTCCCATAGATGTTCTATTGGGTTAAGAACTGGACTTGACGATGGCCAATCTGAAACGGTGCTTTAATTGTCTAGAAAATACTGCTTGGTGAGGTGCGCGGTATACTTGGGGTCGTATTCCTGCTGGAATTTCCAAATTACCGGCAAATTTCCTTCCAGTATCATGGCAGGATCACATTGTTCAATATTTCAATGCATTTTTCTTACCTAAAAATACCTTCTATTCGACAAATTGGACCAAACCCATTCCATGAGAAACAGACCCAGATGTTAATCGAAACTTCACCATGCTTTATTATTGGTTTAGTATATTTGGGAACGACAAAACTCGATACGGCGCTGTCTTTGTTTAACTGTTACCAGTTGCTTCTTTCGGGACACTCGCTCATGCAAGCCTACTTGAGCTAATCGCCGCCAAACGGTTCTGGATGACAGTTCTACATTATGTGTGTCCCACTATTTATGTCCGTTGAATACATCCTGGGATCAAACTGAGAAATTCTTTTAATTACTCGGTTCAATTTAGGCGAAGTTATCCGCGAAGCACCGTATTTTGGAACATTTTGGAATTGTTGAAACTTTTTGTAATGATTCTCAGCATTATGTACCATGGTTTTGGATTAATTTAGGCGTGCACCAATTTGGCTATAATCATCCACACCTCAACAATAGGCCTTCATAGATCAGGAGTGCAATTTTTCCTTCCTGCCATTTTCTTGAAGAGACGAGTGTTATCCTTTGAGTGTAAAATAGCCTGTATATACTTACCAGAAACCTACTTTAATAAATTTGATTATTTTTTAGACTTTAGATTCGAAGCGTTCTTACTTTTGTCTGGCAAATTCTTTACTAATCTCGGACTCGACAAAATTTTGATCTTTCGTTACAGTTAAAATTAAAAAAAAATGTGTTTTTGCCATTTTAAGCCCAATTTGCTCAAAAACCTTAAATAATGAATATTTTCACAAAGAAAATGATATTGCAATTCTTGAATCGTTATGAATGTGCTATTAAAACTTTGATAAAATTACTGCCAGCTCAGTGCGAATACATTTTGAAACACCATCTATCTGACACACCCCCAAAACAGCCAATTCGTTCAGAATGAGATCACATCCTTTGTTATGTACCATATGCGTTTAAAACTTTTATAAATAGAAAAAATTGTATAATTGTTTTTGTAAAAACACAAAAATTAAGAAATTACTTCGTTTTTAAAACTACCAAATTTCAATTGTATACGGGGTAAAAATATGTTTTGTCATATTATATGAAAATTAAAAAAAACAAAATTGTATTTTTACTAGCAAAACTTTTCAAATTCACGGTATAACATTGGCGTTTTGTTTTGCTATTATATAATTGTATTATAGAAAGAAAATATACATTCACACATAAATAATGTATATAATGTGTAGACGAATGTTTTTATATGCATATACCATACCTACTAAAATTACGCAAATCATTGAAAATGTTGTTTTTGTTGTTTTGAAAAACAAAAGAGAAAAATTGTGTATAGTAAAAAGTTTTAAAATACAATGTATTTTAAATGTAGGATTTTTTTCTTTTGCAAAATAAAACTGGCATAATATACAGCAACTGACCAAATATATAGAACAGAAATGTTTGTTTTAATATTTGTGTGTGTTTTTATATAGTACATATACACATATGAATGTTTGTATGTATGTACATATGACATTTTTAATCTAACCCCAACCCACGTGAAAATTTAGTTTAAATTTTCAAACAATTTTCTTATGTGCTCATCATAGAAAAAAATCACGTTTACCGAATCAAACATATACTGTACAAACGAGTAGCGAAACTACAGTTCACAAAGCATCATATAGCGCAAGTGCCGATTTTGATAAACAACAAATCACATGTCTCCCTCCTTTGTGTAGTCAACTCCGAAATTTATATTATCATTTATTATTATTATTATTAGTAGGCATACATTGGAATTAATAATTGACAGTAAAATTGATTGAATATATTTACACTTTAGTGCTTTTAATCTCTACATCAGACACCCATCCAATTATAGAATATTACAATTTGTATTCGTATATTTAGTAACCTTTTTTTTCTTTGTGGTCTAGGTAGGTACTTACATATTGTACATAATATTTTGCCATATATTTTGGGTTTGAAACATTATTGAAAAATCCAGCAATAAAACTCTGAAATGCTTGGTACTATAACAGCAAATCTTTCATATGCCTCCGCTTGTCCCCACTGCATACACCCATATCGATTTGGAGCAAAACAACAAATCAATCTTGTAGAACTTTTCAGTGAGCTATATATGTTAGCTCTCAGAATAAATATTGAAATTAAATTAAATTTTCTGTTTATTATTTTATTTAATTTCCTTGCCCCCACTTCCTTATTTAATATTTATCACAGTCTCTAATATGTTCCTCAAATACAAATATTTGTATAGATAATGTATAATTTCTTTATTCTTCTTTTATGATTTGCATATTAATTGAGTTTGTACACAGCAACAGTAAAATTTATTTGTATTCTAATTAATATTTATCATAAATTAAACTCTCATCTGAATAGTTAATTTTCAATCGATGCATGATAGGCATAAATCTTATTTTTTGAATAAAAAAAGCGCTGTGCGACATTTGTGCAAGTTTTAAGAAATATTAATTAGATTTAAAAAAATATTTTATAAATGAGAAACGGGCAAAGTCATATTTTAAATTAACGATAGTTTCCTACAGTAGGTATCAAATCGAGAAAAAGCCATCCAAATGCAAGGAAAAACTACATACGAGGGTAGATCAATAAGAACCCGTATTAGGAATGAAGAGGCAAGTTTTTCGCAAATTGTTTTTCTATTTTTCAAGGTAATATTTTTTTTATTACATACAATACACTTTTCTTAACGTTTCTGCCATTTCTTTAACCCCTCCAAAAAATACGATTTGTGAAACTCTTCAAAATACGATTCTGTCTCGACGACAACCTCCTCGTTTGAGCTGAATTTTTTTCCCCCGAGCCACGTTTTCACGTTGGGGAAAAGAAAGAAGTCGGGCGGCAGCAATTCGTAGTTCAATTCCGCTTGTTGTCCACCGTAAGCAATCGCGGCACCCATCGGACCGACACCTTTCTCATGTTTAACTTATCATGTAAAATAGTAATTACCGTTCCGTATGACACTCCTACGGCCTCTGCTACTTCGCACACTTTCGTTCGGCGATCAGCGAGAATCATGTCGCGGACCTTTTCAACGATTTCCTCGGTAACCACGTCTGCCGGGCGGCCTGGGCGCTCCTCATCCTAAACAGATGTACGACTACGTTTAAATTCGTTGAACCAATATGTTACGGTTGTCATAGATGGTGAAGGGTCCCCATAGACAGCATGCGACTTCTCTTTTATTTCTTCGCATGTTTTTCCATCCAAAAATAGACGGCAAATTACGGATCGATATTGTTCTTTTCCCATTTTATCGCGAAACACCAAACACATGTGATACTAATGGCTGCCAAATGAAATTTAGTGCGGTGTCGTGTGACAGATGGCAGTACACGACGGTAATGCCAACTTCACTCAGCAACGCCACCTGTCTTCACACACAGGTACTTATTGATCTACCCTCGTATTATAGTACATACCACCAAAAGTAAAATTTTGCAGAAAACGAAAAACACAAAAGGTAGTGTTAAGATACGACTGAAGAACTGGCACGCAACATTTTTTCTTTTATTCAAACCCGGTGAGAAGTTATTTCTATATGGATTCTTAAAAATTGAGATACGTTGTTGAAGAATAATGTATGTTGAATTTCTTTTTATATATATACATATATATTATTTTTATTATAGAGATGGCACAAAGCATTGAAAGCCGAGTAGTGTGGGGCTTGAAGAGTATAGGTAGCGATATGGCAATGTACTTAGTATTTATTATTAACGTACATAGTAACCCGAAACGTCCTACATACGTTTTATTACTTACAATAACATTTTTTTTTTAATTCATATATTTTTAAATAGATACATTGAAATTTCAAGATGATCAATGTCATTGCAATTTCCAATAGTTTCACAGTTCAGTTTTAGTTAACAAATATATTGCTTCAATTGACGTAAATCAGTCCTGCAAATGATGGCATCATTCCGCATTCAGTGTTCTTGTCTTAATTAAATTAAAAACTACAAAAACAAAAGGTTTATTGCAGTATAAAACAATGCATTGAACATGTACATTCCTACATTCTCTTTCACTTTTGACTGTCTCTATCTCTGTCATTTTGAAGGTAGCACAACAACGAAGATTTTGCAAATATACAAAAATATTGCAAAATGTATGAGTATTTGCAGTATACTCATATATTTAAATGTGTTTAGTGTTAGTGACGAAAAAAATCGATTAGAGGCATATAAATTTGTTTATTGCTTTTAGTAACTATTTACAATGAGTACAACACAATAAAATTTATAGAGCATTTTGCTGATTAATTATTTCGAATATTTCCAATACAATTATTTATCCATATTTATTCGAATTGATTGAATTTTGTGATTGGACAGTCTGGGAACCAGTTCACATTTGATGGAACAACTTTTTTTGTTTTTATTTGTTTACATTTAAAAAAAATAAACTGTAGACATGAATAAGAAGAAGCTACAATACGTCCTGTGAAACAAAAAACTTTTCTCAATCTATATTTCTGGTTTAAATAATGGGTTGGTCGAATTTAGCTTCAATGGTTGCAGAAATGATTGTACCTCATAAATTGCAACTATTTCCAATACAATATTCTATGCAACCTTTATGTGTACAGTTACATCTCTTGGATAACAAATTACCACCCCGTTGTTCAGAACCGGCGTTAAACTGTATGTCCCACTACCAACTACGCAACGGCGTCTATTAACTACAATATAGAAGCTTTAAAAATGTCTTGCCTTATGCCAAAATGCACGAGTGTTTCATTAAAGCAACATTGGTTAAAAATATTAGAAGAAAAACTTTTGGCAATCGAGTAGAAATTTTCGAAAATTCAAGAATTTATCTAGTATCACTGATGCTAAAATTAAATACAATTTATAACAATTCAGTTTTAAAAATTCCTATATTTCTCTATAATATATTTAATTTTTTTTCTGGTTTCTGCAAAGCTAAAAATTTGTATGTAAACAATTTTTAAAGATTTTCAGTATTTGAAATAAGTATTTTCATAATTTAATTAAATACACCGTTAGTTTTTTTTTAACTTTTTGGCACGATAAATTATTTACATAATATAATTTGCTTGATAAATTCTTTGTTATAGCTAAGTATAATTTTAGGCGTATATACCAAATATGCAAAATATTCATACTTGAACATTTTTCATTGAAATTTAATATCGTAAACTTATTACATTAATTATGTACATATTACTGCACGTTGTCTACTTTTAATCCATTATTTATTTAAGATTTATCAACTTGCATTGTTCTTGTATGGTTAAGAATTCCATTGAACATTAAATGAAATATACTATCTCTTTTTAAATTAATAATTTTGGCACATTTGCTTCACGTTTCACAGAAAGTCTATTCATTCACATGGCAAAAAAAAAAAAAACAAACAAACATAAATAGCATGTGACCAAAAAAAAGCAAGAAAAGAACGACATACATATTTAGAACAAATATACAATATTCATTTAAAAAAGCATGTATAATCATATGTATACGTGTATATCCACGTACGAATTCTGCCAAATTTCCTTTAACCAACTTTGGTCTCTATTTAAACTACGAAATAAAACCAGCTGTTCGTGTTTTCCCCGAAATGTTCATCTTATTTCAAAATGTGTTGAAAATTCATTGATGTTCTCAGCTAAAATTTTTCAGAATTTATTTGCTGTACTGTTTTCATTCACATTTTTGAAGCCTACTTCCAAATCACAGTAGCTACTTACTTTTCTACTCTCATTTTTGTTATCATAAATCAGTTGTAAAATAATCATACAATGTAACTTGCCAACACTCCTGATTCCGATGTCTAATAAATGAATAAAAAAATTTGTCGATTGATTTATTCGTACTCCGTTGGATCTCAATCCGTCCGTACTTCCATTTAAAACTTTTAGGGTTATTTGTCCGCTGGGCTTCTGTCAAATTCAAAAATCGTGTTCCATTTCCACGTGTTTCATTTTTGCTGGTTTTTGTGTAGATTGTTTGTAATTTTTGACACTCTATAGAAGAAAGAAAGGGTATAAGTAATGTGGAATATTTAATACATAAATATGTAAAATTGACTAATAACTTTATTTAATTTTAATTAAGTTTTGTAGCGCGGACAATAAACTGTTTTTGGTAAAAATTTTAATGGAAAGAATACCCACTATAAAACTCATTTTGATATAAAATATAATTTATTAAAGTAGGTTGTAGGTTCTCAGGTTTTTGATAAAACTAGACTAGAATTCCTAAATATATAAAATATAATTTATTAAAGTGGGTACAACCCACTAAAGTAGGTTGTAAGTTCTCAGGTTTTTGATAAAACTAGACTAGAATTCCAAAATTATAAAATATAATTTATTAAAGTGGGTTGTAGGTTCTCAGGTTTTTGATAAAACTAGACTAGAATTCCTAGTGGTCGCTGTGGCGTAGTGGCAGTGCGTTGGGCTGCTACGCAGAATGGCCAGGGTTCGAATCTCGGCACAGGCAAAATCAAAAAGTAGAAAAAATAATTCTTCTACACGGCACCACCTCTTGGTAGGCAATGGCAAACCAACAAAAGTACAAATTGCCATGAAAAGCTTTTCACTTCTCCGTTCGGATTCGGCATTAAACTGTAGGTCCCTTCCATTCATGTACAAAATATAATACGTATAACATGAGTGGATGCGAAAAGCTCGGCCTAGATCCTCCATGGGCTGTTGTGCCATTAAAAGTAAAGTAAAGTAAGACTAGAATTCCTAAATATATAAAATATAATTTATTAAAGTGGGTTGTAGGTTCTTAGGTTTTTGATAAAACTAGACTAGAATTCCTAAATTATAAAATATAATTTATTAAAGTGAGTTGTAGGTTCTCAGGTTTTTGATAAAACTAGACTAGAATTCCTAAATTTCTACCTAGGTCACCTCGGTGGTCTAGCGAATGAATGCTGGACGTGAATTCCAGCAGCCTCATTATCGATTGCCATAAAGTGACAATTGCTAAGGTTAATAAACGTATATACGTTCTAAAGAGGTGAGCCACTGCGGTAGCTTGATGCATATGCAGTTCATACGGAAGTTCTCTAAGAACTCACTAAAAAAAAAAAAATGTTACGATATATGCAAATTTTATAAAAACAAGAAAATGATTAAGGTGAGATACCAAGTACCAATTCTGTCTATTTATTTACTTTAATGGAACCTTTTATTAATTTATCGGTAATTTCAGCGAATTTCGACTAAGAAACAGAAAACATTTGACAAAATGCTATTTTTCTACACATATTATTTCACATGGTCCTTTACAGTACAATACACCAAGTTTTGGAGCAAGCGCCAAAGATTAATCTTCAAGAACCTAGAACCCCCGTTGTATCTAATTTAAATTAAAAATATGTAACTATACGGAGAAATATAGGAAAAAACTTAATAAAACAATATTTGGGCATTTTAGCCCAATGCTTTTTAAATTGTTTGATGCACCTTCGCTTTAATATTTTTTCTTTCTTCAAAAACAAAAAAAAATTAAACATTTTTCAATAGGCCGTATTTGCGATCAATTTCTTTTTAAACAAAGTATACCTACTTTTTGCTCTTCATACCATTTCAGTACTCTTGGGAATCTTCACTCCCTTTCGGAATTGCGTAATATTGTAAACCTGGTAACGGTTTATGATACAATTTCACATAAATTCGTCTCCTCGTTCATTTAAATTCATTAAAATTTTTGATTCTTAAAATTTAAAGGCTCTGGCATTTACTTGTCGGCACTAATTCTACATATAAAAGAGGCAATCTTCTTTATATGATGACAAAGTCATAAGTATTAATAATTTTCGATACAGTTCTTATTACCAGTTAGTTTTCCTTTGAGCCAACGGGTACGGAACACTACACCGTAAAATAAATTTAAATAGATTATGTTCATAAAAATGCATTTTTTCTCCACTCTTTTTTAACACTTTTTACTTTGAATTACTTATTAGACCTTGTAATATTAAATAAAACTGATACTGATACTATTTTCAAAAAATATGTAGATAAGTATTTTTTACTTTTTTAGACACTTGATATATTCTATTTTATACAGTTTTTGTGGACTTGTCAAATAATTCAAATGAAGCATTATCAATTAAATTATTGTAAAACGAGATTGACATATGGTAAAAGGCACTGGATTTTACAACAAAAATTTAAAAAAATTATAACTTCTTCTTTCTTTAATGGCACAACAGCCCATGGAGGGCCTACGCCGAGCTTTTCGCATCCACTCATGTTATGTAGAAGGGACCTACAGTTATTTGCCGAATCAAACAAATTTAAAATAATATATGTATCTTCTTTATTTTAATGACACAACAGCCCATGGCGGACCTGTCCGAACGGCGAAGTGAATATATGTATATCTACATAAATTCCTTCTACATAATCATTTTTCATTTGCAACTAATGTAAAATAATAATAAAACTCAAATTTATTTTTTTAAATAAGCTTAAAACAACTTAATTGGAAAAGTGATGTTTGTTTGCAAACATTTCTGTATATGTTTATATTGTTAGAGTTATAGTAAAGTTTTCTTTTGTTCTTAATTTGTTTTATTAACTACTTCAAATTCATTTTAATTCTAAACGTTGTCATATGATTTGCAGCTTATAAATTTCAAGAAAATCTGATACGCACTATGGTTCAAATTGAGAATACTTACTTTGAATTGGGTAATTCGAGTACGCGCCACTGTTTGATTATCTGTGACCGTGGCGTTATGGATGCCAGTGCTTGTAGGTTTCATATTTCGTCGACTTATAACAAATGAAATTTATATACTCATAAACATTCGATTTTCTGTTTCAGATATTTCAAAAGAAAAATGGGAAAAAATGATGGCTGGAAACAATTGGAATTCCATTGAATTACGTGATAATCGATACAATCAAATATTGCATTTGGTATCTGCAGCAAATGGCGCTGAAGATTTTTACTCCACCGAGGTAAGCTATTTTAATATTTATATTTCATATCAAGAAATACACGCAATGAATTATTTTTGTAAAATGGGATAAAGCCAGAAAAGGTTAAAGTCTATTTGCACCTGTTATGTTGCTTACAAGATTATTTATTTAATTTTATTCCTGTTTCGATTTCATCATTTTCATTAATGAGACAAATTTGGGACTCATAGAAGTTATTATTATGTACATAATTAATAACTTATTTAATTTTATATAAAACTAACCAACAATTTGCTTTTGTGGTATTTATCAATGACACATGTTATAAGTACATTCGATTGCAAATGCGTTTTTAATCTTTTGTTTTTTCGTTGATAAGCTTGTCCGATTAATTAAAAGCCATTCGGGTTCACAATTGTAAGTTTATCAAGCAAATATTTTATTTTATTTTTTAGCTCGTGTGAGAGCTTTCCAAATAGTTAACTGTTTAAATGTAAATAATTATGTGCATACAAAATCAAGTAAATTTACCCATTGTTATATTATAATTCCTAATTGAGAACTCGATTGTCTGCAGACCTTATGTTTACTATAGCTTGAGCTGGATGTGTAGACTTAAAGTGAGTGGGTATGACATTATTTTTACCTGCGCTCCGATTTTGTAGAGAGGACTAGTCTTTTTCTAGAGCAGGCTATGGTATGGTTGTATTTTGATCATTTTTTCCTTCATCCCTGCACAAATTAGACTCCCATTTGTGCAGGGATGAAGGAAAAAATGATCAAAATACAACCATACATCCTTGTTTGACGAACCCTAAACAGTGAATAGTGTACAGTGCCCAAGGAAAGAGTTATGATAAGAAAATGGTAGGACACTTTATACTATAAATCACAAAAATAGATCCAAAATGCTACAAAAGAAAGTGTCAAAAAATTTACTTACACTGCAATTAAATAAAAATAAATAAATTTTATTATTAAATTAAATTCATTTTTAATTTAAAGAAATTAAAAAGGCTTTATAAGGTAATTTTTCGTAACTATTTCTATTCCTACATATATGTATATATACAAAAGGTGCTAGAAATGAAGAGTTATGAGCATTTTATTGCTAGAAAAGGTTTTTGTTATTCGTATTGTACTCGCATGTAAAAGTAAATAATCCATAATAATTTACATTACGACATATGTATCTATTTTACATTTTCTTTTCCAGGATCATGCTTGTCGTTCTGAAGGCGTTGATTTGGCACGTGAATTAGATTACAAATCCGCTGCCGCATGGGTTGGCCATCCCTATTTCGATGTGATTGATAATTCGACAAATTTCGAAACCAAAATGAATCGTTTGATTGAGGCCGTATGCCAGAAACTTGGCATTGATATTGGTGATCGGTTGTTAGCATCATCGAAGAAACTTAAATATTTAGGTGAGTTTCTACTCATTCAGCATTGCCATTGCCATTGCCATTGCCATCAATGCAAATGTAATTTATTTTATTTATTTTTAAAGTCGCTACTCTACCACCGGACACCGAATTTCCACCGTTTCAAGATTTCGATGTTGTACATCATTATCTGCAATCCTCAGGACCAAAGGTGCAAGCGCGACTGCGTAAACGTGGTCAAAAGAATCACTGGAGCTATATACATACGTTGCGTCGTCCTAATGTACATGGTCAGTCACGCATTGAAGTGAAAACACAATTGACGCATCGTGACTATATGAATCTGCTGGCTCAACGTGATGATGCGCATTTCACAATTTACAAAAAGCGTCGCTGCTTTCTAATTAATAACCAATATTTTCAATTGGATATCTACAAAGAACCAAGTCATCCACGGTAGATATGCACACATAAATAAGTCCCTATGTAAACATATATATTACATTAATGTTCCTTGTTTTTTGTTTTGCATCCCTGTGCAGTTGCAAAGGTTTAGTACTTTTGGAAACATACTCCTCTCTGACTGGCGAAGCTTTGAAAAATTGCATGCCGAAATTTTTGAATATAGTCAAAGAAGTAACAGGTGATCCAGATTATTCAATGTTCAATCTATCATTGAAAGAAGATTGGAGTATAACAAAGAAGTTCTGCCACTCATTGCATGGTAAGGAGAAGTGTGAACATTACAATGACGAAAGTGATTAAATTTGAATTGTATTGTTTTTTTATTATTGTAATTACTAACTGCGGGGGTACTTGCATAACAAAATTAAAGCAAACTAATCATATTAGTGTATACTTATTTAGTATAAGAGGCTTATAATTTTATGCTTAAATACTTGTAGATTATTATGTAAAATTTAGTAATACTGCATGACTTAAGAAAATATAACTAAAAGGTAGTTTAAAAATGTATTGTTTGGTTTTCGTTCTTAACAAATTTTACACTTGAAAGCATTTCATATTTATTTTGATATTTGGGTTTAAAAGTTCTCAAGCTCCCAATCGCATTTGATTGTTATGAATAACTTTTAAATCGGTACACTCATACTTTAGCTTTAATATCTATCGCTTTTAAATATAACATACTTTGTCGTATGCATTCATATTTTTTTCTATTAAAAAGTAGAAAAATTTTAAATTTTTTGAAGTTTACTTCTTTAGTATCGTTTTTATATTTACGAGGGGGTAAAAGATGATTGTGGCAAAACGGAAATGAAGGGCAGCTCCCTCTATCAATCAAGTATGAATTAAATGAGAATGCATATGTATATACACATAAATGAAGGGCAGAACATATGCATCCACTATGCACCAATCATGCGCTGATTCGCGTATGATTCATACTCGATTGTTAAAGTGTTAAAACAAAAATCGTTAGAAATTTCTAGAGCTGAAGTAATGAGCGATTTTAGATATATTTAATAGACTAAACAAAAACACACGCGAGGCACAAACAAATGGCAGTTGTGGTACGATTAATATCCAGCAAAAAACGGCGAAAAGAAAAGAACCCCGAAAACCACTACCGAGAGATCGCAAGAGTGTAGACTTCACAAGCAACTTGAGGCACAACAGAATTCGAATTTCGTTGAAAAATAACTTGCAAAGACTAATGCGGAGGGACAGCATGAATGGCAAATTAAAGCCAATAATTGCATCAACACTCATCTCATTGAGTCCCGGCAAAGTCCTCAGATTATACAGCGCCAGCCAACAATTGAGATGGCCGAACTCCCAGCTTCTCAACGAAAGAGAGAAGCTCGATATCTCATATCGCCAAGTTGCAAATTTTCCACCTGTTGTCGTTTGCATAAATCAGCACATAAACAATTTAAAAACATCCTTCTGTCACGCCTGTAATGGTTTTTACGAGATTACTAAACCTAACCTGAATACCCAAAACGCAAACGTTCTGAAGAAGTAAACTTTTGTAGGGCCTTCCACTGATGCACAAAATTTTTTTAATTCATCTATTTCTCTAACTTTATGCAAAATTTGTTTTATACACATTTTTCACTTTCATGCCTTTTGTCTTTCGTAGAAGGAAGCACCAACGCTCCTAAAGAAAAACAAGCGAATGGATTATCGAATATGCAATTGGTTCTTAATGGTCATGCCAAGGGTTAGTTGTAAATGTAAGCTTTAAATGAAAAACAAAACAATTTTTTTTTTATACTATTTAAATGAAAATTCTATTAATTGTACTCAGTTATTAAAATTAGTTTTGTAAACAAAGCTGCATGTAAATTGATGATAAACAGAAAGAGAGTCTTAAGTAATAATTTCTAGCACATATATAAAAATGTTTGTAATATTAATTTTTCAGTGTAATTAGTGTTTCGTATTTCTTTGGTTTTTGTTTATCAATGTTTTGGAAATGAAAAAACAAAAATGGCAAATATTTAAGAAGCTTTACAATAAATATTTAATCGTGAATTGTGTTTTAAATGTATCGAAATGATGGTTAAGAGCATTCGCATCGTCCCACCATCTATGATATTTAAAATTAAGTTAAGCAACATCCCGTTTTAAAACATTTCTGATTTCAGTACTTAATTTTCAAAAAACTTCTTGTGGCCAGCAGCTTAATACAACAAAAAGGCTTTAGATTTACATATATATGAACGTAGTTACTTAAAGCAAAACTCATTGGCACTTACAAACTTAAAAAATTATAAATATTGTTTCTGCTTTTTAGTAATTTTAATTTGTTTAAATTTTACGTATTAATTTGAGTTCGATGTATGGTCCATCAAAATAAATGTAATTATATTTACCAAATAATTGTAATTTGTTTAAATTTTATGTAATTCTAATCTAATTGAGTTCAATGTATTTGATTATGGAAGAAATGTCAAGCAATTTTTTAGCAAAGTTTTTTTTTAGACGAATGTGAAAAGCTGTTTTTAAATTTTAGTAAAATATATAAATGAAATATAAATTCGAAAAGGAAATTAAAATGTAGAGCAAAGAAAGGAGATGTTTATATGTAATGCTAGTGTAATAAGTCACAAAGAATATTATAAAAGTTTTATCAGAAAATAAGCATACAACATGTAATATCTAATTTTAATTGATTAGAGACAAAAATAAAGTCACTAGAAAACCAGAATATTTGTCATGTGCGTTTTAATATGAAGTTTATTTATAATTTCTTTAACCTTCACCTCAACTTATAATTTTTCTTAAATTACTTTAAAAAGTCACTAGGAGTTCCAGAGTTTTACCCAAAGTCTATTGGTAACACCATATACACACTGGATTCGCAAAGTCAAGAGTGTTATCTCTTAAGATAGTGAAACTGTCATAAAAGCTCTTAGCTAGTAGGAGATAGCCTCAAAGAACGTATTTCAAAAATTAAATGTCATAGGCAAGAAAAACAAAGTAACCATGCTCTGGATCTTTCGCTAATTTAATCCTTTCAGACTCTACCCACTCAATTGTGTGAGGGCATGTATCATTTAAAAATTCAACACACATAACATGGGTGGATGCGAAAAGCTCGGCCAAAGCCCTCCTCGTTTAACGAAGAATGGATAAGAGCTCTCTCATAAACAATCTCACAACGAATTTATTTCTATTAATTTTTAATGACTAGAAAAATTGTTCCAGTTGAGCGGCGGCGGATCCATTCTCTTGCAAACGTGTATCATCGAGTATAAAATTTAACAAATTGTCGAGCCGTGGCACATTCGGAATTAACTAGTTCACAAGTGAGCATTGGAGAAAGACTTAAAATATGTAACAAAGTTCGAAAACTTTATAAATATTATTTTTTATTAAAAGCTAGAAGAAGTAATATAAGTTTTATTAAAATTAATTGCGTATAAATAAGACTTTGGATTCATTCAAGCCACTACAATATAAAAATGTTCTCAAACGACCAGAACAACAATTTTCGTATATATAAAATGTTATTTGAAAGTTTTCTTTTATTGAATAGCACAACCACGAATAAATCAAATATTGAACCTATTCAGTGGACATTGAAGCGAAATCAAAGCAAAGAATAAATTTTGCTTCAGTTATTTTTTTTACTACTGATTTTCATAACTAATTTATCCACGGATAAATGTATACGCATAATTAGTAAATATCCTATGATGATTGCGGGGAAACTAACAAATGTAGCTATGCCTTCGTAGATGAAACGTGGTGCAAATATTTTCCAAACCATTAGATGACGACAGTGTATGGTGCAGGCCATCATAGCGCAGAATACCTGCAACAGAAATATATATAAACATTATTTATCGATTTAAATTTATTTGAATAATTGTGCAAGAGTACAAACTTTTATGCTCTGCAACATCATAAATTGCGCAGCCAATTTGAATGTGCTGCCCAAAAAGACTGCTTCATTTTCAAAGAGTATCAATTCACCACGCGTCATATCAAAACCAACGCTTTCGTTTGAAATATCAGTCAGCGTGTGCGGCTGCGTTGATCCGTTGCTGGCGCTACTATTATTGCCGGTATTAGTATTACTACCATCCAATTTACGATTCTCACGATTATAGTTGCTTTTGATTAGATTAGGAAATAGGGCGAATATCGAAAACATTTCCGTGCTCAATAAACCATACATGCCGAAGAACAATATCTGTCCACAAAAAGTATTGAGTATAACCATAATGCCAGAGATGAAAGTGGATTGACCAATGCTTGTGGTTCGTCCAACGAAAGCAGCACGCCAATCAATCTGCGATAGTGTTGTCTGATGCGAGGTAGCAAAGAAACAAAAGTGTGCAAGTAAAAACCAACTGACGATCGCTGTAAAATTGGGCTGAATGCACGATTCTGTGATAGGAGAAAAGGATATATCATTCATTTTCACAAGACAACAAGTATTATCAGTAGCTAACCGAAATTAGTTGATGTGCGATATCGTAAAATCGAATGTACCGATATTATGATGGCTCCCACAGCTATACAAATTAATATGCCCATTGATGATTTAGGCTCCAGTAAGATAATCAAAACCATAGCGAGGAAAGAGGCGAAGCTAATCAATACCGATGAATATACTGTGGCCAAACCATAAACAATTGGTATGCTCGAATTGGGCTGCGACTCATTATCGCCGCCTTCATACATGCGTTTCATTTTCTTAAATATTTCCGGGACGATGCTATTGTTACTATTGACGGTGATTGTGGATGGTTTTGGTGGCAGCACATATACCATCAGTGGTGCATAGGCGACAACAAGTATTTGTAATAGCAGCAGCGTATATATCACCAATGCCATTGCATCGATATGCGAACGTTTTATCGTCTTAATGGCACTGTTGGCCAGCAGTATGTGACCACCAGCACAAATCGATGCAATTGTCGGCCCATAACGAGCCAATGTTACGTTTATATCATTGCCAGTTAAATTGCCACAAGAGCGCAAGTAGAGACGTGTTAGCGTCGTATATAAAACAATTATAATTATCGCAAGTATAAAGGTGGTAGCGTTTGCAGATTTCTTCAGCGAAAACCCTCCAGCATTGTTTGAAAAATCACCGCAATTACCTTGTTCTTCGCGGCAACGGAAGAGTGTATAGGCAAAACGTATGAATACTATAGCTAAAACGCTGGCAAGTATCAACTTAAATGCTGTTGATTTGAGAAACTGTGCCATCTTGAATCTCGTTCTGAAATCAACTCGAATGCTTTTCTGCAAAACTTCATAAACCAGCAGCAATATGACAGCCATTAGTAAGTATGATAGTATTTGTGCCTCTTGTATTATAAAACTATTCGAGAAGTAAACGCTCATAGAGGATACTAAAATTATGCGTGTTGGTATATGATCGAAACGCTTAACATTCGACCAATTAGTGGCAATTGTTGTCCAACGCTGAATGATTAAGAATATCAATATTAAAATGCTTATCACATTAGTAAAGAATATGGCGCCATGTTCTTCGGTTTTAAAGGCGTAATATTTGTAATAACGATAACCAAATACACCAGCGGCTACGTTGAACATAAACGTGTATTTTGTCACTTTCCATGTGAATATGTTATAAAATTCGATTGGACGAGATTGATTGATCAGCAAGAAAATAAGAAAGATTGGTATGATCGTCACTAGTAAACCGTGTGACATTTGATCTGCATCGAATTTCACCCAAATCTCACGACATGTTGTTAGAATTAGGCGGATTTGCTTATTTAAATCACCCATGAACGACTTAAATGCGATTTCATTGTAGATTGTCTTCACACGATGCGATAACAGCAGAAATTCGGTTTCCATTTTACCCATTTCATCGACACTGAACGTGCGTTTATTATCTAAAGCATAATTGAAGAAGTAATTATGTATTTGATGTGAATTTTGCCAGGCATGCAGCAGGAGCCCTTGGAATTTTTTCATATATGGAAATTCAACATCAGGCACAATATTAAAATTAATCAAACCCAAATTGGAGTAGGGTATCGGTATGCCGAGAATAGTAGCAAGCGTTGGCACCAAATCAATCTGTGGACAGAGAGATGTAAAACTGGTAATAACAAGTTTTCACTTTCTTTTGTATTTTAAGATGTTTATGTGTCAATCTGTTGTATGTAATATAAAGACCAAGCTATGTTTCAAGTCATTTGGAATAAACTCAAAAACTACCGATTTTGATATCTTAAGGTAAATTTTATTTTAAATTCACTGGCAGCAACGGATTTACATAACGTCATCGTCATTTAGTAACGCTTTAAACGTCATTTATGTTTTTTATTTACACAGAAAACAAAAATGTACCTTTATTTTGTTAAAAATAAAAATGCATTTTATGATTTAGAATTGAAATTGTTGGTACCATTGAAAATAAACTGCTCCTAAAAATAGTACTCATAACATTAAATTTTCGTATTTTTTTTAAAGCTTTTTTACTTCTCCTATAAAATAACAAAAATGTCAATTAGGGTCTTTCTAACTAATGATCATGATAAATTCATATATTCATTCATATATTTGAGAGATTAAATAAAAAACGAAGTCAACGCGTTTCGCTATTTGAGAAAGTTGATTATTTTATCTTTCAACTATCTGATAAATTATTTACGTATGCCTACTAATTTCTTACGCATTGCGATATGAAACCTTATCACTTACCTGCTGTAGTATTTCATTATCTGAGCCAACATCAATGCTAACAAATTTATTATATTTTGAATAAGCAAATAGTAAAGCATTGGTTTCATCATCCGAGTCACCACCATGATCACCAGAAGCGGTCATGCCATGATCGCCCATTATAAGCAATGTTGTTGCATTGTCCATTTTAGCTATAACCGACCTGCAAGTAAAATATTTTTCTTAAAATATCATATTATGCACAAGTCTATTATATAATATTCCATACTTAATCACTTCATTCATTTCCGTTAATTTACGCTCCATTTCGGGATGCATAGGCCCATGCTTGTGACCACAATGATCTACACCCAAGAAATGAGCAATCAGCACCTGCCAATCACTTTTATCTAATTCTGCCGGTAAATGTTTTTGTATTTTTCTATCTACTGTATCCAAATCGAAAATATCAAAACTTGGATAGGCATAGGACCGTTTAAAACGACGAGGATACAAATCAGTCCAAGTGCTATCACCCAAAAACACCACCGGCAATTTACTATGTACCATTTGATCGATTATATTATCTTCGTTGATTTCCGGGGAAGCAAAATTTGAACCAATATCAATGAATGTAGGTAAACTGCCCGTAGTCAGACCTTTCAATCGCTGCAGAGTGGTAGTTGGTGGATCAGCTTTAAAACGCATGACACGTGAATTTTCTGGCTCAGTTTGTATTAGTTCATGCAATACTGTTAGTTTATTTTCATATGGCAGTGGATCTGAGAGATTCTCCCGGTACAAGCCAAACTCATATTTTAATGCATCAATAACTAAAATAATTACTTTAGATTTTTGTGGAAGACATATATCAGCTGTTGCATTAACATCTTTGAATATCTCTTGCACCATTTCTTCGCTGAGGTAGTAATTCTGGAAACAGAAAAGAAAATATTGTAGGCATATTTCATTTAGCAAAAAAGGGAATTGGTATTAAGCTTCTCTCACATCTGTAGAATTTTTGGACAAGTGCCGGCAACTAGCCACATCTGTTTTGGAAACACGAGACAAGAGGAAACCACGCGAAAATAAAAATACTCCAGAGGTTATAATGTATGCCAGCCAGCACAGCACGAATACATAATTCCATGCGAAATTCATGTTGCAGTTTTTTCAAATTATCACGTTAAGTGCATTTATGTCGTCAATTTAACAACAGTTATTTTACATATATAACACGCCTTTATTAATATTGTGCATTTTTGAACATTTTTTTAGTTACTTTAAAACTTGAAAAATGCTTCTAAACCTGGAATAATTGAGAAAATAATTTTGTTCACTAACAAAAAATGACATTAGGAGGAAGTAAGAAACAACTATCACCGTACCGTGGTGAATTATATTTTGACAATTCCTAAAGGTCTACTTATAGAAATTTCACGTAACTTAACATAACAAAACAGCGCATAACAAAACATAATGCTGATCACAGAAACGTAGCACAGCTGCATAAAATCAGATGTTTCCATACAAAAAAGTAATAAATCCTTCTAAACCTGACATAAAAGAGAAAATAATATTGCCAAAAGTGACATTTGGAGCAAGTATGAAACAATTTTCACCGTACCATGGTGAATTATATTTTAACAATTCCTAAATATCTTATTATAGAAACTTCACGTAACTTAACGTCACAAAACAGCGTATAACAAAACTTAATAGAAACAGCACAGCAGCATAAAATCAGCTCGTAAATAAATAAAACAAAAAAGTATGGAAGAAAATTTACTTTCGGAATTACATTGTTTATATATAGAATATATTTAGCAAATTGTGGCAGCTTTGTGGCTCAGTTGTTTAATGCGTTGGTAAGATCCACTTGGATGGCTTGATGATTACACTGATCATCTCGTTTCCCAAAACATAAGTTATCATCTCTCAAATTGGCAATGGCAAACCTTTGAGAGTATTTCTGCCGTAAAGCTTTTCGTATTGCCGCTCGGATTCGGCGTAAAATTGTAGGTCCTCCTCTTTGTGTGTGTGCAACGCATTCCACACACATAGGGTGGAAAAGCTGTAGAAGGTCCTCTTTTCTACAAATAAAAAATATAAAAGAAACGAACTGAAAATATCCCAAATAACCACAATTAGCATAGAAATCAAAATTCAATAGACTTCTACGTCACGATAATTTTTTTAACCTCTGTAATCAGAAATATTCAAATGTATGAAGAGGAATTCTATATGACAGTTTATTCGTCTCTAAGTTACGTTAAGTTTAAATTTTTGGATTACAATTTTTGGATTACAAAATCCAACAAACCTACCAGAAAAAGCAGTCTTTTGTTTAAAATCCACCATATTTATTTATAGTAGCATATTTATACACCAGCTTGTTATATACAATTAAAATAGAAAACGCATTTAAAAAAAAAAAAACTCCTGGTTATTTATCAAAAATTGAATTATTCAAGCATTAATGAATTGCGCAAACTGAAATTTAAGTGTCAGTCAAATGAATATTATGAAAATTTAGAGAATCACTTAAAAATGCAAAATATTGTACAAAGGAAATAAGAATTACGGAATAATAAGACAGTGATTGAGTCGCTTATTGTAGAAACCCCATAACCGACTACAAATACGAAATTGGGTTTGTACTGGATTCTTGTAGTTGGTCGAAACCGTGTCGAAAACCGACCTAATTAATATTCAGCTTACCTTAGTGCAGAAACCTCACGCAAAAGATGAATTGTTGAACCGCTTGTGTGACAAGGCGCGCCATCCTGTTGGTAATAAATGCTGTGGACTTATCTTCTCAAATCGGTACAAATAACCAGTTGTCATTTATTATTAAAAATTTCGATTTGACATCCTGTTAAACACTTACACTACATATACCATATACCATCTGAAGCTATGTAAGTGATATTAGCATATGTTAAACAAGATGTCAAATAAAACGACCAAGTGGTTAAGTCACTTCTTTGGAGATGGAGGTGAAACATTTAAAAAAATATCGTTAACAATAGAAATAATTGCCAGTCGTTGTGGTTAATCATCGGAATTGTTTTTGGTCTTTACTTTCCATTAGAATATTTAACAATGAGAAGACAAATAATGGCGCATATATTTTATTGAATAAATTAATAAATAATATTAAATTATAAAATGCCTTTGATATAAAAATATTATCGATAACTTACTTACTTACTTTTAATGGCACAACAGCCCATGGAGGGCCTAGGCCGAACTTTTCGCTTTTATTATCGATAAGCTGTTGGAAATAAATAGAATTTACTCATCCCTAATGACAGCTGATTTCTTCATTTTTATTTGAGATTTTGTGCAAATTTTCTTATTAAATAGAAACTCAAATTCTATTTTTCTTACTTAAATGTTTACTTACTTTTTTTCGCTGTTTTTTATTATATTTATTTGTATTGTATATCCTGTGTTTTATTTTTTATGTCAAACTGTTAATATTTTTCGTTATTGACAGTTCACGGTATGGTGTTTGTGCAAACCAGGGATGTTAAGCAACATGATAGCTATACATAGCAGCTATAAATATACGTTTATCGTTGCGATTTTTGTTGTTGCTTTCCCACTCAATTATCGCAACTACATAATTATACATGATTAGTGTGGGGGGCGAATAAAACGTAGCTATTTTCTGCTGATATAAAGAAAACATAATATTTCTAAATAATATTGAATGAGCTTTATTGTAATTTTTTTAAATAATTAAAAAAGTTTAATACAATGTGCAACTATGTTTGCTTTGAAAGTATCCGTCAAAGGATACATCTCAAAACACATTTATTTTATTGCATTCATTTCATAACGATATACACACATACATATCTCATGCCTAATCCTTATTCTTTTATATTTGTTTTTAAATACATTTCGTAAGTTGTGTCACAATTATACATTATTTTAGATATACATATGATAATATATATTTGGATATATGTGTATGGATGCACTTGAAAAAAACTGAGTATATAAAAAAAAATTATATTAAAAAAACCTATTACTTTCCCTAGTATAAACAGAAAAAAAAGATTACATACTTTAAAGTGTAACTATTTCAACTAGAAATCAATTAATCAATTTACATTGATATATTGTGTAACGTGCATTTAGTGTGGCTAAGACTTGGTTTACACTGATTGCTATACTTCTAAATATGCTGTAATTTTCAATGCCAAATGCCTATGTTAAACTTGTGAAGATGTGTTAATTTGGCATTAAACAATACTGACACCGATTATCCAATGCGATCGATATGTTGGAAGCGGTAACTAATAATTATGAAACAAAACCGATAAATCTCGGGAACTGTAATTGGAATTAAATTAGCGCAAAACAAATAGTCTTTTAAGGTCCTCATTCATTTGTTTAAGTAATGACTGTGTAGAGGTAAATTACATATTTTTAATGAGGTGTGGTGGTTTAAAAAACTTTTTGTTTATCCGTTATTGTAGTAGACACATGTAGAATAAATGTTTCAGACCTGCTCAAAAATAGGCATTTTTAGCTCAAAACTGCTTTAAATAAATCGATTTCTTCGTTATTTGAGGCGACGAAGAGAAAGGATATGTAAATCCATTATTATGTGAGGGGTAAGCACCAATGGTTCTCAGACTGGTATAACGTGAACTGGACTAAATATATCCCAAGTATCTATTATCACTCTTCTCCACTTAATTCAAAATACTTTTTACTTTTCTCGGAGAGATGATACTACTTAACGAAGTATAACGAATAGTTAAACAAAGCCTTAGAAACTATTTTCCCGAACTTATAAAACGTAATCCAATTATAACGTACATATCTTTATACATTTCAAAATTTATTTATTCAATTTCAAAATTATGATATATATTTCTTTAATAATTGCATAATTTCGAAGTAAAAAATTGGTTTCTTTAGTGTCAAAAATTTTTAAAAATCGGGGTTTTTTTTTATATAGGCTGTATCTATAGCAAATACTTATGTTATTACATATTTCAATATTTTTAAATATTATATATCATTTTAACTTACCAATTAATATAAGTTTTCTCTTTGCTTTCTATGGAAGCGTTGGTTTACATTCACATACTTAGATGTTTGTGTAATTTCCTTTTTGTTTTTAAAGGTCTTTTCTAATCCATTTAATTTTAAATGGAAAAACTCAAGCATTCATTTTTTTTATGCTAAAATAAACTTTTGAAATTTTTAATAAGAAAATCATTTAAATTTTTTGTTTGTCTTTTGCATAAATTTTGGTTTTGAAAATCAGCCTTTATTACAAATTAAATTATTTGCTTATGCATTGATCTTCTACGTCTATGTATTTACAGATTATCTAACGAAAATTGTAGAGTGGCAGTAGAGAAAAAAAGTAATTATTTATTCCGATTTTTCTTAATTTTTTAACAAAATCATATGGTATTATTTATACTTTAATAGTTTTTGTTAAAAAGTTAAATTATATTCAATTTTGTTTTATTTACTAGATTTAAATTTGAGTGCGTGTTGGTAATTAAGTAAAAATTTATTTACTACAATATGAAAATAATAAAACAAGAAACATCAAAATAATTAGTAAGATTTTATTAAAATACTTAAGACCTGTTAATTTATTCAATCATAGAAATTAGCTTGCAATAGTTGATCATATTCAACACTCTTAACAATTGGGTCATGAATGCAGTGACTATTCAGGGAATGTAATGATAAATACACATTATTCTACTTTTTAACGAATAGATTCCTCCTAACAACTGGAACTCTACGTTAAAAATAGTACAGCTATTGGTTTAAAATGAAAATAAAGAGTTTTTTTTTATATTAATCTTAAATTTGTTAAATTCAATATAAATATAAAAGTTTATAATGTATACTGAATTTAATACGAACAAAATTATTTAACTAATTTAAAATCGATTTCGCTTTTACTTCTCAACAACAGATGCAAGTGCCAACTTCGGAATTTCGACATCGAAGAAAGGAAATTGGAAAATATTTTTGTTAAAAATGTTTTTCTTCTCAATTAGTATAAATTTGCATTGATTTATTTTGTAGATAAATTTTTATTTTATTCTTGTATTATAATAATAATGCTAGAATTAATTAAATTAGATTTATAATATGTAATAATAATAATTATAATTAATAACATTAAATAGTAGACAGAATTTGAAAAAAAAAACCAACCTCTATTTTGAGTGCAATGATGGTAAATTGTAAAGTAATTGTGGATAATTATTTTTAGTTTAAAGATGATAAATATTTATTTCATTAAACGAAAACTTTAGGTATGTAAATTAAAGAACTTGCACAAACGTAAGACAAAGAAGGGAAGTTAATATAGAAAAACAAACAAAAAATAGAATTGATTTAATTTAATTATACGTAATAATAATAATAATAATAATAATATTTCACGTAGTACACAAATACAAATATATATTTATATGTATAAAAAAGGAGTAAAGTAAATTACTAAATGTATATGCGTATGCATGTGTGTGTTTGTGGATGTGTGATTGTGTGTATGTATAGATATATATTTATAATGTATATAACCTGTGACTTTATATTTATTCATCTTTATATAAATAATAATACATTTAAATTT
Source organism: Palloptera scutellata (assembly GCA_958295655.1). Taxonomy (NCBI): domain Eukaryota; kingdom Metazoa; phylum Arthropoda; class Insecta; order Diptera; family Pallopteridae; genus Palloptera; species Palloptera scutellata. The sequence goes on from OY282451.1 coordinate 47,784,177, forward strand.
GCTTTTTTGATTTGTAGAAAATAACGATTACGATAATAATAGGTAATAGTATTAAAGTGAAAGAAAAAATTATAATTTGTTTAAAAAAATATTTGTGTATAAATGTAAAAAAATTATAATCTGCTTTTTACTTTTTCCCCCGAATACATTCTTGAATTTAGCGCATTTTTCAGCTTAATATTTTTGCTGCTACATTCTACTAACACCAAATATTGCATTATTACTGCATGTGCTGTCATTTGTTGTTTTTGTATTTTGATTTCATTATTTTTAATTGCGATTAAAAAAGTCAAATAAAATTGAGCGTTAATTGTCGTCCGATTGAGAAGTTGCTGTTTTATTTGCTTTTACGAGCTTTCGCTGCTGCTGCTCTTTCAGTGGTTTTCGTTGGCAATGATGGTTGATTTTGATTTTATTATTGCAGCTGCTACCGCCACTACTGCTATTGCCGCAACTGCAGTTTGAGGACTCTGCGGCACTGGTGAAGGCGGCGGTTGCGGCATTGTTGTTGGAAGTAGTATTAAGCATTTATCAGTAAGCCTGCGCTTCTTTGTAATCACTCTGATCGGATGTATAGAAATCTTCAAGTTTCCATTGTAATGTCTCAAATGTCGGCCGTCGCATTGGATCCTTATGCCAGCATTCCAACATAATCTCATAGAGGCGTGGCTCACAGTTTGGTGGTAAAGGCATACGATAGCCATGCTCAACTTGTGTTAAGACTTCAGCATTTGTCATACCTAGAGAGGAAAGAAAATTAATGAGTGTATCAATTAATACAGATTACAACATCGTAATTAGGTAAGATTCAAAGAAAAATGACATGCATTAAAACCATATATAATATTATACAGAAAAAAGATATTTACCTGGATATGGAATACGTCCATATGTTACTAATTCAGTTAGTAAAATACCAAAACTCCAGACATCCGATTTTATTGAGAATTTACTGTAATTGGCTGCTTCGGGTGCAGTCCACTTAATGGGGAAACGTGCACCAACACGTGCCTCATACTCATCTTCTTTGATTAGTCTAAATGCGGAAATGAGAAACAAATAATACAAATTAATAATAGATTCTAAAAAGGATATCGTTTAATTTTTATTATCTTCTAACATTTAGTTCCACTTAGGCGTAGAATGAAATTTAGTGTGTGCAATCGCTTACCTTGCCAAACCGAAATCTGCTATCTTTACAATATTACTATCCCCCACCAAGACATTACGTGCGGCCAAATCTCTGTGAATGTAATTTTGTGATTCCAAATATGCCATGCCTGCTGCTATTTGCGCAGCCATATCGATGAGCACTGGCATCTTAAGACTGCGTCCTTTGCCTGCAATTGCTAAAAAATATTTTTAAACTGAAAAATGACAAAACGAACCCAACAAAACAACAACAGCAACAAATACTAATACTACACAGCTAGAACTAGAATTTGATTGCAATAAAAAGTTATACTACTCAAAAAATTGAAACTAATTTCCGATGGGAAAGGTTCTTTCTTACCATTTCTAAATACTTAAGAAAAGGACGCTGATTTTAAGTATTCAATATCTAAATAGAAAAAGAAAAATGGAATTTAGCTATCTATTAGACCTCAATGTTCTAACACGAGGGCCTTCTAGATATGGGTTCCCTGAATGTTTGTGATGCTGTTGGAAGTAGATATTTTAACATTGCGATCGTTAACTACCTATATAATGAAATATTTCCCATCGGAATGTTCATTTTTCACAACAACAAAACGCACCTTGCAAATACTCCAATAGCGAACCGTGTTTCATCAACTCGGTTATAATGTAAATCGGCTCCTCCACTGTGCATACAGCATATAATTGTATCAGTTTGTTGTGACGGAGCTTCTTCATAATTTGAGCTTCAGCTAAAAAGTCTTTTGGATCCATTGTGCCTTAGCGAAACAAATGCAAGAAATAAAAAACTTTATAAAAATCTTTTGATCGGCATACAAAAACTCACCTGATTTCAGTGTTTTAATAGCGACCGGAGTGGTATTGTTCCACAATCCTTCCCATACTTCACCGAATTGACCTGAGCCCAATTTCCGTACAAATTTCAGCGAGGTTCTATCAATTTCCCATTGATCACGTGTTCTATGCGAAAGTCCTTCAGTAACTGGTTTCTCAATCTGTGTACAGTATCAAAAATTAAACCGAATGATGAAAATCAATTAATTTAACTATAAACGAGTTTGACTGGTAGGCATAACTCTTGAGTTAAAAAGCTTTAACTGTTTATTTTTAAATAGCATATTTTTTGGTTTTGTGGTGTGGTTTTAGGCGTACGGTATAGTGTTTTTAAATCGAATGCAGTGTGTTAATATTGATGAGTGCCTTTTGATAGAGTCCAATTATCGAATTGTTTCCAATTTGGTATTATTTTCAGATGGTTAGTGAAAATGTAAAAATGAAACGCCAATAGAATAATGTAGCATATACGAGTATTTTGGAATGACATTAAAAAAACGAAACATTTTCCCTGCATATCATATGCATGTACATACATTAGTAGATACATTGACATGTTAGTACAATTATAATTGAAGGGGTGAAGTAATTCGTAGGGTCACCATTAAAATAGTCCGGCACTATGCACTTTAAATAAGTGATGTTTCAATTCATTTTTATTCCAAAATAATAGTGGGAATCATATAAACTTATAAGCTCATAAAAAAAAAATTTTTAATTTTATAAAAATTTTGACAAGTTTATACACTTACAAACTTGTGAGGCATTTATGAGTGTGTATATGAATCCCTCTAATTTGTTTTAATAGGTACTTCTAATTTTTGGAAATTTTTTTGTTAATTTGCCTCATTAAACGTTAAAGTTAAATTGGCAATTAGACACTAAATTGGCAAACTCAGTGCATTGCAATTGAATTCCGTTTTTGTAATAGTAATTCAATTTAAAATTATTTTAAATTTATACCATATAATAAAATAAATTTGCACATTTAGAAACACTGAAAAAAAATCACTGAAAACACTGAAAAATTTTAAATCTGAAGTAAAAATACATAAATGAATAAGCAAAAAAAAAGAGTTAATTTGAGTATATTTTACAAATTTACCAAACAAAATTTGCCGAATAATTTTATGATAAAAACTAATAGAAGTTAGAACTTTTTTTCCTCTATATCTCCAATGTTCTGCTTGGAATAATTAAAGTGTTTTTAAGGCAATTTGCTCGAATATCTTGTTTGTCGTTATGGACTAGTGCGAGGGTCCAGGTCCACAGTTTAAATTAAATTGCTTGCTATGTATATAATTTTTATTGATTGGAATTATTAAAACTAGCTATTATATTACAGCAATATAAAGGAAAAATACAATAAAAGTTTACATTTTAGTTCTTTTTTTCACCCTTAGGTGAAACTCATACAGATAGAATATGAATTCTTTAAGTTCATTACAAATTATTGTATTTGATAAACAACTTAAAAATAAAAATGTAATCCTTTGTTGGATCGAAAAAGAAATCAAAACATTTTAGATAAAGAACACAACAACAATTGATGGAAATTTATATTTGTGTTTACACGAGACGAAGTGGGTGTAAAGTTTTTTACGATTTAAATGGGAGAACATGGAACGCATTGGCGAATTGGTGAATTTGGTTGATGGCTTTGGGTGGGTGAGTGTGTTACAGAAAAACAGCAATTCCTACCTCAAAAATACCCGCAAATTGATTTGACTTTTATTTTATCGTTTGTTTGTTTTTTTTTTTTGTTAATATTTTTGTTTAAATATATGTTTGTCAAAGAGAGAAATATAATATTTTAATTTTTGTTTATGGATGGGAAAGAGTACAAAAGAAATGATAAAGAAAAGAAAAATAGTAAAATATTTTTTACTGTTTGATTGATTGATTAATTTTTTAGTAAAATTTAATTAATTGTAAAGGGGTACCATAGTGAAAAAGAATATAAGTTTAAGATAAATTTGTGAATTTTATGAGAAATTAAATTTTTAAATTTAATAAAATAGATTATTATAATGTTAATATGTTTATGTAAGAAAGGGATAATAAACAAATGTATAATTAACAATATTAGAAAACAAAAATAAACATTTTTTCATAAAATAATATAACATTTTCACACAAATAAATAAATTGCAATCCTACCTGTACACATGGTTTGCATAAATTAACACACAAGCCATCGGAATCCTTGGAGTAATGTTCAACAAGTTCTTGAAGTGTTCTGCAAAAAAGTTGTGCCAGAATTGCATGTATTATAAATGCATACAAAAATTATATGCAAGCAATATACACAATTAATAAAATAATTGAATTTATTGGCATTGCAAAGAAACAAAAAAAAAAACAGAAATACAAACCTGAATGTTGTGCGACGGGCAATAAAAAATCCACCTTCATCTAATTGTCGTATACGATAATGTTTCACTGTATCACCATCACGTACTGAGAAAAATCGAAATGAAAATGAAATGCATTATTATTTGTACGTTTAATTAAGTAGAAGAGAAAATATTTTTGAATACCTGATAATGAATAATCATTGTGACGACTTTCTGAGTCTCGTATCAAGTATGCTCCATGTTCATTCTCTGGCAGTAGCAATTTCTTCTCAGCCTCAATGCGCTTTATCTTACGGAAGTACCAACTGCAACGATAAAAATTATAAGTAGATAATTAGATGTGAACAAAAATGTATTTAAAAGATATTTAGTAGCTCAGATTAAATATTTTTTCATTTTTGATAGACTCTTGGAACATGAATTACGTATGACGACTATTCATCTATTTTTTTTCATTATTGATTCCTTGTTGAATCTTCACTTCCTTTAGGCGCTTGTCTATAACATAATCAAGAGAAAATTATAGTAATTTCCATGTGTAAGGTATGAAGCGAGGTACATATATTGGCTAAGTTACAATTTCCACACATTTCTTTATGTACGTACATATGTAAGTATATAGATTATCTTTTAGTGCTACACCTTGCATTTACACACTGCAACAATTCACCTAAGAATGAAGAGCAAAATGGACTTGCTAGTACGAGCAAAGCCTAATCCTCTTTCATCTTTCCCTTACGAAGATTTGGAAGTTGCGATTAAGGGTGAATACAACTATATTTGAATCTTTCGAAGATGAAGCTCCTCATAGTTAAGTTTCTCTGAAAGCTTTTAGAATATGCCATTAGAAAATTTGACTTCTTTGCTTACATAAATACTTTGAGTTGCATGAAATTATTTCTTGAAACTTTTAATTTTTAAAATACTTATAAATCCAACAAGAACAATTAACGGCATTAATTAGTATTTGAAAAAGTAATAATTAAAATATTTACTTAATACATATTAGTAGAAAATGCGCATTAATTGTGTGAAAATATAAATCGCAATCCTACAAAGAAAAATAGTATTGAGAAAGTCTTTGTCATTTTTAGATGTACAATTGTAAACAATTTCACTAATTACGCGGATAAGGTAGTAACGACCCAATAAAAAAAAATAAAGATGATGTTGTTAAAAATTAATAAGAATAAAAAATACCCGACAGTTTAGCAAGTTTCGCATTAACGAAAATAAACTAAAAGTAAATGAACACAATGTACCTATAATTAAAATTGTATCCCTTTGATGTTATGTATTTTTATAGACATGCCATAAAAATTTATACCTATACCTACTATGGAATTTACTCTATGATTAGTAACAATTAGGCAATACTAAGTAAGTACTAAAATTCGTAATTCCGCCGCATTCCTCAAATTGATTTTAAGTTCAATAAATTTTCTTTAAACAATACATACATTTCTGGTGTTTACTTAGTTAATTATGCTGCTGTTCTTTGAACATTACTTGTTGAAGTACATATGTATGTACGAGAATATACTTGTATTTTTGAATAAATAAAACTAGTTTCAGGATAATAAATTATATTTAAAAATTTGTTTTGTTGAACTTTTGATTTGTTTGTTTTTAATTAAAATTCATCATTATATTATGCATAAAGTCATATCTGGAACTAAATCTATACAATATATGCATCATAAACTAGTAGCGAAGTATGCAAAGCAGTATAACGATCTATTGCGAATTTATTAAAAGTTTCCGAGCGAGAATCTTTAGTGACTTAAATTCACCAATCGCATCCACTCATGTTGTGCTTGTTATATTTGAACATGAATGGAAGGGAAAGTTACTGAAATGTATCATTTTCTCTAAACTTCAAGTTAATAACTGAAGTTTAGATTTTTAACAAGTATATAGTTAAATACTAAAGTTGTTGAAAAATAATAAGATACAAAAATATATGAACTCTGTTGAATAAAGCAGCACAGTTTTAACATTGACCTTAATATTAAAATCTTATTTAAATCCAATATGGTTTCTAATTAAACTTTTTCAAAGGTATACACATAAAAGAAGTAAACGGCGAATTGAATACAACAATTTAATTGATCATTAATGTACATACTCGTGGCTATGTATATAAAGGGTGTCCCAATAAGAGAGCACGATTTAATTTAAAAATAAAACAAATTTTTTTGGTGCTAGTGGTTATACTTTTATTACATTGTAAAGTAGACATGTTCCGATTAAGTATGGAATAAGATATCCGGCAAATGGCTTCTGCAGCTTTGACCACAGACCCTTGCTCTTTGAATGAAATTTTAAACGGCATTTTGAGAAAGTTTTTGGATTTATATCACCGATGACGCGTTGGTTCTCGGCATTCAGCTCAGGAATTTTTTGTGATTAATTCGCATAGACCTGCGATTTACACAAAACTCCAAAGAAAGAAATCACACGGCCATTTGACATCGCCAATGATTGGGTCTGGAAATCGTTTCTCCAATAAATCGATTATTTCATGCGCGGCGTGGCAAGGGGCGCCTTTCTACTGAAACCACATGTCGTCCAGTTGAGGCCGCAAGAACTCCGTTATCATGTTCGCGTATCGAATGCAATTCACAGTCGCTGCATTTCCGGCCTGCTTTTCACAATGATAACATGTTGTGTAGTGCTCCATTTTTAATAATCGGAACAATCGCAGACGACACCTGTAAAATTTCAGAGCTACAACTTGCACAGAAAAAAAACAAAAAAATTGTACAAATTTAAATCGTGCACACTTATTGGGACACCCTATATAAATAACACGTATGTACGTATAAACCTAACAAAACCATGTAAAGTGTAACTGAAATTTCCAAACATGACTAAACGAAATACATAATAATGTTTTTTGATACTTATTAAGTATTCGAGAATTGACTATAATAAATTATAATAATGAAAAGTATTTAAATATAATGAAAAGTACTGTTTAAGTTTATTCAGTTGTTGTTGTTGTAGCAATATTAAAAAAATTATTGTCGGTCTGATATATTGTTTAAGTTGGTCAGTTCCAGCAGCAGTTGTCAATGCCTGAATCTAAATAGTGGCGACATGTAGGGGTTAAGCATTTTGCAATAGTCTGATTGAAGTTGTGTGGCAGGAGCATTTCTAAGGCTGAATTTGACGGTGGCCTGCCACATAGTACAACATTTGGTTGTCTGTTGCCTAAGGCTTCTATTACCGCCGCATCGTGCTTGCTAGTAAGTAGATCGGTAATGTGATGGCCTATCTCCTTTGTATACGTCATCAGATCATTGCGTATTTTCTGATGTGGTTGTGGCAGCTCCAGGAGGGTGTGGTTTGGGTGTGAGGATGTTTGGGTGTCATGCTATACACTATGTTACACTATGAATGTAGTGTTGCAATTAACTGTTTCAAAAATGATACTTAAAAATAAAACAATCTTAAATTAGAAACAACTTATTATTGACTAAAGTGTTCAAGTAGTGATATCAACAAAAGTAATATTACATACCTAAGAATTATTAAACCGTAGTAGGTCGTGATAGGTATAAGTCCTTCACCTCAACTTTTTAAAATTATATCAGTCGATTCGACTCAAAAACATAATACCAGATGTACAAGTATGAAACCGGTATTATCTTACCTCTTTCTTAGCGACACATCTCTGTGTCGCTAAGTAAAACTATACGCTCTTATCAAACCAAATTATTGGCGTCATTTCTTCACATTTAGTTCTGTCAACAATATTCAGTTCATAAACAATCACGTTTCATACAACAGCATTTTTTTTGCTCCCAAAAATGTCGAATTTTGTGCCTACAAACTACGATATGCGGACATCATTGATTTTCTGTTTCCAATTGAAGAAATTTGCTTTGGAATCTCATCGAATGGTTGTGGAAGCTTACGGTAAGCACGCTATAGGCAAAACACAGTGCAACGAGAGGTTCAATAAGTTTAAAAGTGGTGATTTTGATGTGAGAAACGAAGAACATGGAAGACCACCGAAATAGTTTGAAGATGCCGAATTGCAAGCTTTACTCGATGAGCATGATGGTCAAACGCAACAACAACTTGCAGAACAATTAAATGTGAGCCAACAATGCATTTCTCACCGTTTAAAAGCCATGGGAGATATTTTGAAGGTGGGAAGATGGGTGCCGCATGAATTGACTGATAGACAGCAAGAACATCGGAAAACCACCTGTGAAATGTTGTTCGCCAGGTACAAAAGAAAGTTATATCTTCATCGAATTGTTACTGGCGATGAAAAATGGATATATTTCGAGAATCTCACACGTAAATCATATGTTAAGCCCGGTACAGCGACCAAATCGACAGCAAAGCCAAATTGTTTCGGAAAAAAGACATTGCTCTGTGTTTTCTGGGATTAAGCGAGTTGTTATCTGTTTTTACCTTCTGAAACCAGGTGAAACAGTTACTGGTCAACGCTACCAACAACAATTGGCCGATTTGAACCGTGCTTTGCGCCAAAAACGTCCAGAATATTAAGCTAGGCAACACAAAGTGATTTTTCTTGATGACAATGCACCATGACATCGAACAAAACAGACTCGGGAATTGGTAGATTCGTTCAGCTGGGAAGCCCTCCCCCATACGGCTTATTCACCAGACTTGACTTCATCTGACTACCACTTATTTTCATCAATGGGGCTCGAAAAACGAGCTTTTTTGGCCTTGCATTTACAAATTGCCAGAGGGATGGTAAAAATGTGTAGCTAGCAATATCCATTACTTTGAAGATTGAATGTATAACCATTTATATTAAATAAACATGTATTTTCTTAAAAAAAAAATACCGATTTAATACTTGTACACCTTGTAGATTGATTTTCTAAGTCTGCCTTTGTTTTGTAGTTCTGCTATTCTTGAATCGACAAAGTCATATGCTAGACTAGAGAATCCTCCAAATGGTTTATGTAAGTAATTAGTTAAATTACTTAAATTGTCCGTACCCAGCAACTGTATTTTACTACTGCTATTTAGTCGCTGTTATACTTCAGACCAAGAGTGGAATTCTTTAGTTACGAGTATAAGTAAAAACGTGTAATGCTTTTATCTAAAACTTAAGTTTAAGTACTTAAGGGTATTGTAAAATGAAATACATAAGTCAGAGGCAAACAAAAAGTATTTTTTTATAATTTCTATTCAGGCCCATACTTGCATATGTATGTATGTATGTATGTATTTGTGTATGTATGTATAACTCCTAACTTCACAAATCACTTAACCGAAAAACACGTTGCTCAAATAAAATTGTCACTACTTATGCCAAAAGTATGCGCATGTATATCACTCACCATAAAAATCTCAAATACCATAGTCCTAGAGAAGAAGATGGTGTAAAAGCGATAAAAACATCATTACACTTGATGCACAGAAGCAAACATCTATGTGATTTTGAAGTGAAAGAAAAACTATTTTCTAAAAAGAGTAGAGCAGGAAACCAAAACGAAAACTTTTGATTTCATTTTTTCAAACGGCAAAATAACAAGAAAATGTAAGATAGAGTTGAAAAATAATAAAAAAGAATCACATTGAACTAAAGCAAAATGCTAGAAGGGTTGGCATATTTAAACTTTACGGCGCCAACAGTTTACTGCCATACATATTGCAGAGAGGAAAAAACGAAAGAAAAAATTAAAAAGAAGCAATTTCTTGGAAATCATACACACACATACATACATACGAGTAAGAATACAATAAGTCGCATACAATCAGCCTTTGAATGAGAAAAAGACAGAGAATTCGAATCTGTTGATATGTTACCAGGCCACAAAAATAGTTTAAAAAGAACTGAAAAAATAAAAAACAATTCCTTTACAGAGTAGCTACACTTGATAGCAAACAGTAATGGCAAATGTAGCAACACAAAGTAATAGGAGACAACTAAAATGCAACTTCTTCATTTTATAGCATTTGGCCATGAGATACTCGTAGAAGGACACAGAAAATAAGAAGAATTAAGACGAAGAGGTGAATAACAGTGGAAATTAAAATGACAGGATGTTGCTGAAGTGTGGTATACACCTGCATGCAATTGGCAACTATTATACAAAGTTGCATTGCATGAATGCATTCGTTGAAATAGTTGTCTAGTGTATACATTTTTTATGTGTACATAGTAAGGAAACAGTCTCTATCTTCTAGACCAGAAGAAATGTATGTACAAGAATTTATTTATGATAAATTTTAATTTTGCAGTTTCAGTTTCAGTTTTTAGGCATGTTGCTACGTTCATATGTTTTTCTTTCATGTAATATGCACATAGAAAATGTTTCTAAGTAATAACATGATACTATCTTTGGACTTAGAGTATGCCTTTTGTGATACTGCTTTAATAAAGGTACTTAATTAGCTGTTTCTTTTTTCTTTTAAGAAGTTAATTAAAAATAAAAATCGTGAAAATGAGAAATGAATCTCATTTTTTTACACTGTTTCAATTATAGTACTTATGTACTATGTATGGATGTATAGGTATATATATGAAGGTAATACATACATAAATAAGTATCAAATATTAGATATAGTCTTTTTCAAACAATTTTATTATGATGAAATTCTGGTACTTTTTCCATGAGAATATTGTTCAATCGGTTCTATAACTTGAAAAAACATATTTGGAGATAAAAATTCTGCGAGTAAATTAATTTAAAAAGTTCTATTAGCCTTAACACTTAAATACATCAAATATTTTTAAAAAATCCATAACGTTAAAAAGAAATTAGAAGTAGAATACGAAAATCTACAATGAGAAGAGATGCTATTTCATAAATTGTGGTTTGAGCATGATAAATATTACACCAGTTTCCTGTACCAAAGTGTAGATATACATAACATGAACAATATGTAAAAAAGAAAAGAAAAACGATGGCAAACTAAAAATAGAACTAACGATTTAACGCGACTTAAATGTGAGTAGAAAAATAGGAAAACATGAAAAAAAGCAGGATGCACAGTCATAGTACCATACATATCAATTCATCGACGTCAGTATTGATACTATTAATATCATAATTTGGATTCATGTTGAACGGCGAACAGACACACTCAATACAAAACGACGATAGAGCCAACGAACGTAGACGTAGTATAAGAGTTAAAAAAAAGATGGCTTGGATACGCTGCAAAGTAATTGATATGTACGAGTAGAAACTATTATCATACTAATTTGTTGAAGCAAATGATAAATGACGCTGCAAAGACAGACAACAGCAGGCTGGAATATGTAGAAGATACTGCTGAATGAGAGATAGAAGTAGATTTTGTTTTTGAAAACAAGTGGTTGACTGATTTGCAATTAGATTTAGTTTCCTATGCGATGATGGCGACAACTGGAGATTCGAACGCCATTTTTCTAGAGCACTTTGATAGCGATTGGGTTTAGCAGTTGTGTATAATAGGGTGGATTGATTTGAAACTTTTAAAATCGTCATACATATTGGCAAAAGATCTTAATCAAAAAAATCAATTTTTGAATTTTTTTTTTCAAGATTTAAAAATCCTTCATATAAACCAAATCTGTCTAATGTATAATGATACACATATAAATAGATTATTTAAAAAGAGCACTAATTTCTTGTGTATGTACAGATAGATAATATATCAATAAGTCTTAAGTAATGTTGCAACTAGTACCCACTTTGTTTACAAAACACATTTAAGGAATGTATTGGAAATTATTCCATTAAACTCCTACAACACTCAGTTTGTTCTATTTAACACTCTAGGTTCGCTTCAAGATCGAAATTAAGGAAAAGCCGCTAATCATAGCGCGCTAGAATATATTGAAATTTAATTTCCGAATTTTTGCTAAGCACTAAGTCACGATTTTTCCAGCATGTTTTATTGCCCCGACAGTTTTCACAAAAAGTGCCGGTATTAGGTTGGGTCCGGAAATTGATGATTTTAGCTTATACATATGAACGTATGTATTTATGAATGCATGAATAAACATTCAAGAAGTACATGAATATCATGAATATTGATAAACTTGTAATAAAAAATGCGGCACACTCTCGCATATACTCTTTTACTCATGAAAAACGAACATCAGGAGAAAAGTTATTGCCGGACACTTTGCTTTGCTTTTGGCGCCATCATTAGAGGAGCTGGCGCTGCAAACAAGATAGTATGCTTTAAAAAAAAATAGTAGCTTGAAATTTTATTTAACGAGAAGATTGTGCTTGTTTGTTTGTAGGTTGGTTAGAGTGTCTAATGTACCGATGAGTCTGAGCTCATGATTATGTATATATGTATATGTAAGAGTACATATTTTTAGCCAACTGACTACGAAAGAAAACGACCTTAAGACAAAAAAAAAAAAAATTTAATGCATTACTAGTAAACGCATACACGCACACAAACACACATACAGTATGGTATGTATGTGCATAAAATTTTAAGGCGACGATATCTTTTTACCAACACGAACTATTTTTAACTGATACCAAATATGTTATTTATTTTTCTTTTTCTAAAAATATAACACGATAGTTTGCTGTTGTTGTTGCTTGGAACGTAAAACAAGTAAGTACATGCTCGCACATATTTTTAATACCAATTGTCGCTGTCAAAGTTGCGATTTAATTGTAATCATAGTTGCTGCTTCTGCCCCCGACCAACGTTGTCGTTGTCCTTCATTCATTAATCGTCGTTGTGCTTTTTTGTATGCACATAATGATAGCTTGGTGGTTGGATGAACGTTTGATTGTTGGTGTTGTTTAATGAAACAAAAAAAATAAAAATGTATGCGAATGAGTATGCATACAAGTACGAGTATACATAGTTAAAACTAGATTAATGCAATCTGATGCTAGCAATGGCACAATTTGGAAGGCAATTTCGATAAAAAAAAAAATTTTGTTTTTCGTTTTATGTACACAATACGTGGTTATTACTTATAATTTTCTCCTCTATCGCATCCTTTCATATTCACCATCGGTACGGAATCATGTTTTAAAGTTTCATGTATTTTTTGTTTGCCAAAATATAGTACGAGTATATACACATTTGCGAAATAAGAAAAAGAAGAGTATACATTCACATCATCATTCAAGACATCCATTAACTACTCGGATTGATTGAAAACTTTATATCGAATGTAGAATTCAAACTCTCCCAGCATTTTTAACAAATATATACATACTACATATATGTATGTACCATTGCTTGTAAAAGCCCTAACATAAAATTTATAAAATTTGAGTTTTTGGTTGTTTATGATTAAATTACCTGCATCTCTGGCCTAAAGTTTTGAAGCCCTACAACAAAAACTTTTTTCTCGACTTTAAATTACAATATTTTGAAAACAATTCTGATTATTAAAACTATGGTACATACAAACCGTTTTTTGCTTCTCCAGAAAAATTTTAAAAATGTGCTTTAATGCTTTTGCAAATTAAGGCAGAGATATGTATGCATATGTTTGTATGCAATGACACATTAAAAAACTGTATAATTGCGATTTGCCTTCTTCATACATTTTTTGTGCTTTTTATTTTCTTGTTATAAGTGATTTTGATTGACATTTCGAGACAAACCGAAACTGTTTACCTCACCTACAAATTCTAATTGAAAATAATAAAATACACATGGGTTAGATTAAAAAATTGTGTCACTAACAGAACAAATGGTATGAAACTGTTAGAATATATTATGTATAGCAAATACTTAAATAATTTCGAGACATTTAATGAAATATCCCAAACCAGTGGCGTAGATGGGATATTGAAATTGGAGGACCCCATAAAACGGTTGGAAAACAATCGAAGGAGCTCAAAGGATCTTTACGAAATTTTACATACCAATAAATTATGCTGATCTCAAATATTTATTGCAACCTTTATGGCTTTGTCGTAAATTATGCTCTAAAGAGCAATTTTAGTCCAGATTTTAAACAAATAAGTTTGCTTTATGGAGCCGACATTCTTTATTTGGAAAAGTAAATCATTTCCTATATAAGGTTTAATAGTTTCGCTAGAAATGTCGATTGAAAGCTTAAAAGTTTTCAGGCTCTTAATATTTCTGATATTTTCGAAAAGCTAGCATATTTTTAGGATCATTTAATTTAGTTTTAGTGCGAAAATATTGTGTTTAGACACCTTTGAAAATTATTTCTTTTTTTTTAAAGACGGAAACTTTCTGAAGATATTTTATATGTATGTAAAGGGTGATTTTTTTGCTACTTGGCTTTTGACGTTTATATTTCTGACAGTTCACGCTTGATACTTGACATTTTTTTTTTTTTTTATTGATATATTCAACACACCGGGTGTACCCCTATGAATGCAGAGCACTGTGTTGAATGGAAAGAAGATTGATAGGTGGGAGGAAGAAGGAGGGTGAATGAGAGAGGGAATGCAATCACAGAGGACACCGATAAAGAGATAGACAGCCATTGTGGCAAGTGTTATGCCTTTACCACAATGAACTTCAGTTCTATCAGTGTCGACTATGACCGCATGTAACGTCAAAGGCCAAGCTTTTTGCACCCACTCATGTTGTGCGTGTTAGATTTGTACATGAAGGGAAGGGAGCTACAGTTTTATGCCGAATTCGAACGGCGAAGTAAAAAGCTTTTCATAGCAATTTTTACTCTTGTAGGTTTGCCATTGCCTGCCAAGAGGTGGTGCCGTGTATAAATTTTGATGTTGTTGTTTTTTTTTTAATTTTATTTATATTTTATTTATATTTTTAAAAAATTTTTTTTTTATTTTGCCTGTGCCTACAGCGGCATGTGTCAAAAAATGTTGTTTGGTTTGCCATTTCATCATGAATAGACTTACGCCCGAACAATGTTTGCAAATGATTGAAATTTATTATCTAAATTCGTGCTCTGTTGAAAATGTGTTTCGCAAACTAATTGTCTTCAGCGACGAGGCTCCCATATTTGGAGTGAAGTCCAGCCAGAGGCAATTCAGCAGCTACCAATGCATCCCGAAAAATTCACAGTTTGGTGCGGTTTATGTGCAGGCGGCATCATTGGGCCGTACTTCTTCGAAGACGATGAAGGATGAAGGCCGCAACGTTACAGTCAATGGAAAAAGGTACCGTTCGATGATAACAGACTTTTTTTTGCCGAAAATGCAAGAATTGGACTCGGCCAACATGTGGTCCGAACAGGACGGTGCCACATGCCACATGCCACACTGCACGCGAAACCATGTATCAATCAAAGAAAGGCGAATTTGGTGAGCAGTTAATCTCACGTTTTGGTGCAGTCAATTGGCCAACAAAAGATCGTGTGATTTAACCCCGTTAGATTAATTTTTGTGGGGCTATGTTAAGTCTTTTGTATACAGGTGAGATACGTCATTGGTGAGATTCTGGCCGAAATGTGTGAAAAAGTGTGTCAAAATTGGTGCTCCAGGATGGGCAACTTTCTTTAAAAACTTAATGACAGGAATTGATTTATCGATCCAAATAAAAATTTCATTCACTTTTGTAAAATTTCTGTTGCCTATATATAGTATAGTATATCTTTACAGGCGAAAAAAGGTAAAATTTTTCTTGAAATGATCATAGAGTGTAAATGACTTGGAATAATGATATACAGTGCCCTCGCGGTAACGTGAACCCCGTCTAACGTGAACACGGCTAACGTGAACACGCTTTTTTTTACATTGACTACTCTGTAACGTGAACAAACTTAGAAAGCTCAGTAACGTGAACAACATTTTTGTTCACTACACTTTTTTATTAACATATGGACAAATTATCTAATGTGAAATTTTATTCGCAATTTAATATGTATGCTCATACCCATGAATATTTGTTTTGATCTCGTTTGTTTTTTTATGAATTTTAATTTAAAAAAAATATATATATCTTACTAATGGCAATAATAAGATACTTTTACGTTTAAATGTGTAAAAATCCTGAATTTAGCAATTTGAAATTATTTTCCGTCTTTAAATTCGACAATCGCTAACGCGAACATTTTCACTAACGTGAACTCCCTTGGTTTTAATTAGTTCACGTTACCGCGAGTGCACTGTACTTTCTTCGGCAAAAATTTTACTCATATTTAGGGAAAGGGGTGGTGCTCATGCATCAAAATTGCTCTCTGTTTCACTTAACTGAAATTTTTTCAGACATTTGTACATATCTAAAACCTCTGAAGAGTAAGAGGGGAGCCTGACGGTTGGTGTAAAAATCTAAAATGATCAACTGTTCATAATGAACAATTTGTCTTCAGACAGGTGTAAGACTTCAACTATCATCAGCCCTCTATGGTGAACTTAAACCACAAAAAAGCAACAGAGCTGCTTTGCAGTTACGCATTTAACGAGTACCATACTATAGTTACCGCAATGAATAATTTTTTTTCTCTGATTTTGGAACTCATCCTATCTCTCTATTATACATACATAGTAGGTCTGTCGATTTTTTTTGGAAGGATAATAGGAAAATTTAAGGCTGAAAGGTAATATGTATATTCATATTTTTTGAGACTGGCAAATAGTAAGTAAGTATCAGCAATTAACAGGGATTACATCATTATGGCTAAATTACTAGTTCGTAATAGTTTAGTAAATACGTTCATATCAGTATATCAAATAGTAAACTGATGCCTCATATCGAAACTATATGTACATATTACAAATTGACAGAACGATGAACGAAAAAATTTAAATATTTCAACAAAAACAACAAGTAAATAATGTTGACGAAATTTAAAAGAGAAAGTTACCGCGCAATGATTATGAATAATCGGTAGATATACTGAATTATATGAAAACAGAATTTAGCAGAATTTTGACGAAGCCACGACGTTTTAAAAACCAAAATAAATATTTGCATACTAAATTTACAATTTAAGAGTCAGTAAAATATTGGATAATATTTGCATTAAATAAAAGAAATCGTTGCTCATTCACAATTTGGTAGAAGTATGTAAAATTAAACATAACAAAAAAAATAAAAAAGATTTGTAAGTAAAATTAGTCATCATTGTTTTAATGCACATTTTCGATTTCAAATAACTTTTGGTAAAAGGAATTAAAAAAATATATATAATACTATGTATAATGAAGCACTATTAATTATACTATCGGCTTTCATTTCTTAAGCGCAATATATCTTCCTCAGGGACATTTTGGCGCCAAATACCAAAATGCTTTGTTATTCATTTGTTCATGGTTTAATTTAATTTAAAACATTTCAATAATACATAAAATTGAAAAAAAATTAAAAATAAATTGACATTGAAGTGAATAAATAAAAGCATATCCGAAAATTTTTATATTCTAGTGCTAATGCAAAATTTTAGATTTTTAAAAAGTTTGATTATTTTTATCGTTATTTATATCATTTGAGGACGACCTCGATAGTCTTATGTGTAGAGTACTAGACTTTCACGGGAGGTTGGGGTTGGATTTCTTTCTTGGTAAGGTGGGCATGTTTAAACAGTATAACTCGGAGCGCTAAAAATGGTTTAAACTGGATTTTAAGAATAAAAGTTATATAATATTTAGGCACTATGGCGTTTTTAGAGTCCTAATTTATGACTCAGTTTCATCCAAACGACGAAAAAACTAAAAAAACACTCGCTTTCAATGGAAGCAAAACTTGAAGGCACTTCATATACGGAATGTATGAAGAAAAGAGAATGCAGTTGCATTTTATAAGATTCACTTTGCATACTTATTTGAATGGGATTAAAATCTGCATACTACTCTTTGGTATAGACCGGTTGCAACCAAAAAACAAAACAAAATAAATATAAGTAAAACGGTTTAAACCGTTTCATAAAGCGTAGTTGTGAGTTTATGATTAGGAATAAAGTATCGAGATGCAGTTATTTTTGAAACTAATGAGAAAATTAATTATTAAGGTATTTCTGGGCAGTTTGTGTAAAGGGGTAACAGAATATCATCTGTGGAATCAGATCAGATTCTCTATTGCTATCCACAGCAAAAAAAAAACTTCAAAAAAACTTTGCTACTTCAGAGCAAATAAGTAATTTACTATAAATTTAGTTTTAATTTCCATACAGCCGTAATTTTTCTGGGCATCCAAGAAAGCATGAAACATTTTAATGAAGGATTCTTTCTTTGCGTTTAAATTCGTCAGGTATTTAACCCTAGAAAGGTAAACCTTCCATCAGTATCGTTAAGAATTAACCACATAAATTTTTCTATTTTAAAAATAAATTCAATTTTTTTTTAGACATTATTTAAAAATTTGTTTGAAAAAAATATACTTTTCTTCTTTTTTTTAATGGAACAACAGCCCATGGAGGGCCTAGGCCGAGCTTTTCGCATCCATTCATGTTGTGCGTGTTATATTTGTACATGAAAGAAAAAATATATATGGATGTATATTGTATATATAAGTAGAGAAACTAAATGGTTTAAAGTTTGTCTATCAACGGGTTTACAGAGCACTACAACTAGTTCCACAATTGGTCTTTCCTCATCGTGAACTGGTTTCTTAAACATTGTGTTGTCCTAGTTGGCAGATAGATGTTTTTCGATTAGTTTGTAACCCAATCAAATTTCAACTATTTAGTTAATAGAAAGATGTTTTCGGAATAATTTTTAAACCAATCGAATTTCGTAAAAGATAGATGTTTTTGGACTATTTTGTAACCCAATCGAATTGTTTTTAGTTTTGTAACCACTTGACTATAGATTTGAAAATTAAAGGTATTTTTATATTAAATACATACAATATTTTTAAAAAAAATTTTTAATTTTTAGCCCTACAGGGGAGTAAGATTGTTTTTAAACTATTCGCAATGTATATAATTCAACAAATATAAAATTGGGCTTGTAAAATTTACTAGGTTACCTTTGTAGGGTTAACAACTCGAATGGGAAAGGTTGCCACCCCACAAGGTGAATTTGATAAAACCGATTGGTTTTCGAACCGATTGGCACCGGATTTTTAAACTTTATAATTATGCACGATTCGAAAGTTGAATTATAATATTTGTTATTGGTGTTGCTGCGGCTGTTATCGTCACTGTTACTATCACTATTATTTATACCTTCAGTAGTATACAACTACAGCATTACAAAATGTATGTTACTGTTGTAACATCTTAATATGTTTGGCCAAAAATGGTATGCGGCGGCACTGCATTGTTGTTGTTGTTGCTGCTGCTGTTAAAGTTAATTTTAGCAATTGCCACTTTTTATTTTTAGCTTAAAAAACAACAGTAAATGCTTTTTTTTTTGCGTTTGCAAAAGTTCACTGCACTTTTCAAATAGTACGAATAATGTAGTCGTAGTCATATAAAATAAAATTGAAAAAATAATCAAAACTGAAAAGCAGGTTTACATATAATGATAGATTTTGTAATAAACACTTTGAAAAAAGAAAAAAAAAAAAAACAGTTTCTATTTTTAACCACAATTTTTAATAGCTTTAAATAGTGACAGGCAACCAACATTTTAACCAAAATAAATTACTGCACTAACTTTGTTGTAAATAGTATAAATACAATTTAATTCTGCATTCGCGGGTTAAATTGAATTGAAGGTTCCAACTCGAATATTAACCAAAACGGTTCAAAATATGCAATATACTAAACATGAAAAACTTTGGCATTAATTTTCCTAATTACATAGAAATATTGCAAAATTTAATTAAGGTTGAGTGTTTTTTAGAACAAACAATTAATACTTATCTGAACGTGAACTATAATATACGAGTATGTATATGATGAATATGATTTCACACTTACCTGAAAAGAAAAATAATTAAATATAATTAGTATTTGGAAATAAATAAATAGTAAAATTGTAAGTAAATGAAATATAAAATAAATGCAAATATGTACATAAATATTAGTACATGGGTAATAAAATAGTTGAAATTTTTGGAGTTTTCCTCCATACATCACGTGAAGTATTTTCTTTCAACAATTATTTATTTATATATGTAGATGGTAGATCAATAAGTACCCGTGTGTGAAGACAGGTGGCGTTGCTGAGGGAAGTTGGCATTACCATCGTGTACTGCCATCTGTCACACAATACCACACTAAATCAAACTGATTCATAGGTTAGTTTTTATTTGGCAGCCATTAGTATCACATGTGTTTGGTGTTTCGCGATAAAATGGAAAACGAAGAACATCGATCCATAATTCGCTATTTATTATTGGATGGAAAAACATACGAAGAAATAAAAGCGAAGTTGGATGCTCTCTATGGGGACTCTTCACCATCTATGACAACCGTAAGATATTGGTTCAACGAATTTAAACGTGGTCGTACATCTGTTTTTGATGAGGAGCGTCCAGGCCCAGTCTAGCAGACTTGGTTACCGAGGAAATCGTTGAAAAGGTCCGCGACATGATTCTCGCTGATCGCCGAACGAAAGTGCGCGAAGTAGCAGAGGCCGTAGGAGTGTCATACGGAACGGTAATTACCATTTTACATGATAAGTTAAACATGGGAAAGGTGTCGGCCCGATTGGTGCCGCGATTGCTTACGGTGGACAACAAGCGGATATGGAATTGTTGCGGCCAAATTACATGAATTGAACTACGACCAACCGTACTAGCCCGACTTGGCTCCCTGCGACTTCTTTCTTTTCCCCAACATGAAAACGTGGCTCTGGGGAAAAAAGTTCAGCTCAAACGAGGAGGTTATCGTCGAGACAGAAGCGTATTTTGAAGGGTTTGACAAATCGTATTTTTTGGAGGGGTTAAAGAAATGGCATAAACGTTGGGAAAAGTGTATTGTACTAAAAGGAGATTACGTTAAAAAATATAAAAAAAAAATTTCTGAAAAACTTGCCTTTTTATTCCTAACACGGGTACTTATTGATCTACCCTCGTACTTGTTAGGAATAAACGCCCTATCGCACTATATACGACAGATAATAATTAAATTGGCAATCGTTCCGTTTTATGATTAATTATTAGTAATAATATTATTTATTTACGTCATTAGAAAATGTTTTATAAAGATATATGAATCATTATGAATGTAACCATGAATGCTTTTCATAATTATTGCAAATGTGTTAAGATTTTTTACATTTAAATGGCATTGCAAATTGATAGGTATTATTATCGAAATGCTATTGATTAGCAATGCAAATGTATTTGTTTATAGTACTTGGCATACATTACAAACACCTTTCTTATTTAAATATGCATATGTACATATATAGAATTCTGTATGGGAATCGCAATAGACAATTCTGCATTTAGTTGGAAGCCAAGGAGTAGGGTTCCGTTTTCAAAGCATTTTTCGTCTTCACTTATTTGGTCATGGTTGTCCACAGTTACAAGTTTCTAGTTGCAGTAATTCCAGGTTATTTGGGTCAACCAAAATGAAAAATATTAATCTCAATCAATTGTGTTTCCCAAGAAATGAGAAATTTTTAATAAATTTTGAACATAAAGAGTAAAATCTATTATAATTAAGCGATGGTCATCCATTTACCAGGGAAAAACAATTAATATTTGTCTAATTGAAATAATAAAATAGTAGGTACATTACGAGTACATCAGTTATGTAGTATGTAAGCTACTGAGTAGGGGAAAATTAATATTACTTTTATTTCATGAAATTTTTTATTCTACTTTTTCGCTAATCTTCATATAAGCAACTATTTTCTTCGAACCAACAACAATAATAACAACAACAAATACTGTTATACTGTTACTTTCTTCGAAAAAAAAACCAATACAACTTGGTTCAAGCACAAATAAAAAAAATGTAGTGCAATAGCAGCAGTAAATTGTTGCCAATTGTGCCGAATACAATTTATTGTTGTCATTGCAGTTGTGGCTGGCTCCATGCGCAACAACAATGTTATTTGCGTAATAAACACATGCAACAACAAAAACAAATACAACCACAAGAACGACTTGACAACTAAAATTGACAAGCGAGTGACAAGTAACATTTTTATTTTTAGTTTTTTGAAACAAGATACATACATACCATCGATACATATTACTAATAATAAAACATTTATGCAGGCAGGCAGGCCCGCAGCGAAAAGCGTCATCACGGTAATTGATGATGGCGCCAATAAAAGGAAATTCGCCTTCTAACACCATAACTATGCACAAACATTGTCTGTATGTATTTAAAAATGATTTTCTTTTAATAGCATTATGGTATTTTTGTTTACCATAGTTTTCCAACTAAAAAAAGAAAATAATTGGAAATGATATTTTGCAAAATGCACGAAAAGTTTTAACTACCGCATTTGATACGTCGTTGCAAGGTGGAGTTGTTGGCATGTAGTTTTTAAATTGCTTGTTAACTATTTTTCATAAGCAGTTGTTTTTAATTTGCTTTAGGCATTTTGTTGTTGCGCGCATCATAAATGACGCCGTGTTTCAGAGCGGAGATAGATGCACCAATGCTGGGTGGTGGCATGTTATTTGTATTTTATATTATAAATTACAGAAAAAAAATGTAACAAGCTACATACTTATGTATGTATGGTATGTTGGCAATTATTATTGTACAGTTCAACATTTATTGGGGGAAAAGTTAAATATGACAATGATGTATGCATAAACACAAGTGTCTTAAAGTTATTCTATAATTTAAATACAATTAGAAATTAAAAATAACCAAACGAAGATTATCGGAAGATTATCTCCCTAATCGTGCTGTCGAAGGCGGCTTTGTAATCGACAAAAAGATGATGAGTGTCGATCTGTTTTTCTCGGGTCTTTTCCAGGATTTGGCGTAGTGTGAATATCTGGTAGATGGTAGTTTTAGCAGGCCTGAAGCCACACTGATAAGGTCCAATCAGTTTGTTGACGATGATAAGGGAAAAAAATTATTTAATTTTTCTTTATATATGTATTATGGTTCAATTATCCAGTTTAGGGATGCAAAACATTTTTTTTTTGGGGGGGGGGGGGGCGTTATGGGTGTCCACGGTTTAAACTGAGAAAAAAATACACCGGGTACCAAAAACCGAGAAGACAAATCGGAAAAGTCAAATTTCATCAAAGAAAGATAATTTTCAATTAGTTTGTGCATTTGAAAGCATTACGAATTTCGAATTTCGGAACTCGTGTACGTAACTTTTGCTCAAATTTTAATGAAATGAAAAATACATCAGCTTGAAATAATAAAATTATTCTATAAAAAGTCAGAAATTCATTTTTGAACTTTTGAAATTTCTAAAGTGTTACTTTTGTCTGTTACATCAAAATCATTTAGTCTATTATTGCATCAAATGGATTAAACTGACCAACAAAAAAACTATTTTCTTATTTCTTCTTTCTATTGTATATAGTATTTTCCTTTTCTTTGATTCTGCTAAATGAGGAGTTGCAGACCAAAATGTAATTACTCTTGTTTTTCCATTTAAATATACAAAGTTTCTGTCGCAATGCATTGATCATTTTCAGTAAACTATGAGTTTTAATTAATTAATATAAATAAATTTTTTATTTTTGCTCATATTTGCAAGTTTGCCGAAGGAAAATTCTTGGAATTCATATCACTATACCTTTTTCAATATCTTTGACATTTTTTACCAAATCGAAATGATTTATAACTGAGAAAAAACAGACGGTAGAGAAAAATTTTATTCTGGTATTATACAGATATGGTACATTTTTATTTCCAAATGAACATAGTTTCGGATTGCTCAAAAAGATTACAAATCCATAGCCTGCGGTATTTTTCGTCTAGAATAAGTTGAATACATTTGACAATGGATTGAGTCTTTTGATCTACACCCGTTCTTTCGCTCAGCTGCCTTGAAGTTACCTGCTAAGTATACATATATCTTATATTTTTCAGAACAATTCAGAAAGGCCTTAACATACATGTGCATCCAAAATCTAATTTTTGGCAAATTCAAATCGACCATACTCAACCACATCAGAAACTAATGAAAATCCAAATTCCAAATTCTACTGAAAATCGAAATTATGTTATTTGGGGCCTTTCTGAATTCAGGTAACGATGTGTAGAGATATGAATCTATGAAAGTTATAAATATGGTAGAGTTGTGCGAATAATTTCCATTCGCGAATAATTCGCACAATTTTCAATATTCGCATTCCGAATTTTTTATGCGAATAATTTATGCAAATAATTTTTTCCATGTTCGAAATAAAGATAATAAATGTTGGCATCACTGAAATTAAGTTTGTCTCTATTTTTAAGTTTTTGCCTTTTTTTAATTTTTTATTGCATTTGTATTCGCAAATTTATGTTTTTACTGGCATTTGCTTATTCTTTATTCACACACAAACCCTGGTTATAAGTAGGTTTAAGATGTTTCTATTTTTTAAATGACATTGTTAGAACTCTTAAAATAAAAATAAAAAAATTGCACAATTTAAATAAAACACAAATTTTTATCTCACGTGCATAATTAATTATTCTTTAATACTTTTTTTTTTTAAGTACACGAATCATGTATAATCCGCTTAAATATTGTTACTGAGTCAATTTATCACCGCGCATTAATCACGAATTAAAAATAAATGATTAATTCTAGTAATATCAGTTGGTAAAAAAAGGAAAATTCCGAAAATGAAATATCGACAGATCACATAAACTTATGTGGGCTGCGAAAATGGATATCCTTCGTAGTAATCCAGTACAGGACCCACTACGCCTAATTGTGAGTGTTACAAACAACCGTTACTCGATCAAAACCAATTTACTCAGTACACAGAATGTGTAGTAGGGTCCACAAAACCACATGATTCAATCAGTAAAGTATTGAAAATTCCACTCAAATTAAATGTGTTAATACTAATTGACAATTATTTTTAAATTTTATAGAAGTGGAGAAATTCGCTTCCAAAAACGATGCGCAAATAAAAACAACAAATCCATTAAGCATAAAAGAAAGAAAGTCTTCATCATCTTTTCATTATGGCTCTATGCTCGTAAAACTTAAAAAGTTCTTTTACTGTTGTTGCTGCTGCTGCTGCTAACTATGTAATTAGCAAATAGCTAGCAGCAGCTGCAAACTTAGAGGCGTGGCAATAATAGCGCATTAACTGCATTTAAATAAAAATATATATGGCAAAGTTATGCATTTTTTGGAACGCGACTGCTGTTGTTCGTTCCTTTTGCTGCTAGTTGCTTCTATGTACAACGGACATGGCTGCTGCTGTTGGCTGCCATGAATGCTCTTAGTATAAACTAAAAAAATAAATAAAAAACGTTTTAGCGCAATTGTAAAATAAAAGTTTTACTCATACTTGGCTTTTTTTGCGTCTCTCTATCTTAAAACTTTTAATGGTGTTTTTAAGACTATTTGCGCATTTCTTTAATGAGTAGACATCCAAGTGTCACTTTGTCCTCCGTCGTCGACGTTCATACTGATATACTCGTAGTTTGTGAATAACTTTAACCAGCACTACTGTGCATGCAGTTGCAAAGTTGTAAAAGTGGTGAAAATCTGTTTTCATAGTAAAAATTTTTGAACTTTATAGTGCAGGAAGTAGCAAGCGAGTAGTAAACAAAAATAAACCTAAAACCATCTGCACATTTTAAGCCGCGTTAAATGTAATTTGAAATTTAATAAAATAAAATTTGATTTTTTATACATGAAAGACAAAAACCTTTAACATTTTGACGACGATAGCTAAACATGATTGTCCACGCCATGGTTTTTTTTTTTTTAGTTTTATAATATTTAAGGTAGGATATAGAGTATTTCTTTCCAAAGGTAAATTATAAAGGAATGTTGAGGCTAAAAAAGTTTAGAGTGTCATATTTGTATGTACATGCTTCCATATGGTCGCTAAATGAGATGAAAGTTGGTAAGTTGGCAAAACGTTTGTTACTGTAGAGGAGCGGTGGAAGTGGTGCATTCCTGAATGGAAGCAAGGAATGTTGTAGCTTATAACCCTACCTTTCAAATCCAGATGAGTAAAAGTTTCAGTAATTCCCATTTAACGGCACGAACTTAAACTATGCTTGGCATATTTAGTGGTCGATAAGCAAATATATTTGAGATTTAAAATTTTGGAACTAGACTAACTTGAGGTCCCTGCTCACGAAAACCATCTTTACTTTGAAAGCGGTTCACAGGGGAAAGTCTCGTCGTCTATGCTAATTCATGTAAAACTTTTTTTATAAATCTAGTTCCATTTTAAATAAATAACAACTTTTTAATATCAATACCTTGTGTTTGAACCTGGAATTTGATTGATGTGCATAGAAAGTTATTTTCTCAGTGAAATAATACAGGCACTGGCGAGCACTAATGGTTACATGAGAGAACAATATTTTTGGGTTACGATAAATAGCCAAGAATGTTGAGAAATAAAAAAGAAAAAGCTCAGAAAAGTTTATACTCATTCCATTGAACACATTGGGAAGATTTTACCAAAATTTGTACCTTTAAATCATTTCGATGTGGTAACAGAGCTAGCTCGGTACTTCGAAATAATTTACCTCAGAAAAATTTTAGTAAGTACTTACATACATACACAAAACTTATGATCAAAATTTCAAAATTAAATGTTATCTGGTTTAACTTTTTTCCCCTATCTGTTCAATGGGTTGATTATAAGCTTTTCTGCTCTTTTTTTTGTTTTGATTTCCCAACATTCTTTTTGACTATTTATCATAACCCAAAAATACTCTCTCATACATACATTTGTGCTCACCACTAACTGTATTATCTAATAATAAATATGTTGATTGTTATCTTAAACCAGTAATGCATATTTAAGAATATGAATCTTAATTTAGAAATATTACGATTCACCTTTATGGAGTTCTACAAACACTAAAACACTAATTCTTAGTTTAAAACTTAGGACTTTAGGACACACAAGTAGGTAAATGTTCAACAGCTTTCATAATTGGACTCGCTACAGAATTGATAACTTCCTGAATTGAACAATGCTGCATCATAATACCATAGTACAACATATTTAGAAGACGCAGTTAATATTTTCACTCAACTATCTATGTAATACATACTAAACTACAAGAGTGTTGGCAACCTCCCTTATAGTAGTTTTTTGTTCTACGAAACTAATATTATTAATTTTAAAAAAGAAAATGCATACGATATACAAACGTACATCAATACCATACATATTAAAAAAGTATAAATTTATATGACTAGCAATGTTATTAAAATACTATATAAAAATTGTGGTTTATTGTTGCATTTCTAAGGCAGACACATTGGAAGTTATCATCGATACTCCCACAAACTGTTTTATAACAAACCCAAAAACAACATGCCACAAGTTAAAAACGCAATTTAGTATATCGTATCACTGTACTATTATCATATTGACTTGCATTTGTTTGAAATTAGTAGTAATAGAGGGCGGGCGTTAAGGTTGAAAGTATACAATTACACGAAAGGCTAATTACCAAATGAATTCTAAAAAATATTTGCAATATATCAATTTATTACAAATTGAACTTATATTGAATGACAATACTATGTATGTATTTGGTAAATACACGACCAATAAATTACAATTTCTTTGTGTAGAAACTGAAACTTTATTTTTAAAGTATATCATTTATACGTGCTTAATAAAATATTATATTAATAAACATACATACTTATTATGTAAAATGAAAAAACAGTAGCACTTAAAATTAAAAAAAAATATTAGCTACATATGATTGTATGGCACGTGAGTTCTTATATACGAACTCTGTATACTTATAATTTATATTTTATACCAAATGTGATAAAATCACATCTTGTTTATAGCTCTAGGTACATAAGTATTTCTTAGTTACGAGTACGTTTAATATTGAATAATTCCAAATTGAATTGCTACTTGTCTCTTTACCGTAATGACAATTATATGAATTATATTAATTATGGCAGACAACAAAGCTTGAAAATACATGTGAGTCTAGTCTACTCGTTTTTATTTAGTTGTAACAATAGCATATGCAAACTCAACAGCCACTTATATTTTTCACGGTGTATTGTATGCATAAGTATTGATGTGGTATTGTTTTCCTTTTTATTTGATTTCTTTTTAATAAAACTGGAAATTTAGGTTTTAAATCCTATTGACAATTCATCAATAAAATCATTAAGATATCAAGAATCAGAAAAAAACACGGTAAATATAAATTAGATGGCATATATTTACGTACGTCATTTCAACCTTGAATTAAAGCTAAAGTTTTATATGTAACAGATATAATTTTGAGTATGAGATTCAATTCAATTAGCTTTTTTTTGTTTTCAAATGTCATTTCTATAAGTAGGTTGTTCTAAGTGATTTCACAAAATTTATTTATTTATTTTTATTTCTATGCTCAATTGTCATTGAAATTATGTAGCAGATGTTTGTTTTTTTTGAATGGTTTCCATTTATTCCACTATCAGCAGCCAGGAAATGAATGTGGTCCTTAAAACGGAATGACAGGCAATACATGTGTAATTAAAAATGTTTTTAAAAGAGCTTAATTATTGACTGGTCATAGGTTTAATTTAATTAATTAGATAAATAAATAAAATTTTCCATAATCGGGTCAGGCTATGCTAAATTACCAAAATATAAATAGCAGAATAAGAAACTATGGTCGCCGTGGCGTAGAGTGCCCGGGTTCAAATCTCGGCACAGACAAAAAAACAAAAAGTAGAAAAACAAAGAAACGCGACACCCACCACCTCTAGGCAGGCAATGGCAAACCTCCAGGAGTAAAAGCATTTCACAACTTCGTTCGGATTCGGCATAAAACTGTAGGTCCTTTCCAACCGAGTACAAATACTCGTATAACACACACAGCATAAATGTATGTGAAAAGCTCGGTCTAGGCCCCCCATGGGCTGTTGTGCCAATAAAGAAGAATAAATTTAGTTATGTTAAAAATATCTTTTCTGACATTCCTTGTATATATTTCATTATTTCATATGGCATGTCTTGTGATTTTAGCAAATCTTATAAATGATTACATAATTTAAGTAATGTTTTTTTATATTAAAAAAAAACTTGTTTTTAAATCTCGTCGATTTAACAATTTTAATATTAGGAGAATTTGATTGTTCGATTAAAACCAGCTGACTAAGAACGCATATGTGATTCCCATAGATTAGGGCACATTTGCAGCTTCTTAGTATTTATATGCTTTATCGGTATATAATCTTTTTCTAATTAATATTCTTAACGCCAGATAGCGGTTATTTTCATCTTTATTTTAAAACATCATAATAACAATTACATTAGAAAATATTCAAAAAGTAATTGCTAAGTATGTGAAGTTTATGTTTATTTTAATAAAAATGTCAAAACTAGAAATTTCATAAAAACACTATGCGACAAAATTAAGGTGGATTTTTATGAATCCAAATCTGTCAACTATTTATAATAGTACTAGCATCTTTTTTTTTACTTTTAATGACACAACAGCCCATGGAGGGCGTAGGCCGAGCTTTTCGCATCCACTCATGTTGTGCGTGTTATATTTGTACATGAATAGAAGGGACCTACAGGTTAATGCCAAATCCGAACGGCGATGTGAAAAGCTTTCATAGGCAATTTATGTTTGCCATTGCCAGCCAAGAGGTGGTGCCGTGTAGAAAATATTTTTTCCTACTTTTTGATTTTGCCTGTGCCAAGATTCGAACCCCGGACACTCTGCGTAGCAGCACAACGCATTTCCACTACGCCACAAGCGATCCTAGTACTAGGATCACTTAATATTAATACCAGGAAGTTACTCTACTTTAGGTCAAATAAATGATGTTTTCAAGGTCAAAGTTTGTAATAGAAGTCATACCATATACATAAATTAGCTGAATTTATAAGCCATAAGGATTTTCGCGCTGAAAATTGGTAGCACAGGATGTGGGATTTGTAAAAAATCCATGGAATTGTAGATTTTTTTTTTCAAATTTAAACTCTGAAATTATTCCCATTTCACCTGGCTGAAATTTTGCTGAGCATAGCAACTCTGAAAAATCAATTTAAATGGGTCAAATGGGTTAAAAGTAGAAAATTGGTTTTAACATGTAAACGCAATAATTTTTTTTATCAGTGTATAAAAAAAAGTTTAAAAAGCAATTCAAACCAGTTAATTTTGGCCACAAACAAATATCCAATCAACAGTATTACAAAAATGGCACAACAGCCCTTGCAGGTCCTAGGCCGAGTTTTCGGAAAATCGGTATACATATTTTAATTTTCTATTTTTGGGACCAAATATAACCCGTTAAGGTTGATTGTTGCTCTGCAACATTGAGAAATAACTTTGTGGCGGACACCAACGAAACATAATTATATTTAACATATTTTTGGTATCACACAGTGTTTAAAATATATATGGTTCGAATAAAACACCCTTCTAACCGGAGCGCTAGAAAACTAATTTTAATTGGTCTTCAGTAGCATATTGAAGAAGGTCGTGAATTTCACCAAATTATGTCGGATACGTGTTGTACATGCAATAGTACAATACAAGCCGTAAACGTATGTTTTACGGATTACTATAGCTTTGCCGATAAGTGGCCTTTTCATAAATCGAATTTTCAATAACTAAACTACAACACGCATTGTTAAATAACATTCCATAATTGAAAGGGAATTACCAAAATAGGTGTTCTTAGAAAACGAATAGCAAAATTAGCACAATTAATTACTAGAGTAACGTTAAAATGTTATAGAAAAATTAATAAAAAATTCATATTAGCCGCATTCACGATTTGTAGTTTTGGTCGTGTATTCTTGGTTTTTGTGGTAAATTTTGTAACTTTACAAAATACAAATACATGCAACTGAAAGTATAACCAATTTACCAAATTAACAATCGCAACACCCTATTGTAACATTGCGTAGTATTCTGTATTTTCTTGATAGTGATCTCACTTTATATATTCTACTATCAATAAATTCTTCCACTCATGGCAAGTATTTTAATTTAATTTGATTTTCGTCAATTCTTACAAAAATTGTTCTAAAGACACTTAAATATAAATTTTCATTCTGAACTGCGTTAGAATTAATGCTTTCACATAAAATTTTTTTGCTTTTAAAATATCGCTTCACAAATATATCGGGCAGTTGTTCAAATTTGTGTTCATCGGCACATCTCTAATCAGCTGGAATAAAATGTTGAAAAAATCATAACATGGAGGAAAGTGAGGTTTGCGTGGTAAGTATTTTAACTAAACAACCTGCGCATTAAGGAGTAACAGCGACTTTTCGAAAAAAAAAACGGTACATGCTCACGAACAGGTGCTTCCGCCAATTTTATTTCAATTCCATCAACATAACCGATGCAGAATGGAAGCTCATGGAAACTTTTCGCCACAATTCTCTCCGTTTCTTCCTTATCTGGCCAGAAAATGAATTCCAATCGCAAAATTGACTTAAAAACTCTGTGAGTAATGTTATCAATAGTCCCTCGCCCACACCGAAGATGGTAGCAATTTTGCGTATTGCTGCATTTTCACCGTAAGCCCCAAGCCTATAAAGGACAATGGCCAACTGGAGCTCCAACGGAAATTGTTTAATCAAGTGCAGTTTTTGGAAATCCTGGTCATTTGATAGAAAACTGTTGCCTGTTTACCCTAAGCATTTTTTTAAAGCGTCCGTCATCCATTTCGTTTAACACGTCATTCCGCCACACATGTGATTTTGGAATTACTTCCTTAATTCCACGGCGACACTCTGACACCAGTAAAACGCTGATTCTCAACATTTTCCACAATGAAACTGATTATGTCGAATTTTTTGTTCATTCCCGGCATTGTTTACTTGCACGTATTAATGATAATTAATTAACTTTTCGCAGCTGCTTAATGGCGAAGACGGCAATAATCCCGCCACTGCGGAACCCACCCATTGCTCGGCTGAAAAACAATAAGGCTGCAGGTGCAGATGGCCTGCCTGCTGAGTTGTTTAAGACCGGAGGCGAAGAGCTCAAAATACGCATGCATGAGCTTCTATGCAGAATATGGTCAGAGATGAAAGCATGCCAAGTGATTGGAATCTCAGCGTACTCTGCCCAATCCATAAGAAGGGTGATTCCACGATCTGCGCCAACTACCGTGGGATCAGCCTTCCTAATATTGCATATAAGGTTCTATCGAGCGTACTGTGCGAAAGACTGAAGCCCATCGTCAACAAACTGATTGGACCTTATCAGTGTGGCTTCAGGCCTGGTAAATCCACCATCGACCAGATATTCACACTACGCCAAATCCTGGAAAAGACCCGAGAAAAACAGATCGACACCCATCATCTATTTGTCGATTATAAAGCCGCCTTCGACAGCACGATTAGGGATCACTTGTACGCCGCAATGTCTGATTTTGGTATCCCTGCAAAGCTCATTCGTCTTTGCAAAATGACACTGACCAACACCACCAGCGCAGTGAAAATTGGGACAGACCTCTCCGCACCATTTGATACCAAAAGAGGTTTCAGACAAGGTGACTCCCTATCGTGCGACTTCTTTAACCTAATGCTGGAGAAAATAATTCGAGCTGCGAACATCGACATCTCTGGCACTATCTTCTACAAGAGTGTCATGCTGCTAGCATACGCTGATGATATTGACATCATTGGCAAAAACGCTCGAGCAGTCAGTGCAGCATTCTCCAACCTGGAAAGGGAGTCTCGTCGTGTGGGTCTAGTGGTGAACGAGGACAAAACGAAATACCTTGTGTCAACAAACAAAGAGTCACGGCGTCTTGGACAAAATGTCACTGTTGACAACTACACTTTTGAAGTCGTCAAGGATTTCGTTTATTTAGGATCCAGCATAAACACCAACAATAATGTCAGCCTTGAGATCAAGCGGAGACTAACTCTTGCCAACAGGTGTTACTACGGGCTCAGTAGGCAATTGAGAAGTAGAGCCCTCTCTCGACCGACGAAAATAACGCTCTATAAGTCCCTCATCCTTCCCGTCCTAATGTATGGCGCAGAGACGTGGACATTGACCATCAATGATGAGAGACTGTTAGGAGCGTTCGAGAGGAAGATACTCCGTAAGATCTACGGTCCAGTATGCGTGGATGACGTGTTTCGAATAAGATGGAACGATGAGCTGTATGAGCTGTACGCCGACACTGACATAGTCAAGCGTATAAAACTCCAGCGGCTTCGCTGGCTGGGTCATGTTGAGCGAATGGAAGAAAGCGCTCCGGCTAGAAAGGTGTTTTATTCGAACCACGGTGGAGGATCACGCAGAAGGGGACGTCCTAATCTCCGTTGGAAAGACCAGGTGCAGGGCAACCTGACTGCACTTGGCCTTATCAACTGGCGCCAGCGCGCGCATAGCAGAAGTGACTGGCGAGGCTTTGTGGAGGCGGCCAAGACCGATCATCGGTTGTAGCGCCAGCTAAGTAAGTAAGTAATTAATGATAATTCTTCAAATTCAAATTGTAGCGATATTTTTATCTGTACCAAAAATTTTCATCGTTAACAAAATGTAAACAAGATCAGCTGTTTTTGCAAATAATAAGTATTTACAACGAAGTCGTTCACGATCTGTTGTAAAATTTGATATTTTACCAAAATTACTGCAAAAACTACAGATTGTGAATACGGCTATTATTAATAATGAGTGTTGGATGTGCACATACAAATATAAAAAAAAAAAATATAGGGGATAGGCTGCAGGTTGCCACCACTGCTCTATTTCGACATTCTAGCGGTGGCATAACGTAAACTTCGACTAACATCGATGTCTTAATATACTTCTGGAGTGGACAGGCGCAACGGTACAGAGGGAAATCTTATTTCTTGTAAATTGAGAAATTAAAATTGTTTTTATGTCATGTGCTCATAAATTAAGCATTTTTACCGACAATTCAAGGTAAATATTTGTGTTCCTTTTTTTTTTTATCAATTTACATACACACATATTCCAAACAAAATACCAAACATAACATGAATTGGCAATTTTTTGTACCCATATTCCCATATTCCAAAATTGAGTCAAAATGCAGTTGCCTCTTTGTTGACGTGCAGGTTGCCATCTCTCTCTTTTTCACTTGTTTAGACTCATACGGCAT
The DNA here is from genome assembly GCA_958295655.1 of Palloptera scutellata. Lineage (NCBI taxonomy): Eukaryota > Metazoa > Arthropoda > Insecta > Diptera > Pallopteridae > Palloptera > Palloptera scutellata. The sequence continues at coordinate 47,818,489 of OY282451.1, forward strand.
TTTCATGATTGTGTGAAGTGTTTTTATTGCATTTGTATGAACGGAGAATTGAGATCAGCAACACCACAGAAAAAGTTCGAAGCTACAGAAAACAATAGTTTTAACTTCGCCGGAAAATGTTGCCTTTCTTAAAGAACGATAACAAAAAGAGGGCTGCACCGAAAGAGAAGTAGGAAGGCAGCGCTGAAGAGAAGAAGCGCAAAGTTTAATCAAAGAAAGCACCAAAACAAACGACAGAAAAACTAACGAAAAACATGGTTCGTCTTTAAGTGATGAAAGCGGTGATGACTGTATGATTTGTTCAAAGAAAATGCCCGAAAGACTCAATAGCAACAACTCTATTAAGTTCTACGAAAGCAAAAAACAGCCTTTCACGCGAAAAGTGCCGATATGCGCTTCAGTGTTTACGCTTATCTGAATTGGATTCCGATGACAATTTGGAATGATTCCATACCATTTGGCAAATTTAATTTTTAATGCCAATTTTTTAGGTTCACAGCTATTACATACTTACTTACTTACTTACTTAGCTGGCGCTACAACCGATGATCGGTCTTGGCCGCCTCCACAAAGCTCCGCCAGTCACTTCTGCTATGCGCGCGCTGGCGCCAGTTGATAAGGCCAAGTGCAGTCAGGTTGCCCTGCACCTGGTCTTTCCAACGGAGATTAGGACGTCCCCTTCTGCGTGTTCCTCCACCGTGGTTCGAATAAAACACCCTTCTAGCCGGAGCGCTTTCTTCCATTCGCTCAACATGACCCAGCCAGCGAAGCCGCTGGAGTTTTATACGCTTGACTATGTCAGTGTCGACGTACAGCTCATACAGCTCATCGTTCCATCTTATTCGATACACGTCGTCCACGCATACTGGACCGTAGATCTTACGGAGTATCTTCCTCTCGAACGCTCCTAACAGCCTCTCATCATTGATGGTCAATGTCTACGTCTCTGCGCCATACATTAAGACGGGAAGGATGAGGGACTTATAGAGCGTTATTTTCGTCGGTCGAGAGAGGGCTCTACTTCTCAATTGCCTACTGAGCCCGTAGTAACACCTGTTGGCAAGAGTTAGTCTCCGCTTGATCTCAAGGCTGACATTATTGTTGGTGTTTATGCTGGATCCTAAATAAACGAAATCCTTGACGACTTCAAAAGTGTAGTTGTCAACAGTGACATTTTGTCCAAGACGCCGTGACTCTTTGTTTGTTGACACAAGGTATTTCGTTTTGTCCTCGTTCACCACTAGACCCACACGACGAGACTCCCTTTCCAGGTTGGAGAATGCTGCACTGACTGCTCGAGCGTTTTTGCCAATGATGTCAATATCATCAGCGTATGCTAGCAGCATGACACTCTTGTAGAAGATAGTGCCAGAGATGTCGATGTTCGCAGCTCGAATTATTTTCTCCAGCATAAGGTTAAAGAAGTAGCACGATAGGGAGTCACCTTGTCTGAAACCTCTTTTGGTATCAAATGGTGCGGAGAGGTCTGTCCCAATTTTCACTGCGCTGGTGCACAGCTATTACTGAGTGTAAATAAAATACAATAATTTAAAGTTTTTCTACATTTTCAGCAATTTTTCAAGGGGTTGCTTACAACCTGAAAGCCAATATTTCAAGTCGTTGTTGAAAAATTGCGGTATAATTACTATTTTTTGATAATTCAAATGATTTCTGGCCCAGGATTGTGGCTTTTTACTTCCTCTTTCTAACTTATGTATGTATTTACTTATACTATTATATAAACAATTCGTTAATTTTACGACTAATTGCGATAAAAAAAAAGATATGGGGTGGCAACATGTTTATATACCCCTTGTGAAATCTGTTTGAAATTCAGAGGAGAATATAAATTTTTTTGTGAATCATTTTGTTAACCAGAATTGTTTAATTTGCTCTAAGACAAACAACATTATTCATGTCGAGATGATAATGTAACTGCTGCTACTGTTTGCTGCTACTTTTTGTTGTCAAGCTGTCAAGTAAGTATCTACTTAACAACACACATGCAAATAAGTACCTATTATTAGGTACTCGAATGCACACAAACACTCTACACGCTCTTCATTATATTGCTAGCTAGTAAGTAGCAGCATTTGAGCATAGCAAAGCTTTTTTTATTTTTCAACTCAATCGCTATTTGGTACTCATAGTTGGTTTTCACACCATGTTGTAACCGCAATGGAAGATACATTTATGCACGTTCCGATTTATAAATAAAAATAAAACCCTAAAAAAGTATTGAAGTACGACGTTATACCTTGAAGCATTTTCTGAAGTTTGAATGTGTTTCTTGTAACTACATACATACTATGTACATGTATGTATGTATTCAATAAGTTTTATTTTTGTTCGTTTTTAAAGACTATTTTTAACAATTTGAATGCTGAATTTGTTGGTGTAGGTAAGCGTGTGGTCGTTTAACCCAATGAGGAAGATAATTACTATTATATTTATATTTCAGATTTTGTTTATTATTTTTACTTAACTTATCATGCTTGTGAATGAATGCTGCTTTTTGAATTACTTACTACTTACTTGCGTACCTTTTGTTTTAGGGTAAGATTTTTACAATTTACTGAATGAAATATGTGCGTTTGCATAACAATATAAAATCGAACATCGAATTCGCATGTTTACAATTAAAGTTTTATTGCCAAATTTTTAGATGTCGAAATTAATTTTTTATTTTTTTTTTATGATGTATGATTAAATACATATTGTATGTATGTATACTACATAATAGCAATACGATTTGGCAGGTTATTGACATAATTTTTACAGTGCACACAATTAGGAAAGTGTTGAAGTACATAAATGTATGATATGAATCAAAAAGAGGTATAGCATTGCAGCGGAATATAAAAATTTGTTGTATTAATTGAAACTTCAGGTCAATACAACTCCACACATACTTACACATTCGCGCATTCGTTTGCACTTATGTAGATTAACAGAACAATATGACATTGTATGGTGAATGAAAGCTATAGACCAGGGTTTAGTACTATGTATACAAAAGAGTATCTATAAAAAGTATCCGCCGTTTTTCGTTACAATATGATGTGTTGCCACAAATCTGGCAACACTAGTCCGATTATGTCAAACGAACACATGTTTGAAAGGTGGCATTTCAGACTAAATTTTGTGTGAAGGCAGTTGTGCAATTCGTCGCTGGTGTAAAAAGTGACACTGATTTGAAAATGAGTGAAATATCTGAAGAAATACGTTATGTGATGCTTTATTACTATAGAAAAGGTAAAACCGTAGCAAAAACATATCGAAAAATTTGAGTGGTTTACGGTGAGGATACTCTGATTGACTGCCGGACCCAGGAGGGGTTTGTAGTTTGTTCGATTCTGTTCCGCAGATTTCGATATCAAAAATGGTCAGCCAGTCATTGAAAAGCCGATGAAAGTTCGCAACTGGTGGAGCAAGATCGAGTGGTTGCTGTGGCGAAGTGGTAGTGCGCTGTTACGCAGAGTGTCTAAGGTTCGAATCTCAGCACAGGCAAAATCAATAGTAGTATAAACAATTTTTCTATCTGTTTGACTTCTTGGCAGGCAATGGTAAACCTACAATAGTGAAAATTGCCTTCATGTACAAATATAAAACGCACAACATGAGTGGATGCGAAAAGCTCAGTCTAGGTCCACCATGGGCTGATGTGCTATTAAAAGAAAAGAAAAAGAAGGCGCGAGATCGACACACAAGCTGTCAGCAGAGGCACTAAACATCAACCACATGACAGTTTGGAATCATTTAAAGAGACATGCTACGTAAAAACGCTCGATGTTTGAGTACCATATGAATCAACGGTAAGAAATTTGATTGACCGAATTACTATCAGTGAAACGCTGCATTTCAATGCAATAAAATCGAACCATTTTTGCGAATCCTACAGGCCTGTATTGATGGTAAACAAGGTTAGGTTTACCGTTTGATGGGATTGGAAGGGAATTGTCTATTACGAGCTGCTCCAGCCGGTTGCGACGGTTAATTCGGAATGACATTATGACAATGCCAGGCCACACACTCCTTTGATGACTCGGAAAAAATTGACGGAACTTGGTTGGCAGTTTTAACATATCCACCGTGTAGCCCAGACTTTAAACCGTCTGACTATCGTTTGTTTCGGTCTCTGCAAAACTCTCTTAATGGTAAAAAATTTACGGACAAAGAAGACGCTGAAAATCAATTGACTAAGAGTTTCGCCGATAAAAAAATTTAATTCTACACCGATGGAATTACGAAGCACCCGAAAAATGGCAAAGGTCTTTAATAATAATAATAATAATAATGATTAAAATTGGTATTCAATAAATACAATTTTTGTTAAAAAAATTTACCAAAAAACACCGCTGATACTTTTGATATGACCCAATATCATATATGAATATTTGAATTATAATAAAACATTTACACCATAAAGAAAAAACTATTTTTCAAATCTAAGGTTATACGAGTACAATTTTATAAAAAAAACAAAAAACACAAATTAAAAGAAATACATAATATAATGTACGACTACAACGAAAAATTAAATTAATATTGCTTTGCTACTCAAGCTTACATATTGATGGTCATATGACCCCTCATAAATACAAAAATTTTACAGCATACGAAAAAACATTGTTATTTTCTGAAAACATGATAAAAAAGATAATAAAAAAATAAATAAGTAAATTATATTCAGTTAACGTCGAAACCGTAAACTAATAAAAAGAAGGCGTTAAGAGATTGTTCACGTTTCCGATTGTTGCAGAAAAATATCCGAAACTTTATAATCTTACCACCGAAGTGAGTGTTTTCCGACATTATTAGTTTTCAACTTAAACTGGACAAGCGAAGTGTTTTCCTGAATGAGGAAGCGACAAAGTGTCGGGCTTGAAAGTGAAATGAAACACTACGGTTGGAAGTGCGAGTAACAACACTGGGTTGATATAGTACAAAAACCCCAGTTATTTATTTATGAATGCTTTTGAAATTTCTCAACGTCTGTTATCGTTCTCCTTGTCACTACTGGATTTATGATTCATAGTTTCTTTCTTTTTTTCTGACCAAAAATTATAAAGTAGTACTTTCATTAACCCAAAAATGCTAGTACGAGTAGCTCTCAATTGAAATTCGTTAATGAAACCAAAACATTATTGATAGAAATTTAAATAATTTAAAATAAATAAATATAAAAAAATAACTTACGATTTTTCATTTAAAAATTCACCCCGCGTAAATTCAGAAAGTCGGCGTGATTTGCCTTTTTTGGCTGTTGTTGTCATATTTGTCGTTGTTGTTGTTATTGTTGGCATCGTTGTTGAGGCGGCAGTTTTAGTATTATTAGTTTGAGACGATGAAAGGTTTGTCGTTGTGGTCATTTTATTTAGTTTAAAATGCTTATTTTCCAAACACCACGAGCAATGACATTCACAGATATTAAAGCTACCGCTGTTAGATGTAGGCGTAGTTCCATTTGTAGTACCCATTAAATTGGAGCACGTATGCGGTTGTTGCTGTTGTTGTTTATTCAACGAGGGTGCGGAGGACGATTCAATGGCAGTAGCATTAGTATGGTCGTTACTATTGGTATTGGATAAAAAGTGTAACGATGTGGTTGTTATATCTAAATTGCAATTGCAAGCAATAGTGGCACTGGTAGGAGAACCATTTGAAGAAATATTAAATTTTGTTGTTAAATTTTCAAATCTATCAATTGCTGCCGCTGAAGTATTGCAATTACATCTGAGTGGCATTTGATGGGACCAACGTCGTACTTGTTGAGATGATTTCTTTTTGGAGGAGCAATGCTGTTGGTGTGATGTACACGGAGTAGGGCCATTAAAATTATCTAGTGAGAACTTTTTCATAAGTGGCTTCTCTTGTTTTTGATGCTGACGTTGTGCAGCAACTGTAGCATCATGTTCATGTTGTAAACATGTATGTTGATAATGATGAAAGTTACGACGTGGCCGTGGTGGCGAAGGCGTTGCTGGTGGTGAAAAAGCTACGGTCATTGATATTCCATCCAAGGAATTAGATTTAACAATAAGCCCCCCAGCTGTTAATGCACTACGATGATTTTCAGCAGTAATGCGTGAATATAACTCTTCGCTATCCAGTGGTATAAGATTGGATGAGGTGATGATACCAGTCCGATGCTTAGCATCAACGCTACACTTTGACTTCGAGGACTCTTCAATTGTAGGCATCATTTCGGAAATAGTATGATGCTCATTGATGGCATCGGTGGCGGTGAGATGAGATTTATCTATTTTTGCTTGAGCTGAAGAGGAAGTTTTATAGGAAAGTATGTTCGACAGTCTTCTCATTTTGGTTGGTTTCGTAGATTTGGAATTTTTATTTGGTTCACTGCATGGAATACCAGCCTCCACGTTGTTACTTTGCCTGTTATTTGTGGCGTTTTGTGTTTCCGTCGGACATATTTGTGTTTCATCAATTTTACTAACAACAAAACGATTCTTAGACTTAAGTGGCTGCTGCTTTCCAGCAGAAGCAGCGTCAGTGGAATCTAATTTCTCTCCTTGTAGAATATCATAAATGGTGCCATATTTGCACAATGCCAAATTTGGAAGAGATGTTGTTGATGCTACATCTACATTTGGCAAGGCATCGATTTGTTGCTGTTGCTGTTGCATTTGCTTCTGTATAATGTCATAAATCATGCCAGACTTTTTAAGATTTTCTTTATCTTTATCTGCTGACGTCGATTCTTTTTTCTCATTAACGGAAGTTGGTAGCCTGTTACTATTACCACCATCTTTTTTCAAAATAGCTGATAGACTTTTACTTTGAAGCGGTGATGATGGTTCACCAGACAATGATGATTGCGACGTCTTGCGATGTAAAATCTCATAAATTGTACCGTATGTCATGTATTTGTCATATTTTTGATATGTTAAATTGTAAATGTCGTTCTTTCGTTGAATTATGTCGTAAATTGTACCATATACAAGCTTATCGTAAATTTTGAAATTGCGCCTATAGTTCGAAGACTTTGATGTTACTCCAGCGGCTGGTAGCGAAGCGGATGATTGTAATTGCATTTCAGTTGAACATTGTTCATCGTTGACAGCAGTAGCTGTAGCACCGACACTGCCACGTTCGTTATCTTTTGCCGAATTGCGACGCATGAGCAGGAAAGATGCATAACTTTTGCGATGACGTGAATTCTGACGTTTAAATGGCGTGGCAAGAGGAACGGCATTGGCATTTTCCAATTGTTTATCTAAAATAACACCAACACCATGCCCACTACCGCCGGCATTATTGCCAGTGCTCTCATATTCACGTACCAAACGCTTGAATTCCTCGTATGATTTACGGCGTATGTGGTCCTTTTCTTTCTCTTTATCCCTTTGCTTCTGGTCGAGTATTTGCGATAGAAAATCTGAATTCTTACGCAGTATTTCTGTGGTTGTGTTTTTACCACATGCTGCTGATGCCGATGCGTCAGAAATATCCATTTCAGTTGTTGCAGCCGCCGCAAACTTGTTTGTACAATCCGGTTTCGTTGTATTGTTGCTGTTGTTCGCGGCGATAGCGATGTCGTTACCATCGATGCTGTTGCTGCTGCTTATGTCTACAAGTGTTTGCTCAATTTCTGTTGTGGTTACTTGTTCTGATATTGATTCTAGAGCATTTACCATTGTAGCAGTTGTATTTGCTGTTGGTTGCTCATTTGTTGAACTTTCTTGTCTTCCACCGCCGATCATACACTGATTGACAGCACCGTACCCATTATGCGTCGCTACCGCTGACGGTGTAAATGTAGCTTTAAATTCCTCATATGATTTACGTCGATTTCTCGACTGGGCCAGGCATTCTCTATAATTGAGACGTGCAATTTTCTCACCACCACTATTATCTGGAAAATTGGGCAAAGCACGCGTTGTATTGCTGGGAAGTACGTTATCAAAAATACTCGCTAACGGAGCGCGTGCTGCACTATTTCCAGCTAGTATTAGCTCACCGGCGGCACTTTGTAATGAGTTCTCTAATTTATTTTGCATTTCCATAAAACCTGAATCCATCGAGCTGATTGTGCATGTGGAATCGAAACTAGTTTTGCGACTGGAGTTGTTGCTTTGTGGTGATGCTCCGGTGGAAGCACCGATTGGCACAGCAATATTAGAAATTGTTTCATTGTCAGCGGAAGCGGCAGCAACAACTTCGGCGTTAGTAAATTCTTCATTAGGTTCAGATAACAAATCTATAGTTTTGCTATAATTACAGCAGCTAATTACTTCTGTTGTTTTGTCGCTGGCGTTATGTACTACATTATCATCATCGAAACTAATTAAATCCTTAACAACTGGGAACATATTTTCCATTACTGTATCACAGTCTGTTTGTTGTTTGCGCGACCATTCACTATTTACACTATCTTGTAAGCCACCTACAACAGAACCTAATTTACGTTGCCTACTGCCTGCTGGGGCACAGCCACTACCCGTCTCTCTATTATCTGAATTACATTGGCACTTTTTTGCTGCTGCCTGTTCCATTAATAACACGTGTTGTTGCCGTTGACTTTTACTCTCTTCAACGTCTAAGTCGCTGATCAAGTTTATTTGCTGTTGCTCCGCTTCATCAACGATCTCATCAGTTTTCAGTACACTATTTAACTTTATTGTCATGTTAGCACATTGAAGCTTTTTATTCACTGTTGCATACAGTGGCGGTATATTGATATGTACTCTCATTGTTTCAGCTTTGATAGTTGACAACGTCGACAAAGACGACGACGATGAATTCGGTTTTGTCGTTTTACTATTACTTAAACTACTTGAAGTGCTGCTAGCGCTAATATTTATCATGCCCCCACCTCCAACGCTGCCGTTTGTAGTGCGATTATGAAATATTTTAACGCTATGCATTGGTAATTTGAGACGATTTAGCCGATTACGTGCAATTACCGCTGATATATTGCAATGTTTGCGGTGATAGCGGCGCGTGTATTTATTGGCAATATTATACACAGGATCGTCCAGTTGTAGTTCATTGACTTTGGTGGTAGAGTAACGTTCCCACTCACGCATAATTTTACCAGATGTCTTCAAATAACGTTGCAATATCACCGACTGCGCTTTTTGAGAGTTACCAGCAGATGCCGAATTGCTGGCTATGGAACAATTACCGCTAGCGTTCCAGCGGCCCTGGCAAGTAATATAACGTGAACGATTAGGATTGCTGGAAGTGGCTGAGGAGCTTGTTGACATGCATTTCGATGCATAAATATCATTCATACATTTGGCACAGCATAAAAATTCATAGAGTATTTCTCCTTCGGTGCTCGATGGAGGTGGTGTAAATGTCGAATATTTTGGTTCCAGCAAGAATTGCGGTTCTTCTTTTTCGCCTTCTTCATTCAGGAAATTGTTATTTGGCAAGTTAGATAAGGAATTTTTCTGTGCTGTTGTTGTAACAGGCATGAGTATGTAAGTATTCTTTAAATTCTTTTTAGAGTTTAAACTTGTTGGCTGTTCCGCTATTGCTGCTACTGCTACACCTGCTGCTGTGTTCTGCGATGTATTCTCTTTATTTCTAGCAGGATCGTCGTCTTTACTACTTTTCATAATGGAACTTTCAATGCTTATGCCACTATCGAGTAACACAAATGTTCCATCTGATGGTAATATAAGGCGACCTTCTGCCGCTGCATTAACTAATTCGCGCAGCGCCAGTACTTGTTTCTCGGTGACATTGCCTTTCAATTGAATGCCATGTAGTGCGAATGCAGTTGGTTTATTGTTGACCGAGTTAGGGTCGGTACACCAGACTACAGGCATGGTCGCCATATTGTGCTACTTCTTGAGTGCTTTCAGTGTTTTTGAACATACGAAGTATTAATGGAGTATTAATAACGACTAATTAAAGTTTAAAATTTAGTATTTAATTTTTTGGCAAGTTTTTCAAACAGTCTATTGTTTTTTGGGATTAGTTTTGTTTTTATTATTTTCGTACTTATTTTTCTTAAATAATTATCACTGCTGAATGTGTCATTTTAATGTCACTAACTGAAAATTTAAAATTAAAAATGCATTAATATATTATGAATTGGTGAAATTGAGTTACATGAACTTTCTGTTTTCTTTGCTGTTTACATTTGGCGAGCTTGTTGATTTACATTGCTTTCAAGATTGCACCATCAGAGGTGTTAGGCAATTAAAAACGTTAGAGTTGCGAAATTGAGACGAAAAACTCTCTCAATTCTTGTTATCACTGGAGAAATAAGTATAATTGCATCAGAAATTTGTAGAAGTGATATTGAGATTGAACTAATTTGGAAGATAACCTATTCGTTTCAATGGTCTGCCACCCGAATTTATTCCATTTCTCGTTATTTTGAAAAAAAAAAGAGACAACAAATTTTGTCACACATAGTGCTACCATGTTTACGAAGTTTTCAATGCATTTTCTTGAACCCGGAGGTAAATGACTTTATTCAATGCGTATGCAAAAAGTAAGTTGCAATTATCAGAAAAAATTTCTTGATATTATGACCGGAACGAAACACAGTTGCAGAGTGCAAGGCACGCGCATGTGCGTTTATTTTTTTCTTTCATGTACATTCAATCAACACACGCTTGTGTCATGTCCGTTCATATCTTTTGTTTCCCCCACTGCAGGAAAGAAAAAGCGTGCAAACAAAATTGTGAATGGTGGGTAAAAAGTTATTACAAAAAATTTCAAGAAAATTATAGAGACTTAAAAGAAGTTTCATACATTACAGAATCCTTTGTTGGCATTACCGTCGTGTACTGCCATCTGTCACACGACACCACACTAAATTTCAAACTGATTCATAGGTTAGTTTTTATTTGGCAGCGATTAGTATCACACGTGTTTGGTGTTTCGCGATAAAATGGAAAAAGAACAATATCGATCCGTAATGCGCTTTTTATTTTTGGATGGAAAAACATGCGAAGAAATAAAAGCGAAGTTGGATGCTGTCTATTGGGACCCTTCACCATCTATGACAACCGTAAGATATTGGTTCAACGAATTTAAACGTGGTCGTACATCTGTTTTTGATGAGGAGCGCCCAGGCCGCCCGGCAGCCGTGGTTACCGAGGAAATCGTTGAAAAGGTCCGCGACATGATTCTCGCTGATCGCCGAACGAAAGTGCGCGAAGTAGCAGAGGCCGTAGGAGTGTCATACGGAACAGTAATTACTATTTTACATGATAAGTTAAACATGAGAAAGGTGTCGGCCTGATGGGTGCCGCGATTGCTTACGGTGGACAACAAACGGATACGGAATTTTCGCGGCCAAATTGCATGAATTGAACTACGAATTGCCGCCGCACCCACAGTACTCGCCCGACTTGGCTCCCAACGACTTCTTTCTGTTCCCCAACATAAAAACGTGGTTCGGGTGAAAAAAATTCAGCTCAAACGAGGAGGTTATCGTCGGGACAGAAGCGTATTTTGAAGAGTTTGACAAATCATATTTTTTGGAGGTGTTAAAGAAATGGCAGAAACGTTTGGAAAAGTGTACTAGGCTAGATCAGTAAGTACCCGTTACCCGTGTTAGGAATGAAGAGGCAAGTTTTTGAGAAATTTTTTTTCTATTGTTCAACGTAATCTCCTTTTAGTACAAAACATCTAACACGGGTACTTATTGATCTACCCACGTAGAACAGTTTGATCAGACGATCGTTTCGGAAACAGTCACCATGGCCATCAGTAATCTTAGTGGTAAATCTTTATTTGTCTGAACATCATATTAGGGATTTCTATAATCATCCTTCTTTTCAAAACCAGAAAAGTTCCTTTACAATTCTATGCAGAGGAAGGTCCTCCTTACGTGATTCTCAAAACTTGTATTTAGTTTAAATAATTTTTATTTCCGCTTGAATGAAAAAATGTTAATTGCGTTTAACGAAGAGCGTAAATGCGAAACTTGCTACATAAAATTCTGCTATGCATCTCGTTTTATTAATTTGATCCAAATTTGAATTTTACAATTACCAGTCTAATTACAATTATCAGTCTAATGAACTTACTAACCATTGACCTGGTAAGACTTGAAAATCACTAAGGCCACTGAGAGAAAAAATAACTTTAAAACATGATTTTTTTCAAGATGATATAATTATTCGTAAAGAAATACACACTAAGTTCAACGGCATCAAAAGTTACTTTTGTTGTATTTCTATATATTTAAATATTATGTACTAAATGTAAATAGCATTTTTATATACTCTCGCCAGATAAAGAAACTTGAAATTATATAGGTACAAATGTAAATTATTTAATTTTGCTGTATGAATTTTTTCTTTACTATTTCATTCATTAGTTTTTTACACCTACGGTGTAAGATATTGTAGTACATTGTGCTTCGGAACGAGTTTTGTTATAAAATACACAGGTATGTATGTATGTACATAAATATACGATGTTCGCAAATCATAATGATGCAAATTAATTTTTCCTTCTGTGGGATTGTGGGTGTGTCTCGTATCTTATGTATTGGTGGATGTGCTGAGATCAGTAGAGAAATTATACGACAAATTAATTATTTTAATAAATTATTCTGTATTATGTCATAATAAAAACGCAGATGAATATAAGAAACAATACGATAGTTATGTCGTTTATGTAGTTCAAGATTTAAAAAGTTCTTCAAAAAGTTCTAAGTCACTGCTGAAGTGTCTGGGGTTTAGTACATAGTGGTCGCTGTGGGTGGCGTAACTGAACTGGTATGTATAGTGCCCGGGTTAAAATCTCGGCAAACAATGTCAAACAATTTTCTGCACGTCACTACCTTTTGGCAAGCAATGGCAATCCTCCAAGAGTAAAAATTGCCTAAGAGAAGCTTTGAAAAGCTCGGCCTAGACCCACAAGAGTTGTTATGCCATTAGAGAGAAAGAAGTTAAGTAAAATGACAACCAAAATATCAATTTACAATACACGTCAATTATTTTTTCTTTGTTTTAAGTTTAGTTTTAAATATCATAAGGTATATCGTCAAAATGCAAATAACGTTAATTTGAAGAAGTAAAAGTCAAAAGTAATACATTTTCGTGTGTTTTCATTTGACATCTAAGGAGCATATCTCGTCATAAGCGAATAATATTTACATATTTCATTCACTCATTCAATTTACAATGTTTACCAAAAATAAAAATATTACAAGACCATACTATTACTTGATATGAATTTATTTAAAAAAAATTTACCTAACACGGAAGTTATGAGCACAAGATAAAAGGTGGCTCAACCATGACGACATTCCCCTATGTAATACATTTTGACGCATTCTCAGGTACTTTGAATGTTATATGTACATACATATATTTGAAATTTAAATAAGGATCAGCACTTGAGACGCTCACCGGCAAAACAGTTTACAGCTAGAAAATCTTTCCAACCACAACAAGAGCTAGAACTGCCGCAACAGAAACAGATATACTTAAAACAAGACACAAATGCAACATTTACTCAGTAACGACACAGAAAAAAGCAGGTTAAGTATTAACATCCTTTTTTCAATGAATTCATAACTAACCATCATGACAGTGTCATCGTTGTCATTATCAATGACGGACGACGATGACTTTGGGTAAATAGCAGATATTTCAACAAACAAAATATTGTCGTACTTAGTTGCTGTTGTTATTATGGTTAATGTTTACAAACTATGTATTTGCGCATTTATTGCAGCAACTAACTGAAAAAATACATAAAGACAAAATATGAAAAAAGAAGCAAAAATAAAAAGCTGTCAGCGCAAATGTCAATGTCAAGCCATACCTAAATATTTGCAAAGTGCAAATAAAAAGATTGTTTATCTTTTTCGTACTTTAAGAAATTATTGGCAACATAGTAATATGTTGAAGTGGCTCTGAGGTACATAATAATACCTGTACTTGTATTCTTGCATGTTGTTGAAGTATTTAGAGAAGAAGAATTGAAGAGCACTGTACAAATAGATATTAAATACATAATATGCGAGATGGCCATGCTTACTTACATATGGACTTACAGATTATGCAGCGTCTTCACAAAAGTACATTCGTTAGTGCCAGAGCTGGTCAGAAAATCGTTAATCCGTAAATCGTCAATTAACGGTGTTAAATTTTTGGTTAACGATTAACTTTTACGTTAATTTCGACAAACCATTAACGTTGTGATTAACTTTCGTTAAATTTCTTCCGTAAACTCTAGTCCGTTAACTATAACAGACTTAACATTTTAAGTCTCGGCTCATGTGGTTAGATAAGTAGTTACAATATTGTCAAGGTCGGTAAGGTAAAGAAATATATGGTGCGTACGATAAAGGAAGCCATGATGTCGATGAGGAACGAGGCCGATATTTCATGCAGCAATAACGACGATGCTGATAATTTTCTCAGTTCTCTTTTATCAAATATAACACAGCCATCCCATACAAATACTGCAGTTGAACGTCTGTTCTTTTAACATTAACGATTAACATAAACCTCCGTACATTTTTTCGGGAATTAACGAATTTACGTTTATCTTTTGGTTAACAACGTTAATTTTTTGATTAACGATGCCCAGCTCCGGTTAGCCTGGTTAGCGCAGTTACATATTGATTGCGCTCAGAAGAAAATATTAAAGTAAATATCACTTTTCACAATATGGAACCGTAAATATAATATTTTTCAGTATTAGCATTAACTGCGAATTACCGCTAAGACAACACACCAAGGCCGGAAAGTCCCATTGCGATGCCACATACATAGTTGGACCTACAGTTTACCGGCGTTAAACTGTTTAATATGTACATAGTTTTTATTTTCATGGAAATGGAATGTTTTTTAGAAAATTAGGTGTAAGTAAAATGGGCCGTTATGTATTGGCGAAAAAAGTTAATGTTTTTGCCCCCCAGCGATTGATACATTGGATCATTACAGTCTAGCGCCACAAACCTTTGTTCGTGATCGAAAAAAAGTTTATGGCGCTAGACTCCTAATAATCTTAATGTATTAATCGTGGGAAAATAAGCAATACTTTTACACTCTACACAATACTTCTCACTCGGGGTGAGAATGCTTGCTGTCTTGCAGATCAGCTAAACACTGTAAACGAAATTACTCTTCTGCGCCGAGAGAGTGTGATCGCACGTGCCCTCTCCGTTGTTATTGGCTGTACTTCGTTACCATTTCTATGAAACCATTAATATTTTTCGTAAGTATGTATATAAAATAAGCCCTATTAATCGCCCGCTCAGAATTTCGGACTTGAAATTGAACATATAGATTTGCCAAATCGTGCGCAACGCGTCCATAGTAGGCAGTATTGGTCTAACTGTGCCCTCTGGATTGCCTTCTCCGTTACTTTAAAATGACCATTATGAAAATTTTTTTTGTGCTGCGTAAAGGAGAAAACCTCAATAGCCCTTAAATTGAACTTATCATTATAATTCACCCAAAATTTACACACAAAACAAATTTTCACGATAGTCTTAAGGTCAAAGCATTTATATATTGACGTATAACACGATATTTTTTTACGACGGAAAAAATTCAATGAGTCATCAGCAACAACAACTACAATTATAAGTCTAGGAATATTTATATTTTCTTTATTGAAATGCATTGTTTTTAGCAAATAAAGAATATACATAAGTATGTATAATAATTGGATGTAAGGTTTTTAATTGCAATTAATAATATAAGTAAAACAAAAACAAGATATCAACAACAGAAAATAAAGATTATTTTTATGTTTAAGAAACAATAAAGCGATGCAAATAGTGTCAGATGTTGAAAAAAATATATAATAAAAAAGAAAAACAGCTGCTTGTTGGACCAGTTCAACCAGTGTGATGTTGGCTATTTTTATATAAGAAATAAACAAATGTACAAACAAATTCGTTATTCTTATGAATACAGTTAATGGTCTAGGTCGACCAACTCACTAAAAAAAATAATTCAACAGTAAAAAATTTCTCGATAAAGTTATTTTATTCATAATAATGTCATATTGGGTTCACAACTACAGTGCAGAGCAAACATGCTGCCCGCAAGAAGAGAAAATTTTTAAGGAATCTCTCAGTCCAATTTTGCGCAATGTATACACAAGACCAAATTAACGCAAGAAGTGAACCCTCATGATCATTTGAAGTGCAGAATCTTTGCCGAAGTAAAAAGTAAATTTCTAGACAATAAAAAAAAATCGTAGTTAGAAGGTTGCATAAATTTACAACCGATAGATAAATGCTTGAATAAATGGTAAGAGAGTAAACTCTTGAAGAGACGACCTCGATAATTTAGTGAGTAGAGCACTAAACTTTCACTCAGGAGAATGGGGGTGGTGATAAATTCCCATAAAAACTTCTTATATTTCTACCGTTATGAAAAGAACTAGAATTAAAAGAAATGGTACAAGTACACAACTTAGCAGGCAATGGCAAAACCACCAAGTGATAATAAATTGCCTCCCAGCAGTTTGAAAGCGGCGTTTAATCTAACCATATGGTATCACACTGGGCCGTTCTAAACTAAGTGTCACCTCTGGACAGGCACCCATCCAACCAAACCTAGAGAAGAAACTATACATCCCTTCATACATACATACTTATGCATATAAATCGAACACTAACTATAAGTAAGAAGTGTAGAAATAAAGTAGCTACAAGTGAATCAAATAGCAAAAAATATTACTATTTGAATACTCATACACGCGTATAGAAGCTCATACAAGCTTTTATACGAAAGCAATATATACGGTATATTAACCAAATATAATATATAAGTACACATATTTTAGCATAGCGTCTAGCAAACGCAGTTTCAATGTTTCGAAAACTATAAGTATGGAGTACTTGGTTTTTTAAAGATGGAATTTTGATGGAGGGCAAATAGGTGCAAATCAATGTGTTAAAGCTGAACAAGAACAATTTAAGCAATCTGTAGGAAAAAATAAATACAAACTACACAGCGAACAGAGGCACCCTATTATTATACTCAAAAGTACTACGACCCAATTTGAACCGGTTTCTTTTCTGCTGCTTTGTGATTTTCTTCTTATGTCGTGGTTTCTGCAGAGTTAACACGATCATGCGAAGCTTTGTGGTATGTTTGCTGTATTTATTGTATGTTTTTATGATGACGATAATTTGAACTCGAACCTTAAGCACAAAAGCGCAAACGAAGCTACGTGGTGGAATCGAATCGTGGAATAAGCAGAAGTTATTCGAATGTGTGATTTTAAGCAAGCAAAAAAAAGAGTGTTTACCGCATTTGAAGGTATGAATTTTTTATATGTACTAACAAGTAGTTAAATGCATTCTTGTACAGATGGGGAAGAGACACAAGTACAAAACATAAAATTAAAAATAAAATAAAAAGAAATAAAAATCCCGAACCTTATATACCCCACATACCCCCTGAAATAAAACACCTTTTTGCATTCAACGGTGGGTTGAATTTGTATTTTGTGTTTGCGACAAATAGTTGTTAACAAATCTTGCATTGGGAAGTAGGCGTGGCTATTGCCAAATTATCCACTCCGTTATGCCCGCTGATCATTTACATATCTACATTATGTTGCTTACTCGACCAAAACCGAGGGTATCTACACACAGACTGTGTAGGGTATAAAAAGACACAAAACATGTTCGTGAGTTAGTGATAAAATATTTTTAAAAGAAACAAAAAAAAGAATAAAATAAAACGTGTTATGCTGAAGTTATACGCGAACAAAAATTAACATCAATGATAAATAGTTGCTTAGTTAAAATTTTGTAGGGATACGTTTTTTTCATTCTATTATTCCGATGATAGACTAATAAAGGAGGGAGAGATCAACACTCTCCTTTTAATATGTATTTTAATAAATTATGTATTGCATTTTTACCATGATTACATATAAAACTCGCTTATTT
The DNA here is from genome assembly GCA_958295655.1 of Palloptera scutellata. Lineage (NCBI taxonomy): Eukaryota > Metazoa > Arthropoda > Insecta > Diptera > Pallopteridae > Palloptera > Palloptera scutellata. Next base: position 47,836,364 of record OY282451.1, read on the forward strand.
AAAACACAATATACAAAAATATTAATACATATTCGAAATTACATTTTCTTTATCAAAACAAAAGAAAATCCCCATAACCAATCTAGTGTGTGTAAACAGTGGGCCAAAGTGGTACACAAACACTTCAAAAATAAAAGCACCAGTCCATTAATGTGCAAATTTAAAATACACTTGACCAAAAATCGTAGATAAATTGATACAACGCTGCGGTACAAACTCAAAACCCGAAATAAAAATAAATACCCCAACCAAAAAAAAAAAAGCAGCAGCAGCAAAAAAAAGAAACCAATTTGGCTTTGATTTTGCTCCGATTTAGGTCATTGCACAATGGCAACAAGACCAGACTAAATTTACTAAGCATTTGGTTGTAGTATGTAGTTAAAATATTTTTACGACATACGCGTCGTAATTTGTTGTTGTTTTTTTTATGAAATATTGATAACGTTGTAATTTTGGAAGAAACTAAATTGGCAAATTAGCTAAGTGAATATATATGCACATGCAAGTATTGTGCTTATGATAAAGGCAGAATAGAGTCGAGGTTAGAGTGGGTGAATCAGCAGGCTCAATCAAATTGAAATGAAAATTGGAATTTAATTTTTCTCATTTAAAAAATATTCTAAAAATAACTAGTTAATCAAACTAAATGTGTTCGGAACAGAAAATCGCAATAGCGGGATTCTCTAAGATTACATACCCGTGAAAGAATAGCAACATATTTTTTAGTTTCTTCGTTGTAGGGATGCCAATTTTTCACAATTCTGCTACTCATGCACCAGGCAAGGGCATATGCTAGACTTTAGAGAATACCTCTAATATTCTGATGTGAAATAGATTGCAATTGTAAAAAACCAATCTCTATCATGAAGAGTAGGCTTTAGTTATAAAATCACAATGATGATCTATAGCAATTGAAAACTGCAAATCACAACGATTGGGCATTGGAAACAAACAAATCGCTTATATATCGTTTATATGAAAAGAAGTGCAGCAATCTTTCATCGGCATTACTAAGTAGGTGATTAAACTGATTGCAATGATGATGAACATATCATATCTCTAAACAAGAAAAAAGTTTTTTGTCGTAAAAAACACACCGCACACAATTAACTCTACATATGGTATTAACTGAAACCATTTTAGAGCAACGATTTAGCGTATGCGCTACACTCAAGAAGAAAACGAATTTAAAAACAGGTGTGTTTACACTACAAAAGAACTTTGCAACAATGGCATACAATTTATAGGTAATATTAAAAATATAAATACATGATAAATAAAAGTTTTGTTTTGTTCTTTCTCTCTCTCATAAGTAGAATGAATCATGCACACAGGAAATTTATTCAGCACAAAGAGAAAAGAAAAATTACATATTCTGTTGAATGAAAATTGTTACTGGAGTTACATATGTACATATGTATTACTACAGCAGAAAAATAAAAAAGAAGACAACAAGAACTTGGACGCCAAGAAATTCCTACACTAATTTTTTGTCTTCTTGCTACAAATTTGTAATAATAAAATATATATCGTATGTATGTATAATTAATAATAAAAGCTACTTGCCAAAGCTGTGAAAACAATTGCTACGAGTCACGTAAATAGCCATATCGAATAAATATTTAGATGGAGGAACAAAAGCAATATCAAACATTTTGAAAAATATTTTTTAAAAAAATGTCTATATTTATAACAACTAATAATTACCAAAAAATTTGTTTTCTTTTTTTTATTTATTGATTCTGATTCATTTTGATGGGATTTGACTTTCGTAATTCAAAAATTAATCAATATTAAAAAAAGAAAAAAAATATTTAAATGGCTTCAGTGTACCAAAATAATATTTCAAGATTTGTATTTAGTTAAAGTCTAAGGGCACATTTAAGTGGATCACAAAGAATGAACAACAGCAAAATGAAATGCTTGAAAATATCTAGACTAATGCTTGCAATAGTTATTTTTACTACTAATATTTTCTACTAATATATAACATATTTATTTTGTTTACTAAAAAAAATTCACATACCTACAGTGTACCCACATATATACCATACATACCATATGTACTAATTTTTGTAGGGTGGTATAAAGTTTCTTTCTACTACTTTGACGATACACTAAATTTCCTTGAAGTCAATAAAAGTTGGCAGTTGAAAATATTCAATAGAAATATTTCGATACATATATCTGATACTAAGCCGTTATTATATCTTTACAGGTATTTTTTCTACTATTTCTTCTTATTTAGATATAACTAATAAAGTTTGTTTATATATGTATAGGCAAAACAGCTGTTGGAATCGTTTTCTGTTACATAGGTACTTCAACATGGGCATGACTCACAATTACATAGAACCGAAACGTATAGACTGTAGTGTAAATATGTGTATTGTAAAATAATATCAACAGATGAAGAATATCGTTTGATTAGCACAAAACTCTCAACAAATACCCGTATGTATATAGTAAATTTTAACTTATAAATTTATGGCTGTTTTGTAGCAGTTATTTTTCGGTATTGTTCTTAATGTGGTCGCTGTGGCGTAGTGGTAGTGCGTTGGACTGCTACGCAGAGTGTCCGGAGTTGAATCTCGGCACATGCAAACTAAAAAAAAAAATAGTATAAAAAATAATTTTTCTACACGGCACCACCTCTTGGCAGGCAATGGCAAACCTACAAGAGTAAAAATTGCTATAAAAAGCTTTTCTTTTCGTCGTTCGGATTCGGCATTAAACTGTAGGTCCCTTCCATTCATGTACACGCACAACATGAGTGGATGCGAAAAAGCTCGGCCTAGGCCCTCCATGGGCTGTTGTGCCATTAAAAGTAAAGTAATAAAATTAATATGAAACCCTCAAGAAAATAGAAGGCAGTTCAAAGCAGTTCAATAAGCCTTCCAAAGCTGCATGGAAGCATTACCGTACCCACTTTTTACTTTACTTACTTTTAATGGCACAACAGCCCATGGAGGGCCTAGGCCGAGCTTTTCGCATCCACTCATGTTGTGGGATAGTTAGCCTTCCGTATACCTTCCATTGGAAGACTTCCCTCTCCCTCCTCTTTTTCTTGAGGAAAATAATGGTTGTATTGTATGGTTGGCACGAGTATGTAATTATTAATAATTCAAAATTATAAATATACGATTTTTGAAATCTTAACTTTAAACTTTAGCTTGAAATACCTAGGTGGCTGAACTACGAGTTAAATAAACTCATTGCGTTAGAAATTATGGGATGTGGCAGAATACTTTCCCTGGAAATCTCTTGTAAATGTTAGAAGAGAATCTTTTTGTGATAGGCTCTTGAGTACAGAGGAACAAAAGACTGAAATCAGTAGGTGATTATAGAAATATGTACTTATAATAAAAATATTAATGTTTTCACTGCACATAAAGTGAAATTATTACCGAACTACCGAATTCAAAGGAGAAAAGTACAAAGAGAAATAGAAAGAATTCTACAACATGTTACGATAAACCTCAAACTGAAATATTACGGCATTTATTCTTATGTGGTAAGAATAAACGGGGGCGGTCAGTGTGAGAAAATAAATGTATGCTATTCGCTTGGTGAATCAGTGACGAGTCTTTAATGTATCATGCATACAAATGTAGCAGATAAAATGTGATCAAAATGCTTGAGACCGAATGTTTGACAAAAGAAAGGGAAGAAAAAGAAAATACTTCATATGCACGAGTATGTATAAAAAAAATTTAAATTCTAACGGTAAAACAATACAAATAATACATAAAATAAATATATACAAAATTTATAATAAATCATCAAATACACGACACACTTCAAACAGCAGCAACATCAAAGAAAATAGAAAGTTCTGTTGACAACATTTTTAATAGCACCATTTGCCATAAAAAAAACCATAACAATCGTTTTCTGGCAAGAAAATTTGTATTATGTTTTACTAAATAAAACTAGTAAAAATGTCATTTTATTTTCAGCTCGACTAAGGCTCATAGTTACCTTTTCTTTTTGCTCTAGTTTTCGATAAATATTAAAAAGCTGCACGCCAACGTGAATCCACAACAAAAGCAGAACGGAGTAAATGCAGGCTCTTTAATGTTAATAATATTTACAGTAGAATATTATAACACTCTTTGTTGTTAAATATTAATGTAAAATTTATATTAATTCTGTATACATATTAGATTAATTAAATCTTTTAAACACTCTTGTTCAGAATCATTTGTACAGTGCCTTACAAATATTTGCTTATGTAAATTTTTATTCAATCATTTCAATTTATCACATTAGCTGTTTTTGCTAAAAAAAAAAAAAAAAAAAAAAAAAAAAAAAAAAAAAAACACTTAATTTATTTTCTTTGTCAGACTGGAGGAAACTGCCTGGGTGAACATGCATTATTTACACTGTAAAAGGCAAAGTTGCATGCTGCAATTCTTAAGCTTGGCAATAGTAGTCAAACAAAAAGATCTTTGGTCTGTTCGTTGTGCTGTTTTCAACTATATCCATTCACTGTTACGCGACGAAACAATTTCTTAAGCCCTTGTTGTTAAACACACACACGATCAGACAGTGACTTACATAGACACATGCCACATACTACAGCCATCGTTAATTTGCTTGTAAAATGAAATACAGAAGAAAAACGTTAAACTTTTAGTCTTAACAACAATAGGCAAGCGCAAAAGTTGAAAGAGAAAAAAGATTGGAAACAAAAAAAACAGGGTATATAAAAATCGCAAAACTTGTTCATTACGTTCGATATTCGTACGACAAAGAGGAAAACAAAAATATAAAAAAAAACACTTCATAATGGAGCGCGATCGTGGTTCGTGTACTTCATGATCGCGTCAAGAAATGCCAACAGAAATGCCAATAATACAAAAATCTAAACAAAATTTTCAAATTAGCCAGTGCCAGCAAATAGAAAATTAGTTAATCCAATTCCAAAGAGTTAGCGCGCGCCGCCATCGGAAATGTTTCTTTTTTGTAAAACACGTACAGCAGCGAGAGTTACAGTAACGCACATGTATGTAGTATGAGAAAAGGCGTTTTTAAATCACTAACATGTTTTTATATATTTTCGCGTGCAATTCCGATTCCGATTCCGAATCACTTGTGTTGAATTTTGTTAACTTTTTATTCTTTCAATTGTTAATTATTTTTTACTATTTACTCGTATTCTTCTATTATTTTAATTTTGCTAAACAAATATTATTACTCATTATTTTGCTGTGTTTTACCATAATTGTGTGTTGTATATAAAGAGTGACGACGTTTTATATATTTTCCGTATGCTCGACCGTTTACCTCACCGTTTCGGAGACAACTGATGCGGTTATGAAATGTTATAGAAAGGTTTTAACCGTTTTCTCTGTTCACACACACTCGCATAGCGCTTTTGGCTCTTAACAAAGCTTGTGTGTGTATTAGTTTAGTTTCAGCCGGGTTTACAATAGTGTGTATCTCTTTTGCTCTCCGTTGTTAGTTTCAAATATCATTTATACAGATATATGTACCATAAATACATATTACTTTGAGTTAGTATTCAGAAGATAAATCATCGAACGCATTTAAAAACTTGCAAGTATGTATGTAAAATAGATGGATATTAAAAATTTCTACATACAAAATTCTTGATATCTTGTATGTATTTCTAGCAGTTAAACACTGCAGTACACTGTAAATTTTTAAATGAAAACATAGATTGGAACAATTATTGTCAAATGTTTAAAGAATACTCGATGCTGTGATAGAATAGATGGTAGTAGGCGGAAAGAAAAAACGCCCATGTATAGAAGCGGATATCTTTAAATTGAAATATAACATAGAAAAATGTTTTTAATATCCATGAAATTGGCTTTATTTTTGACATTAATGTTTGAATATAATTTCGGGCCGCCGCGCCGCGTCCTTCACACAAGTTAAATCTTGTAAGAACGTAAAACAAGATCTTTATGCAAAATTTTCCGTAAAGTAGATGGACAAAAGCTTAATTTTCCGAAAAGTACATGGACAAAAGCTTAATTGTTGAGCCCGATGATAATCCACAAGCCATTCTCGAAACACTATTACATCCAGAAAAAATAATCGTTCGGTGCGCTCTATGGAAGGCATTAATGTTGCAGACATGTGGTTTCAGCAGGACAGCGCCACATGCCATACAACGCGCGATACAATTAATTTACTGAAAGAAACATTTAACGACCGTTTAATTGCACGAAATGGACTTGTTAACTGGCCACTTTGTTTGTGCGATTTGACGACATTAGATCATTTTCTTTGGGCATGTAAAGTCTCATGTCGACGCCGATAAACCAGAAACAATTGAGCTCTTGGAAGCCAACATTCGACACGTTGTTGCTGAAATACAGCCTGATTTACTGCCAAGAGTAAGAGTTGGATCTCCAACTTCAAGCCAACTTTCTGTGTTTTTTTTTTCAATTTAAAGTTATACGCCTCTAAAAAACACCCGATACAATTTTATCTATCTAGATTGTTTCCTGACCAATAAAGTCTTAATAACCTTCTTGGCCAGTCGAAAATTTGAGTAAGCTTTGCTCCGGTTACAAATAAAAACTTTAGTATTTGCAAAATTCATTCCAAAAAAAAAAATTACTGGACTAATTCTCTTAAAATCTAGCCTAAAACATTTATTTAGTCCTATCAAAAAGTTTCCAAGATGCAAGATGGTCCCATATTAAATGAAATATTGTGCCAACTCAACACCAACATAAATATATTTAGTATGTATCTTTATCTAAGAAAAACACAGGTTTTACTTAAGTGTAACCATTTTAGAGAATCAAGCGGAAATAGAGAGCGAATTCGTAGAAATATTAGACAATTTTGCAATAATAAATGAGTGTGTGTGTTTTTCTGTGAAATAACACACATACCAATGCAAGATAAAATATTTATTAACCTGATATGATTACAATGGCTCTTTGCATAAGCCTCTCAACCACCATTGGCTTGAGTACTCAAAAATACAAGAGCGGTCATACAACACTACAACAGCTATGCATTTTTAGCCGACGATATTCAGCTAAAAGTCGCATGTTCGGTTCGATTAAGCAGCTGATTCAAACCGAATTTGGTATGGAACAAACAGCTGAGCAGTGCAATAAACTCTCTCTTAAAATAAAATATATATGTACCTACTAAAAGTGTATCTATGATAAAGAGCGAGAAACAGTCAGTGCTCCTGTTATAGTGTGTGTGAATTTATGTTTTTTATTATCAACAGTGCATTTTCTTTTGCCACTCGCCGTAGTGCGTACTCGATGATATTCAAACGATAAATTACTGCAAATATTAGTAATAATAACATTTATTAGTCATAATGATAAAAAGCTAGAAAATTACTTGCTGAATTGCGTTCCTGTTGTGATAAATTTGATAAATCAAAATGTTAACTAAAATGTCAACTACAACGCAAAGATCTAATTAATTTTTTTATATGTGCGTCTCGTGAGAGATTCTATTATATTATAGCTAATAACAAGTAGTTAATTAACGCTACATCTGACATCTGATAATAAACGACAAATGCCACACAAATACGTTTCCATGAATACAATTTGATTCAAATGTGAACAGAAATGAACTTTGCGTTTGATTAAATAATAGCTATGTTTAAATAGAATTTAAAATTTACCTATTTCACTTACTTTTGTACAGTAAATAAAATGAAACGTCATTTATGTATGTATACATATATATATGTATATGTGTATAGTATATGTATATATCTTCCCATAGTTCCTTGGTGGAGCATAGGGCATCAATAGAATTATCCAAAGAGTTCACGTATTTCCTGTGCTATCCTTTAATTATGGCTCAACATTTTCAGTAGTTTTTCTTCAAGGCCTAAACAGTCGTAGTGGCAAACATTTTCAAATCCTTATAATTTCCAATGTATCTTATATGTAATTCTTTTAAAAATTTCCCTTAACGTACCCAATGTAATTGCTAAAAGTTTCAATAGCTTATTGCATGACCCTTTATAGTTTCTCGACAAACCCATGGCACCATTTACTTTCAGCATATACACTAGCAGCTTTACATAAAGCGGATATATATGCCTTTGATAGGTGCACATACTTCAGTCTGAAGAGTAACTACCAGAACTACAAATTGCAATCCTAACTGTCAGTCAAGCGGCTGTGAGATGGCTAAAGTAACCTTTCACTATTGTTTAAAAAAAAAGAATAGCAAAGGAAGTTTTACTTGCTAAATCTACCATGTTTTATCTGACGCTGAACCCGTTTTCTACCAAAAACTACTTAGTTTATATTCACTGAGTATTTATACGCAAAAACTGTTTGCTGTTTGTCGTAGAGAATGCACTTACACTCGTTTTAAGTTCTCAATTTGGTTTAAAATATTGTTTTATGTTATCTTTTTACCGTTTTTATGCATCGAACATAGCAGATGACAAATAATACCTTCATTTTCTAAGGTTTGGTTCAAAAATGTGTGAATTAATATATTAGAGGGGTGTTATGAGGGTAAGTGATTTAGATAAGATAGACAAATTACCCCACACCTGATCAGGAGTCACGCATAGGGATGTAAAATGTTAGACTGGCCGTCATTAAATTTCAATGGCCAAAATTTTTCCACCAACATACTTAAACTAAATCTCCAACCCTTCGATGCCGGCCCCATAGAAAATTTGTTTATTTTTAAATAGGTATCCCGTGCTTTCAATAGCTTATTCCTATGGTCATGGAAGGGTCCAAATGTAAGATCAACCTTCATTAATTTTCAATCTATAACGTTTTTCTCCAATATACTTACCAACTCTTAAGGGGACTACCATATAAAAATAGTTTTTTTTTTTTAAAATGGGTTACTTTCGATCTCAAAGTGAACAGAGAGGGATAAAATGTAAGAAGACCCCATTAATTTTCTTCCAACATTTTTTCCAAACGTATTTATCCACATCTCGAACCCTAAAGGGGGATCCCATACAAAAATACAGTAAAAAGAACAATTAATATTAAATTTTAACCGTCTAGCAGTGACTCTTCACCAGCTGCCGGGTGTCAACTTTGTATGAAAGCCCCCCATAAGATTTGGAAATAGGGGTTAAGTATATTGGAGAAAAAAATAAAGTATGGGCAGCCTACCATATTTCAGGGTACTGTACATTATAAAGTGCCCTGTACTTATACTTATTCGGAGAAGACAGCTGGTGACACCGTCAAATATCAGATATCAATTTTAACTCCATAGAAGGCTTATGGAAGTATCATTAAAAACAGTTAGAAATGTTTATGTTCAGGAACAATAACAATTCCTATCAGGTTTCTATATTCATTAGCATCAAATCGTGAAAATTACCGATTTTGCGAAAGCTTTGGAGAATCTTGGAGAGAGTTTTATCTTAAATGCTAGGTTTCGCTGCACAATAAAAACACAGCGAAATGGTATCAGGTGGTAATAAACGGGAGTGAACTGAGAAATAAAGTTTTTTTTAGCGAAAACGTGGTTACAACTTTTTTTTTTTATTTATCCATTCAATACACAGGATGTACCCCTATGAATGCAGAGCATTGTGTTGAATGGAAGGAAGCTTGATAGGTGAGAGGAAGAAGAAGGGAGAATGAGAGAGTGAATGTGATCACACATGACACCGGTAAAACTAAAATAAAACTATTAATACAATAAATATGCTACATAATGGGAACTAAATACGTTATTGATCTTATGAGTATTAACAAGCAATGTTAATTTTTGAAAGGTTTCTGTTTGGTAATAAATCAACTTCCACCCATTAAGCCTAAATTAAAAAACTTGAAACTCTTCTTCTAGTATGTATTAATGATAATAATGATAATAAGTATAAGTTATGATTTCAATGAGTCAATCTTCTATGCTTCTTAGAACTAGGTATGTATATATTTTAAAATACGTCACGTGATACTGTTTACTCGTACATATTCTTCTTAAAATGCACCAAATTCAAAGTTGTAAATTACTTACCTAAAAAGAAAAGAAAAAGAAAATATTTTATATACTTATATTTATTTTTAAACAGTAAAATATCACGAAATTTTAAACCTTAAAAATGCTCTCCTTGGTTTATACATAATCAGGTAACCTTTTCACAAATGGCCTATAAAAGAATGCACGAAATGCGTTCAATTCAATTTACATAGAAAAAATATTATAACAAATTATTAAGCAAATAACAATACGAAAACAAAACAAACAAAAAATAAAACATTTCAGACATTTGTCCAGACAGTGAAATGCATTTTATATTTCTGTGGCCGCAAGGAATAACAGCTAAACTCGAGTTAGGAAAAATAAAAACTTATTGCATGATTTTCATTATAAATACCAAAACGTTGAGAGTTCTTGAAAATTGTTTCCAATTTAGCAATTCTGATAGTTTTTTTTATTAATTAAACTCTAATAATTATTTTAGAACTTTCAATATTTTGAGATCTATAATGAAAAATACGCAATAAGTTTCTATTTTTCCTAACTAGAGTTTAGCTGTTTTTAATTGCGGCCACAGATTTATAAATAAATACGAAAATCAAAAGAAATGGAAACCAATTCCAATTAATAATGCTAATGCAACTAAGTAGTAAGTGCTTTTTTTTCTTAAATGAGCCAAATACATATTTTCGTTGGTCTATAAATAGAAATTTTATACACTCTAAGATGATTTCGAACAACAAGTTTTGAGAATTATGTCGTCAAAAATAAAAAATTCCGGTACCAAAAATAAAAAAAATTTAAAATATACATACATAGGTAGAAATTCTTTCCATAAATGTCATTTTGTGTCGAAGTGACAGCTATTTGTCAAATAGAGAAAAGACTACAAGTACATAACGGAACTGTATAATTAAAACAAAAGCAATGCTCATAAATTAAACAAATAAACAAAAAAGTAATCTACATATTTGTATAGGTACTTAAATGTATTTATAAAATATGCACCTAATCATGTACGAGTGTAAAAAAACTTTTCCGCACATACGCGTTTAAAATACGTTTCATTGTTTTAATTGTTGTCAGAAAATCACGCATTAATTACACGATTTTTTAGTTAAATCGAGTTAACAGCTTCGGATTGAGCTGTTGCTGTTGGTGCTGCTATCATTTAACTGCCGTATTTAAATATTAGAGTGCCTTAATGCAATAAAATTCTCTGTTTAGAAAGTATTTCCTTATCTTATGCTTATAAATTTATTTAAAATTTAAACGGTTCTAAGTATGTACATACAGGTAAATGTTAATTTATTAAGGAAGTATGGCAAGTTAATAAAAAAAATAAATTTGTAACAAATTCAAAACGTTTTCTACACGGTACCACCTCTTGGAAGGCAATGGCAAACCTAAGTAAGTAAGTAAGAAGAATCTTCAATCTAACCTAGACCATAGTCATCCCGGTTAGTCCACAAGTCGTTTGCCACCCCAATGGTTTATTCGTTTACGCTCCTAAATAGTTCACATATCGAATTTTGTAGTGAAGTTTTCGCTTTGTTTATGTTAATTCATTCATTCCCTTCCCTTCAATATCGCTATTTCCAAGAATCCAGCAGAGAAGGAACTTGTGATGCTTAATATCTACAAGTGAAGCCCGACATTTTATTGCAATCTTCGATTTAACTACCATAGATTCCCTTCAGTGCTGTTTGGGTGTCCTCATAATAGTGATATCTGTATATATGTATTAGCTTAGCTGCTATCTCAATGGCATATAAATCCGCTTGAAAGACACTGCAGGAGTGAGGAAGCCGATATGACTGCCTTATCTCCAGCCCAACCGAGTAGACACCGGCCCCAGATACTCCCTTCATCTTTGAGCCAGTGTAGATGGTAATATCCGAATTACCTATTACAGTGCCAGACCCCAGTCTTCCCTGGTTGGAATATAATCTGCTTTTCCTTCTTAAAATACAATAATATTTAGCCAATGAATTTCTGTATATTATGCGATATAAATAATAAAGTATTTACTAAACTATGCGGTATAACGTGGGATCTGAAGGGGAAGACAATGTTGACATGTACCTAAATTTATTCAATAAACTTCACACCAACGATTCATATGTATTCTTATTTGTTCAATTATACGCTTCATTATACGAAAATATTATTACGAAATTGTCAACATTGTCAGCAGCTGATAACAATAATAATAATTACCATGGTTCACTGACACTTTTGTTAAAATTCAATACCAAATTCAATTGAGACAATTTAATAAAATATTTATTCAGACAAAAAAGAAAACAACGAAACAGAAGAATATTAAATAAATAAAGATTTTTTCCTTTTAGAGACTACGTTAAAGTTTAAATTACTTAAAACAAAAATTTGTAAAAATTGATGTTTAAACACTCTTATTTTTGAAATAATTCTATGAATGAATTCATAAAATTCAACGAAAATAACAGCAACAAAAAACCCAACTGAAATGAAAAGATAAATCAAATAGGTAGGCACTTAAATATATAAGATTTGTTAAGGTTACAAAGGTGTGAGGGTGAGGTGAATATGTGAGTTGAAATTATTATACAAACATTATCAGAAATGTGGGAACATTTAATTTTTATACGTGAATTTTGGAAAGTTTCATGTTTTTCAATCACAAATAACCCTAAACAAATAACCTTAAAATGTGTGAAAGCCTCGAAATATAAACAGCTTGGCAATTTTGGGGTAATTTTCTGATTGCGATACAAAATGAGACCGTGTATATATAGCTGTGATTAAAAGAAAAAACAAATAGAATAATTTTGTCACAATATGATTAAAATTTAAAATAAAATATGTAATTTCCCCCGAATACACTTTACACTTTAATATGCAAAAAGCGAAATAATCATACACTGAGTATTATTGACATTGATTTTTTTTTATATTTGCAACGAACAACGTTAATGATAATATTATGAAAAATAATAATAATAAGTAATAACAATAATAATAAAAAATATTCGTTGTGTGACAATTTAAAATAAGGCAAAAAAATGTTTTAATATCGTCTTCCGTACCGGAAGATTATACGTTTGTTCAGTCGGTCGATCGAGCAAACATTCGAGCCAGCTCGATTGATCGAGCAAATAGTACATAGACGCAGTAATTTAGATAAAATATGCGGGCGGTATATTTTATTTTTTTCTAGTGGCAAGTACAATCTTGCATATTGATTATTTCGAATGCAAATAGTTTTGCGCGTTTTTTATTGCAAAAATAAATGATTGAATTTTTTATTCGGATGGGAACTTATAGCCCAAAATTTGTATCAATTCCGTGTGATGTGAAAAATATTATTGTATTTGCTAATATTTACATACTATTAAATGTTTTTCGTTTGTGTGATTCTAGAATGCTACAATTTTAAGACAACAACAAATTTAAGAACTATCATAAGTTCAATGATTCTCTACAATTCGTTATTGTTATTATTCCATATTCTTTTCGAACTTCCGAAAACATTTAGGACCAAATTCGTTTCATTTCTAATCACGTTATTAAGTGACACATAGATAGATTTATTGGAATTTTATAGTGACATTTAGATTTCATAAGATTTATGTATCTTAATATGAAATTTGTTTACTAATTTTTAAAATGTCATGCAACTAAGTATGTAGTACATACATATTCCTTAAGAATTGGAAAAATCTGAAATGTAAATCAAGTAAACCGAGAAATGGAGTCTTGTTCTTTAAGAATTACAAAACTCTGTAAAGTTCATGGAGAAGTTCTCGATATAGAGTATTTTAGTACACTACAAGTATCTGTTCAAAAAATTTATTGCCACTCCCCAGATCAGATTAGTCAACTGTAGAAAATTGTTGGTCAATTTGACAACCGCTTTGAGTACTTAAATATTCCATTTTCTTATAAAGGGTGTTTTTTCTAGAAGTGTGGTTTTCAATCTGGCAATACTTTTTTCGGAGTTGGTCTTTTAGACAGCTGTCACTTGATTTATGCACAGTTTGGTTTGCCATTTCATAATGAATAGACTTACGCCTGAACAATGTTTGCAAATTAATGAAATTTATCATCAAAATTTTTGCTCTGTGAAAAATGTGTGTTATCTCAAAATTGTCTTCAGCGACGATATTCACTTTTGGCTCAATGGATTCGTGAATATGCAGAATTGCCGTATTTGGAGTAAAGACCGGCCAGAGCCATTCATCAGCTACCAATGCATGTACTGTTTGGTGCGGTTTATGAGAAGGCGGCATTATTGGGCCATACTTCTTTAAAGACGATGAAGGTCGCAACGTTACGGTCAAAGGAGAAAACAGAATTTTTTTTCCAAAAATGCAAGACTCGGCGAACATGTGGTTACAACAGGACGGTGCCACATGCCACACTGCACGCGAAACCATGCATCAATTGAGAGGCGGATTTGGTGAGCAGTTAATCTCACGTTTTGATGTAGTCAATTCGCCACCAAGATCTTATTTGCATCCCGTTAGACTACTTTTTGTGGGGCTATGTTAAGTCTCTTATCTATAGGGACAAGCCAAACACGATTGCTGCTTTGGAAGCCAACATTGAACGAGTCATTGGTGAGATTCCGGCCGAAATGTGTGAAAAAGTGTGCCAAAATTGGACCTTCAGAATGGACCACTTTAAGCATAGCCGCGGGCAACATTTAAGTGAAATTATCTATAAAAAGTAAATGGCAGAAGCGAATTTCATTCACTTATGTAAAATTTCTGTGTTTTTTTTTCATTTCAAAAACTAAACTCTTATAAAAATCAGCCTTTATAATAAAATATATACCCACATATATGTAAATTGTACAATAGCTATTTAACTTATATCGGACAAGCATTTCTAAGGAAGTCGCCATATTCAAATACATACGTAGTGAAATAGTGTGTGTCTTTAACATTAAAAATTTTTATCAGTATGTGCAATAGGTACATACTGACATGTAGAATTAGGTACAAAAAACTAGAAATTATTGTTGGCATCAAATATTTAATTTAGAAATTAGCATTAAATTCCAAATATATTTGTACAGTCTGTCAAAAAAACCACTAAATGCCTATTATTCATTCAAAACATTTTTCACACGCATTTTCCGGAATCGACTTCAGTTCTTCCCGCAAATTCTCTTATATTTCTTCTGTCGGCTGAAAACGAGTGCTTTGAAGTGGTAATTTGAGTTTTGGAAAGAGAAAAAAGTCAGCCGGAACAATATCAGATGAATAGGGTAGTTGCTCGATAATATTTGTTGAGTTATTGGCCAGAAATTCGTTTACAATGATAGATAATTGTGAGATGGTGCGTTGTCGTGGTGTAAAATCCATGATTTTTTTTTAACAAACTGCATAACACCCAGATAATATATGCACTTTATTTACCGTCTGACCTTCTGGCGAGAATTCCGAGTGCAGAACACCGCGATAATCAAAGAAAACAGTCAACATTATCTTGACATTTGTTCAACTTTGACCACCACATATCGACCGCTTTTAAATATGTTAGAGTCGATTCACTGTAAGCCTTCTGTAACATTTTCAGCGATACGGCACACAAAATTCCATTTGCAATACAAAATTTGAGACAAATTCTTTCTTCAATATTTTAATTTGTTGTAAAAATCTTAAAACGCACTTGAGATGAACTGGCAAAATCAAGTACTGTAAACAAACTAAGTGACAGATCGATCGATGAAACTTCACGTCAGGGGAGAGAACAGTGCTGCCAATTTAGCGACAGAAACAATCCCTTTAAGCGAACCTTTTATTAAATATGATAATTTCCTAGTACTTTTTTGACAGAATGTATAACATTTGACGTTGGAGCGCTTCTTATTATGACGTAAAGAAAAAAAAAAATAAATAAACTTCAATATGTATGTGTAGATATATATTTTATTTATGTATGCTCATAAAATTCGTTAGATATTTGTGTAGTAATTTACGCAAAATTTGAATGAGCAAGATATCAGAAAATTCCAACGAAAATAGCAACTGAGTTCATTTTATGTTCCGGGTTTTCCCCCTGGGGTGAATAAATTACGCTTAAAATTGCATGGTACCTGATACTACCATGGCCAATGGCGAGATTCATAGTGTGAAATACGAGTGAATTTCCCAGAATGAAGTTTTTTATTTATTTTGTTCGAACTGATTTAAACGGAACCAATTGGCTTTGATTTTTATTAATTATGTGACGTCAGCAACAAACAAAGCCCATACGTGTTACTCTTTTGTTGATCAAACAAGCCAGCAGCATCGCTTTTAACTCAACTAATTTAACAAAGATGCATACGAAAATTAATGATTATTGGTGGCGTTGTTTGTCATAACACATGTGCATTGTGTGTTTGTGGACTGTTTTAAGGTACATATTTTCCATAAAATGCATATCAAAATAATTTAAGTTCCCTTCTGTATTGATTGCATCTAACTATATTTTTATTATGCTACTGCTTTATTAACCCGACTTGAATGATATTTAGTTTAATTTATACAATTTCATCTAAAAATAGCAAAAACATATTCAAATTTGTAGTAAGCTGCACGTGAACGAAGCATGGTTACTTGATTGGAAGCTTTTTTGATCGGTAAATTAAATTATATACCTACTACTATAGTTTCTAGATATTCTGTTACTATGTATACACAGTTTTCTAATCACTAAACTTCACAATGGAAAAATAATTATTAGTAGTTCACATTTTCTATAAATAACACAACAATTATAAATCCACTGTGTGCAATAGAAGTCAGTTATGGACAAAGTGTGTGGCCTTTTAACATTCCGATCTTAATCGGAATTATCAGCATTACATCAATGAGGTATGGCCGATATATCGTTTGATACTATCAAAATACTATTCGATATTCTCAACCAAAATATGGAAAATTTTCGATTGATACCTAAAGTACTGATATCAGTACCAAACACAACAAAAAAAAAAAAATTTAATTGAACCGTATCGATAAAAATGGCTTGAACATATTTTGAGTATGCACTGGAGAATATAGTTTCTGCCGTTTTTTTATATTAGCATGTAAAAGAAAGAAAGTCTGGACACTTATGAAGTTATAATTTTTATATCAAGTTTCCTAATTCAAAATAATTAACTTTACTGTTTATTGTGGATTTTCAAAATCACCCACTAAAAAAGTATGTCTGATCATTTAGTCAGGTGAAGCTGAATAAATGTTGAATATGAAAATGTCATTTTAAAGCCAGCAAATACGGAAATATTAAATACTATAATGTTAAAAATTATAGCGCACAACATGGTGTGTACGAAATGTTGAATGTTAGATATCTCCAAGACAAGACCATTCATGTACAAAAATAACACGCACGACATGAGAAGATGCGAAAACCTCGGCCTAGGCCCTACATGGGCTGTTGTGCCATTAAAAGAAAAAAAAAAGAATCTCCAAGACAAAAAGAGGAAAATGGATCTGTTTTTTTTTTCTTTTGAAACTTTATTATATATAAGTATTATATATTTGCAAAGTAAAAAAGTTTGCTGAAAACAGAAAGAGAATACATATTGAAAGATTAACCAAAGACTTAGAGAAATATAGTGTGCCAAAATTATAGCGCACCTTGACTTTATTAATTACTATTCATTTATAAATAATGAAAGTTACCTTTAGAATGATTAAGTTTTACCTCCACGTGCTTTTAGAACGCCCACAATGCGCTGTGAAACAGAATGGAGTAACTTAACGCATACATCAACTGAAATGTTTGACCAGATATCCTGGTTTGCTCTCTTTAAATCATTAATGGTTCAGATATTATGTTTGAAGGCCGCGATCGATAATTGACCAAATGTTTTCGGTTGAGTTTATGTCTGGTGATGGCAGCCAATTCAAATCCAAGTACATCGTAAACTTGATTTGTGACACGATGCTTTGGCTTGTTGAAAATACCGTTGCTCAGTGTCGGTCCAAACAATTGCAGCCAATTATTTAGGCAATACTTTCCACATGGCCTCTCATTCAAGCTTCCTTCGTAAAACAATAACAAGCCTAAACCATTCGCAGAAAAACAGCACCATACACTAACACTTCTTCCACCATTTTGTGTCCTAGGTTGAATGCAAAAAGGTTTGTTCTTTTCTTGAGTTGTTCGTCTAACGAAAACAAGTGCTTTCAGTACGCTTTTGTTTGCTTAATCTCTTAATATAATACAAATGTATTTTTGGTGGAAAATATCACATTTGGTATCTCAATCCTCTAAATAGTCGTATCGTCCAATTCACGAATTCATATAAGGAGTGAGATTGAAAAAATCTTAACACACGTTTTATCTAATAATTTTTTTTTTTAATTTAAAATTTAAAAATTTCTTTGATCTAGTTATCTTTGAAAAATATGTCAGTTATTATTTTTAATGACAAACATATTGATTTATTGTGAGTTTAATCAAAATGAGTGAAGAAAAAGAAGTACGTCTTTAAATTATTAAAAGTTTTCAAAAAAATCCAAATTGGTCCTACAAAAAATTGGCCAAAGAATAGAAGATCTGCCGTCAAATTGTTTCCAATGTTATTAAACAGTTTAAGAAGAATTTGACCATTGATAGGAAACCTGGTTCGGGAAGAAAACAAGGAACACATGGTATTGGGAAAGCCAAGAAAATAGAAAGCATATTGAAAAGATGTCCAAACACATCTGCTAGAAAAGCTGCCCGGTGCTTAGCCCAGTGCTCTGACTATTTGGTGCGAAAAGTTAAAGCCAATACAGGTTTGAAATCATACAAAGTCCAAAAAGTTCCAGAGAGGAATGCTGCAAGAAATTTAGACGCCAAAAGTAGCGCTCGGAAATTAAAAGCGAATTTCATGCAAAAAGTATCCAAAAGCAGACAAAATTTTCTAAAAAAAATGCTATATGTAGTTGCGGCAAAAGAAGAAAGTCATTTGTTACAGTGGGCTCTATAAATACCGAAATATACATCAAAGAATGTTTGAAAAAAATGCTTCTTCCTTTCATAAGAGAGCACAATGTGTCCACATATTTTTGGCCCGATTTGCCATTATGCCACTACGGCAAGAAAGTTCTTAAGTGGTACCAAAGTAATAAAATAGTTTTTGTACCAAGAGAGAACAATTCTTCAAATTGTCCGGAGCTAAGACCAGTGGAGAGATATTGGGCTCATGTGAAAAGAAACTTAAAGAGCACAAAAAGGTGTCTTTCATAAATGTGATGAAAGAGTGGTAAACATATTATTACTTTTTATTTGTAACAAATTCGATTTTACATAATTTATTCTTTTTACCGGTCAGCTGTTGTGACCTGTCAAATTCGTTCAAAACACATGCTCAGTTAAAGTAGCTGTAAAATAATGCGTTAAAAAAAATGGCGAACGCTAAAGCAAATTTTTGTTGAGCACATACTGAGCAAGTAACGATACTGTGACAATCATGAACCTGTGGTCTAGGATAACTTAAGCACTTGCGGCTGTATCTGCGAAACACGTCCATTGTCAATAAAGTGTGTTTTTCTTGTTTGGTTTTTCAGTGTATATTTTTCGACCTTTCCCTTGTGATTCGTGAAATGTGTCAAAGCCAAGTAGTCATGGTACCTCCGATACAAGTAAAATTTTCAAAAAGTGATATTGAACAAACTTAGGTATCGTTACTTTACTGTAGAAAAGACCTAACTAACATTTCTGTTTTTTAAATTGGATTTTCGCCGGATTCTTATTCGGTTGAGTTAAATTTAATTTAATGATATACATCATTGAAAAAGTACCCCGATAACCTTTTGTAGAAATTGTACAAGTGAAATATTCAGGGACATGGAACCAAATTCGGTATACACAATCAAAATAGCTTCACAAATAACTGATGTGAAAATTATCATTATTTAGCGATTACCACGCGTACTTCTCATACAAGTGAAACCTTCAAAGAACAATATAAAAGGAGCTACTGATACAACAAAACTAAGTACAAGAACTTGATAAAAAAAAAAATATATCATGCGAAAACCATACAAATTTAGCCCACCGTTGAATGTATATTGGTTTTATATTTTAGAAAGTGTATATAAAGGGTATATATATAAAGTTCGGACACCGTGGCGCAGTTGGTAGTGCGTTGGCCTGCTATTATAGAGTGCACGGTGTTCAAATACCGGCAAAGGTAAAAACAAAAAGCAGAAAAATAAATTTTTCACATGCAAGCAATGGTGAACTTACATGAGTAAACTTTGTATAAGAAAAGCTTTTCGCTTTCCCATTTGGATTCGGCTCGGCCTAGACCCTGTTATGCCATTTAAAGAACAAAGTTCGGCCACACTTGAATTTTGCATTTTTGTTGTTGTTGCACTATACCAAACAACCAAAAGTTTGACTATGTTCACCATTAAATTTCTTAAGATTCTTAAGTTAACTCAGTCTATTATGCCGTAATCATGGACATGAATCTATGCGAAAACCCATATATTTTTGAAGTGGTTGTTTACACTGGTGCAAGCATGTAAGACTGTGCAAGAGAGACAATTAGACGAAGGTAGAAAGAAAAAGCCGCAGTTTCTCGTTCAGTTTTTCACGCTTGCGCCAGTGTAAACAGCTTCTAAAACTTGATGTACACATATTCATTCGAGTCTTACTTTAAACCACTCAATAATTACAATTTATAGCCGGTGATTTTTCCTTTTACACATTTTTCGCATTTACATTTTGTTTACATTGCGTTTCTCTTAATTTGGGCTTAAATTTCATTTGAAATATTTTTTTTACTGGTACCTTAAACAGCTTTAAGTTGTTTATTGGAACTGAAAATTTATTAAAGTGGGTTAAAAAGGTTCCACTATGGCGAGATGTCGTGGCTCCATTGTGTAAATGTTTAAATTGTCCTGGACAGGTTTTGTTGGCATTACATGATTGCTTTTTCAGTATTTTAAGAAAAAAATCTCATTATTGCAGTTTTTCGTTTTTTATTTCAATCCTTTTATTTGAATTACCTACTCGTAATGATTTGACGGTAAGATTTCATGAAATTCTTTTCGTTTCTCTGATGAATATTAATTTAATCGTGTATTTGTTTCTGAATTATAATTGAGTGTTTTCAAAAGTGTCAATACTTTGGTTATTCAACTGGACAATTAAATTTGTTTATAAATTTTTTAAATACAACATGCACCTACTAATATGAGTATGAATAAAAAAATATGGGTCATAAAAACATTATTTTTAAAGTGTAATTAACAATGCACAGAGATGTTTACAATGAACAAGTGAAACTAAAATTAACATTCCCTTTTGTTTTAATTATTATTAAAATTTAATTTACATGCTGAATCACGTAATTACATACGACAAAGAATTTCGAATTTAGAATGTCATTGGTATTTGTGAAATAATTTAATGAACTGTTGGCCTAACAAGTTTTGTTAGTTAAAACTTGCATAAATAATAGTAGATCAAGTTCAAAAAAATACTAACTAAACCAATGCACTTGGCAATGACAAAGAAAAAAGAAAAAAGGCAACATTTTGAAAAACACTTAAAAACTTATATACATTATGTAAAAATTAACTACATAGTTTAAATATTTTATTATATTCAAAGTGTTAACAATACAATTTGAATATCTAACATACATAAAAAATTATTATTTTGTGATAAAACCATTATATTGGATAACTAATTGGCACCAATGATACATGGACTCCATTAAATTTGACTGAAAAACTTCATTTGGAAATGCTTCCTACTTATACCGCCATAGCCGTTCCATAAAGTTCGGAAACATTTTCGGACTTTATGCAGTCTGACCTTATTTCTACAAACTTCTTCCATTCTAATATTTTTAGCAGTGCATAAACAATTTTCACTTTAAATAAAGTAAAATAATAGTATACATTAGAAATTAAATTACTTAAAATTATGCATTTATTAAATCTTAAGTGAAACGAATAACAAAAAAATATTTGTCGCTTGAGCGTGAGCGTTGTAATTTGACAATTAAACGATTTTTATGCTACATACACTGTGCACAGGATATATTGGATTTAATCGAGTAATGGTTATTTGTAAAGCCCATTTTTAGACAGCGTAGGCAGGAAAATACATATGCATTAAAGCCACATACTGAAAAGGTCTGACCCTCCTAAAAATTACCCTCGTGTTTTAAAGAAAATCACATGTGTGTGGGGTATATACATTTTTAATATGGTTTTAATATTTAACGGCCTTTGGATTTATAATAGATGCATTTTTGGCCTAGAGGAGCTCGATAAAAACTCATCTATTAATTTTTAATTTAAAATATATTGTATTATTTTGCTTTGAACGTAAATGAAATATAAAATGCATGCATATGTCACAATTTATGGTATTAAAAAATTATTTAATTTTTCATGATTTTGAAATAATAAAGAAAAATGGATTGAAAATTAATTAAAAAAGAATAATAAATATTTTTATAATTCAATTTGCCAATTCATATCTAGCAACACACAATCATCACTTCAAAAGATTGCATACTTTTAGGATCTACTTTTATACTACCCATTCATATATTCGTGCACAGGGTGACAACCTTTAATTTTTTATTTGTCGTCTAAATTTAAGTAATTCAGTAGGAATGTGCCCACACATTTGTACTGAAAGTATTACTTTTGAATCGACATTCTGAACTATGTTTTTTTAAAAGCAATATTCAAATATTACTGTGTCTGTTTCCAGATTAATATGTGTATGTTTGGCCTAACTGAATATACACTAGATGAAAATGTAACTTCTTTCACTTAAAATTCCGTGACATTTCTAACGTGACAGGTAATAAAAAGCTATATGTTTTTTCAAACTTACGGTTCAGCTTCTATGGATTTCAATTTGGCAACATAATTTGATGGTATGTAGCCCTCCTGGCGCGTTTTCTTGCTGCGTGCTAGCCACCAATCACCCTAAAAGAAATAATAACAAAACAATTGTCAATATACTTCAAACATAAATATGTAGGTAAATACTACAATATTATATCCTTGAAAGTTAAATTTTTATTTCACATGAATACAAATGGTTTTTTTTTTAAATTAATTAGTGAATGTGATAACCCCTCAAGACAGTTTTAAACATTCTACGTCATGAAATACTTAGTTTAGAAGTGACTCACTGGTAATCAAAAATATACTAAGATTTTTTATATTTTAAAGTATAAAATTAAAAAATCACTCATAACGAACGATAATATTATAACGATGAAACAAAATGTTAAAAATCAGAGAAGTAAAAATTCCTAGAATACATAGATAGAGTATGTTCGTTGTAGGTCTGGTCGAGTAAAAAAGAAAATCTTGACAGACGTAAAACTTATGCTCCATACACATTAACGACGGCAGCCACGCTATCACATCTGTCAAGACACACGTTCTTATGGAGTCGATTATTTTGGCGACTACACGACTACGTGACCATCGAGCACAAGCTACATTGTGACACCAATTTAAATCTTTTTATTAATTTTACAAGCAACATTCATTGAGATCAAGTAGTTGACTACACGGCGACATTTGAAGCCGACGGCAATTCGTAGTCATATGTTCGTGTTGCAGCTGTCATCAATGTGTATGAAGAATTACATTAGAAGTTCATTCAATTATTGTAGCACTGTGTATTGTGCCCACCGATTGATGATATACGAGTATGTATGTGTACATATAGAAATATACCATCAGTGTCTGGTAGTATAGCATAAAAATTAATGCATACATACGAGTACATCGGTACAAGTACAAGTATATGTATGTATAGTATGTGAAAGTAAATGTAACATTAGTTTACATTTGAAATTATATAAAATTATTTGAAATCTAATATTTGAATGCATCGCTTTGTGTAAGGATAATTTCAGTTTTGATAGAATACGAGTATAAATACGAGGGTATATCAACAAGTACCCGTGTGTGAACAGTTGGCGTTGCTGAGGGAAGTTGACATTACCGTCGTGTACTGCTATCTGTCACACGACACCACACTAAATTTCAAACTGATTCATAGGTTAGTTTTTATTTGGCAGCCATTAGTATCACACGTGTTTCGTGTTTCGCGATAAAATGGATTGAAAAACCTGCGAAGAAATAAAAGCGAAGTTGAATGCTGTCTATGGGGACCCTTCACCATCTATGACAACCGTAAGATATTGGTTCAACGAATTTAAACGGGGTCGTACATCTGTTTTTGATGACGGCAGACGTGGTTACCGAGGAAATCGTTGAACAGGTCCGCGATATGATTCTTGCTGATCGCCAAACGAAAGTGCGCGCAGGGGCGGTACTAACGCGGGTACTTATTGATCAACCCTCATATGTATTTGCTGATAAATACTTTAGAATGCTTTTGTTCATCAGTCAAATATTGCGTTGAAAAGCCTCAGCAAAACTGTTTGTTTCGAAAATGTTGAAGTGATTTTCCTTTAGTATTTGAAGTAGAGCATTTTAAATGTTATTTTTATAATCAAAATTACATATCTATTTGGGTCCATAAAAGTATAATCTAAATATAAGTAGGGGCATTTACAATCCCATACACTCAACGCCACTTGAATAAATGGTACATGAATTAAAGATAAAATCAAAATTTCTCCGTTTAAATGAACTATTTGAATAGGCTTTTTGATATTTTCTGTTTTTCCTTTTGTTCAAAATCATACTAAAATAAGTATGATAAATATAAGTTTATAAAAATAAAAGTCGAAAGATTGAGTACATTAGACGTGATTATGTCGGCTGGAATTATAAATTATAATTTCATTATAACCAAGCCCAAAACATTTTGTATAATATGATGTTTGAAACTCGACTTCAAAGTTCGGTAATATCATATGGCGCCAAGACTATTACTCAAAAAATGTTAGTTATTTATGTTTTTTCAATTATGGAATGGTAAAAACCGGCGACGGCTTCCAGGTTGAACTTTCTTCCCTTCGAAAAACAACATTATTCCACTCTTTCTTCCAAACCATTTGACTTTTTGCAACGCTCTTTCATTGCCGTACGAGTACTTTTCGAAATAACCCAATTTTAAGAAAGAAAAATATAAAAAAGATTTCCAAAAGCTTAATGCATGTATGTACCTATTCAAGTAACGTGCAGTGTAGATAAGTACATATACTCGTATGTATATTCTGTCAAAAAACTGAATACGGAATTGGTCAATAAAACAAAATATTTGTTATTCATTCAAATTTATTGTCTCGCCTTCAAATCAACTCAGTTTTCGCCGCGAATTCTCTTTTTTATCTTCGACTCCCTCGAAGTGCTAATTTGAGTTTTGGAAACAGAGTCGGAGCCATATCAGGTGAACACGGTGGTTGTCCGATGATATGTGCTGAATTTTTGGCCAGAAATTCGTTCACAATGACAGACTTCTGAGATGGTGCGAAATCCATGAGTTTTCTTTCCACAAACTTGGCCTTTTTCGACGAATTTGCTCTCTCAAACAACGCATAACGCCCAGATAATATTCCCTATTTACCGTCTGACAAAATCGAGCATTGTGAACAAACTAAATGACTGATCGCGCTCAAACTTCATATCAAGATAGGAGTCGGTGGTGTCAACTAAGCGACAAAATAAATTTGTACAATCCCTTTGAGCGCGTTTTTAAATGATAATTTCCCTGCATGCAGGTACATATGTACATATTTTAACTACAAATTAGACTGTTTCATACTACAATATCAATATTCTTTATATATGGTTCATTAAATAACAATCCTTACATATGTTTTTATTTTTTAATTATTTTGCAATAGCCAACAAATGCTGCAGACATTAACCTTGATTATATCTGTAGCAACATGATAGCTACTAAAGTTTAAGTCGATATAAGCTAATATTGAGCTATTCTCCTTTTTATGAACCCACTAAAATAAGTGTTTTTTTGCCTTTCCGAAAAACGAAACATTTAAAACCCAAATCACATATTTTTTTAATTTATCATGTTTTCGCAAATTGTAAGCTATTTTCTTCGTTTTCAAACATAAGCTACTATGTCAAATTGATACAGATATTTACAGCAAACACAAAATGAAACCCTGTATCTTAAAATTTTTTTTTAAATCAAACTAGACTCAATTAAATACAAAAATATACCTAGTAAAATACATACATAGCTAATGAATAATTGAAGCATGTTGAATGAAAACGTTTTTATAAATTTAAATATTAACTAAATTTGTTGATTATTTTTTTTTAACTGCAAAGTCACTGAAATTATTTTTAAAAATCTTTTACATTTCAAAACAAAAAAAAAAGAAAGAAGAAAGGCGTAAAATTGTTATTTTCCTGCTAACTATCGCTAATTTATTTGGTATATAATATATACGTACGAGTATGTATGTGTTAATTTTTATCTTTCAAAATTTAAGCTATTTCACAAAATACCGTCCATAGCCATTGATATTTATGGTAAGCAACATACTACATATATTGATACGAGCATATCCAGGTTAAACAACGAAATATTTCACCATACTCTAAAAAGAAATAGTGGCAAATGCGAAATGAATCACATAAATTTCATTGAATATTGGGCGTTGTACGAGTACCATATCGATATATGTACATCGACATAAATACATACATACATATGTACATACGAGTATATGTGTACGCATATTTTTGGATAATTTGAAATTTATGGTCAGTTTTTTGCTGATAAACATTTAAAAACTTTTCAAAAGAAAATTTATTTAAGTTTTAACTTTTATAGAATATATAAATAATAAGGCAAACGAAAATATGCATTAAAAAAGCAATGGCTTTTATATTTTTGGTTGCCGTAAACCCCGGCTAAGTATCTCTCTCTAAAGTGCATTTCCCGGTGAAGTGCCTGCAATTTTTTTATGCAAATATCAATAGAAATTTTCCCTTTTAAGTGCTTAAGTACCTCAAAAGCCTGACATTTTAAGCTGCGGTACTTAAGCAGGGTTTACTGTCGCTGATTTCGAATCTAAAGACAGTTTTGGTACATCACGTCAGATTTTCGAGATAAAAAGATTGTACTAGAACAATATTATTTTTAGGTTTATGATTTTTGCTGTCTATAGGAAAGTTGTTTAGTATAAAGAGAAGAGAAATTTTTCTGAACACAAAAACCCTACATATACAACATAAACCAAACTTTTTGGAATTGGTAAAATATAGCTTAGATAGTATGTATGTACAATGGGTTAAATTGTTTTGTATAGGAAGAAACTTCCAAAGAGTGGGGTTTCGGGTTTATATGGATAATTTTTGTGTTCAGCGACCTGTGCTGGAGGAAATAATTCGAGCTGCGAACATCGACATCTCTGGCACTATTTTTTACAAGAGCGTCATGCTGCTAGCATACACTGATAATATTGACATCATTGGCAACGAGAGCAATCAATGCAGCATTCTACAATCTAGAAAGCGAGTCTGTTGACAATAATACTTTTGAAGTCGTCAAGGATTCCGTTTACCTAGGATCCAGCATTGAGACCAACAATAATATCATCTTTGAGATCAAGCGGATCTTCACCGCTAGACCCACTCGACGAGACCCCCTTTCCAGATTGGAGAATGCTGCACTGACTGCTCGAGCGTTTTTGCCAATGATGTCAATATCATCAGCATATGCTAGCAGCATGACACTCTTGTAGAAGATAGTGCCAGAGATGTCGATGTTCGCAGCTCGAATTATTTTCTCCAGCATAAGGTTAAAGAAGTCGCACGATAGGGAGTCACCTTGTCTGAAACCTCTTTTGGTATCAAATGGTGCGGAGAGGTCTGTCCCAATTTTCACTGCGCTGGTGGTGTTGGTCAGCGTCATTTTGCAAAGACGAATGAGCCTTGCAGGGATACCAAAATCAGACATTGCGGCGTACAAGTGATCCCTAATCGTGTTGTCGAAGGCGGCTTTATAATTGACAAATAGATGATGGGTGTCCATCTGTTTTTCTCGGGTCTTTTCCAGGATTTGGCGTAGTGTGAATATCTGGGCGATGGTGGATTTACCAGGCCTGAAGCCACACTGATAAGGTCCAATCAGTTTGTTGACGATGGGCTTCAGTCTTTCGCACAGTACGCTCGATAGAACCTTATATGCAATATTAAGAAGGTTTATCCCACGGTAGTTGGCGCAGATCGTAGAATCACCTTTCTTATGGATTGGGCAGAGTACGCTGAGATTCTAATCATTTGGCATGCTTTCATCCGACCATATCATCATAGAAGCTTATGCATGCGTTTTGTGAGCTTTTCGCCTCCAGTCTTAAACAACTCAACAGGCAGGCCATCTGCACCTGCAGCCATATTGTTTTTCACACGAGCAATGGCTGTTAAGACCACCTCATATTCGGGCAGCGGTACTTCAATGCTGTCAGTGATTGGGTTTTCCTGAGCAGAGTCCCCAGTGGCGTGATTATTACCGCCATCACCATTAAGCGCCTGCAACAAGTGCTCCATCTATAACCTCATAATACCCTGGGCATCTGTCACCAGATTCCCTTCTTCGCCCTGCAGGAAGAGCCGCCGGTCTTCAAAACGTTAGTCAGGCGTCTTATTCCTACTAAGAATTTTCGGACCTCCTGTCCTGTAACATCTCGATATCATTAAACGTTTTTCTGCTTATCTTCTCTTCCGTCTGAATAAACGTTTCTCCTCCTTTCTCAACTCTCTGCATCGCTCGTTACCTGCTCACGTGGCTAGTGATTGCATAGTGGCTCTATATACTTCAGTAGCATCGCCAGACTCTTGGTCGTATCACATATTTCTCCGTAGACGGTTGTAGCCTAGCACTACTTTGGCAGCCGTACGCATAGAACAGGAAATGTGCGTCCACTGCACGCATATATCATCAAGTTGAGGGGTGTTTTGCGATAGGAGTGCGAATCGATTTTCGAAGGTTTCGGCTGTCCTTTGTGATTGCAACTTTTCGATATCTAGCTTTCTCATTTTACCCATCACGATTCACGTGTACAGACATACATATTGTGCGTACGTCTAGTACACAGGCGTGCCTTCCGTCGATCACAAGGTGATCAACCTGGTTTCGTGTGTTTTGTTGTTATTTTTAATAAGCAAATATTTTTATATGTATATACTAAAGAATAAAAGAAAAAAAAACCAAAACAATCAACTCAATCAACACAATTTGCTGACAATTGAACTTAGCATTTATTTCGTTGCTGTTGCTAATGGTTTTGTTGATATTGTGCTGCTGGTGCCGTTTGTGCTGGAATTCGAAAACAATTTTGCACACAACTCTGCAACTCTGTCAAACACAGCAACAGTGGCGAATGAAGCAAAGAAGCAGTTAACAAAATTGGCAAATGATTTTCATTGTTTGCCCATTTGCTGTTAATGCTGCTGCTGCTTTGCACATAGCGTATTTTTTTTACGGCTAATTTATTTTTTATTCACACGTTAGTAGTTTGAACGAAGAAAGACTAGAAATATACACATGTTCTTATATATAATATGTATATAAATAACTATACGATTTTTGTTTGTTTAATATTTTTGTGGTTCGATTAATTGGCTACCACACTTCTTGTTCTCCTCCACTGTATTGTCTGTGCGTTTTCATTCCGGTTTCGTCATAAAACTGACTTGCTTTTGACAATCTTTGTTGCATTTTATTTATTGTTTGCTGACTTTATAAAGTTTTTCTTTCAACAGAAAATTACCAAATACCAAATTTACGTTTGATACTTACTTTACTTTTAGTGGCACAACAGCCCATGGAAGGCCTAGGCCGAGCTTTTTCGCATCCACTCATGTTGTGCGTTTTATATTTGTACATGAATGGAAGGGACCTACAGTTTAATGCCGAATCCGAACGGCGAAGTGCAAAGCTTTACATGGCAATTTTTACTCTTGTAGGTTTGCCATTGCCTGCCAAGAGGTGGTGCCGTGTAGAAATATTATTTTTTTCTACTTTTTGATTTTGCCTGTGCCGAGATTCGAACCCCGGACATTCTGCGTAGCAGCCAAACACACTACCACTACGCCACAGCGACCACCATGTTTGATACTCAAACAAAAAAAAAAACCAAAATTCAATTTCATATTCCGTTTGCGTTTGACCTCACATACAAATTTCTTTTTATTTAATTATTTTATTTTTGATTTATTTTATTCGTCTGGCAAAGTATTATTCAATAACCCAGTGGTAAAATAGATTCTTATTAGCAATTTGAGAAATTGCTGATTGAATCGGCATAGATGTATTGTTTAGAAATCACGGAAATCGTAGTATGATATAATTTTAAGTTGAACCAGTAGACCAGTGATAGTAGTTCCCAACACCAATACATAAGCTTCTTGCTTGAACGAATGTAAGTTTCAAAGAATATGACACATAAGTAAAGTCTACTGGTATTCCACTGGGGTGCAGGCAATAAAATGGTCTCGTGAGCAATGATAGGTTTTTAATGCACATTCCGCACAGCTCAGTACTTGTTGATAAGAGTTCTTTATATTTCTTTAATTTTGCTTTATACTTGCTTTGTTGTTGTTGGTTAAATATTTATGTATGTATGTGTGGGTAGCTTTGTAGTAAATGTTGTCTTGATAATATGAGAGATGTATGAACCTACACCCCTGCTCAAATTAATAGTTACACTGAAAGACTTTTTGTTCGAATTGGTTTATGCAACCATTATCGCGCAATTAAAGGTAAAATGAAGTGTTTAATTAACGCAATATGGCAATGCTGGCAAAGTGAAACGTGTGATTGCGAATTAATTATTGCGAATTGTTGCTTTGCGTGAAAAATCAAAACTGCTTGCTCAATATAAAAGTTAAAAATATTTTTTTTTTTTAAATGTTTTTTTTTTGAGTTTTTACTGTTCTTTATTTAACAGCGGTAAATTTTGCTTTAATTAACTTAAAAATAGTGAAATTTAATTAAATTATTTATAATTTAGATGGGTCGCAAATCACACTGCCTTGGTGAAGAAGGTTAGTTTCGAACCTAATAAAAGAAGGAAAATCACTTCGTGACATTGGCCGATTGATGGGGAGAACCCATAATTTTTTAGAAATGCGTTAAAGCGAAAACCCGAAAACGAGTCTCGAGGAAGGTCCAAAAAAATAACGCAAATCTCGATCGTAACATTGCGACTATCTATAAAAAGTACATATTTAAGTCTTCAAAGGTAATAGCAGCCGAAATTGGAAACGTGGTTAGTGCCCAAACGATTCGCAGACGGTCATATGCCATATGGAGTTAACCAACCAGGACGAATAGCCAAAACAGTTTGAGCATGAGGTTAAATTTTGCAAGGAAACACAAAATCTGGGTGGGGTCTGAGGCCCAGAAAAAGTGGAAAACAATTTTATGGAGCGATGAAATGAAAATTAATCTGTTCGAAAACGATTTAGAAAGGAATGTACGCCGTCCAAAAAGCAAAGAATTTCACGTTCGTTTCACGAAAAAAACAAAGCATGGAGGTGGAAATATTATGGTTTGGGGATGCTTTTCTTGGAATGGAGTCGGTCCTATACACCAAACTACTAACCATATGACAGCAGCCGAATACAAGGACATTGTGGAAAATATAATGCTACCCTATGCGGAGGAAATCATGCCTTTACGTTGTGTCTATCAGCAAGATAACGAGCCAAAGCATACCGCTAAGTTGTTAAAAAAAAAATTCTTTGAAGACCATAATGTCAATGTTTTAGAGTGGCCAAGTCAATCCCCGGATCTAAATCCAATAGAAAAACTATGGAGAAACTTAAAACAGAAATTGGCGACAAAAGTTTTCAAAAGTTGAATAAAAGCAGGCCAAGTTCAACTTCATTAGTGCAAGAGTTCGAGGAAATTGATAAGCTATTACAAGTATGTAAGTAGATCGCCCGGTAAAGAAATCATGTGGATATGACGAATTTCGATAGCTTTGGTCGGTAATTTTCGATATTTCCTTTTTGGCCAGGCTTGAAAATAGGTGTGATATACGCAGGTCTCGAATTTCGACACAGGTAAAATCAAAATCAAGCACCACCTCTTGGCAGGCAATGCTCAACCTACAAGACTAAAAATGGGCTGTTGTGCCATTAAGAGAAAGAAGAAAAAGGAATACGCAGGTTTCCACTCGTGAAAAAATATGCCGCTTGAGAGAGACATATTGAAGATAACAGTTAATGTCATATATAGAGAATAATATTTACACACATTTTTAGCACAAGTTTAAAAGCCAAGTACACAAGCAATTGCATTCAAAGTACAATAACAACCAAGAAGATGAGTTGATTTTAATTAGCATTAACCGGAAGTGGCACTGTCGTATTGTTGATTTTCCTCTTAGAAGTACGTTTATTTTTTTTATGCTAGATTCTATTCTGATTCACATCATCAGTGATGAGTCTATCTATTGATTGTGAGGATTTCTACTAACTATGTATGTTCATGTGTATGTATTCGTCTGTTTCATTTAATTTACATATATAAATTTCATTTTTCTGTTTACAAGCATTTTTTATTTGTTCATTTTTCTATTGTACATCTGCCGGTTTGTCTACTTTTGCTTTCCACAACCACTTGAATCAAAACAATTGCAACTGAAATTTTGACTTTTAATTTTATTTTGTCTACAATTACTCATTGCATCATATTATATACATACATACATACATACATACTTGCTCGTACTTACATACTATATAGCATAAGTACTTTGTAGTCATAGTACAATTTGAGTTCATGCTTTTTTTCGTCTTCTTTTGTTAGCTATTTTGGCATTCTTTCCATTTGGCGCTTATCCAAGAAAACGTCATACATTTTAGCGCCAGTCGCTTTGCGGAACTTATCATTTTAATGCAATTTCTATATTCTATTTAGATTTCATAATTGGAAAATGGCTTTTATTCTGCTTCTGTTACTTGCTGTATTTTAGTTACGCCTTCCTTTTCAAAAGTATAAGGTTAATGTTCTCCATAATTTCGTGAAGAGGGTGTATAAAATTATTGCAATTGTATTTATATACAAATGACTAACATCACATCATCAACTTTAATTTGTTTCGTTCCATATTTACTTATACTCCAGAATTGATTGAATCACAGCTGGATCAATATGCAAGTCTCACAATTTGATATTAAATGATAGAAATTTATTAAAGCTTTAATCATTATAGATTCTGGACTAATCAGTATACAAATATTAAGAGTACGATGTTGTGTGAGATTATGCTAGGAAAACATTTCTTCAAAGGCGGAATTCAGTTTTTCAGGCGCGAAAGAAAATTGTTGATGAAAATTATGCAGTGTATGGAAAACGTATTTCCATAAAAGACACGTAGTCTTTAGTGATGCAGTTTTGTTTGAATTGAAAGTCGGTTTCCAATAGTATATACATAGTTACATACCATACATATATAGGAACTTTGCTTTTGTTTATTGTTTTCTTTTTTACATTTCTGAACAAGATGCAAATGTTATATTTTCTTCTTCTATTATATTTCTTATGACGTTATTGTATTTCACTTCTCATTTTCTTTTTAATTGTTTATTTTCGCATCTGATTTTGAAAAAAAAATCTTTAAATAAAACTAATAATTCTGTAATTAGGCTGCTGCTTGAGAAGCGGCAACAACATACATCATGTAGCAATAATAAAAAAAGGAAAACTACATGAGCGAATAACTGCTTATTAAATGCAGCCATTCAGCCAGTTACCAAGCAGCAGTATAAATAGATGAATGAAAGAAAGAAAAACTGAATGTACGAGTGAGTTGACAGGCATAGTCATGCAGCTTGAAAGCGCTCGTTGAACTTGCAAAAACTCCGAGAGCGATAAAAATTGTGACGACATTGAATTGAAAGTGCATTTGAATGAAGAGTGTTGGTGAGTTTATTTGTTGGAGATATCACATAAATACACACAGATAAATTAAAGTTGTGGGTTTTATGCATAGGAAGGAAGCTTAATTTGGCCATAGTGGTTTGGCTGGAAACATTTTTCAACGTAGTCGCGTTTTATTTTATATTGAAATGACTGCTTGTTTTTGCTTATTTTTTAATTCGAACTTAGTTCAGTCGAAAAATATGTTATTGATTATGATTGTAATTTGAAATTTTCTTCACACAAAAACGAATTAAGTGTACTAGTTGCTTTAGAAACTAAGTATACGGAAATAACTTTTATTTAGTGCTTAATCTTGAATAAAAAATTATAAACCTATCTTAGGAACTCTTCACCTGTGGATAATATTTGTCGCTATCAATTGCATGGAGCGGCAGGTAAATTAAAAGTTTAAGTGCGGTTTTCTCAGAATTTATGTTTTTAGAGTTATGAAAGTCTTACAGCTCACGATCGTATTGTTTTTGAGTCTTGATTTCAAAATCAAATTAGTTCAATGGATACAAATAGTATCTGTGAAAAACTTTTGCAAATTTGAGGAAAGCTAATTAAAAAATATATAACTCACATTCAAACATTTGCAAGTATTGCATGTAAAAATTTTAAAATGGTGTTGCACTACAAAAACATCAGCAGCTGGTCTTTTTTATGATAAATTTGTTACTAAATGTAAGAGCGGGCAGTAACTGCTCGCTGCTAAATTCAAGTTAAATTATAGTGCTATGTAACAAGCAGTCGAAGCTAAGGCTCTTACAGCTAAAACTAGTAGCCAATAATATAATAATAATATCAAAAATAGCAATAGCAGCAATAACAGCGCAACAACAACTTTTTAAATAATATAAAATACAAGTTAGTTAAGTGCAGTACGGTCGCTATCGCGCTATCTCGTTGCTGCTGTTCAATGAATAGAAAAATTGATTACGCGATAATTGCATTTGTGAATAGTCAAACAAAAGAAAACTCACGGTATACATATGTATGTATACATACGTCATTTTTTTTCTATCTCTACTAGCATTTCATCTCTTCACCTGACACCACTTAAAATATGTAAAATTTAATAAATGAAAATTACATTAATTGAACATCAGTAAAAGCTTAAAATATGTATCTAAAGGGTGTTTTTTTTTAGAAGTGTGGTTTTCAATCTGGAGTTGGAGTTGGTCTTTTTGACACCTGTCACTTGATATATGCTCAATTTGCTTTGCCATTTCATAATGAATAGACTTACTCCTGAACAATGTTTGCAAATTATTGAAATATATTATCAAAATTCATGCGCTGTGAAAAAAGTGTTTCGCAAGCTACGTCCATTTAGCGACGAGGCTAATTTCTGGCTCAATGGATACGTGAATAAGCAGAATTGCCACATTTGGAGTGAAGACCAGCCAGAGGCAATTTAGCAGCTACCAATGCATCCAGAAAAATTCACTTTTTGGTGGGGTTTATAGGCAGGCGGAATCGTTGGGCCGTACTTCTTCAAAGACGATGAAGGCCGCAACGTTATGGTCAATGGAAAAAGGTTCGCCACCAAGATCATATTTGCATCCCGTTAGACTACTTTTTGTGGGGCTATGTTAAGTCTCTTATCTATAGGGACAAGCCAAACACGATTGCTGCTTTGGAAGCCAACATTGAACGAGTCATTGGTGAGATTCCGGCCAAAATGTGTGAAAAAGTGTGCCAAAATTGGACCTTCAGAATGGACCACTTTAAGCATAGCCGCGGGCAACATTTAAGTGAAATTACATTTAAAAAGTAAATGGCACGAATTGATTGATTTATCGATTCAAATAAAAACTTCATTCACTTTTGTAAAATTTCTGTTCTTTTTATTTAATTTTCAAAATCCAAACTCTTAAAAAAAGTCAACCTATATAAGAGCGTTTTATATTCGATTGATGCATATCAACAGCAAAAACAACTCCTTTAGTTAGCCAAGTTATTAGCTGCGAGCATGTATCTTTATCTATTGTTTTTCATGGTTTTTGCTAGTTAACAACTATAATGAAGGAAAACACGTGCAAATTTTACAATAGTGACTAAATAATTTTCTCATTTTATGTTGGTTTCTTGGCTATATTTATTCGATTTGGGTTTTTCAATGGAAATTTTAATATTCTACAATCATATTGCAAAAAAAAAATCGATATCAGGTTTTGTATATTCAATTATTTTATTTTGGTCCGATTTGAATTCATCAACATATCGCTACTTCAATGCACTACTGGTAATGCCTAACATACATACACATATGTTTAACTCAAAATTTGAGATTTTTCAGGAACTTATTTTTATGATTTAAATTCCTTAACAAAGTTAATTTGTTTATGCAAACCAAAAAATGTTATTTTTTCGCTATAATTTTTGGTGCAATTCATCCTCAATTAGATACCCATAGTCATAAGTTCTTTCATAATCGCAAATAACATGGCGTAGTTGACAGTGTACTGGACCACTACGAAGGTTGCCCGGTTTCGAGATTCAGCACAGAAATGGCAACAACATCCAAGTTTACACAGCATTGCCTCTGGGTTGGCAGTGAGATAAGTGTAAAAGTTGTCAAAATTTTTTTTGGGCTTAAACATTAAATGTTAGGCCGCTTTCATTCGTCTACAAATACATATAACTAATACAACACGTATGGATGCGAAAAGTTAGACTCAGAGCCTCCATTGACTGTTATGCCATTAAAGTAGATGATTGTATCAATTCATTGTATTTGAGATAATCTCACAGGTGGTCGCTGTGGCGTAGTGGTAGTGTGTGGGACTGCTACGCAGAGTGTCCGTGGTTTGAATTTCGTCACAGGCAAAATCAAAAAGTTAAAAAATAATTTTTTTACACTACACCACCTCTTGGCAGGCAATGACAAACCTTTAAGAGTAAAAATTGCCTATGAAAAGCTTTTCACTTCCCCGTTCGGATTCGGCTTTAAACTAAAGGTCCCTTCCTTTCATGTACAAATATAAAACGCACAACATGAGTGGATGCGAAAAGTTCGGCCTAGGCCCTTCATGGGCTGTTGTACCATTAAAAGAAGAAGAAGCTCTTTTTTTAATCATATCAATGTATGTATGTATGGTATGTAGGTGATTCATTTCTAAAAGCACATTTTTAAGCAGAATGAACTAAATATACGTATATAACGATTTTGTTGTTTTTTTTAATGTTATTCACAACTTACCTGCGTATCATTTAAAATTTCTAAATGTTCTCCTTTACGGAAGCTTAAGTCTTCATCTGTGCGCGCATCGTAATCGTATAGAGCGACAAATATTTTGGCATTGGCATTGGAAGTCTCATTCTCTGGAATTTGTGGTACTGGGCGTATCTGTTCTTGCGGCTGTCCAACTGGCATGGCCAATTGCTGAACACCTACAACGCCGATACCCGCCGTCGGATCGAGTTGATTGTGTTCGACATGTGTTTTATCGATGTCTGGTTTCTCGGTACGAAGACAATTGCCCATGATGAGTTATGGTTGCAACTACGATGGAATTGAAGGCAGAAGAAGAGTGAGAGTTGTGGGTGTGGATGAGTTGCAACAAAACAATTGTACAGTTTTAGAGTAGTTTTGTTTATATTTT
This sequence comes from Palloptera scutellata, assembly GCA_958295655.1. Taxonomy (NCBI): domain Eukaryota; kingdom Metazoa; phylum Arthropoda; class Insecta; order Diptera; family Pallopteridae; genus Palloptera; species Palloptera scutellata. The sequence continues at coordinate 47,873,758 of OY282451.1, forward strand.
TGATTTTCTGTTTACAAATTGTACTTCTATTATTATACTATTTCTGGTGTTGTTATTGTAAAGGGTGTTGGCACTTTTCCGACCGATTTTCAGTGTTTTTTGTCGCTGTGTTTGTGATTGTAAGGTGCACACCCTGTTTTATTACTTTTAATGCGGACACACTGGGAATTTTTATATGTACGACTGTGTGCGTGCGTGTGTGCGTATAGTTTGGTGGAGATGCTGCTGACACGAAACAAACTCTACTACGGCGACTATAGACAACGACGACGGCGGTTCCATTCAATGTAAAAACACTTTAAATTAAAACACAAATAATAAAATAAACACATTTAATTACATATTACACTACACAATCAACATGTTAGCTATATAATTTTCATATTTTCCAATTTTTTTATGTTGAAAATCAACAAATTTACTAAAAATGTAGCAGCTGAAAATATTTGCTGCTTCTGGCTACACAAGAATTTCTTGATTAAAAAGGAATGTCAAAGATAGGAGTAACAAATAAGTAAAAAAAAAACATTCACAATAGTTGGAGAAGTAGAGAATAAAGAAAATAAGCACAGAGATATTTGAAATGAGATGCACCCAAGAAATAAAAAATAACTTCAAATTAAAGGAATTTCTTTCATAGTGTGCTAATTATCGCAACAATTTCACTATAAGCTATAATGCATATGAAAAACGAAAAAGTTCTCGTTTACCACCTGCTCAATTTAACAACAAATTTCTCAAACACAATTTTTTTTCTTTCGTTCGTTTGCCACAATTTCTTTACAAAGTTATGTTCCGAAAGTAATAAAACCACAAATGTATTATAAAATATGCTCAATATTATAAATAAAATAAATTAAAGTCGTCTTTTTAACTTTTTTTACAATAAAATTTTTTAATCTTATCCATTTCTTTTCAGGAATACACGAAAACACGACTACGCGTCGCTGCTGACGAATGAAATCAAGAAAGAAACAGTAAGATAATTGAAGGGTACTGCCAGATTTATATTTCGTTGTAACGAATGATGTTAAGTTTATTTTTTTATTGAAAAATAATCATCAAATATTTTTACTATATTAAAACAGCAAAAATTCAGAAATGATATATTTAAAGTAACAAAACTATTTTAAATTTTTGCAGAGGCAGAGGAAAATTTTAAAACTCGGTTTTGAATGCGATAGGAATAGGAGTCATTATTGATTTGACAAAATTTTTTTTTTTTTCATTCAACGCACAGGGTGTTAACGTAGAGCATTGTGTTGAATGGTAGGAAGATTGATAGGTGAGAGGAAGAAGGAGGGAGAATGAGAGAGTGAACGTGATCACACAGGACACCGATAAAGAGATAGGCAGCCATTGTGGCAAGTGTTATGCCTTTACCACAATGACCTTCAGTTTATCAGTATCGACTATAACCACAAAGGCCAAGCTTTTCGCATCCACTCATATTGTGCGTGTTATTTTTGTACATGAATGGAATTACAGTACATTGATATTTAAGTTGTTTCTGTCCATATACATGACACCTCCGTAGAATATTTATTTCCTATCCAAGACACAAACCTGTCTATGTGGTCTCTCAAACTGTTTCCCGCTTATAAAGATTGATTTTTCGTTTCCAGGTTATTTTAAATAAATTTATGTGCATTACATTGTATTTTCATTACCATAACAAGTTATATTTATTTATAACAAATTTGCAACAACTAATAATTGTTATTTCTTTTATAAACTACTTTGCTAAATTTGATTACCAACAATTTCATTTATAGCCATTTTCACTTAAATAAGATCGTTTATGCAGAAGTAAATAATGTTTTGAATTTCAATAGAAACGAATAAGTTAGATTTGTAAAAAAAACAATACACCCTAAATTAAAGAAAAAAGTGGTAATTTTTAGAATATAGTCTAAGTCAGATTGAAGCTATCCTTGGGCTAAATTTGAACGATCAGTATTGGAATTGAGTTTGCTGCTGGTGTTGTCGGCAGTGGGAGGTATTTCTAGTTGTTCCTGAACGCCATGTTTTTCCTGCTGACGCACCAAATCATAATACAAGCCACGTTTCGCCATGAGCTCATCATGTTTGCCCGACTAAAAGAGATACAAAAAAAAAAAAATTTATTTCTTATAATTTAATCTCGACTATAAAAACTTACCTCTACAATTCTACCCTGATCGAGCACCACAATTAAGTCGGCATTTCTAATTGTCGATAAGCGATGCGCTATAACTAATGTGGTACGATTAAGCACAGCTGTATCCAAAGCCTTCTGGACTTCAGCCTCACTAGTTGCGTCCAGTGCACTTGTAGCCTCGTCGAGTATCAAAACTTTGGGGTTTTTAAGTAGTGCACGGGCAATAGCGATGCGTTGTCGTTGGCCACCACTTAGCTGTGCACCACGCTCTCCAACATTCGTACCATAACCATCGGGTAAAGCTATAACAAAATCATGTGATTGCGATAATTTAGCTACATCATAAATATCTGTTTCCGCTGCACCCGGTCGCCCATAACGAATATTCTCCAAAATTGATGTTGCAAAGAGGACGGGTTGTTGTTCGATGAAGCCAAGCACGTTGGCGCGTAACCAGTATGGCGAAATATCTGCTAATTTATAGCCGTCAATCTTTATAATACCCGATGAGGGTTCGTAAAAACGTTCAACCAACGATGCAATCGTGGATTTGCCTGAGCCACTGGCGCCTACGAGCGCAACTGTTTGACCGGGCCGTAATGTAAGGCTGAAGTCTTTTAACACAATCTGTTTAAGAAGTGTGAAAATCATAAAAATGTGATATTCGTTACTGGTAATGTGTGTACGTACATGGTCAGGTCTAGTTGGATATGCAAATGAGACGTTTTCAAAACGTATTTCACCCTTAAGACGTTCCTGGGGAATTTCATAGCCTCTAAGTAGTTCAACATTTGGTTGTAATTGTAGATACTGAAAAAAACCCCAATTAATAAATCAGCGTGTTCATTGTTTTATTTAACAAAGCAAATACTTCGAAAACACGCGAACCAGCTGTCATGCCACGAATCATTGTGCCTAATAGCACAGATCCTTGTGCCAGTGAACGTTGTACACCCTGTGATGCCACAAGAAAAGCCATTAACGCGCCCGGCGATAAACTTTCTGTGGACATAAGATGACCACCTAAGAAGAGCGTTGTCAGCACTAGTCCGTTAAGGAAGAAATTTGTTAATCCTTGAAATATTGCAATTCCATAGCCGAGCTCTTGTGCCAAGCGTGCCGCTTCATTGGTTTCCAACTCAAAGAGCTCCATTTCACGATATTCACATGCACTTGACCGTACAGTGCGTATATTGGAGAGTGCTTCCTCGCAAACGGAAGTGGCACGTTCAGACTGAAATGCAGAAATAGGAATTTACAATTAAAAACAAATTAAGGGGGAAAATTTGTATACCTGAGCCTGAGAATTTTTACTTAAATTTCGTAGTTTTTTACCTAAGTATGTCATAAAAGTGACCACAGCCGGCACAGATGCGAGCGCAATAGCCGCCATATGAGGCGATATCAAAAACAATGAAATACTTCCTCCAATTAATTGTGCTAAACTCCGGAGACCTTGTGAGACAAATTGCTTGAAGCTAGTCTTGAAGTCTTGCACATCTGCTGTCAGTCGATTGACTAATTCTCCGGTACGGTTCTCATCGAAAAAAGCTATGTCCTGAATGACGATTTGTTTGAAGAGATCTTGACGTATTTTCGCTGCCATTTGTTCACCAATACGGCTTAACAAATAAATATAAAGAAAGGTAAAGCCAGACTGCAGCACATAGAGACTGAGCAAGTTGGTCGCGGGTCGTTTTATATCGCTTAAAAAGGAATTATGTATTGGATCCTTGACGTAAGTGTTGGCGTAGCGCGCTAATGTATTGACTAGATCCCCGAGTAAATTGGGTATACGTATGTTGATAAAGGCAACGAAGAGCGCAGCCTGAAAAGGGATAAGGGCGAATTTTAAAGTTTGTACGCATATTAAAAAATGTTAATTTATAAAGTCGCTCGTCCGCAAAGTATTCAATTACCGAACGAAAGATAAACAAAAAGTGACCTTGAGTATCCATGATACAAATTCAATTAAAACTATTATCGCTTGGGAAATTTTGTCAAGATATGAAATGGAATGAAAAGCAATCTTTAGCATTTTCTCATTAACTCACAGCAATGGCGCCCAATAGCTCCCATAAATGTGGCTGCAAATACGACCAAAATCGTTTCCAATCAAATTTGCCATCGTCTTGCTGCAGAGTTTTTTGTAAAACTCCGGCAAGTCGATTGCTCTCACATTGAGCTTCGCGGGAAGAGAGCAAACCACGTGTTGCCAATCCCAGTGAGACGCCACAGCCAACCAGCAGCACCGAACGCGTCCGGATACCCTGTTGTGCTTTCGATGTCGTTGTTCCAGTCTCTTTTGGACCATGGTTACGCATTAGTTTATGGGCATTTTTCACACGAGAACTAAAATCACGGGCTGTGTTCTTGAGTAGTTGTGTGTGTGCATGATATTTCGGCAGTTGTTGTTGTAGAAATTGGCGACTATAAATTGCAAAATTTCCATTGAAAGAATATGTAGATAAATAGTTATTAAAATATATGGTATGACATAATTTAATTCGAAATAGTTATACCCTAATACAATGTCGCTCCTTCCACAGTTGGACACCAGCAGACGTAACATTTTCTTGATCGGTCGTCGCTTTTTAGCTATTTTCTTGTAATCACCTTCACTTTCGTTAGTAAATAATATGATACACGATTCTAATTAATTTTTACATTATTTCCTTATCAAAACAAATTTCTCTCTAACTCGTGCCCAAAAGCTGCTAACAATTGTCAAAATATACAAACAGCTGATTTGCTTCACAGGGTGTTTCCAATGTATTCACCCATAAATTGTTAATATTTTCTACTACAGTGGGTGCAAATATTTGCATTAAAATTTGTTTCTCATTCAAATAAAAAAAAATAATACAGTTATATTATGGTATTTTGTGAAAAGCAGCAAAGTGGGGTTTATTTATTTATTAGTTATGTATTATTAACTTGAGAGTGAAAACTCATTTTGTGTGGTTTAAGACCCGTTTAAAATTAATTTTTGTTGGGTAAAAAAATTCTCTTTAAATGAAAAGTTGCTTGGAAAGTGAAGTGTTTGGTCCCTATGAATGGTTAAAATATTCTAGTGGGATGCTTATAAACTCATAAATTCCTCGCAAACCGCATAAACTTATAAAATCGTACGCAAACCTCAAAATTTAAAATGCCTAAAAGGCATTTGTGAGTTTATATGAATTTCTCTTGTAATTATGCAGCTATGGATAAAGACTGAATTACCCGTTTTTGTTTTTTTTTTTTTGTTCTCTTCATATTTACTAATGTTTCTACTTACTTACTTACTTACTTAGCTGGCGCTACAACCGATGATCGGTCTTGGCCGCCTCCACAAAGCTCCGCCAGTCACTTGTGCTATGCGCGCGCTGGCGCCAGTTGATAAGGCCAAGTGCAGTCAGGTTGCCCTGCACCTGGTCTTTCCAACGGAGATTAGGACGTCCCCTTCTGCGTGTTCCTCCACCGTGGTTCGAATAAAACACTCTTCTAGCCGGAGCGCTTTCTTCCATTCGCTCAACATGACCCAGACAGCGAAGCCGCTGGAGGTTTATACGCTTGACTATGTCAGTGTCGGCGTACAGCTCATACAGCTCATCGTTCCATCTTATTCGATACACGTCGTCCACGCATACTGGACCGTAGATCTTACGGAGTATCTTCCTCTTGAACGTTCCTAACAGCCTCTCATCATTGATGGTCAATGTCCACGTCTCTGCGCCATACATTAGGACGGGAAGGATGAGGGACTTATAGAGCGTTATTTTCGTCGGTCGAGAGAGGGCTCTACTTCTCAATTGCCTACTGAGCCCGTAGTAGGCAATTGAGAAGTTTTAGGAGGGATTTTCTTTGTCTTTTTTGTAAAACACTTTCAAAGATTGTGCTCAAATTTCTGCTCTTAGATTTCGGAATTGGTTTCAAAGGCAAGAATTGCAAAAAATAGTGAAAATATGAAATTTTAAATGTACGATAAGTCTGCAAGAAGGTAATGCAAGTTGTATCGTCAGCATAATTTTTTCAACATATATTTTTTGACAAGTTGAAGTGAATATTATCTATAGGCAACATAGGACATACAAATTTTAATATTTATAAATGTTTGTTTGTTCTGAAATTTTTTATCCCATCTAGTGTTGCCAGTTTAGCTATTAAAAGAAACATAGTTAACCAAAATTATTTAGTAGTCAGAATTTTCGGTAAAATATAGAAGTAATAACAAGAGGGAATTCATATAAACTCATAAATGCCTAAATAAGTAAGCGTAGAAACTTGCCAAATTTTTATGGAATTTGAAAGATTTCTTACGAGTTCATAAGTTTATACGACATTTTGCGAGGCATTTATGAGCTAATATGAATCTCACTAATATTTAGAAAAATTAATTTTTATGTATTTGATCAAGAAAAAACATTTTATAGGGATTCACATAATGTCATAAAAGCCTCATCAGTTCATAAGTGTCAAAATTTGAATGAAATTAGAAAGTTTGCTTTCGAGTTTATAAGCTATCATGAGTTTATATGAATCTCATATTAAAAATTAAACCTTTTTTTTCTTAGAAAAGCTCATCAAGTAAAAGAGTTTGCCATATTCATGAGTGTATTTTTTTTAAATAGTGCCAGCTTTGCACAAGTACTTAGTATACATCGTTAAAAATCGTAGTAGATTTTTTGAAATGTTATTACATTCAATCGTAGTACATACAATCCGAATTCTAAGTTTGGCCATTCTATATTTCTTTTAATGGCACAATAATCCATGGACGGCCTAGGCCGAGCTTTACACATCCATTCCTGTTGTGCGTGTTATATTTGTACATGAATGGAAATGAACTACAGTTTTATGCCGAATCCGAACGGTGAAGTGAAAAGCTTTTTATATGCAATTGCAATTTGTTATTTTAATATGCAATTTTTGTAGGTTTGCCATTGCCTGCCATGAGGTGGTGCTGTGTAAAAACTTTTTTTTCTTTCTACTTTTTGATTTTGTTTGTGTCGAGATTATAACCGCGGACACTCTGCGTAGCAGGCCAACAAACTACCAATTACGCCACAGTAAAGCGCGCTTTGTCCTTGCAGCTGAAACTTTACATATATTCCTTTTCTTCTCTTGCAATATCTAAAGGATTATTGTGGTATGCATGGAGAAGAAAGAAGGTGGTATTTCATATAATATGGTATATGTATATCCAGTCTGCATTTCAATGTCTCTTGGCTTTAAAGCTTTTGACATAGTGGCTGTTTCTGTAAGTCGTGGTTGTGTTCAGATTTAGCTCGGCGAACACTATAAAATTGTTGTTGCTCCTAAGAGAGAGCTTTTACTCACTCCCACAACGAACACGATATGCTGGGTGAAATGTACACCGAGCATTCAGGCTGACAATGAGTTATGAGTAAAATAGTACGAAAACATACAAACCTGTGCATCATTATTTTCATGATCAGAAAAGCGAAGTTGCCAATATTAAAAATTATTATTTAAACAACATGTTAGCTGCATGCACGATGCGATGCAAATGGTGTTGGTACTATGACTGCTGCCTTGCAGTTGCCACATACATATACATACTCCACTATCTCAATCGCTTTTTATTTAAGCAGCCGGTGGCTGCCGGTCCAAAAAATTACATTATTTTGCTTAATTTATTTCGCATTCAACTATATTATTATTTCCACTCTCCATATTGGTGAAATCGTTTAAAGTAGTTGCCGTTGCACACAAAATACTATTAAAAAAAATTTGAATTTCGACGGGAAGCAACTCTATAACGAACTCGAATGTCACCACCACACCGAGCACGAGGGAAAAATGTGAACAGCGAACACCAGCATAACCACGATCTAACGCCTACCACATCTGATATCCTGCAAGTCGGTTACTTCTCAGAAGTCGATCTATTATCATATTTTTATATTTTACAGCCGACGTGAGGAAAGTTTCGCTCTTTAAGATATTTAATGCAATTCGTTAATGCAATTGTTAAATATAAAAAAATTCAACTGTAAAAAAAGGAAAGAGTTAAATTCAGCCAAAAAACAATACCAACATTTTTATGTGGACCATGAATATAAAACTGATTGTTAATTGCAGAGTTGCATTTGATGGCCTTTACTAAATAGCAGAAGGTTGTGCTTAAAATCTGATAGATACTTGAATATTTAATAAAAAGGCAACACTTAATATCGATATTTAAAAGAAATTTTCCACATTCTATTATAAAAAAGAACCTTTACGTTACTGGTGGAGTAATGTGCAGAACAATTTTATTTATTTTTTTATGTTTTGACCATTTGATTGTACCATGTATGGAATTATTACATTCTGTGAAGTAGTTCGCTTACACCATTCACCAGAATGAAGAAAATACAGGTGGCAATACATCCAGAACATATGAATTCACCACTGAAACTACGGGTGGTGCTTCCTCGACAACAGGCTAATCAAGCACTGATACCACAGGTCTATTCGTCAATAACAGGTCAATCCACCATTTAAATAGCAGGTGGCGCTTCAACGAAAACAAATTAATGGCGATTCATTGACAATAGATCAGTCCACTACTGAAACCACAGGTGGCACTTCATCGATAACAGACCAATTGACCACTGAAATCACAGATGGCGATTCATTGACCACAGATCAATCCACCACTGAAAATACAGGTGGCAGTACATCGACAACATATTAACTCACTACTGAAACCACAGGTGGCGCTTCATCGACAACATATCAATTTACCACTGAATCTACGAGTGGTGCTTCATTGACAATAGGCTAATCAAGCACTGATACCACGGTCGATTCGTCAATATCAGGTCAATCCACTATTGAAATAGCAGGTGGCGCTTCAATGAAAACAAATTAATGGCGATTCATTGACAATAGATCAGTCCACTACTGAAACCACAGATGGCGCTTCATAGACAACAGACCAATTGACCACTGAAATCACAGATGGCGATTCATCGACAACAGGTCAATTAACCACTGATAAACAGGTGGCGATTCATTGACCACAGATCAATCCACCACTGCAAATACAGGTGGCAGTACATCGACAACATATTAATTCACTACTGAAACCACAGGTGGCGCTTCATCGACAACAGACCAATTAACCACTGAAACTACAGGTGGCATGTGATCACAAAGTTTTCTCTCTCAATTGTAAGTTATACCATATCCAATCTATTCAGATTTGGTGAGTATTTTGTGTAGCCAAAAATTACTTAGTGTTCAACATCTGTATTTCAACATTATAGTAAAATCAAGTATAATTTTATAATACTTATAGTAAAGAAAAATAAAAAATATACGCAATGGAAGACAATTAAAACAAAACGTCTTACATACAAAACAAAGGTCATTCATTTGTGAATATATATGAATGAGCAATGAACATACAACATACATACATCCATACACACCTGGACAAAATAATAGGTGTGAACATATTTTTTTTTTCAAAAAAGCTTAGCTTTCATATATTTTTTAATATCCTTCAAAAAATAAATTAGTTTTCAACATAAACATACTTCAGCGTCATAACAAAACATAAAAAGTTTTTAAAACTCTAAAAAATAACTTAAATTTTGGTTAATTCATAAAATACACAGCTTTTCGATTGGACAGAATAATAGGTGTACACAAAAAACTTGGGAATAAATATTGAAATTTTGCTAGTTATGGTCCCGTATTTTACTGAATTAGTAAGAACGCATTAATACCCAGAATATCCACCATTATTCTTCATGGCTTTTTCGATTCTTCTGGCCATTGACGATATCAACTTCCGACAAGTTTCTACAGGAATGTTGTACCAAATTTTTTTAATATTTTCCAATAACTGCGTTTTGTTTTGGCGTTTAGGTTCTTCCCAGAGGTTCTAAATAGGATTTAGATCTGGGGATTGACTTGGCTACTCAAGCACGTCTACATTATGCTCTTGGAACCATGCTTTGACAACTCGCGATGAATGTTTAGGATCATTGTCGTGCTGAAATTTCCACAAAAGCGGCATATTATCCTCGGCATATGGTAACATTACCGTTACCAACAAATCCTTATACACGAATCTATCCATAACGCCATTAATTTGATGTATCGGACCAATACCTTGTCAAGAAAAACAGCCCCATACCATTAAGCTGTCACCTCCGTGCTTCACTGTCTTCTTTGTGAATCGGACGTCGAATTCTTTGCCTTTCGGGCGACGAACGTTTCATTCCGCATCGTTACCAAACAAATTTATTTTTGTTTCATCGCTCCAGAGATTATTGCGCCATTTTTTTTCTCCCTGTGAACCGCACTACGTTTTATGAACAAATGCAAAATTTTTCCTCTTCTTCAAATTTGCAGTTCTAAGCAGAAGGGTAGATTTGCGCTAACTAATCTACTTGGAACGGTTCGTGATGATACAACATTGTTGTTCTGGGTAACTTGAACTTGAGGTCGCGTTAAGCTAATGTAACGATACGATTGTGGGTCACTAATGAAGGTTTTTTAGGTGCTCCACGCGTTTGAATAGCTTTTTCTGGTTTGAGAGCATTTGTATCGAAATTCTGAGACCGGTCCCATCGATCTGGCAATGAATTTGTAGGTTTTTCCTTTGTCTCAGATCTGACGAACAAGTCTTCTCTCCGCTGTACTGCAATGAATTCCACGACCCATCAAATATTATTAAAAATTATAATTAAAACTTTATTTAGTTCACTTTCATCGAAATCTTACGTTCTGGAACTAAATAATGCTTTAAATTTATTCACTCTTAGTTTTTACCAAAACACACCTATTTTATTGGCCAGATCAATTTGAAGGTTGAACCAAAAAAACAAGCCGTACTATTTATCGAGAAGAACTTTTGTTGCCGAGATTCCCCCATTTCATTCCAAAACAGTGCCACCAAACTTCCATATTTGCCTTTTAATTTTAGACCATTCGAATTAATTTTTTTCGTTCATTTTAAAAATTTTTGGCTTTACACCTATTATTTTGTCCAGGTGTGTATATGAACAAAATACAATGTACAACTAAATTTATGAGCGAAATCTGTTTTATAACACTGCGGCACAATAAACAAAATAATTTTAACACAATTAAGCGGTTTTCGTAAACGTGCGTTTTACGATTACATTCATTTGCTGCTAGCAAATCTCTCTCTCGTACTCTCGCATACATGTTTTAATATAAAGCTTAACATTATTACATACATATATGTACTTGTATAGAAAAATATACACACACACACACACGCTTACACGCTTCAGTTTGCGCGCACTTTTGGTTTGGTTAAAATAAAATTATTTGGGTTATCGGTGCGGAAATGCAATTCAGACAAAAATGCCTCAACATATTCCGAATCATTTTCAGTTTTGAATTTTTTTCCCAGCGAAAACAAAAGAAATAAAAGAAAAACATGCAGCAACCGCAACAGCAACAGCAACAGCAACAGCAACAGCAACAGCAACAACGACGACAAAGAAAAAACAATATTATACGATTGCCATATCGTTTATGAAAACCGCACATTTCGTTTCCGTTCTTTGTGTATGTGTTTGTGTATGTGTTTGTGTGAGTGTTTTTCACTCTCTCTCTCTTTCTCTCACTTTCCGCGAATGTGTGTTTATGCACACGCATGCACTTTATAGCGTCATTCACACTCAAGCAACATAAATCAAAGTCATAGTGATCAAAATGCATGGCCGGCCGCCACATGAAATCGTTTAAAAAGGCTCCTCTCTGCTGCTCTTCCGCTTCTTATTGTTAGACGAGGTTAACTATTTACTGTTGTTATTGTTGTTGTTTCTGCCATGGCTACTATAACAATTTCATATATGTATGTGAATATAAATACATACATACAAACGTACATACTCGTATGTGGAAATCTGTTTGTCTGTGTCTGTGAGCATTTTTTAATGTGATAGAATGTTAAAGTGAGTTTCAGTTATCAAAATATTTGCTTGCGGAAATAAAAAGTTTTGGTTTGTTGTTACCCGACATCTGAGCTGTTATGCATGTACACTGGTGGCCAAATCTAGAGCAACCAGAATAAAATATCAATATTAGACAAAAAAAAAGTGGTATACATTACACAAAGGCGGTAATTTTTAAAATTTTTATAAATGATATTTTATGTATTTTAAATTAAAAAAAAAATAAAAATAATAATTCATTACAAAATTTTTTTACAAACTAAAAAACGTAATTAAATCGATTTTTGGGTGGTCATAACTAAAGCAACTTGACTGTAAAAAACTATGTTGTCAACAATTCTTATTTGGAGTACCGTTATTTATTTTGTGTTATACTTTGTGCATTTAATTCGTTTGTTAACAATTATTTTTGTGAATTTCTCAAGACATAACACGTGAATATTTTCGGGTTAGAGGCAATTAAAAAAAATTATCAAAATGGCTAGAAACAAGTATTGTAATACGGTTAAAGAACAAATTATAAATGATTATAAAAACGGTTTATCCCAAAAAAATATTTCGCAGAAGTTTTCAATACAAAAATCAGTGAATAATCTCGAATAATTAGCAGATTTCTTGCAACTGGTTCTGTAGTGACAATACATGCTGGAGGGAGGCCACGAAAAACAACACATCGCGTTGACAAAACAATTGTTCGAGAAATAAAAAAAAAGCGTTTTGTAACCTCAACTGAATTGGTGAGAGAGTTATCTTTGGATATTAGCGCAAGATCTGTACGGAGACGAGCGGTGGAAGCTGGTCTACGCGCTCGAAAGCCATCAAAGAAGCCATTTATTTCCAAAAAAAAAATCGCAAGGCCAGGCTAGCTTTCACGAGAGCACATATCAGTTGGGATACTGCTCAATGGAGAAATATTTTGTTCTCAGATGAGTCAAAGTTCAATATCAAGGGCTCAGATAACAAAAATTTTACAGTAAGGAGACCCAAAAACGAAAGAATCAAACCACAGTATTGCAAAGGGACAGTTAAACATGGTGGAGGTTCTACCATGGTGTGGGGCTGCATTTCGTATGCTGGAGTTAGACCAATTCACCAAATAATAACAACAATGGATCGTTTCGTTTACAAAAGTGTGTTGGAAAATGTAATGCTTCCTTATGCAAAAGAGAATATGCCTATTATTTGGGTCTTCCAACATGATAACGACCCGAAGCATACCTCGAAATTCGTTCAAGATTGGTTGAGTGACGCAAACATAAAAACTCTCGCATGGCCAGCTCAGTCTCCTGATCTGAACCCGATCGAGAACTTGTGGAGCATCGTAGATCGCAAGGTTAAAAGGGATTCTGAGACTAATAAACACAACATTTTCAGCCGTATCCAGGATGCATGGAACAATATTTCTAAGGATCAAATTGAACGACTTATAGATTCTATACCTCGTAGGTGTGCAGAAGTTATCAAAAATAAGGATTATGCTATCGATTATTAACATTATTGTATAATTTTAAGTTGGACTGTGAAAGTTGCTTTAGTTATGACCACCCAAAAATCGGGTCAATTTCGTTTTTCGTTTGTAAAAAAATTTTGTAATGAATTAATATTTTTTTTTTTTTTAATTTGAAATACATAAAATATCATTTATAAAAATTTTAAAAATTACCGTCTCTGTGTAATATATACCACTTTTTTTTGTCTAATATCGATATCTTATTCTGGTTGCTTTAGATATGGCCACCAGTGTATGCATGTTTTTGTTTTTTGATATCGTTTAGTTGATTTTATTGCTGATATTTAGAAAAATAGTGGAATATTTATATTTATATTTTTTATATTTTAGAATATTTATATTTATATTTATGGAATAAATATGAAAGGTAACTTTTAAAAGTGTTAATACTAGCCAAAATTGGCAATTGGCTAGAATCAAATGGACAATAGAAAGTGACTCACCCTGAACCTATAATCTCAGCTTTTTCACAAGACACCAAATTCAATTTTTTAACATACGCGATAATGAGTGGATGGTTTTAAGCAAGAGACTTGAGATGTTCCCTGACCAATTGCTAAAACGATGCAACGTTTTTCGGGGACTGCAAGGAGAGATAATTGATATACTGTGTGGTTGTGAGAAATATTACCCTAAAAATCGAAGCCATCATCGCCGTGGCGTAGTTGGTAGTACGTTGACCTGCTACGCAGAGCGTCCAAATTTCGGCAGCGGCAGAATTAAAAAGTAAAAAACAAAAATTTTTTACACGGCACACACGGTTCGGCAGGCAATGACAAACCTACAAGTGTAAAAAAATCGTACTTAAAGATAAAACATATTTCGTCGAAAAGGTTATTAAATTTATTTCAGCCATAAATTCCAGAAAAACAGAAATTACAGTACAAATCGGATCTATAATCTTATACAAAATTTATATTTAGTAGTAAGTACGACCGATAGGACTCATTATAATCAGAGCTGTGTTGGAATCATTTTAGGAGGTGAGATAATAACACATCACTTTACCCTATACGAAAGTAGGGCCAGTTATAATTCAACGCCCCGTCACATAAAACGAAACAGCTTATTTTGATTGCAAACTAAAAAAAGTAAGAAGTGTACTAAAAATAGTACATTTATTTTTATGTAATGAAATACTGTTTTTCACTTTTTTTTTTCAGTTGTCAAAATTTCAGTTGTCAAGTTCCGTAACAGCTTCACATGTAGACATCAACATTAAGATATTTATTATAGGCGGCTGAAGGACACCATTTGGGTCTGATAGGAATAGATGACGACATTTACTATTTGAAGTCCAATAGCTTTGACTTCTAATAAAAAATTTTAGTTATGGAAGACTTAACCTTTTTTTACTTTTACACCAACCCTCTACTTCCTCACTGAAACCTTATTTCTGGGAGTTCTTGGTAAACATACTAATAATTTGATTTAAGTCTTTGTATTTGTTATTAAGTGCTTGCACTAAGCTAAATAATACTTAAATAAACGTTGGCTTTTCATGTAAAGAACATATTCTTAAAATACTAATAGAGTGTTAATGGCTTTGAATAATGTCAAACTTTCTTCGGCAAAAATGGTCCTTATAATAAGGAAAAGAAGGTGTTCATACATCAAAACCACTCTCTGACTCACTCACAGTACATTTTTTCAGACATTTGTATCAAAAACCTTTTAAAAGAGTGGTATAGAGAGGAGCTGGTGAGTTGGTATAGAAACCAAAAATGTTCATAAAGAATCACTTTTCCTCTGACATCAAAGCTGTACGGCTTGAAAATAAAAAATCGTTCCAACCAAATTCCATGTTAACATTGGGAAAAAATTACAAAAATAAATCTTTACGAAAAATTTGACCAATCAAAATCTAGAGTTTAAATGAAATAATCATTAACTCGTATAAATTAATTCAAGTCTTAAGGCACTTAAGAAAGACAAATCCTTGGGCAGAGAAGCATCCATAGACATGAACCTTCTGCGAATGTTTTACACTACGTTGAATAATTTTTTCGCCATTTTTCAACCAAACATGATTAATTGTATTAAACAACACAAAAGTGGATTCATCTGTAAATATTACTTTGGTCCACTCTCGATCGATGTTTGTGTAAGCCCACTGAAGGCGCTTTTCAACATGCTTTTGTGAAACCAATGGTTTTGACAAAGTACTGCTACGTTTTATGCCTGATTGCTGAAGTCTGTCGCGAATCGTGTTTAAGAATATATCCAACCCCTTTACCGATGAAAGTTTTTTTTTGCCTCCCTTAAACTGATCAGTGGATTTTTTTCAAAAAGCCTTAAGTTCCTTTTAAAAAAAAATGTTGACATACGAGTCCATATGTGTCGTGGAAGACATTGTTCAGCGCAGAGTCTTCTATCGAAAAATCTTCTATTCATCGTCGTTGTAGTTTGATATTAAATGTTAACATTGGGCAAAATTACAAAAATTAATCATTATGAAAAATTGGACCAGTCGGGACCAGACTTTGACAAAATCGACGAAATCTGGTTTAAATTAAATAATTACAAAATCAATCAGTGATAAAACTCAAATTAACTCGTATTAATTAATTCATAGTCGTAAGGTTTACTTAAATTATTGAGTAATTCTTTGTGGTTAATAATAATAAAAATTAATGAAATTCTGGAAGCAAAGTCTATAAAATCCGGAAATCATTAGCAACATAAAATATGTAAATTATAAAGTTACTATTTTACATATCACTGTTATGTACTTGATATACATACATATATAAGAAAATTAATATGCACAACTTTAGGCTCACATACTGCCCGGGGGACATACATTCAAATGATTTCATTGATATCTATTTCTATTTATTGTACATTCATAGAAAGGCCACAAGTGGTTCTTACTAGACTTTTTGATGCCGATCCTTATAAATAAATCAATTTAGCAAGGCTAAAGTATAGTTTTCTTATTTACTTACTTGGCACTTGGCACTACAACTCTGATGGTGGATACTGAGTAATTCGTTAGTAGCCACTGCTATAGCGTCAATGGCCTCCGTTGTTAAGGCCAGTTGGAGTCACGACACCGGATTCACGTAGCGGATTTTCTTAATGGAAATTTGTTTGTCCTGTTTTGGGCATTCTGGTGGAATGATGCATGAATAGAACGTCTTCCTAGCCAGAGCTTTATCATTTATTATATTTGCTCAACATGACCTTGTAAAGTTGCTAGTTCCATGACAGCTCATGGTTACATCTTTCGTCCAAGCGAATTGTCCAATTAATATTGCATAGTATCTTCCTCTCCCAATATGCCCCCAACATATTTTCATCATTGGTAGCTATTGTTCACATCTCGACTAGAAGATTCAATGCTGAAATCGGTCGAATTGCATGAAAATTCTTTAATATATTAATGAATTAGAGGCCTCTAGGATGATTCCCGTCTTCTCATTCATAATCTTCTTACATTCCTATTGATATTAAGTGAATGCGTATTGAAAGAACCCAACCCAACTACAGATTGTTAGTTTAGAATGGGAAAATTTCATTGAGAATGACAGTCAATGTTGGGCGTGATGCAATTACAAACAAACAAGAATTTTATACAAAATAATTTCACGTGCATACACGAGCATTAGAAATAATATTCAATCTGTTACATCCGCTTGAAAGGGAAATTGTGAACAGTTGAAATATGCAGGCATTCGTGTAAGTTTCCAATTTATGTACCGACCGAATAAAAAAAAATGTTTGAACATTACTTATGTATGTGTATATATGTACATATATGTATGCAATTTCTAAATGTGAAATTCATACAATAATTGTTAGGGAAAATGCTAAAGTAGCAGATAGGAGCAACCAATTTACATACATACATATATATAAGTATATGTATGTATGTATTTGTGAATGCTTTAAGGCAAAGAACGAAAATTTTGCATTACGAAGCGGCTGCAATATATACATACTTACATACTACACAAACACAACACTCACACACTTACGAAAACATATTCATGCTTAAGAATACGTGTGGTAACACATCCCAGTTGGACAAAACCGGAATGCTCCTTAAACGATTGCCTCTCAAACAATCCAAAGCGAGCAATATAAAAGGTTTCGTCTCGCAGCTGAGAAAAAACAATAAAAATATCATGTGCAAGACCAAAAAAACGAAAACAAATGATATAATTCTCTTCGAATCGATAACTAGTCAGATTGAGAATTTTTCGTTGTCTTCGTTTATTTTCTGTTTTCGGTACTCACGGCTTGATAAATAAAGTTTATATCTTAAAAATAATAGTGTAATAAAAATTATTATATGTGTATACAAGATGACCCGGCAAATTTTGTTGTGCCCAAATTATGTAAAGTGCCCAAAAAAGTTTGAAACGTGAATAAATCACATTTTAATAGGTAATAATATTTTATTGCAATATCAAGTTGTGTACAATGTTTTGGCTCTCTTTAGGCTTACCAACGCATGAGACGGCTACATACAACAGTCTGAGTTTTCTAAATCGAAACCACATATTTGCTTAGACTAGCCTAATTTTTTTAAAATAATTTTGATTTTGCGTTTGCTTTTATAAATAATGATTTCAATGTGTCCTGGTGAGAAATCGAGAAAGTAGGAAAGCGAAACAAAAAGTTTGTTTTATTTAATGTTGCTGTCCTACTTACTTTTCAACACTTTGTATGTGCAAAATGAAATAAGGAGTGAGATTTAAAAAATCTTAACACACGTTTTACCTAACAATTTTTTTTTGGGTGTAAAATTTAAAAATTTCTTTGATCTAGTTATCTTTGAAAAATATATCAGTTATTATTTTTAATGACAAACATGTTGATTTATTGTGAGTTTGATCAAAATGAGTGAAAAAAAAGAAATACGTCTTAAAATTATTAAAAATTTTCAAAAAAAATCCAAATTGGTCCTACAAAAAATTGGCCAAAGAATTGAAGGTCTGCCGTCAAACTGTTTCCAATGTTATTAAACAGTTTCAGGGGAATTTGACCATAGATAGGAAACCTGGTTCGGGAAGAAAACAAGGACCACATGATATTGGGGAAGCCAAGAAAATAGAAAGCATATTGAAAAGATCTCCAAACACATCTGCTAGAAAAGCTGCCCGGTTAGCCCAGTGCTCTGACTATTTGGTGCGAAAAGTTAAAGCCAATGCAGGTTTGAAATCATACAAAGTCCAAAAAGTTCCAGAGAGGAATGCTGCAAGAAATTTAGACACCAAAAGTAGGGCTCGGAAATTAAAAGCGAATTTCATGCAAAAATAATCCAAAAGCAGACAAAATTTTCTAAAAAATTCCTGGTATGGCAAGCTATATGCAGTTGCGGTAAAAGAAGCAACTCATTTGTTACAGTGGGTTCTATAAATACCGAAATATACATCAAAGAATGTTTGAACAAAAAAAGCCTTTTTTCTTTCATAAGAGAGCACAATGTGTCCACATATTTTTGGCCCGATTTGACATCATACCACTACGGCAAGAAAGCTCTGGAGTGGTACCAAAGTAATAACATAGTTTCTGTACCAAGAGAGGGCAATCCTCCAAATTGCCCGGAGCTAAGACCAGTGAAGAGATATTGGGCTATTGTGAAAAGAAACTTAAAGAGCACAAAAAAGGTGTCCCAAAATATCGAAGATTTTAAAAGGAGATGGGCAAACTGCTCCAAAAAGGTGTCTGAAACAACTATCAAATCTCTAATAGAAGGCTAACCAAAAAAGGTGCACGAGTTCATAAATAGTGGTCAGAACTATAAAAGTTATATTTTTCTGTAATTTGTAAAATATTATCTATTAAAACAAAAAAAAAAACAAAATTCTAAGATCAGCCGTTTAAAAATTATTGAGTTTTGTATATGTTAAGATTTTTTCGATCTCACTCCTTAACTAATAATCAGATTTCTAATAAATATACCATAAATATAGAAATAGGCACTTGAGACCCTTAAAGTAATGAACATAAAATAATTTGTACACATATATTCCGAATATGAGCCCAATCAGACCATAAAAACACATTTGCGTAAATATCTCGACTCCAGTGTTACCTGCCGGGTCAAAAAAATAGATGAACCTTTTGAGGCACCAAACAAAAATATAAAGTGTGAACATGTCTTTGATACGTTCAGTCTTTTAGGCGTGATGATGATCACATACAGCACACAAACGTTTTTATATATCTACATAAATACTAAGATGTAAGGCAGTAGAATATTATAAACAGTACTCGTATATTAAAATAACATAAGAAAAAAAACAATGGAAAAGAAAAATAATTTACTACTATGTATGTGCACAGAAGCAAAAGAGAGAAAGAAGAGAGAAGAGCTGAAGAGCAACCGTGTCCTCTCTTACCATTCCTTTTGGAGGTGAAGACGATTATTCTATGCTCTCTAGCGAGCATGCAAGGTTCAAAAAGTATAGAAAATACAAAATAGGTAGTAAAACATTCCTCGGTGCTGACCGCTCGATGATTACCCCAACGATGATCCTAAGTTCTACTGGGATATGCAGCATTTGCTATGTGTGAGCTATGCTACTGTTTTGCTTTCAGCTACTACTGCAGCGACTACACTTTCTGCTTGTATTCTGCAGTAGCTAGTAGTGGTCTAAGGTCACTTTCAATTTGCATAAATCATGTGTCTTAAAACATTAAAAAAAAGGGGAAAAACAACAACTGCTCTGCAAAAAAAAAAGAAAGTAGCAAAACTTTACATTACCGAAAAAAGTTCGGACACATCTGCTGCTAAACGCAATGTTATTGCAAAATAAGTGTTTTAAATATTGCATTTTCCGTATTTTCCCCATATACCCATGCTTTTACATACGAGCACATATACGGGTATCGTATGTATACTCTGCGAAACCGATAAAATATGTACCTATGTACATATTCGCACTACAGAACACACATGCACGCGAATATGAACACAAAGTCAGTAACAAAAATTACTACATACAAAACTGAAAAGGGATTTTGAAAATTGTGCAGCATAATTGACGTTGGCATGTGGAGAGCGCCTTCAAATTTGCATTTAATACAGAATTAAATAAAAAAACAACAACAAAAAAATATGGATCTCCGAAAATACTTGGCCTGCCTGTGACTGAAAGAAACATTTTAAAGATGCAGATCGACACGGCTAACACAGGCTCAGAACAATACCGAATGGCCGCAAAGCGAGTGAAAAAATTGGCCAGACAAGACAAACGAAACCTCTACGAGGCCCTCGCAGCGACAGCAGAAGATGCAGTAGGAGCCAACAACATGAGAGAGCTCCACCGAATTATTGGCAGACTTACCCAGCACAAACCCATATCCAACCAACCCATCCGAGACAGCAACGGGGATCTGTTACGAGTGATGAAGAGCAGCTGGCGCGGTGGAGAGAATATTTCGAACAAATAGCCAACAATCCACCAAGTAGCCCTGACCAAATCGATGAAGTGCAACATAATGTCGCAACCAACAGGAGAATCTCAAGTAACATACCCAGTCTAGCAGAAATAAAAGTAGCAATTCAAAAGCTGAAATGCACCAAAGCAGCAGGTGATGATGGCATCCAGGCCGAACTGCTGTTCGCTGACTTTCACACAAATAACTGCGGCGCTCCTGCGCCCACAAATTGCTGCAGCCGGGGAAAGCGAAGAATTTCCTCAAGCATGGAAAAAGGGTGTTGTGGTAAAGCTTCCAAAAAAGGACGACCTCCGCGAATGTGACAACTGGAGAGGAATCACGCTGCTAAATCTCATCTAGAAAATAATAGCAATAATCATCCTCGAGAGGCTGCAACCCATCGAGCAAACACTACGGGACGAGCAAGCCAGCTTTCGACCCCACCGAAGTTGTGTCGACCAATCCAACACTCTGATAGTCATAATAGAGCAGTCTATTAAATGGAGGACACCGGTATACCAACTTTTCGTTGACTTCAAGAAAGCCATTCGACGATCTGCAATATGGGATGTCTTAAAGAAAAAAGGGGTTCCCACGAAAATCATCCAGCTCTTGAAGGCACTCTACCGCAATTCAGAACTCGCTGTACTTCACAACGGTAACATCAGCACTCCATTCACATCAGCATCAGGAGTTAAGCAAGGCGACTGTCCACTTTCGCCTCTCCTCTTCGCCGCTGTACTCGACGAAGTCATGCTCGAAGTCGTGTCGAAAAGTAAAGGCATTAAATGGACACTTTCTCGGGAGCTCCACGACCTAGATTACGCCGATGATATTTGCCTTGTGTCATACAATTTGTTTGACATGCAGTACAAAATCGACCAGCTAGTTGCAGAGGCTCAAAAGGTTGGCTTAGAGATAAACATCTCGAAAACCAAAGCAATGAGAGTCAACAACACCAGCAACAATAGTATCATCATCGGAGGGCAAGCAGTACAATTCGTAGACAGCTTTTGTTACCTCGGCAGCGTAGTCTCAACGAATGGTGGAGCCGAAGTAGATGTTGAGAATCGGCTGCGTAAAGCTAGATCGGCGTTTGGACGATTACAACGCATATGGAAAAGCTCACAGATCTCAAGAAGAACCAAACTGAAGATCTTTAACGCATGCGTAAAATTTGTTCAGCTATACAGTAGCGAAACCTGGTTAATTTCAAATTCCATCACTCAGAAACTATAGGTATTTGTAAACAAATGCCTTCGCATAATATGCAGGGTGTTCTGGCCGAATACCATCAGGAACGAAGAACTCTGGCGATTGACGGAGCAGGACCCCATTGCTTAACAAATAAGATTTCGGCGGTGGATAGGGCACACACTGCGAAAGCCGTCCGAAAGTATGAGCAGAACTGCGTTAGACTGGAATCCTCAAGGTCACAGACGGCCTGGAAATAAATAATTCTTATATTTATTAGAACAGCTGTCAAATTTTCGATAGTGATGACAAATTTTTGGTATCACATATGTAACGCTTCAAAAGAAATACTATACGCCTATTATTAAGGAGGACATTTTTTGAAGAAATCTAAGAATGCACAGCAGCATTAGGGATGCCCAAAAATTTTAATTTAATTGATTTTCAGAAACGGCCCATACATAGTTTTCTTTGTGCCTTTGTAGACATTAGGCACCAGCAAGTGACGCTTCGAAGTCACAGAAAATGGACAATTTCTTTGCTAAACGAAAACTATTTGTAGATATTTTATTCTGGTTGCTATAACTACTTTGGACAGGAACGAGGTCCGAAAATTCTCTGAAAGAATAAGACCCATTGTTTAAAGACCGGAGCCTCTTCCTGCAAGGATGAAGACGAAAATCTGGTGACAGATATCCAGGGCACAATGAGATTATGGAGGGAGCAGTTTTCGCAACCGCTTAATGGCGATGACGGCAATAATCTCGCCACTGCGGAATCTACTCCGGAAACCCCAATCACTGACGGCGTTGCAGTACCGCCGCCCAACTATGAGGATAAGGTTGCAGGCGCAGATGGCCTGCCTGCTGAGTTGTTTAAGACCGGCGAAGAGCTCAAAAAACGCATGCATGAGCATCTATGTAGAATATGGTCAGATGAAAGCATACCAAGTGATTGGAACCTCAGCGTACTCTGCCCAATGGGATAAGCCTTCTTAATATTGCATATAAGGTTCTATCGAGCGTACTGTACGAAACACCAAAGCTCATCGTCAACAAATTGATTGGATCTTATCAGAGTGTCTTCAGGCCTGGAAAATCCACCATCGACCATATAACCGAGAAAAATAGTTTGACACCCATCATCTATTCGTCGATTATAAAGTCGCCTTCGACAGCACGATTAAAGATCACCTGTAAGCCGCAATGTCTGATTTTGGTATAACTGCAAAGCTCATTCGTCTTTGCAAAATGACACTGACCGACACCACCAGCGCAGTGAAAATTGGGACAGACCTCTCCGCGCCATTTGATATCAAAAGAGGTTTCAGACAAGGTGACTCCTTATCGTGCGACTTCTTTAATCTTATGCTGTGGTACCATTTTTTACAAGAGTTTCGTGCCCCCCTCCCCTTCCAACATGGAAAGGGAGTCTCGTCGAGTAGGTCTAGTGGTGAACGAGGACAAAACGAAATATCTTGTGTCAACAAACAAAGAGTAACGTGCCTTTGACAAAATGTTACTGTTGACAATTACACTTTTGAAGTCGTCAAGTATTTCGTTTACCTAGGATTCAGGTCGCTTGGCTTAGTGGTAGTGCGTTGGGCTGCTACGCAGAGTATCCGGGGTTCGAATCACGGCACATGCAAAATCAAAAAGTAGAAAAAATAATTTTTCTACACGGCACCACCTCTTGGCAGGCAATTGCAAACCTACTAGAGTAAAAATTGCTTATGAAAAGCTTTTCATTTCGCCGTTCGGATTCGGCATTAAACTGTAGGTCCCTTCCATTCATGTACAAATATAACACGCACAACAAAGCTCGGCCTAGGCCCTCCATGGGCCGTTGTGCTATTAAAAGTAAAGTAAAAGCACTTTTTCGTTGAGAAGCTGTAAATTCGGCCACCTCAATGACTGCCTGGTGATGTATAATTTGAGGACCTTCGTAAGGGGTCAATGACAAGAGTGTTGATGCAATTATTGGCTCTAATGAACTCATTTACCATAAATCTGTCTCGGCGCACTAGTTTTTGCGAGTTGTTTTTCAATGAAATTCGGATTCTGTTGTGCTTCAAGTTCCTTGCGATCTCGTGATCTCTCGATGTTGGTTTTCGGGTCTCTTTTCACGATAGCAGAATCTGAATTTTGTTGGGCCTCCATTTTTCAACGAAGTCAACATTCTCGCTGTCTCTCAGCCGCAGTTTTTCCTCAAGATTTTATCGTAATACAGTGATTTATTGTGCCTCGCGTTTGTTTTTTCTTCAGTCTATATTCGTTCCTTCTTTCAGCTCTAGAAATTTCTATATATTTTTTTTGAAATGTAATTGCATTGAATTTTACTAGAAATTGGTAAGCAGCATCCTCTATCAATCAAGTTTGAATCATGCGCGAATCAGCACCCTCTATTAATAAAATTTGAAGCATACGGGAAGCAGCCCTCTATAAATCGAGTTTGATTCATACTCGTGGATACATGAGGATGAATATGTGCTGCCTTACATTTATGAGTATATATATACATATGCATCCTAATTTTTTCATATTTGATTGATAGAGGGCGCTGCCCATCATTTTATATTTTACTCCCTTGTAAATATAAAAACGATTTTAATGAAGTAAACTTCAAAAATTCAATCAAACGATATCAAAATCATTTCAAAAGTGGCAAAACCATTCGTCGGTGAAAGTAAAGTGACCAATTCATCGATTCAATCGATTATTTAAAAAATCCATAAATATTGTAAAGTATATGAGAATTACAATACAATATTTTCACTGAATAGTATTATTGAAAAAGCTACCACAAATATTTCAACTATAGTAAATATTTTTCCATAATCCCGCTACCATCGCTCATCTGGTAGCACTTCGTTCACAAGCTATATTTTACAGCCCATGTAATACAAATTTCTTCGTTGTTGGATATATATGTAAGTACATACATACAAGTAAAAAAGTCTAAGCAATCTTCAAAGTGGCTCATCCCTGCATAAGTTTTGAGCTAGTATATTAACTATCTGATTTTCTACTAAATAATATATGTAGTAGATAATTTGTCAGACTAATGCATTCTCGCTGCAGGGTAGATACTTCTCAAATGCTGCAGCTATTTTTTGAGTTACCGAGTTACCTACACATATATTTTCATTTTTTATGCTGTATTATTTAGACAGCACGAACGAATGAATGAATCTTCATTCATTCGGCCGGTTTAAATGGGTTAGCGTTGAACATAGTGTTCGCCGTTCGGATTGGGCATTAAACTGTAGGTCCCTTCCATTCATGTACAAATATAACACGCACAACATGAGTGGACGCGAAGAGCTTGGTCTTTGGCCCTACATGCGGTCATAGTCGACACTGATAAACTGAAGTTCATTGTGGTAAAGGCATAACACTTCCCACAACGGCTGTCTATCTCTTTATCGGTGTCCTGTGTGATTGCATTCCTTCTCTCATTCTCCCTCTTTCTTTCTCCCACCTATAAATCTTCCTTCCATAGTTGGGAACATTATAATTTGCCATTTACAACGGGCGAGCGAACAACATAGCTTCTGTTGCTTGTTCGGAGCATATGTTCAGCCGGTGTTAATATGTAGTTGAGCCAATGAAAATGTATTAGCTACAATTTCTACGAGAAAGAATCTTCATTCGTTCGGGCGGTGTAAATCCAGCGTTAGACTAAAATCGTAGTACTTAGCTGAAATTCGCTATACCATGATGCAAATATTTACAGAGAGTTCCAGCATGACTTGTTACTTGGAAATTACATAAGTATATTGAAGTACATGAATCAAATTCAATTATTTGGTATTTGGTTTTACCTACGCTTTTGTTACTTTGTGTGTGAGTGTGTGTGTGTGTGTGTGTTTGCGTTATTTTAAGCGCTGTTAACTTTTCAATTAAGACTTCTGAAATTTTTTCAATTAAAATTGTTTCCTTCTATTTGCTGTTTACTTTTCAGTTTTACTTCTTTGAAAGTAAAAACTCGCTGTGGCGTAGTGGTAGTGCGTTGGACTACTACGCAGAGTGTCCTTGATTCGAATCTCGGCACAGGCAAAATTAAAAGTAAGAAAAAAAATTTTTCTTACCGGCACCACCTCTTGGCAGGCAATGGCAAACCTACAGAGTAAAAATTGCCTATGAAAAGCTTTTTACTTCGCCGTTCGGATTCGGCATTAAACTGTAGGTCCCTTCCATTCATGTACAAATATAACACGCGCACAACAAAGCTCGGCCTAGGCCCTCCATGGGCTGTTGTGCCATTAAAAGTAAAGTAAAGTTTACTTCTTTCCATTCGCATATTTCACAAAATGCCTTTCATATTTTGCAGCAGCAACAACACCAACAACAGCAGTGAAGGCAAGTAGCAACATTAATGTGGAGATCACTGTGGGGATGATGTGGTGGTTTCGATGATGGTGACGTTGGTGGATTGTGTGTTATATTGTTAGTGTTGAATGTGGTTGATGATTGTTATGGTTGTTTTTTGTTTTGTTATTTGCGCCGGAACTGAAACTAGATGCATATTTGCGCATGTGTTTGTGGCAGTTAACGGCAAAAATATAACAAAACAAAAAAAAAACAAAAAAAAAAACAAAATAAAACAAAACAAAAAAAAAAAATACAAAAAAAAACGTAACAACAAACTTTAGGATTTTGCAGTTATTGTTGTTCTTTACATGCATTTTTTTCTGCTACTACTATATACTTACTTTTTTTGTTTTTGTGGCTTAGAAATGGTGATTTTTAATTAAAAATTACTTTTTATGGTATGTGCTTTTCTGAAAATGGGATCGCAACAAAACAAAAAGAAGATGAAAACAAAGTACTAGTAATATGAAATCCACCAAATTCATGTTGTTGTTGTTGGAGTATTGCGTGCAACATGTGCATTCGTGCATAAATGGCCGAAAAAAGAGCTGTGGATAGTAGTGACCATTTTCGATTTTATTTTGATTTGATTTCAGTTCCTTTCTTTTCTTTCTTTACGCTTTCGTTTCGTTTTTTTTGCTGCCATTGCATCAAATTCTTGTGGACGCAAAAAGGAAATGGAGCTATTCGCTCGCATGTTCTTTTCAACATTTTTCAAGGCGCAATAGCTACACATTTTTGTCGATCCATTTTCGTAGAATTTTAATAGGAAATTTCGCAAATTTTTTGAACGAAAAATATTCAGATTTGGTGGTTGCTTTAGGTTAACATATTTTTTATACGCCACTCGCTCCTAGTTATGTATAACAAGCAGCGATAATTGTGTGGGGAAACAACAACAAAACTACAAAAGCTGAGCAGAGATAATACGTATATGTAATTCTGTGGTCAAAAGCAGTGAATTCTAGATCAATTACATAATTTTTTAAGGTCCACTTTGTAAGAAAACTTACAGACATATGTCATGCCAGCTATCGTCTAGAGAAAATTTTCTTACAAAATTCCTTACATATGCCAGTAAATTTGAGTACCAGCTGACAAGCAAAAATTCAAAATGGAAATAGAAGAAGCGGGTATTTTTTGTCCAATTTGGGCGTCAAAAAAAGAGAAAACCTAGAACGGAAGACAATTCTCAGGTCATTGAGAGATAGCAGTAACCCCTTTTTCGGAAAGGGCGGAAACAATTTTGGCGGAAACAATCGGCGATACCAAAAAGCGCGTTTCAGAAGTGTTTCGAGGATTGGAAAAAACGCTGGCATAAGTGTATTATATCTGAGGGGGATTACTTTGAAGAGACCAAGATAGTTGTTGATGAATAAATAAATACTTTTTGCAAAAATAACGGTTATTTTTGTATCATACCTCGTATGCCAATTCATTGTAAATTCATTATAGTAAAAATATTTAATCTCCACCATCGTCAGATGGTTAAGCGCAAAGACGTGTTAAGTGCCTTTTGTGTGAAAATGATTTAACTGCAATATCCGAACCTTTAACGTATTACCTGTCTAGTGTAGAGTTGTTGTAAATGACTAACCAATACAACTTTAATTATTTTATATTATATTATTTATTTATTTTATTTATTAAATAGACCTAAATTTGATATCGTGTAAGTTTTTTATTCATACTTTTCGGGCATGGACTAGCAAGAAAAAGCTACCACAAATATTCCATTCCAAAAGCAAAATCAAAACTTAGAAAAGAAAATTTTTCTACACGGCAGGCAATAGTAAAAATTGCCTATGACACACTTTTCACTTCGCCGTTCGGATTCGGTATAAAACTGTCGGTCCCTTCCATTCATGTACAAATATAACATGCTCTTTGGCGGTACATGTGGTCATAGTCGACACTGATAAACTGAAGTTCATTGTGGTAAAGGCATAACACTTCCCACAATTGCTGTCTATCTCTTTATCGGTGTCCTGTGTGATTGCATTCCTTCACTCGTTCTCCCTCTTTCTTCCTCCCACCTATCAATCTTCCATGGGGTACACCATGTGTGTTAAATGTAACAATAAAAAAAAAAAAGTGTATTTAAAATTTGAAGTTTTTTTTGTCATCGAGAGTGAGAGAAGGTAATGTTTTTACATATTATTGTATTTTTTTTTCAGTGTGGTCAATTAAGGTTTTTACTCTATTTTAGCTGAAACTAAAAAGTGTCTTATAGTTATGAAACATACTTTAATAACACACTTTATTTAAGTAAAACATATTAAGTAATGAGAGACTTTCCTTAAATACATAAACCGAACTGAATACAACAAAATTAATCAATTTTTCATAAACTATATAGCAAAGCAATTAAATATATATTAATTACGCATTCTATAATATGTAACATAAAATGTAATTCACTCAATGCCCATCAATATTAATTTTATATACATTGCACTAAGTGGTCGCTGTGGCGTAGTGGTAGTGCGTTGGACTGCTACGCAGAGTGTCCGGGGTTCGAATCTCGGCACAGGCAAAATCAAAAAAAAAAAGTAGAAAAAATAATTTTTCTACACGGCACCACCTCTTGTCAGGCAATGGCAAACCTACAAGAGTAAAAATTGCTATGAAAAGCTTTTCCTTCGCCGTTCGGATTCGGCTTTAAACTGTAGGTCCCTTCCATTCATGTACAAATATAACACGCACAACATGAGTGGATGCGAAAAGCTCGGCCTAGGCCCTCCATGGGCTGTTGTGCCATCAAAAGTAAAAGTAAGTATACATTGCACTAAGGCAACCATATTCTAAGATCGACCGTATACTTGGAAGAGGCAAGTAACAATAGTTAAACAAATATAATAGATTGTGGGTTTATGATGAAATAATAAATGTGTAAGTATTACCGAATGTTATAACAGGAAACTAAATTAGTGTACTCCTATTCTCCTATGCACTGTGTATTTAACATACATATTATAATTACCATCTTTTAGTAACAGAGCCAGAGCTCTGTAAAGCAAGTAGCGTTGCTACTATTCTTGTAGTTCACACATGGTACATAAATATTTACAAGTATACTATATCGATTTTATATATGTAATTGTCATGAATGCATAAATAAATATTAATTAATTATGGCAACTCAATGAATTGACAAACCGACAGACGAGCATTGAATACAACGTAGCCTACTTCGATTTTTAGTGCATTCAATTATGCTGCATCGGCATTATAAAATCACTGCTGCAATTGCTCAAGTAGATATTGTTGTTGTTGCTACTATTGATGTTGCCGCTGCTGATATTGCTGTTGCCATCCTCCAACCACAAGTACTTTGTTGAATGACTTCGTATATTTACAGTTAATATGTACAGCAAGTATGCATTGCTTAACGTTATTGACGTTTGTGTTGTTGTATTTTGCATAATATGTAAGTCATTATCGTGAGGCAATAAATTTCTGAAAATTGGATTTAATCTTTCGCTCGGCGAACACCATGCAATTGTTGTTACCCGAACACGAAAAAATGTTTTTTACTCACTCTCACAGCGAACACGATATGCTGGCTGAAATGTACACCGAGCACGCCGAGTATTCACGGTGTCAATGAGTTATTCTATAAAAAAAGAACAGAAATGTATGTAAAATTGAAGGAAAACATACAAACCTGTACATCATTATTTTCATATGCAGAAAAGCAAAGTTGCTAATTTTTTTAGTTTTTAACAGTGAATATTATTCATATATATTATATTTAAAAATATATTATTCATAAAACTATTGAAGAAAAATCATATTATTTTCATAATTTTTCAATTATATTATTAATTTCACGCTCCATATTAATAAAATCGTTTAAAGTTTTTTGGTATACCATTTAGTGTTACCGTTGCGAACAATATAGTATTAAAACAAAAAACAGAATTTCGACAAAAAGCTACTCTGTAACGAACACCAATGTAACCACTACACCGAGCACGAGAGTAAAATATTATGTGCTCGTCGAACATCGAACACCAATATAACCAGCACCCTTGCGGTCTGTTTCCAGCTCTTTTTCTCTATATCTCTATCTTTCTCAATCTCCCCTTCGCTCTCTTTTACCTACAACATATTCGTTATGAAAGTTTTCAATCTTTTACTTAATCGAAATCGAAGTAAATACGTAAAATGGTGTTTGCATAATTCTGCATCTTTTTATCATTAACCGGCAGCGAGAAAACTCTGCTATATAAGTATTAAACGAATAAATTTTTGTTTGTAATGATATAATGCTGTGAAAGACATTTATTTCATCTCTCAACAAATTGTAACTGATTTTATATACATACAAGTATTCGAGGACATTCACATATGTGTCGGTCATTTCTCACCAACACGTTTTTATATTTTTCAGAGAAAAAGCTGAAACAGGGAAATGAAAAGACACGCTGGTATTGTCGCTATACTTGCGAATAACAATGATCTGGAAATCTACCAATTTTAGAAGGTCGCCCGATCGTTTGCTTAGCAGGTCGTTGAGAGTTGGAAGCATCTGATGGTAACGTAGAAAGTGTTGCCAAGCGCTAAAAACATGATACACGTTCAGACAGAACATCACAGTTTGTGCAGCAAGTCCCGGGTATTATTGACAAAGTCCCTTCAAAGGGTCATATCGAGAGATCTTCAAGTTTCTGAACGTACAATCAGTCGCATTGTACACGAAGGCATCCGGTATAAGCACTACGACAGAAACTGTCTGCACAAACTTGAGGACAGCGATTTATCCGGACACAACGACTTTTAAACAAGTTAAAACATCCTGAAATCACGATTATGATCTGGTGTTATTCTGACGAAAAATGTTTTATCCAGGGCCAAAAACTATACCAACGAAATGATAGGTGGTTATGTTCGGATCCTTAATATGTTCCCCATGTTATGTAAACGAAGTTTCCGGAAACTGTCATGGTTATGGGAGTGGTGTGCGACGAAGGACCGGTCATGCCACCCCACTTCTTTCCTCAAGGACTTTGGGTGAATGCTGTTGCTTACATTGATGTTTTGGAGACTGTTGAGAAATCCTGCTCTCTGCTCTATCTTACAAAGCTATGACGACGCAAGATGGGATGTCTGAGAATTTGCATAATCACATAACCCCAAACATGTGGCCACCTAGCTCTCCGTACCTTAATCCTTTCGAATACTACGTATCAGGCGTTGTTGAACGCCAATAAACATCTTCATAGCACGCTTTATTTCTTAAGTGTAGCTATCACCAGAGTAATGATGGACATGGATGAGGATCAATTGATTCGGGCATGAAAACACTTTCGGCAGAAAATTTAAGCTGTTATTGCTACCGATAGAGTCGATTTTATCAATAAATTGAATAACGTAAAGGTCACTCAGTTTGCTGTAAAAATACAATGCTTTTCTAAAAAGTATACAAATTTTAGTTTTAAAGTCAAATACGTGCCACACCTTGTACAAAAGCACTTATAATTATCGTGCTCTGTTTTTAATGTTGATTCAATTTATATTGAGAGTTGGCCCAGGTTTTAGATTCTAGAGAAACGTTAAAGTTCAAAGTAAACTGAGCCTATATATTTGCATTTCAAAGATTTACGTTAACTTTGTTTTCTTTTACAAAATTTAAAAAAAAAATTTAAGGGCTCTTTTCAATGTGTTACCTAAGTAATTTATTGATATTTTTCCCGAACAACGTTTGCTACTTTATTTCATTCTTCAAATCATTAAGACTTTGTTATAAGTATACATACTTTAGTCGGCCCCTAAATAATCTGACTGGTCGGAAATACTCGTAGAGGTTATAAAAAATGATTCCCCTTCCTCCTCTTCTACACCTACAACGTAAATCTTTTGAAGATGCACACATTCTAACTAGTAGCATATATGTACTAGGAATTGAGTTATTATTACTGCCACTAATCTAGAGATATTAGTTATTATCTTTTAGCTTGTTGGAGCATTTGAAATTTTTATCTGGCCATACTTTGTTTTTTTTTGGTAATTTAGAATGTGATTGCTATTTGCCCAATTTAGCTAAATCGCCTGCTTTGTTATTCCATGTATATACATATGTATATCACTATATCCCGAAACCCACATAAGATGTATACTGGGTTTATCGGTTACTTTACGTTACGGTAAATTTTGAAAAGAATTTTGGAATGTAACTAAGGACTAAATGAATTTAGCAAGGTAACAGAGTTTGATATCTCCAGATCAAGAACTCAATGATTGTAGTCTTTTAGCAGAGTTGGCCGCAACTTAAGAGCTGTACATGAGCTAAGAAGAGGATGATTTTCATGGCTAAGAGAAAACTTTTACTTATGGCACGAACATTGTGATCAACAATGATGCCTTTCCTGGAACTTATTTTAATTTAGGCATGTAATTTCCAATTTATAACTTTAGTTTTAAATGCACTCAATTTAAAAATGTAATTAGATATGACCGATTTGATTAGATGCGAAAAGCTTGGCCTAGGTCCTCCATGGGTTGTTGTGCCATTAAAAGAAGAACAGAAGAGATACTTATGACAGAAAAAGAAGTAAAAAATAGTATTTACAAAAATTTTTTTTTAATGCAGCTAGAATCAGTAAGCAAGTTGCTAAACTAAAAACTAATACCCAAGGAGGAAACGAAAAAAAAAATTAACTACGCTATTTCACTTGCCAGTGAACTATTGTTATGTGATATTGCCTTGAATTTGTAAATATTTGTCATCTTATAATATTCCATTGCTAATCTCTCATAAATTTTATATGATAGGGTAAAAGTGAAATCATTTTCGAAGTTGTATGTAAAGTAATGTAGATGGCATACTTTACTGCTCCGCATTTCTTACGAAATTAAAGTATAATTTAGCCAAAGTACACTTTATTTTTGGCTATGACTATGCGCTATATTGATATTTATGTTATCAAGAGAATATGGTTAAATAATACATAAATAATAAATGTGAGAAATCTTACAGCATATTTTACTCGTCTCCAAATATGGAAAATATTTTTTATTATTTAATTATTGTTAATGTTCAATATTTCATTTGAAAGATTTAAGTACATGCTCTCACTGTTGTCCAACTATTTTTGCTTGTATGCGTAATATTTAATTTCATACAAAAGTATACAAGTTCATAAAGTTTTAAAGCAAAGTAATATGCAGATCTTATGAAAATAGCATTAAAACTTATATTTACAAGTTGAAATTATTTCCTCATAAGGAAACCTCTTCTTCAATTTCAAAATTATTAATTCCCTGAAGTGTCTTTGTTAATGAGTTATTTGAAAATTTATATTAAATATAGCAATAAATAGTTTTACTATTTATTCCTTCTACTTTAATAAAGGAAAAAGGTTTGGGGTTTTGATATCAATTTAAGTTTATACAGATATGTCGAACTTTTCACAAATATTTGCGAATCGAAAATATAAATACACACAGTACCGGATCCAAAGGGGTTGGCTGTAGAGTCTATAATCCTCCATTGGTAACTAAAAGCAAATGTTTTTATTTAGAATCTTGTGCGTTCTACTACCAAGAAAATGATGCCGAAGACGGTGAAAACTTGTAGCGAAGAAATAATAAAAGTAAGAAAAATAGAAAGTTTAAATGGATGGTGATTTTTAAAATAGAAGCCAATCGAATCAGATACGAACGTAGTGCTACCACGTGGCTCATTTTTTCCACATATGGATAACTATTTCCCACTCAAATCCATCCATTCGCCCTATTTTCCTCAGAACCTTTTGCAAAATAAGATTTCGATAAAAAAACTTTATTTTCTGTTGACCACGACAAGGGGATAATTTAAAAAACCACACTCCTTCTGGTGGATTCTGGATCCACGCCTTCATACACATATTTTACTTTACTTTTAATGACACAACAGTCCATGGAGGGCCTAGACCGAGCTTTTCGCATCCACTCATGTTGTGCGTGTTATATTTGTACATGAATGGAAGGGACCTACAGTTTAATGCCGAATCCGAACGGCGAAGTGAAAAGCTTTTCATAGCAATTCTTACTCTTGTAGGTTTGCCATTGCCTGCCAAGAGGTGGTGGTGGGTGCCGTGTAGAAAAATGGTTTTTTCTACTTTTTGATTTTGTGTATTTATTTTGTGCCGAGATTCGAACCCCGGATACTCTCTGCGTAGCAGTCCAACTCTCTACTACTACGCCACAGCGACCACATATACATACACTATAATATTTTGTTATGACAAAAAGTGGAGACAATTTAATTTAAAGTTTGTTAATTGGTTTCATGCCTTATAGACAGACGGCGATCTCAGCAGCAGAAAAATAAATATATGAATTGGAAGTTTCTCATTTGCGTGGCACACATAACAAAGTGGAAGAGTCATTTATATGCTCAACTTTTTGGAGCAAAAATTTTGCCTCAATATTCTTAGATTCTTCTTCTCTTCTCTGTGATACTTAAGTAAGCATTTCCATTAAATTTAAAGTTATTTCGCCCGTGTACACGCATGGATATTGTATGCTATGCGTACATGTTAATTTGAATGTATAAGTACATATATGCCCTTTATAAGTATTTCTCTTAATTAATCTTATATGTAATATTATAAGAGCTTAAACATTATTTAAAATCAGTCAGCAGGCATTCAACTTGCACGCTCACACTTACACACACAGATACACCTACATTACCGACATATCATCACTTCATTAAATCTGTTTCGCACATTTTCCATAATAATTTTTAACATTTCCTTTTTTATGATTTCGGTTTATGTTATCGTTAAACAAGAAGTTTGCTTTCATAAACCTTGTATCTGCAGTCTTGAAGTTGTCTTTTCTGCGTATTTCTTGTACTTTTTATTGTTTTTCTGATCTGAGAAAAGGGTGAAAATTCTTCGCAATACACAATCACGCTACAAAAATATGCTTGTGATATATGCGTATTATTGGAAAAAAGTATACAATAAATATTGATTACACGCAAATACTACAAGAGGAATATTGCCATGAGAAATAATGCAAGTTTTGTTTCCCAAACCATTATTGGTGTAAAATATGGGTATAGGAAAGAAAATGCATACAGAAAATGGGAATGAATTACAGGAAAAGACTGAAATGGAAAATGTGCAGCATGTGAAAGCAACTTCTGGAAATTTGTTTTGATAAAGTTATAAAGAAAAGTTTTGTGTATGCGCATTTATTTTGCTTCATACTACTTTATCTTAAATTGAAATGCAATTATTTATGCTTTCACAATGAAAACAAAATGGCTGTAATTTGCAAAACTTTTCTGCCACTTCAAAATGAAGAAATTTACGATTAGCCATGAAGTATATTAATTTTTATGCTGAAAAAGAAGAATGGTGATGAGCTTGAAAATGAGCTTTACTGCTATAAAAACATTTTATTTATATAAAACTATGGAGTTTTATTTTTACTTACTCGTTGCACTATTCATAAAATAAAAAAAAAAACAATCAAGGGGACGAGTAAATATGCGGTCAAATTTGTCACATTTATTATTTACTTATGTATTATTTAACCATATTCTCTTGATAACATAAATATCAATATAGCGCATAGTCATAGCCAAAAATAAAGTGCAATTTTGGTAAATTATACTTTAATTTCGTAAGAAATGCGTAGCAGTAAAGTATGCTATCTACATTACTTTATTTTTAACTTAACTATGCGTCAATAAATTTGAGAATTTTCCAATTTCGCTGCTCAATATACATCAGTGTTTCTTCTGCATGACACGTGTTACATATATGGGACTCAATTAAAAATAAATATATAATCTGTGCACGTTTTTTTTTATCAAAAGTGAAAGAAACGACGGGTGCAAGTAATGCACTTTCGTTAATAAAAACAGCTTAAAGTCAATCACAATAATGGATTCAATAAAGAATGGTATTGATGCTATATAGCGCCAAGTAAAAAAACTAAAAAAAATTGTGATTTATACAACATGTCGTATACGTAATATTTAATTTAAAAGTATGTATTTACCTTAAATTGATGGTTATGAAACTCAATTTTGTTTTACAATATTGCATATTTGATCATAAAAATCGTTTGAAGATGCATTATTTCTAAAGTTCTTTATGAGTGTTAGCTGTAATACTTAGGGGGAATGAAACGACATTTACCGATTTATGAACTTTTATTAGAAAATTCATATGAAAAAGAAAAACTATGAATTTATTCTTTATTATGGATTGATTTCAGTGACCATTATGGCTTCGCAATATAAAATAATTCACATCAGCATGAAACAGCAACTTTGTTATAAGTTTTGTGGATTACTTACTTGCATAATAAATAGTAGGGGATCAGTTGCTAGTTTATATTTTAATTTAAACCACTGGCGCTTTTATACTTAAGTTTTTAATTAATATTTAATTTTAGACAATATTTTCCATTTTATATAACTTCTTTCATTTTTGAGTTGAACACGAAAGTAGCATTTATATTGCGTTGGCTCAAGCCATCCATATGTTCTACATTTTGTTATGAATTTGTTTCGTAACAACTTGTTTGTTAATATTTTGTAAAGCTAAAAACTCGTATAGGATTTGCTGATGATCCAAATGTAAATCAACAATTGTA
The DNA here is from genome assembly GCA_958295655.1 of Palloptera scutellata. NCBI lineage: Eukaryota > Metazoa > Arthropoda > Insecta > Diptera > Pallopteridae > Palloptera > Palloptera scutellata. The sequence goes on from OY282451.1 coordinate 47,910,907, forward strand.
AAAATGTTTACCTTAAAGATATATTGAAATCATTTAGTATTGCAGTCACACTTTACTTAGATTGCGAGTACCCTTTTATAAAGTTTTAAACCACATAAAAATTACAAAAACTATAAAATTGAAGTAAATAAAAAAATTCTTTAAAAAATTATAATAGAAGAGCCAAACTATAGAAATATTTTTTATTATGCGTGTATGCAGTAGAACTTTTTGCAGAATATCTTATATGTTACCATATACACAGTGACTGGACACGCACGCATACGTATGTACAGTCACCCACACAGATATGTACATGTTACACATACATAAATACACACTTTACTTTATGTGCTCCCTTGAAAATAAGCAGGAAAATGAGAAGAAAAAGGAACATGAATGCTTTTCTGATATACAAGTATGGTAACATTCCACTCAAATAATCTCTAAGAATAATGTCACAAGATGTCACGCTTCAATGTGACCCAGCTGTGGCCGTCGACTAAGAGCGTTAGTGCACTGGTGCTTTTTATATGTAAAAGATACACCCACATATTTTATTATTTATTATGCATACATATGTACATACTCACTTACTTGGTATATGAGTAATATCTAAGTAATATGCTATATACTTGCATACCAGAAAAGAGGGAGATATAGCAATACTGTACTGGACATATATACATACCTAATTTGAAAGATAAATAGTTAATTTCTCTTACTCCAATGTAATTATTTTGAGTTTCTTTAAGGTGCGATTAAATTAGTCCAACATACAATTTTAACAGACAAAATAGCATCATATGATATTTTCAATGAATTTACATTGTAAAATAGTAGTAAACCACAATCTTACCATGCTTTAGACGAGAATTTAATACATAGCAGTAATTAGTCTATAGTGCACCTTCTCACCATCCCAAATTTATTAATTACACTTTCGCAGAAAATCCAACATTATTTACAATATCAATTGCAATCGAAATGTGCTGCTGTTGTGTGTATGTATTAATTTTATAATGAATTCTCAAAGTGCATTAACGAAATTACTTTCCTCCTTCACGACTTTTCATTATTTAATGAAAAAACTTGCACAGCCACACACAACTCGGTGGTATGTGTATGTACCAGCAACAGTGCAACAGCAATGAATTAAATTACACTCAACTTTGATTTACCTTTGTGTTCAAATAAATGTAGACAAAATTAAATAAACCTAACGATAATGTGAAAAATCACATTGAAATTAGAAAATAGTATGAAAATGTGAAGGTGCCAGCAGAAAGTTGTATTTTTGTTTGTTTTTATTACATAGAAAATAAAAGAGGAAAAAATATTCATACCCGCATACATGCACAGATACACCCACTTACACATTTTCATATGAAGGAAAGAGGGAAAGTAGGAACAACTACTACTTCAACGACAACGACATACAACAATATAACAACTACATTAAAAGCAAACATGAGCGAAATTTTAGAATTCATTGAATTTTAAAACATAACAATAAAGCACTCAAGAGTTTTACGTTTAGCGCATGGAAAATACAACAGTGGGAAATGTAAAAGCTGCAACAACGAAACAATAACAGCAACAATTTGCACGCAGCGGTCGAACAGCAATATGTACGTAAGCGTAAGTACGTAGCAGCAGCAAAAGAAACAGCAGCACTTTCAAGTCACAAGCTAAAAGGAGCAAGTGCTTAAATAGAGTTTGCTACTGCTGCTGTCAGCAATACGCTGTGCTGGCAATGTTGGCGGCATCACTGACGCTCGTATGTGTGAATCTTTCCTACCGGTAGATAGTAGTTTCATGTACATATGTATGGGCATGTGCTGTGCGGTGTTACTATGGGTGAGAAGTGTTAAAAAAAAAACCAAAACAAAAAAGTGTTGAATACATTAAAAAAGATGTAAAGTGAGAGTGTGTTGCAAAAGGAATTGGTGAGAATTGTGCGATGCATTTATGTTGCGGCAGAAGCATCAGTAGAATATGATAATATCTTTAAGAATAAACATTTTCAATAAATCAAATATAAATGGTGAAAATTCTGAAGTATTCCACAGAGTTTCATATGAGAGCAGGTTCGTAACGTTACTAGTGAGATATATCGCATATTATATACACAGTATGGGTACAGAATTGGAATTTTAAATATTGATGCAGCTAATGCATGTGGTAATTGAGGTGTCCCTTTACTTTTTAGTAATGTCAGAAGGCCTAATATGAGGGGGTGCAGCATAGTGATGCAGCTATAGCATGTGGTAATTGAGGTGTCCCTTTAGTTTTTAGTAGTGTCATAATGTCATGACATGAGGGGGGAATGGGGAGGAGGGGGGAGGGTATGATTGAATCCCCCTGGGCCTGGAGTTTTTACAGGATGCCGTTTTTTTAAAATAACTACTGTTGAAATTTGTCTATTTCTGTTTCTCTTTCTGAAAGTTTTTCAGCTGTAGTCTCATAAAAATATATGGGTACCTGTGAGGTTTGTTAGCTTCTTCTAAATTATATTTACTACTTTCTGTTGAATTGCCTTCGGTCTTCCAAATAATTATGACTGTTTAGCTGATCTTTGAGGAAAATGAGACGTAATAATTTTAAATTATTTAATTATTGTAATTTGAAAGCCAGAATATGTAGAAATATTTAGCAGTATTTTCTTTTGGAAAAGATTAAAAATGTATTTTTGACGATTTTCCAAAATGGATAAAAAAGGATAAAGCCTGAAAGTTTAAAGTCGCCCCCTGCGCCCGTATTTTCTCTTCTCAGAGTGTCTTGATATATTCTTAAGCAGTGATAAAAGCATTTTTCAAAAATACATATTCTAACGATTTTAAAAGGTAGATATTCGTTATGCAATTAAATCGCAACTCCCTTCGTTGGGAAGGAAACACTAAATCTGAAATTTTCCACTGCGTCTGTGAACAACGGTAACGTAAAATTTTAATATTTGCAATTCAGTTGGGTTAAAAAATGGCCTGACGGAAAAAGCACTAATTTAGCAACACTGGATGGAAGTTAGGGTTCTGATCATTCGTTCTGATTTTATCAGTATAAGTACCGATGCTTTGAGCGATATTAATATTTACTTCATAAGCGGCAACGTTGGGCCTTTGGACATGGGTGGAAGGGACCTACAGTTTTATGCCGATTTCGAACGGTGAATTGAAAAGCTGTTTCTTACGTAATTTTTACTCCTGTAGCCTTACCTCCCAGAGGTGGTGTCGTTGTATTTTTTGTTTTGTTTACTTTTGCTACTTTTTGACTTAGCTTGTGCCGAGATTTGAACACCGGTCACTCTGTGTAGCAAGCCAACACACTACCAACTGCGCCACAGTGAGCAGTTGTATCTAACTCCTCCAAAATATATTGTACATTCCCTCTACCCGTACTTTATTGAAAATATTATGCCTAGAAATTTGTGTTACGATATTGTAATGAAAAATGTAAACTAGTTAATTCGATAGATGTGAGGGTATAAAATTTTTAAACATGGTACTGATTTGGTACTGATTTGATAGACTTGTACCTAGATTTTATCCAATTGTACTAATTTCACTAATAGAAGGTGAATAATAATTCATGGGAGGCGATAAGCTATCCAACATTTCGTCGTCTTACTTACTTTTAATGGCACAACAGCCCATGGAGGCCCTAGGCCGAGCTTTTCGCATCCACTCATGTTGTGCGTGTTATATTTGTACATGAATAGAACATTTCGTGGTCTACTTCCGTGTATAACCTGAATAATATTCATACATTGTATAAAAATAATACAGTTCGCTTTTGGTCCGAAAAGTTTAGAGTCTCAGTAAACAAAAAAATAATTTTAGAATTCGAATTTTTGAATACATTTTTGTTTTGATTTTGTAATAAAATTTAAAATGAAGTGGATTTATACATTATTGTATTCTCTCTGTCTGCTTAAATATTCTCTAACAAGATGAACTTGCCAATTGCGGAAAATAATTTTCCAAATTAGAAACATAACAACAAAGTAGATTTATGTTTTCGTATATTTGCCGGCATAGATTCTTTGAACTTGGACACATTTGAAATTCAACGTTTATAACGTATACATAAATATGTACCTTTCTGCAGGAATTATAAAACAGGCTGAGGGAGGTCGAAGGTTATTGATACTTTAAACCATGCGAATGTTTCCTGTTATTGGCACGCAAGAAAATATAAACTTTGTCTTAATTTTTTTTACAGGTGCTACATCTATCTTACATAATATTATAATTCTTCTTGAAATTTCTTCAATTTTACTGAATACCTAAACTACTCCGTTCGAAAATATGTAATAATTCTTTGCATTTTCGCTTCAGCAATAATATAAACAAACTGGTTAATAAAACCTTTATTTTCTTATTTTCGTTGTTGTTATTTGTATTGCCAATTGTATGTAGTGTTCAACAGCAGATAGCGAAAAATCCAATACAATTTACGACTCATGAAATATCTGTAATGTACAACTCTTTGTCTAATGGTAAGAGTTTTAGGTGAGAGTCAACTGCTTTCGAAAGCTTGTACTCCTCCAACCTAAAACCATGTTTGAATGTGCGAAGGGGACGGTTGCACGTGCTGGTTTGCTTGCTAGCTAGTTCGGGAGATATGGGGGGGATCTTGTACCCTGCACAATTCCACACATTACGAAATAAGATTCACGTGCTTGGTAAACAAAAAAAAATAAAGGTATAAAAAGAAAAATATAAGAGGTATCTGACAGGTTTGGCAAAAATAGATATGTTGGAGCAAGCTGATCTAAGTAAATGCTGCTAATGCCCATGACGATTCCCACCCTACCTTTGGATTCTAGAGGGCTGATTTCATTAGAATCCCCTAATTTAATATTACTACTCCAGACCAAGATCAGAAAACACTTAATTCATGTTAAAAATAACAATTCATTTATTATAAAAAAAAATTCTATTAAAATACTGCAAAAAATGACAAAATTGAAACCTTATTTTCCAGCGTTATATATATTATATTATACCATATCATAATAACATATGTAGGTAACTTAAAGAGTAGAAATTAGTTTAGTTAGAAACTATAAATTTTTAAAGATTTGGAGTAATAATTCATACTTTTGTTGTTGTGTATGAATAAAAAAAAACTAATCAAAACTAAGTGTTAAAAAAAAATATATTATCTGCATAATTTTTAATCATGCATACTTTAATCTGATGATACAAAAAAAATCACGAAAAAAAAAAATTTTACTTAACGGACACAAGTATATATCGCCTGGGATAATTTTATATTCTTTATATGTAGCGTATCTCTCTCAAATTTTAAAGGTGAATAAAAAAAAATTAATAAATAATAAAACTTCAACTCACAGTTATTCCATGAACCCAGTAGTAACGATGAAAGGCCTTTCTCGTTCGCTTAATTTGGGGAGAAAAATTAGTTAGTAAAAAAAATTACAAAAAAAAAATATTGATTTCCCAGATATGTACATGTGCTTGTCCATGACAATGCATGCGCTATCAATATTGCTGCATTTACAAAATTACTTTTTACACTTAGCACTATATTTTAATACACTTCATTTTAATCACTTTTGTTTGTTAGCATGCTTACTTAATTTAAATTTTTAAGCTTATACAAAAATGTTCCAAATTATTTTCTTTTTCTTTTTTTTTTTTTTCTCTTTCTTTGATATAATATTTTTCTTTTAGTTATCTTAATTATTTTAATTGATTTTATGTATTATATGCATGCTTATTTTTAAGTTTTTATGTTAATTTTAGACTATGTGTTGCATGTTGAATTATATGTTGATTTGGTAAGGGTCGCTTATCCTCCAACTTGCCAAAGAGTGGTCGCTTGGAGCCCTATGATTTCTCTTAGACTCTAGGTATCCTGCAGCTAGGTAATCCATCCAATCCTCGTTTGCACTTATGTTCGCCAATCCAATTGTTCAGAAATATGTATGTATGCAGTGTAGTGGTCTAACTCAAATCGACTCGTCTCCGTCAGTTCTGGCAACTTTCTCCTTTTTTTCTTTTCAAAAATTCCTCGAGTTACAAACTCTCCAATGAACTTTGGACTCGAAAACGGTAAAATTACACAAAAAGTAGTTTGTATACAAAAATGTTGCTATGGAATTTTGCGCAATGTAGCCGTTTTACTGTGAGTCTCCACTAACAGAATAGTCTAGAACACCGCTAACATTTCAAATTAACCCAGTGTTAAATAGTTTATGTGTTTACAGGTTTTAACAAATTTTTAAAACTTTATGAAACTACAACCATTACAAAACAGATTTTGTTTACATGTCTTATATGAAAACAGAAACTGAAGATAAAAATTTTCCCTTTTACTTTCGTATGTCTTTAGCATGAAATGTTCCTAATTTTTTTCCATTCATGTCCTCTAATACATAATATGAATTTCCTAATTTTTCAATTATTTTAGCTTTTTCAAATAAATTTGCTAGTTTAGCGTTAAAATGTTTTGCTGCATTGCTTTGTGCAAAGCTTCTACGGTATACTATCTGACCAATATCATAACTGATAGAACGTGTACGCAAATTATAATATTTTTCATTAGTCTGATATGCTTTCGTTAAATTTTCTTTTACCTTTTCTCGTACTAATTCTTGTTTTTCATCCTGTTTTACTTGAACTGTTGGGTCTGATAGCAAATTTAATTTTCTAAGTAATGCATAAGTTTTACCATGTGTTATCATATTCTGACCAAAAACAATGTAATATGGTGAAAATCCAGTTGACACATGATGTGAGCTTCTCAAAGCAATACTAATTTCAGATAATTTTTCATCCCAATCCTTTTGATTAGGTTTAACATACGCTCTAATGGCTGATATTATGGATCGATTGACTCTTTCCACAGCGTTTGCTTGTGGTGAATAGTTTGCAGTACGATTATGGAAAATGCCATAAGCATTCAAATATTCTTTAAATTGATTGGATTTAAACTGTACGCCATTATCCGTCGTGATCGATTCCGGAACACCAAAATGTGGAAATATTTTTTTTTGTAGAAATTCAATAATTTTACCAGTTGTAAAATTTTTAATTGGTTCTAAGAAATGATATTTAGAAAGATGATCTAAAATGATTATCATGCCAATGTTTCCTGATCGTGAACGTGGATAAGGACCTAGCAAATCTAAATATAATTTTTGAAATATTCTTTCCGATGTGGCTTGTTTACCCATTGGTGGACGGAGTATTTGGTTTGGCGCTTTTATTTGTTTGCAAGTTTCGCACGCTAACACATAATCTCGTACTTGTTTTGCCATTCGTGGCCAATAATAAAATATTTTTAAGCGAGTAAGCGTTTTGCCTACGCCACCATGTGCACATAATGGATGATCATGAGCTCTTGAAATCACTGATTCAGTCATTTCATCAGGAACCCAGATTTTCCACGATTTTTCTTCTTGAATCGGATCGCCACTTGCGTGTTCAACACGTTTGTAAATGTAACCATCCACTATTTTTATATCAGGCAAAAGACTAGATTTTTGCTTAATATTTTCAATACGCGATAGATATTGCTGAGATTTAAAGAAAGGTGAATTAAAATCAAATTCTAACGTACTTTCGAACTCACTCATATATTTGGTAAGAGAATCAATATTGGAAACTTCATTGTTATTTTCAGAATAAATGCGTGAAAGTGAATCAGGTACAATATTTTGACTACCTTTACGGTGAACGATTTTGAAATTAAAACCTTGCAATTTTAATGCCCATCTGGCTAATCTACCATGCAAATCAGACTGATTCATTAACCATTTTAATGACGCATGATCGGTAATGACCTCAAACTCATGTCCTTCAATGTAAGCTCTGAATTTCTTTATGGCTAACACCGCAGCAAGACATTCTTGTTCTGAAACTGTATAGTTTCTTTGTGCAGAATTAAATTTATGCGACATAAAAGCAATTGGGACTTCTACTCCTTCTTCTGTGTATTGTGCTAACACTGCGCCTACACCATATTGACTTGCATCGCATTGAATGGAAAACGAACTTTCAAAATTCGGGTTATGTAACACTGGTGCACTCGAAAGGCATTCTTTTAAATTTTCAAAAGCTGTCATTCCTTCAGTTGTCCATGCAAACTTTCGCCCTTTTCGCAGCATATCTGTCAATGGAGTAGTGATGGTGGCAAAATTTTTAACAAATCGCCTATACCATCCACATATACCTAAAAATCTACGCAACTGTTTGATCGAAGTGGGAAGTGGAAATTCCTTAATTGCTACAACTTTATCTGGATCTGTACTGATAGTACCATTACCTATAATATGGCCTAAATATTTAACTTCTTTTAATAGAAATTTACTTTTTTCAATATTTATTGTCAATTGTGCATGTTTCATGCAAACAGCAACTTCTTGTAGAAGCCAAACATGATCATCAAACGTTTCGGTAACTAACAATAAATCATCTAAATATATAAAAACTTTTGTACGCAAATGAGCAGGTATGACTTTGTCCATTAAACGTGACATTGTTTGTGGTGCATTGCACAATCCAAATGGCATTGTTACAAATTGATATAATGGTCGATTCGGTACAGTGAAAGCTGTCTTATTTTTTGACCCCTCATCCAATGGAATCTGCCAAAAAGCATCTTTAAGATCCAGACTAGTGATAAATTTAGCTTTAGGAAGTCGACTGAGAATTCCATCAATGATTGGTAAAGGGTAAGCGTAGTTATTTAAATAACTTAATTAATATCTAATTGTAAATATCACGATAACACTATTAACTTTTCGTGCATCTAAACATATACGAACTTTTCCTGGTTTACAGACTAATGCAACAGGTGAAGACCATGCACTCTGTGATTCCTCTATCACACCTAATGAAAGCATACGATCGATTTCAGAAAAAAGAAGTTTTTCTACAGCTGGTGATAGTGAAAAATGTCTTTGTTTGATTGGTTTGCTATCTCCAACATCAATGACATGCTTGGCTAGATTGGTACGACCTAAACCCTCTTTTGCGAATGAAGGAAACAATAAAATTGCTGCATTCAATTTATTACGCTGTTCTGTAGTTAATACCTGCATATTTGTATCACCTTCAATTTCTCCAATATAATCGACATTATTTAAATTTAAATTATCTACGAATAAATCTCGTGCTAAATTAAAACTTCTAACAAAATCTACACCTAGATATAAATTTTGTGTTAAAGACGGGATAATTAAAAAGTTTATTTTTCTTGTAATATTTTTATAAACAACCTCCGCTAATATGCACCCTACTGTTGCATGACTTCTGCCATCTGCCGTTTTGACATAACAGGTAAAGCGTTTAAACTTAAAGTTATTTTCTGAAACAAGTTTTCTTGCAAAATCGTTTGCAATGCAACTTATTGATGCGCCGGTATCTATCAACCCTAAGATCTTTTCTCCAAGAATAGTGACATTGGCATAAGGACGCAAATCTTCCAGTGGAATATTACTAACAATTACTGAGCATAAAAACTTTCTATTTTTCTTAACTGATTTCCAAAAATTCCTTAACCTTAAAGTTGATCTTCTTATTTTCTTCTTAAGTTTATTAACTGATTCAATATCAAATATAATCTTTCTTGCTTTTTGATATTCCTTAATTCTTTCATGTAAAGGCTTAAAATGTTTAACAAAATATGGGGGCTCGACCCTATTAATACGACCTAAAATTTGTACATCCAATGGTTTAATTGGATCTGTTTGACAAGATGCCGATTTAATTAAGATTGGGTTGCTTTTGAGTGTGTCTGCACACTCGCTTTTTTGAAGTTTTTTGGATTACTGCATTTGGAACATTGAGGCTTATATGTATTTATTGCACCACACCCATAACAAAATACTTTGCGATCAGCAATGCAATCTTCGAACCTATGTCCTGTAGCTCTACAATTCCAACAAACTAGAGTAACTTCAGCAATATTGGCCGCTGAAAACTTTTCCTCTTCAAACTCATATTCAATTGCAGAAACATTCCTACGAAACTGTAAGTGTTTAGAGCTTTTATTAACTTCTTCTTCTAAGAGTTCGTGTCGTTGCACAAAACGACGTAATTGTGTAATTGAGGTTATTGAAAAGTGTAACAAATCCTTTCTAATTTCCGTACGTAAGTTTCTTTTTAGTATTTCTACTAACTGACTAGAACTTAGCGGTAACTCTAACTTATCACACAATTGTTGAATTGCATCATAAAATTCATCGAATCTCTCTGTGTGTTTTTGCTTTCTACTTCTTATCAATTCTAATATATCTAAATCTGTCCTTCTATCTCTAAACTGATTTCGCATTTCAATGCACAGCGGTAACCATTCTACATGATCTACACTTCGATGAAAACGCCAAAACCAATCGAGAGCTTTGCCAACAAATAGCATATGAGCATTAGCACATAATAATTCAAAATCTCCTCGAAGGTTTTGTCTCGTAAGTGATTGAATTTGATAAATAAATTTGTCTACTGTCAAAGTATTATCTTTACCACTGAATTTTATTTGCCAGTTGGCAATTATACTTGAAATTTTTACTGGTGACAAATTGAAATTATGATAATTCCCTTGTCTGATATGATTATTGTTATTAACATAATTGTGGTTGTTGTTGTTTAAAGGTTGATCAACATTTATATTGTTGTGTAAGTTCAGCTGAGCTAACTGCACCTGAATAGCTTCATTGATACGATTACTAAGAGTTGACTCTGAGACTTCTTCATAACGATTTTCTGAGGGTAATTTTAAAATCCCTGACGTATTCACAGAAACTGCTTGAGTGTTCGGTTGGCTAGCCCTCAAGACTTCCTTGTATTGCCTAGTACCGTTAACTTTTGGTATAGCTCCACGACTAGAGGAAGCTTCTTCTGGTATTGTTTCACCAGAATATGCTTGTGTATCTGAATCACCTTTGTTACTTATTTTATGACTTTTTAGTCGATTTAATGTGCTTGACGCTCGACAAATTGGACAAGTGTGTGATTCTCGTATCCATTTGGATATACAAATCTTGTGAAAAACATGTCCACATTGAGTTTCTGATAACACTTGATCTATTATAAACTGTTGTTTACATATAGAACATGATTTTATATCAACTTCTACCGCTTCGGGTAGATTTTCAGTACTTCTCGTAAGAGGCATTAAAAAAAATTTTCTTTTTTTTTCTTTTTATATATATGTTTTCTTGGTCTTTTGTAGTAATAATAAAATATAATTACACATCTATTTTTTTCAAAGCCAGATTGAACTGTAAGCTAAAACTTATTAATGGATTTATCGATTGCCTTTGAAGCCAGAAAGTTTTCAAATATCAAATAGTGGTCGAATAAGGCTATTAAAAACGCACTTTAATCGTATTTTCCAACTAACTGATTAATTTTAACTTTCTTATTACCTCAACTGTGCAATAATAAACAAAAACAAAGCAAAAATTTAACTGTAAACTAAAAACAGATTTTCAACATAAAGGGGTGAATAGTTTCAGAAAATACGAGAGCGGATCATTTCTAGCAATATACACCAGATATTAATAATTCCAGAACCGTAATCTGATTATTACACTCGTGGAACTTTATTCCAAAAATGAACAAAACAAAAAAAATCTGTAATAAAAAAAATTTTATTAAAATTGGGAAACCCAAAAACCTTTGAATTGAAGTTATGATGATTATTACTTCTTTTGATATCGTCTTCGGAGTCTCATGCTCTACCGACTGATCTAGATGGTCTTTTGTTATTGTCTTGGGCCCCACGTTGGGCGCCATTATTTGTAATGTACAACTCTTTGTCTAATGGTAAGAGTTTTAGGTGAGAGTCAACTGCTTTCGAAAGCTTGTACTCCTCCAACCTAAAACCATGTTTGAATGTGCGAAGGGGACGGTTGCACGTGCTGGTTTGCTTGCTAGCTAGTTCGGGAGATATGGGGGGGATCTTGTACCCTGCACAATTCCACACATTACGAAATAAGATTCACGTGCTTGGTAAACAAAAAAAAATAAAGGTATAAAAAGAAAAATATAAGAGGTATCTGACAGGTTTGGCAAAAATAGATATGTTGGAGCAAGCTGATCTAAGTAAATGCTGCTAATGCCCATGACGATTCCCACCCTACCTTTGGATTCTAGAGGGCTGATTTCATTAGAATCCCCTAATTTAATATTACTACTCCAGACCAAGATCAGAAAACACTTAATTCATGTTAAAAATAACAATTCATTTATTATAAAAAAAAATTCTATTAAAATACTGCAAAAAATGACAAAATTGAAACCTTATTTTCCAGCGTTATATATATTATATTATACCATATCATAATAACATATGTAGGTAACTTAAAGAGTAGAAATTAGTTTAGTTAGAAACTATAAATTTTTAAAGATTTGGAGTAATAATTCATACTTTTGTTGTTGTGTATGAATAAAAAAAAACTAATCAAAACTAAGTGTTAAAAAAAAATATATTATCTGCATAATTTTTAATCATGCATACTTTAATCTGATGATACAAAAAAAATCACGAAAAAAAAAAATTTTACTTAACGGACACAAGTATATATCGCCTGGGATAATTTTATATTCTTTATATGTAGCGTATCTCTCTCAAATTTTAAAGGTGAATAAAAAAAAATTAATAAATAATAAAACTTCAACTCACAGTTATTCCATGAACCCAGTAGTAACGATGAAAGGCCTTTCTCGTTCGCTTAATTTGGGGAGAAAAATTAGTTAGTAAAAAAAATTACAAAAAAAAAATATTGATTTCCCAGATATGTACATGTGCTTGTCCATGACAATGCATGCGCTATCAATATTGCTGCATTTACAAAATTACTTTTTACACTTAGCACTATATTTTAATACACTTCATTTTAATCACTTTTGTTTGTTAGCATGCTTACTTAATTTAAATTTTTAAGCTTATACAAAAATGTTCCAAATTATTTTCTTTTTCTTTTTTTTTTTTTTCTCTTTCTTTGATATAATATTTTTCTTTTAGTTATCTTAATTATTTTAATTGATTTTATGTATTATATGCATGCTTATTTTTAAGTTTTTATGTTAATTTTAGACTATGTGTTGCATGTTGAATTATATGTTGATTTGGTAAGGGTCGCTTATCCTCCAACTTGCCAAAGAGTGGTCGCTTGGAGCCCTATGATTTCTCTTAGACTCTAGGTATCCTGCAGCTAGGTAATCCATCCAATCCTCGTTTGCACTTATGTTCGCCAATCCAATTGTTCAGAAATATGTATGTATGCAGTGTAGTGGTCTAACTCAAATCGACTCGTCTCCGTCAGTTCTGGCAACTTTCTCCTTTTTTTCTTTTCAAAAATTCCTCGAGTTACAAACTCTCCAATGAACTTTGGACTCGAAAACGGTAAAATTACACAAAAAGTAGTTTGTATACAAAAATGTTGCTATGGAATTTTGCGCAATGTAGCCGTTTTACTGTGAGTCTCCACTAACAGAATAGTCTAGAACACCGCTAACATTTCAAATTAACCCAGTGTTAAATAGTTTATGTGTTTACAGGTTTTAACAAATTTTTAAAACTTTATGAAACTACAACCATTACATATCTTATCACTTCCTCTTCCACATATACATACAAATGTGCGAGTATGTCGTGGTAAAGGTACATGGTCCATGTTGGTTTGGTCCAGTATTTGCTTGTAGTGATGATGATAAAGTTGCAGTCACCAGCGCTGGAACAACTTTGACTTTTTCCAACATCCTTAACCTTCTGTGCTACTGTACCGGCATGTGTGCAGTTACCTTTATGCTTTTGGCGTGTTTTGTAAAGTGCTGATTTATTGATTTTGTGCAGCGCATAATTTACTTCAACTCACAAATTCTTTTTACTTTACTTTACGACAACGTTTTTCTTGCTCCTCTTTTTTTTCGTTGTTTTGTTTTTTTTTCTTGGTTTCGGTTTGGTGGGTACCAATTTTTTTGCTGTTTCTAAAGCACCTTTTTCCTGTCACTCGTGTGTGTACATACAACAAGTTCGCATATTGCGCGCCACTTTAAAGTTGCGCCACTAAACGGAAGTGGTTTATATGCATGCATGTGCTAGTGCATCCCTTCATTTTTCTTGTTTTTATTTTTATTTTTTTAGTGTATCCCTACATGTATCTATGCATTTGTGTGTGTGTGTGTGCCTGTGCACACACAAGTGTAGTTGAGTGCTTGTGTGCAGTAAGGGTAAATGCATACTTATGTGGATGTGTGTGTGTGTGTTGATATACAGGTGATGACAATATGAAATGTTGCCGTTGCTGTATGTTGTTGCTACTATGTATTTTCTCTCCGTACTTTCCAACTCTATTCTGTCACTGATTTTTGCAAGTATTCAACGTGGTACCATGGTGAAAATATGTGTGTGCATCTCTATCGCTATGCATGTATTTACTATATTTAAGTGTATGTGTGTTTGTTTGTTTGTTTGTTTAATGAATGCTGCTGCACATTGAAGTTCATCGTTAGTTTGGCAAAAGTTCAATTTTGTTTGCAAATGAACAAAAGTAAAAAATGGAAGTAATTTTTTCTACCCCAATCCAAGTTGTGTGTGTGTGTGGTTTTTTTTTATTCTCTGCTGTTGTTGCTGTTATGTTATCGTTGTTGCTGTTGTTGTGATGTAATCTCGTTAAAAGCGATTGGCGGTAAATTTGAATGTGGTAAAATGGTAATGAGGAATTTGCTATGCGGTTTACTCAAAAATTGTTGTATTTTGGTTTAAAATTGATTCCAGAAAAAAAAAAAAAAAAATTGTTCAAAGTTTTTACAGCTTAAAATGTATTATTGAGAATTTATTTCAATTTAATTAAACTTAACGCTTAATTTCAATCAAAATTTATGTTATAGAGATATATTTTAATCTCAAAACCCGTATTTTTTCTAAACTTTTTAGTTTGAGTGAATTTGAAGTAGAATTTGAATCCGATATGGCTGGTTATAATAATTTATTATAGGTAAGAGTTTAAGCTCAGTATAACAATTCCATAGACTTCTCCTTTTTTTCATATTGCTATCAAACCGTGTTGGGGCCTGGAGGCGGTCATGTTGAGTTAATGGAAGAAGGCACTCCCGCTAAAAGTGTGTTTTTTTCGAGTTACGGTGGAGGAATACGCAGAAGAGGACGTCTTAATCCTGAAATTGTTGGAAAGATCAGGTACATGGAGACCCATCTGCACTTCTCTTTACACTTGGCGACTGACGAAGTTTTATCGAAGTGCCCAAGACCGATCATCGGTTGTAACTCCAACTAAGTAAGCAAGTAGTATCAAACCGTGTCTTCGGACTTCTCGAAATCTTTTCATTACATTCTTTTAATGTTTATCATTTTCTTTTCATTGTGGTGGCTAGTTTTCAGTGTTACATATCGAAGGAAAATCCCGAATTACTGCTTTCAATTACGAACTCGCTGAAATTTCGTTTTCTTATGCATGATATTAAATTAATATTGATTTGAGATATTAAAAATGTCAACAATATAACTCAACTTTATTTTCAGTTTAACTCGTATGGTTTAGAATTTATTCTTCAATTTGACAACCTGGACCTAGAATGTCATCATCAAAAATACTTTTACGAACACGTCACCATTTAGCTAAAAAAAAACAATCCAGTTTCATTGTTTCAGTTTGAGTTGCTTTTGAAATGTGAATAGTATGTATTTGGGCTGGACCCTATATTACTCTCCTTTCAAACCCCTGGATCCACACGAGAACCACAAACAAATACATTTGAAAAAAATTTTCATTCGAAACAAGGAAAGTTTTCAGTTTTATAAAAGGCTTTACAGTGTCAAATGGGTAATTCACAGAGGCTTTGTCGTTTTCAAATACATTCAATACAAATTTACCATACGCAAATGTAATGCATACAGTTTTTCTAATAAATTTATGCGTCAAAGAGATAAAAATTCATTGTATGTGAACTACATGTAGTTACCTACACATACAAATGTATTTACATACACTTGCATGTATCGCAACACAGCAATGCCACCGATGTCAGAATAATAAAAATAGCTACAAAATTGCAAAAAGAGCAAAACTTTTTTACGTACATATGTACTATATATGTATATATGTATGTATTAGAGGGAGATTTTTGTTTGCATTTAAATTGAATACTCAGTGATGAAGTATCGAGTACTTTGAAGAATCGATTACTTAATATCAACACTTTAAAGAATCGGGTACTTCAGTATCGATACTTCTAAGAATCCGGTATTTTTCGTGTCCTTTTTTTATGCAAGAATATATTTTTTCCGGTTTTTATTTTTAACAATATTACATAAGTATTAAATTTCAGAAATGCAATACTATATGATGATATTTAGAGCGTGCATCGTTGCGCGAGGTGCTTTGAAAGGTTTTTTGCTTCACTAAATTTAATTCGTTGTACGAGGTATGATAAAAAAATAACCGTTATTTTCAAAAAGTATTTATTTATTTATGAACAACTATCTTGTCCCTTTCAAAGTAATCCCCCTCAGATATAATTCACTTATGCCAGCGTTTTTTCCAATCCTCGAAACACTTCTGAAACGCGCTTTTTGGTATCGCCAACAGCTCTTGTTTAGATTTTTTGTTTCTTTTATCGCCTCAATCGTAGCAAAACGCTTTCCTTTCATCGGTGTCTTCAGTTTTGGGAAGAGGAACAAGTCAGCGGGGGCCAAGTCCGGTGAATACGGTGGTTGAGGCATGATAACGGTTTTGTTTTTGGCCAAAAACTTACGCACAAGCGAATTTGTTTTTGCTCAAAATTTAGCAATTTTGGAACAATCTTCGCTGCCGCTCGTTTCATGCCTAAAACATCCGTAAAAATTGCTTGGCATGAACCGAACGATATGCCAACATCATCAGCAACCTCTCTGATAGTGATTCGACGGTTATCCAAAATCATTTTCTTCACTGCGTCAATGTTTTCATCGGTTGTTGACGTGGTCGGGCGACCAGGACGAGCATCGTCATTGACATCTTCTCGGCCTTCCTTAAACCGGTTATACCACAATTGAACTTGTGTTCTGCTCATACTAGACTCGCCAAAGGCCACAGCCAACATTTCAAATGTCCTTTCGCATTTAATTTAATTTTTTACACATAACTGAATACAGTTTCTTTGATCCATTTTTTCGAATAGTAAAAAATCGAAGAGCAGACCAAAACCCGACTAACCTTTTTACAAACAAACTGACAATCCATAATGGTTGGTACTGCCAACATATATAACAGACATGTGTACCAACATAACAGAAAAAAAAAATGCGAGAATCGAACATACGTAACTCACGAAATTTGAAAATAATGGTTATTTTTTGATCACACCTCGTACAGGGAAAAAGGGAGAGTTTTTCGGAATTATTTTCTAATTGATAAAAGAATTACTAATTACGAAAAGTTTATTGATTGATTGATTTACACTTAGCTTTTTTGCGATTTTTACATATAATTTTACAACTTTTCTTTTCACAACTTTTTTTTATTCAAGTATTTAGATAAAATAAGTATATAGTAAATGGATGTTTCCCTTCACTAGCGGATCCGTAGTTCTTCGTTATTCGTCTATTGAAATATTTGAGTTTTCAGAAGTAACTATCTGAATTTACCTATATGTAGATATTTGTCAATCAAAGTGTTCTACCCTCTTATGATAAGCTAGTGCTTCCACTATGCTTTGCATGAATACAAGCATTACTCTTTATATTGATATTTCAATTTTAAATCTTTATTGTAAAATATTTTACATTTAAACGACATATAGCCGCAGTGTCAGTTGTCGTTGCTGTGTTGTGTTGCAATGCATGTATTGGTCTCTGCTGACCGCCTGCATAATGAGTTGAAATCCACTGTTGAAATGTGGTTTCTAGGTAAATGAAGCGATATGACAATATTGCTCGCCATATGTATTTACAATTTTTATATACATACATCGATACATATGTACACACTGTACATTGGCAAAAAAATATGATATATATACATATTTATTGTACATATAAATAGGGGAAGGCTGAGAGGATTAAACCACCGTGTACCCATAACTTCCATTTATATATTGCACTAAAAAGTTGTAGGCAACAACAAAAAAATAGCTAACCCTGAAAATCGACGAAATATTATATGTAGTATATGTCGAAATGATTGAAAACGACCTTGAAATTAAATAAAATCCTATTTTGCTATAATTTATTGATTTAATTGAATTTAAGAAAAGTTGATACGAAAATGTGACATGATAAGTTATTGGAATCATATTGGCAAAATTCAAATTTCCGCTTTCGCTTATGACAGTACTTTCTAGTTTTATTATAAACAAATTAGATTTTGAGAGTGTGATTTATTTATTAATCAACACTTTTGTTCTCATTTACTTTGAATTATCCATAAAATTTTGGAATTCTTTATAAATTTTTGACTCGAACAATTAAATAACAGTTGCTTCACCATAAAGGTACTAGGCCATGCTTTTCGTATCCCCTACCTACAGTAAGTCGCCTTGGATCTACAGTTTTATTCCGAATCATAGGAAATTTTTACTCTTCTACGTTAAACATTGCATGCCAAGAGGTGGTCTGTGAAAAGAAATTCTTTTTACTTTTTGATTTTGTCTGTGCCGAGATGAGACACTCTGTTTATCAGGCCAATACACTACCAACTACGCCACAGCTACCACATAGGTGTATTTCGTGTTCCCACTTCGTAATGACACACGTTTCCCAACACTCACACATAGGTGGTCCTAGTAACAAAAATTTTGAAATACTTAAAGCGCCGGTTTTAACTTTGAGAGCGGATCAAGTCTGACTGCCCCTCACTCCCCTACAAATATTTTTTATTTTATTCATATGAATGCTATTTATGCATTCTGCTTACAATGAAGTTAGTGTTTTATTGTGAATATTTTCATTTGTGATGATTATTTTCAATAAATGTTTTAAATTTAATAAAATACAAGCTATAAAAGTTACAAAACTGCAACACAATGCGAGTATATGAACATTGTACAATAGATAAATAAATACAATCCAAATTTATTTTTGAAGTAGACGGTTTATAGAGTGTAGAATTTTTGAAAAAAAAAAAAAAAAAATACAATTAGTGGGTCAAAACAGAAAGGGTCGGTCCGAAAGCTAAGCCAGCAAAAAGTTCAAGGGAGTTAGACTATCGTAAGTCGTATTCTGAACCACTACCAGATAAATTATTTGAGGGAGGACATCAGTACTTAACTACATCAATACCCTGATCGTCGTGTTGAACTTCGGGTCAGATAATGTAAAATGTTCAAATTCACACAGTTGATGAGTGTCCACAAGGTAATGGATAATCGCTTTTCGGGCTGCTGAATATCGAAGAACCTCATCGAAATACAACAACCTGCTTGGCTGCGAGGTATGAGTTAGCAGCGGCTTGTCGGCAGCCAATCCCTACGGCTTCATGATGGCCTACTCGCAACCTTGAGCGCTCATTAAGGCATGAAAGGTGTTTATGATTGAACATTAAGCATTTTTGGCAGTTGGTGCAATAGTTTTATTTGATTAGGGTGTCATAATTCCGTGAGAGGTAGCCAATGTCTCTCCATTAATGCCGAACACTGGGCCGTTGTGGCAGAGTGAACTTCTAATAGAATGTTGCGTGCTACACTAGTGGTTCGGAGAAGTATAAGAAACTCGGTTTGTGCAACTTGTTGGGTGGATATGATAGCTAACATTCAAAATGCAAAAATTAAATTAAGAAGCGAACTTAATTAGAGGGTAATACACAACAAGTTTTGCAATAGGTTGGGCTATATAACATGGCTCTGCTCGAATTACGACCACTCTTGCTCTACTCTCAGAACCTGAATGGACCTTTTCGACACAACCACTTTATTAAGTGGCTAAGTATCGGTTTAACTTGAAGTTCTGCCATTTATAGCATTTGTATAGCTCGCTATGGTATTCATTCTTTCATCTAGTACTTATTACAATAGTTTTGATGTAATATCTTCATCTTCTACCAAAGGTTTGCTACACTGATAATCAAATTATTTACATCAGGCTAATAATGTATATAGATATTTTTTTAAAGGTAACACATTTTTTTAATGGGTCTTAAAGCATTTAAAAATTTATAATTCCAGTTTTCCATAACCCACCTATGCGTGGTCGAAGTTTAAAGTGTCATTTCCAACCGACTTCGGATGTATGACCTTGGCTACAGAGAAAACAAATACATACACAAAGCCTTATGTTACAAAATAAGCTCGGTAAAGTTGTTGAAGTCAGAGGGTTCCTTAAAATCAATCAGTGCGCCAGATTCGGATGGTCAGAGGGAAGCGATACCTTTATTTGGACACTTTGTTGTTTTATGTGAAGAACACAAGTCTTTAAAGCCCTGTATGAAGTACAGGTAACCTCAACCCCTTGTGTTGCGGTTAGCCGCATGCAGTGCCAATGGCAAACATTGTGTGATGTTCCTTATATTTCAATGCAGGACAATCTTAATAATCTCAATTGAAATATGTATTTTTACATTATTTAGTATTCCAACAAGTTTTTGTACAACATTGCTACATTATAAACAAAAGGTATTAACTAGCAACATTATAATCTTAAACTATCCAAGTGGATGTTAACACTGGCGCAAGCATGCGTGAGGGACAGGTAAATAGAATTAAAAAAACTTTTGGTTCTTTTTCTTACTACCTTATTTTTCTAGCTGAGTTTTTAATGCTTGCGCCAGTGAAAACACCAACCAAGAAAACTTTTTTCTTTAATATGATATTAAAAGGAAACATTTTGATGTTTTGCTAACTTTAAAGTAAGAAAGTTACTGTAATTTGTATCCTACGTCATGTTTACAAACTTAAATGTTTCTTTCGTCTTACTAATACTAAATATGTACTGTATAGCTAATTTATTAAAAACAGAAATTTCTGAGCTTATTATGCAAGCTGCAAGTAACAACAACAAGTATTATAAATATTGCGATAAATATTTAAAATTCTTTAAAAAAAATGGAACAAAGGTAAAGTGTGGAATACTAGAAATTCTTAACTGAAATATTTATCATAGCATACTGCAAGGCGCAAAATAAATACAATTTTTATTGCAATTTAATTAAGTTCTCTATAAAATACATGTTCAATAAATAATGTAGCAGTAAAAATTTAATATCAGAAAAAGTTAATTTTTTTCAGTAAGAGCGAAAAATAATTGGAACAGTAAAAATAGTAATAACAGTCACAGAACAAAAACAAAAATGGTTGGTCTTGAAGTTGCTGTGCAGTAATTTACGCTTTTAACTGAAAGTGCTGCTGACAAGAGTTAAAAGCCTTTATATTATGCTATGTGCTTGACAACCTTTTGACAATTTTCTTCCTCTTTCTTTGCGTTCTTATGTTTTACGTTGGCTGATGTTGCTGTTGGTGCTGTTGTTATTACTTTAGCTATTATTGTTGATATTTGTGTTGTTGCTGCTGCTGTTGCTACAGCTACAGTTACCACTGGGCTTTGTTGTTGCCATTGACTATAATAAAATGTCAAAAATCTTCTTGCATTTTATAGTGTATCTTGAAAATAAATGCAAACAAAGCGTCAAGTACCTACATTAATTCATTTAAGAACTTTTTCATTTAATTATCACTTGACAAAGACGAAAGGAGAAGGAGAGAGAAAACCAAAAAAAAAAAAAAAAAAACGAGAGTATGAGAGAAAATGAATTGTTGAAACTAAGCTATGATAATTAAGCAAGTGAGAAAGAGTATAAACTTGGGTAAGCGCGAAAGATAGAGAGAGAGGCAGTGAGAGGGAGAGTGAAAGGGAGAGAGAGAGAGAGGGAGAAAGAGAGAGAGAGAGCAAATCACTTAATTCTTTCACTCTCATATACAAATACTAAAGCTTTTTTCTTTAGCAAATATTCCTTTAAATGCTGCACAAATTCATTCTAACCACAAATCTCAACTTAACTTCTTCAATTTGTTGCAGCACATTTTTATTACACTTCATAAAGAAAATTCTGCCTTGGTAAGTTTGCTCGTTCTCGTTCTATCCTACCACGCTTGAAATATTATGAAAATACTTATTTCCGGTTACATTCCTGCAATCATATACATTCTCAACAACAACCAACGCGGCACTAAAATGTATACACAAAAGGGTATAATGAACTTTAAACAAAAATAAACGAAGAGGATATAAAAGGATATAATCATTAATAAAGCAAAACTAAAAGAGCTCGGAAAATTGTCGACAAGTTTTGGGGAATCGATATGATAATTTTATGAAATTCGTAAAAGTCTTAATTTGAAATTCACAATAAACAAAGTTGAAGGTAAGAAAGATGATGGAAACTTTGGGGAAGAAACATGTGAAGAAGAAAATTGGCAAAGGAAAAAGTTGGAAAAGGATGAAGTTGGAAATGAGAAGTTGGGAGAAAATGTTGGCGAGGAAGATAAGGAAAAGACTGAGAAAGAAACTTGGAGGAAAAAGTTGAAGATCAAAGAATCAAGTCTTTGGATAACTTTTGACTTTATGGTTAGAAATTTTGTTATTTTTAATATCATATCCTTGAAACAACTACACCTATACCTACTATATTCTCGGTTTTACTTTTGTTACAGGAAAATGTGTCCCCACAAATGGTCCATCTTAAATAGTAGAAAGGATTCCAAATGCTGATTCGACAAGTAACAAAAAAGGAATAAACTATATCTTTAGAAATGAAAACACCCAAAAATGGATCAGGTTTCACAAAACTTCAAATTTGTTTGAAAATTATTATCAAAAATAAAGTGTACGTGTACCATAAGGGAAAGCTTTTCTGTTATTAATTAATTTCAGCTACATAATAAAGCAGACACACACACATATATATGCACAGCCAACATAAAGAAATATACAGTAGTAAAAACAAATCGAAATATAAAACCAGTATGACGGCGACCAGTGACACCAACAATTGCCAACAATAGGCAACAACAATGGCCAATAATGCTGGAAGCAAATATTCTGATTTAAAATGTAAAACTGAGTGCATAAGATGACAACAATACAACAGCAAGAAGCGATGAGAGGAAAAGAAATTGAAATTAATTGCCAAGAAGCAAAATAATCGTTGTCTACTTTCAGGGGCTACTACTGCAACTCGCCAGTCAAATAAATCGCTAATGAAAGCAGAAAATTAAATAAAAAGCATACCAAAATGCAAAGACAACGGAAAAATCAAACACCAAATTGGTGAAATGCGAAAAGAAGAGGCGAAAAAATAGAATTCATTTGCCAAATGGCACACACAAACTGCCATACACACACTTTATGGTAGGACAAGAAAAGAGGTTAAAATGTGTAAATGGAATGGTGTGCCAACTAGAAGGGCTGCAACTACTATATGGCATAAACCTACAGTATAGCGGAAAATGCCCCAAAGGCGTGACAATGAATGGGACCAGTATCAGCATGTAAATGTCTGTGGATTTGTGTGTGTGCATGAATAAAAAGCAATTCACACAATTGTATATAGACATACAATATAAGAATATGTACATTGAATAGCTGCTTTCAGCAACTTTGGTTTCGCTTGTTGTTGCGGCATCTTTGCCACTATCAACTTTTGTAGTTCTTGGTGCTATTGTTATTACTTAGTCCATAAATGCATTCTTGCCACAATATGCACTTTGATTTTTTCTTCGTTTTGTCTGTTCTGTGTATACCTATGTATGTATGAGATGATATTTGTTTGTGTGTTTAAAAATAGATCTTTATATCTCCATTTGAGTGTATGATTGTTTGTATGCAAATCAAAATTGAAAAAAGTTCAAGTTTCAAATTGGGAAAAAGAGGACTGAAACTTTGAGATTTGGTGTAAAACGAATTTTAGAATGCACAATGTAAACTAATAATAAAGTAATAGTGAGCAAAGGCTTTCAAGTTGTTGTTAAATTACTCTAAGTGTATAATGGATATTTAAGTTGAAAACTTTCAAACCTACTTACAATAGGTTGAAAGAAGTTTAAAAAATAAATGTGTCGATACTTTTTGCCGGATGTTTATTGAAACATGTAACGTTAGCAAGTGATAGTTTGTTTCATTTTACTATATTATATTTTTTCACTGTCACTTATTTTCCAATTTCAATTAAATTTTATTGTTACGTGTAAATTAGAGGGAACTAATTTTAAATCTGCTTTAAAACATAACCAAAAGATATCAAATCTAACGTTTGCATTAGGAAGAACATTCATATTTGCAAAGATTTATTCGTACAAACACGTAATTAATCTTTAACCTTTTTGTGTACATTGAAGTTCTGAATTTAATTGCTTCCTGCTTTCCTGCTCCTTCGTGAAAACATTCAAATAACAGAAGCATTTGCTCAACTTCTTCAAGTTTGAAAGGTTGAAAAGTTTACAATTATTTGTCTGAAAATGGAGGATGCATAAGAACTTTCACAGAAGATTATTTTAAATATCAATGAATTAAACAATAATTGCTATGATATAAACACGTACATATGTAATTAGGTATTTATAGATATATGTTTTTATGTATATAGTATCTATGTATGTATATAAAAACAAACATTTAGTGTGGTAACTGGGATTATAATAAAATTCCCTTTATTTCCGGGTTTACTTTCTCAATTCTAATTCCATGAATAATTCCGAGTTAATTTTATGTTATGTAGAAGTAGACTAGTACAAAATCTTTTCCAAATCGTTTATGAATAGTGTGTGGACACTTACTTACATAGTTACAATATATGAAAGAATAGGCATTCCACTGCTGAGAGGTTATGTGACATGTGACTGTACAAGTATTGACCTGAACTAGTAAATCTTTTTTTGTTGGCCTAGTCTGGGCATGAGCACGGGATTGATATTAGAATAACTTCGTCTATCTATAAAAATCTTTACAGAAGTCATTTATAGATCACTCTTCTTATATAGTTCCCAATAGTACAGTGTTCTATTGGTATATCAATAATTATATTAAGTAGATAATAGCTTTTGTTTTTTAGGCCGACATTTGTTAGTGGTCGTGCGTTGGCCTGCTACGTAGATTGTCCTGGGTTCAAATCTCTGCACAGGCACAATCGAAAAGTACAAGAAAACACGGCATCACCTCTTGGCAGGCAATGGCAAACCTACAAGAGTAAAAATTGCATAAGAAAAGCTTTTCACTTCGTATTTCGGATACGTCATAAAACTGCAGATCGCTTGCATTCATGTACAAATGAACGAAAAGCTCGGCCTCGGCTCTATGGATGTTGTGCCATTAAAAGGAGCAGTCATTTCCTATCAACTTTTATTGATTATGATAAAGAACAACATGCTGATCAGTTATTTATAGGCTAGTTGCACGTCATTTCAGACGTTTGTGATAAAAGAGGATTGATTATGCCCTTCCTTGCAAGCTAATTAGCCTTCCAGTTTCCAAGAACATAATTGTAATCGGAAGCCTAACATCAGAAGCCTAACTTGGAACAGTTTTAGTTGCTGCATGTGTTCAATACGAATATTTTTACAGTCTACCTTGTACATTAAATTGAGATAGTGCTTTATTTCATAGTTATGGTTTTGGCTGGGATACCGTACATTAATCAGGTAGCCTGTAAGAAACACAAATTTTTAGATGTGCACCAATTCAGCTATAAAGTATATATCAATTGGTATAGATTTGGATTGACTTACTTTATATCATATTACTTACTTAGTTAGCTGGCATTACAACGGATGATCGGTCTGGGCCGCCTCTATAAAGTTTCGCCAGTCGCCTCTGCTATGCGCGCGCTGGCGCCAGATAAGTCCAAGTGCAGTTAGGACGCCCTGTATCTGGTGTTTCCAACGAAGATTAGGACGTTCTCTTCTGCGTGTTCCTCCACCGTGGCTCGAATAAAACACCTTTCTAGCCGGAGCGCTTTCTTCTATTCGCTTTATGGCGTATTACCTGCGGTTTAGTCTTTCTTAGATGAAATGGAGATTTTGCAGTTCTTTCAGAGTAGCTGTTAGTCTTGGTGAAATTTAATGATTGTTGTATATAACTGAACTGTTAAGTGCTCTTCATAATATATGTACACACAAGATGGAGTGATTGCTTTCAACCTAATGGTTCATGAATAGCTCTGAAGAAGTCAGGTTGACAAGAACGATATCTTATGCCGCAGTAAAAGTCGTTTTTAAGACTACACTAAAACAAATTTATATTTATATCGAAATTTATTTATACCGATTTTTGAACTCTTCCTAGAAATTTTGAGCAGGTAGATTAGTTACATGCTGCCCGTAACTTGTTATGCGTTAAATTAAGTATTCTGTTTAATTTTTCACCATCAGCAACAAAACTTGTTAGATTCAATCTTTCAGATAGCTTACATGCAGTTTGTGTTGGTAGTTAAATGTTCAGTTTCTTGTCAGTAATTAGAGGTGTGCCATAAGTATCATTCCTTGGTTCTTTGTTATTGCTCCTCTATATCAATGTCAGTACCAATGGTAAGTATCAAAGATAATAAAGAATTTTGGTATTCATGTCTATGCGGATGACGTTCAATTGGTTGTTAGCGGACAGCTAACTCTTGCATAAATGACTTAAACTTTGGTGTGAAAAGAAACCATCATACCTTTACAATAGGCTGCAACTTACACAATCAACATGAACATCTCAACTCATTCACAACAAATATTGTATATAGACTTAATTTCAGAACGATTGTTTTCTGATTTTTCTATGCGTTTTTGGAATTGGGCCGAGCTTTACGCATTCACTCATGTTGTGCGTGATATATTTGTACACGAATGGAATGGAACCACAGTTTAATGCCGAATCCAAACGGTAAGTGCAAAGCTTTTGTTAGGCAATTTTTACTTTTGGAAGTTTGCCATTGCCTGCCAAGAGGTGGTTTTTAAATTTTTTTTATTTTTCACTGCGAAGAGATTTGAACCCCGGATAATTGTAGCAGAATCTTTTGATCTTACATATCATACCTTTATAAATTGTGACATGAGAAATTACACTGTCAATGACTAGTACTGTAAATTATAATTTAGTTATTGTACTAGGATTAAAAGTTATATTGATTTGCATTTCTTTATGTTCTTTAAATATTCAGTAAACTCGTATAAAACTTTGAGTTTCTATTTG
Organism: Palloptera scutellata; assembly: GCA_958295655.1. Lineage (NCBI taxonomy): Eukaryota > Metazoa > Arthropoda > Insecta > Diptera > Pallopteridae > Palloptera > Palloptera scutellata. Next base: position 47,938,018 of record OY282451.1, read on the forward strand.
AGTTTATTGTGCATTTTTATCCAAACGTCGACAAATTAGAAAAGTCTCCTTCAACTCCATGCAAAAGTGGAGGGGAGCTACATTAAAAGTACTAGAAATAGAAAATTCTAAGAGTTTGAACGCTATTAACCCATCTTGAACTTCTGTGCGATTATTCGTACAGCAACTTTGAAAATTTGACAAAAATTAATATAACAACATATGCTGGCTTAACAATTGCATTTACAGAACTTATTGGATTTAAATTTTTTCATCATTTGAAAATCAACAAAGAAATAGTAAATTTATTTGTTTTGCATTTAAAATGTAGACTTGACAAATTACTTATAATGTCGTTGGTATCAATACTTATATATTTTTCAGTGACTACAGCTTACCAAACTATATGAAAAAATGGACAAATTTCAACAAGACTGCAAATATCACACATTTCGCTGACTTTAACTTTCAATAACTTCTAAAATAGTATTTTAATAAGTACTAATGTGTGAACCAGTAAAATTTTAGAATTTTTACGTATCCATTATATCAAGAGTTAGGACTTGTTATCTTCAAGTGAAAATATCTACAAATATCGCAGTTTTTTTTTTATGTTAGTCATTTTCATCTTGGATCTACTTAAGCCAACATGAACAGCGCCGCAAATTAATACATTTCCTTGACTGATAAGACGAAGTCTAGACTAAGCATTGCAAGGGAAAGCACAGCGAGTTTAGCCACGGTTTATAACGTAATAAACAACTAAAATGTGGGAAACTCCATCAGCAGAATCGAAGGATCAGAAGTGCTGAAAAAGGTTGTTAGTACATATAGGGCTAATCCCACGAGGTCGACTCGAGATGTTGCAGCTACAGTTGGTTCAATCAGTTGCCTGGGAATGCCTATTTCACAAAAAATATTAGGGATGCAACACCCAGAAAATACTCTGAACTAAAATATACCAAATTTCCAAAACGCTTCATGGTTTGGCAAGCTATTTGCACACGCGGTCCACGGAGCAAGGCGTTCATTACGACAGGAACAATTAAATCTAGAATTTATAAAGAAGAATGACTGCAAAAACGCCTTCTATCAATTATTGGACACTACAAAGGAACCGTTTTGTTTTGGTCAGACCTAGACAGAAGTCATTACTCCATGTCAACTATGGAATGGTATAAGGAAAATAGTGTCACAGTGGTCCCAAAAGAGGCAAATCCTCCCAACTGCCCGGAATTTCGGTTTATTGAAAGATATTGGGCTATAATGAAGCAAACCCTAAGAAAAACAAAGAAAGTTTGCAAAAATTATGTACTATAATTCAGAAATCGATGGAATCAAGTCTATGCAGTAGTCACCGAACGTACCCTGTCTCTAACTAAGAACCTTAAGAAAAATGTTAAACAATTTTGCAACCGCTAATAATATTTGAATAAATTTTTTTTTGTATTATAGTAAAAAAATGCGTAATAAACTTATGCTTATTTTAGTGAAATCGGACTGTTGGATGGTTTTTAATGCCTCCGTAAAAATTCTAAAATTTTTCTGGTTCACCCATTATTTGATCTCAGAGAATACTTATTGCCAACTATGTCACGTATGAGTATTTATAAATTTTATATACACTTTCTTTCTTTTAATAACTTTTTAGCACACTTGGATATCTCATAGCCTCGAGGTAGGCCAAAAACTTTTACAACCCCTAAAATTTACAAAATTTTTGTTTTTTGAGATGTTAAACCTTGTATAGATGACATATGACACATACATTATTAAAAAAAATCTCAAAATCCAATTAATCTATAAATCGTATGTGGTACTAGTTGAAAATGGTTTAACATCGTCATGCTGAAATCCAGTTTAAATTACGAAAAATCGGTTTAAATAATTTTTTTCCACATGGAATTGATAAAACTAGAAAAAACTGTACTCATCCTATTACTATTGGAATGTTTGGAACATAATCAGAATCTGTACACAGTTCGCTATAACATTATGCTTTAGAAATGGATGATTGCATTTCAATTTTTATGTGGCACTGCCCATGATGTTTTTATTGAATATGAGCATTACATAGAATAATATCGGTCAACAAGTTAAGATTAAAAAAAGCTAAATTTTCCCTAACAGAATCTTATAAATCAAGCATACAAAAAAATGTTTATGTGTGATATTTGCCAAACTAGCAGGCACATCAACAGAAACAGTAGAAACAACGTGACGTATAACAATATACAAGAACAATAACCACAGCTCAGCCAATGTTTCAGTCAGAGCAAACAATTAATTATACAATGTGAATTGTTGGCATTTGAAGCAAGTCAAACGTATGCATAAGTAACGAGTGAAACAGAGGTCAACATTACATTGAACAAATCTACAAACATGCATTTACATACTCGTATATAGTATGGTACATACAAGCATGTGTATGTATGTACTTATATGGTTAAAGTGTTGCATATGTTGTTATTGCTGCTGTCACTTCACTATCGTTGCTATCGTTTTACATCGCTGATGTTGATGTTGCTGATGTTGATGATGGCGTTGGTTATGTTGATGGTTGTTTTTGCCATCGTTGCTGTTGTTGTTGTTGTTGTTGCTGCTACTATTACTACTATTCTCGTACTCGTAATAACAACAGCAGCAGCAGCAAACTCGAATACGAACAACAAAAACAGTAATAGAGCAACAAAGACCATTAAGAAAATCGAGAGCAAATAATTTTTCCTTTTAGGCATGGGCCTAATCACCATTTGACAGTTGCCAAGTAACGCACACAACTATACTATATTATAGTGCTTTAGTATTACTAAGTACATTCTACTACCACTACTACGTACTTATACTTACTATTATTATTGTATATATTCTACTACTATTTGAGTGGAATATATGTATACAATTGTAATGTATGTACATATATATATGTATTACTTATACATACTCGTATATACATGTATTGTACATAAAAGTGATTGTCAATGTTGGTTGATGTTGTTCATTTTGAAACAAAGACATTTAAACGCTGCAAGTGATGCATTTATCACTTTTATATGTATGTATGCATTTGTGTATGTTCGAGTGAGTGTGTGTGTGTTTTTTGATATGCACATGTACGTGGAAGAGCCTATTAAATTGCCCAAGATTTATTTGCAGCACTTAAGTTGGGTATTGGCCATGGTGTGAAAATTAGTACTATTACATATACCTACTATTTACGATCATTTGAGTGTATTTTACGCAGTAGCTATACTCGTTGAACATTTGTGTTGTCTACATCCTTGTCGGTTTGCTAACATGTTTATTTTGAAGTGCTAAGCAAATACTAAGGATATTTGATATAATATAAATACTTCATTTCAGTTTAACTTTCTAATGCCTTTTTTTTTTGTCAAGGAAAATATGATCTGAATTCTAATAATGTATAATTTGAACACTCTTCCTAGTTTCGCGAGCGCTTAAATTATTTTGAGAAACAAATTTCTTCCAAAGTTAATAAAATTTATTATCTTTGGATCGCAAATTCCATCTAAATTAAAAAATCAGGTACTTAACTAAATAATACATACTTATATAGAAAATTACTATGAGTAAATAAACCTTTTCACTATTTTTGTTTTCTGTTTTTCTGTCACTTATCAAAACGAAATCGCCGCCACAATCACCGAGTTGTAACCTCATCATATAAATTAATGAGATTTTAATTTAAAGTTTTCGTCATTTCGTTTCTGTCCACCTACAGAAATAGAGAAAATAGAACTGAAAAAAGAAAACTAAAAAAAAATGTTGTCATTTCCCAAACTTATTTTCTAAATAACACCGCTAGGTTGGTGGGAAGTTCGGTTGAATTAAGTTTTTGTCATTTAATATCACACACACAAACACACACATACATTTTCGTATATGTATATTCACATTCATATATAAATAAAGTATATACATACATACAGACAGACAGTGAGCTACTACTTTATACACTACAGTAATAAATTCATTTTAAACCACTACAGCGCGAGGGGAAGATGGAGAGAAAGTGAGATATGGTGAGCGAGTGAAAATAAAGAAAATATGACACAAAAACAGGACCAAAACATTTCAACGACAACAGCAGCAATGACGACAACGGCGACGACGTTGTGTGGGAGGGCAACAACTGCAACAGAAACAGCAATGTTGGGAATGACGTTGGAAATGACGTCGGCATACCACAACCCGTGAACGGATGCAAAAACTTTGTATTGCAACCGGAAGTGCATAAATATAAAATTTCACAATTCACCCCAGAAGGGACAACGAAAATTTTGTTAGTTTTTTGGTTGCTTTTGTTGTTATTATATTTTTTTTTTGATAGGGTGTAGTTAATATCTCTGTATATGTTTAAAGGCATGTCAGTGTGTGTGTGTGTGTGTTTGTGTGGGTTTGTTTATATGTGGCTCAGTTTGATAACACTGTACAATAAAATCAGTATCTGAGTTGTGGCCCGGTTTTTCTGGATTTTTTATGGCCGCTGATCTCGATTTGTGGTCGATTTTATTTTTCGGGCTTCTTTAGACTTAATGTTTATTTGTACAACTTGGTTTTTTTTTTTAATTTAATAAGTATCATGAGTGAACTTTTTTTCTATTTTTTTGGAGTTTTGTATGAAAATAATATTTTTCATACTTTAATTCAAATTCGTTGTGAATTATGTAGGCACTTATATCATTTTGTTTGTTGTGAATATCCTTCTACTACGCACACAAAAAATTTTTATAAACATTCATTTTTTTTATTAATCCTAAAAATTACATAATAAAACAGACAAAGAAAAATAGAAAAAAGTAATTTTCATCCAGGAACCCAAACGTTTAATGATTCCTGATCAGCGCCCAAAAATATCGTACTGCAGAAAACTGGGTCACAAATTAGTGACTATTTTGCTGTTGTACTGTGTAATATAATATTTCGCTATGCAGTGGTGGTTAGTAATGATGGTATTTATGTTGATTTTGCTGCTGTTTTTGCTTTCACTACACGGTGGCCCGCTTTGCTTTATGACTTTTGCACTTCCGTCATTTTCGCGTTGCCAAAAGCGCTGCCTTTCTTCTATTTTATAAAATTTCTGGTTGTAAGAAATGTAGGTATAGAAAACGAACATTCTAAAAAGATATACATACCAAAAAGTAATGCAGTTGCTGCGATAGAAGTATTACAATTAAATTCGTTAGTACAATTACGTAGTAGTAGCATGATATATATTTTTAATCAATGATATATTGTATGTATAAGTATGTTAAAGTTTAAATTGTTGTTAGTCGTGTCTCGGTGAATGGTTTTTTACTGTGAATCCTTAATCTATATACTACGCAAGAATAGTGTGTATTGCCAGGCTCTCCAGTGAAACACTCAAGGCTTACGTACATAGACGCGAACACTGGAATGAATCGTTGGAACGCATCCTTCTTAGGCCCGAATTCAAAGTTATTATTTAAACAATTGGTTAGCTATGTAAAATGGTGACTAGAGTTTAACACTGTACAATAAAATATGCACAGGGCTTCGGTTAGCCAAAGCAATGAACAAGAGAAAAATATGGCAGCACGGCGGGAGTTGTACTAAAGAATGAAAACAAACTTATTAGTTAATCGCTTCTCATAATCTGGGATTTGAGACATAAGCTCTTACTGCGGTTGCAAAGAAACAATTGGTCGCGAAACACTACATCCATTAATAAATTGTTTTATGTTTTTGTTTTAATTATTTTATTATTTTCCGAATTGTCAAGTTCATCTTGTTAGAGTCTATTGTATTTAAACAGAATTAATAATCGTTAGATTTGCCAGAGAGAGAATAAAAACAATGCATTTAGAACACGCAGATCAGACGATCGTTTCGGAACCAGCAACGGTTCCCTATCAGAGGACTCAGTGGTAGTTCTTAAAGCTTGTATATATCTATCCGAGAATTGTTCGAAAACTTGAATTAGTTTCTTAATTATAATAATATTGAATTTCAGTTTAAGTCATTTTTTCCTAGTTAAGCCACTAGTTGGTGCACTATGCACTAAGCAGTTTATCTTAGTTACGTTCAGAAATTATTTAATATAGCATTATAGAATTTCATGTGCCCTGAAAAAGTGATGAATGAGTATCTGAGAACGTTCCTGTTGAAGCTATGCTTTCTGGCAATATCAATACTTATAAATATTGTAGGAAATTGAAACTGCATGCAGTAAATTTGCAAAGAATAATGTGCTTACAATCTTCTTGCTTTTAAATCCAAGAAGATTGTCGTTATTTAATTGCAAAAGTTCGCATAGCATTATCAAGGAAACAAAAGAATATGAATATATATATACAAACATTTATACATAAATATACTAACATACTCCTATCAGCATATGAATAACCGAGCGTAAAGAAAGAGGCGTGTTAAGTTGTTAAAGCTGCTACTGCTGTTGAGGCATTTTCATTTGCTTTCGCTACGACAGCAAATCGCATACGATGACATACATATGTACATACATAAATGTAATTTTTCAGTTCACTTTTTTCCATTACTCCATCACATTTTACAGTCTGCTGATTCCCAGTTAAAATCAGATTAAAAAAAAAAGAAAATAGGAGAAAAGCTTTGAAAAAATCCACAAGTGAGTTGTTCTTGTATAAATATGCACAGAGGTTTTCATATAAGTATAGTCTTGTTGTTTACTGCTGCTATATTGTTTTTGTATAATTTCTTTGCTGCAATTTTCGCCAGTTATAATTTTTTTGTTTTTTATTTTTATGAGAAATCTTGTTTGCCTTTGACTTCTAACATGCCACCCCAAACATATGCACATGAAATCTGCTAGGTACTTCTATGCCAACAAAGCGGTTTTTATTTTTCATTATTTTTTTGTGTGCCTTTTTTTACCATATATTGTACATACTATTAATTTTTTATCACAATTTTTCCTACTTGTTTTTCCGGAAGTCACTCAAGTGTTGATATTTTCATTACTTCCGTCTTTATTCACATGTGCTGTGCTGCAGCGCAACGGCCGTTATGTTAAAAAATGGAAGAGCAACTAAAAATATCTTACTTAAGTAAGTAAAACTTTCCTTTTATGAACATTTTTGGTTTGGTTTTACTTTAATGTGAACTTATTTTAAAAAAGTATGAACAAATTAAATTACTTAAATAAGGAAAAAGTTGGATTATTATGAAACCAGCAAGTGAGATGAAAGCCGAAAAGTTTTGACTGAATCCTCAAAGGCTTACACTTGAAACGTCTTTTGTATAACAGTTCCAAATACATACATACATATTGGATTATTTTTTTAAACTTTGGGCTTATAAAGACGAGACGACAGATGATCCGATTTTGAGTATATTGTTTCCTAGCCAATTCTCCAACACTGGAGCCAGCAGATCATCTGGGCAGTAAGAATATATCTATTTCCAAAGAGTTTTCTACATGCCCATAGTGGCCTTTGTTGGGACCTTATTTGATTGAGTGTTCCAATTATGTCGATTATCTCCATAACCATTGGTTTTATAAACAAACTCGCCTAGTTTTGTTAACAAATCATCAATTAGCTTCCGCGGTCAGAGAGTAAAGAAGTTGTTCGGTGACGTTATAAGAACCCTGCCGCGCCTCAAGGAGGCATTTGTTTTTGCACTAGTGCAAGGGGGCCGGGTTGTTTAAGCCACTCTACTGCATCTTTTCTTTCCTTTTCATTTTCATTAATTTTCTCCATCCTTGCTTCTTTTCGTTCTAATTTTTTTTCTTTCGATTGCTTAGTTCTTTTCTTCACACCGGTCGGTTGGGCTCTTCAATAAATTTGATGTAGATTTAAGAGTATGAATTTATTTCTTTTTAATAAATTAATTTTTTTGATTTAAATACAAATCCCTTGTCTTTTAATTTCAATCAATTAAATAATTCACTTCTAAATTAAACAACTACAGTAGAGGCTACAAGACGCCGCCTTTTATGGTTTTAATGCATACGGTTTCATTATCAAGAGTGGATGTGATTACTCGCTATTGGTTGTTAGCCTATCAAATCTGATGACCTTCTCCCTTTTTCCATTCCTAATCAAAACAATGCTTCGCACTGATAGGGTTTTCTTCTGTATGTTCTTTGAAATTAAAAAGAAATTTGAATTAAAAATGTTTGCTGTAGAAATCCTCTGAATCTGAAATCTGAATACTAAGAACAATAATCCAAACCATAAAGCTCAAATTATAGTTGGAGAATAAACTGAATGGTTACCGTATAAAGTTGTTAATCAACTCAGATTATCAATCATTAATATAATACTGAATACAGTATTCTGAAGAATAGCGGATATAAAATCATTCTATTAGAAATACAAATATCATATAAAAAACTCTTAAAAAAATTACTTAGTAGTTTAGCAGGCTGAATTTTGAAGTTTCTTACCTATTTCTATTCCTAAAGTACACGTTGTTCAACCTTATAAGGTTCCAATACGTAGGATATTATGGCTTTGAAGAAACATAAAATATCTTAAAAGTAGATCTAGAAGTGAATTAATTAATTGCTTTATGATTATAGCAAATTCCTTTAAATAAATATAGTATTTAGGAAACAAAAACTTTAAAAGAAATATTTATTTACCAAACTGGAGACAGAGATTCTCTTTTGTAAAGTTACTACGTACAATGATTTATAAAACTTTTGCATAAATATCTTTTGTTATGCATTTAATGGATCCTCCATTTCATTATGCTAAGCAACACACAAAAATACAAACTACCGCACACAGGCAAATACCTCACACAATAATTTTCTTCGCATAAATAAATATAAATTCACAAGACCGCCGCTGTTTTGTTGGTGTGTCGCTGTTGCTGTTGATTTTCATAATGAAATGGTATTAAAAGCAACAAAAAGTAAAACAATGAATTGTTGATAAATTACACTCAAACTACGAAATGGCACAAGAAATGAACACCCACCCACACATACAAAAAAGGGCAACCAAAAAGGTGCTAACAACAAAACACCATGAAAACATTACCATTCCATACCAGTAGAGAAAATGGCATTGGTTGGTAGGGACTGGTTGTTGCCATTCGTCGTTTCGGGTTGATAATAATTGGTGGCACTTGCAAACATATATACAACAATTTTATGGCAAATAACCGTTTATGAATAATGAAAGTACTTTTCTGAATTAATGTGGAAGAGAATGTATGAAGGAGGAGAAGAGAAACAGAGAGAGAGAGAGAGAGAGAGAGAGAGAAAGAGAGAGAGAGAGAGAGAGAGAGAGAGAGAGAGAGAGAGAGGGAGAGAGAAAGAACGAGGGAGTGGGAGATGCCAAACGTGCAACAGTCACAACAACAGCATGAAAAATATAAATACAAATTGTAGCAAAAAGGATTACTGGCAATTATTTTCATTGTACTTACTCGCCGTGTGTAGTCTGTAGTATGAAATTATGCCATGCCAGTGATGCCATTATTGTGATTGTTTGCAGCGGTTCTTCTTATTTAGGCCACACAATGCTCTCGAGCTAAAAGAAGTACAGCAATGACAAATAACTTTACATACATGAATTTCCATTTCCTCGCTCACTCACTCATGCATTCATTCATATTTATGTATGCTGCAAGACTGTCATAAATAAAAAAAAAAAAATATGGAAAATTTAAGTATAGAGAAATAACAGATATTTTATAATAACTGTTATTTTATCTTACGTTTTTTGAGTTACGTCAGTCTTGCAGCAAGCGAGCGTATTTATTCTGCAAAATACAGAGCATTATGATATTGGCCATTATGGAAATCATGTACAAAATGTTACCTAATACTCAAATCCAAGTGGCATTCAGTAGAAGAAGCTTGGGTACTTATATCCAAAGATTTAAAGATTATTTTTGGGAATTCGATTCCAAAACAGTTTGATTTGTAATAACAAAACAAGGAAAAAAACAGACAGTGTATGGAAATATTAATTACCTAGTTATTTTTAAAGTTTTCTAGCTGCTTTATGCAGACGCTCTATTTTTTTTTGGTCAACATTTATTTGATTTTATGGATTATTAAATAATCATTATGCAATTCGATGTATAACTATTTATTTATTCGAGCTTCTATTATCTTTTATTTTGTATCCAGCATCGACTATTTACATTACTCTAGTCGCTAGCATAGTGAAAGTATTACTAAATATGTAAGGATTTTATTATGCGCAGTAGTAACACAGTTCTTTGGTATGTACTATGCATTTCCAAGTTTCAGCTAAAAAGTTATTTCGATTTAAGTGCAGGAAGTATGCTACGAATTTGCAATGAACTTAAAATTCTGTTTTTATGCATAAATATGCAATATTTTGTATAAATCTCTACAAAAGGAAATAAAATATAGTCAATATTAAATTTTAGTATACAAGGAAAAACAAATTTTTAAACTGGAGTTAGAAATGCATTTGGAAGGAATAGGAACATTAGAATGGATCGATTATACAACCCTACAAAGATTTTTGAGAAGAGATTTAAATATGTAGAAGAACTTTCATATTATGTATTGGGTAAAACCCGAAAAAAAACTGATGTCAAAAGCCTCGTGAAAAATGACTTTTCTAAAAAATCTATGTATAATGTGAAAAATGACTTTTCTAAAAAATCTATGTATAATGTGAGCTTAATAAATTCTCATGTATATCGATCTATTCTAATGCGAACACATAAAAACAAAACCCGAAACAAACACATTTAAAATTGATTCAAACTGAATTTGAATGTGCGTATAAAAACCATTTAGATGTGGGCATTTCCAGAATAATTTCCGCTAACGAAATAAGAAATCAATGTGCTAATATTCTTTATCAAAGGTGGAAGGAGCCATTGAAATAAAAGAAATATGGAGAGTATACGTGCTTTTGATCAACAGCTGAATTAAATGGTAGTTTGTGTATATAGATAGTGCCAACTATGCTGTCACTAAAATTCTGATAAAGAAGAAGTTGATAAATTTGTATTTTATTCTGTCCAAAGTATGAAGTTTTCGGTTTTTGGCGATTTCACACTGGGAGTTTGGGTATAAAAATAAGTGGCAACCCTTGGATCAACCCTTTGACCATTCTAGTTGATCATTTGTATGATTTTTCGTACAGCTATTTTAAAATTTAGCAAAAATAATTGTAATAAAACTGCATTTACAGAATTAAGTACAGAATTAAAATGGTTTTTTTGGCCATGGTAGTTTTGAAAATGAACAAAAAATGGTAGATTTAATTATTTTGCTTTTAAAATATGAAATTCATCTAGACAAAATGACAAATTCGATGTTAAAATTGTAATCTCACAGGTCTCCATGTATTTTTCAGAGTCTATAACTGACGAAAATTTTGTAAAAAAGCATATGAAAAAATAGGGAAAATTCAAAGAAAATATAAATTCTACACATTTCGCTGACTTTAATTTTTAATTCTTATTGCCAACTATGTTACGTAAGAGTGCTTATGCTTTTGTGCACACATGGTCACCTCATTTCATCGGGGTAGGCCAACAACTTTTATACCCTCTAGAATTCTTAATAGGTTGTTTAGAATTTTTTTGTGTGTGGTGGCTGCTGGTACCTGTTCAAAATGGGTTAATGCCTATAAATGCCCATAGGAATCATGGTTCCTGTATGCATGTACATACTTATATATATTTGGAGAACTGAAATGAAAATATTTGCAAAAGCGCAGATAACAAAAATGTTTTTGCATAAAAGTAAAAAAACAATTCATGGACAAACAAAATAAAGGACATGGAAAGTAAACAACATACGATATAACGATATGGTGTGGGTATCGTAAATGTGTATATATGTACATATGGAAACCTATGTACGAGTGCTAAATATATGTGTGTATACGTGCGTGCTGATCATACACTCGCATAACTACAGAGCTTGTGGTGTATTTGCATATTCATATATTTGTTTGCAAAACGTTCAAATGTTTTGTGTGTCCAAAAGTGGACATTAGAAATGAAAGTCGTCATTCGTTCATCGGTTCGTTGGCATGCTGGCTACAACATATCAACATTAATACATACGTACATACATACATACATTTGTATGTGTATACATATGTATGTAAGTAAATAAGCATATTTTCTATGTATGTATGTAGAAGTACATACACAGTACGAGTATGTTAGATATTTTCATAGGCGCCGAAGTGTATCCGTTGGATTTCAACATTTACAATATGACTTTGTACATGTGTTGTCTGGGCCTGCCTGCCCTTCTGCTTTCCTGCTCGTAGTTGTGCGTATATTTGTTTGAGGGTGTACTGTTGCTATTATGTGTGTTGGGTATGTACGAGTACTATACATATTTGTGCTGTGTAGTAGTAACTTTTCCAATTTCAACATGCTTTTGCTGGATTTACAATTTTTTAACCAATTTAATTTTTTCACTCAGTGGTCAGTTTGATGTTTCTCTTCTTCGATTGCTCGTTGTTCAGCTAAAGTTAAAGTTGCAGTTGCTATTGTTGTTGTTGCTAATGCTGCCGCTGCTGCTGCTATTGCTGTTGGAGTTTTTCTATTGTATGTTTTCGCATAATAAATGGGCTTGTTTTGCTTTGTTCTTTGTATCGCTTGGTTTTTTTTTTTGTTTTAATTCTATATTTTGAACATATATAAGATAGTAGCGTGAGAACAGCATCGCTTGGATTTCATTAGTTTCCGAATATGTGTGTGTACTTATATGTACTATATATCCATAATATGTCTGTGTGTATCGGCAAACAAAAAATGGAAAAGGGAAACAAAACAGACCAATGTTGGTCGCTGTGGCGTAGTGGTAGTGCGTTGGACTGCTACGCAGAGTGTCCGGGGTTCGAATCTCGGCACAGGCAAAATCAAAAAGCAGAAGAAATAATTTTTCTACACGGCACCCACCACCCCCTCTTGGCAGGCAATGGCAAACCTACAAGAGTAAAAATTGCCTATGAAAAGCTTTTAACTTCGCCGTTCGGACTCGGCATTAAATTGTAGGTCCCTTCCATTCATGTACAAATATAACACGCACAACATGAGTGGATGCGAAAAGCTCGGCCTAGGCCCTCCATGGACTGTTGTGCCATTAAAAGTAAAGTAAGAAACAAAACAATTTGATAATTTAGTTTTAAAATCATGTTTTTTCACCTACAGTTTCACAATATGCTTGTTTACTTGATGTCCTTTTGTAATTAAGAAAAAAACAAAATTAATTTCGTCACTAAATTTGTATGTATAAAACACACACCGAATCTCTGTGGTATAAAATTGTTGATACATTGCAACAGCACTCAATCAATATTGATATATGCCGATGGAGTAAAATTGTTGAATTTTGGTGGCAGTAATTTAATTGTAATCAATCAATTGTAATGAAATTTGTAAATTTTGTAAACAGTTTTGTTTATATTTTATTTAATAGACAGTGAACCACTCGAATGTAAATGCATTCATACTAGTATGTGAGCTTAATGTCTAGAGTATTAGAATAGTACCAGATTGAAATTGCAATTTGAAGTAATTCAATGATTTCAAAATGCTAACTTTCGGACTCGTGAAGTAGTATTCTTTACTCTCGTAGCTTTCATTTTTTGGAACGTATATTTCAGAAGATCTAGCAGATATTAAGATAAAATTTTCGAGTTATTAATAGTAACGATTTATCTTTATCTAATGCAAGAAATAAAAGAAAACGAATTACTTTCCAAAACCAAAACAACATGTGCTAAATTTTTTATTGTTTTTTTTTTATGTACTGTCAACGCACAGGGTGTACCCTATGAATGCAGAGCACCTATCAATAGATTGGAAGGACGATTGATAGGTGGGAATAATGTTAAGGGATTTGAAATATAATTTTCTTATTATCATAGACGCATACTGAAGTTGACTGTTGCAGCAGTTGCTCAATTCACCATTTTCAATTGCTCTTGATAGCATTAAATGTTTTTTTTTTGGGTAATTAGCTGAATATACGCATCAATGATTCAATTTCAATCATCAATTGTTATAGTCTTCAATTTGAAATCCATCGAAACATCGCGTAAATCACGTGTGACTTGTTTTTTTATATACAGTAAACGCCAAAAATTATGCCACACTTTCGCCCTACTCATGAATTTAAAACATACTTAACTGGATTAAAAGCTTTTCGATTCAAAGGAACAATCTAACATATAGAATTTGTGTGTTAAAGTTTGCTACTGTTTAGTAAAGCAGAAGTGAAATTTTGATTTTCTACACATTTCCTCCAGCAGATTATCTGCAAATCTCTAAATCTTTTCAGTTGCTGATTGAAATGAAAATGACCTTAAAGAACAAAATCAAATAACGAAAATCCTATAACAATATACATACATAAATATTAATGTGAAATAATTTTTTTGTCGGAGGTTGTACCATTTTTTCTCGAGCACATGTCTCCGTATAAGTACGAGTACATCAATCAGTTAATGAATTTCAACGCCATCATGCACAGACACACACATATGCATAAATATGCATGTAGGGTAGAAGGGAGAGCATTCGGTACTTTTTCTTTTAAAGCGTTGTCCAAAGCGTTGTCTGATCTACATTCATTAAATTGAATTTTTAAATTCTCTGGATTGAGTATCTTAATGCAATTATTGTTTCGATAATTTTCAAAGGAACCCAAAATGGTGAAACTGTCCACTCATGGGGTACATTCGCTAAGAAATAAAATCCAAGGTTTATCATAAGTTACGAATACGTAAGTGTTACGATGGAATCTGGAATAGGAGTGATCACATGAAAATCACAATACATTCAACACCCAGGGTGTACTCCTACGAATGCAGGCCATTGTGTTGAATGGAATGAAGATTGTGGGATGAAGAAAGAGGGAGAATGAGAGAGGGAATGCTATCACACAAGACACCGATAAAGATATAGACAGCCATTGTGCCAAGTGTTATGCCTTTACCACAATGCACTTCAGTTTATCAGTGTCGACTATGACCGCATGTAGCTCCAAAGGCTGAGCTTTTCTCATCCACTCATGTTGTGCGTGTTATATTTGTACATGAATGGAAGGGACCTACAGTTTTATGCCGAATCCGAACGGCGAAGGGGAAAGCTTTTCATAGGCATATTTTACTCTTGTAGGTTTGTCATTGCCTGCCAAGAGGTGGTGCCGTGTAGAAAAAATTGTCTTTTTCTACTTTTTGATTTTGCCTGTGCCGAGATTCGATATTTATTGCTGAAATTTATTTATGTTTGGATATACATAAGTGGGGATGGCGTATGTACCCCAGGGCCGAATACTTCCCCTTCTACCCTACCAAGATTTTCAACTCAGAACACGGAAGGAACTGCATCGCGATTTATTTACAAAGGCTTGCAAACACTTCGCATCATGTTGTTAACATTATTTTACCCCACTTACCAATACTCGACAACTAGTGTATGGCATGCATCCATATGTGTGAATGTATGTCTGTATGTAAGTATGTATGTGCGCCCTAGGTGGCAATATTTACTATTGTGTACATATGTACTACCTGCATTACTAAGCCATACCAATTTAACACTTTTCATCTGTGATTTAAAACGTGGTTTCTTCACAATGCGCTACCACGGATGCTTTTGCTTGCTCCCTCCTACTACTCTGCTGGGTAAATTCGTATTTACATTTCCATCGACTGAAATTGGGAGAATTTGTCTTCTTTGAACTTTCTGATACTTATTTGCTTAAGTGTTTAGCGAATTTCTTTTGTTCTTTGTAGTTGTATGTAGTGTTTATGGTTGCCAGATTTTCTTAGTGCAAAAGAAGTTTTTCATGATAAAAGATATGTAAATATGAGTTTAGATTTCAAGCAATTAAAAAAAACTTTATGCATTTATAAGACGGAGTGAAACTGTAGTACAAAGCTTAATATAAGTAAGTTGACTCCTACAAATACGTATATAGGTTTGAACACTGTGTTTTTTTAAATAATGGTCGTCAGAGAAGTTTATTCATTTTGCAATTTGTAAGTAACTAGGAAATTGTTACCTGTATAAATGGAAATGGCTGATGAATTAAATATTTTTAGCGTAAGTGTCGTAATCTCGTCAATTACAGCACCATCAACCAGGAATCGAAAAAAAAGGGTCGGACCAATCCTACCAATCCTATTTTTAGCCGCAAAATTCATATGTGCAATTACAAAAAAGAAGTTGCTGTTTCGAAAACTATTAGAATAATTTACTTCACTTTTTCGATACGTCGAGCAGTTTGGACTGTATCAGTCCCGGGCAACGCTCCGTTTGTTTTGTGGATGCACTTCTCGTGCGGGCAGGTAAGTGGACGCGGTGGATCCCGATACAAAAATAACTTTTATTTAATGCTATACCTTGTGCAAAAAAAAAAAATCAATAATGATTCATATGGACCCTCCTTGTGAGAAGAGTATTTATATTGTAAATTTATATAAGTAAATTGAAAAGATTAAATGCTTTTTTCACAAATTTTTTGTTTTTTGAGTTATGACAGTATTGTAACAAACGAGTGACATGTACGTAATTCTTTAAACAGTGCATCTGGCAACGCTGTTGGTAAGGTGTGTGCGTGTATCAGTATTTTGCTCTGCTTAACGTTCACTCCCAACTTTGCTAAAAATTAATATCGAAAGTGTTGATGTGTTTTCTTTTACTTTTTAGTTGCTACAAAAAAGAGTTCTAGAAAAGAGCTGTTACTACTCTGTGTTTCAATCAGACATGGGCAAACGCAATTATAAAAAAAATGTATTACAATTACAAGTAATTATAATTGACTAGTTCCCAATTGCAAATAAAAGTAATTGTAATTGACATAGCTATATGTAATTAAAACATTTAAATAAGGGACAGTTTGATTATAATTACATATGTACATGTAATTCGTATTAACTAAATATCAATTACAATTACTCAGCATTGTAATTGAGGATTATTTAAATGAAATTACAATACATGAAATTAAACATATGAAAAAATTACAAATTACAAACAGTTGTAATTGATAAAAATTAGTAAATGTAATTGACAAAGAGTCCAATTGTAATTAAATACAAGTAATTGTAACAATCCTCCCGGCTACAATTTATTAAAAATGTAATTGTTTGGAACTCAATTACAACTAACAGCAATTCAAATTATTACAATTACAAGTATGCATTACTGTTCCATGTCTGCTTTAAGAGTGTTTGTAAGCACCTAAACACATACATACACACATGTATGTTAATATGTAACTATGTGTGCGCTATGATGTACTTAGTAATTGTATTCACTGTTTATGCTACGTTTGTTGCGTGTAGTTATGCATTTACTGCTTTCATTTAATTATTAAAATTCTTATGCTCTTCTTTTACTTTTAAATACTCTTCTGTTTCGTCTTCATCTCAACTTTCTGTTTGCACTTTTATGCTGTTTGGTATTTTTTACTACATTAACATTTTTCATGGTCGCTGTGACGTAGTGGCAGTGCGTTGGCCTGCTACGCAGAGTGTCCGTGGTTCAAGTCTCGGCACAGGCAAAATCAAAAAATGAAAAAACAATTTTACTACACGGCTTCACCTCTTGCCAGGCAATGTCAAACCTACAAGAGTAAAAATTACATATGAAAAGCTTTTCACTTAGTCGTGCGGATTCAGCATAAAACTATAGGTCCCTTCCAATCATGTAGAATTATAACACGCACAACATGAATGGATGCGAAAAGCGATAAGCTCGGCCTAGGTCCTCCATGTGCTGTTGTGCCATTAAAAGAAAATAAGAAAGAAGAGCATTTTGCATTAATTAAAGACCAACACAGGCAAAGTGTCATTGAAATGCATCTCTGATGAGTGATTAGTGGCAAGGAATGTTGATGCGTCCTCTTTCCTTCCTTAGCTTTCCTTTGCTTTTCGTTGTCTTGCCTTTCTTTCTTTTCGATAAGTTTAGCTGTTTTTTTTTGCTTTTGATTGTGCATCAAAGCAAAATTAAGATATCATGAGATTTCTTAGTATGCTTAAGTAAAAAATTATACAAATTTACTAACTAACTAGTAAGTATACAGATACAATTTCTGATGTTTTTCTTTTAATTAAAAAAGAAAAATAAATTGAACAGAAAAGAATAATTAAACATATAATATGTACATAGCAAAGTAAAAAAGCTAAATACTAATGAGTGAAATTAATATAGTGAGTGTGAGTGCACTGAGTAGAACAAGGAAGTATTGATATTTATTAGTAGTTCTCGGTGTAGAGGTTAAAAAAGCTGTAGAAAATTAATAAATAATTACTGTGATTCCTGGTAAGTTTAGAGTCTAGGTGACCCTTCCAGGTACTTGCCATTCTATGAAAGAGTTGATTTCGTCCACAAATATATTTCTTGTGTTAACGATACCCATCTGCAATAATAGTGACCTACCCTTGCTGATCATTATTGTAGATTGACTTAAGTACATATCTCTGCAAGAAATACATATTTTGGTAGTCAGCAAGAATATTATCTACATGTTAATGCATTCCTTTGTATCAAGTAATATCATAATTCCCGTATGTTTCTAAGTATGTTGGAGAAGGTGCCTTAAGTTTATTATTGTGCTCAAGTATAAGAGAAGGAGGCTTTCAGGTCGGAATGTTTCGATATCTAATTCTACATTCTCCAGTTCTATAAAAAAACAAAAAATATCTAGGATGATACTATATATATCTGAAATCCTTATCAGATTAGCGTCCTTGTATGTCCTCCTTTCATATGAATATAGCCTCCAACAATGAGAAATATATTCGAATTGCAATCTGTTTGGAAAAATATCTTCAGACATGGAAGACCTCATTTATTTCTACGTTTCATAGGATAATAGAAATTATTTCATTAAGCCAAATGAATAGCTAAGAGAATTCTCTTGCTAGATTAAAGGAAGACTGAGAGGGGGAAGGTTATTTGTTGCACATCGATCCATAGGTAACCTTCTTTAAGGCTTTATTTCTTGGTTTGACACTACAGTAACGTATTGGAATTTTTTAGGTAATTCACTCATTGAAAAATATTTAAAAAAAAAAAAATTTTTGTACTCACGAAAAAAAATTGAAAAAGGAGAAAAGTAAATCTTATTGCAATAAACAGCTAAGTGCGTGTGAAGACAGTTGGCGTTGCTGACGGAAGTTGGCATTACCGTCGTGTACTGCCATCTGTCACACGACTCCACACTAAATTTCAAACTGATTCATAGGTTAGTTTTTATTTGGCAGCCATTAGTATCACATGTGTTTGGTGTTTCGCGATAAAATAGAAAATGAAGAACATCGATCCGTAACTCGCTTTTTATTTTTGGATGGAAAAACATGAGAAGAAATAAAAGCGAAGTTGGATGCTATTTATGGGGACCCTTCACCATATATGACAACCGTAAGATATTGGTTCAACGAATTTAAACGTGGTCGTACATCTGTTTTTGATGAGGAGCGCCCAGGCCGCCCGGCAGACGTGGTTACCGAGGAAATCGTTGAAAAGGCAAATGACATTATTCTCGCTGATCGCCAAACGAAAGTGCGCGAAGTAGCAGAGGTCGTAGGAGTGTCGTACGGAACGGTAATTAATATTTTACATGATAGGTTAAGCATGAGAAAGGTGTCGACCCGATGGGTGCCGCGATTGTTTACGGTGGACAACAAGCGGATACGGAATTGTCGCCGCCAAATTGCATGAATTGAACTACGAATTGCTGTCGCACCCACCGTACTCTCCCGACTAGGCTCCCTGCGACTTCCTTCTGTTCCCTAACATAAAAACGTGGTTCGGGTGAAAAAAGTTCAGCTCAAACGAGGAGGTTATCGTCGAGACAGAAGCGTATTTTGAAGAGTTTGATAAATCGTATTTTTTGGACGGGTTAAAGAAATGGCAGAAATGTTGGAAAAAGTGTCTTGTACTAAAAGGAGATTACGTTGCAAAATAGAAAAAAAAAATTTGTGAGAAACTAGACTATTCATTCCTAACACGGGTACTTATTGATATACCCTCGTACATACAATCATATATGTAACTTAATAAATGCTTTCTTTGCTATTAAAGGAAAAATATTTCCTTGCCTTAATTTGTAAAAGCCGTATTATTAATTTTTACTACATTATTACCACATTACTACATTACATTTTTCGAAATCAAGGTTTTGATAGATTATAAGAATTTTGGAGCCATATACAAAAAATGTATATCTCCTTTTTTTTTTATTCTAAATTATAAAATTTTGAAAACAATACTGAAAATATTTAAGCTCCATAATGTTATTTTGCTTTTGCAAATTAAGGCAAATATTTATACTAAAATTGTTTTTAAAAGATTTCTTGATTTTTTAGAAAATTTGGTGCTTCCAGTACTAGGCAATTATCTGAAAATAATTCGCCAAATCGATTTGAAAAATTGGGTGAATCTCACCCTGGATGTAGAAGATAAAATTTAAATCACTTGTCGGTTTCCTTAAATTCCCTGAGAACGATTGGAATTACTCTTCAGAATCATTTGCTGCAATTATTAATTCTTAATGCAGGTACGTGGAGAAGTACAATAGTCTCCGCGTTTTAAGTGCACCGTATTTCGTATCCTCCACATTGTATGTCGAACTGAAACCTTTTTTATGTAATTTTTTCTCTTGGGGATTTGCCATTAGCTGCTGTGCTCCAATTCTAGTAGTAATTGTTTGTGAAAAGCTCGGCCTAGGCCCTCCATGGGCTGTTGTGCCATTAAAAGTAAAGTAAAGTAAACTGTTTGTGATTACAGCAATAGATCTTTGTACATTGAGTATAAACCATGTAAAGTACTTGCTCCAATACTAAACTCAACATAATTACTATGAATTACAATATAGAGGGTAGAACAATAATCTAACGACCAATTCAGAAAAAGTAATTTCCAAAATTGATTGCAAAGTATTCGCAACAAGTGATTTGTTCTTTAACTATCAATTAATAAGTAGGTGAAAGTATGAAAACAACAATAGAAAATCACATTGTGCATAACGTGAACATCTTTTTATCAGAAAAGGGAATAGTACAATGATAATACGAGAATTGTAGGAAAGTTGGCAGCTTAAGTAAACATAATTAAACCATTCAATCAAACTTTTCACACACAATCATTTTAATGGGCATACCGAAAAATGAAAAGAACTTGCGGGGGACAAATAAAAGGCTTAACGTCACTCAATCTTTTGATTTCTTTTTTGTTTATGTTTATTTTGAATTTTTGCTTCGTTATATTTTTAGTTTGTTATGTTATTTATTCAATACTACACTCTTTCCCTGTTTCGCTTTGAATATTGTGCTTTGATTTTTTATTTACATGATTTTTGGTAATAAAGCTTAAAAAGGATTAAGCAACGGAAATGAAAATAAAACAACTTTTTTTTTTACTCTACGGGACTTAAAATGAATGAAACAGAAAACGTCTCTTATGATAACATTTCAACATTTTGAATTTGTTAACCGTGAAGCGTGACTGTTTTCATGCACCATGCACATGCTATCTATTTGGTCGAGATTGGAAAAAAATAGAAAATATTATTTCAATGAAAAATTAATACAGCTCTTAAAACAATTTGCAGCTTAGTAACTAATGAATAGTTAAAAATGATGGACTTGTTTTGATTTTTGTACCGCAGCTGAATGGAATTGATATATAATGTACATAAAGGAAATATGTATACTAATTGTCGTATGAGTAACATGTAATTGAATTTCATTTTCGATATGTTGGAAATATGCCACTGGATGACACTCGAATTTCATTTATAACAAACCAGTATATAGAATGTGTCTACATATATTATTAGCACAATTCACATGTAGGTGAATAACTGGAATACTGTAAATTCCACAGATGGTATAGAAAAATATTTACACGCTATTTACACTTCTTCATTCGAATAGTTAGTTGTGCAGTTTAACATTTTCAATTCGTTGTAGCATGTAATATGTTTCAACGTACCTATGGCACAATTGGTACTAAATAAGGTTCAAACTAAAGAAGAAATCCTTTTTGTTTATGTACCTTTCTTCATGCTGGCTCATTTTCCTTCATATAACCAAAAAAATAAAAAAAATAAAAAAAATCGATGCATAAAAATTTCTACAGTTTCTTGGTTTCTTCTTGTCCCTTACTTTTCTTATGGCGAGAAATGAAGAAAAGAGCAAAATATATCAACTGACCCAAAAGACAACTCAGACAGAAACAACAATAAGTGTAACTATAGAATACTGAAGTGACACTAAACAGCTGAAACAGTTCGTCTTATTCAGTGGAGTTGGAATTAAAAACGAAAAGAGTTTCAGAAAATTAAGAATACGAGAAGAACATTTAATACAACTTTACAATTTAATGAAAAAGCTTTAAAAAACGTGTGAAGCAAAGAAAAAAGGGGCAAATTGTAGCTGTGCGATGTTTATGTATGAATGCAAAGTAAATAAAATAAAATAAAATAAATAAGAAACATCAGAAAGGTCTTCATTTTCAGTCAAAGTAAAAGCATAAGTACAGAAGAAGTAAATGAACAGTATAGAATGTATGCAATAGGTGTCGGTATGTATTTTTCTTCTCATTTCTATTTCATAAAAATTTTTCCCTAAATTTTTTTAAATTCTTGTTTGCTTTCGCATTGTTTTCGTCCAAGAAAAAGTTCTACGTTAATGAAGAGAACACTTGCTTGCTTGTTTATCCACAGCGTACCTTAATGCATATGTACAATATAAATAGACGGTTATACAAATGCAAAGTAGCCGAAAGAAAAGGTCAATGTAAATAAGGCCAAGGTAAATATTAAGTAAATAAAACAACATGAAAGGGAAAGAAAAGAAAACTGAATCTTAATGTTACTCATGGGTAACCTAAAGAATAGCACCAGCAAAGAAAATGCTTTAACAATATGAAAACAAAACAGTTAATAGTTGAACTGGCGTTGATTTTCTTTTAAAATAAAAGTAGCCCTAAAAGTATGCACTTAATGAATACTTATTAACAGTCGTATTCTACTTAAAAGCAGCATTCAGCAGCATAACTATTGCTACAATAAAAATAATATAAACACCACGCCAAGAGAGAAAACCATTTAAGAACTAATTTTTATTGTTGTCATTGTAGTCATAAAATATGTATATATACTCGTACATATATTTATACACATAATATATACATGGCTATATGTGAATATTCTGTATCTATGCCAAAAACTACTCAAATACTTATATAAGTACATACATAGGTACAAATAAATATAAATGAAAAAGCTTAACACACGCTCGAATAAAATTTCACAAAATATAATAAAAGAGTACGCCAACACCAATTCAAATAGATACACATACGCAAACGTAAACATGCATTGAAATATATAAAATGGATGTGTGTGTGTGCTCACAGACTTAACAAACATAACGGCAAAACGCAGCTTCACTGTGACACTAACTCCATCCAACGTCGCCATAGTACATACCAGCAACAAATGCCATACAGCAGCAGTACTGTTACCACCATTGTCAAGCTTGATTTTTTTTTGTTTCGCCTGGTTCGTGTCTCGTTGTTTCACTGTGTGTTTTGTTGCATAATTGTTTGAATTTTTGTGCTCGCTATGCCTAAAAGTATGCTACTTGTATTCACTGATTTTATGTACGTGTCTCATATATTTACATACATGCACACACAAATGCACGCATATGTGTTGGCAATTTATTGTTTATACACTCGCAGGCAAGCAAGCGCATTGCCAATGTGGAGTAAGTGGCTTTGTTGAGTTTACGTATGCTTCACAGCAACCAACAACAACAACAACAGTAACAAACACAAGTACCCAAAACAAAAACAAGCACTAAACATGCCACCATGCAAGTGAACAACATCACAACACTGAGATTTTTTTCTAACTACATTTATCTATACACACACATTCATACATGTGTGTATTTGAATGCAAGTATGTATGGATATGTGATATGAGTATATCTAAATGCTGCTTATGTCCTTGTTAAATATTAATTAAAATATGTATTTTGGTTCTCATTTGTTATTGTATGCGTATAAATCTGTATGTATTTGTCTGCTACATTCTTATGTACATTCTTATGTATGTACATGTGCGTTTAGTACACTTTAAGAAAATTCGTTCAGTTAGTTAAGAAAGTTCATGGAAAGACATGTCTTTAACAAACAAAGCTCCTTGAAGGTGAGTACAATTTAAATCAGCAATTCGTAAAGTATGTAGTTATACAAAATCTATTTTATATTTCATTTATTTATGTTAGCAACTAATCTTATGCTACACAATTTTCCGTTGAGATTTGTACATACAGCAGTGGTCGTTGTGGCTTAGTTGATAGTGTGACGGCCTGCTACGCATAGTGTTCGGGGTTCAAATCTTGTCATAGGCAAAATCAAAAAGTATAAATAGAAAATTTTTCTATACGGCATTACCTCTTGGTAGGCATTGGCAAACCTTCAAGAGTAAAAATTGCCTATGAAAAGCTATTCGCTTTGCCGTTCATCTACAAATATAACACACACAACATAAGTGGATGCGAAAAAAGTTCGGCCTAGGTTCTTCAATTGCTTTTGTGTCATTTAAAGAAAAAGAAGAAGATATTTATATGTATTCAGAAATTTAATATTTTTTTCCGCGTGTATACATGAAATATTTTTTACCACATTTGTGTAATCTTGTTTTACATAATTTTCTCTCTCGTGCATCTGACAAAAAAACACAAATTTATGCTTGCTGTGTATATTTGGAAGAAAATTAGTTCTTACCCGTTTGCTTTTTCGTTGGAGTAGGAATGAACGGAAAGGGAATCGTTGGAGTGAGGGAAGAAGTATGCTCACTCAAAATTGTTAATGTTACAATTTGGGGTTAGAAACAAAATTAATATATGATTTTTATTAAATTTAATGTTGCATTAGTTTGATTTCAGTAGGCATTTGTATTTTGTGAAATGAATTAGTTGAATGTTGATTTTGATATAAAAAACATCGGTCAGAAAGCAGATTACCAATGGAAGGTGATAAGCTCATACTCATACAAAATAGTTTTTCTGGCTATATTGACTCCTTATAACATCTGTAATAGACTTTCGCTTATGTCGTTTGACGTAGGTAGTGTGCATGATTGCTTTATCCTGGACTGTGGTAGGTTCTTGCAGTCAACTGTTGAGCTATTGCACATAAGAGCTATCTATACAAGATTTTCATGCACATATAATTTTGACAGACAAAAAGTTGGAAAATGAAAGAAGAACATATGTAAATTATACTAGAGTAGCAAATCGAGTAACTGCAAGAACGCGAGCAATGCAGAAGCTCAGCTGTTATTGCTTCGCTATTCTCCCTTTTCCATCAGAGTGGGAACAACAAATTCGCTATATTCGCTTATCTACTCTTTATTCATTATCCATGACTTGTTGTATGTTTTATTGTTTACAGTACTTAGCACTCACTATTTGTAACTTTATTGAAGAGAGAGAGAGTTAGGATTAAGGTCTTACGATCCAATAAACAAAATTAACCAAACTAAAAAAAAATACTAGAAATTAGGGATATAATTCATTAATTTATAAATTTACGTTTAAATTGACATAATTTTAAGATTAAGTAATAGAACTTTGAAAAAAAATAAATATATAAAATTCAAAGGGGTTTAACCAACTATAGTAAATATTAAAATTACGATATAATTAATAGGAAAAAAATTATTTTACTTTAAACATGTTTTCAATATGGGAGACTAAGCAAAATGTGAGACACTGCCATAGTGTCTCTGGCAACCGTGTTGGAAGACCCTATAGTCTCACTTATTATATTTCACGTAATGATTATGCGCGGAATAAGTCCGGGTTAAGGGTGTGTGGTTTCTGCGGACTAAAACGCAAATGTGTCAAAATGTTTGTAAGATGGTGTATGCAAAAACACACAAACTGTACGTATGTCTCCACATAGAGTAGGATTCGCGCTGCTGTACTTGCTTTTGCGGATCTTGTCCACCAATTGACCAAATTCACAAAATTTAACTTAAAATCAAAGATCCGCCCAATACTTATCGTAGGACCAACAAAAATGTGGAATGAAATAATTTTTGTACTCTAACTTCTTCTTTTAGTGGCACAACAGCCCATGGAGGGCCTGGGGTGAACTTTTCGTATACATTCATGTTGTGCGCCTTATATTTGTACATGGATGGAAGGGACCTACAGTTTTATGCCAAATCCGAACGGCGAGGTGAAAAGCTTTTAATAGGCAATTTTTACTTTTGTAGGTTTTTTTCTACTTTTTGATTTTGCCTGTGCCGAGATTCGAACCCCGGATACTCTGCGTAGCAGTCCAACGCACTACCACTACGCCACACTGACCATGTACTCTAACTATGTTCACCAATAATTACTATATCTTTTATATCTGATATGTAATACGTGAACACAACTAATGGGCTTAATTGACCATGCAGTTTGGCTCTTCAGAAAAATGGTGTATATGGTACCATTCAGTTTGATGTTCACAGCAAAAAAAGAAAGTTAAGACTCATGATTTTTACTATTCAATGACAGAATACATTTTTAAGTTATCGGCATATAATAGGTATCTAGCATTGGAAAACAGAAACATGAAATATCTGTAAGAAATAAGAGAGTAAGGGACCTAGAATGGTACCTTGCGGAACACCGGAAGTAGCAATAAAAGTAGCTGATTCAACTTTATCAACAACAGCAAAGGATTGTGTATTGATTAAATGAGACCTAATCCACTCCAAAAAAAAAAAGCAGAGTGGATACCCAAAATGGCTAATACACCTTATCAAAGGCTTTTGAGAAGTCAGTGTAAATGGTATCAATGAATGGTATGATATCCATTTTGAAATGCAGAAATACAGTCTTCAGTGAAAACAGCTTGATTAGAAGTAGTAGAGCGACACGGAAACAAACCCATGCTGATTACAACAAATTATGTTTTTGACGGCAAAGTAAAGCTTGTCTTTTACAATGCTTTCAAAAAGTTTCGAAATAGTGAATAGTTTCGAAATAGGTCTGTAATTAGAGACAATGCTCTTGTTTCCACTTTTAAAGATCGGAGTGATGGCCGCAAATTTCTAATCATCAATAAAAAGACACCAGGCAATAGTAATTTATTGAAAATAAGCTTTAAAGGAAGAGCAATAGACGAGCAGCAGTCTTTGCTATAGTTGACGCAGAGAGACCATCAAAGTAAGTCTGAATTAATAATTTTAATACCATTAATAACATTGTCATCTGACAAAGTACGGAACCCAAAATCAATCGAATTAACAGAGTTATAAATGAAACTGTTATCAATATCAATAACATTATCAAAGTTTGACTTAAAGAATTCCGCAATGAAATTAGCAGCATTTATAGCGAAGCAAGCTGTTTTCCAGAGAAGAAAACTGTGGACGGAATGGATTAGAAATATTTTCTAGACTTAGTTCCAAGAAGCCTTAGGATTCGACTTGATATTGCATTCAAACTGATAAATATAGTTACGATAGAGGTTGTTATTTAAAATATTAAATTTCAATTTGAAATACAGATATTTTGAGAAATGTTATGAATTATTGTTGCTTATGTAATTCCTATAGAACTTATTTCTTAAATTTTTGATCTTTTTTAATTCTTTGGTATTTCAAGGCAACTTGTGCAATTTTCTGGGGCACATTGGAGTATTTTATTTACAAATTTCAAGCTTATTAATTTTAAAAATATTATAACAGTAACAAGTGCTCTAAATTTTTAAGCAAGTCATTTCAAGCGATATTTGTAATTAAACTACTTAGTTTATAGAAATCACATATACGGTAGTTGAAACTGATTTTATGATTGACAGGAGAAAGATTTGCAAATTCATAGAATTCAAGTTCAAGAACGCATTGAATATGATGTAATCTAATATTAGAGAAAGGAAAGCCACATTTAATTAAGTTGTAATTAACATTAATACTAATAAAAATTAAATCAAGCTGACTAATTAATTGTTTACTTACTTTTTACTTTTATTGGCACGACAGCCCATGGAGGGCCTAGGCCGAGCTTTTCGCATTGTTTGTTTAGGAAAGTAATAATTTGTGTTATTGTTATTCTATGCTTAAGAAGCTATCAATTATTTAAGTAGGTTTATTTAAAACCATTCACATTAAAAGGTGTCAGTGTAATGCTATCATTAAGATGATGCCATGGAACATTACAGAGATTAAAACCATCCAACAGACATATTTAATAATTGCCAGGATCATTCCAGGCGAGATGTAGAATGTTGTCCATATGCATTTTGTAAATAGCCTCAGAGCTATCCGGTGGAATATCAGATGCACAAATGAATATTGAACCAGTGGCACCTTTGACATACTTATATCTGATCCAAGAGAGAGTCTGTGTTGCAAAGTAGGTGAAGAATTCCGAGAATATTTCGACGAACAGCTACTAAAACCTCTCCTCTTAACAAGCCAGTTTTTTTTTGGCATCTCTATCCTTGCGAAAGACTTGATACAAATAGGCATCAAAGAATTTAGAGTCAGAAAAGTTCGCATTTAGCCACGTCTCCACAAAAACAATGATGTCAAAGCCTAATTGAGAACTCAGGTTCCATATACTTATGTTGTGATTTAGTTCTTGTAGCAGAGAAATTTTTAAAATAAACTTTCAGTGATTAATTAAATGTGATACCAGTGTATTTTACGTTTTTAGATATGATTCCACTTCCTTGGGAAAAAAAACGAAAAGGTCTTAGTACTTTCGCATATAATGATATTTTATTAAGAAATTTGATTGGAGTATCGTTTTTTACTAATTTATAGCAATATATTAACAGCAGCATGCTCAGCAACATAATTGATGATATTATCCTCCGTTACTGAGGACTTAAATGATTATAAGTGCAACCACTTTAAATTGGCAGCAACTTCAAGAACGGAATTCGGGTTTTAGCCGATGACAACATTGTGTGTTTTATTATTAAATCGCTTCGTGACATTAGAATTAGCCACTACTGTTGGAATTTGAATTGTACGATTAGTGCCATTAGAATTAGTTACCACTGTTTGATTGATTATCTTTATTTTTATTTGTAACTGTAGTCCAGTGTTAGGAGAGGAGAGGATACAATAGAAATATTAGCGAGCGGTTCATTTACAATATTAGTATGCAGAACACTATTAGCTTTAGAAATAGAGGCGGTTTATATTATTAGCAATTTGAGTAGCAGCAACAGATACATTACTAACAGCCTGAGCAGGTAGAATGATGTAGGAAAAGTCGAAGCAGCAAGATCACCATCGATGTCAGGAGAGGCAATGACAAGCAATGACGAGCGAGAGATCTTGCCATTAGTATATTTGTGGGAATAAACATAGCATCAGATGGCACATAGAGAAAATGTCGTTTTTCTCACTATCACATTTCGAACATCTCTATAAGATATTTTAATATTTTACATATGAGGATATTTAATATAATTTCGTCATCAAATTCAATGCAATATTTATGAAATATTTTAGCACAAACACTGCACTCAATAGTTAATTCCACTTCAATATTTTTGGAGCATTTAGAGCACGTATTATTGTTCAAAGCCAATATGGCTCATACAATCCAAAGAGTTATAAACTAGTGCAATTTGATTTAATTAGTTTTAAACAATGGTTTAACGCGTTAAAAATGCGTCCTCTTTTGCTAAATTGAATAGAACAATTTTGTATTAATATAATTACTTCGAAGAGAGTATGAGCCGAACACATCGGATCGCCTTCAGAACAGTATCTCGAATGTACGTTGTAGGAGATATGTTGATAATGAATAAAGGAGTAATTATGAATCATTCAAAACTCAGAACATGACGTAATTTCTCCGAATTTGTTTCTTTGGATTATATTAGTAAATTAGATTTTATCCGAATCAAACAACAACAACATTACTTTAATTTTTCTTTAATAAAAAATAAAATAATTTTTGTATTTATTATAGATTTAATAATATTTTTTAACTTATTAACGATCGATTCATATTCAGATTTTTACTTAAATATTGTATTATAGAAAGTGTATTTCATTATTGTGTGTCTGTGTATAACATGACGATATACTTTTATAGTAACAAGAATAATAGTAGAAATAGATTTAAATGATTTTCATTTAATTATGAAATTTAGAAAAATTAAAAACAATGTCCATAAATAATAAAAAAAAACAATAAATACATTTTTTAATGTATTTATAACTTTAATTTTGCAATATTTTCAACAAACCGAGAAACGTTTGAGCACATACATATTTTCCATTTTTAAGCATGTAAGATATGAATGGAAATTAGTAAATATGTAAACTGAAAATATCTAAGAGTATGTAAGTATAAAACTTATTGATATAAGTATGTTAGTATGGATGTATATTTTTATATAATTCACAATTCATATGCTGCGCATCAGTCCTGAATCATAGCTGAAAAATCATTTTCTAAATGAATGACTCAATTTATTTTTGAAATGAAATGTGCGTGTGTGATTCGTGATTAAGGCACAGCAAATAGTAAAGTTTCGCTTTTTTTATATCCGTAATATGTAATATAACCGTATGTAGTGTAAAGTAATTAAAATGTAAATAGGCTTAAGTATTTAAACTAAGGAAAACAAAATTAAAAACAATAATTATAAAGAAATAAAATAAAATTCACTAATTTGTTATAGCGGCTGCGGCGCTTGACTCTGGGAATGTTGCGACGCTCATTTTTATATTTCGATTAACAAACAAAAAATGCTGCTAGTTTGGCTTATTCGTATTGGTTGTTGTTGTTGTTTTTGTTATTGTTTTTGCTGGTATCTTAGAGAAAACAAATGGTGCGTGTCAATGCCATTGTCTAGCTCATTTCGAATCTCATGGCAATAATCGTGGATTGAAGCGACCCATGAACAGAATCATACCCGTGGGATTATGACGCACGAAATACAGGAATGGTTTATCGAAACGTAATCTAGGAGCATCGGGTACACGTGCTTGCCGCGGACGCAAGGGCAGTGGCAGCTCCAAATATTTTGGATCCAATAGATCGTCATAGAAACCACGTCCTGACAATGCTGACTCCTGCACCAGTGACCCAAAATCGATGATAGCTTCCGAAGAGTCGTAGGCATCGTCGTCCGTTGCATCGACATCCTTGTTGCGCTTGCGTAGGGGTGGCGCTGGATACATTTCGACGTGATGATGATCGGAGATTTTCTCCTCGCCACAAGTGCTGAACGTATTGATTTGTATCATGTCGGAAAGGAAAATGTCACGATTGGAGGAACCAGTCAGACCGCCTAAATCGGCATTGTCGGACTTGAAGAGACCCTTCAGACCCATCTTCTGCAGTCCCAGTGATGCGTTCACAAATGAGCGGTGTGAGAAACGTGGCAGCTGCACTTCCATGCCTGGGCGATCCATAAGCGCTGTGAGCAAATTGCTCCATGCATTTTGTGAGAACGCCAATTCAATCAACTCGCGCTCCAACCGATCTAGATTGCCAGTAGGCGATACGGAGCTCTGATGTCCAGGCATTACATAAATTGTGCTAACCGTATCCTGTATACGGCCGAAGGCAACAATGGTGGCATCTAGTATGGGCTCATAGCCGGCAGTGAAACCGCTCTTATACAAAACTGCTGGTATGGGCACTAAGCGACGTTGGCGCACAGTGGGATGCACTTGGAAGAACATTTCGCCATCGCGATCGTGCGTCGAGCCGCGTGTACAGTCTGTCTGATAGAGATTAGCTGAAATGGTGGCTAGTGGTCCATTAACCCAGAGGCTGTTAGTGCGCAGATACTCTAGCACTTTGCCCATGGTGTGGCGTTTCACCAGCAGATTAGTGCGCCTACGTATGACATCGTTAACTACATGAAAATTAACCTCCTCAACGTGTCCGGCATAGAATTGCTGCGTTTTCTCTTTGAAGAACTGCAGAATTTTTCCATTGCCGCGGTCACTGAAAATCTCGCGTACAAACGCTGTAGTTGCTATATCGCTATCCGTGGCATGCTCTACCGATTCGGTAATATTCTTGAATACCAAATGTGGATTGAAGGTAACCATGTCATCTAACTTGAGCACTTCATTCATCTCACCCGAAGTACCACCACGTGCGCCCAGGAACACCATTGAAAGCATCGACGTCAAGGCAAAAGGCGAAATGACTAAGCTGCGTGCTGAGCTTATCTTCTCGGATGTTATTGATTTCCAATAGCTGAATGCCAGTTCATTGCAAAGGCGGGCAAATTGTTGCACATCCTCCTCTAAATCTGCAGTGGACGCCTCCAAACCTTTCGAGTAGTCGGGGCTAGGTTCCAACTTCACCGGAGGTCTTGTGGCCTGCGTTGATGTGGCCATTAAATTATTTAGCGAAGGTGGTCTTTGCATGGGACGTTGCTGGAGTGAGCTTGATGAATACGTAATAACTTTAGGTGGATCAGGTAGTTTTTGTGCGGATCCGTTAAATACTGGTTGCTTATAATAAGAGACTGGTTTCAACGTGTTCAAACGCTTCGTTGGTGATGTTGTCGACGGTTTGACGGTAGTGGTAGTTGAAGTTGTGCTGGTGGAAGTGGCAGCAGTTGTAGCTTTGGGGCTGCTGCTGCTGGTTGGTACTAGTAACGGCATTTGGTAGCCACCATCTTGATCATCTTCATCCTCTTCATCCATCTCTTCTTGTTGTAGTTGCCCATAATTTGAAGCTGGCACTATGCCCTGATGACCATTATATTGTGAATTTTCTGGCTCCAAGAACTGTAAAGGCTTTATGGTTGATGGCAGTTCATGTTCAGGTATTATTGTCGTTGGCTTGCCCTGGTTCTCCATTTCCTCATACATTTCAGTTATTCTCTCCGTCTTCTTTTCTTCTTCAGTGAAGGTAATTTTTGTTGTTAATTCGCCCAATTTTACGTAGGGATCCTCCTCAACCGATGTGTGTTCACTTTCATTATCATCTTCATCAGATATTGTCGCTGTCAGCTCTTCCGTAGAGTCTTCTACAGTTGTGTCTTTGGGTACACTCTCATTTGCTATTGTTGTGGGTTCGGTAGTCTGGTCTGAACTTACTTGCACTACTTCCGCAAAAGTTTCGTTTTCAGGTACCTCGGTAGAAATTTCGTCTGAGTCTGGCACAGTTTGGCCGTAAGAAATTGTTACCTCTGTGTGATGTATAGACTCTTGTTGACTTGTTTCCTCTGCTTCCTCCTCTCCATGTGGGTCGGTTTCTGTAACCATTTCGGATATGTATTGCGGTTGTATATGAGCTGCATTTGTAGCACTGTCTTCAGTAGTATCGGTGAACTTTTCAACTGGCAGTTGCTCTTGTTGGGTTGAGGTTTCTTTGACACTCTCTTGACTCTCATTGGTATTATCCTCAGCAGAGAGTTTTACAGTACTTACTTCATTTCTATTAATTAGCGTGGCGTAGCTTTGCTCTGTAGATTCTGTTTCTGGCAAAGCATCTGCATTTACTAAGGTAACTTGTACTTGACTTGTAGACTCTTTCTCTAGAGAACCTTCATTTTCAGTACTCGTTGCAGTATCAGCTTCAGCAGGCAGTTTTTCTGAAGATTCTTCTTTTTCGTTGTTCGCTGTGGCATAACTTGCTTGTGTATTCTCCTTTTCAGTAGTCCTTTTAGTCACTGTCACAATGTCGGAGACACGTTCCAAACTTGGCACCTTACTGATCTCCTCGTCAGCAGTCGTCTTTTCCGTAAGATTTTCCTTCAGTTCAGTTATTGTTATATATCCGCTTGTTTCCTCCTCCTCTTCTTCTTTCTTGGGCTTTTCAATGCTTTCTACTTCATTTTCGGGTTCGTCGTGTACTTGCACAGACATTTTTTCTGTGCTCTCATTTCCATTTATATTATCTGCATAATTTGCGGCTAAATTTGGGGTCTCCTCAACTATTTCCTTCGAAGTGCTGCTTAATTGTTCTGTGGTTACATCTTCCTTGATGTCCTCATCATACTTTGTATGCTGTGTATTGCTGGACTCTGTGGTTCCAAATCTTTGGGCTTCATACAATGCTTCCTTTTCCTCCTCCTGCTCCTGTTGTTGTGCATAAATTTGTGAGAGTGATAGTATTGGTATGCGTAATGTCGAGGCCTCCATTTCTTGCACTATTACAATTGGTGTTTTTGTTGATATCTGCTTTATAGGCTCCAGAAGGGGCGTCTTTATAGGTTCCTCTTTTCTAATAGCACTTAAATAAGCTTCTTCTGTTTTGATTATGTCCTCTTTAGTCGGTATCAGTGTAGTACTTATCGTTTCAGTAGTCGTTGATGTTACTACTTGTGGTTTGTGTGCAACCTCGAGCTGCGGATAACCACTACTCTCCTCTTTTTCCTCTGACCCTTTAGGTTTCAGTGACTCAGTAGTTGAATTTGTATTTGCCGTCGATGATGAAGCAAAAACAGTTTTTTTATGGGCAGCCAACTCCGTCGTCGCCAGTGAGGGTTTCATTAAAAATGACGAATTCAGCTGTGCAACATTTGTCAAACGATTTGCATTCTTATCCGCCAGGTCGTAAAGATTTTGATCGGCGAATTGTTGTATAACATCGGACATCAAAAAGTCCAATTCATTCCGTGTCTCATTCGATGTCATGAACACTGACTCCGAGGCTAATGTATTGCTGCCATCTACTAATGTCGAGGCAACTGTTGCCGCTTGTGTTTGGAAATCGGACATAGTAATACGATCGGTTGGCTTAATGATATTCAAGTTCAAATGTGGCCTGAGATCAGTGACATGAGGTGGCACGTCCGTGGTGTGGTCGTTATTGATGGCGATCATACTTTCGACACGTGTGGTTACTGGTATTCTCATCAAATGCTGCTGCATGTCATATACGTTTTCCATTATTTCAAGTGTTGTATCAGCCAATGGCTCAGAAGTATTACCCTCAATCGTAGTGTCATCATAATTGCTCGTCGTCGTGGTCAGATCTTTAATTGTAGGCTCTTGCACATCAGCATATAAAGGTTCAAACTTTATCGTATTTGTTGGTTTCGCCGATGATGTTGCATGCTTTTTCTCTGCACTATCTGTGTAGTCGTATGATTCGGTTGTATCCTCTGCGTATTCTTGCGATTTCACAGTGGTGGTAGAGGTCAGCTCGTCTGGCAGCCTTGATGACGTGAAATTTTGTGGACGCGCAGTAATTATAACAACCTGGGTGTTTTCCACTTCTTTAATTGTCGGTGTTTCCTTGTAACTGCTGGACGATTCCGTCGTGCCATATGATACAACTGGACGTCCGGTAAGACCATAATCATTAGCAAGTATTGTAGCTGAAGTGCTGGGTGTATTATTCGGTTCGATTGGTTTGACTTTCTTAGTAACCGATTCTTCTTCAACACTATCACTGTACGACAATAGTGGAGCGTTTGGTGATTTGTTATCAACTTTCTGATTTTCCAGTTTCAGATTATTCATCAATTGCTCAATCGATATCATTGTATGCAGATCTTCGCTTACCGGCTTTTGCTGCTGTATCTGCGCTAACGAAGGTAGTGGCTTATGCTTTAAGTAGCCCGTATCTATGATCTCCTCGGATATTGTCGCTGGTTGAAGAAACTGTTGCTGATATTGCTGTTGCTCTTGCTGTGCCATACTATAAGAAGGTACGGGATAACCAGTTTTAACTGAACCCACAGTGGAAGATTCTACATATGCATCTGTCAGATTATAACCAGGGAAATCTTGTACTATTAGACCAGAGGTTGTTGTAGGTGGAGCTGTGGTTGTTATTGTGGTTGTCGTACTAGTAGTGCTTGTTGTACTCGTGCTCGATGTTGTTGGCCTGTGGTGTGGACGCTGTGGCCGTTGTTTCTGATGATGTACTGTAGCTGGTTCTGCTGTCAAATCTGTGGTTGTGTGATATTTGTTGTGCGGTTGTGATGCCTGTGTTGGTCTAGGTTTATGGTGTGCTCCAGGCTTTCGTTTGTCAGCTATTAAATGTGGTTTTGTGACGCTTGCTGATGAACTATGTGCTGGATGACGTGTAGGCTTCTTACGCTTCTTCTTCGTGGGTGTACTGGCGGTGGTGCTGGTGCTAGTGGATGAAGGTGCGGCCTCTGTAGTTGTTGTTGTTGACGTTGATGTTGATGTGGTTGTTGGTGCTTGGGTAGTCGTTGTTGTTGTTGTTGTTGTTGGTGCTTCGGTAGTCGTTGTTGTCGTTGTGGTTGTACTGGTGCTAGTTTCTGGCGGGCTTGCTGTTGTTGAGGTTGTAGTTGTTGTTGTGGTAGGTCTCTTCTTAATCTTTTGCTTATTATGCGCCCCACCTTGAGGTCGTTTGGTGGTACTCGTTCCACCATTATTCGGAGTTTTATGACGATGTGGTGGCGTATGTTTAACGCCACTTGGTTTTTTACCAGAGCTTGCGCTTATCTCATACTTTTCTGTTGTAGTGCTACTAACTGGTTTCATTTCACTTGAGCCTTGTATCATCTCTTGGTTATTCACAAAGACACGTCTGGTAGTCGATTCTGGCTGCGTTGACTCCGGCAACTTATGATAGATCGGCTGCATTTGCAGCTGTGGGAAGCCATCGAAATTTTGCATATTCGTTGCGATATTGTGATACTGTTGCATACCCGTGTACACAGACTCAAGTGGGTCCAAATCTTCCTGTATTACTTGTGGAGTCATTTGTGTAGTAGAAGTGCTTGGCGTTGGCTTGCGTTTATGTCCCGGTTTACGTTTATTCGGCTTGGGTTTGTTGGTGGCTCGTGTCGAATGTGCTTTTGTTGAAGTTTCCAGCAACTCCGAGTCTGGTGTCATCACAATTTGTTGGGGTTTCTGTTGTGGAAAGATGTCATCGCCTGTATTACCGAATATAGCTGGCAGTATCATGGACCACGATGAGGAAACATCAGGTGTATCCAGTACCGGTAGCGTATCGCTGCTCGAGTTCTTCGTTGATTCCACTTCTTTATTCAAGACATTTTGCACGCTGTTCACAATATCTTGTACATTCTTCTCAGGGTCGCGTTCATCAATGGCTGCTGTGTGTATTATCGATGGCCCCTCACCATCACCATTTGCAACAATACTTTGTATTTCTTGCATGGTCATCAATCGCTTCACCAGCTCACCATTATCATCGAATGTATAGAATTCATAACGATCAGGGTTGAGCAAATTAATTGGGCTCGCTACCTGAAACGACGGTTGTGGTTTGGGCACCTTGTGGCCAACGGCATCAGTAAATTCCGGTTCATTGCCATTCAGAATGACTGAAACTGAAGTGACAACACTGTAAATGAAAAATGAGAAAATTGCGTATAAAATAAATTGCTTTTGCTTTTGGCTTTTCGCTAATGTATAAAAGTAGCTTGAGTGTTAGCAATAAAATTGTAGTATGTATGTACATATAAGCAGAAGAAAGTAAATGGGTTTTATTGCAAATCATCGATTTCTTCATGTTTACACCATTCTAAGCTTGTAAATGTGAAAAATGCATTATCGAAAAAAATTTTTGTGCTGCACAACCCATGGGGAGAGATTTTAAGTGCTCCCCAAGGACGTGCACTAATAGGACGTTTATGCTATGCTCTATCATATTGAGTTATGATCTAGTAGATATTGTAAACTTTAGTGTAGTCTTCATGATTCAGGAAAAAGAAGAAAACATTAGTCTATTTAAATTTGAATTCTTGCGATAATTTGTAATTTGTATTTCGAGGAGCAACTTCTAAGTTGAAACCACAATTCTGACATCTGACGATGGGCGATGAATCAAGCTAGAGGTAATGGCTCTTTAGTGAATGTGGCATTCACTTGAAGCACTTTGCTTTCGTTGGGAAATGCAACAAAAATAACATCAAAAAGCGAAATGCACAAAATATCACACGCTGTCATTGCTGATGGTGCGAGTATGTGAATGGAATGCCATTTGTGTATGTAAGAAATGCATTTGCATCAACTGTGTATATTGCATACTTTTGAGCGCACATAAGAATAGTAAAAGATGTATAGTGTGTGTGTGTATCCACAATGAATGGTATACACAAAATCATGGCTTATGCTAAGTATATACATAGTATATATATATATATATATATATATTTTTATATATGCAAGATATATGATGGTAAATCTTGCAGAATCATCACACACTATTACAAAATTGTACGTGCATAAATGTGCATGTACACATGTTTACAACTGTTGGATGAATGCATTTTCTTGGAAATGGGTGTAAAAATATTATTGATGGAATTATATATTGAAATATGAAGTTTGTTATGAGTATTTGACTATAATACTATTGCATGTAATACACAGAAGTTATTGAAATTTTGATATTCAAGTAAATGATACGGAAAGTTACACAAAAAGGATAAGCTGGAAGTTGAATTGATTAAGTGGCAACATTTTCGTAATATTACCTAGTAATGTAAAATTACAAAGCTTGATTGCTCAAATTTTTGCCTAGCTGAATCGATTACGTTGTGAATTTTCTGTGATTTTTTAGGGCTTTAACAGTTCGCCTTTAGCTTTGTAACTATTTTATAATATTACATGGTATATAGTTCGGCAAATAGCTGAAATCTTCCTATATCACATTTATGTGAATATCTACATATGTAACGATTTGTATAGGCAAATGCCTCCAGTGGTTTATCAGTTGTGGTTCTTATTTTGTTGCTGCTTTTGTATCACATGTGCATACTGTTCAAAGAGAACAGTGTGCCATTGATACATGAAATAAAATGAGTGATATGTGAATGTGTATGTTTCCTTTGTACAATGTGCAACATTGTGAAACTATAAACTCAAATTTCTGCTTTGAATTTTAGAGAACTGCAATGGCAATGATTATTTTGGCTAGTTTTGATAAAATATATCTTTCATTATTGTGCTCGAAAAAGATTTGCATCATCTAAAATTGTGAATAAATGGCGAATTTTATAGAGAAATCCATAACAAAGTTTGAGAGAATGAGTGTGATTCAATTGAATTTATAAACTTATGCTCAAATAAAATTCTTAATATAACATACTTACTTATGGTTGCATCGTTGTACCGAGCTGTGCTTTGAAATGTTAGGAAGCAAAATATTAAACAAGTTAAGAAAATATAAATACCATGCACTTCAATTGCTCAACCTTTTCGTGAGCTGCATCACTGTTTTGGCTACTGTGAATGCAATTGTTGTTGCAGGCTGCTTCGTTAGTTTCGAGCTTAAAATTGTATTCCTTCATGCAGAAACTATTTCGAACAGAGCATTAAATGCTTAAGTCTGATGCGGGAAAATTAATTTCCGCCACGTTAAATCGAGAAATATGTAAATATTCGGAAATGTTAGAGTTCATATTCTCGAGTATCCTCATCAAAAGAGCGAATAGTGAACAAGTGAGTGAACATAAAACAATAAATGCATTTAGGATACTGATTTTATCGCTCTCATCCTCTTTCTCGCACTCTTTTGCCTTCTCTCACAGTTTGTGGTACCCAATTTGTGGTATCCGATTTGTGGAAAATTGCATGGAAAACGTCATAAACGCAATTATTCGAAAGGGTTACGGCAGCGATTTATGCGGTAGTCGTCTTTGTAATGAGATTTAGATACATATGCAAATTATATGAATTTGACAATGAACTGTGCGATTCCAAAAGGATATAATATTTCTGCTTTTAGTTCTTCCGCAATATTTATAACGTTGATGATGTGAAAATGAGATCTTAGATGCTTATGTGACTGCTAGTGATGTCAGCTATCGCCCTCGACTGTCATACTAATACACTTTACCCGGACAATAACTAGCAGAACCGAGTGGGGGGATAAGTCTCTCCTCTTTTCCCGATAAATATTTCATACATTTTACATGTATCGTTGCTCATGAATCAAGTAAAATGGACACAATAATTAAAAGGTTACTCTCTCCTCCACAATCGATAAACCCGGTGGGGTGCATATCTATTTGCATAGATACATAAAAATCAGTTTTGGACACATTTACATTTTCCACGAATGCACAGAATCAATTTTTGTGGCCTAGCAGCAAATACGTGCAACGGATTGATTCAAGCATTTATGTATGAATGTGTGCATGTGGTTGCGAGTGAAAGAATGAGTGTGAGAAAGTAAATACACAAACGCTCCCAATCGCACACGCAAAAACGTGCGTAATGTTTTTTTGTTTGCTTTTTGCTGCATATTTTTAGGCGCTGCCATACGAGGATTTGTCGCTTGGCTGCCAGTAGGTTTGGCTCATGACATTCTGCCGCTACCGTTGCTAATCAAATAAGCGCACGCGAGTATTCCGTTAGATTTCATATACCGTGAGCCCAATTTTCAGCCATTTTGCATATTCATGAATGCTGCACACAACTTAACTCATCCAAATTCCAATATACCACATCGCATCCAATTTCATCTACATCTAGAATAGAACACACCGCACTGCGCATTTGCAACTAGTATCTAACACATAGTATTTATTTTGAATGAGGTGAGTGGCGCGATGGTAGATGCTCGCTCTGGTTTATGGTTTACTTTATGCTTTTGGCCTAATCACATTTCGTAATTCTAGTAAAATTGCCACAAATAAAACTATGAATGCGCGCTGACTGACTCTTGCATTCCGTGGGGCATGCAACAATATTGCCGATGATTGTTGTGATGGTAGTGCGGGCTGGTGGTGTTGGTAATATTGATGATAATATTGCAATGTAGTGTAAGCTAATTATTTTGCCCAAGTCCACAAGGTAAAGTGGCAGTTAAGCCGCCGTATGACGAAGATGAATGCCGGAAATGATTTTAAGTGAATTTCATGGGCGAAGTAATGACAAAAAGTAATTATTATTATTTGGGTGAAAGTGTGAAAGAAATTTAATATTCGAGTACAGTTATGCAGCTGGGTACTTTTATTATTCATGATTTCATTATTAAGTCTTTTTTTCATCTGCTTTTTCGAAAGCTTATCGCCTTCACCTTAAGTAAATTTTGTATTCAATTTAGATATCAGCAAGTTTTATATTATCAGAGTTTGCTATTTCTGCAATAGCGAGAAACAGAAATGAAAATTTTATATCGCAAACAGAAAATTCTTTTGTTGTAGAAGTTCAAATCGGATTTGCCTTTATAAGTTCGACGAGTTTAAGTCTAATGAAGTGATTAGGTTTTCCAGTTAGATTTACTCAGCATTTAAAATCACAATCAGAGGTAGTTGGAAAAACATCTGAATGTAGAGAACAAGCACAAGGCTAATTTTGCCTCATAATCCTAGAATCCACCCTAATGCCTATTGAAATTATGGGGTTCAGACATACAGAGTTCAGTTAGTATTTGGCGTCTGAAATTTGTCAAAGTCATAGGTTTAACAACTGAGAAAGTATGGGAAAGACAAAGAAATGAAAGGTATCAGTGGTAAAATTGAAATTGTTACAAATCTTTTAAAATGGCATTCAATCGTTATTGCATATTTTTGCATATTTCACAATAAATGCATGCATGTTTTCGTAAAACCGTGTATATTTTTAAAATAAATGCATGTTTTTTGCATATTTTCCAAATATTGTGTAAAAAGTTTGGTACCCACAAATCTGTCAGGTGGTTAATGTTTAATGCCTCCGCTATCTCCTGACAGCTTGCATGTCTATCTTGCTCCTCCATTTGCAAACATTTCATCGGCATTTTAAGTAACTTTCAGTGCAGCTTTCAGTGCATCTGTGATATTGAAATTTCCAGAACAGAATCGAGCAAACGGACTCCTAAAGCATCACATAGCATCACATTTCTTCAGATATTTCACTCATTTTCATACTAATGTAACTTTTTACACTAGCGACGAATTACACAAAATCCTAAGCCTGAAATCGTACCTTTCAAACATGTGTTCGTTGGACATAATCGGGCTAGTGTTGTCAGATTTGTACAAACCCCATATGATTTTTTTATTTACTTATATTTCTAAGTTTTTTAATAATTTGAAATATGCTCCTATAATTTTATTTTATATTAAGTATTTGAAAATTTGTCATTTTCGTCCTTTGTTTGTTAAATTTTAAGCAATATTTATTGTTTTTTTTTACCGTTAATAAATTATTTAAAAATGTTTTTTTTTGTTTTTAATTGCATATTGTAGGTGTTAGTGCATTTATTCCAGTTCCAGTTGCAAATTTTTGAATTTTAAGTGCATGAAATTTCCTGTTTCTACTACGAGGAGCAATGCTCATACTCCGGGTTCGATTACGTTGCGTTAATTTAAAATGGTGTCATAATCCAAGATAACACTCGATTGAATATTACAAATTTTGCAACAATAACGACAAAAGTTTAAAGCTTTAAAGTTATTCTGTATAAGTACTTAACTCAGGCAATTTTTTTTGTTTTGGTTTATGAAAGTTTTGTAGCAAATGAAAATGAGCGATATGTAAATTAAAAAAAATATCATAAGTACATAATCCTTTTCTCATTTTCTTCGCTCATTTACTGCCTGCAGCTTAATACATAGTAAATGTATTTAACAGTTATTTTATGAAAAAAAAAAGTTATT
The DNA here is from genome assembly GCA_958295655.1 of Palloptera scutellata. Taxonomy (NCBI): domain Eukaryota; kingdom Metazoa; phylum Arthropoda; class Insecta; order Diptera; family Pallopteridae; genus Palloptera; species Palloptera scutellata. Next base: position 47,980,504 of record OY282451.1, read on the forward strand.
AAAGGGTATTAGTTTAATATGAGTATGAAACACTACATACTACGTAACTACATACAGACCTAAAAGGTAGGGTGATCTTTGCTAATTATTTAATGGAAAATAAGCCATTTCTGAATTCAGCGAAGAGTGCAACAAACACAAAAAATACAATAAGGTGAAAGGGAATATTGTGTTAAAAAATAATTTTAATTAAAAACTCAGGTAGGACGGTACCCGCCGATGATACCATTACCATTGCTTGCCAAAGCTTTTGCATTAAAAGTGAATAGAATTATGCTGAAGAAGAAGAAGAAGAAAAAATAAAACCTATTTCAAAAAATGAAGTACCAAAGCTAGCGTAAAAAATGCTTTCAAATAAGAAAGGTGAAACCAAAAAGCAAACAAATAACAACATTAAAACCATTATAAAAAATTAACTTACCTGGAACCAATAATTTTCTTTGATGATTCGCCATCTCGTTCCTCGGCCACGTTGTCTACATGTCCGCCACCAACAATACCATAGCTACCGTCGCTGCTAGCTTCAGCATGCGTTGGCACAGCAGCCTCATAGACAAAGGCCGGTTGCATACGGGGCGTTGTAGTAGATTGTTGCTGCTGCTGTTGTTGATGTTTTTGTTGCGTTGAACTGCTAATGCTACTGCTGCTGCTGCTTTCCAACGATATGGTGGAGTAAGTAGCATTTGCTGCTGCTGCTGATGATGATGACGCTGATGTTGATGTTGATGGTGATGGTGGCGTTAAAGTCGAAGTTGGCGTTTCTTTCTGCTTTAGTTGTTGTTGTTGTTGTTGTGGCAATATAGAAATTGTATAGCCACCAGTACCGTCAATATTGTCTCTATCACTCCCACTATCGTTTACTGTTGTGGCCAATTCTGTGTCTGAGTAGGCTAGTGATGGCGATGGTGGTGACGGTGGATAGGCAAGCCCAAATTGGCAGTGGTGTAACACCAGCGCCACCACGATAATTTTAAAGCGCATTGCTGCTATCCTTTGTAACGTTGTTAGTACAGAGTGTCCTGCGTTCTCGTTTCAAAATTTTTTTTAATCTTTGTTAATATTTTGTGTATATTTTTATTTTTTCACCTTCCTCTGTGTACTTTCGTTTCGCAGCTACCTTTTAAAAAATATTAGCTGCTTGTTTCTGTTGTTATTGTAACTATATGCTTTGATTGAGGTCGTGGTACTGGTATAGCCTATAAAACAAAAAATAAAAGCAATGCGAAATTAATTAATATGTTACTTAATGCTCGTATTAGAAAAAGAAAGTGGATGGATTTTGTCAAGTATGTATACATAAGATTCTTGTAGCAGTCAAAGTGGACAACTTTATGGTTGGAATGGCAGTCTCAATTTTTTATTCTACTCGTATAGCTTACTATCGTAAAGCTTTAAAGTACATCCATAACTTAAGCCTGATCCTGCTTCGATTGGAATTTTCTACATCTAATATACATAAAAAGGTACCAAGCTCTTCCTGCTGTCTCGAGATTCTGCGAAAATATCCATAAGCTGTAAATTGTTTATTTAATTTGTAAATAAGAAATGAGGCATAATAATAATTTTCTGGTGGCTAAAAAAACAACATAAAACTGAACAAAAAACAAACAGCGCACATTCAAATTAAGTCAACCTAATGTCTAGGAGGCAAATTACAAAGGAGGAAAATTCCAGGAACTTATTAAATTAATTTAAACGTTCGAAATAATCTTAAATATAAAGACGCGTACAACGCTTAGTATTCAGTATTTTCACTTTGGGACGAAACTTTCTCTTTTTGTCCATATTTATGTAATCAGCATATGCCTGAAACTCATTTTTAATTTTTTTTTTTTATTTCTGTGAACTTGTTGTGCGCTTTCTAGCCAACAATTTTCATAAGTTTCTGCAAAGTTTCTACTTGCATCGTGTACGTTCATATGTAATTTGAGATTTCCTTAGCTCAGCCGACTGCTTAAAATTGCCACTTTGCAGCGCTTCGCCGCTTATATCGTAATTATGCTAATAATCCTGTTCGCTGCTACACCTGCATATACACACACACACACACACACACACACATTCAACACCACATACTTTTCAAAATTTCATCTATGTAATTGCCTTCAATATTACCTTGTAGTTTATATGTTTGTATGTATAGGTGTGTGTAAGTAGCACCCAAGGATTTTAGTTTAGGATAATCGGCAGCCACTTCTTCTTCTTCTTCTTCTTCGTCAGTGCGAACGACTTTTGTGAGCGTACAGAATTTTTTCTTATATATGCTTATGCAATAGCTCTTCAAAGTTTTATGTAAGCATAAAAATTAAATCTCATAGCTGATGCTATTAAAATTTTAGAAATATTTACTTAAGTCTACGCAAGAGAAATTGTCCTTCAATTCTATGTAAGTATTTTTGTGTTGAACGTTCCGAGAATACTGAGTGCGTCAGCACCAGAGTCAAATTAAATTTGAGTGTGAGATTTTTTATTTTGTTTTAAGATTTTGTTTTGCCTTATGTTTTTCAAAAACGAATAAAACGAACAAGTATAGTATGTATGGAAAACGCTGACCAAGTGAATTATTTCAGGTCGCTGTGGCGTAGTTGGTAGTGTGCTGAATTTCTACGAGGAAACACTGGGTCCAAATATCGTCACAGGCAAACAAAACAAAAACAATTTTTCTATACGACACACCTCTTCGCTGGCAATGGCAAAATTATAAGAGTAAAGGCATAAGGAGAGCTTTTCACTATTCCGTTCGGATTCGGTATAAAACTTTAGATGCCTTCCATTAATGTATAAATGTAACATGTACCACATGAACGGATGGGAAAAGATAGGCCTCTGCATGAGATGTTGTGCAATCATTCATGTACAAATATAACACGCACAACATGAGTGGATGCGTCAAGTTTGGCCTTTGGCGCTACATGCGGTCATAGTCGACACTGATAAACTGAAGTGCATTGTGGTAAAGGCATAGTACTTGCCACAATGGCTGCCTATCTCTTTATCGGCGTCCTGTGTGATTACGTTCACTCTTTCATCTCTCATTCTCCTTTCTTCTTCCTCTTACCCATCAATCTTCCTTCCATTCAACACAATGCTCTGCATTCATAGGAGTACACCCTGTGTGTAAAATGTTTCAATTAAAAAAAAATAAAAAAATCAGGCCTGAGGAAATGGAAGGAACAGGGGGATTTATTACTGCGCCGCAGTTTTTATAGAGACTAGTGTCAGTTAGATTTTGTTGCAATAATAAACCGTTTCGCTTCTGTTAAAGTATGTATACACAATTTTGGTGCTGAATAATAATAAAAAAAAAATATTATATTATATTATATTATAAGTAATTAATAATAATTATTAGTTGGATACGAAATTTGCTTCTATTTATTTTTATATATTTTTGGTTAAATGGAAAGCTTATACTTCTATTTTTTATAATATTCATAAGTAAAAATAATAAAAAATTAAATCGGAAGATGGAAACTTCGTGGTATGTGGTTTTGTCCTCAAAAATTTCAAAATGTAAGAATACTATTAGTTAAGGACAGAAAGGAACTCCAAGTTATCCAGTGTAACAATTTATGTACATAGTTTACAGCTTCCTTTTTTAAGTTGTTTCACATAACATAAATTATGCAATGCTACGTTTTTCAGACTTCAGATAAGCCAAAGTTCTTATTTCCTATGTATTTTATGAAGCATCATAAACTGGTTACAGAATCTTTACAGAATAATTCGAAGAAAAAAAATATGGTCAAGGAAGAGGATTCAATGAGTTAGTTCTCGATAAAAATTCGCAGAATTTTCCATAAATGATTGAGACCGGCATTTAAGCAAAACGTAAGAAAAATCTCAAAATCATGCAGATTTGTAGTTTCTGTTTAATCGTTACAAGTTCTGCTTTTTATGGCTTTTTATTTTGTTGCTGAGGCATCCAGTATTATCGGAAGGTTCAACAGAAAAATACATAGAATTGAAGGACTGCCTGGACAGTAATTTCTGTAAATATGTACCCTTAATCTATATAAATGGTATTTGAAAACAAAATTTTCTTTCAAAAAGGTGTAATTTTTTTCCCGAATTTGACTATTACTTCATTTTTGATATCTTCTCATATCTTCAATATGTGGTAAGTCTATATCAACAGGATCAAGTTAACTAGCACCTGATTAGTCTCTTTAATTTCATTGCTTAATAATTTATTTCTTCCGAAAAATGTTTTTTTTTATAATTTTTCTTTGTATTATTTATGTAGATATGTTATACCATACATAAACGGAAAAAAAGGAAGAGCCCAAAACAGAAAACAAATAATATACATAGTGTGTAGTAAATAATAATAGCTATTGCTGTGCTACGTCGGACGTTACACACGCTTTGCGGTACCCGCTTATGTTAATAATTTATAACTAAGTAAAAACAAAAACTACCACGTAACAAGCAAAAATCGTAAGCCGGGCGGATGAAAGATACCCAAAAGAAGGAGCCTAAAATTTCACGGCGTTGCCTATTTCTGTTGGTTGTTTTTTATTACATTTTTGGTTACCGCAAATCTCTTGTTGAAAAGATTGTAACAGAAAAGGGACTAGGGAAAACTCATTGAAATATCATTTTGTTAGCATAGAGAATCCCTTATGAATATCTCTGTCTGTGTGCGTGTGTGTGTGCGTATGTTAGTGAATGTTTACTGTTGGGTATTAAATGCAAAACAATATGTTAATATTGGCACTGGGATTCAAATCTAAAATACCACAATGACAGACGAAAGCAGTTGCTGTCAAAAATGTTTGTTCCTTCTTCTTTCTCTCCTCTTCTTCCCTTTATTTCGTTTCCTATATTTTTGAGCCTTATATGTATATGTATTTATGTATGTACTTCAGTAGTAGTTATGGCTGTTGTTATTGTTTGTTGCTGTGTTGATGGCATTTATGCAATATTTTTGTTTTCGATGTACGAGTACGTGTAAATCGTTTATTGTGTAAACAAATACAGTGACAATATGCATAATGGTCTCAAAATATTGAAGGTTTAATGAAATAGGAAAAGGTTTTCTCAGGAGAGAAAATCTTTGAATATGAAGGAAGGATACATGTCGAAACTTTGTTGAATTAATAATATCACAAACTTATTTAGACAAATATATGTACATGATATGATATTAAAATTCTATAAGCATGACTAACATATCTAAAAGAAGAATAGCTTAAATGTATTTTCATATTGAGTAATTTCGATTGAATGGCAATATTTCAGATTTTATTTAAAAAATTTATTTAAAATTTTATATAATATCTAAAATATGGAAAATATAGTTAAAAATATATGATGAAATATTTTCAATCTTAAATTGACTCTCTTGAGTAGAATATCCATATCCATATAGCTATACCATTAAATATGTATGACTTAGGTTACATTTTCCCTGACTTACTCTGTATGTATGTACATACATATACAGGGTGCCATACTTTATCTCGGTATGTGAATATTAAATAACTTAAAACAAACAACCGGTTTTCATATATGATCTCGTCCTTTACCATTTATTTGGAATAGTTTTTGAATACAACATCATTCAAGTGGCCGCCGTTATTGACCAATGCAAAATGTTCCCTTTTTGCTGCGTTTTCCATCACTTTTTGGGCATCTCGGGCGGTATATCGATGATTTCGGCACAAATGTTTGCCTTGGGCTCGTCAATAGCAAACACTTTTGTTTTTTCTTTGGTTATCAAAATTTCTTTCCAAAAATCAGGTTCAGTGTCAACTATTCGAGCTATTGTTTGTCGTATTCCGAGCGACGTGGACGGATTCATGGTTAAAATTGTACTGGATTGATGTTTCAAACACATGTTTACTCAAGTCAATCGGTTGATAAATGTTAAAATAAAATTTTTCAATGTTTACATCACGACATAAAAGATAGCGTACCCTGTATATACATAATTCGGGTTCGATGGCATGACTGTTCTTCCAGGCTTGTAATGAAAATTGAATTTTATGAACATCTCTTGCTAATGCTTTATTCAGTGACATAGCATTTTCCAATATTCCCAATGTTACCGAACCCTTTTCATACATTTTCCTTAGCTATTGTCTAGCTTCGGCAAAGACTTGCCACAAATCTTTATGCTAAATGACAGCAACACTTTTCTGGTTTTGGTTTGTTACTGCAATCAAACCACAAAAATCTTGACAATTGATTTGCAACGGCACAGTACAAATGTCAACGGGTGATTTCACACAAATTCAAAGGTAAATTAAGACAATATTGACACTACAACAAGTAGACGACATAGCACCCGATGATATAAAAACATATGAACATCAACACACGAAATCATGTGTTAGTATGTGTACGTAGTTATTACGAGTAAACAATTAATGGAATTGACAGGTAAAATGAATCAGTTGACTGAATGCATTTAACAAAGGCGACATTACAAAGTAGTTTCAGATGACGGGTAGCAGAAGTGGTAAATGAGCAGGGTAAAAGAAAAACGAAAACAAGATGACAAAAGAAAAACAAATACCATATATGCAAATCCAATGGCAAACGATATGTTAAATTTATGTGGGAATACTCATTCCCAACTGAAAGTAGAAATGTGCAGAAGACAGTTGGTTAGGCAAGGACAAAAATAAATAAAATAAAAAGTAACAATAACAAATTATTTGGGATAACAAATAAATAATGGAAATATACGACCTGACAAACTGACCCTCTAAAAAAAAAACATAAAAAACACAGCTGCTATGCGTCATTATGATAATTAATTGGTAAGGACAAGTGAATTTAAAGAATTTAGTAAGAAAAAATATAAATGCTAAAAAACGAATGGAATACATCATAATTGATACTTATATGGATGAGTCACGGACGTGGTCGGATTAAGGTGCTCTGGAGCCGCAATAACACACAAATTTTGATGCCCCTTCTGATGATCACGCCTTTCGCGAAAAGATAGTAATTTTATTTACCTGAACAAAATTTTAGTTTTCACAAAAAATTCGGAAAATTATTTTCCAAATTACAAAAATAAAACAAACAAATCTTAGAGCTTTATTTTGAGAAATGTGAAACATTCCAGGTGAAATCTTTTTCTCGATTGGGTTGACGACCTCTGTAGACTAGTAGAAGACAATGGAGCTCATTCAACTTTCATACGGGATTTTGCGGACTCGATTCCCGTCTTGGTCTGGTGATTAATTCTTATTCATAAACTTCTTAAATTCCTACCGATATGAAGTGAATGAGAATTAGAACGACCTGTATAAGAGCAAGTTGCCACTCTGCTCTTCGAAATCGGAGTTACACTGTAGCTGCAACCATGTGGTATCGCAGTGGTATCGTTCTAGCCACACTTAGTGTTCTTGATTACCTATCAAAACAACAAAAACAACTAGATAGGAGTAGATACTTATGTATGAGAATATAATTAAAAAAAAATTAATGAAGAAAACATCTTTTCAATTCTAAGAAAAAAAAAAAAAAAAAATTAACAAAACAAATGCAAAAGAAAATACAAACAAAAGAAAATGCAATTTTTAGTATAAAAATGCATTTTACGGGAAAAGTATTGAGTGTAGATACATGCTACCGCTGAATGTTTATTTTTATTTATAGAAAACGAATACGGTATATGTACCGTAAAATTTTATCAAAAATCGGACTTTAGTCAAATTATCGGTTTATATTGAAGAAACTAATAACAATTCTTCTTCTTCTTCTTTTAATGACGCAACAGCCCCTGGAGGGCCTATGTCGAGCTTTTCGCATCCACTCATGTCGTGCGTGCTATATTTGTATACCAATGTAAAGGCCTAACAGTTTTATACCAAGAGGTAGAGCCATGTTAAAATTTTTTTTTCTACTTTTTGATTATGTCTGTGCTGATATTTGAACCCCAGACACTCTGCACAATACCAACTAATCCACAGATATTATTACTAAAACTACTAACAATTAAGAACTCGAAACTTCATCAAATGTTCAAAAATTGTAAAACAAAAATTTCAAGAAAATCCGTTGGCAAATGCAGGAAGGAGCCTTCTCTGATCAAAAATTTATCAAGGCTTGATTTTATATATTAGTTTTGATATATGATACGAACATACATTCTTCGAAGACGGTGTTTTGATTCATGACTACTAAGTATCATTAGGAAGGCTAAGAAATGAAGATACTTAACTTCTGCATTTTTGTACTTGGGTCCTTTTATTTATTTTTGAAAGGAAAAGTGTCATTTGTAAGCTTCTTAATTGATTTCATTAGAGGTAAAATTAAGTTTCATTCGCTGTATTTGTGGTACACGTTGACCATTTTATGTGGGATGACAATGAGCCTCGTTGCGTTGCTATGAGAAGTCAATCCGTTTGAGTTCTATCTACTCCATGCACATGTGTAGGCACATACTCCACAATTCTACAATAAAATATTATATCAGTTGTCAATGCATTAATTATAATAGCACGTATATTTTTTATATAGAAAAACAAGAAGAATTTTATAAAAACTCACACACATACAAGAAGATGCTATACCAAGGGAAGTTTAAGGGATTATAGGAAATCCTTTTTAAATCTGATATATCACAACAGCAAACCATTCGAACGATATATTGTACGTGGCTATGGTTAGAAGGTACAAGATATTGTAACTTCTAAATTGAAAATATTTAATAGACATTTACATGGTGTGGCACGCAACAGGGGAATGTTTAGTAAATGTGGCGATATGTGATGAGAGAAGAAGAGTTTAGGAATAAAACATTTGAAAATGTCACGTACTTTATTTTACGAGAATAAATAGCAGTGATGGTGGTTTTGTGATCGAGAGAAAAGTGCTTTGTGTTTAGTTTCCCTAATGCACAAATGTTGTACATATGTATTTGGGTGTAGAAAAATAAAACAAAAATATTCAGTTTGATTAGTTGTGGGATTATGAATAATACTGATATTGTCAAAAACAGATAGTAAAATCATTACTACAACTACAATTTTTAAGGAATTTAATCGGTATTTTCGATTAAAAAAGATTAGTAAGGATTAGTAAAGATTATATCAAAGTATTCATAAAGTTCAATGAAATAAATCTAAAAGATCTTCACAGATTTTATATTATTATGATTTTAGGATATCAAGTTGGCATCTTCTGTAATCACGCTTCTGTGAAGTTGGGTTGTGGTCCAAGGCCGAGAACCTGACCTACGAGTGCATGACAGGCTATGTAGCCCATTGTACTTAAGGCCTAGGAAAAGAAGAAGGGGTGACAGCAAGTAAGGGGTTAGAAAAAAGAGAGAAAAAGTGGAAAAAGGGGTTATAGGGGAATGTATGTATATTACAAGGTGGCGCAAAAGTAATCATCATATTAGAAGATGCTCTTATTTTTGCTAGTGGCATCACCTGTTATCGTCACTTTGGTGTTTGTGAAGAAGGAAGCTGTAAAATACACGCCAATAAATCATAGAGCGTTATACTCCTCAAGAACGTTCAATAATTGTGTCCAGTACTGTCGTTTTGGAAATTTTAAAAGGAGGATATTTTATAGTAGAGCGGAGGAATTTAAAAAAAAATACCTGTAACTTTAAAAAAATTACTCCCTTAATTACTATTAGGTTCCATTACAGTAAAATAAGAGATGAAAATAATACTTGGTACTTGGTTGTATTTAAGGAAAAGCATTTACATATAATCAATCATAACTCTGATTCCAGTTAAATGGCTTCTAGGATTTTCATACATAATGTTTTATTAAATTGCTTCTATAATGAGGATTTTGATATCAAATTAAACGTGCACTAATCCTTTTATCGTGACCATGAATATTCTCATTAGTATATGGAAAAACAGCAGAATAGAGGAACTTCGTGTATTGCCGTATAGGTGGCTAGTATGGTCCCCGGTTGTAATAAATTTGAGCAGATGTCATCTGTTAGAATGCTGAAAATTAAAATATAAAATAGAGTTGTGTTTCACCTACGCGGCGGTGATCGATTTTTTTTTGGCTATTAAATTATTGCAAAATGTTTGTTTAATTTAGCTTTGAATACGGATAAAGTTGGAGTAAAGTTTTACAAACTAAGTGATATATGTTTTAAATATACAATATTCGCCATTATATATGTTTTTTCTTCCGAGTGCTACAAATCAGGAATTGTGGTACACTACGTAGCGGCTAATGTCCTATAACCACCAATACAAAATTTACTTATATATACTAAATATGGGTTGGGGTCAAAATTCTGGAGGTACAAAATTCTTTTTACAAATTTCCGCTTTTCATAATTCTCATTTCCAAAATTCTACTTTTCTAAAATTCTGCTACTCAAAATTCTGTGAAATAGTAAAAAAGAACATGTTGATAGTGTGGAAAAGTGCGCACTTTTCAACACTATCAACATGTCCTTTCGTAATATTTCACAGCATTTCTTCATCGAACTTTCGAGCAGTGAAGCATTTTTACAAAAACAACTTGCTTATGCTTTTGCACTTAAATAATAACAACAACTGCCGTTGCTGCATTTTGACAACAATAATATGGCACAATTTTTTAGTATGGTATAATGTAAATTTGACAAGAAAGGAAAATTGATAAATAATTGTTTTGTTAACTTAAATCGTTTATAACACATATTGTGTTAAATAAGGGAAATGATAAACCATATTTTGAAATAACTACGAGGAAAAATACATTCAATTGGGCATGTGCTAGAAGAATATAATGCAGGTGCAAAGGTCGAATAGTGACGACGCTGCAACACAGTATGCACATCATCATAAAAAAAATCAGGCGAACATTCGCATAGCTCTTATACTAGCGAAAAATAGGTATGTAAATTAAACGAAATGGAAGCGGTTGTATTGACACCGGCCAACAGTCGCGAATCCATCAAAGAAAAAATATATATTTTGTTGCGTTTTTTTCTTTAAGAAATTCATGCAATTTTTACACCGTAAAGCAGAATTTTGAAATACAGAATTTTAGAAATACAGAATTTTGGAAAGCACAATTTTGTAATACAAAATTTTTTTGTGTTTATAGAATTTTGTCTCACAGAATTTTGAAATACAGAATTTCGACCCGATCCCACTAAATATATATGATAATATACAAATATATAAATGTATGTATGATACATAAATAAGAATATAACTGTTATTATCAAAATGAATTCAAGGGATTCCTAAATGTCTTTTTTATTTGTATTATGGAAATAATGTTTACCTTGATTGGCCGTTGATCTAATCTCTTGCTGTATAGTATATTATGCAACATTTAACTACTCATGTGTACCACATTACTCTCCAAATTTTGAGTGAGGTACTTATTGTGTTTTGCCAGGCTTTATCAAATAACTTTTTTGTATGGCCATGGTATTTATCTCGTAAAAAAGTATCCAGTAGCCATTGCTGCACCAATAAAAATTTCAAGTACAAACTGTAATTAGATTTATACAGGGTGTTTTTTAGAAGTGTGGTTTTAAAGAAGAAATAAAACGAATATAATTTAATGTTTTGGCCAAGAATTTAGCTTTATTATAAAGAAAAGCATTTGCCATTATGTTTTAAAAACGATTTCGGGCAAGTGGCCGTCGCGGCTAGTTCGAATAAATTGCAGCCGAGAGGCCCAATTATCGATCACTTTTTGCAGCAATTGGGGCCGTATGTCAGTAACAATGCGCCGAATATTCTCTTCCAAGGCGTCAATCGTCTCGGGTTTATCTGCGTAGACAAGCGACTTCTCATAACTTTACAAAAAATAGTCCAGCGGTGTTAAATCGCACGATCTTGGAGGCCACGCTACAGGCCCACGACGCGAGATAATGCGCTCACCAAAAGTTGCCTTCAATAAATTGATTGTTTCATTGGATGTATGGCATGTAGCGCCATATTGTTGGAACCAAAGGTCGTCTACATCAACATCCTCCAATTCAGGCACGAAAAAGTCATTAATCATGGTTCTATAGCGTTCCCCGTTGACTGTAACATTATGACCGGCTTCATCTTTGAAGAAATATGGACCAATGATTCTCTCTGCCCATACAGCACACCAAACAGTGACTTTTTGAGGATGTAACGGTGTCTCAACAATGGCTTGTGGATTATGAACACTCCAAATGCGACAATTTTGCTTATTGTTTCGTAACGTACCCATTCAACCAAAAGTGAGCTTCATCGCTGAAAAAAATGTTCTTGTGAAAATCGGTTACCTTCTCGTTTTAGTAATAAATTTGTACGATTTGAAAACGTTGTTCAGGAGTAAGTCTATTCATTATGAAATGGTAAACCAAACTGAGCATAAATCAAGTGACAGCTGTCAAAAAGACCAACTCCGAAATAAGTATCGCCAGATTGAAAACCACTTACTTACTTACTTAGCTGGCGCTACAACCGATGATCGGTCTTGGCCGCCTCCACAAAGCTTCGCCAGTCACTTCTGCTATGCGCGCGCTGGCGCCAGTTGATAAGGCCAAGTGCAGTCAGGTTGTCCTGCACCTGGTCTTTCCAACGGAGATTAGGACGTCCCCTTCTGCGTGTTCCTCCACCGTGGTTCGAATAAAACACCCTTCTAGCCGGAGCGCTTTCTTCCATTCGCTCAACATGACCCAGCCAGCGAAGCCGCTGGAGTTTTATACGCTTGACTATGTCAGTGTCGGCGTACAGCTCATACAGCTCATCGTTCCATCTTATTCGATACACGTCGTCCACGCATACTGGACCGTAGATCTTACGGAGTATCTTCCTCTCGAACGCTCCTAACAGCCTCTCATCATTGATGGTCAATGTCCACGTCTCTGCGCCATACATTAGGACGGGAAGGATGAGGGACTTATAGAGCGTTATTTTCGTCGGTCGAGAGAGGGCTCTACTTCTCAATTGCCTACTGAGCCCTACAACAACACCTGTTGGCAAGAGTTAGTCTCCGCTTGATCTCAAGGCTGACATTATTGTTGGTGTTTATGCTGGATCCTAGATAAACGAAATCCTTGACGACTTCAAAAGTGTAGTTGTCAACAGTGACATTTTGTCCAAGACGCCGTGACTCTTTGTTTGTTGACACAAGGTATTTCGTTTTGTCCTCGTTCACCACTAGACCCACACGACGAGACTCTCTTTCCAGGTTGGAGAATGCTGCACTGACTGCTCGAGCGTTTTTGCCAATGATGTCAATATCATCAGCGTATGCTAGCAGCATGACACTCTTGTAGAAGATAGTGCCAGAGATGTCGATGTTCGCAGCTCGAATTATTTTCTCCAGCATAAGGTTAAAGAAGTCGCACGATAGAAAGTCACCTTGATTGAAAACCACACTTCTAAAAAAAAACACACTTTACTTTGGCTGTAAAATCCAAAATAAAAACACTATACCACAATACCCGAAGTTCCACTAATACCGCGAACCAAAAACGTATGTATATATTTCTGTAATAATTTCTGTATGTATGCAATCGTAATCCTCTTATTAATTCTAAGTAGGAAAGTGGTATGGAGTGGAAGGTATTGATAGTCTACTCGTTTGAAGTATCGATTCAAAAGTACCGGGTACTAAAAGGTATCGAACTTATGTTATACTCAATGAATGCAAATACGCTCTACAAAAGTATCGTGTAAGAAAGTAATGGGTACTGACTGGTAGGTTGGGTGGCCTACTGCCATCGCCTGCCAAGTGATGCACTTGTACACTGTCTTATAAATCTCGGTCACTTCATATGAATATAAATATAAGAAGTTTATGAAAATTAACCAAGGTCGTCGGGTAAAAAGTATCGAGTACCGATACCACGTACCTAATTATAAGCTTTTAATTATTTCAAATGAAAATCACAATACATGTGATACTTATAATTGGTACACTAGTTACACTATGGTCATGCATGCGTAAAACGCGGCGCAGTTGACTACCTGCTGCTTGAAAATGAACAACGCGTTCTAAGATTTGAAACAAAAGCAAGCACGAAAACTTTGACGAAGATCGTTTGCAATTTTTTTTCAGAAAGTCAATAAGACAACAACAAAAAAGAGGAACACAAAATGTAAGCGCTGAAAAATAATAGAAGTAACTAGAGGAAATACCAAGTAAAAAAAAATAAAAATAAATAAAATCTTAAGAAAAAAACACAATCGAATGGAGATTTAAGTGTAAAAATGCTCCCAAGAAAATTTATTCGCTACATGCACAAAAGTTTCACAGTTCTCAGTTTGTAGTTCACATTCGGTGTGAGGTATGTTGGCGCTTGTGTGTGTTAGTGTGTGTCTCGATACAAAAAACATTGTCGGCTTAAAGGATTTTGTTATATTTTTCCCTCGTTTATTACTTTTATTTATTTATTTTTCTTTATTTTTTTTAATTTTTTCTTCGCCGATTTGTTGTTTGTATGTAGTTGGTGCAGATTTTTCCTTTGCACTACATTACTCTGTATGTTACCGGAAGGAAACCGAACAGAGTGTTAGCCGACATTTACACCCCATGCTGTTTCCGTTTCCGCTTTCGCTTCGCTCACCCATACATCTATACGTATTTAGAAACCGCTTTCGTCCTTCATGCTGAACAATATCAATGGCGCTCATCTGAGAGCAGAAACTTTATCGGTCCGCTTCGTTTCGTTTCGTTTTCGCTTTTGCTTTCCTTTTACATTTACTTTGGCGTTAACGTTAAAATACCCAAGTGTAACCTCAAGATAGTCATAAGATGAAATTTTCTTTCTGCATTTCCTTCAGCTTTTCTATTCTTTTAAATTGGCGAAAAGTTTCTTCTACAGCTCACAGCTTGCTCTCGCTGTGTATGTGTATGTACGCCTCTGTGTCTGTGCGCCTTTGCGCTGCTTTCGATGCTTTCTGGAAAATGTTCCGGAAGATTTGTTTTGTTCAGTTAAGTTTAGTTTTTCATGAGGTCTATATTGTTTCTTTTTCTGGCATTCGTTTTTTTCGCATTCTGGTGAGCAGCAGCCGTAGCCGTAGCTTCTTTCATCCTTTCATATTTTCAGCCATTTCTTTCTTTTTACTGATTTCACTCTATACTAGTATACTCGTATATTACTATAAATGTTTGTTTGCACATGTATGAGTGTGTGTGTGTGAATGTATGTATATTATATCTTCTTTTCGTTTCCTTTTACTAATGTGAATTTCATTTTCCTCGTTTGATTTTTCAAACACTCTTTTTTATCCTTTGTTCTCATTCACTCATTTCATACTCTCAGGCCACTTAAATTTACCGTTATATTCCAATCACGTTTGTATCTGTTTTGTTGTTATTTCCAGTTGTTTCTGTCGTTGCTGTTATTTTTCTCTTCTTGTTACGTTCGTGTCTTAAAGTATCTACTTGAAGTCCTATCAGTTACCAACTGATTCTTATTCTGCTTTTGATGTTACGAGGTGCTTAGAGAACCATAGATATCTACCTATACTTATGCACACACACACACACACACACACATACTAACACACTTACAATAGTTCCTCTTTCGCTTCTTTGTAATTTCGTTTCTAGCATTGTTTTTGATTTTATTGTTATTTTATTTTCTATTGTTGTCGTTGCCACAACGGCAACCAGTTATTATTTTTCTGCTTGCTGTTGTTTTTGTTGCTGTAATTTTTCGGGTGTAAATGTTCGCTGCCAAAGTTCACAGACTTCACCCATTTATTTTCATATTATACAAAACAAATCTACCGCTTTTTGGCATATTTATGTTATGATAACAGCACTGAGATCAGTGCGCCATCACATGATGGCACTGTGGAATAAGCTTAATAAATACACACACATATATCTACTTTCTCAAGAGTGATATAAGTTAATCTAAAGTTGCTTAACTTAAAAAGAGTTTCTTTACGATGCGAACAACAAGAAAATTAAGATTACATTACATGGAATTTTTTAAATAGTGGTGTCCTGAATTTAAATTAACAAAATTGCAGCAGATTTAAGAGTAGCTGTGACTGGTACATTGTATAAGTATGACTGCGATTTTGAAGATACATTTTTTTTTTTTTTTTAATACAATCATACGTGTTGTACCTCTATGAATGCAGAGCATTGTGTTGGTTGGAAAGACAATTGATAGGTGGGAGAAAGGAGGAGGTAGAAGTAGTTATGAGGCTTTAAATGATTTGGTGAAATAGCATGTTGGATAACAAAACACTGTGTGGTTTTGGAGTAGTTGCGATTGTATGAAGTAGCTGTTGGTTCATGTACGAAATACAGTACCAGAAAGAGAAAGAAGGATGTTATGTTAAAGAGAAAGAACCACAATGATTTTGGGGTAGTAAAGAATAAACCAGTAGCAGTTTAGCTGAAGTAGTGGATTATCATTGTGGTTCTAGAATAGCAACGACAAGTAACAAAATGAAAATATATGCATTTGATTATAATAACAAACAGCAGAATTAGAAAAATTGTTGTCTTGTGTAAAAATATGTGATTTTGAAGTAAGTAGCCGTGGCTGGCGGCAGATTGAAAATATTTTAGAGCATTTACATAAAATAGCAGGGTGTTCTTTTACGATTGTGAAGCATTTAATACCACTGTATTTAATCTAAATGACTGAGCGGGTGGATGTGTGTGCAAGTGACACTGTCACTTTCACACACATACACACACATTCATACTCACATAAACAAGTAACCGCTGTAACACTTCATTCACTCTCATTCACGCACATTCACGCACATTTTAT
This sequence comes from Palloptera scutellata, assembly GCA_958295655.1. NCBI lineage: Eukaryota > Metazoa > Arthropoda > Insecta > Diptera > Pallopteridae > Palloptera > Palloptera scutellata. The sequence goes on from OY282451.1 coordinate 47,997,173, forward strand.
GTTTTTCTGTTGTTGTTGCTTTTGTCTCTTTCAGCATACACAAAAGATGATTATGTATAATAATTTCGTTGTTTGCTATTTGGTGCTGTTGCATGCTTCATGTAGCATTTGCGCCTTTGTCACTTACAGCTTCCAATTATTTTCCATTTGCACGTGGCATATGTGACTTTCGTGATTGTTTAAGTCTGCTTTCTCATTCTTTGCCACAATTTCGCAAATTTTATATTTTCTACTTTTTAGCTATATCGTGCTCATGGTTGTTGGGGATACTGTGTGCAAGTAAATCCTTTCAAGCAACAAAGCACACACTCGTATGTATATTTTTCTCCAATACATGTTCAATATGTTGAATGTATAATATATATTGTGAATGAAATACAAACAAGTAACAAAAGAAGATATCTATAAATAAGTCCAAACACGCGTGACAATTTTGTTGTTGCCTTGTTGGCTGTCAAAGTTATGCGCATCGATGATACGCCGAGATTAGCCACCTACACACACTAGCAAAGATGCCATAATCTTACACAACAAACAACTTTATGGAAAAGTATTCTAGAAGTAAAATAGAATATTAAAATGTTGTGAAAACATATTTGTAAAGATTTTGTACATACGTCCATGTTATAAATTTTTGGTTTTCAGTAATGTGCATAGCATATGAAATTCTTCAGGTTGCTTTGCTGTTGCTATGTAACAATATTTGCAGCTTAATAAACGATAATGTTACTTTACACTGAGTCCTTTTTGTTTTCAACTCACTTTCACCCCTTCCATCCCCCCTCCCCCCCTCCCACACCATTTTGAGCAAATATAAATGCGTTTAAAATGCGCTGGTACTCATTAAGAAATTAAGGAATATTTGTTGAAAAACAAAAGCTGAAAGAAACATTAAATTCATACTTTCATTAAATGCACTTTTACATAAATGCTTACAGCAGCTACAGTTGCTGTTGCCGCGGCAACTAGGTACAGAATGCAGGTGCTATGTACACATACACATACATATGCGTGTACATGCATTCACACATATGTGTGCATGGATGCGTTTATGTGTGTCATCATTTAATTAACAAAAATTGCAAAAGTTTTCTTTGCTTTTGCCCTAAAATTTTCGTAATTTTAACTTAGTAATTCTCGCTGCATTTCTGTCGTCGTTTGTTTCCTGCTGCTGTTGACAAATCCAAAGCTTCTCACCCTGCAAACACCGCCATTACCATTTTCAACATTACTGCTCTTTTACGACTGCATCCTGTTTGCACATACATACACACACACACACACACACACACCGGCTTGTAAGTGTGTGAGTATCTCTTACTTTTGCATTCCTTAATGACAAATGCAATTTAAGGTTTTTGGCGCGCATCACCAAATTGAAGCACGCAGTTGTGTGCAAGTATATAGGTAAGTATGTATGTAGTTTCTGCGAAAAATCTTTGTATAAAAGTTTTTATTGTTGGTGTTTCTGCTGCTATTGATGTTGTTGGATTTGGAGATTTTGAAGGAGAGGTTGGCTGGTTGGCATTATTATGTATATGAACGTAAGTATGTATGTATGATTGCATATAGCATGGTAGTTGGTAACGTTGTCACGTGTTGTCATAAATGCTTTTGCATGCGCAATTTTCCGTGTCAATCGGAAAATAAATGCATCAAATTAAATAGTAAGAAACTTTTACTTTGTGCTGTCGCTGCTGCTGTTTGCTCAGAAATAAATGTAACTAGTAGAGGGGAGAGATTTTTGTTACGGAAATTTAGTTGATTTTGTCACGAGTTATTTAAGTGCATTTCAATTCCTTTGTGATGATTATACATGGCATTTCGTTTAGCAAGGCAGAGCGTCATCGAGTGCAGAAAATGTTAGCAACAGAAGAGGGTGGAGGCTCAGTCTGCTTTATCCCTTCCCTTTTGGTGATTTTTAAACAAAGAAATTACATATTTCATTGGTTTTTTTTCAAAAAAGAATTCTGAAAATTTTTCTAATCGATTGACATCTTATTATTCGTTTTGTAAAGCAAGGGCCTCCCCTGACTGACTCCTTCCGTATAATGTAAAACATTTATTAGCCAACATTTTTGATTTTCTGCTTTCCAATTGAAGATTTCTCTATCTGCTTTTGTCTACCAGGTCTTTGAACGGTCTTCAAAACATTGCAAACTACCAGCGTTTGTATCATGGAAATCATTTCAGAATCACAGTAACGTGTGGTGTTACAGTAATTTCGGTTCCAAACCACATGAGTGAACAGCTATCACGTTCAGTCATTAGATTTGAATGTTCCCAGGCGAAAAGACTTGAATAGAGATACTGATATACAAGAAGAGATATTGGTGTTTGGCCCTAAGAACTTCTATCCTTTTCTAATCACAGGAAATTCACTGCAAATCGACTCCTCATTAGCTATGGAATAGTGCACGACTTTTCGATTTTGTTACGCTGGAACTATTAATATTGTGACATTTGATGAAAAAACGAGGTTAACAGGGGGGGTTAGAAGCTTCGCATCGAGGTCAAAGTTAAAAAAATGTGAGGAAAATCGAGAAATTAATTCACAGCTGGACAGGAGTTGCTCCCAGAGGGTACTGTAAGACCGACCCAATTAATATTTATTAGCCAAGATTTTCCCTAAAACATACTCACCTTCCATCTCTAATCCTGAACGTTTCTATCATACAAAATATCATTTTTTATGAAGTAGATTCTCTGTAAGACCAACTTCCATTGGTTTTCAATTGCCACAATTTGTCCTCAACATACTCAACCAAACGAACTTCTAAAGGTTTTTTTTTTGTATGAAATAAGCTTCCCCGGTGTTTCTAATGGGTCAAAATGAAACACTGACCTCCATTAATTTTCACTTTCCAACATAACCGATTTTGCCCATTTCCTTTACCAACGTTAGTTGAGATTGCATAAGTTTTAATAGATTTATCATGTATTCTTATTTTTTTGAACATTTTTTTTTTATTATTGATTGATCATTCAACACACAGGGTACCCTTATGAATACAGAGCATTGTGTTGAATGGAATGGATTGTGTTGAATGAAATGGATTGTGTTGAATGGAAGAAAGATTGATAGGTGGGAGGAAGAAGGAGGGAGAGAATGAGATAGGGAATGCAATCACACAGGACACCGATAAAGAGGTAGACATATAGACCCTGTTCAAGTTTTACTGCTAGAATTCTAAGAGATTAGTTAATTTAGAGCTACACAATCTGACTATAACTGATGCATCGTTCTTCCAATAGTAGCATATAAGTACTATATATTAATAATTTAAGTTACATGTTAAGAACTTAAAGTAATCGCAGTAATTTAAAATCTGAAGAATTCATTAAATCATTACAGAAGATGTCAAAGCTGCGGACCTCTTATTTTTGATAGAGCTTTTTGATAGAGCTTGGCCTTCAGGCTATCCATATACTTGTTAACCCATTTTGACATCTGCACGATTTGTCCGACAGCATTTTAGCAAATTCACTTACATCTAATCCTTTCCAAAAGTGAATACTAAGTATTTAATATTTCTACATGTTCTGCCTTTCAAATTGCTTACATTTAAATAACTAAAATCTTGCTTAAAGGCCAGGTAAACAGGCATGGTGGTTTGGAAGGTTCTTTGAAAAATCAACAATCAGTAAGTACGAGTAACAATCTGAATTATTTTTTATTTGAAATTCAAAATTCATTTCTGAAGTTGCAGCTGATCAAACAAATTTTGAAAGAAATAATTTAAAAATAAATTTTTTATTTTGATTTCAGCGGACCAGAAGCACGGGCTCCTCTAAAACTTGTAGACTCTCGTCAGACCTGCCCATATACATTTTTTTTTTTATTGATACATTCAACACACAGGGTATACCCCTATGTATGCAGAGCATTGTGTTGAATGGAAGGAAGATCGATAGGTGGGAGGAAGAATGAGAGAGGGAATGCAATCACACAGGACACCGACAGGACTTGCCATGCGGCAAGTGTTATGCCTTTACCACAATGAACTTTAGTTTTATCACTGTTGACTATGACCGCATGTAGCGCCAAAGGCCAAGCTTTTCGCATCTACTCATGTTGTGCGTGTTATATTTGTACATGAACGAAAGGGGTCTACAGTTTTATGCCGAATGCGAACGGCGAAGTGAAAAGCTTTTCATAGGAAATTTTTACTCTTGTAGGTTCGCCATTGCCTGCCAAGAGGTGCATATGCAAACAGTAAGAATTTTTACGTTTGACTTGGAAAAAGTGGTCGTATCAAATTATTTGATTTTAATTAGAAGTTCTGCGAACCTGATTTTGTTATTCTTCTCTCAATTACTACTTATTTATATAAATTTATTTAATGTAGATTATTATTATTAATTGCCAGAAAAAACTTTATTTTTTTAATAATTTTAATTAACATGTGAAGTTGACATTGAAAGTGAAGTTCTTCTTACGTATTATTTTTGAATATTGACTTTTAGCATTTTCTGTAAATATATAAAATGACTGATTAATTTCTTGCTTTAAAAATTTATTTTTAAATGTTTTTGACATAAGCTTAATACTTTGATACAAAATAACTTTGATTCTTTTTTTTTTTGGGTAAATAATGTAGTCTAAAGTGTAAATGAAAATTTAAAAGTTGCTAAAAATTTTTATACTACTAAAATTAAATATAACAAATAATTACAAGAATAAATCAAAATTCGCGTTATTAACGCTGGGCAGGTCAACAAAGCGAGGGCGAGACTGTGATTTATGAGTGCGAGCTCAATATACGAGTGCAAGTACATACATACATATGCGTACACATTCATAAACATAGATAAATAAGAGATAAGGCTGTGTTAAAGTGCAAACAGACAATAGACACATACATATATACATAGTACACATACAGGCATTGATATTCAAACGAGTCACGTATACACAGTGAAAATAAAAATGTTCTTTTAAACAGCAACATCCGTTGATATCAATAACATTTCAATATTAATGAGCAATTTTAAATTATTTTTATTATTATTTCATTTATTTATTTAAAAAATTCAAATTTATTAACGCCAAAAAAGATGTAACGATTATTTCTGTATAAATATGTACATATGTATGTATGTGTGTGTGTGCACTCGCATGTGTGCATATATAAGTATTTTTATACTTTTTAATTATACATTTCTGTGTTGGTGTTTGCGATATTTTAATGATGCGTATAAATTTCCTATGCAAATATTCAACAACTTTTAACGAAAAATATTGTCAATACATATTAATTTGTTTTTTTTTATTGCAATCTGCTGTGGAAAAGTAATATTATACGTATAAGCTTTTGATGTATTTGAAATTAAAAAGAAAAATATGTGAATGAATTTGCTAAGCTGAACTAATTAAATGTATCAATTTAAGTACATACATATGTATATATTATCCTATATACAATGTATTTACTGCATAATTATTTTTCACTTGAACAAGTATAGCTATTGCTTCTAGTTTGTCAAACCGATTCCGCTTGCGATATGTTGACATTGAATGCTGGAAGCTTTACCCAGCTGGTCGTACTTATCCAGTGTTTATTCATGCAAAGTAAATACATACCAATAAGTTTGATGAGCCAATCAGTTTACAATTTTACATTAAATTCATTTTCAGTTCATTTGGTTTTTAATTTTATGAAAATTAAAAATTCATAAAAAAACCTTCACTATTAACTTATTATTTTGAAAAAGAATATTGTAGTAAAAGTTTTAAGTACAAACAAGAAAAGAATAGTCCAAAAAAACGGCAATTAATCTGTCAAAGTGACAAGAGTAGCAGTCTCAAAAATGTAATATGATTAAGCAAAATAAAATGCATTGAACTTTAACTAAACACTTGCATACAATATATGTAGAATATTGGAATGTGAAATAAAGAAAAAGGTTACCAATACTTTCGAGTACTTTTTAAAGGATTTATGCACTTTTCACCACCTTTTTAATTTATTATTTCACTTATGTGTGTTCTCATTTTCTATGTTTTACAGTTTAATGATCGTGAAATTCACTACTTTGCGTATGCGATGAAAGTGTGAGGATGTTTTTTTAAGTTCGTAAATATACAGCGTGTTTTTTTTAGAAGTGTGGTTTTCAAGAAGAAATAAAACGCATATAATTTAATGTTATGGCCAAGAATTTAGCTTTATTATAAAGATAAGGATTTGCCATTATGTTTTAAAAACGATTTCGGGCAAGTGGCCGCCGAGAGGCCCAATTTCCGATCACTTTTTGCAGCAATTGGGGCCGTATGTCAGTAATAATGCCAGTCAGTAATTTTGGTAATAAATTTACACGATTTGCAACCGTTGTTCAGGAGTACTTAAGTCTATTCTTTATGAAATGGCAAACCAAAATAAGCATAAATCAAGTGACAGCTGTCAAAAAGACCATATCCGAAAAAAGTATTGCCAGATTGAAAACCACACTTCTAAAAAAAGCACCCTTTATAAGGTTATTAGAAAAACAAAATATTTGAAAGGTGTACCATAAAAGTTTCTTATAAAAATTGAATAGTTTTTCTTATGAAACAATTTGGTTTAAAGCTGATTGTTGACAGTTTTAAATGCAGTAAAGAAATCTTGAGAACTATGTATTCAAAAATCTTCCTATAGCGCAACTGTTTATTATACATAACGTTCATTTGATGTAAGACTGTCGTAACTCAAAAAATCATAAATTTTGAGAAAAAACAATTAAACTTTTCAAAGATAAATACTCTTCTCACACTCTTCTTACTCTTTGTGGTTGCCGCAGCGTAACGGTAGTGTATTGCACTGTTACGCAGAGTGTCAATGATTCTAAACTCACCAAAGGAAAAAAAAATAAAAAAAAGGCAACAACAACAAAATTAATACTCGGCACCACCTCTTGGCAGGCAATGGCAAACCTACAAGAGTAAAAATTGCCTGTGAAAAGTTTTTCAATTCGCCGTTCGGATTCGGAATAAAACTGTAGTTCCGTTCCATGCATGAACAAATATAACTCGCACAACATGAGTGGATGCGAAAAGCTTGGCATTTGGCGCTACATGCGGTCATAGTCGACACTGATAAATTGAAGTTCATTGTGGTAAAGGCATAACACCTCCTTCTTCCTTCTATTCAACACAATACTCTGCATTCATAGGGGTGGTGAATGTATAAAAAAAGAAAAAAAAAATAGACTTCATATGCAATATGAGATACACATGATAAAACACTAGAAAATAATTATTTCTGTATGTTTGGTATGTACTTAACTCGATTTTTCATTGAAAATTTCATTCAAAGAGCAAGGGTCTATGATTAGAGCCCCGCGGCTCTGACCCGGCCATTTATCATATATTGTATGCCATACTTAATCGGAACATGTCTACTTTAAAATGTAAAATATCACGTTTTTCTAAAATTAAATCATGCTTTCCTATTGGGGCACCCTTTAGATGCCCCGCTTTTAGATAGATTGATATTTTTTAGTCTAGTTTTTGATCTGACTATACTTATAAAGGGTGATTTTTTTGATACTTAGTTTTTGACGTTAATATTTCTGCTTTGGAAGCCAACATTGAATGTGTCATTGGTGAGATTCCGGCCGAAATTTGTGGAAAAGTGTGCCAAAATTGGACCATCAGAATGTACCACTGAAAACGTAGTCGCGGGCAACAATTAAGTGAAATTATCTTTAAAAAGTAAATAGCAGGAATTGATTTATCGATCCAAATAAAAATTTCATTCACTTTTGTAAAATTTCTGAGTTTTTTGATTTTCAAAAACCAAGCTCTTAAAAAATTGTTAATGGAAGGGACCTACACTTTTATGCCGAATCCGAATGGGAAAGTGAAAAGCGAACTACCAACTACACCACAGCGGCCACCTTTAATAGCGGTCACCAGACAATATCTCTTAATTTTAGTTTATTATAAAAATTGGATGGCATAGTATTGCTCACTGTTTGAGTACAGTCAGAAGAGTAAATGCTAGTAAAGTTATAAGAGCAATATTTTCTATCAAAGTGAAAGTAAACACATTCAGTTTTGAAAACTGAAAGCTTTTTGTTTTTGCTTTCGACGCTTAAGAGATATATTTAAGTATGTGATAAGAATCAATACTTATTAGGCTAAAGACGTTTTTGGAAGTTATAAAAATGAAAAAAATTAAGTAATTTTTTTGAGAAGTAAGAAAATGCATTTCAAATATTAGCTCTTAAAAGGATGTACTGAGTTAAACCAACCATGTGTAATTGAACCGCAAAGCCATGCAACCTCTAGCAGTTTCTTAATGTAAGCACGTATCATAACTCTATGTTTATGCAATAACATTGCGAGTTCAACTCATGCTCTTGGCCACTGCATATTTACCTCTGACCACCTCTACACCAATTTCCTTCTAACTCTGTACAAACATATCTAAGTATATTTATGGTATGAGGGTTTGTATGAATATCGGTGTAATAATCTGCATCTGAAACAGCAACTCACACGCACACACCCACAAATTTCAGTCAGTCAGTGCAATAAAGTGCAAATACGAAAGTAGTAGAAATGTCAGCAATACGAAACGCATTTATTTGACTTTATTTGGAAAACATTCAAGATTCATGTGTTGGCATGTGTAAAATCATACATATGTAAGTATGTAAATAAGTATGTACATATGCATGTATAAACGTTCGCGTATGTGTGACCATTTTTCATAGCCTAAAACGCTTACGAAAGTATGAAACTTAAGTTAAATTGGAATTTAAGACTCGAAGCGCAAATTGAGGGTAGCAGCGAGTCATTGATGCATGTGTATGTCCATAAACATATGTGCGAAGCTTGTGTATGTGTGTGTGTATATATGTGATTGTAAAGGGTGATTTTTTTTTGCTACTTAGCTTATGACGTTTATATTTCTGACAGTTCACGCGTGATTCTTGACATGTGTCAAAGTAAATAATGCTCAGTTTGGTTTGCCATTTCATTATGAATAGACTTACGCCTGAACTGATTGCAAATTATTGAAATTTATTATCAAAATTGGTGTCTGTGAAAAATGTATTTTGCAAGCTGCGTCCATTTTATGGTCGTCTATTTTTTGGCTCAAGGAATACGTGAATAAGCAGAATTGCCGTATTTGGAGTGCAGATCAGCCAGAGGCAATTCAGCAGCTACCAATGCATCCCGAAAAATGTACTTTTTGTGCGGTTTATGGGAAGGTGGCATTATTCGGCCGTACTTCTTCAAAGACGATGAAGGATGAAGGCCGCAACGTTATAGTTAATCGAGAAAAGTACCGTTCGATTCTAACACTTTTTTTGGCCGAAAATGCTAGAATTGGGCTCGGCCGACATGTGGTTCCAACATGCCACACTGCACACGAAACCATGCATCAATTGAGAGGCGAATTTGGTGAGCAGTTAATCTCACGTTTTGGTGCAGTCAATTGGCAACCAAGATTGTGTGATTTGAACCCGTTAGACTATTTTTTGTGGGGGTATGTTAAGTCTCTTGTCTATAGGGTCTATAGGGGCAAGCCAAACAAGATTTTTGTGGGGGTATGTTAAGTCTCTTGTCTATAGGGTCTATAGGGGCAAGCCAAACACGATTGCTGCTTTGGAAGCCAACACCAACATTGAACGCGTCATTTGTGAGATTACGGCCGAAATGTGTGAAAATTTTGCCAAAATTGCACCTTCAGAATGGACCACTTGAAGCGTAGCCGCGGGCAACATTTAAGTGAAATTATCTTTAAAAAGTAAATGGCAGGAAAATTTAACTCAATGTAAAATTTGTAAAATTTCTGTTTTTTTTTGTATTTTCAAAAACCAAGCTCTTAAAAAAATCAACCTTTACAAGTTAATGCCTCTTAACGATAACAGGCTCATTTGCTGCTTCATAGCTATGGCTATGGTTGCCGCCTGCTGCCTGCTGCCTGCCGCCTGCTGCCTGCTACGTGCTTCTGGTTATGGTTTTTATTTTAAGACTGTTTGTCCCTCCTTTGACCGACTCTGGTATCGGTATCATGCATGAAACACATTTGGTATTTTGTTAAATACCTTTGGGAAATCTGTCACTATTACAAACTTCATATTTCTAGATGATGTTGATGCTATTTCTTCTTCTTGTTAATGTGTGTCTCTGTGAAAATTGTTTGTACATTTATGAAGATTTCCAGTATTGTAAACGTTAAGAAAAATAATCTCGGAAATTGTTTTTTTTTTGGTGACATAATTTTACAATAGTTTATGACCTATTTACATAAAACGGCACAGTAGTTAGTTTTTCAAAAACTTTCGCGGTAGTTTATTTGCATAAGTGCTATTTAAAAGTACATATATAAAAGAAAAGTTTTTATTTAATTTCTTTAAGTAATTTTTAATGCAGAGAACACCACATTTTTAGTTATAAGTATTTTTTGCAATGTTTCTAAAAGTGCAGCATCATTTGTGCGATATTTGCCCAACAAGAAAATATTACTACTGTCCCCATTTTTCTCTGTTGTTATCTACTTACATACATAATATAAGTTTAAGTTTCTAACAATTTTCTCTCCCGCTACTCTACCTTCTCTTGTTCTATAGACTCCTTCGTATTTTTAGCTGGTTGATATTTGCGAATTTCCATAATTCACTATTTTCCACTTTAGCGCTTGGTTTAAACATTACAAAGCCGCTTTAGCTATTTGGCATAGAGATATACTCACATACTCACACATTCAAACATACATACATGTGTATGTATGTATGAATAAAAAGATATAAATTTTTGTTGCTTTGGCCACTTTTGTTCATCTTTTCGACATTAGTGCGCATTTTGTTTTGCCGCGCTGTCGTTTTGCCTTTGGTTCCGGTATTGCCGGCAACTTCGTTTGTGTTGTTTTATGGTAAATTGCAGATAAATGCTGCAACATGCTGCTGCTGTTATTGCTGCTGCTGACATGGTTAAAGTGTTTTCATTTATTATGCGGAATTATTTGGTAACAGCATCTTTCAACAAAAAATATCATCTCTTCTATAGCTTATGCACATATATGAATGTAGTAGGTAAACCCGGATTTGTATTGCATACTTACACAAAGAGTTGAAGGAATATACGGCCAGACAGACAGACGAATGGATACTGTAAATTCTTTACTAGATTCGGTAGATATCTAAATTTTATGCAATGTATTTGATTTTTTGTTATTTTTTTTTTTGATTGTTCGGATAAATTAACTATTTTCTTGTGTGGAAAAGTGTGTGTGGTTTTTACAGATAAGAAAATCACTCTGTATTCCGGATTTGTTTGTCTTGAGAAATTAAGAAAAGAGTAAAATTCCTTAAGGAAGTTTTAAAAATATAATATTACATATATGTGAAGTTAACGTGAAAAGCATTTTAAAGTTTAGTGAGTTAAGCTAATAAACTAAGACCTTCTTGCATAAGCTTTCTAAATCGGATAATGTCCACATATCTTTCAGTACCGATACAAATTTTTTTCAAGTTCTGTTACGCTCGCTCTTAGCTTTACACGATGTGTTTTATTAGTTTTACTCAGTTCTGGCAATTTATGCTCATAACATACTATTTACGAAGTAAGAACCCCTTACATTAATTAAAGGTAGTGATATAGGGTAGAAAAATCCTATACCAAGTTTTGCTGCTAAACGTCAAATATTTTTCGTATAGCATCAAAAACATTTGGGGCATATGAGCGTATTTTCATATTTAACCACATTCAGTTTTAAGCTTTTAAGTCCTATACCGTTGGTAATTTGTCTTTACTGTCATCAGCAAATAAAAGAGAATGTCTTATCTCGCAGTGTGCGAGAAAAGTGCACGTAAAGGGTGTTTTAGTGCTTGGTGTCAGAAAAATGGTAATTTTACTAGGAAAAAATATAATTCTTTACCATAGATACAGCATTATATAAAATGTCCAAACCGTAAACATCCTCTACATCCTCTAATTACCCAAATTTGGAGCTACCAGAGGGCTGGCTACAGGGAATACTAGTCAAGTTGCCAAAAATATGGTGACCTCACCGAGTGCTGAAATTATAGAGGTATTACACTGTCGTCGGTGCCATCAAAAGTACTAACTAAAGTGCTTCTTAATAAAGTAAATGAAAAACTCGATGCGGCTGTCCGTAGGCAACAAGCAAGTGTTCGGCGAAATCGATAGTGTGTGGACCAAATTAACAAGCTAAGAGTTATTGGGGCATTGCACTTCAAATGATCTTCGTAGACTACAGCACAGCAAATTAGAAGACCTCGATTACGCTGACGACATTTGCCTCTTATCATCCAGGCTTTCAGATATGAAATCTAAAATTTATGATCTTATTTCAGAGTCGCAAAAAGTCGGCGTAAAAATTAATACTTCTAAAACTAAGAGTATGAAGCAGAATCCTTCTAGGGATCCTAAAATTTTAAGGCTGGTCATGATGACATCGAAAACGTCAACAGCTTTACATATCTGGGAAATGTATTCTCTATGTAGATTTATACCAAAAATGCAGCTTGAAAATGCTAACGACATCAAGCTACGCAGATGGAAATGGATCGGACACATTCTACCAAAAACGCTCAACGAAATTTGCCGCCAAGCCCTCGCATGGAATCCACAAGGCAGCCGACAACGTGGCAGACCAAAAGTCAAGTGGAAAAGGAAGTTAGAGAAGGAAATTCGTGATTCAGAAAAGTCTTGGAAAGAAATAAAAGTCAGCGACAAAGATCGCATTCGATGGAGACGATTCATTATGGCCCTATGCTCCCCCTATACCTTCCATAGCAGTCAGTCGGTTGAACCATTACATTTTTCCTTACTTGGATCTACAATTTAGCGCCGGTTCTGAATGAACCGGCGGGAGGCAATATTTGTTTTCAATTGGAGGTTTTACGATAGCTTGCCAAATGCTTTACTTGTACATTTTCTTATAATTCTCATTCTCTTCATATCAGTGGGAATGTAAAACGGTTATGAATAAGAAGTAACCGCCAGACCAAGACAAGAATCGAGCTTGCAACCGATTCGCGGGTGCAGTACCCACTACCTAGTCAATTGAGGTCGTCGTTTAAATGTTAAACAAATAGTTCCTGCTTTACTATGTTTTCTTTTTTTTTTGGTTCTCTTTTATTTTCTTTGAAACATTTCCATCTTCTTTAATTATCATAAAGATCTTTTTATAAACAGTGTTGTATTTATATTTACAAACATTTTAGTGAGGTCACTTTTTGAAGGTGTAGTTGATTTTTTTTTATTGCTGTTGTTGACATTGATGCTGTTGTTGTTGTTAGTGCAAGCATATCAAATGTTTTCTTTTGAATACACATACTACATACATATAAAGCGATACACAATTTCATTCATTTCATGTGATGGACTTCTTTTCGTGGCTCATGCAGAGTGTAGAAATTTATTTAGCATGACCATTCAATTTCACATCATTTTTGCTACTAAAAAGTTCCCTTTATAGCATTTTTGCTCGTATTTTCTTTTTCTACTTTTTTTTGGATATTTTTTTTATTATTATTGTCCAATTTCATGCTGTTTGCATGGAAATTGCATACCATGCCAAAAGTGCACATAGAAAGTTTCCCTTCTTCGTGTTATGAAATTTTATAGTTTTAATCTTTTGGAAATGGAAACAAGAAACAAGTTTATTTCATACCTGAGTGCAATTTCTGTGAAGAAAAGAACGAATTATCTAGAACCAATGGACATTTCTAAAGCTGCCATTTTGAAATTTACTTACGTTGAATACCCCCGAGTTGATATTTTTTAAAGTTAAAGTAAAAAGCTAGTTGGCATAAACAGCGGATATTTCGCATGTTTACTGTTTATCTGTAAAAATCTAGTGTATGCATTAGGTTCTAGTAAATCTGAAAAAAAGATTGTATATTCCAATGTATTCTGGAGAACTTTACTTACTTTTAATGGCACAACAGCCCATGGAGGGCCTAGGCCGAGCTTTTCGCATACACTCGTGTTGTGCTTGTTATATTTGTGAAAAGTGAAAAGCTTCTCAAAAGCAATTTTTACTCTTGTAGGTTTGCCATTGCCTGCCAAGAGGTGGTGCCGTGTAGAGGTGGTGCCGTTTCTTCTACTTTTTGAATATGCCTGTGCCGAGATCCGAACGCCGGACACAGCCGGCAATGCACCCAGCCCTACGCCACAGCGACCACATGTATTCTGGAGAACTTAAGTAATATACATTTACAAATTTTGGTGTACCTAATAAGTAGAATTTATTATTGGCACAGCAAAATATCTATTAAGTATTGCTGTGGCTTAGCGGTAGTGCGTTGGACTGTTACGCAGAGTGAGCGGGGTTCGAATTACGACACAGGCAAGATATTATGGTGATGAACGATTTCGAAGTAATTTTCTGCAACCTATGAACCGCCGAAATAAATTAAAAGTAGTGAGCAGCAAAACTCCATACCAGCTTTTGCTGCTAGACGTTACACATTTATTTTACGACTTTTCAAACTTTGGGGCGTATGAGCGATATTATTACACACATTTAAGTAGTGTTAAGACCATTACTGCTAAACTGTTGATAGTTTCTGTTTGCTCTCTTCAGTAAAGTAAAAGCTACTATTTTTGGTAGCCAATGGCAAACCTACAAGAGTAAAAATTGCCTTTGAGAAGCTCTTCACTTCGCCGTTCAGATTCGGCATAAAACTGTAGGTCCCTTCAATTCATATTTCTGGGTTTACTCTAGCTTTGTTCAGCATTTTTGCATGAGTTTTTGAACTTAGTTTTGTTGTTTCTAATGAGTTTTAGGCAAAACTTGTTTTGAGAATCCGGGCTATGGGGTTTTATGTGTGTTTTATTTTGTGTTTTGTTTTAGAATTTTTACGCTGAATTCTTTTTTTTTGCTTGTTGTTCATATTTATTTGAAATGGTTAGGGATTTTATGCAAATTATTGTTTTTAAATGATTTTTAAATTTTTATACATTTGTTTAATTTTTATGAATATTTCACTGCTTATGAATTTATGCTTTTATTTTCAAATATAAATTATTCAATACAGAAAAATAAACAAAAACCAGCAAATTAATATATTCCAAATTATGAATAAATATATCTTAAATATTTAATTTATATCCTGGCGCTCTGTTCTCAATAATACTACATACCTACAGATGAATATACGCGTATATATATTTGGCCCAAAAATGGGAAAGGGATAAAAATGAGAAATTCTAAACACTCGTATGCTAATACCATAAACACCTATATGGTACATAAATATTCATGCAGATGACCTACACATTATGTAAAAATAAAATGAAAAATCAACACTTACAGATAATATGTATGAATACAAAAATGATCAAATATCAACATGTGTATATTTATACACAGTGCCGGATCCAAGAGAGGAATAAAGGGGCTTAAGCCCCTGTCTTTTATGAAAATTAAAACAAATATGCTTCTAGTCGAATTTAGAATTTTGTGTGTTTTACTGGAAAAATATAAAAAAATATTTGCCGATGTAAGTTTTAAGTGGTCGCTGTGACGTAGTGGTAATGCGTTGGACTGCTACGCAAAGTGTCCGGGGTTCGAATCTCAGCACAGGCAAAGTCAAAAAAAAAAAAAAGTAGAAAAAATTATTTTTCTACACGGCACCCACCTCTTGGCAGGCAATGGCAAACCTACAAGAGTAAAAATTGCTATGAAAAGCTTTTCACTTCGCCGTTCGGATTCGGCATTAAAAACTGTAGGTTCCTTCCATTCATGTACAAATATAACACGCACAACATGAGTGGATGCAAAAAGCTCGGCCTAGGCCCTCCATGGGTTGTTGTGCCATTAAAAGTAAAGTAAGTAAGTTTTAATTTCAATTTAAATTTTATTTCTTTTCAATTCGCCGTTTGGATTCAGCATAAGGCTGTAGGTCATTTTCATTCATGTACAAATATAAGACGCACAACATTAATGGAAGTGAAAAGCTCGGTCTAGGCCCTCCACGGACTGTTGTGCCATTAAAAGAAGAAAATCAATGATACACTAGGTGATAAAATAAAAACAATTTTTAGCTACCCCCTTTGGTGGATTCTGGAGCTTATGTATATATTCTGGAGCTTATATATACAAAATTTTCAATGTTATGAGTAGAACATGTCGACCGAATGTTTGGCAATTGACAGATTATGACTGTCTATTTATTTGACTGGCACTTTACTAGCAGCCAACACACTCGGGCACATATACAAAGAGTGACAGAATATATCAAAAAAGATGCTGAGACTGATGGCTCGGATGCTAAAACGTCATCATGTTGATGATGCCTATAATGCTGTTGTTACTTTTTACTGCAGCAACTCATTCGATATTCATAATATCCTTTCAGTTTATTTTTGACAGATAAAATGGAAAGCTTAATAGTTGAATGCGATCGAATAAATTGATATAAAATGGACAAAATAAAAGGGCTGGATGCACTGCTATAATCAAATTATACCCAATGAACAACAATAATAACGAACAAAAAAAACAGCAATAACAGTGATGACAATAACAACGACAGTATCAGGCAACGATAGCATTGAATTTTCTAGTTTTACTTTTTTTTTGCAATATTATTCTATTTTGATAATTTTAAATGATATGAACAGGCAAAATAATGTTGCCAATTTTTGCATATCTGGAAAATTTTTAGAATAGCTTAACTATTACCATCTAAGAAGGAAGGAAGGTTTATGGAAGAAATAAATTATTAAGTAATTGTTTTAAATTGAGGAGGAAAATTTTGATTAACCTTATATGTACATACTATGTATGTTAGTCATGCCACGGTGATGAAACCTACTCTATACCTTTGTCTGCTGGATCCACTCATGCATACAAGTAAGTACCTTAAAAATATTTTATATGACAAATATAATTCTAATTAAAATTTAATATACATAGCTTTAATAAATTTGAAAATGCGGAAACTGTGTCTATATAATAGAGAACAGTAATAAGTAAAAATATCACAGCCCATAAAATTAAAAGGTTTTGCGGGCAACAGAGTAGTCATGGTGAAATACTAAAAGCGGAGGTTCTGTTGAAAGGTTTTGTTGAAGAAAGTTATAGGCCAGCACGTCCTGGTTTTGTTTTATCTCCATTTTGGGATAAGAGTAGGCATGTCAACATAATTAATGGAGAAGTGTACTTATAAATTCTAAGAGCTTGAGAGTTCCTGTCTAAGACAAAGCTGTTCCTAATGAAAAGATAAACCTTTTTGTTTTTACATCAACCTTCTACCGCTTCCTCTACCATTTTTTACAGATATAGTTGATTTTTTTAACAAATATTCTAAATTTATGTTATACATAAAGTACTTTTTTTATATGAAATTTACTAAAATTTAATAAATATGGTGGGGCTAACTAGGAATATTTTTGAATTCTGTCGGAGGTTTGTCATTTGCAAAAGAAGTGATACCAAACTTGTGGTGGAATGCTACAAATTTTCAATTTTTGTATGGTTTTGCTCAGTTGTATCAAGCTCTTACTACGATATAGTTTCAATAAATCATGGAGGTTTAAAATTTGTGAAACCGTTCAATACAACGTTGAACTGCAGTTTAATATCAATTCCGGATGGCGATATGTAGTTTCTTAACATTGGGGTAGAGCTAAATAACTTGACGGGAGAAGGTTTTCAGCTCTTGTTAAAAAAAAGATAGTTGTCTTGAAATTTTAATAATATATACACGTATATATATGTAATATAAGCTGTCTATTAAGAAAATTTAGAGCCTATAGTACAGAAATTAAATTCTTACATATAACAATGAAATACACTTAGGAAAATAAATTTACTTCATTTGATTATGGCCTTGAATGAGCTACGCGAAAGAGGTGGTTACTCTTTACTTATCACTTAGGCTTAAACAGATGGCTAAAACTCCGTCTAAACTGACATTGCCCTATTTTACAGAAAATATAAAATTTCTTACTTGAGCCAAATTCAGTTAAATGACGTTGCACTAAACTTATCGAAACAGGGTAGATTTCTAGCTTTAATATTATATTAGTATTAGATAGCAAATTAATTTGGAATCCTATCACTTGGAAGCTAGTAAAAGATTGCGTGACTAGTTATTTCCAAAGAAATCACACTAGATTTACACTTACCTTATTGAATGTAGTAGTGGCCTGGTCTTGAATGAAAAGCAACGCTCAACCAAATTGAAGGGCTTCACCGTTTCATCTGTGTGCATGTCACAGGGCCACAGAGATCCACTTTCAAAGAGTCTCTCAATATTATACTGAAGCTATATAATATTTTTGTTAAATTAAAAGAATGTGATAGTTTCAAGGTTTGTTCAATGGGACACTGCAGTATTGACAATGTCGAATAATGAAATGCTTCTGCCTTTATTAACAACCCTCCTTACATTTCGACCGAAGATTCGTGATTAAAGTTTGGTCAAGGGAATTCTGGCTTTCAATGTCTGGTGATCCGCCCAACATAACAGCTGGTGCCTGCACTGACGCCTCTAAAACACAATTTAGCGTAGATGCAGCATTCTTGGTGCCTAATACTTATAGTAAACCATTTTGAAATAGTGGGAATATACCAGTTGTACAAGAATGAAACCGGTATAATTTTTTTTTGAAAATATACTTTTATTTAAGAAAATGGTCATACATTCAATCTTCAAAGTAATGGCCATTGCTAACTACACATTGTTCCCATCTCTCTGTCAATTTGTGAATGCCTCGCCAAAAAGCTGTTCGTTTTTTGAATCAAACAAGTCATCGAGCCATTTTTCACATTTTCGTACGAATCAAAGTGCTGCGCAGCAAGTGCGTGTCCCATTGATGAAAATAAATGGTAGTCAGATGAAGCCAAGTCTCGTAAATAAGCCGCATGGGGGAGGGCTTCCCAGATGTACGAATCTACCAATTCCCGAGTCTGTTTTGTTCGATGTGATGATGCATTGCCATCAAGAATCACTTGAATCACTTTTTGTTGTCTAGCTTGATATTCTGGACGTTTTTGGAGCAAAGCACTATTCAAATTGATCAATTGTTTTTTGTAGCGTTGACCAGTAACTGTTTCACCTGGTTTCAGAAGGTCAAACCAGATAACACCTCGCTGATCCCAGAAAACACAGATTGTCTTCTTTCCGAAGAGAGTTGGCTTAACCGGGCTTAACATATAATCGTTAACGTTTGGGATTCTCGAAATATATCCATTTTCCACCGCCAGTAACAATTCGATGAAGATATGACTTTCTTTTCTACCTGGCGAGCAACATTTCACAGGTGGTTTTTCAATTTTCTTGCTGTCTTTCAGATTCAATTCATGCGGCACCCATCTTCCCATCTTCCCACCTTCAAAATCAATCTCATGGCTTGTACCATAAACGTTGAGAAATGCGTTGTTGGGTGCGTTGTTGTTCTGCAAGTTGTTCTTGCGTTTGACCATCATCCTCATCGGCATCTTCAAGCTTTTTTGGTGGTCTTCCACGTTCTTCGCTTCTCACATCAAAATCGCCACTTTTAAACTTATTTAACCACTCGTTGTACTGTGTTTTGCCTGGAGCGTGCTGGCCGTAAGCTTCCACAAGCATTAGATGTGATTCCAAAGCAGATTTCTTCAATTGGAAACAGAAAATCAATGATGTCGGCGTTTCGTAGTTTGAAGGCACAAAATTCGCCATATTTGCGAGCGAAAAACGAGCGATATGTAGTTGTATGAAACTTCATTGTTTATGGACTGAATATTGTTGACAGAACTAAATGCGAATAAATGACGCCAATGATTTGGTTTGACAGAGCGTATAGTTTTACCTAGCGACACAGAGATGTATTTACCGGTTTCATAGTTGATATATGGCTTCTGAAAGTCTTGTGAGCAGCAAATGATCGAAGAATAATTATTTTTTCAGATCGTCAACCTGCTTTGAAGGCATTGAAAAGCTATACTATAAAGTCGAAATCGGTAAAGGAAAAATGCTACAACTCCCTTCAAAATCATGCTAATAATAATAAACTAAAACTTTGCTTGGTCCCACTGGTATAATTCGGGAAATAAGGTAGAGCCGTGTATCATGTCACCATCACTCTGTTTCCATTATGCAGCATTCGACAAACAGCTTTTTTCTACCTCGAATAAATTCCTCCAAATTCCTCAAAACTTTTCTGGTACAAATAGTCTTTTACTAAGTCTGAACTTTTGCTTTCACTTCCTTCAAAGAACGCAGTTTATTGATCGGCTTGGTTTGGTGGAAATCGAGTTATGCATGTAATGACTCTGTGATTAATGAGACTTTGGAACACATGGTTTGCCATTGCCCGATACTAGCTAAAAGCAGATTAAAGACGCTTAATGATTAAATAATATAAATATATAAGCCTGCCTCTTTTAAAAAACATTTCAAGTTATTTTAGGCTGATATTTAGTGATGGATATAGCTCGAAGTTATAATTGACTCTTGAGACCTTTTGGTAACAATATGGACGTAGGGATCTATGTGAACCATCCGCCACCACATTATGTTCTCCAAGATGTTCCAAAATATGTATTTTAAATTAAAATTTTCTTGTTGTGAATTTGCGGTCGCCGTGGCGTATTTGGTAGTGTGTTGGCCTGCTATGCAGAGTGTCCGGGGTTCAAATCTCGGCACAGACAAGAGTCAAAATTGGCTATGAAAAGCATTTCTCTTCGCCGTTCGAATTCGGCAGAAAACAGTAGGTCCCTTCCATTCATGTACAAATAGAACCAGCACAACAGGAGTGGATGCAAAAAGCTCGGTCTATGCCTTCCATGGGCTGTTGTGCTATTAAAAGAAAAAATAAAGGATTCACAGCTTTTTTGCATCAAATTCTTGTAGAAATTTGTATATTCCATTTGAATTTAAATTGATAAAATTAAATACCATAAAATCTCAGAAAATAATAAAATCTCAGAAATCAAATCTCACACACACTTAATACACTTAATGTGGCAACGGTATGTGAGATTTTTAAGCCCATCATCAATGCAACACGAATCAAACCAGAATATACAACAACAATGACAAAAATCAAGCGAACAATTGTATTTGTTTGCTCATTTATAAAAATTTGCCAATACGATTATTCTCAGTTGCACACTCTCCTAGACTTCCACTCTTTCCTCTCTTTATCTCGCGCCCAGCATTACCATTTTCAATTCACCAATTTCCTTTTTGTGCTCGTCTCAGATTATGCTGAAAATTCATGATGGCGTTTGAAGGGTCACATATTTGGACGTTCATTTTGGAATTTTCAATATTGTAATGTATAGGATGAGGATGAGGAAAAGAAATACAAACAGACAGAGAGGGAGAGGGAGAGAGTGTGATTAAAGGCAGACAATTGTGAACAGACAAAAGGAAATTTCGTTCGATATATTTACAAAGCGTTCAAAAGAAAAAAAAAAAAAACGTTAAAGGAAAATGAAGATAATAAATGTGAAAATGGAAATGCTTAATTTGCCTTCAATTGAGGTTATGTATGTATAGGGATTCCAATGAGAGGCCATTGCGTTAGTAGTAGTTATGAAGGAGGATGTTGATGGCTGCTCATAATTCGCATAATTCTGTATTAGTTCCTTGCGACTGGCTGTTGCTGATTTTGTCGTTGATTTTGTTGTTAGCATCAAAATGTATTTTCCGTTTTTTCTTTTATACACGCTTTTTGTTTTATAACATTTTATTCCAGTTTGTTGAATTTTCTGTTTCCGGAATGATTTCGCTAAAATTTTGTATAACTTCTTTTCTGTAGTAATTTTACAAATGGCTTACATTTTTCTTATTTTTATTTTATTTTATCGGAAGTGTGGCATAATTTTATGCTTTCGTATTATTGTATTTATATCCAACAAGAATTTATGCTTAGGAAATTGAATAACTTTCACACAAACGTACAAACATATGTCCATACAAATACTTAAATAAACAGAAAAACATTTTTTTAAATTATTTTAATGCTTAACATAAAAATGTGTGCCACTTAATGTGAATTTCTGCCATTCACTTACTTTAATGTTTCTAAGTTTTGAGTATAAAAAGGAAAACTTTTCAGTTCTCAGGCAAATCACTTTATGTATACAATCTGTTCAAATTCTATTTACATGCTTACACATGCTTACACATGCTTAAATTTGTGCCTTTTTATTTATATTCTTCCTTTATTTTTCTTTCTTCCTTTATTTTATTAAATTCATTTTAACACTCTTTTCTTTTGCTTTTTATACTAATGTGAATATTTGTGTTTGCTATAAAGTAATTTTCTAGAAAATGCTAAATTTTTGCAAATATTTATCGTTATAAATAAAAATTTAAAGAAATTTTAATGTAAAAATTTCCAAAGGTGAAAGTTGTGATTGGACCAATTTCCGTTTAAAATCATAAGCTTCTTTTTCAGTTGTATGTGTAGCAGGTTGACTTGAGTTACTTTGACAATAATTTAATTATTACCTACTTGTTCTTTAAATTCTTTACAAATATAATGTGCTATTTTTTCAGTTCTAGTAGTTCAAGTGTGATTTAAGCAGAACTTCTCATATGGTTCACGTAAATCACATGTGGATATGTGGGAAAAAAGGAAGAATACCAAAATATTATTTATACTTTTTATTTTTAAAGAGAAGGAAAAGTTCCTTAGAAACAAGGCAAGAGAATGATTAATATTTTTCGAGCTTACTTCCATTTATCGAATTTACTTATATTGATTTAGGTTAAAGTTTAGTTTCATCAAGGATATCTTGCGATGCAGAGTGAGACGAACTGGTATATTGCAGATTGACGTAGTATCGTGGTGTAGAGTCTTATTCGTGACACACCATGGTGCAATTGTAATTTGTCGGAAAACTTTTGACTAGATTCTTTGTATTATTTCTGCGTTTGTTTTGGAGGCAGATCTCAACAATTGAATACTATACGCATGTTTTCTACAGTTAACTGCTAGTTGCGACCATTGAGCCAGTGTAGCGATGTTAGTTTTAAGCCTAGTTGCTTTATTTTGGTGAATATGTGCTTCTGCCAATTCAGGCGTTGTCCAGGTGAATGCCAAATAAATTTTTCATCAATTTATTGGAATGGATCACTGTTTTTGAATATAAAGGTAATCTTATTCTTTGTGGGTGTGGTTATAAACTGATTTTAGTAGATTTTATAAGCTCAACATCTCCAGTGCCTTTCGTTAGTGCGAAATAGTTTTACTTGAGTTATATTCACATTATCTATCGCTTCATGTTTTGTTGTTTCATGCTTCATCATTTTTCATCAATTTGGATCACTGTTTTTGAATATAAAGGTAATCTTATTCTTTGTGGGTGTGATTATAAACTGATTTTAGTAGATTTTATAAGCTCAACATCTCCAGTGCCTTTCGTTAGTGCGAAATAGTTTTACTTGAGTTATATTCACATTATCTATCGCTTCATGTTTTGTTGCTTCATGCTTGTTGTTTTAGCTGTTCAGGTGGAAAAGTCACATCAACTCAATTATTCAAGTTGGTTACTTCTAAAATAATACCGCCCTTTTATGGGCTATATAAGCAAAAAGTTAGCCAATCGAAGATTTTAAATACATACAGACTTTGTGGCGTGTTAAAAAAGCGGAGAGAAAAGGTTTAATTTACCGAATTGAGAAAAACAACAAATATTTGTATAACCTAAATGACAACAACATTGCATTTAAACAAATGCCAAGGATATGCGAAACCAGACCAAAATAGCATACCCAACAAATAAAAAAACATTAGAATAAATACTAATGTTAAAATAGTTGAAAATGCCACAACAGTGAGCACATTACCACCATCGCCAAATAAAATACGAGCTACAAAAAAAAAAAACAAAACAAAAAAATAACAGCCAACCATGTGATAAAAAGTGATGCAACCTACACAAAAAAAAAAAAAAAAGAAAAAAGAATGAACTAAAATTCAAGTGAATTTTCAAAAGTTTTCACAGGCATGTAATTTTGCTGCATGTTGCACAAATGCCAATTTGTGCCGGTGTGCAACGCTACGTATTTTTTTTGGTTTTCAGTTCGTTTTTATTTTTTCCGAAATATATCAACACCACAAATTACCTGCATGCACAGATATGTTCTTATACAAACATGTGTGCATTTGTTTGTTAATGTGTGTGTGTGTGTGTGTGTGTGTGTGTATGCGGGTGGTGGTAGCAAGGTGCCAAGCTGGCAATCTGGCAAACCGAAGTTGTCATTAACATGCAACAAAAATATATTTTGCGAAATGTTAGTTTTTATTTTCTTTTTGCCGGAATTAATTCAGAACCTAAATAATTTTGGTGCATTATAAAAATACTCGTGCATACTTAGAATAATAATTTCGTTTTGTAAGTAGCTGCTATCTTTTTTTTTGTTATGAAAATAACGCAAACATTTTTAGTTTTCAATTTACTATGAATTTGTAATGTACCATACAACCTTCAATTAGCTTATTTCTAGCATTCTTGTTTATATTTACTTATTTGCTCATTCTTTACATTATGTAGAATTGGCATAATTTTACCCAAGGAGTATACGGGGAAATTTCTTATAAAAATTTAATTCAACTTTTATGCCGCACCGTAAAGGGCGTTTACACCTACGAAATATATGTACATTCTTTATATACATTTCTGTTAAGTTTTTATAAAAATTATATACTAGTTATTTCTGATGTACATACATACATCATATATGTACATATATACATATGAAGGTATAGAATGTAATGAAAAATGCATGCAATGGTTTTGCTGGAGAATTGCATATGTTATTTAGGATTCAATCTATGATCTAATTTGTATGATATGGAAATCTTGCTCCCGTTTAACTTAAATTTATTAACTTGTAATTGAGATATTGTATTTGAATACAACAACTCTGTATCTTACCTTTTATTTCAGACAATTAATTCTTGCAATACAAGCTGAGATTTTTCTGTAACGTTCATCTGAAACGAAAAATACAATATTTCAATTAAAAATTATTTCTGCCAGATTCAGGTTAAGCAGAATTATTTTATGGGAAAAATATCCCTATTTTTGGTCCGAACTTTGGTTTTTATATCCCAAATTTCGTAAATTTCGGCTTCAGATTCGCATTAAAGGCAATGGAAAATAATCATTACCCGTATCGGGCAGTGACGTTATAACAAGCAATATATAACATATTCGCTGTGGAAAAGATATAACGACCGATTTCGTTGAAATTTTGTATACCAGGGATTTTTAAGACAAGGAACACGAACACAATTTGACATTCAGCCCGATCTTAAAATTCGGAAAAATGTTGGTAAAATCGTAGAGAATTAAAATTATTACTTTTCCTCGAACCATCGATAACCATCCCATCTTGCCTCCTTCTGTGAGGTTAAACCGCCCTTTTCTGCTAAAACTGCGAAAAACAATCGAACCTTCTATTTCATTCGAAAACCTTCTTTTCGCTCATCGACTCATTTAGATATCGAAAATTGCTGGAAAAAAAATTGAATATTCTTATTTCATACCTACCCGATTCAACAGCATTGCTTAAGCAGTCAATTTAAAATCTAGCTAAAATGTTATTTTATTTTTCATTCAATATTTGAGACTCCCAAAGAACTTTCTATTGAGAAATCTCTTTTTTGGTTAAATTTTGTAAAAAAAAACTTTTTTTTGTTAAATTTTTTATTCTAGTCGATTTTGTTAAAATGCTCTATAAGTACCATGGGTTTTTAAGCCAAAAATACATTTTTGACCTTAATCGAGATTTTAAAAAAGAGTGTGGCATCGCAGGAGCAAAACTTAGTAAAACTGAAAGAAGTTGAATTTTCCCTTCAACTGGAGCTGCCAATTTGGACTGAGGACTTACCGATTTATGTTACTCATTTTTGAGCTTCAATTAATACTGAAAATTAATCGTGAGGGAGTTTGGGAGCATTTAAAAAAACATATAATTATTATAGGCATATTGTTTAAGTATTTACCCTTCTTCTCAAACAGATATGTCATGATTCGAAGGGGGATCTAAAAGTCACCTGTGTTTCTCTCAACTCTAATATATATATTAATAAATATCAGTGTTCTTATTTGGTACATAGAAATT
This sequence comes from Palloptera scutellata, assembly GCA_958295655.1. Taxonomy (NCBI): domain Eukaryota; kingdom Metazoa; phylum Arthropoda; class Insecta; order Diptera; family Pallopteridae; genus Palloptera; species Palloptera scutellata. The sequence goes on from OY282451.1 coordinate 48,023,210, forward strand.
GTGTGAGCATAGTACGAAAAGAACTAAGGACGTACATGTAATATAATGAAATTATATTACGTAACTTACAGGTCACAACGCTCAATATAGTAAACCACATGTTAAAAAGTCAAGTAAAATGGGTTGCAATATAGAATAGCGAATGGTTACATTTATTATGATGGAACTTAGAAGATTCAAATAGGAGGATTTTAAATTATTAATAGGTAGGACAGTCCTACTTTCGGTGGGACAGAGCACTTTTCGGAAGGACAGCCCTCCTTTCGGTAGCACAACTCTCCTTTCGGTAGGTCTGACCTCATTTCGGAAGGAGAATCTTTCTTTTAGTAGCACAGTTCTGCTTTCGGCAGGACAATCCAATTTTCGGAAGGATAGTCTTCCTTTCGGAAGGACAGTCCTCCTTTCGGAACAACAGTCCTTCTTTCGGTAGGTCAGTCTTCCATTCGGTAGGAAAATTCTCACTTTTGGAAAGGCAGTCATTTTTTTGAAGGAAAGTCTTTCTCTTGGTAGGGCTTTGACTTTATGAAAAACAGGTAAGATTAGAAATTCCACAGTATATATATATATATACAGTGAAAGTTGGTAGATTTGTGATCTAAGTTATATATTTTAATAGTTTAGGTTTACAGAAAATAGATTCAACAAGTTTATGTCCCAAAATTTGAAATGTGCGCATTAACTTTAAGCAACTAAATACTGTGGTAAGTATATGGAATATCTACTTTACTTTCTAACTATGTTGGGTGAGTTTGACAGCTTTAAATGGAAATATCATGGAAACTATAGCAATATTTCAAGATACTCTGTATATTTGGAATTTGAGGAAAAGGCATTACAATTTCATATCCTTGTAATGGAACTGAAAAAATATAAATTGCATTACAGAAGAATTGAAAATTTTAATTATAAATTACTATTCTTTGCAAAAGAATTGTGTAAATAAATATTATTATTTTAATTACTCTACGGAATTAGACAAATAGTCAATCCCTTTATCATGGTTCTGATGTAATAGATTACAAATATCGATTACTAAGTATTTGTAATGTAATTGAATTTACCCGGCTCAAGATAAGCTTCAGGCTGTTTTTTTTCTTCCTTTTACCACAGAAATTATGTAATATTCTCCCCCCTTATATTGCAAGAATTCGTTCATTTCGTCGTCACTACATTTTCAGAAGTGTATTCTTCTGGTTACCGTGAACAAAAAAACAAAAAGCATAATTTTGATGAAAATGTAATTAACGAATTGTCAACATTCTTCTAGCTTCTTCCAGTGAAAGTATGGCTCTCATCCGTTCACTGTCCTCCCATAGCCAGCACTGAGTTTAAACCTCATTATATTGTGTCCAAACAAATTCAGATTTGGTGTGATGAAAGGAACTCACCAACATAAATTTGTGTGTGAGAACAACGACAACAGCAACAACTAAGTAAGCCAAATTGAAAATTGCTTAAAATTTCAAAAGTGATTTGCCACAAAAACGTAATTTTCTCTTAACCATGGCCAATAAAAATGTGGTTAAATCCATACACCATCAAGACAAAGCGTCAAAAAGCATGATGCCTGCAGTTGATTTTATTTGTGGTTGAATCAAATTTGCACTGATTTGATAGTTTTAAGTGGTTGTTGTTTTTTTGGTACGTCTTTTCAATATTTTTGATGCTCTGCTGATTGTTGTTGTTGTGCTTTGTGGTTTCAATAAATAGTTTTTAAGACACCATTTATAAAACAGACAAGACGACAAGAAAAATATATAACAGAAAATACAGCAACATTAAACACGAATAAGAAGAAAACGGCCCAAGGAAAAAGTGGATATGTTCAAAATATTATTGATGGTAATGGCAAATGCTTCTTTATTTCATAAGATATAAGAACAGAAACACAAAATTGTTATATTGCTGAAAGTAAAAAAAATAAAAATATAAATAAAAAGATAAAAAATAAAAATGAACCACAAAACGAAATAAGAATAACACGGCTTAAAGCTAAGTTAAGTGGTCAATTTGAAAATTTGGTTATAAGCGTTACTCTATACGCAAAGGCAGAATAAGGTAGTCAGACAGGGAGCCATGCAACGAGAGTCAATAGAGCCAGCAGGGAGAGGTGAGTGGAAGGAAAAGCAGAAATCGTAAACGAATTCACAGCAACACAGCAGAATAAAACCGAAAGCCACTTCATTCTATCTCCATTCAGGTGACCCACATTTATTTAGCAAAAACCAGGCAGACAAGCAGATAGACGGACAAATTGACAGACCGATAAACAGAAACGGCAATACAGCAAGCTCAATTCGGCAATAAGGCAGACGTCGCAAATTTAAGCTGAAAAAAAAACTAAAAAAATACGTGAAAGAGCACAAAAAATATGCTTACTAAGTAGTAGGTAAATGTTGTGGGGCAAGTTTCGTTTCTGTCTAGCAAGGGAAAGATGGAAGAGTCAGATTTTTGTCCAAGCAGTCTAAACTTTCTTGTTGTTGTTGCGAATTCAAGCGCTGAATTACGATGACGAATACAAATCAATTTTTATCATTTTCAAATCATTTTTTTTTTTAATATGGAATTTTTTCGCTTCTATCATTTCCAATTCTTTGGGCATTTCTCCATGTTGTTTGCTGTTGTTGCTTTTTTCTGTGGCATCATGATGAATTTTAATTTTTGTCCATATCATTTATTTGCTACTTTCGCAAATTTTTTTTGGTTTTTTTTATCATTTGTGTTTAGTTTTTATTTTTATTAAAATGCCTTAAGCAATTTGTGATTTTTATTACTGAAATCAGCGCGCTTCTTTACGCCTCTCCCTCTCTCTCTCTCTCTCAGTCTTTCCCACATTCACACTCATTCACTTACTTAATAGGTACTACTACTACTTTCATTTCTTCCCATTGTGTTAATGAGTTAATTACAGTAACGAAAAAAGAGCGTAGTGTAAAAAAAAAGATTTTTCATTGATTGTGCCATTTACGAGTATCTGTATGTATGTAAATTTGTCATGCCGAATTTTTGGCTTTATGCGCGCTTTTATTAAATTGCCCACAATCATCAGTAAAAGTGATACCCGAACCGAACACTGTACATTGTTGAATATAAATGCCATTTATAGTTCGTTCTTCTTTCTTTTCTAGTTCGCGTTAAACATTAAATTCGAAAGTGTCACACCAATTAAATTTAATTACTTGAGCGAAATAAATTTGTTTGACAGTATATTCGCACTCAATTTTTCGAAATTTAGAAAATCACTAGAAACCATTGGAACGTGTGGCAGTAGTAGGTTTGAGTGTGTGCGTGTGTTTAATGCCAACGCTACGCACGTGATTTGAGTTAAATATGTACATTGTTGCTACTGTTAGTGCTACTTTCTGTTGCCGGTACTAAAAAACACTAAAATGTTGTCGCCAATTTTATAACTTCTTCTTCTTCTTCCTCTGCTTTTGCTGTTGTTGTTGTATTTGATACTTCCTACAAAGCTGTGCAGTCTTTTGATAAGAACTGTGAACTTAAAATAAATGATCCATATTCATCATACGTTGAGTTTCGTTAGAAACTAAGTATTTAGAACTTATTTAACTGACAGAGCGTAGTTGAGCTGAGAGCATCTACCCTTGTGAATTATGTTTATGAATTCATAACTGGTCAGCTGTCATTCTTCAAAATGGTGAACTACTTTCTGTGAACTATTCAAGAGAGCAACAACAAAAAGCTTTAAAGTATAAAATGCTGTTTAATACTTCTACCCAACGGAAAGGTTTTGAAGCGCTTCCAAAATATGCAGTTTAGAAAAGCTGATTTGATGCTTTTATGGATGGTTATGGGGAGACAGTCACGGTCCAGCCGTTCTCAAATTATGCGATAACCAACGCACACCATTTAATTTATATGTATATAGATGAGTCGAATTATGGTTTTCTTTCTATGCTCATAACAACCTTTTTTTCACTTTAGAAGTGCTTTTTCAGCGTTTCCGGAAGCCTCAATGGCAGCGCTTCGTTCCGATGATATGCCATTAATGCTGGTGTATCGCATGGTTCGTTCCTCTCCCCTACGCTTTTCCTTATCTTCATTAATGACCTTCTGTCATTAATGAAGAATCCCATTTACTCGTTGCAGATGACAGCACCATTTCACATTCATATGCCTGTTCTAAACGTCCTAACTCTTTGGAGATTGAGAGGAAAAGGCATGTTATGAATGACCCAGACACAAAAGATCTCCAGTCAATGTCCGAGTGGGGTCTCACGAATAGAGTTGAGTTCAATGCGCGTAAGACAAAATGTTATCTCACAAACGAGTTTCTCAATTCCCCGTTAACCCCATAGATATTGTGTTTGATAGGTATTGCGGAGACAGCGACTCTTGATGTTCTGGGTATGTCCATCCAATGTGATGTTCGCTGGATTAGACACTTTTTTGACGTTTTAAAAGAAACAGCCAAGTGTCTCGGCATTCTTAGGCGGTGTAAAAAATATTTAACTCCGGCTGATCTCCGCTTGATCTACGCCACCTATATAAGTCCTAAATTGGAGTTTAATTCGCACCTATGGGCTGGAGCTTCACGCAACTAGAGCTCCTGAACCAACATCGAGCGATGTTGCCGCCAGTTCGTGTGTTAACCAGAAGCAAGCGGAACTCACGCATTCCATGTAAACACGGTGTTCCACCGAACTACGCATTACAGAGAAAGTTCGTACTACGCGTATTTGGAATAAGCTCCCTGCAACAGTTTTTCCCGATTATTATGACCCTTGCAAATTTAAAGCAAACTCTCATAACTACTGTTCCCTCCTTCTTCCTCCCACCTGAATTTATAGTGTAATCATATTTAAAAAACAAATTTTTAAAAGTATATGAGCTGTATATAAAGAGAGAACACTTACAGTTGACAGATGGGCGCTCCAATGAAAGTAAAGAAGGACTTGTAAAATGCTTCCTTTTCCGTTAGAAAATTTCATAGTTAACTTGATGATACTATGCAAAAATTTAGTTCAAAGAATATGAGAATATATGAATAAATATCAGAGAGTGTTGCTCAATTTTAGTTTTGCAAAGGAGTCTTCATCCTTTTTCAGCAAATTACACTAGCAACAAAAAACTTTGTATGTGTGTAAATATGTATGAAGTGAAGTGCGTAAAGGAGGGAATGAAAGCAAAACTATGAATGTAGCTGTTACTGATTACAATCGTACAATATATTATATTATTCAATAATTGAATGGTCGCCTCAAATAAAGTTGTAAGCGCCTATTGATTCAGTAGGCGTTTGTTCTTTGTGATTTTAAATTGCAGCTTAAATATCAAAATTTATTGATTCTAATAGATATTTTCTAAATTTTTCAAATTTAGAACTATTTAATTATTTAAGCTTATTACAATTCTTCTTCCTTTTTCTTCTTGTAATGGCACATGAAGGGCGTATGCCATGCTTTTCGCATCCATTCATATTGTGCGTACATTCTGTAAAAAATTGGTTAATAAAACACAAAATATTTATTATTCACTCAAATTTATTGTATCACCTTCAAAGAAGGCGGCTTCCAAAAATAGGGCCAACGTATAATCCAATCAAAACATTTTTCACATGCATTTTCCGGAATCGCCTCAAATTCTCTTTTATGTCTTCTATCGACTGAAAACGATTGTCTTGATGTTGTAGTTTGAGTTTGGGAAAGAGATAAAAGGCGGCAGGAAGGATATTATGTGGTTCTATGATATTTACTGAAATTCATTCACAATGATAGGCTTGTGAGGTGGTGCGTTATCGTAATGACGTAATCACTGTACCACTCATATGCACGAGTTATTGTTAAGTCGTTAGTATTCTGTATCATTTCCAGCGATTCGCCACACGAAATTCCAAATTCTTTGTTCGATATTTTTATTCATTGTAAAAATCACAAAACACACTTGAGGTGAACTGACAAAATCGAGCATTGTACACAAACTAAATGACAGATCGCGCTCAAACTTCACATCAGGATATATGACAGTGGTGCCAACTTAGCGACAGAATGAATTTTTACAATTCCTGTAAGCGGGCTTTTTACAGCTCGATGTTGTTTTGACAGAATGTAAAATGGAAGGGACCAACAATTTTATGCGGAATTTAAACGCTTTGGCAATTGGTGGTGGGGAAGTAGTGCCTTGTATAAGGTTTTTTCTCATTTTCTACTTTTTGTTTTTTGCCTGTGCTCAGATTTTTGAACACTGGGCGATGAACACTCTGCGTTACCAACTTCGCCACGGCGACAACACACAGTTTAAAGAAAATTCCAAAAAGCAATAACTAAAAAAAAAAGAAAACAAACGAAATATAAGAAATCAACAACCAAATGTTATATGAAATTTTATGTCTTTAAATCCAAACTGGTTTAGATACTAACTTTAACAGAAACTAAACAAAATGTATTGTGTATACCATCAAAAAATATTTTTTCTCTGTGGAGCATTTTCGTTTTTACCATTCTTATATTATATTTATGTCAAATACACCTTATGTAGAATGTAAATTAAATCTATTAGTATGTATGACAACAATAACAACAATAACAACAACAACAACGCCAACTACATATTAAAGTTTGTGGAAATAACGCAACTGTGAAACTGAAGAACTGGGAAAAATTTAAGAAGACATGTAAAATGTTGGTTCTACACCATGAACATCATCATTATCACCATCGTTCGTCACATCATCACAGCAAACAACATCAGTATGTATGTATGTATATTTATCAACAGCAAATCCACAAAGTTATATTATCACATTTGCTTTTAAAATATGGGTCAGTATACCAAGTACTAAAAAAATAAATTATTTATGGAAACTTTGTTTCTTTAATTATCACAGTTTATTACCATAAATTTTCGAAATATTTGTTATAGATAAAGTGAAGTGAGTGAATTGAAAATATAATATTTTGTGAAAATACTCTTCTATGAGTATCAGGAAATGGTATGGGCGTTTAATGCTATTACCTTAAATAGGTCAAAGTTGTTGTGTATATTTAATTAAGTAATATTATGTTTATTATTAAAATGTATGTAGGAAAAGGGTGAATTTTTATATTTAAATACTTTGCTCTATTTCAGTGTATTGATTACCAAGGCTACAGTGCATCTCTTATGTAGAATACGCTATTCGGTAAGGTGGGTATGGGTACTTATGCATTTATTTAAGGATTTAAAATATGCCAGTCAGATTATTTATTTTGTTTATTAACTAAATAAATAACTTGTAATTCCTTTTGCCTTGCAAGTTTTATGAAAATTAGCTGTTAAGGAAACAAGTATTATAATTTATCAGTTTCTACTACTGCTTGTGCTGCAAAAATCATATGATTGTTATTAGTACAGCATATGATAAAACGAAAATCACGAAATGAAATACATATACGAAGTGTGGCTCATAAACATCGTATACGTAAAGTAATGAGAGAAGTTGGGCAGCTCTCAACGTGGTGGTAGATAGCAGCTGATTAATTTACTTGCAAAAATATCCGTTGGCAACGTATGCAATGGGATGCCTCTATCCTTCATTTCATTCATGCCAGTTCTATACTTCTGTGTACACAAAGTATTCCTATACTTCTCTCTACACAAAGTATTCATATTAAGGCCAGTTGATGTTTACTCTTAAGCCCTCGGTGAAACTGTCTAATTATTTTATATTCTTAGGTCTGACGATGCAGTTGCCAGAAGAAATCTTCGTCAGATTCCAACTCATAAAATTGCTTTCAGAAATTGCCAAGACAGAAAGAGAGAGAGAGAGAGAGAGAGAGAGAGAGAGAGAAAGATGAGGAAGGGAGGGAGGGAGGGTGGGGTCTCACGAATAGAGTTGAGTTGATCTCCCGCTGATCTCCGATTGTAAATCAAGCGGAGATCAGCGGGGGTGAAATATTTTCTACACCGCCGAAAGCCGATACACTTGGCTGCTTCTTTCAACACGTCAAAACTGTGTTTATTACGATGAACATCACATTGGATGGGACATGCTCAGAACAATAAGAGTCGCTGTTTCCCCAATACCTAACCCATCCATATCTAGGGAGTTAACGAGGGGCTGGGGAGGGAGGGAGGGAGGGAGGGAGGGAGGGAGGGAGGGAGGGAGGGAGAGAGAGAGAGAGAGAGAGAGAGAGAGTGACAGAGAGCTAGAGAGAGAGAGAGACAGAGAGCTAGAGAGAGAGAGAGAAAGAGAGCTAGAGAGAGAGAGAGAAAGAGAGAGGGAGAAAGAGAGAGAGTGAAAGAGAGCGAGAGAAAGACAGAGAGAGAGAGAAAGAGAGAGAGAGAGAGAAAGAAAGAGAGAGAAAGAGAGAGAGAGAAAAAGAGAAACAGAGCAAAAGAGAGGTAGAGATAGAGGTAGAGGGAGAAAGAGAGAGAGACATAGAAAGAGAGAAATATTGAGAGAAAAAACGAATAAAGTGAGAGATAAGGAGTGAGAGAGAGAGAGAGAAAGAAAGAGAGAGAGAAAGAAAGAGAGAGAGAGAGAGACAATTTTATGGTCTTAATAAAAATTGCCATTTACGATGTTGTAAGTTCCAGGTCTTTAGTTTGCTGCGACTGCATGTAAATAAATTATGTACTTACATACTTTTCAACGTTTTGCAATTTTGAATTGTTTTTTTCTTATATTTTTCAATTGAAATTTAAATTTTTCTTTTTCTGTTCGTAGAACTTTTGTGCGTACCTATATCAAAAACTAAAATTTCAAAAGTTCGTGGCCCCACTCATGTTAAAATTTAATGTTGAGCCTGTGCTGAAGTTTAACAATATTTCATTATAACCCTTCCACCGCTATATCCAGCGACATGTAATTTATTTCAATAAATGTTTCATAATCAATTCTCTTTTCACTACAACAATGTTGGTTGGCCTGTCTTAACTTCTTTTGAATATTCTAATAATATATTTAACTTGGATTTTTATGTTTTTGTTGCTACTGGTTGGATGGCAGGTATGTATGTGTATATTTTTGCCAATGTAACGCACGAGTAAGTCCCAAAAGAATTACTCACCTTTTTTTTCTGTTTCTGTACGTTCTGCATTTATGTAGCTCCTCTTAACATCTCAATATGTGTATAAAAAAACTTTTTTATTATATAATTTCTGCTTCTTTTTTCATTTTATATTCATACACTTAGTATAAGTATGTATGTATGCATATCATCCATTAGTAAAAATGGCAAATTATGATTTATGATACTCTTTATGGGTGCCATGATACTTCAAAATTGCAGAAAAAAAAAGAAAAAAAAAATACTTTAAGAAATCATTGTGCAAAAGGTAGCAAAAAATAAAAAAAACCAAGTGAAAAAGGACGTTAAAAATATGTAAGAAGAAGAAAATACTTTTAATGGCAACTATTTAATACATTATAGCAACACTTGTACATAATAATAAATTCAGGCGTGCATAGCAAAATGCTTTTAAATAATAATGAAATAACTAACTAAAAATCAGAAAAGTAAAAGCAAAAGGAAAAAAAAATGTGTTTGAGAAAAGAAAAGAGTGCAAATATTAAATGTGGATATACTTGAATCAATGCGTTCAATTTATGAAACTACGAAATCATTCTTTACAGCTCAGTACCATAAAAGTAACATATGTAGTTGCATCAAATAAGTGCTTTCAACTCAGTTATGTGTACACAGAAATTTAAATACATATGTAGAAATTATTTAAAATTATTTATAATTGAATCAACGTGTAGGTAAGTTTATGTTTGTTTTTTTTTTTAAAACAATCAACACGCAGGGGGTACCCCTATAAATGCAGAATAGTGTGCTGATTGGAAGGAATATTGATAGGTGGGAGGAAGAAGCAGGGAGAAGTAGCTTAAGAGCGTTTGCTACAATTTGCAAGGGTCATAATAATCGGGAAAAATATTTGCAGGGAGCTTATTCCAAATACGCGTGGTACGATAGATAAAATACCTTTCTCTGTAATGCGTAGTGCGGTGGAATACCGTGTCTAGGTGGAATGAGTGCATTCCGCTTGCTGATCGTGTAGTTCTGGTTAACACACGAACTGGCGGCATCAGCTTGCGCATCTCAGAAGAACATCTACCGTGAAAGTAACGGTGAAACAGTGAGACGCAAGCCACGTTTCGACGATGTTCCAAGGAGTCAATAGAGCTGGTAACTCTACTGTCTCCTATTAGCTTCATCGCTCGATGTTGGATACGGTCCAGGAGCTCCAGTTACGTTCTTGAAGCTCCAGCCAATTGGTGCGAGTTAAACACCAAATTAGGACTTATATAGGTGATGTAAATCAAGCGGAGATCAGCGGGGGTGAAATATTTTCTACACCGCCTAAGAAAGCCGATACACTTGGCTGCTTCTTTCGACACGTCAAAACTGTGTTTATTCCGATGAACATCACATTGGATGGGACATGCTCAGAACAATAAGAGTCGCTGTCTCCGCAATACCTAACCCATCCATATCTAGGGGGTTAACGGGGGGCTGGGAAATTCGTTTGTGACATACCAGACAATATTGAGTCCTTACGCGCATTGAACTCAACTCTATTCGTGGGACCATACTCGAAGATAGACTGGAGATCTTTATTGACTGAGTCATTCATAACATGCCTTTTCCTCTCAATCTGCAAAGAGTTAGGGCGTTTTGCACATGTATATGAATGCGAAATGGTGCTGTCATCTGCAAACGAGTAAATGGGATTCTTCGTTAATGACAGAAGGTTATTAATGAAGATAAGGAAAAGTGTAGGAGAGAGAACCGAACCCTGCGGCACTGCAGCATTAATGGCACGATCTTCCGAATATTTCCGCATGTTTCCTGCATATTACCGTCAATTTCGATTGGGTCATTCATCTAACATCAAAAATAAAATAGTGCCTCACTAGTAGTAAGATGCTCAGCATAGCATGAAATGTTGCAGCATTAATTTTAACAAACTAATTATAAGCGTTTGTTTGCAACACACAGATTAGTATCGTTCCGAAATACGGCGATATGGCATTAAATAAAATATCATTAACTCGCGGCGGCTCGTCTATATTTTGTTGGTGGCTCTAATGTTTCTTCATGAAGAAATCTGACATTTTATTGTGTTGACAAACTGAGATGACAAGAACAAATGTTAATAATGTTAATATAAATGAACATTTTCAGTTACATACTCGTACATATTTCGTTTGCGTCTTTGTCGTTTCACTTAACGTTACACTACATTAATTTTAAAGTTTAAGGTCATCACTTTGATATGCATCATGCTTAGTTACACATTTTAAGTTAGTAAAAATATGTATGTATGTACATATCCAGTATATGTTGGCCGAAACTTCAGCTTATCAACAACATATGACAACGACAATGGAGATTTAGGCAACTTACTTAATGAGCATGAAAATTATATGTAAGTATAATAGATATGATTATTGATTGAATGCAATTATGGCAGAGTGCGTGGCAGAGTAAATGAAATTGACGAGGAGAAGTAGTTTCATTGCACAATTATATGTAACAGCAATATTGATATAAGTAAGTAAGTAATTACTTGCATATGTTGCATATGTTTCTTATGCTATTTGTTGTTAATGACATTGACTCAAATATTTTCTGTATAACAATTCAATTGAATTGTCACAATTTCAATTTGTTGCCATTGGCCTTTAAGCTATGCACACATGTACGCTTTTAATTTTAATTTAGTATTTCTTAATATCAACTAAATTTTGATTACGCTTGGAAATCGCTGAATGTAGAAAGGTTGTAAAGTTGTTGTAATAATTAAATTAATACATTTGGGGGTTATTAGGGTATTGGAGGCAGTTCATTAGTTAATGGGCCATAGTATTTTATTCATGTTTCCCCGAAACTTTTTTTTGTTGTTCACAAAATTGTATGGTTTTCAGCAAAAAAAATCTTTAAAACAGGAAAGGTGAAAGAGTAGAATGAACCACAAATTATGAAGCCAGCTTAAGTACTGTTTCTCAGACACCAAAGACTTCAGAGTTAATATGTAACAAATATATCATTACATATGACAGTAACTTTCTTTGACCTTGAAGGTTTATAATCTTCAAAATGTTGGGGGGAAATGGACAGCCAATTTCGATGGTCCCAAATCCATATAAATTCCATTCTTAAATTTGTCAAATGTTGCACAGTGTTATTATAAAGGGGTTTTCAATAGGGACATAAGAATTTTGTATTTAAATACAAGAGCACAATTAAATTGTTTTTTTTCTGGCCATGTGGAAAAGGCTTCAAGGTTTACATTTTTATCATGGTGAAGTTCACTAAAAAGCGATGTTTGAAAATTATTGATAATTACAACCGAAATTCTGCGTTAAAAAAAATCATTATTACCTACGGAGTTCATTTTTGACTTAATGACTTTGTCAATAAACAAAATATGTGTTATTGAATAGTAACAAACACACATGTGCTTCAAAAGATCCATTGCATCCACAAAAAGTGAAAATACTATGATGGAAGAATTGGATGGACTTGACATCAGTAATATGTATTTCGAAAAAATTGGAGTCACATGCCACTCAGGTGATCAAACAATTGATATTCATATTGGAGGGAAGTTAGGTAATCTCAAGATATGGTTCGGTCGAATGGCCACCTCACCAAGGGCTTAACCTCACGTTAAGCCCTTGGTTGATGCCAACAAGTTAACAAAGTTAGAGGAGCTCACGAACAATATCGCACGTGAACTTGCCAATGTTCCGGCCGATATTTATGGAAGAGTGTTGGAATATTGGCTCCAAAGAATCGATCGCTGCAAACGTGCTCGGGGTGGTCATACGAACGATATAGAATTCTATACCTAAATGTAACATATATATGTACTACATCTGGTATAAGTTTCAGAAATGTTATGTCCCTTCTGAAAATCCCTTTACTATGTATCAGTGCTTTAATTGAGGTATAAGTATTGTACATTTGAGTATGTAGGTACTATATGAATTATTTATATCTATGTAGTTTTCTCACAATTTACATATGTTTTATGAAATAATTATTACAAAGCTTTGTAACCACTAAATTAAGCATTTATGTGTAAAGTAAAGCTTAATTGCCTTAATAACAATATGTATTGTAAACTTCTTCTGTAAAAGAAAGTGATAATTTGAAATTTGTTTGCAGAGAGAAACAATCAGTCGAAATTTCTATGCCGGAAGCTGTGTACAATTTTAATTTATTTTCATTTAAAATTCGAATACAAAATAGAAGCTAAAGATGAAGCTTTAAAATATTTTACACCAGAAGCTGACTAGGTAGTGAATAAATATGTAGATACTTGTAAATTTCAGAGAAAATAAATACATCAAAAATATATAATATATTAGGTCATGTGGTTGATGTTTAGTGCCTCCGCTATCTACTGACAGCTTACGTGTCGATATTTCATCGGCTTTTTCAGTGACTTTTACTGCATCTTTGATATCGAAATTTCCGGAACAGAATTGAGCAAACCACTCCAGTATGTTTGTCCACCAAGGTATGTTTTTGCCGCGGTGGGTACCAGCATCATCTTGTAACGAAAACCCGCGGATACTTTTTATATGACCCAATATATTTACATACCTAAATAATATGCAGTATATGTATATATGTAAGAAACGATGAAGGCGACATGTCGGCTATACTCTTATGGGTATTGGCTCGATAACAGAACTTCGAGTCATGGAGAAATCTACAAGAGGTAGTCAGAGCAATATCCAATCCTACTGGCCCCGAAAGATTGCCTCATACCCGTGGTTACTTTCGGAAGAAAATATGAAGTTAGGTTCCCGAAGCGTGAACAATGGAGCAGTCCAGAGGTCGTGCTGGAGAATCTGACGGATATCTTCTTCACTGACGGATCCAAGACCGATGAAGGTACCGGAGCTGGATGGCACTTAAACGAAGGTGTCAATGCTACTATTCCTTGGGTGGGTTGGTAACTGTCTTCCAGACAGAAGTTTTCGCCATCTTTAAAGTAGCGGAATGGATAATTGAAAGAAAATGGCGCGGGAAACGTATATGTGTCCGTAGTGACAATCAGGCTGCACTTAAGGTTCTGGATAAGGCGAGAATTACTTCAAAGATTGTCCAAGAGTGTAAGAGGAAACTTAGATCCATCTTATCTGGGTTTCTGGGCACTGTGGAGTTCCTGGGAATGAGAAAGCCGACGAGTTGGCCAACTGTGTGGTCCCGACTATTGGCTTTGGGACCAAAGCCAATAGTCGGGACCAGTTTGGCAGGTGCTATGCATTGGATAAAATCTTATGCTAATGATTTATATATGAAAGTCTAAACATCTGTAAAACGGCTAAGTGTTTTGTGATTTTCCAAACAGGAAGGCAGCAGAATTCCTTCTTAAATTAGGAAGGAAAGACCTGCGCCGGATGGTGGGACTCATCATAGGACATAATCTATGGGGCCAACATATGACCACCATCGGCACCACCTGGGACTCGACCTGCACATCTTGTCTGGAGGAGGTGGACAGCACAGAGCATTTTCTATGCACATGTCCCGCCTTTGCCAGAACGAGATGGAGTATTTTGGGTTTCGATGTCACAGCAATGGACAAAGTTCACTCCTTCCCCTTCTGCGATTTCCTGAGATTTGTGAGAGAATCCGGAAAATTTGTGGAAGAGAACATAGTCCCCCTATAACCAATTTTTCAACTTTTTCCCCTCTTTTTTTCTATCCACTTACTTAATGTCACCCCTTCTTCTCTTCCTAGACCTTAAGTACAATGGGCTACATAGCCTGAGTGCTTGAGGAACTGTCCTGCACTCGTAGGTCAGGTTCTCGGCCTTCTTCACATCCATCTATCCATATAGTATGCACTTACATATATGGTTTAATAAATATTTTTTGTAGATATATATTTTTTTTTTTTGGGTTTAAGCAAAATTTAGCACGCTATATTTAAGGGGCATATCCCTTATATATGTACTTGTCTGTAGATAGATACACGTGATATCTTAAAATTTGTTTAGTAATCAAGTGGTTTAGCTAGAGTTCGTTTCGCGTAAACGCATTGTTTCCGAACTCATCAAATTAAAATCTTACATGCACCTAAGACCCTTTTTCAATTTACAGGCCATAGCGTGCTCAAAAATAGTAGAGAAATTAATTACGGAAACAAAAGTTTTAAAGAGTTACTCGAGCTATGCACATATGTATGTACATACATACTTATATTAGAAGAGGCTACACCTTATTTACAATTAAAAGAAAACGAAAGTTTGTTGATGGTTTTCAGATTTGAAAAAGAATTTATGATGAATTCGAGTATAGCATTGAAGTATTGAATGAAGAATATTATGTCGCTTTTTTTGTTTGATTTTTGTTTTAAAGAAGATTAACGACATGTGCATATCATCCTCATACATAAGTATGTATGTACGGAGGAATGTATCCATATTTTATGTTTATCCATAAATTAAATACAAAATCTTTGAAGAGGAATCATGTCACTTATACATATATTTTTTATTTTTATTTTTAAATATTTAAAGTTACTCTGTAGATATCTAATGTTTAAACAGCAAAGATGATTACAAGTTTATTAAAATGATTTCAAGCGGAAAAGAATTAAATTTTGCAATGTCATGGAAGTTTATTAAAAAAGAAGCAAACGATGACAACAACAAAGCAACAAGAAACCATTTTCGTTTGTAGGTACGAGTATATATGTACATACATACTTATGTATGCTATATATTAAAAAAAAATAAAAATCTCTTGAATGTTGTGATTTTTGAATGATGTGTGCAACCCACTGACACTGTAACCGATTTCTAACTGCTTCTGCTTCTTCTTTTCGATTTTCTTCTACTTCAATGAATATTTTTGTTTATTTTTTTATTTAATTGAGTTTATGAGTGCAATTGTTTTCTTATATTTGTGATATTTTTATACATATTTTATAGGTAGCTTTTAAAAATTTGGATAATATTAGTTTCTTTTAATCTTTGTAATATTTTTATATATATTTTTTTAAATATTGAAAAATATTAGTTTCTGCCTAACCTAATCTAAGCTTAATACATTAGCTCTTAGTAATAAAGGAAATAAAGCCGATTTTCAATTTAATAGAGGCTTTTTCGATGTTAATTTCGATGTTGTGCTATTTACATCGATTTTATTTTCTCTATTACTAAGGTCATTAGGTATAATTTTAGGGAGCTAGTTA
The DNA here is from genome assembly GCA_958295655.1 of Palloptera scutellata. NCBI lineage: Eukaryota > Metazoa > Arthropoda > Insecta > Diptera > Pallopteridae > Palloptera > Palloptera scutellata. The sequence goes on from OY282451.1 coordinate 48,039,377, forward strand.
GTAGAGATGATATAATAGAGCGCTTCGTCTTTTTTCAATTTCTTGTGAAGTATAGAAGATGCAAGATTTTTGCATTTTACTCCAGTATTTTCACTATAGCTCTAAATCATTTCAAGTTGAGTGCAGAGCACGAGAAGTTATAACTTTTTTTGAAAGGCCATAGCATTTGGAACTCATTATTATTAGTCAATGTACATACTTACTATATATCATTTTTGTACATATATAGAACATTTTTTCATAGTTCCTTTTCCATTTAAATATTTTGAATTTTACCGTAATGTAGGAGATTTAGTCTAAGACTACGATTGCTTCTTACTGACTTCATAAACTAAGGAATTTTTCAGAAGAACAAAAAAATTAAATTTTTTTTTTAAAAGACGACATTTTTTATAATGCTGTTAACCTCACGAAGACGATAATCTGTTCAATACAACGATGTCATACATTGTAACTGTCGTTGAAGCCTAACACGTCACTCTTTCATTTCTTTATTTCACTTTCACGCATTAAAAATATCCAATAAAATAGAAAAGAAAAACAACGAAAACAACAGCACCATCAACAATAAAGCAAACAATATTGAAATGTTTAAGGTCATTAACATTTTCTTTAAAATGACCTCAGCAATTTAAATGAATTTTTCTATATGCATACATACATACAAACATACCTACCTACATAAGTATGTATGCACACATATTTTTTAATTATTTTAAATGACAGATTTCTTCTCCTCAATAAAGCTTTACATAAAACAGTTTTCTTTTTTTTTTGCTTTACAAATGTTTTTTACGTATCTGCGTATTTAGTCAAACTCATACTCAAATATTCTTCTTCGCTTGCTACACTTGAATTTTTATGGGATAACATAAATTTTAAAGTTTCTGTAATGAAAGTAACTTTTTCCTTGGCCAAAACTAAATACTTATTTCAACTCTTTCAAACGAATATTTATGGTAGGTACGAGAATCTGCTTCTGTTCATATCTGAGTGTGTACGTATGTATGTATGTAAGTATGTATTTTAATTTAACATTTAATAATCGGAAATAATATTTAGCACTCAATTGAGGTCAATTAACACATTTATTCTTGATGAAATTATTAAACCATATATGTAGACTTTTATTACTTTCTATGTATTGTTAAATCGATAAAAATTAGCGAAGCAAATCTGTGAAAGATTTTTATGCTTTTACGAGTATTACTATTTTTCATTCCGTTAAGAACTTTCTTTAAATTATGGTATTAATATATGAGTATTTTGTTGATATAACCGATTGTGAGATATCTATATAAAATAATGATTCGTTGTTGAACAAACTATAAGTAATTGATTAGCAGGTTAGAGTGGGGCCATGACACCCTTCTTTCAACAGAAGTTCATTCAATTACACAACTTATTATGTTGTTGTTTGAGTGGTTGTTTGATTTGAAAAATCATAATTAGTGCAAAGCACCTTTTATATATTACATTCCTCATTTGTTATTATTTAATTGTGTTTTGGTAAAGGCTAGGTCGTAATTAGTGTAAGTCACTCCATCTGAACACCCAAGAGAGTTGTTCACTCTGTGAGATTCAAGTAAAGGAGTAGGCTTTTTAACTCAATTTCTGAGATCAATATGTTGGAGGAATGGTTTGCCAAATGAGCGAAGTCTTGCCTGGACAGGCACATACATAAATAGTGGAAGAAACTTTTCATCTCTGCCTCTTCCTGACAGCTAGGACAGGAAGTATTGTATGGAAAACCAAGTCTTGCTGCAAGTTCTCCTTTCAGTGGCATGTGAGAACAGCTGTAATGCGTCAGATATTAAGTAGGACGAAAACTCTCTGTCAGTTGTTTTGTTCTGAGGTCATTATATTCTGGACACGTTTTCCTAAAAGTGGTGCAGGTAGTCAGTTGTTTCCACTTCTGTCCGGGTATAGTGAGGTAGTAAGAAGCAAGAGTAGCCTTAACATTGCTAAACCGAATTGCGAAAGATTCTGCTGTAGCAATGTCAAGGGCCGAACCTATCCTAGCTAGCTCGTCTACCTTCTCATTAACCTCGATGTTCCTATGGACTGGAACCCATACTAGAGTAATTTCTAGCCCTTGACCAAGTAGAGGGAGCTCCTCCCTGCATTGTAGAACTGATTAGTAAATTATAATTGAAGAATTTAAGGTTTTAATAGCAACTTGACTGTCTGTATATCTTGGCTCCATTGTTACTGCTGTCATAGAGTGATCTGCAGGCCTACCTTATTGCCTTTATTATCCCAGCATCTGCTTATTTAATATTATCTGAACGTGGTATTTTAAATAGTTTTTCCTATTTTGTACCGTTGTACCGTGTTACAAGTGTCATACTCAAACCGTAGGATACAGATACAGGGTTAGGCGATAGAAGTGTTACCAGATACACACCGATATATTGCCAACTATATCAAATTCATACCAATGACAGCTATTTATATTGTTTACAAGCTACCACAAGCATTTGCGTCTAAGTTTTATAGAAAAAAAGGTATTCGAAATGGAATTTAATCTTAAAAGTGTGATTGCGTTATATTTGAGTGGAAAATCCAGCTCTTGTTCGTGATCTCAGGCATCTCAAAGTGAATAAAATGTGTGTGTATCGCACCATAAATCGTTATAATGATACAGGCAACATTGCCGAACGCTATGGTGGTGGACGAAGAAAAACAGCAACATCACCTGAAATGGTTCGGAAAGCGAAGGCTAGACTTGAACGAAATCCACGTCGTAGTGGTAATCAAATGGCCAAAGAACTGAAAATATCTCAGCAAAGCAACGGACGCATATTCTAAATTGAGCTCAAGGTAAAGCCGTACAAGTTGCAAAAACCACATGATCTTACACCAAAGCAAAAATAAGTTAAACTCGAAAGAGCAAAGGAGTTATTACCTGTACGCTTGCACGAACGTGGCGAATTTCCAAACATTGTGTTCTGTGATGAGACAAATTTCCCTATAGAGCAGTTCATAAACTCTCAAAATGATCGTGTTTACTTAACTGAACGCACTTACGAAAATTTGAGCCTACGAACGGCCACCGGAAGTAATTTTTCATCTCAAGTAATGGTAAGGGCAACTGTAATTGCCGATGGATGGTTTCCAATCGTTTTCATCGAGCCTGGTGTCAAAGTCAATGCGACTTATTATCGGGAAATTTTTTGAAAGCTGCTTTAAAACAGTTGGCACGCACTCATTTCGGTCGTACACCATGGGCGTATACCAACAAGACGCGGCACCGTCTCGTAAAGCTCATGTGAACCAAGAATGGTTAAAAAATCATGTTCCACACAATGGCTTTCGAATTTGCCAGATTCAAATCCGATGGACTATTTCATTTGGGCTATTTTGGAGAGCAAGGTGAGGACTAAAAAATATGCCAGTATGGATGCGCTGAAGGAAGCCAATGTACGGGAATGGGTCAAAATACCGCAAGATCATATTCTAGCAGCATGCAGCTCATTTTTTAACTGATTGAAGGCCATAGTCAAGAAGAAAGGTGGCCACATCGAGCTAAAGTGAATTATAAAATAGTTATTATCTCCACACATTTTTGTAATTTGAACCAATAAAAAATAATTTCAAACAAAAAAATATGGTCATTTGAATAGGTAACAGTTCAATCGCCTAACCCTGTATAATATAATTAAATGTTTGTTTTTTCTAACATACTATGCCAATTTAATGCACCATTTAAGTTAGTTCAATATATATTTATATTTATTAACCCTTATCGATTACTAATAAAAAATTCAAATATTTCTTATATCTATTATTTATGTCAAAGATTAATAATGAAACATTTTACAACAATTGGAATAAAAAACATATAATAACAATTCATACAATTGAATCAAAAAAAAAAAGATACACAATAAAAAAATAAAACTTAAAATTTACCACAAATAATGTGATCACTTATATTTATTTATATCTATTTAACAAATTTTGAAAAATTGAAAGGGAAAAGGTAAAAAAAAATTTTTTGTTTTTAATTTGATTTTATTTGCCAATTCCACAATAAAATGTGAATTTAATTTTATGCCATTTAAAAGATTTTACTGCTCATTTTAGTTCCACGTTAGCTACGCTCTTTCCCTCTATCGCGGAAACAGTCCCACGTGCCTACTCATGTATGCGTTTGTATATGTGTGTGTGTGTGTATATTGCTGGTATGACAATTTCACTATTGAAATTTTAATGCATTCCACTTTCGTGTGTATGAAATACATGTGAACATTTCATTTTGAATATTTTATTATTGTTTATTTTTTAGAAATTGACTTTCACGTAAAATTCAATAGAAATCCGAATGAAAAACATATTAGTTTTGCACACATAATTCATTAAATTAAATTTTAATTAATTCAATTTTTGTTTTATTTTTTGTTTGTTTTCAGTTGACTCTTGGCTATTTTTGTTTTGTCAAGTGAGTATTATTGCACTGTATTAACACTGAATGGTTAGCATTTAGTTTTTCTAATAATTTTTTATGTTTTGACGATATTTGATTGTTTATAATTTATGATTATTTTATACAATGAATAAAGGTAAATTAGCTAGCTAACTATTTATTTTGATAAATGTGTTCTGGTAAATACTTAAAGTAGTTTTCTTCTCAATTATTTTTCTCCCAGAAGTCATAAAATGTTACCTCTTCCAAATCAAAAAGTTGAGAAAAAAGGGCTACATTTACTTGCATTCACTGAGTAATGTTTTTACCTAAATACCCTGTTCTTTTTTTTATTAAAATTAATATAATAATAATTTGTTAAATTCTTATTTATTAAATTGCAGAAACATTTATTCCATATATGGGGAATTCCCTTGAAGCATCCATCGATTTAAGGGGATGACATAAAAATTTATGTATTATTAGTTTTAAAGTATTTAATTTATATAAATAAAACTTAATAATTAAGTGTTCGCAAGTGATCAACAAGAACTTGAAGGTGTTGCTGCTATCCCGGAGAGAATGAAACAATTGTATGATACCAAATATCTTCGACACCACAGTATTTAGGGACGGATGAAAGATTAACTGCGGCGTAGGAGCGGGAACCTTCCCAGAGAACATAGGCTTTGATGGATCTATTCTTCTCAACACTGCTAGTGCTTTTTAGGCTGAACTATGTACTCATGCAGGTTTCTAAATGCACACCATACTTTGAAGAGAGATTTCGCAATCATTTTGGATAGTCAGGCCGCAATTAGGATCTTCGATACAGCCATTACAACATCTGATCTTGTGGAACAGTGCAAATATAGTTTTACGGACCTAGCGTATAGAAAATGTTATGGTTTGGATACCGGAAATAAGAATATAACGAAAAGGAAGACGAGCTACCTGCAATAGCCCTTGTATGAACTTGCATTCAAGTCACTGATCTCGCTCAAGGGATAAATCTCGAGTAAATACCTCGCAAGAGCCAATGACAGTTAGAATAGGCTGCCGATCTGACATATATCCAGAGTGGTATGGTCTGATTACAATTGGAAAATAATAACACATAAAAAAAAACCGAAAAGATAACTTGAGACTGACGATGATTGAAACACTTACATCTCATTGGTGAGCAAGCATCCACAATGAGAATTCCCATAAAATAAATTGCCGCAGCTGGGGAGAAAAAAGAGACTATCCTTCACTTACCCTGTAAATGCCCGAAACTAGACGAAAATGTCTAAGAAAAACTAGGATGACAAGCCTGGGTAAACCTTATTTCAATAACCTCGGTAAGCTGTGTGACATAAGTTTTAAGGAACACCCAAACTTCTGAAACTAGTCGCTATGGTTCTGATTATCCCGCCTTGTTCCGCACAGCCAAACAAACCAGAAAACAACTGAGGATTTGATATTAAAATGGTGCGCTTGATCTAATTGTGTTTGTGGTGCAAACAACCACGATAACAACAACTTTTTACTTTACTTTTAATGGCGCAACAGCCCATGGAGGGCCTAGGCCGAGCTTTTCGCATCCACTCATGTTGTCCGTTTTATATTTGTACATGAATGGAAGGGACCTACAGTTTAATGCCGAATCCGAACGGCGAAGTGAAAATCTTTTCATAGCAATTTTTACTCTTGTAGGTTTGCCATTGCCTGCCGAGAGGTGGTGCCATGTAGAAAAATTATTTTTTCTACTTTTTGATTTTACCAGTGCCGGGTTTCGAACCCCGGACACTCTGCGTAGGTGTCCAACGCACTACCACTACGCCACAGCAACCAACAACAACAACAACTAAAAAAAGGTTTCCCGCTCATTGTATTGGTATTAATCAACATATATAAATCATCAGACTTCATTCATAGCGTTGTCGATTTCGGATCAGACCTCACAGAAGCGTGATTAGAGATACGTAGGTTCCGATACATATACATATACAGAGCTTCCAAATACCATACGCTTACAAAAACTACATGCGAATGTGCAAAAAGCCCTCACGTGTGCCTGACCTATGGACGTCACAACAACCGTAAATACCGAAATTGTAATATCCTATTCGACCTGCGTAAAAACAGGAGTCTCCCGTCGACTTAGCTCGACTGCCCAGATTGAATTTTATGTCGTCTTTTTATGCTCATCCACATTATCATCATCCATATATATCCATATGTATAGTGTTGTTAGTGAATGTGATCGTTGTTCATTTGATTGGCCGTTCTATCAGTCAGATCTTAGCGTTTTCATTCAAAACAGATCAGCACCTGAAGCACACTATATTTTTAAATCGTTTCTTTAAAACACTGGCCATTTCAATTGGACTTGAATTTATTGATTTTTCTACCAAAACATCTTATAATCCAATACAGAAAACATTAAAAAAATTATAAGGTTATTGTTAGGGTGGCTGCCCTAGGACATAATTAGGAAAGTGCTGCTCGTTGTAATACCACGAGTGCTGTTTTCACAGCCACTATAATTTTTTCCTGTATCTTTTGGGTTTACTCAGCTTCAGAAGAAGAATAGCAGACTCACCTGAATAAGAGTTGAACCATTTTGCTAGTTTTGATAAACTTTTATAAAAACCTGATGCCAGCAGATTCGATGTTAGCTAGATTGCTGAAGAAGAATTGATCTAACGTATGGAAAATTGCAAATAGATTAGAAAGTATGTAGTTTCCTAGTATTAGAAACTTCACTAAGATTGCTGCAGTAAAAAATTTTTATCCATGACAGAATCTTTCTTTTTCGATTTTGAAGTGAGTGCATAAGTAATAGGCATTAACAAATACATACATAGTAATTTTACTTCACACTATATTTTTGAAATTCTATTATTTTTTAAATTCATAAAACAAACTACAGAAAATCAGTTGAAACTCTTTCTATTTCTGTGATTTTAATTAAGTTATTTTCATTATTCATAGAACTTTTGCCCTTAAGTGCAATTTTGCATTTTCTGAATATACTCCTACATTATACACACGCACACACACAAATACACACACACTCATACATAATACATACATATATAAAGTAAACAGCTAAGACAGAATGAGCAACATCTTTATTAAATTTCAAAGCTACTCACTGCTTGAAATTGCTATTATGTGAAACGCAAGCGAAAATAAACTCAACAAAAGAGAAATATAAAATTAGTTACCATTGTTTCAAAGCGTTAAATCTTCTAGCGAGTTAACTTGCTACTTTACAGTTGTCTGCTAATAATAATAAAAACAAGAATAGAAACAAATTAAAAAAACAAGAAAAGATTTATGCCACCAATAAGGAAAATCATCATTAATTAATTAGTGAAGGAAAAAGAGGATGAGGGAATGAGTGAATGAGCAAATGAGATAGTGATAAAGATAAAGAATAAAATTGCTCCATTTCGCGCGTAGTAGTAGACATACATACATGCTACATACTTATGTAAAAAAAAGCATAAAAATCAAATTTGAAATACATAATAAAGAATTTCAACAGCATATGTACTCGTATAACAAAAAAGTAGTGCACAACAATTTCATGATTGAATAATGAGCGCATGCGGTATTTGCCACGCACACACTCACACACACATATATACACATCGAAAAAGTTATGAATTAGGTTTAGTTTCATACTGCATTACAACAACAATAGCCGCAACAAAATCATAATGGGATGAATGCATTAAAATGCATAGCAATTATTAAGCGATGAAGTTGATGAGAAGCGCTTTGGCAATTATGACGATGTTGCTGTCGGTGCTGCTGGTGTTGACGACTGATGAAAACGTTACGGTTTGCTGTTGATGTCAGTGCTTAAGGGAAGTACTTGAATAGCTGAAATTTTCAGCTATACAAAAACATACTTTTTCCATAACATGCTAATTTTGAAAAATCTTCTTGATTTTATACGCGAGCTCACGTTTGAGTTCGCATTCGTGCTGCTACGAACGCGCTACATATGCATCCGATTATTTAAAGGTTTTCACATAAAACCAAACAACAAACTTCACAAAAAAAACAAATAATAATTTCGTGTGAGAATGTTGTAAAGTTGAATATGTAAAATTTAATTTTAGAAAAATTAATTACTTGCAACCTTACATACCCAACACACACACACACATACGAATGATGAGGATGCATCTAATATTAAAATGTATTTATGAATATTTAATCCTTGTTTTTATTCTTTACTTATATACGCATAGACCCAACGGGAAGAAAATCACTCCTAAAGGCCTTTGGGAGTGTGGAAAAATCATCTGTAGACGCTTCATCTTCTTCCTCTTTTAATGGCATAACAGCTAACAGATCGCCTAGGCCGAGCTTTTCGCACCCATTCATGTTGTGCGTGTTATATTTTTGTACCTTAATGGAAGTGGTCGCTGTGGCGTAGTGGTAGTGCGTTGGACTGCTACGCAGAGTGTCCGGGGTTCGAATCTCGGCACAGGCAAAATCAAAAAAAAAAGTAGAAAAAATAATTTTTCTACACGGCACCACCTCTTGTCAGGCAATGGCAAACCTACAAGAGTAAAAATTGCTATGAAAAGCTTTTCCTTCGCCGTTCGGATTCGGCTTTAAACTGTAGGTCCCTTCCATTCATGTACAAATATAACACGCACAACATGAGTGGATGCGAAAAGCTCGGCCTAGGCCCTCCATGGGCTGTTGTGCCATCAAAAGTAAAAGTAAGTAAAGTAATGGAAGGGACCTACAGTTTTATGCCAAACCCGAATAGCGAAGTGATAAGCTTCTCATAGGTAATTTTACTCTTGTTGGTTTACCTTTGCCTGCCTGTTTTTTCTACGTTTTGATGGTGCCTGCGCCAAGGTTTGAAATTTGGACACTCTGTGTAGCAAGCCAACGCACTACCAACTACAACACAAAGATCACGGCTGTAGGCGCTGCCTGTACGAATCTGACACGTATACGTTTCTAACATTGCATGCCATTGGAAAGAAGAATTTATGCTTCTTTTGGAGTGCTTTGAAAGACTTCTCACGAAAATATCTCCCACGAAATCGTTGCGTCAGAAGTCTTTACTCTACTCGCTTTTAGATAATACGTCGTTTGTTCGATTTTGGGTAGCGAGTGAGTATTTGTGAACAAAACATAATCAACCAGTACCAGACTTTTCACTCCTAAGGTGAGCCCAACGTTTCTTGGCGTAATTTTAATATAAGAATTATACTTATCGATTGGTTTGTTTCCAAATCACTTTGTGTGGCTAGTAAAGAATAGTAAGACTCCAATCAAATATGTTCTAAGTTCTTAAAGAAGTATTCTACAGCCTTACAGAAGATGAGTTCTTTGAATTTCACATCAGTTCTTTGAAGCATATCACATTAAGATGTATTGTTCAGCTTTCCCACTCATTTGCAATCGTTGAATATAGTGTTATCATAAGTATCATAATTGCTTAATAACAATTACAGTTTCACATTGTTTCACACAGAAGTAGATATTAAATAAAAATCAATTATCAAAGCTGTTTAACTAACTAATTAGGTTAATATGTTGATTGCATGTATTTATGTGCTGTATGTACCATAAACTGTAAGATTTTACTGCTTTTAATTTTCAATATCAATTGTATTCCCGCTTTTTTGCGCAATCGCGGAATAGCATCTCAGTTTGAGTTTATAAATTATACAATTATACCAATAAAAATGAATTTTGATTAAAAATAAATATTATTAACTGGAATTAATTAATTTGCTTTATTGCATTATTGCCTCACAGAAATATTAATGGTTAAGGTCAACTTTGTTGCGACAAAAATAGCAAGTGTATTTTAAACTTGAAATACCTAAGTAGTTTACATACTTAGTTTTATTTTATTTTATCTTCAAATCGTTATTTTCTTTAAATTTTTTTTTATTGATACATTTAACTCCCAGGGTATACTCTTATGAATGCCGAGTATTGCGAATGGAAGGAAGATTGATAGGTGGGTGGAAGAAGGAGGGAGAATGAGAGAGGGAATGCAATCACACACGACACCGATAAAGAGATACACAACCATTGTGGCAAGTGTTATACGAATTTGTAAAGTTTCTTTTAGTTTTAAATGGGCTTTTATTTTGAGAAGGAAATTAATGATGGTAGGCAATTAATCACCAATGTGATTCAGTACGTTGATTTAGTACGTGTCCGGGGTTAAAATCTCGGCAAATCAAAAAGTAGAAAAAAACATTTTTCTACACAGCACAACGTTTTGACAGGTAATGGAAAACCTACAAGACTAAAAATTGCAAAGAAAAGCTTTCCACTTCGTCGTTCGGATTCAGTATAAAACTGTAGGTCCCATTCAGGCACAAACATAACACGCACAATATGGCAAAAGCTCGAAAAGAAAGAACATTTAATCGTTGGACTATAATTCAAAATAATAGAGCTTTATCTTCTCTCTTGTTTCATATTACCCATATTGAAAACAGTTTCTCGGGTACTCGAGTACTTCTGGTTTTTTGTGCTAATCCATTCCTAGGATTCCATTTTACTTAATTACCTTTTTACTTGAGTTATTAATACGAGTATTAATTAATGAATACACAATGATAGTTGCTAACGATAAAGATAAAAATGTATATAAAGAAAATGTAATAGCAAATGAGTAGCTGTAGTAATCCAGTCTTCGGGATAAACACGATATTTAATTAATTAAAAATGCATACACAAAAGATAGTATAGAATAAAAGAATAGTACAAAAGTAGTACATCATTTCCAGAGTAGTTTTGTAAAAGTTTTGTAATATTCGTAAGTAGAAATACGATGAGTATCTACTTTAGATAAAGAGATAGAGTTATTGCTAATGGTATTTTTCTTTTACTATTAATTACTTGCAAAACAAAGTTTATTTAAAATTACATTATATAAATGAGTGTGTAAGGTTTGACTTACTTACTAGAAGAAAAATATAATGAAAATTAAGAAATTGTTGTCTCTGTCTGTCTGTCTGTCTGTCGGTCTGTCTTTATGTATAAAAAAGTAAATGGCAAAAAATCTATGATTAAAAGTGGGACTAACTTTTTATGACAGTCAAATGGGAAAGTTTCGTTAAAACACCAACCGGGAGGAGGCGCCACCTATAAAAGCTTTTCTTTGTTTGTTAGTCAAAATTGCTACTAATTATTTTATGTACGTCTTTGTACGAGTATATGCTAAGAACTTAGCTTTAGCGGCTTTATCCCTCCCAAGCAACTACCTGTTTCCAGCCTTCAATCACATGCTATTTCAATGATATATTTCTGAAAAAGTATTACCTAAACCATTTTTATTTTTAGCACGTAGTTATGGTTTCTAAAAAAAAAAAGGTGTGTTTTTTTTTAGTTTTTCCACAATAGCGCCTTCAAAGAAAATTTCTCCTCAAAAAAAGAGAGACTCGGCATCCATGCACAAAAAAAAACCGCAAATGGGTAACTAAGAGACAAATAATACTAAAATGCAAATACAAAAGAATTGAGATGGTTTTCAGAAAATTCCAAAATCCCGATTGAATAGATCTAATTCGCATTTTAGGTAGCGTACTGTGTAATAGAGAACAATCCAATTTGGTTCGTGGAGAATTTCTTACTAATCTAGAATTTTTTAGGTACCAAAACCAAATGAGCTCCTTTTTTAGTTTAACAAAATATATCGATTTCCAACAATATATCAATAATATTGATTACGAAAAATTGCCCAAAATGCAATAAATAGAATTTTGTGAGTCTAGAAAAAAATTTTGAATCTTTAAACGGAGACGTTTTAATCGAAATACGATACAAATTAAATTTTTAGCGATTTTTGAAACTATCTGGACAAAATATTTGGAAGGGTCACAATTAAATTTCAGAAACTCAAAGTCGACCACGAAGACCTCAGGCAACTGTACGATATCACACCTAATCTCTCTGGAAAAAAAATTCAGCAAAATCGCCCAATTAAAGACAAGAAGGGCAACCTGCTAACATCCGATCGAGACCAACTAAGACGATGGGAGGAGTATTTTTGCGAAATCCCTAACCCTGCCTCCACCTTGTAATGTCATCCAGAACTGCCAGCCGCTATAGCATCGGAGACTCGCAGTTGCCCAATTCAATTACAACCACCATCGACTGACGAAGTAGTGAAAAAGATACAAGCCCTAAAGGATAACAAGGTCGCCGGCATCGATAAAATTACAGCTGAACTGCTAAAGGCATGCCCATCGACATCAGCCACCATTCTACATTCTCTAATTTCCCAAATTTGGAATGAAGAACAGCTACCAGAGGACTGGCTACAGGGAATACTAGTCAAGTTGCCAAAAAAGGTGACTTCACCGAGAGCTCAAATTATAGATGCGTTACACTGCTGTCGATGCCATCAAAAGTACTAACTACAGTGCTTCTTAATAAAGTAGGTGAGAAACTCGATGCGGCTGTCCGTAGGCAACAAGCAGCATGTTCGGCGAAATCGATAGTGTGTGGACCAAATTAACACGCTAAAAATTATTGGCGCGTTGCACTTCAAATGATCTGCGTAGACTACACCATAGCATTTGACAGTGTGTCTCGTGAAAGCAAATGGATTTTACTACAGCGGATAGGTTTCTCTGCTAAGGCCATCAATATGATTCGTGCGAACTACGAGGTTTTTAAATGCAGCGTGTTACATAACGGAATGTTTTCGCCGATACTTGTTCCTATATCTGGGAAGTGTATTCTCTATGGATGGTGGAGCTAAAGAGGACATTATAGACATTATCAAGAATTACAAAATGCTAGAGGGGTATTTGCCCAACTGAGTAAGATCTGTAGCTCGTCGTTTATTTCCACCAAAACGAAAATTCGCATTTTTAACTCAAACGTGAAATCCGTTTTGCTGTATGGGTTTGAGAGGTGGCTAGCCACTGACCAACTAATGAGTAAACTGCAAGTGTTAGTCAACAAAGTGTTCATATACTTAAAGTCTTTCAAATACCGCTTATACCGTTAGTTAATGACATCAAGCTACGCAGATGGAAATGGATTGGACATATTCTACAAAAAACGTCCAACGAAATTTGCCGCCAAGACCTCGAATGGAATCCACAAGGTAGCCAACAGTGTGGTAGACCAAAATTCACGTGGGAAAGGACGTTAGAGAAGGAAATTCGATATTCAGAAAAGTCTTGGAAAGAAATAAAAGTCATCGCCAAAGATCGCATTCGATGGAGTCGATTCATTATGGCCCTGTTCTCCATCTAGGAGTTCCAGGACGAAAGATGAAGGAAGTCTAAATAATATGTGCTCATTCATGTTTTCAGTGGTCCAAAACCAAAATTTATCGAACAATTGTAAAATATTCACAATTTTGGTCTACCTTTTTTAGCTAGTTTGAATTTTTGAAGTCTAATACAAAGTTTGAATTCATCGGCCCAAAATACCTAAAGATCATATTGAAGATTCAAACCATTTACTGTTAAATATGAACATATAAATATATAGAGATAATGGGTCTTGACGTAAATTTTATTTTATATTTCTTTGTGCAAATTTCCTACATTACAAGAAAACTTCCTTCCTATTTAATGAAAACCTATTGTGGGAAATTAAGAAGTTTGTTTTTGCCAGTTACTAAATATTTATAAACGTTTCGCATAGATACTTCTCAACACAATATAAAGCGGAACTTATTGATAAAAATTGAAAGGTTTCTGTGGCAATTCACACTATTTATTGGAAGTTTTGTAAAGATACCTGTCGGCAGATGACGCCATCGAAAAAAGCTTTATACGAACTAAAGAATACTTATGTATGTGTGTAAACATGTAAATGAACATTTGTGTAAACGGTAATTTGAGGATGCGGTCATAGTGAAATTTGCTCATTTGAAATAAACATAGTAGGTAAGTGCATTCTATCGTCAACTAGTTGAACATAAAACATAAAAATGACAAGCATTCTTTGAAGAAAATGGATAGCAAAAATATGCAACTAACAATAACAAGAAACAAAACAACAACAAAATGATAAGAAAAAGTAAACTTTTCCACCAAATCCAGCACAAAGTCCTATTAAGAACAAAATAAATATGTACTCTCTGGAGTTCGATCGTGTAAATATACATATGTATATGTACATGTGTGAGTATGTGTGCATGAATTTATGTATGAATTCACTGCAACGAGATACAAAAGCACAAACGCAAAATGCTATTTTTTGTATATATAAATATATATTTTCTCAAAAAAAAAAATTTAAAAAAACAACATATAATATATTAAATTTTCTATATTTCAAAGACATGATGTGAACCATGTTGCTAACGATGGTGACTGTGGCAGCGACAGTGATGGCAACTTATTACATACTTGCAGCATTAGAAAGTAGTCGCCATCGATGTTGCCAAGTAAAAGCACACAAAAACTAAAAATAGTAAATAGAAGTCTTCTGCCACTGTTACTACCACTTTTTATCTGTGTTCCTCTCTTCTTAATTGTTGGCTAAAATAATAAACATGTAGATATCAAAACAACAGGACGTTGTCGGAGCAACTATGAATGAATGTTGGTATTACTATAATCAATATAAGGATTGACCTAATAATGTGTGTGTGAGTAAATGTGTGCGCGTGTGTGATTGCTAATGTAGTATTTTATGTTATTTTAAGCAACAGCAACAACAGCCACAGCAAACTTACCAATGTTCGTGTAAAAATAAATTTTGCTGTTGCACTGGTGTTGAAAAAGTATGTCAAAATAAGTATAAATACATAATTTCCGAAGCATAGTTTGCATTATATGTCGAATATAAAGTTCAAATGCATTAAATAATAATAAATTATAAATATATGCAGATGTGTATATTTAGATATACACTCAGTAGGGGTGGGCCTGAAAAAGAATAGACAAGGTTATGTTCACAGTCGACCAATGTATTTATTCAATTCCCAATCTCTGTGACTTAGTATTAGCTCGGCATTGCAAGGCATGTAGAACTAGCTAAGAAGATTTGTGAGGCGCTAAATTGAAGCTCATGGGTCACGAAGACGAGCACCTATTAAGAAATGTAGGTTGCTACACCTATACTGGTATTCAAATTCGACCATGCATGTTATGTATGTATTGTATTTATAATTGCTAACTATTTTCTATATGTAAATATAACAACAACACAAATTAGATTCAATTAGTATATTTTTACTGTGTCGACTACTTTATGATGAAGAGTTTTCATTGACAAGCCGTTGGCAAAATGCTAAACTCATGCACTCATTAACTACGGTTTTCAAAAAATTGTTTATCTATTATTTCAAATAAATGAAACACATTAATTTTTGCCAGCGGCCAAGACCGATTATTGGTTGTAGTGCCAGCTAAGTAAGTAAGTAAGTAGGTATAAGTTTTTGCATAGACAAAAGGTTTAGAAAAATGAGTTATAGGAAGATTTTTCACTGCTATAAAATCTTGAATCTTGAGCAATATTTGGCGAATTTTTCTAATCGTAAATTGTTGTGAAGACCTTTCCCTGGTTTGTGTGTTCAAACATTAATCTAAAGTTTAGATCTAAGCCATAAGCCACACGTTGTCACAGTCAGAGTCAAATTAAACGGAGAGGTGATTTTTTGGCATAAAATATGTATGTAATATGTATATTTTAGATATTATTTTAAAAGAGAAACTCCGCCCACCCGAGTTTAGGCCTAGCTATGGCCTTGAACCTTCAGTCTACTTAGTTAAGCCTGAATCTGTTTTAATCTGCACTTTTCGTGATCAATGATCACGGTTAAGCATTAATACGCTTTAACTGTACTATGTATAATGTTTATTTATATTGCTTCTAACTACTTAATTTTAATTGAAAAGTAAATTAACCAGATACGAGTATGTCCACGCTCTAGCTTTAGTAAGTATTATTAAAATGTCGAGAAAAAAAAGTTTTTTTTGTCTTTTATAGTTTCTTTTGTTTTTAATTTAGTATCAAAAGAAGTTGAAGTATTTCATTACATATCAACTTGTTTTGCTGCAAGTTCTTTTTTATCCATTTGTTGTTGTTTTTTTTTTTTTTACTTGAATACACTTGTTCCTATCAAGTTGCTTGTACTCGTATACGTATGTATTTGTTGGTATTGTTGTTGTTAGAGCAGCACTTGTTCTTTTACAACATTCTCGAAACGCTTCGGTTCGCTTTAGTTTTTCTGCATGCTGTTGTTTGCTTGTTGCTGCTACTTCTGTTTCTGTTTTTGTTGTTGTTGGTGTTTAATTAAAGACAAGTTTTTCATTTCATTCTTTCACTTTATGCTCTTGGTGACCATAGCCTCTGTGTGGTTCTTCGGTTCATTTGTTGTTTAATGTTGTTGCTGATGCTGATGTTGCATTTTTTGCTGCCACAATATTTTTAACGAATTATAACAACAACAGCAGCAGCCAACTCTTGAGGTAACTAACCAAACCAAGCAACTAACTAACTAGCAAACATGTTTCTTACTTGCTAACTTGCTTATGTACTTACTTTACTTTCCAAAAAGTACAATTGCTGTACTGTGTAAGTACGAAAAGAATACGAGCGAGTGAATATAGTCGCTTATTGTAGCGCTTGTGTACTCTACTCGTGTATTGAGCTTTGTAATTTGCAATGAAAATTGGTTTGCTTTTAGTTGTTGTTATTAAGAACACCAATAACAGCAGCAGCAGCAACAAGAGTAGCAGCAAAGCAATTGCTGTTGCCACAATGCACAACAATGTCAAACAAAATATGACAATTTTCATTTGGCACTTCATTTTATTTTTCAGTTCAGCTGTTATTCTTTATGTTCATTTCTTTCATTATATCTTTTTGGTTTTTGTTCTTTTCTGTAGCTTTCTTTTTAAGTGGCATGTGCTTCAAGTAAAAAAGGAAATACAATGGAGTAGCAAGAAAATTTGCAGCTACTTCATAATTCTTAGAATTGCAATTGTAATTAATGACTGCATGCACTCAAAAGAAGGAAACCAGTTCAATCCTTTAGTTTTGCATGCTATTTTGTGCTGGATTCCTTTTTAAAAATGTTTTTTAAACATTTTTGCTGACTTACTATTTGTATATTTAATTGTTTATATTCTTAAAAGTTATGGTGTTATCTTAAAGTGAAGGAGGAAAATAATTTTCCTTCAAATAGTAAAGTTCTCGTCTCAGAGTCAAGCAGAGATCGGTAATAATTTTGTGAAATGATCTCCAAACTAATGGGGAGTAAAGAAAGGGCAAATTGGTGAGAGTGGAAATCAAAAAAGGGAGGAAAACTGTAACAAAGTCAGGATCAGCTCATTGGCTACATTGGAACGTGTGAGTACTTGAATTTTTGTTGAGGTGGAATGCCATTTTCATATGTTTTTTTGAAGGGTGAATACGCGCCCTTATTTTGTTCAGCTGAATTGCCAATTGCCTCAGAAACTCATTGTATATATCTTGAATGTACTTGGAAGACCTGAAACTTAGAACTGGAACTAGCCCATGACTTAGAGTGGCTAATATGACTGTTTAACTAATTCATAGAATATTTGTAATGATTTTACCTATAGAGCTTTAATAACAGACTGACTGACTGTTTGTGAAGTTTGGATAGTGATTCCAAAACAATCTCGCAAATGGGTAGGAAGACACTGATAGATAGAAGGCTAAGAGATAGTGGTTTATTAAATAAGCGATGAGTTTTATTTAATTTGGCAAGTAGTACATGCTTTATTACTCAATTTGAAGGTGAAAATACCATGTGGAGAAACTAATTGGTTTATAGTTAGTCGATCAACTGGTTTACTGAGTAAAGTAAAGTAAATTTAGTGGTTTAGACTGTTTTGGCCGTACAAGGTATCGACGAATCAAATCCTCTTCTATAATGGCAGGCAACAATGTTAAAAAGTAATACAAATTGAAGAAATTTTGCAGTTTTTCAATGAAGGAATCTTTCTGCAATTGGGAAAATACATAAGGATACTACCAGATTTGAGTTAAGTACAAATAATAGAGCAGAATATTTTTGAGATATTTATATTTGTATTTTATTTGTCATATACAACATATGCACATACATATTTATTTATTCATACATAAATGCAATAGAAATTTATTTATTTATTGATATTTTTGGTTCAAAAATGAAATAACATGAGAAAGAAAAACAAAATATTTCTCTCAAACATACAAAAGATAAATACAGTGTACACATTTGTATGTATGTACTATATATGTACATATGTATCTATGTAAGTATGTACAATATTCATATGTAGACCGACAAAAATTGCCACAGTTCGCAATTGCCACAATATAAATCAAATTATAGTTTACACAATAACATTGCATGCAGTTTTCTTTGCTACATACTTGTGTTTACTCTGTACTCTTCTTCTTCTTACTCGCCCTCTACCACTTCCCGCTCTTCTTGTTCGTCTTACTGTTTTCTTTCATCTAGTATGTAGTTGTAAGTAATTGACATAACAATTGCTATAACACTATTTCAAGTTCCGCCCATGATTCTTTTTGCTTGTTGCTGCTGTTGCTGTTGTTGCAGCTTCTGCATCTTTTGCTACTACTTCAACTACTCATTTATTTTTCTAACTACACTACTTCAAATTGACGATGACTCCAACGACGATGTCGACAGGCGAAGTACAACAAATATTGTATGCAACACCACCATCATCAGCAACATCATCTTGTGAAGCAGAATTTGCTACTGTCTTCCTTCCATTGCTGCTTGCGTGTAGATTTCCTGCTGCTTTCTTCTTCTCTACGTTGACGTTATTGTTGATGTTGTTGCTGCACTTCGTGTTCACAAAGTTCTTTTACTTGATTGTTATTTCTTTCTCTACTGTTTCCTTTTTTTTTTTTGTATACACTCTTAGTTATTGCTAAGAGTATTTTGTTTTTGTTGCAATTGCTATTGTTACTGCTACTGCTACTGTTACTGTTAATTTTAACAAATATTTCCTGTCAATTAATTTCTGTTCACAATCTGCTAATTTCGAACTTGATTAAAGCGAAATATAATTAATAATTGCCGCATGGTTTTTACTTTGAAATAATCTAGATAGTTTCAAGATTAAGAAAAATTTTCGATATTAGCGGTATTCACTCTTTGGTGTAAATGGTATTGCATCATTGAAAATACAAAATTTTACGGTACATATATCACATTATATATTTGTTGTTGTATGGTACTTAATAGCAGAAATATTTTGCATTTACAATGACAAAAGACCATTTACACCAAATTGTGCACATGTATAATTTCGCACTTGTTTCGTCGCATACTTGGGCCCACCATGCATGTAAGTATTCAAAATTCTGGAATCAATTTTTCCAATCAAAATTGTTTGAGCTACACTTTTTATGTAAATTTTAGATAGCGATTGTAATCTTACCCATTGAGGACCATAATTTAACCAATTGTGGCCAAGTCAACACAGTCTGCGACCATACTCATTTGATAATATTTTAAAGTAAACTTTGTTTGGTTCAACCAATTGGCGACCATGCGACCATTGTTTAACATATTAGTGACCAAGATAACATTGTGGTCACTGTGGCGTAGTGGTAATGCGTTGGATTGCTACGCAGATTGTCCGGAGTTCAAGTCCGGAACAGGCAAAATCAAAAAAAAAAACAAAAATTTTTAAAATAATTTTCTACACGGCACCATCTCTTGGCAGGCAATGGCAAACCAACAAGAGTAAAAATTGCTATGAAAAGCTTTTCACTTCGCCGTTCGGATTCGGTATTAAACTGTAGCTCCCTTCCATTCATGTACAAATATAACACGCATAACATGAGTGGATGCGAAAAGCTCGGCCTAGGCCCTCCATAGGCTGTTGTGCCATTAAAAGTAAAGCAAGACCAAGATATCCTTAATTTAACACTATTATTGTAAAGCTTTCTGTAGAAAGTGAATATATGTACAATAATATGTGTAATGGGTTAAGAATTGTTTTTGTTTGTTGAAAATAAGAAAGTTTAAATAAGTAATGAAATTTTTATGGCTTTATTATTAATATATCTTATTTATTTTTTACAAAATTTTTGTAGAAAATATCCAAAAAGGATATTAGCAGCGTTTTATTCGACACTCGCTCCTAGGTATGTATAACTAGCAGCGATAATTGAATAGGAAACAACAACAGAAGCTACTGTGATAATTCGTATAATTATAGCTTTTATGTATAACTACATAACATGTTGTATACCAACCCTTGCTTCTATAATAATCCCACTGTGAACTATTTATAACGAGAGCTGAAGAACGGTTAGGTAAAAAACAAACAACAAATGTGTCAAAATGTCCGCCGGAGAATGAAGTGAGTTACAAATGCAATTAAAAATTTTTTTTTGGCGCCCAAGAATGGGTCCAGAAATATATAATAAAGAAGAGAAATTCCTATGCTAATGTGCTGGAAAATCACCTCTAATTGCCTACTGCTATTGAGCATATTTATTGTGAATGACAACGCGTAAAAGATAAGTTAAAAACTTGATCGTTTTATTTGTGCCTGTTAAATGAGTTGGCGAATAAAACACAGCTGTTATTGTTGTGACTACTTATACATACCATTAGCCATCTGAATCTGGTTGGAATTATTACCTCTGGAAAATTTTTGTTTTCTGTTTTGGCATACCCGAAAGGCGCTCATAAAGATAATTATATATTTCTGACGGATTTAATATTGAATTAACTAAAAAAAAACTTTTATTTATTACAAAAACAGGAAAAACTCAATCACTTTTTAATAATACTAAGAAAGACATCTATAAGCGAAATGCTCGGCCTAGACCCTCATGGGCTTTTGTGCCATTACAAGAAGAGGAAAAGTGAAAAGTGTCAATTGTGGTATGCAATTCAATTGATTAGCAATAGCTTGTTCGAATGGGAAAACTATAGCTGATAATTTGTTTTGGATCATATTTTTTTTTTGAAATATTCCAAATTTTGAATAAACAATTTTTCAACCCAAAATTAGCAAAAAAGCAATTTGTAAAATCTGCTGTGTTGCACTTGTCTCTCAGCATTCTTAATTTTTTTATCTATCTTTTTTTGCGATGCGTCTTGAGAAAACTTAACGCTCTCCTCAATTTCTATAAATTTCAATTTGCAGTCAGTTTGAGATGAGCAGTTTTGCCAAATATATGTATATGAACTTTAGTAAAAAACTAAAAAAGCGATAAAAGCCCATACTTTCAATTGTGTACTAAAAAAATGGAAAAAGAGCTAATCGGTGAAAGAGCCGACGTTTTTGAAAAATGTCAATAAAGGCAAAATTAAATTTATATACATATTTAAAATCAGGAGGACTTTGAACGTGGTGGTCGCTGTGGTGTAGTGGTAGTGCGTTGGACTGCTACGCAGAGTGTCCGAGGTTCGAATCTCGGCACAGGCAAAATCAAAAAGTAGAAAAAATAATTTTTCTACACGGCACCACCTCTTGGCAGGCAATGGCAAACATACAAGAGTAAAAATTGCCTATGAAAAGCTTTTCACTTCGCCGTTCGGATTCGGCATTAAACTGTAGGTCCCTTCTATTCATGTACAAATAGAACACGCACAAATTGAGTGGTTGCGAAAAGTTCGGCCTAGGCCCTCCATGGGCTGTTGTGCTATTAAAAGTAAAGTAAAGTAAGGACTTTGAACGCATATAAGTATGTATGTATATTTTATCGGTCATCATGTAGGATTAAGCATAAAAAAGTTTTGCTTTGAGGTAGAATTAGCTGAAAAATTTAATTTCTATGAGAATATTCTGAAGAAATTTTTTTTCTACTTTTGCGTAAACTTTTTTTTAAATTTACCACAAATTTTGGATGCTGATTAAATTTTGGATGCTGCCTTGAAAAATTTTTTTCTGATATAAGCTTTCATTAACACTATTGTAATTTCGCACATTGTTTTCACTTTTTTCTTAAATCCTTTTATTCCGTTTCTAACATTTTCATTTAAATTCTTTGCATTCTGTGTAACGAAAAATTACCAAGAGCAAAAATTTGCTTTTATGTTTTAATCCATGGAAAATATTTTTATTGTTAATCCACTTCCAGCACAACAAATGTCAACATTTTCACCAGACGACTTTTGTTTTTACTACATGTAGTACCCTCAGAATAATATTGTGTTTCTAGAGTTTTAATCCTTTAGTTTTGTATGCAAAACTTACCTGTTGATGTGTACTTCTCCTTGTTGTTGCAATGCAGCTGATTTTGTCGTTGCAATCCTTGCTGTTGTTCGTTAATATTTTTTTTTGCAGTGTTGTTGATTTACAAATTTTTGTTTGGTTATGTTTTACACGTAAATTCTTTTAGTGTGTATATGTGTGTGTCAGACAGAAAATATACTAGTTAGATTAAAAAAGGACAGCAAAAGAAATTGTACAATTGTTATTGTTGCTTTCAAATGAAAATGTAAAAATCATCAGAAAATTCACTATTTGGTTCGTTTTTATGTTTTAAATTTGTTGTTTTTTTTAAAAAATTTTATATAATATATTATATGTTGGTTTCTATTCATGGCACCAAAAACAATAACTCAATATTTTTAATATGTAACTTTGCACTCGAATGATGCTGCACGTAAGAAAAAGCACAATTGCTAAATTATCCTTATTTGCATTGGAACAAGAACTTGAACCTCGTCAATCTGATCTTCTTCTCATAAGAGTTTCTTCTTACTTATTCTTAAGTGTTTCGCATTTCACCCGTTGACAAGTACCAAACGCTTACAGTGAATAAATCGAACTGATTCGTTGAGTTTCTGGCCCAAAAGACTTTTAACAACCAAACAACAACCACAACGTGAAGTCTGAACATTAGACCAAATTGCCATTGCGGTCGCCGTGATCGTCGTGGTTGATGTCGTGGTTGTAGCTTGATACGCTCTTGAATGTTTGTTGTTGGGCTTGTAGTAGCTGCTCAATGTTGCCAACTTTGCCTTTTTTCACCACTTACCAGACAAACCAAAGATATCGTACCATCAACAACCAAAACAAGAAAGTGCAGCCAAAGAGCACGCTAAAATGGCCGAGATACACACATAAATAAGAAGAACACACCATTCAAGTATAAAGACACAGGGCAGCAGCAGCAGCAGAAGCGGCAAAAAAAAGTTTGAGCTAAGCTTAAGGAAAAAGCAGCAGCAGCTGACAAAGAAGCCGAAGGCGAAGACCAAGAGCAGCAAACTCAGCAGTGCAAACAGAAACCACAAGTGCGTAAATATTTGAATGAAAATTGCAAGGCGAATGAGAGCGCTCGATGGGTAAAGAAGAACATCGACACCATTGCCTGCGCTCAGCGAGAGCGTAAATGACTGCGTGTGTGTGAGAGCGCTCTGCCATAAACTTATAAAGTGTATTAAAGAGCCATGTTGTTAGTTGGCAAAAGAGCGAGACCGGCTTTTTGCTTGTTTGCCTGGTTACTCGTTTAGTTGTGAGAACACATTTCTTATCTTTATTAGTAGTTGAGTTTTTGAGTTTGATTTACTGCGGCGGTTTGAGCTTAAATAGTTAGCTGGTTTGAAGCGTAGTTTAAATATTTGAGTAAGTTTAGCTTATGCTGTGGAGTGCATATTAAATGCTAGGTAGAATGTTAATTTATTTAGGAGAGCAAGGAAGTAAGAGTGAATAGTGAAATAGTGAAATACATTTAATTGATGGCACATCATGGAGGACCTAAGCAGAGCTTTTAACACCCATTGTTGCTGTGCGAGTTTTAGCTGTAGACGAATGGGAGATACCTACAGTTTTATGCCGAATTTTAACTGCAAATTGAAGATGGAAGAGCTTTAATTAAGCAATTTTTATTCTCTACACACCCTGTGGTCAGAGTATATTCGTCTTGATCGAGTAACAGTTGATTGTAATGAACACAATTAGGTGTCGTAGGTATGAACCTACAGATAGTCTTAGAATATCACAATTTCTGCAACAAGTCCAGGGCATTATTGACGAGGACCCATCAAAGTCTGTAAGGGTCATATTGAGAGACCCTCAAGTTTCTGAACGCATAATAAGTCGCATTGTTCACGAAGACATCCGGCACAAATACTACGTGATGCACAAGGGCTTACAAGTTATAACAAGTTATCCTCCTGAAATCCCGGATATGCTCCTACTTTTATCCTGACGAGTCTGATAGGTGGCTATGTTCGGATCCTTCAGATGTCTCAAATGTTATGCACACAAAGATTCCGGCGACTGGCATTTTGACGGAGTGGTGAGCAATGAAGGAGTGCGTTGGACTGCTACGCAGATTGTCCGGAGTTCGAATCTTGGCACAAGCAAAATCAAAAGAAGGAAAAAAACAAAAAAAAAACAAACAAAAACCCTGGATAGATATCATGCGTTGTAAGAGGCCACACATATTGCAACAGGACTCTGCTCCTTCTCACAAAGCCATGAATACGGAAGATTGGATGGCCGAGAATGTCCCCGGATCTTAATCCTTTGGACTACTGCGTATGGGGCGTTGTTGAGCCCGAGACTAATAAACATACCCATAACAAGATTTGTTTCCTAAGAGTAGCTACTAACAGAGTAATGAGGGATATGAATAAGGATCATTTTATTCGGGCATGCAAACGTTTCCGGCAGAGAATTAAAGCTGTTATTGCCGCCAGAGGCGATTTTATCGAATAACGAATTGTATTTACTCACTTTGTTGTAAAAATTTCATTAAAATACAATAAGTTTTCTAAAAATTACACAAATTAATTAGTTTTAAAGTCAATTATCCTCAAATACCTGCCGCATCCTGTATATATACACATATAGAAATGCTCACTGTGTTTAGTGGATTCGATGTAGCCAGGTCCGTCTGTCTGTGCATATGGTAACTCGAGTAAAATTTAAGCAATCTCAACTAAACTTGGTACAGACATTTGCTATTATCAGGAAGAGGTAAAGATCTGAAATGGGCAAAATCGTCCCAGTGGGGGAGTGATATTGAAGGAAATGCCAAAGCGAATTGAATAAAACTCAAAAAACATCTCTTGAACAACTGTTCAAGGGATTACCATTGCCCAAGAGGCGGATTCGTTGAGAAAATTTTTAATTTCCCAAATTTTAAATTTTTTTTACTTTGCCAAGATTGGAACACCATCAGTTCAGTACACTACGAACTAAGCAATGGCACTACTAGCAACTGGTCATAACTATTAAAAATAATCTAGCTGGAATAGTACCCATAAGCATCAAGAAGGTAATAAGAGAGAGCAGTGAGCAGGTATGGCAAAAGTTATGGGATTCTTCACGCAAGTAGAACGTATCGACTGATCCCAGACATTCTGAAATGGCTACACCATAGATCTAGCCGGACACAAATGCTGACAGGAGGATAACATTAATGCTTTAAATCGTATTTGAATAGGTTTAAACATGAGGATAATCAGTTCTGAACCCTTTGTGTTGCAAAACTGTCTTATACTAAATTAAAAAAAAAAAAAATACGCAAATACATTGATACGCATACTTTGATCAATATCTTTGCATTAACTGTTTTTCACTTTAAATAAAATTTTAAACTTTTAAACTTATGGTACAAATGGTATTTTCAACTGAAAAGATTTTAAAAAAAAATTATGCCTAAATATTTATATTTTCAAGATCTTCCAGAAAATGAATGACCATTTCGACTTGAAAAATCTTGCATATACCTAAATCAGTCCGGCCTACTTTAAATACTAATAATCTACCTATAAGTATAGGTACCTATTTATAAAGGCTAATTTTTTAAGAGCTTGGTTTTTGAAAATTCAAAAAAGCACAGAAATTATACAAAAGTGGATGAAATTTTTATTCGGATCGATAAATCAATTCCTGCCATTTACTTTTGGAGATGTTGCCAGCGGTCCATGCTGAAAGTCTAATTTGAGCACACTTTTTCATACATTTATGCCGGTATCTCACCAATGACGCGTTCAATGTTAGTGTTGGATTCCAAAGCAGCAATCGTGTTTAATTTGTCCCTATAGACAAAAGACTTAACAAAGCCCCACAAAAAATAGTCTAACGGGGTCAAATCACACGATCTTGGTGGCTATTGACTGCACCAAAACGTGAGATCAACTGCTCACCAAATTCGCCTCTCAATTGATGCATGGTTTCGCGTGCAGTGTGGCATGTGGCACCGTCCTGTTGGAACCACATGTCTGCCGAGTCCAATTCTTGTAGTTTCGGCAAAAAAAAGTCTGTCATTATCGAACGGTATCGGTAACTTTCTCCATTAACCGTAACGTTGCTGCCTTAATCCTTTATCGTCTTTGAAGAAATACGGCCCAATGATGCCGCCTGCCGCCCATAAACCGCACCAAACTGTGCATTTTTCGGGATGCATTGGTAGCTGCTGAATTGCCTCTGGCTGGTCTCTACTCCAAATAAGAAATACGGCAATTCTGGTTATTCACGTATCCATTAAGCCAAAAATGAGCCTCGTGCGCTGAAGACAATTTTACGATAAAAGAAAACGGATCCTCATCCAGCTTTTCTAAGGCCCATTCAACGAAAATTCGTCGCCTGGCTTCAGTTCTTGCACAAGCTATATTTTGTATGGTATTAATCCGATATCTTTGCGTAAAATCTTCCAGGTGATCAAATAACACCAAATCAAATTGATCATTTTTTACTTTGACACATATCAAGAATCACGTGTGAACTGTCAGAAATATAAATGTCAAAAACCAAGTAGCAAAAAATCATCCCTTATAATTACTTAAAATATTAATAATGATTTTTATAAAATAGACATTGTTACATACATAACAATTATAACGCATATTTTCCATTTCTTCATGCATATTTTTATGTGCTCCTAAAGTCCGTAGACCTTCCATACAACTCAATCGGTTGGACAATTGTACGTTTCCCTACATTATCCTACAGTTTAACACAAGGTTGCTCCTTTTGGCACGTCAAGAATATGATTGTTGCGTCAAATGCCACATTTAATTGATTATTGAATGTTATTATTTAGTTGCCGCGCCGTAAAATTGGCGCCATTGACTGCATTCTTACATAAGAGCAACTATAGAAAGATCAGCTAGATAAATTTTAGATCTTAACGAATACATTAAATTATTTAAATTTAAATTGTTGTTGCGTAACTTATGGCCAGCATCTCAAATGCATTTGCAACCAAAGCGGACATAATGAAATAATTTCAAACAATGGCTAATGGGCTAAGCTGGTGCACTTTATGCACTTTACATGCGCCGCCTGGTAACTAAGTAACTGACTGACAGTTATTGAGTGCAGACGATTATCTGCTTACATATAAGAAGGAGACACCGACACTTTTCTACACATATTGCTACTGTATTAAATGAAGTCTCTGACTCGTCTCTTTTGGTTTTCATTATTATGAAGTTAAACTATGCGAGGCGTGCATTTTCTGAGGCAATAATAAATAAAAAATATCTTTAAATATCAACAACAATTAATTGTTGTAAAGTTGAAATGAGCTAGTAATTATGTATTTATTTTCCACAGCTCAAAAAACGTGAGCGTTCAGTAGCGAGCGCTTCGATAATTTTACGCAATATTAATTTGGTATAAACAAAGAATTTGTGTCCGAGATACTGCGAAAGTAAATTTTATTAGCCACTTATATTTTGGGAATAAACTTCTTAAAACTTTAGTTATAAGTTTTTATTCATTTTTGATATTGCCACAGTAATTCAAAGTATGAATATGTTTATTTAGCCACCAGATTCACATTACTTCGACGCCTTTAAATTAAGCAGAAATTAATGAAATAACAACAAAATATTTTGTCTCGAGAAGTTGTCCTTCCTAATTCCGTTTGACATGCACGTTCAAAGTTAATATTCTAACAGAAACATTTTGGTGGATGATGGTGGATGATGGCAATGAATAATTAGCAAAACTTTTAGTAAACATTTTCTGGCGACGTTCAACATGAGGATACACACAGACACACTGGACGATTGTAAACTTTCGAAAACAAACGACTCTGCGAGCAGAAAATAAAAAAAATAAAAAAATATAAAATCAGCGAATTACTTAAACGAAGACACCAGACACGATGACAAATTACATATATAGTGACAAAGAACATTTTGATAATTAATACGAGTATGTATGAAAAACGATTAAAAAAAAAAAAATTATGTTATCTTTATTTTATATGAATATAATATGTAAAGTCAGTAGCTAAAATGCAAGTTGCCTAATTATAAGTATAATTTTGCTTTTGACATATGCGGCATTTATTCGAATATTGTACGCCAACACTTTGGTGGTATACAAATCAGATGGGGTAATCGAGGTGGATATTTTTTTAAGCATACATGAGATTTTATTTAGAAATGTTTGTTTACCTAAAAATGCTAAAACGTCATTGAGCTATACACACATACACACACGCACACATATACGCACACACACATACACGCTCACACACACACCATACACAAACACACACCATACACACACACACGCACAACCAAATATAAATACACACATACACACAGAGACATAATTGCACAGACATAATTGCACAATTCCGCATTTGAAACTTGTATGGAATGAGCACAACTTCAGAAGTACCAGCCAGCATGTGGAAGTAGAAGTAAATCTAAGTAAGTAAGGCGTTGTCATATTTTACATTCACATTTAAATTATTTTTTAATTTATCAACATATAACATTATCATTTATCAGCGTGGTTGCTGTTGTTGACGTCATTGTCGTTCGTTTAACATATGTACATACTTATAATATCGCTGGCTTAATTTGCAAAAGCCCTAACATCACATTTTTCCAAATCGATTTTTAATTTATTATGATTTAGCGTACCCATCAGCATCTCTGCCTAAAATTGGAGCTATACATCAAACGTACGTTTTATTTCATTTCAATTACAAATTTTTTAAAACAGTACTGGAAATAATGAAAAATGCTTCATATGAAAAATTTGAAAAAATGAGTATTAGGACTTTTGCAAATTGAGGCAGCGATATGTATCTATGTACATCCATTCCACTCTACCGTTTATATAGGCAATTTAACATTAGCCTCACTTAATAATCATTTGCAATGTTGCTTTCGTGGTACCATCGTAACAACGTCAGTATCACATCGCGTTCCGGTGTCGCTTGGGTCAACATACGTACATACTTAAATACTTATATTGAAATGTTGCAATTTTGACATTATCAATTGTCAAATCGTCACTGTTTTATTACGTATCTATAAACGAGGATGTTGTGTATAAACAACGTAGTTGATGATGTTGTTTTTTTACACTGTACATATGCTGCGTAAATTTTTCAAGTAAGACATTTTCATTTACTAAAAGGTGATTTTTATAAGAGTTTTGTTTTTGAAAATGAAAAAAAAACACAGAAATTTTACAAAAGTGATTGCAATTTTTATTTGAATAGATAAATCAATTCCTGCCATTTACTTCTTAGAGATAATTTCACTTAAATGTTGCCAGCGGCTACGCTTCAAGTGGTTCATGCTGAAAGTCTAACTTGGGCACACTTTTTCATACATTTATGCCGGAATCTCACCAATGTCGCGTTCAATGTTGGTGTTGGCTTCCAAAGCAGAAATCGTGTTTGATTTGTCCCTATAGACAAAAGACTTAACAAAGCCCCACAAAAAATAGTCTAACGGGGTCAAATCACACGATCTTGGTGGCTATTGACTGCACCAAAACGTGAGATCAACTGCTCACCAAATTCGCCTCTCAATTGATGCATGGTTTCGCCTGTAGTGTGGCATGTGGTATCGTGCTGTTGGAACCACATGTCGGAAGAGTCCAATTCTAGCATTTTCGGCCAAAAAAATGCTGAATCGAACGGTACCTTTCCTCATTGACCATAACGTTGCGGCCTTCACCGTCTTTGAAGAAATACGGCCCAATAATGCCGCCTTTCCATAAACCGCACCAAACAATGCATTTTTCGGGATGCATTGGTAGCTGCTGAATTGCCTCTGGCTGATCTTCACTCCAAATATGGAAATTCTGCTTTTTTACGTATCCATTGAGCCAAAAATGAGCATCGTCGCTAAATGGACGTAGCTTGCGAAACACTTTTTTCACAGCGCATGAATTTTAATAATAATAAATTTTAATAATTTGTAAACATTGTTCAGGCGTAAGTCTATTCATGATGAAATGGCAAACCAAACTGGGCATAAATCAAGTGACTGCTGTCAAAAAGACCAACTCTGCAAATAAGTATTGCCAGATTGAAAACCACACTTCTAAAAAAAACACCCTTTACTCTGTATGTATATGTGCATGTACTATATGTACAGAAAAGAAATTTTATGTGGTCTCAATAATACTTTAGAAGATTGTGTAACATAATTTTGTTTACTTATTTTGGGTATTACATAATTGAATGGACATCGATCATTTTAGATCAGTGTCGGGCAAACCAATATATAAACAAGAGAGCGACAGCGCTGCTGTTTTGAAAAATTGCGCAGCGAGATCTTGCTTACATGTGTGCTGAAAGTCAACTAACATGATTTCAGTTGACAAAATTGCTCTCAAACTTCGCCTGAATTCCATTGTTCGTCAATAGTTCATAAGCTACACAAAGAAGTTTAGTGTACAAGCGACAGCATTGCTTTGGCAGAGAATGTGATCATATTCACATATGAATATGAATATCAATATTGCCCGACACTGCTTTAGATCGTTAGCTTACGTCTCCTTTAGTGTTAAAATGTATGTAGGCTTCAAACTTTTTAAAGTTCGTTCTATAATTTAAAGTTATATGAATTAATTTATATTATGCACGCCCACAAGCTTCTGTTGGTGGATTAGTGATACAAGTATTCTTTTGAAATTTGTGCTATGCCAATTTAAATTGGCTCATGTTAAGTGAACGAACAACTTTAGTAAGCGACAACTTTATACAATATCAGATATTTTCAGAAGACTTAAGTGCAAACATAATTTTGAAATAGGCCTTTGCCAGTTGATTAGGTCCCATAACAAACTCTCGGAACTTAAAGGCAAATGATTTGCCGTTTTCCAGGCTGACTTCGAATTGTGATCGAATTTTCCATACTATGATTACAATTTTCATCTCCCTTCCTTCCATTAATCTCATGGCTTGGGTTATAAAACTGCTCATGAAGAATTAAGTTAAACGAGCTAGTTATTTATAATTTAACAGGCACTGGTTAGATGAGGGTTCTAATTCGCCAGCTACTTTTCAAATTATCAGAACTATCGGTTTTTCACCAACTAAAAAAAATTATTTTAAATTCAAAATTATGTATGAAATTGCTGATAATTTTCAAAGTTGCTGATTTACAAAGATCTTTCCCTTTGCATATTTATTTCGATTCTTAGCATGACAAGTAAATTATCCAAGGAGAAATTTGTCTTATTAGTTCGTTTATAGTTTTTAAAAATGTTTCTTTTTTAAAGGTTGTTAAAGAAAAAAGGTTAAAGGTTGACGAGATCCATGGTAGATGTCAATCCATACTAGAAAATAATAGAATTATTGAGCGATTTCGATTGGCGAAAGTACAAATCGAGTACGTCATAACTCGAAGTTGGAAAAATGCCAAAAAATTTCAGTTTCAAATCCGTTGGAGCAACTGCATTACATTGAATGAGAAGCGGAGCACAATAACGCAGTGTTGATGACATGCATAGAGTAAGCTAAGCAACTGTATGCAGAGTTGCAAACTGTTTCGATAATGCTTCACAGTTTTTGAGAAGAAACGGATTTCCTCAGGTGTCTGGGTGTATTCACGCATGTGTGTCATTAGTAGCTAGCTTTAATCAATAAACCTGCATATGTGACACGTTTAAGTGGTAAAATCAAGCTGGTTTTAGCTTGTGTATACAAAAGTGAGAATTGTTTTTTTTTACACACTAAGTGGATTTTATTATAGAAGGTCAAATATCGAGATTTATCAACGAATTTTCTTATTTTGTGAATAAGCTATGCTAGTCAGAATTTAAAATTTCGAAATTTGATGAAACACCCTAATGTTTATCACGATGGGCCTTAGTGTGTGAACAACCACCTGATGACCAACCATTTAACCTAACCTAACTCACATAAAACTTTCAAATGTAATCGTGAATTGTCACATATCAATAGATTTCAACGTTGCGCTATGTTACATTGCAATGCTTTCCCTAATTGAAACTTAATATACAAGGTAAAGGTGTCAAAACTAGTTTTCTCTCAGAAATAATGCCATTCAATTAGGCACAAGCCACACCTACTTCCAATGTAAGTGAAGCAATGATCAAGCCTACTGAGTCAGGCTGGAGAAAAATTTTGCACGCAAAAACCATAATAATTTACCAAATCTTAGAATGCAAAAAGCATTTTTATTTCAGAGGGTGTGCACGATATATAAACTTCGGCAGTGCCTGAACTTTTGGACTTGTTTTACTCGGGTTTCGACCAGAACGAAACTTCTAGATCACCAAAACTAGTAAAAAATTATAAACATTTCAGCGGACATACTTTTTTGTTTATTAACTATTAAGATTACTCAGCGTATGAAAGTAAAATAAGTACATATATAAGAACTGAACTATATTTTGTTATACATATGCTCATGCTTCAGCGCATGATTTTATTAAGTAAAACCAAACATTTCCATCTTCACTAGCAGAAATTTCAATAATATATTAATGAATGAGTACCGAAATTTTAATTTTAGTCCTAATGTATTTTTGATTTTAAAATTGTACTAGAAAACATCAATTGCACCAACAACATTATACCTGATCTGTAATATTCTAGTAAAATTGTATCGTAGAGTCTTCTTTAGAATATTATTTCTTTACTGAGCATGAGCCTTTGTAGTTTAAACAGCCTTCGCTGCAATAATGTCTTATTACTGCTAACAGAAAAAAATTTTTATTTGACGTCCATTGGGCGAGGTAAGGATACTGTATTTCTTACCATTGAAATCTAAAAATTCTCATACTCTTTAATGAATTTAGCTCAATGCATAAATATTTCTCGACGATTTAGAAAGTAACAACATAAAATGTAACTCTTTTCTATGTCTAATTAGGAAAATTAAAAACTATTTCTCACTTTATGCTTAACAATTTTGTATGGAAAATCTTGTACTACTTATATATACATACATACTTACACACAGACAAAGTTCTTCGTAATAATAGAAAATGTAGGTACTCGTACATTGGTATTGAAATTCATAAAGAAAACAAAGCGAATGGAAAAAAATACAAATTCACTTGTCACTCGCAGAGCTCATTGTCAGGAAAATTGCAGTTAGATTGCCGTCATTCTGGTTTCTGACCAGAACAGCAAAAACAAAAATAAAAAAAATGACAACAAAGTGTGAAAATTAAAAAAAAAAAAAGAAAGACACACGAAGAAAAAAAGAAGGAAAACAAAAAGCAGAAAAAGGCAAAGAAACATAATAAGTACTGAGTAAAGTCAAGTTATGGTATAAGAATATGAACCCAGTTAAACCAGAAATTTAGAGTTGCAATGCGCAGCGCACAGCAAAGTGAGAAGCTAAGGCTATAGTTAACCTATGTTAAGCTAAGCTACGATGTGAGATAAATACAGCGCGCACAGTTAGTGTAAAATACATAAATGACAGATAAATGGAAATGAAAGGTACACAGACAGACGGATGAACAGACATAGAGACCGAAAGATAGACAAACATACATAAGAAAAGCAAAATAAAGCACACTCAAACAGAACTAGAATAAAACAACAGTTAAATAAGCAAAAGTTTCATGTAAGAGAACAGATAAATAGTAGATGAACAAAATTGTTGCTTCCAGTAAATTAAAAGAATGAGCCAAGAGAACGAAGATATGCGGCATACCCACACAAACAAAGAAACATACAAATATTTTACAGTTTACGTATGCTTCATGAAGTTGATAATCTCTGTCAGCAGCACAGCACCCAAGAGATTGTTTTCCCTCTCCCTCTCTCTCCCGCTCTCTCTCTCTCTCTCTCTCTGTGAAAAAAGGGAAAAACTACAAATTAATTGTTCTAGCAGTCATAGTCGCAAGTATATACTACATATGTAAAATAACTTCTAAACCATACTAGGTACATATCAAACGCTTTTCCAATTGTACGCTTAAGACAAGTGCTAGGTGAGCTTCAATAACGATGATGATCATGATTAAGAGCTTTAAGTATGATACATATTGTTTTGTTCTCGGATTTCTTTTATTGTCAGCCCCAAAAAACAAAACTAAAGAAAACATCAATAGAAACGGACAATTCATTTTTCTTTTTTATTGAAGCTTACACATTGACAACGAATTTTTCTTCTTGTAACCACAATTAACCACATAGAAAACAAAACTCTTTGCGTTGTGGGCCCTTCATCACATGGGCATAATGTCTGTTACACCGCCTTAAAGAAAAAAAAAACAGATCTGTCTACGTGATCTAGTGTAAATGATATACTGAGAATTGATATATATAATTTAGATAAATATGATTTGTAAATTGATCACATTCTCATTAATCTTTACAAACGTTTGAGAGGTGGTGAGTGTCCAAGGTTGAAATCTCAATATACGCAAATTCAAAAAGTAGAAAAAACATTTTTTCTACAACGCTGGAGGTGGTGCTATGGCAAACCTTACTTACTTACTTTTAATGGCACAACAGCTCTAGGAGGGCCTAGGCTAGGCCGAGCTTTTCGCATCCACTCATGTTGTGCGTGTTATAGGTGCGAAGGGACCTACAGTTTAATGCCGAATCCGAACGGCGAAGTGAAAAGCTTTTCATAGGCAATTTTTACTCTTGTAAGTTTGCCATTGCCTGCCAAGAGGTGGTGCCGTGTAGAAAAATTATTTTTTCTACTTCTTTTTTTTTTTGTTTTTGATATTGCCTGTGCCGAGCTTTGAACGCCGGACACCTTGCGTAGCATTACCACAACGCCACAGCGACCAGCGATGGCAAACCTACAAGAGTAAAAATTGCCTGTGAAAAAATTTTCAATTCACCAATGACTAATTTATCTCATCATTCATATTCTTGATCTTTAAAGAAGTCCTGGCATTATCAGATGGATAAATTACCAGATATCATCTTTAGGCTAACAACTTTTAAGTGGTTTAAGTGGTTATAACAACTTTTAAGTTATGGTGGTCGCTGTGGCGTAGTGGTAGTGCGTTGGACTACTACGCAGAGTGTCCGGGGTTCGAATCTCGGCACAGGCAAAATCCTACTTTCTGATTTTAATTTTTCTACACGGCGCCACCTCTTGGCAGGCAATGGCAAACCTACAAGAGTAAAAATTGCTATGAAAAGCTTTTCACTTCGCCGTTCGGATTCGGCATTAAACTGTAGGTC
This sequence comes from Palloptera scutellata, assembly GCA_958295655.1. Taxonomy (NCBI): domain Eukaryota; kingdom Metazoa; phylum Arthropoda; class Insecta; order Diptera; family Pallopteridae; genus Palloptera; species Palloptera scutellata. The sequence continues at coordinate 48,075,111 of OY282451.1, forward strand.
CCTTCCATTCATGCACAAATATAACACGCACAACATGAGTGGATGCGAAAAGTTCGGCCTAGGCCCTCCATAGGCTGTTGTGCCATTAAAAATAAAGTAAGTATGGCTATTGTATATTGTGTTGACGCCTCATATAGAATAAACGTTCATAGTACTAACGCATACATCTGACTCTATTTCGTAATTTCTGAACTATGCCCATTGTTACTGCATTTGTCTTGTTTCAACTTTTAAAGAAGTTTCTGCCAAGTCGTATAAATATCTGTTAAAGACACTGTCTTAAATTTTCAATCTGCATCATGCAAAAGCAGCGCAGTGATAGAGGACGTGTTCGTGTTCTAATGATTCCTCATTATCGGTTTCCATGCAGTGCTTACAGATGTTTGCCTCAAGGAGCCCTAGCCTGTAGGAATGACTGTGTACTCCTCAGAAAGAGATTAATTATATATGTAGGTAGTTGGTTTTACTACTATTTCTACATTATATTGATTGATTTAATGCTCTATGGCGATGAGAGAAAATTGCAATATTTTACGCTAGAGCTATTAATATTCATTAAGTAAAATATCTCTAAAATTGTAGAGATAATTACAAAAAACTATATCTAAAATATTTTTTCATTGAATAGTCGAAACTCTTTTAGAATTCAATCAGTATGAATCATTTAACCATTTAATTCTTAATGTTCTTTCTTTTTACATGATGAACAAGGATTGCACTAAGGAGTCTTGAACTTATTGAGTTACTGTATCAAGTCTGTATTAAGCTCTGATTAAGGGAGCTGTGTCGATATTTCGTACTCCAGATGTAAAGATTTTCATTGGAATCATATATTTTGGTGTCCCATTCGAAATATATGTATGTAAATTGTTTTTTTTTTATGAAAACGTGGAAGCAGTGGGTTTTTCGATGTTATGAAACAAATATTCAATACAATTGTCAGACATTTAAGTTCTCTCTTTCTTTTTGATTTTTGATTTACTGAACAAAATATAAAAAAACGTCATTATAAAGTAAGTAAAGTATGTAAAACAAAAGAGATCTTCAATAAGATTACTTAGAAAACTTTTGTTAACCCATGGTGACCTATATACATATTTTTTATGCTTCGAAAGATGATTCCCCGTTAATCACTGAAGGATAGAAAATAATCATAATTATTCTATCATTCATGTCATATAAACAACCAGCGCATACACAATAATCGATTATTCTTCTTTTTCCTAAAATACTTCTTAAAGGTCACTCTTGAAAAGATGAAAAGCAAGCCATAGCACAGTGCCGCGGAGAGAGAGAGAGAGATTAAGAGCGGAGGAGGGAAATATCCAACTCATTGACATAATAATTAAATACATAATAGCCTCAGAGTGCATTCAAGCATTGCATTTACTACTTAAATTCAAGCATCAAATTTACATCGAAACCTACAATCATCGATCGATTCAGCAGCAACAGCAGCAGTTGCAACAACGAGATATTAACATTAAACAAATATAAATGATGATCATGATCAGAAAAATGTAAGTAGGTATTGAGTATGGTATGTAGAAAATAAATGCCCACTTAAATAACGATGATCATGCAATTTTTAATAAGCAAGTAGATAAGGTAATAAGAAAACTTAAAGAAATATTATTAGTGAGAACAGTTAGTGTTTAAAAAAAAAATCGATAAAAAATTAACTGCATAGCTGCAGAGTATTTCAATTTCAATGATTTTTATTATTTCAATTGGTTGGGCAAAATATGTACATAAATAGTATCCACATATATAACTATGCAAATAAATTTCTTCCGGAAATTCTATTACTCTAAATTTCTTTCAGTTTAATACTTACCACTAAATAAATGATCTATTCTCATTCATTTCAATTAAGGCTCTTAACATATCAAATAAGATAGCATCACGACGAAAAGTCGTCGGTAGTAAACGGTGTTAACGTCTCGTTAGTGACACAATGATTATAATGAACTGCTGCCGCGACAAATTCTTCCAGGTCGGAAAGTGAAGAACTGGTGTGAACTGTAAATGTTTTTTTTTTTTGTAAAATAGAAATATTAAAATACTTATATTGTAAATATAATATTTGAATTAAAAATTTTTATTATTTCAATTGGTTGGGCAAAATATGTACATAAATAGTATGCACATATATAACTATGCAGTTGTGTCGCTGTTGCTTTCAATACCTTTAACAACTACAAATGGTTTCGATTAAGCTGATAGCTCTTTTGCTATGGCTTTGTTTCTACATATTATTCACAAACAATGATCTACAATTGAAAGCGCCTTATGAAAAATTTTGTGTCAAATGTGCAGGTTTACGGCGTCAATTATGTATGTTGTAACAATATTGAATAATTGTAGACAATTGCTCCAAGTTATTAACTCACATATCACAGTTCAACACGAAGAAATAAGAAGTTTCTGAATGTAGATTCTGATAGAATCGAATAAAAATTATACGTCTCCCAGCGTTTTAAAAGTGTACATCTAATTTTGGTTTCAAGAGAGCCTGAAATTGTAAATTTCCAACAAATAATAAGACGACTACTTGATAGATATGCATCTAAACTGTTTGCGAGTTCAAATGTATTGGGTCCGCCGTTAAGTATCAGAGGTTTTTTGGTACATTTTTCGGGTATATATTAGTCATTATTATTAATAACCTTTTCCCATTTTTCGGGTAGTTTAATAATTAGTAGTTTAAGACTTAAAAAGTGAAAGTGGGACGTTGCAAGGACCGGGCTAAACGGTGGTTCCAAGTCATTTGGCCTGCCATTTTCATGATAGAATACAACGCCTTTCCTGTTGACCAATTCTGTTCGTTTTTCCTTGATTGCTTCCTTTAGACGGTTGAGTTGAGAGCAGTAGGGAACCGTATTAACCGTTGCACTTGTCTGGAGTAGCTCGCACTAGACAATTCCTTTTCAATTCCACCAAACACTTACATAACCTTGTTTGCCGTAAATCCAGGCTTTGATGTCGTTTGTGAAGGGTCACTGCGCTTTGACCATGATCGCTTGTGTTGGAAATTCTTGTGCGGAATCCACTTTTCCTCGCCCGTAATGATTCGCTTCAAAAGTGGTTCGATTTCGTTGCAATTCAGCAGCGTTTTACTGATGATAATTCGGTCAATTAAATTTCTTTCCGTTAATTCATGTGGTACCCACTAAAACATGGATAATGCTATCTTTAAATGATTTCAAAGTATCCTGTGGTTATGTTTAGTGCCACCGCTATCTGCTGACATCTTGTGTGTCAATTTTGCAACACCAGTTCCAACATTTCATCGGTTTTTTCAGTGACATTCAGCGCATTTTTTCGTGCATCTTTGATATCGAAAATTCCGGAAGAAATCGAGCTAACCACTCCTGGGAGTTCACTCACAGCATCCTCACTGTAAGTCGCATAAATTTTTCGGCATGATTTTGCATCGGATTTACCTTTTCTATAGTAATAGCGTTCTTCAGATATTCTTCAGATATTTCACTCATATTCAAATGAATGTAACTGTTTACACTAGCGACGAATTTCACATAAAATGTAGCTTGAAATATCACCTTTCAAACATGTGTTCGTTTGATATAATCGGACTAGTGTTTCCAGATTTGTGGGTACCAACATCATCTTGTAACGAAAAACCGGTACATACTTTTTATATGACCCAATATAAACCCATTAGCTCACTACTTTTCTCAGAAGAATCCATTAACGAGTGTTAATAGAGGGTTAGTAAGTACCAGAAAGTACCATATGTTGCTCATAAAAAATTTTATAATAAGAGTTATTCTATCAGAATCCAATTATTTTTGAAAAAACTGATTTCTGTCGAATATTTAAATATTAATTCTTAAAATTTTTTTAATATTTCGAAAGAAATAAATTTATCTATTAATTTTATTCCCAATAATATCTCCATTTAACAGAAGGTCTGTTATTCATTTAGGTCAGTTTGAGGTTTATTGATCGCTGATATTTTAACAAATACTCGTAAGTAATATAAGGAGAAATAAAATATATTGAGATCACTGTGCATTCTCTTTTCTTACTGCTTTCATTTATAAAATTTACGATTATTATGACGGAAATTAATTCATTGAAAATACGATTATAATGTACTTGCAATGCATGAGAACAAATGTCGATAATTGAAAACAATTGATGATGCATTCCACAATAAGACACAGTTTTTGCTGATGCAGTGGCAAATTTTATAGAAATTCTACTATCTACTTCTAGATAGATACTACACTATGCAACATAGAGGTAAATCCCTTGAGTTGCATAATGAAGCTTAATTTTGTTAGGATATAAAAAAAAGAACACGAAATCAGAGCAGATAGTTAAAGACAAGTTTATGCCAGGAACAGAATTGGTAGATAGAAAATTGGAAGAAAACATTTACACAATTGACAGCAGCCACAACATACAATTTACAATGTTTTATCATCGATTTTATTGTCACTAGCATTCTCTCTTGTTGTTGTTGCCATTTTGCTCTATGCTTTCAATATTGATTGCATCTGCTATGTGGCTAAAATAAGCAGCAAGAACAGCAATAACAGCAGCAACATTTAATTTAATCATTGTAATTTTATTATTATTACTGTTGTTGCTGATGTTGTTGTTTGATTGTCGATAGATTTGATATTCCTCTATTAAATCGGTAAATCAAGCAACCAGCAAACCTATCAAGCAAGCTAGCAAGCAAGACGAATACCAGAAGAAGTAGAAGAAAAACAAATTACATTTTGATTTATTGGTCAAAAGGTTATTGACCAATTTTATTTTTACGTTTATACATTTTTTTCACGCTATTCATTACTTGTTAGCAATTATTATCATGGTTTTGTTGCTTCTGGTGTAATGCTTTTAGCATAAATGCTTAAATTTGTGGTTACGGTTTGGACTAGATGCTTCAAAAAGTCCAAATCACATTTTTATAAATTACATTCGGTATTCCATTTGTAATAAATATGAAAATGTTGAATTTTATGGCTTGTAGTGTTGAGAAAATTAAAAAAAAAATAAAATAATTAGAGAAAAAACTCTATTTAATTTTTTAAGGTGCAGGAAAATATCGGTCAAGTACATCAAAGCAGTGCATATGTAAATATGTATTTAGAGTGTATTTCAGATGAATAAGGACTTTCGGTTAAAAATCTTACTTTTAAGTAACAATTATATTCCACATTTATCCTTTATGACAAAACTTTAGATATAAGTATTTCATATTTAACGATTTCCTTAACTACCCTGAAACACCCTACATATCACAGTTACAAAAATATCTGAAATATATAGTTAGAAAAATCCGATGCCCACACAGACATATCCAGATATTAGATCCTCGGCGATACATCTCCGATAAAATCTAATAGGTTTTCGATAGATACGAAACAGATCTGTGATAGTTTCCCGACAAAAAAGCGGCGAGTTACCCGAAAGATCTGGGATAGATATATGAGAAATGTGAAATCTACTATGACAATTGATTCTTTACTTACCACAAAGGATATGCTACAGTGTAATAAATATAAGAAATAATTAACAGGAAGTTTTTCAATAAATTTTTAAAAATATGCTTTTTAGATCAACCGGGAATTTTCTAGAATGCCAGGAGGTAGATTCTCAATACATCCACGCTATTACACAAGCGAAGTGGTGTGCCTATTAAATAGATCATAGGAACTCAACAGATACGTAATTGGCTTCCACTGGACTATCGACTGAACTATGATAGTTACTGGAAAAGATTCCGAAAAAATTGTTATATATCGATATATCGGTGAAATAGGTGCGATAGTGATAAGTTTGCATCATTGATGAGTCTCTTATTGATCTGCAATCGATACTGCATTCTATAGATCGGCAATTGATCCGCCATTGACATCGAAAGATGTCCGATAGACTATAGAAAATTAAATAAGACCAGCGATAAAATCGGAGAACATCGATAAAATCGCAATTGACTGTATTCGGATCAGTCATGGATTCTCATTTACTAATCACTTAGAGCTTCCCAAGATAGAAATTTCAAATATATCTTGATCAAACTGAAAATACTTAGATACAGATTTATAATAGAGCTCTGTTGGATTCTAAATATCTTAAAAATCTTTTCCTGATTACTGATGGATTACATGTCTCCTACATTCTGTCTTCTATAGACCTCAAAAAAAACCTAATAAACTGCTGAAACTTACATAAGTCTTAAAGAAGAAGTTGCATTAATCCAATTTTATTGGTTTTTTGGATTTAAAATACACACGGGTACACCGTGTGTATTGATGGTATCAATAAAAAAAAGGGGTCATGTTGTCAAGAAAATTTTAAATTAAAAAAAAAAATAGATTTAAAAAAAACCAATATAAAGAAACTAACAAAAAAACTATAAAGCTTTAAAAAAAGTGAAGAAAAAAGAAGTTTATTAATTAGTAGCGAAAAAATATATTTATTTATACTATGTGTATTTAAATAAAAATGCAGCACTAGCCCAAGCTTAGAGATGATGATGGTGGCAATAAAGTCTCTGTTGCCCCGCTGTTATTGATTATATCAAATCAGCTTTATACGCTGCCAATTGCGTTTAAACTTTTTACTTCCTCACTTTCCCTCATTCATACCACTAATAAGTATATTTTTTTTTTTACTCTACATTCATATCGTGTTTCTTTTGGATCGTGAAGCGTGTGTAACATCTTCGTTTTCATTTGCTATTTCTTGAAAAATTCTTCATCCACACACACACATTTTTTATGTGTGAAAAAACACACAGTTTTTTATGTCGATTTTATGAATTCTGGACAAACGAAAAACTCAATCTACAAATAAAACGGACTTGGTGGTTTTTTAGCCTTTGGTTTTCGCAGAGCAGTCAAAGTCGCAGTCACGGTCCACATAGCCACACAAGTCACACCATTAAATTAATGGTCGCAGTGTCAGCGTTTTCGTTTTTCAGCACGTACTCGTATCTATATTTAATATATGCAATAAAAAAAAAATGAAAAAAAACAAGAAGAAGCCAACAGTAGCAGCTGAGTATAAGAGGAAGCCGCTTAAATAAATTAGCAATAACAACAGGGGAAAAGAAACAGTGACAGCAATAGAAATAGAAACTACTTATATGTAGCAAAAGCAGTCGCAGAAAAAACTTTTTAAAAATCGCGGGATATGATGATATCTAACGTGTGTGAGACATCACTTTCTGTTGCCATTTTTTATTAATAAGTGGTTTTTTTTTGTTGGTTTTTTAAAATCGAAATGATTGTAACTTAATTGCATGACGTAGCATAGCACTCTGATTTCGTTTCATGTGTTTGCATGATTAATTTCTTTGGCTTTACTCTTAGTTTTCAGCCAAAAATTCGCTAAGTTCTCTTTCAGATTTATTTTTGTCATTAACGCGCTCCAAGTTCATAAGGTTTAAGTGTGTTGTTTTTGTTGTTGTTATTAACTTTTATATCTTTTCTTTCTTGTTTTTGATGATGAAAATATCACTTTTTCATAGTCAGTTTTTTATGACCAAAAATGTTGTATTGGATTCTTAAGATTTTTACCTAAAAACATATTCATAGTAACTTTCATTTAGTTAAATAATGAAATGCATTTGAGTAAATAATGTTTGAGAGAAATTGTAAGTTTTATATCAATGTTGGATTTTAGTAACTAAATATGTAAAGAAAGTGGTATCATACTGTATTAGGGTAGAATGAAAATAAATAAATGCGCAAGAACATTGGAATTTGACATAAGGTTAGGTTGAAAATAATGGGGACTGGTGACAACCTCGCACAGACTGGCAATGTGCGTAGTGTTACCAAAACTCTTAAGAGAAGAGGTACGAGCTGCCTTCTTAACTGTTACCAATTACTTGCCCTCAATTAGCTCTTTTAATATTTGTTATATCAATGAGCGATGGAAAGAAAGTACTTTCTACCCTTCTGTATCTAATCTTGTTGCTAGTTTTACAAATTACACATACTTACATACAATATGACATACTTACATACAATAATATATAAAACGTTTTGTTTTACATTACCAAAATATTTATTTACTTAAGTATGTTAACGAAAAAACGGCGGAAATATTTACGATAAGTATTTATGCACAATAAAAACATTTATTTTTATATAAAACGATATATTGTTGTGTTCATCAAACTCATAACAATGAATTAAAAACATAACCTCGTAAATTTTCGAAAAGAAAGCTGACTGTTTTCAATGTAGGAATAATCCAAAAAAAAAAAGGAAAAAGTTATTTATGGAGAAAAGTGGGAAACAAAAAGTGCCTCTTAAATAATTAAAGGGACATGTGAACGTGTTACGCAACACCTTTTTCCAAATGGTTTTTTATTTTGTTTTTATGCTCTCTAATATCTAGCCAACATTTTGCCTTTGACTACTTTTCAAAAAAAATATGTACATATATAAAAATAGGGAAATGCAAAAGTTGCATTTGCTCTCCTAGTATAAAATTTTAAAACTGTGTCTTATCACGTTTTCTCCGTAGTCCCTTCAATTACACTTCCCTTATAGGTAGTTTTAATGAATAAAATACAATATCCAGTAGTTAAATCTATTTGTAAGAGAGCTGTTGCGTGTTGAAATAAAATTTTGAATATTTAAATAAAGTAAATAGAACGGCTAAATCATTTGACGACCCCTGGGTACAATCCATTAAATACTCGTATAGTATAAAAATAAATAAAAAAGCTATTATTCTTGGACATATACCATAATTTAGACCATGAAAACCTTTAATTTCAATACTAATGCTTTTATTTTTAATATTAATATAATGTTTTTACATTTATTTCCCGTGACTTTGGAATTTTTTACGCCGCCTTTTTATACACATATTTTATTTTAAACATGTAAATACCACAAACAATTGAGATTAATTATGTGTACTAATTTTGTATGTTTTTTTTTACCCTTCATTTTAATTTTCGCTTTTAGTTATAAAGTGTTGTTGTTGTTGTTGAAATTTAATTAAAAGAAAGTGAAAAAAGTTTCATTTGTATGTAAACTATATTAATTACATATGTACATATATGAAATAAGTGGGTAGAAGTAACTCGAACTCATACTCATAACTGAAGTTACATACTTCAGAGTCAAACCAATCTAGTCCATTATATTTAGTAGTTTTTCAAATAGTTTATGCAACATCTAGTTCTTAAAGTGGTCGAAAGCAAATGCAGTAATTAACCATTTTAGTGATTCTATTCAATGAAAATAGTGTCTTCTAATTCTCATCTACGTAGAATGTTTTTCGTTTTGGAAAAAATCAGCTGTTTCAAAGATTACTGACGAATATGAATATTAAGTGCCTAATTTGGAAGAAATTACAAAAAAATGTTAAGTTTTTCCAAATTTTCAATCCTATTGACAACTGGTTAAATATCTAAAAAAAAAAAAAATTCGACTCGCCTACAAATTAGTCCAAAAACATCTATCGTTTTCGATTTGTTTAAAAGTTATTCCGATAACATCTGTCTATTAACTTGTTGAAATTTGATTGGTTTACAAACTATTTCAAAAACGTCTATCTGTCAACTAGTTAAAATTTTATTGGTTTACAAACTATTCGAACAAAATCTATCTGTCAACTAGTTCAAATTTTATTGGCTTACAAACTATTCCAACATAATCTATCTGTCAACTAGCTGAAAAGATATGCAAATTTGGTCAATTGAATTGGGCAGAGGACAACATAAAATAAAAGAAACCAGTCCGCGATGAGAAAAGACACCAATCGTGGGACTAGTTGTGGTGTCCATTTAATCAGTTGATCGAAAATATTTTAACTAGCTGTTTACCCTACAGGTTATTTACTAAAACGGTTCAGTAAAAGAATACATTAAAACTTGTCTTTTTTAACCGAGCTTTTCGCCTTCCACCCATGTTGTGCGTGCTATACTTTTACACGAATGGAAGCAACCTACAGTTGTATGCTGAATCTGAACGGCGAAGTGGCATATAACTAGATAATATAATAATCGGATACATGTAAACTCGTAAATGTCTCTTAAACCGAGTAAACTGTATAAAACGGTTAACAAACTGTCATATCTCATATAAATTCTGACAAGTTTACACACATATAAACTTACGCGGCATTTACGAGTTTATAATATGGGTAGTCGCTGTGGCTTAGTGGTAGTGCGTTGGTCTATTACGCAGTGTCCGGGGTTCGAATCTCGACACAGTCAAAATCAAAAAGTGGAAAAACCATTTTTCGACACATCACAAGAGTGAAAATTCCCTGTGAAAAGCTTTTCACTTCGCCGTTCGGATTTGGCATAAAATTGTAGGTCCCTTTCATTCATGTACAAATATAACACGTACAACATAAGTAGATACGAAAACCTCGGCCTAGGCCCTCCATGGGCTGTTGTGCCATTAAAAGAAAGAAAGAAGATCTGGGTATTCAATGAGAGACGTAAATGTGCCGTAAATTATGTAAATTTACTTCGACGTATAATGCAGTCGTCGTAAAATGTTATACGCCAAAGTAAATTTACACATATATGTCTCTTTCGATGCATTTACTCCTTTCATTGAATACCCATAATCTTTATTTAATGTTTTTAGGATAACATATGTACTTCACGTCCACAAGGGTTTACTTGTATAGATTTTATTATATTTTTCTAATGTGATTTACTACATATATTAATTTCACTTTCAGCATATGGTAAAACTGACATAATAATAAAATTATTGTTGTTTGTTAACTTAATTAGTCACGTATTAATATTGATGGCATCATTATGCAACAGTGTTTCAACTAATACTCAAGCATGTACACATTCCGATAATGAATCTATACACAACTAACTCACGTGCTTTTACTTATGTGTGTGCGTGCTTCTTGAAAAAAAAGCTATAAAAATATAATAATTTTTCGAATATCCATATTGTGTTTACCTTCAGGTAACTTCATAAATAAATAAATCCAGATTTAATGTTCAATTACTTTTACAGGAAATACCAATCAATACCGTCAAAACTATATTGGGAACGCTGTGCCCAATAAACATGCTGGACGGAGACAACCTTATACACTGACGGATTCAAGTGAGATTACGGTGCAAGCATCATCTAACTAACTACTAGGAAACATAGCCAGGACATCATTCTACGTGTTCCAGGTAATAGGAAAACTGGTGGAAATGTTGAAGCCAAAGGTATTTTGAAAGCAAGGTTCCTTTCAGAAATTCTAACGTACAACAAGAAGCTCACAGGGTTATCCGATTTATAATTCCTATGATTTTTGCTACATTTTAAATTTCCATAGAGTAAAAAACAACAATATTAAGAAATTCTTACCGTAATCCAAATTTTGGATATATTGAAAGAATAATTTCATCACTGACCAACTTTTGCGACAGACTAGTATTATAGCCAATATTCGAATCAATTGGGTTTTCTTATGATGTACTCAGTGTTAGCGAGTTATATGAAATAAGAAAATTGATCCCCAACAATAAGGTTGCAGCGATCGGCGGAATACGAGCAGAGTTCTAATTAAACACCATCTCATCTTGCTAAGTAAAGCTTCAAGATTCCAAAAAGGAACGATATAATACCATATAAGTATACCCAAGAGACTCTTGGAGCAGCTTTACTCAAAAGGCAAACATATGATTTGTTTTATTGAACAGCCGAGTTGTTGATACGATTCTTCCAGTGAAGAGGATATAAAAATGAAAATGATCGAAAAAGTTAACGCAAGTGAAAATCTGATCCCTTTAGACTTCTCAAACCACAAATCAATTGTAACTTTTAAAAATGCCATAAAAACTAGCCCCATTCATTGTGAGAGCCTTGCGAAAAAGTTTTAATTTTCAGCAGCATAATAATTGAATCTACAACTTTTTATGTATTCTTCATTTATATTACACTCTTTGACAAACAATTTTTTTTCTGCAATCGCTGTATCTAGCAATTGTATCTGCGTTTCGATTGCGTATAAATGAAATAACACAAACACATTAAACAACTGATTTACTTACAATTGAAAACAAATTTTAAGTGTTCAAATTATTTATGTGGCTCGATTAAAATTTTTATTAATATTTATTTACCAGAGCTTACATACATTATTGCTTACATTTTATGTACAAAGCTGTACAAATCAGTTGAGTGCCTTTTGGTGTGAGAATTGTATCTTGTCAGAATGAAAGATATTTTGTGTGATAGAAATTGCACTTGTCGTCGTATTTCAGATATCCTAAAACGTAATGAGCGACGTGACAACAAAAATCTACACACTGATTAAACATTCAGATATTAATATTTACAAACATAACGTAAGCAGATAAGCGAATGAGTGAATGAGTGAATGAATGAGACATTAATACAAAGATTTATGCACTTGCGATAAAAAAGAACTTTCACAAATAAACAAAAAAAAAATAAAAGTTCAGCGCGGTACAGCAACAACAATAGCAACACCAGCACGCATAAGTCTAACTTACGCACACACATCTTGCTAACACATTCACACGCACTTCAGCAGAACGTGACGCGCATGCGCATCAACGAGTAAGTTAAACTACAACGTAAACATTGCAGCGTTCGCTGTCGCTTTTTTGTTTTGTTTTTTTTTAGAAAGTAAAATTAGAAGCAGATGCGTTCTGGCATTTTAAATGTGGCATTTGTTCACACATACAGCATCGAAGAAAATATATAAAATACGAACCAGTTACATATGCGCTACTTATACGAGAAATGAAAAATTAAAGACAGCGAAGAAAAATGTAATAGCGCAAACGCAGCACACAGTATGGTAATTTTTGTACTAGTATAGGCAGAAAGTAAGTGGTCATTGTGACGTAGTTGGAAGAGCGTTGGCCTGCTACGCAGAATCTTCGGGGCTCAAATCTCGGCACAGCAAAAACAAAAAGTGGAAAAAACTATTTTTCTACACGTCACCACCTCTTGGCAGGCAATGGCAAACCTACAAGAGTACCACTTCGCCATTCGGATTCTGCATAAAACTGTGGGTCCCTTCTATTCATGTACAAATATAACACGCACAACATGAGTGGATGCGAAAAGTTCGGCCTAGGCCCTCCTTGGGCTGTTGTATCATTAAAAGAAAGCAAGAAGAATAGGCAGACAGTTAGTACGAGAGTCAGGTAGTGCATAACATACATATGGTAGCTACATACATACACTGTGCAAAGAGACGGGTGATTTTCAGCGGGAGTTTGCACGTGTTTTACACTTTACACTCTATGTATCTGCTGTGAATCATTGTGCAAATTTTTATCAAATTATGAGTAGTGGTGGGAATTAATTGTATCCAGATAGAAACCAAGGCCATATTTAGAGGGATTTCCTACCATTTTTTTAACTTTTTCATTTTTAGATATGTACATCTGGAGTTATAATCGACCGACCGTGTCGATCCATTCAAAGAAGATACAATGCAGTGCATATTTAGGTTCGTTGTCAAACCTATTAAAAAATTGTAACAAATTAATGAAATTCTTCTGAATTGAAGTCCATTCGTGATCATAAGTAATTTATTAAATTTAATTACTTATATGTGCTTCTAAATATAAGTAAACAGAAAATCAAAGAAAATTGCTATTTAAAAATTGCTTTTCTTTATGTAAAAGGACTTTTTAAGAGCTTGGGTTTTGAAAACACACAGAAATTTTATAAAAGTGAATGCAATTTTTATTTGGATCGATAAATCAATTCGTGCCATTTATTTTTTAAAGATAATTTCACTTAAATGTTGCCCGCGGCTACGCTTCAAGTGGTCCATTCTGAAGGTGCAATTTTGGCACACTTTTTCACACATTTCGGTCGGAACTTCACCAATGACGCTTTCAATGCTGGTGTTGGCTTCGAAAGCCGCAATCGTGTTCGGCTTGTCCCTATAGACAAGAGACTTAACATAGCCCCACAAAAAATAGTCTAACGGGGTCAAACCACACGATCTTGGTGGCTATTGACTGCACCAAAACGTGAGATTAAATGCTCACCAAATTCACCTCTCAATTGATGCATGGTTTCCATGCAGCGTGACATGTGGCACCGTTCTTGTATTTTCGGAGAAAAAAGTCTGTCATTATCGAACGGTACCGGTAACTTTCTCCATTGACAGTAACGATGCGGCCTTCATCATTCATCGTCTTTGAAGAAGTACGGCCCAATGATGCCGCGTGCCCATAAACCGCACCAAACTGTGCATTTTTCGGGATACATTGGTAGCTGCTGAATTGGCTCTGGCTGGTCTTCATTCCAAATATGGCAATTCTGCTTATTCACGTATCCATTGAGCCCAAAATGGGCCACGTCGCTGAAGACAATTTTGCGATAAAAAAACGGATCCTCATCCAGCTTTTCTAAGGCCCATTCAACGGAAATTCGACGTTGTGGTAGGTCGCGTGGCTTCAGTTCTTGCCACAACTGTATTTTGTACGGCATTAATCCGATATCTTTGCGTAAAATCTTCCAGGTGGTCGAATAACGCAAACCCAATTGCTGCGATCGGCGCCCGATGGACATATCTATCGCGACCTTACGACAATAAAGTGAAACTGGTGCGAAATTTGGTTACAATGAGCTGAGTAGCCTGCTCTTTGGGTCGATTATGACGACCATAAAATGGACGTAGCTTGCGAAACAAAGTTTTCACAGAGCACGAATTTTGATAATAAATTTCAATAATTTGCAAACGTTGTTCAAGCGTAAGTCTATTCATAATGAAATGACGCGTGAACTGTCAGAAATATAAACGTCAAAAACCAAGTTGCAAAAAAATTACCCTCTACAACCCCAGTACATCCAAATATATATATCCATACACTGCCACAATGGCTTTCTATCTCTTTATCGGTGTCCTGTGATTGGATGCCCTCTCTCTTTCTCCCTCCTTCTCTCTCCCACCTATCAATCTTCCTTCCATTCAACACAATGTTCTGCATTCATAGGGTGCTGTGTTGAATGTGTGTTGAATGTATCAATAAAAATATAAAATAAAAATATTCATAAGTTCACCCTACACAAACACCGTACAAAATGACCCCAGTAAGTTTTTTCTTTTGTGTATGTTATGGGATATTAAGTTGAAGCCATTTATTATGGTGTAGTAGCAGATTATATTTCTTCAAATTAATATTCGAGTAGTGTAGTTAGTATAGTGAAAAGTTATGCGAAATTACTTTTTTTTTGTTAATTGGCAACGATTGAGATTTAATAATTTAATCAATTGACCAATTGATGAAATTGTGTTTTGCATTGAGCCTGCCAAGTGGGCATGAAACCAAACAGAAAGGAAAGCGAGAGGGAAAGTAAAATGAGGGAAAAGTAAAATAAATAAAATTTTATTTAATTTTAAATTTTTCTTATTGGGCATTGATATTAGAAATTTGTGCGATGAATTAATAAAATAATTAAATGTTTTGCTTAAATGTTCTTTTAATACACAAGTAAAATTGCTAAAAAAAAAAAAATTGCATATATTGTTTTGTGTTTTTTTTTTAAAAGTGTTGTTTTTAAGAAGAAATTAAACGCATATAATTTAATGTTACGATTTCGGGTAAGTGGCCGCCGTGGCTGTTTCGAGCTGAGAGGCCCAATTTTCGACCACTTTTTGCAGCAATTGGGGCCGTATGTCAGTAATAACGCGCCGAATATTCTCTTCCAAGGCGTCAATCGTCTCGGGCTTATCTGCGCAGACAAGCGACTTCACTTAAGCCCACAAAAAATAGTCCAGCGATTCAGGCCACGCCACAAGCGCATGACGCGAGATAATGCGATCACCAAAAATTTCTTTCAATAAATTGATTGTTTCGTTGGTTGTGCGTAGCGCCGTCTTGTTGGAACCAAAGGTCGTCCACATCAACATCCTCCAATTCACAATTCAGGCACGAACAAGTTTTTAATCATGGCTCTATAGCGTTCCCCATTGACTGTAACATTATGACCGGCTTCATCTTTGAAGAAATATGGACCAATGAGCACACCAAACAGTGACTTTTTGAGGATGTAACGGCGTCTCAACAATGGCTTGTGGATTATGATCACTCCAAATGCGATAATTTTGCTTATTAACGTACCCATTTAACCAAAAGTGAGCTTCATCGCTGAACAAAATTTTCTTGTGAAAATCGGGATCGCTGGCCAGCTCGTTTTGGGCCCATTCACCGAACGAGCGACACGCTTGATGGTCGTTTGGCTTCAATTCTTGCACGAGTTGGATTTTGTAAGATCGCAAACCAAGAAACCAAGATCCTTCCGCAAAATCTTCCATAAAGTGCATGGGCACAGCTCCAATTGTTGCGCGGATAGACTCATTCGGGTCTTCTTCGATACTCTGCTCCACAGCAGAAATATCGTCTTCGGTGCGCACTGTACGGCGTTTCTGAGGATACCACACTTCTAAAAAGAAACACCCTTTACCATATACATACAATACCATGGAGTATATTAACTGAATCTTCTTAAAACTAAATTCATGGCATATACGATTTATTTATTCTCTTCTAAACGTACCAGCCAAATAATGAAAAGTAATAGCGTATAAAATGCATGACAATGCCTAATCCGTAGCAAATCGTATTTATTTATCATTTATTTACTATTGTTGAGCTCATTCCATAAAATCATAGAATATTGTACACGTATATGCTCTAAATTTCTGTGCTATTGTGTAAATTTTGCTCGAAAAATAAAATACCTAAATTGAATTTGTATAGTATCACACACTACCAATCGAATATTGAATGTGTGAAGTAAGTAAAACAATTATGAGCGTGTGTGTGTGCGTACAATTCGTTTTGTTGTATTTTATATTTTGGCACAATTTGATGATTCTTCGCATTATTTGCAAAATGCTCATAGATCTATTTCATAGCACTTTAGTTTTTTTATTGCAGGTCACTAATGCTTTTTTGCTATTGTTGAAATTTTAAGTTGTTAGTTTTTTCGTTAATACTTAGAAATGAAATCAATGAAGCGCGGGTACAGATGAATTCAAATGAAAAGTATCGACAAGTATTTAAAACTGAATATGGTTTAGTTGATCCTGTTGATGATGCTGAAGCTTTAATTATTTGGTTTTTAGTAATTTTGTTTTGCAATATTTTTTTTTCCAGGTAAGTATGACACAATTAGTTATTGTGCTATTGTGCATGGTCATGCTGTGTCCGCCAACACCAACACCAACACTATCACCCAAACAGCAAAGCCACATCCAACATTTAATTATCACTAGATCGATGGTTAGATGGATGAATGAATAGTGACGGTGACGAACGATGACTGCGTGCCTAGAATTTAATTAAAAACTTCATTTGGTATTTGAAAAATATTGAAAAGTCGGCGTAAAAACTAAACATCAAGAAAATAAAAACGAGGTGCGGGGGAGGAGGAGGAGGAACATTGAAAAAGCCAACAAGAAAGGGAAATTAATCGTGACGTGCTTATGCTAAAGTCTCTTATGTATTTAGGGCACAACAAATGCAGTTCTTCACTCTTCCTTCATCACTCGCTCCCTCATTCACAAGCACTTTCAATACAATATTTTTTGTTCGTTTGTAAATTTTGGTTTATTGTATTGCTCTGAATTACGTGCGACAATCCATTCCATCACCACCGGTGCCAGTGTTCGCTCGCTCTGTGCATCACTTTCATTTGGGGAAAAACACAAGAAACAATTTGATAGAAAGTAATGTTGGATTTTCTTTTCCAAAAATCATGTAGTTGTGCTTGAATTTGTATTAAAATTCCAGGATAATCTCAAAGAACTTTTCTGTTTTGCCAAAAAAAAGGGGAGAACAATAAGGACTGAATTTAATGAATTTAATGAATTTAAAAACACTCAGTTCATGTTAGGTTTTCTAGAGAGAAAATAAACAATGTACGTATATATAGAACAAGCAAATCAATCTATTATTTCGATAAAGAACAGTGGAGGGTTCCGAAACGATCGAGGTATAATCAAAAATTGAAAATAAAAATATTTCTACCATGTCTTGACCAGCAATGGTAAACATTCTAAAGAAAATTAATAATATTTTCAATATACGAATTATACATAAATCTCTAGGTCTCTTACCATAAATTCATGTACAAATATAACTCGCACAACATGAAAATGTATGAACACAATCAAGGCAATAGCGATGACGACCAATTTTTATACACATAATACTACGGGAGATAGAAAAAAAAAAACCGAATCGATACTACTCCTCGCTGAAATAGAACCTATTCTATTTTGCTACGCCATGATGTTGACTCTCTAAAATTTTCTCTCAGCTGAATTGATTTTGTTGCCATATTTCTATAAAATTTATTAAGTGCTGCCAAGCAGAAAATTTGATAGATTTCATATGTTTTTGTCATTGTAAACATAAATTGAAATGTCAATACAATCGTTAGTCGCCATCGACTTGATTGTGTGTGGCTCTGTCGTCGATAGCGGCCGTCGCCTTGATTTTGTTCTTACTCTGAATAGATGCGAGGAGCTCAGACTGGTATTTAATCATAGTGGTATTTAATGAATGAAGCGAATATATAAATGCTCCTGAACTCGATCTCTATTCAAAGAAAGCATCTATTTTCCTTGAAAAATCACTCTTAGATGTGTGATTTATTGTTTTAGTTTATAAAATTCAAGTTTAAAGTATGTAATTCAGATTTTATATTTAGTTCAATTTAAAGAATATTGTATGTAAAGAAATTATAAAATTATTAATATTTTATTATTATACCTCAAAAATAGCAATGCAGAAACAATTTTAGAAATTTAGACTTTAATGTTTAAAATTCATGTACATATATACCGAGATCTCCGAAGTTCAAAAGTTAATTTTAATCTAAAATATTACATTTAAATTGATAAGAATGGGCGGGAACAGTTTTTAGGGAATAGTTTAGAGAGAGAGAGTCAAAGTCATCGTAACCTCAAATCGGGTTTTCTCCCATAAGTATCAGCTACGCGATGAAGTTCTAAATAACTTTTGTAAAAGAAAATATATTTATATATATACCTAAGTCAAAATTGGACTCTACTAACAACCATTCTCATATTTATACGTACGTAGATATGAGTGTTTATCAAAATTTTTTGATTCACAGAAAACTCAACATAAATAGAACAAATCCACCGTTTTTGACGTCATGCCTATAAGTATGCAATGGAAATAATAGTTTCAATAACTGACAATTGACAGAAGGTGTCTTATTCTGCAGTATTATTATAATGTGGCAAAATTATATATGAAAAATTAGAGAATTCATGACAATTGAGCGGATACGACACTGAATGTGAATACTTTGTGAATGCCTCAAATCTATACACAACCAATACAGTAGATATGCATCTACCAAGAAAACCAGTATTGCCAACTTGCGTACACTTTTACAAACATTACTATGCATTTGCACTAACAGCAATTTATTCTTATCTCTGAATTCGTTTGAAATACATAGTACCCATGTAGAATTTGAATGAAAATTTTCTACAATTTTAATGAGCTTAAGGCCAAAGGAAAGTTTTTCGCAATCATTTTTTAAAATAATTATTTTATTGTCAATAATTGGACCCATGTAGAATTTGAAAGAAAACTTTCTACAATTTTGATGAGCTTAAGGCCAAAGGAAAGTTTTTCGCTATCATTTTTAAAAATAATTATTTTATTGCCAATAATTTCAATGACTTCAGAGAACTGAAAATGACTTCTTTTAAATTATTTTTTTTTGAATGCTGAGTTTTATCAAAACTGAACATTTATGGATTCATAGACCGATTGAAAACTTGCTCCTAAATAGTGTAGCATATTTCTTTATTATTTGACTTTGTTGCAGCTATTTTTAATATGTTTACAGACTAGAGGGATTAAAATCAAAGTGGTTTTGTTTCTCTTTATTACACCCGAATATGGGGTAGTTATGTTTGAATGTAGATAATGAAATAAAAGTTGTAAAAAGTGGCAGTGACTTGTTAAAATATGAGTCCTTCGACAGAAAATAGGATAAGGATAAAGAAGTTTGTACTTATGCGGATTAAAGCTTAAAAGCTCAATGATTGTCAATCGCAAGATTAAAGGCTTTTTACTAGCGACTTAGGAATTACTAGGAACCGGGATAATTGGTGTTAGTAGGTTCAAGTTGTGGTTGCAGCCAATCAGATTTGGTTTTGTTTCTCTCCATATGTTTAAAAAAAAGAATTTTTTTGAATTATTTAATGCAAGTTATGTTTACAACAGGGAACTGAACATAGAATGGGAACGGATAGCTAGGTTTCACTTTGCTGTAAAGTGAAAATGTTTAACTGTAAGTAGTCATTTTATTTGAATCTTAGAAATTAATAAGTATAATATTTATTTTCAATTTATATTTAAGTTCATATAATAGCGAAGTTTAGTACATTTCGAACTGCATCAATAACTTAAAAAAACAACATTTGACTTGCTATTAGAAAATACCAGGTGTTTTTTTTTAAAGTGTAGTTTTCAAGAAGAAATAAAACACCCAATTTAATGTTATGGCCAAGAATTAAGCTTTATTATAAAGATAAGGATTTGCCATTATTTTTTAAAAACGATTTCGGCAAATGGCCGCCGCTGCTGATTCGAAGAAATTCAAGCCGAGAGGCCCAATTTTCGACCACTTTTTTCAGCAATTTGGGGCCGTATGTCAGTAATAACGCACCGAATATTCTCTTCAAAGGCGTCAAACGTCTTGGGCTTACAATTGACTTCACCTAAACCCCACAACAAATAGTCCAGCGGTCCAGGCCACGCCACAAGCCCATGACGCGAGATAATGCGATCACCAAAAGTTTCCTTCAATAAATTGATTGTTTCGTTGGTTGTACGGCATGTAGCGTCGTCTTGTTGGAACGAAAGGTCGTCCACATCAACATCCTCCAATTCAGGCACGAAAAAGTTATTAATCATGGCTCTATAGCGTTTCCCATTGACTGTAACATTATGACCGGCTTCATCTTTGAAGAAATATGGACCAATGACTTCTTGAGGATGTAACGGCGTTTCAACAATTGGCTTGTGGATTATGATCACTCCAAATGTGACAATTTTGCTTATTAACGTACCCATTCAACCAAAAGTGAGCTTCATCGCTGAACAAAATGCGTCGAATCGAACCATTATTTTGGTAATATATTTGCACGATTTGAAAACGTTGTTCAGGAGTAAGTCTATTCATTATGAAATGCCAAAAAAAACTGAGCATAAATCAAGTGGCAGCTGTCAAAAAGACGAACTCCGAGCAAAGTATTGCCAGATTGAAAACCACACTTCTAAAAAAAAACACCATTTATAAAATTTGGTTTTAAATTTACTCTGATCTTAGCTTTATGATATAAATACAAATTCCACTTGAGATTCATGTAGGGCAGAGCACTGTCCGACTAGATAGTCTGGCTTTTCGTTTCCCTTTATGTTGTGATGCTGAGGACCCAGATTAGGGAACCGCTGCGCTGTTGGATTAGCTCTGTAAGATTTTCCCTACATTATTTCTCTAGGTTAGATGTTCTAGCAGCTGAAGCAAGAACTGTGATTGCAGCCTGGTTAATGCCGAGTCTTTACGACAAACTTGACGTAGTCATAAATACAACATATATGCAATGAAAAAGATTATTTTTCTTTAGTGTGGCACAACAGCCCATGGAGAGCCTAAGCTCTTACAGTGAAAATTTTAAGATTTTGATAACTATCACAATTGCTTTATAACTCAATATTCTCTTCAGTTTTCCTTACGTATAAAATAATTTAATTTGAATTAGTTGTGTGGTATTTTGTAGGTAGTAGGTGGGTGTTGTCTTAGTTGGTAGTGTGTTGGTCTGCTACGCAGAGTGTCCGGGGTTTAAAATTCGGCACATGCAATATCAAAAAGTAGATACACGGTACCACCTCTTGGCAGGCAATGGCAAACCTACAAGAGTAAAAATTGCCTATGAAAAGCGGTTCACTTAGCCGTTCGGATTCGACTTAAAACTGTAGGTCTCTTCCATTCATGCACTAATATACCAAGAACAACATGAGTGAGTGCGAAAAGCTCTGCCTAGGCCCTTCATGGGCTGTTGTGCAATTAAAATAAGAAATGGGGGTGTTTTCTCAAATATTCAACGAAGAAATCCATATCATATACCTACATACATGAAGAGATTAAAGCGCAGCAACGCGCTTATAAAATTGAAATAAGACTATTGCATATATAGAAATTACATATTGAAATTGTAAATTAATATGAAAATGATATACTTGTACACATAAACATATCGTGTGAGAGTGAGTAGTATCAGCAATTGAATGCAACACAGCAGTTGCAAAAATATGCTCGGGGGTATCAAACACTTCAATATCATGACATAATCATAATGAATGAAAAAGGAAAATATTATGATTAAAAAAAATATAAGTAGGTATCCATATGCACATAGAGAATGTAAAATCTAAATCTGTTTCAAAGATAGGGAGAGAAATGCAAAACGAGTAAAAGGAGTTGAGGCATTTTATACATTATACCACTAACTTCTAGCAAGAAAAACTCATTAGCAGAAAACGCATTCACATTTATGTTTACTACTTACTTGATTCATATACTTACAAATACTTACTTGTACTTGCGTGAAAAAAACAGAAATTAAAATGATAATTATGCATGAAATGTGTGAAATCATGAGTGTGTGTGTGTGTGCGTATAGTTCATGTCATTAATTTGTAAAAGTGAAATGAGAAAATACAAAAATATTGTACATAAATAAATTACCAACTTAAACTGATACATAACGTTGAAGTTGGTTTGAAGTTGGTTTGAAGTAGTGATGTATGTATGTATGTATTCCTGTGCACCTCTGTGTTTGTGTGCAATTTATGATGCAATTTCACACAAAATAACAGACATATGCTAGGTATATTATATCAGTAAAAGAACTGGTAGCAGCAGTAGCAACTAAAGAACTCGAGTTGCCTTGAGTAAGCAGTTGAGCTAAATACAAAAAAAAAAAAAAAACAAAATAAGAGAAAAGAAAACCTTTTAGTGCCATGGTGGGTAAAGTAACTTGCTCCTTTATTCACTCATACATTATTGCATTTACATATTTATTCTTGCATTCACCCCTCTATACACGTATTCATTTATTCAATCATTCATAAATTCATACATTTTACGGCGCATAGAAACACATACTCGTATAAGTATTCGCACATACAACACACATACATACATAATAAATCCACTTCATTCGCGCTCTAGAGGTATACAGTGAAGAGCCACCGGTGCTCATTTCCGGTGTTGCTCCATACTTATGTAAGTATGTATGAATGCGTATGTATGCAAGTGTGTCTGAGCAGAGCATGCAATGCGAGGCCATGAATGTCGTACTCAATTTCCTGTGTGTGTTTGAATGAGTGTGTGTGTGTGTACCTTCCTGTGTAACTGTGTGCGTTTGGCTAGTTTTATATAAATAATTTTTATTCTACTCACTGAACGAATTCTAACCGCACAAAGTCATACAGCTAAAAAAGTGATAGTTATAAGTCATAGTAGATATTATTAAAAGCACAACATGGCGGTGTATTTAATAAAAAAGTAATAGTAAAGCGGCATTGTGTATCTATGTATGAATGAGTAGCAACAGCTACTATCTGCGTATTTTATAAAAAGATTCGCTGTTAATTTGCGCATTTTCAAAAAAATCATGTTCTATTTATGCCATACAATTTTTTGTTTTAGCAAATTAAGAGTACATGTTTTTCCTTTGAACTCTTTTCCCCCTTTTTTCCTTGCATCTGTTTTTGATACGTGAGACTCATACGTAGCCTCTGAAAAAACGTGACGTTGTAACCTGAAAATTCACCAAAATTTAATGACTTTTGAATAGGGAGCGTAAGTTCGGCATAACCTTGAGCTTTATTCGTTTACTACATTCACGTGGAAATGTCGACTTTATTTTACAAGTGGAATTCCACGTTTTCGTAATGCTTAACGCCGTCTTCTTACTTATTTGTTTGCACACATTTGCTATGCATTTTTGGCATTTTGAACCTATTCCCTCAAAGCTACGCTACCTGAGAGCTGTAAATATATGTGAGTACACCTTTGTTTCGCAATTTCTAAGGTTTTTTTCTCGTTGTATTTTTATATAATGTTTTGCGGTAGCATCCGCATCTGCATCCTCGTCATGATTGCGCGTGTTGCGTTAACAATTTATGGATGAGATTTTTCAATTCTATTTAATTAGAATGAGGAAGAGAAAGCGAGAAACAAAAGAAACATCCTCAAAACAAAGAAACCACAACACGTTGTTATGTGGTTGCATGTAGATAGAAACGTAAAATATAATTAGGTGCATTCGTATTTAAATAAACTGAAAACATTTTCTAGGAAATAAGTAAGAAGTTAAAGGGGAAAGATGCACCATGCCTATATAAGTCTAAATAGCTAAGGATATAGTAAATATTTACACGTTTTCCGTGGTTTTATCTATGCTGAGGTGTAACTCAAACTGAGAATGGTTGTTGCAGGTTTTAGAAACCTTAAATCTGGATAAATAAAGCAAACTGTTTTAGCTCTTTCTGTTATTTGAAACAGAGTTGGCAGTAATTTGCTTTGGTTGCCTCTACCTACGTTATTTGGGGCTGGCAGGTAGTACTCTATGATTCACTGTGGTGTTAGTGCAGTCAGCTATGGTGACATAATTATATTGAGATTGCAACTGCTGTTGCTCAGAGGAAGGAAAATGCATTACAGTGAATAGTGTGTCCTACCGCACAGTGCCAACTGAGCATTTATGGCCTATTTTAGAAGATATATACTTAGACAACATTTGATTCTAACAGGAAGGTGCGCCATGTCCCACTTCGAGTTATTAGCCGTTTTGGTTATGTGCATTTGACTCCGTTGAACGAAATTGTTGCAGCCATCGGTCAAAGTACAGCTCCATACAGTTGAAAATGTACTGAAAAGTTGGGGTGATCGTATGGATTACTTACTGCAAGACCAGACGATAAAGTCATTTGTATGAAGTAGTGTTCCACAATTAACCGGAATTGCACTTTCGAATAATGAAAACCAAATTGAAAAAAAATTATTTGTTTCTTATTTACACCACAATCAAATTCCGAATTATAAATGGTCCACCCTGTATATTAATAATGGTTAGTTTCGAGTTCTCTTGAGTATCGAGTACTTCGGGTACTTTTTTACATAAATTTAATTCTAGACATTTTTTAATTCCGGCTATATCCAAAATAAATTTCAATCTGGCAGCACTTTTTCACTGTTGATTTTTATTTTTATGCATTTTAAGGAAACACGGTACTGCTACTGATACAGTGTAACTAAGATCAAACAGCTGGAAGCATGGTGAAAAAAACTTGGTTTTTGGATTGCGTATAGGGATTGGGTTTGATAACTTTTCTCCAGCACTTGCTATACAAAATATTTTGTCTTTTGAACAATCATCAGCATTTACAAGAAGACACACAATCGACGAAAGAGCGAACAAATGTTATATACGAATATGATCACATTTGGTGCACGGATGGATTGGTGCTTTACAAACAATAACCCAAAATCATCTAGTAACGCTTTAGTGCAGCAATATTTGTACATATCTTATGCCAAAAGATTGGATATACTTTCCAAGAATTCAATGGATTTTCCAATCAATAATTTTCCACTTTCATATAAATTTGCTGCAAAATATCTTTACGTGCCTTCAACATCGGTGCCTTTCGAAAGAATTTTCTCAAAATCAGGCCAGGCAGGAAACCAACAAAGAAACCACCTATAGCCTAAACACTTATGATCATATATGATCATATTTTCGAATAGCTGCAATTCTTTATTGACTTTATCGTTTTTAATTGATTTTTGTAAATTAGCTGACTATGCTGTTAAACTTTTATTGGTTTTTTTTTTGTGTTTTTCCTTAATGAATTGATTTCGATGTAGTGACTTAACTTTAAGTTTAAGTCCAATATCGATTTGATAGTGAGTACTTTTGAGTACTGAGTACTTTTGAGTATTCTATATCGATACTTTCCTGAATCGAGTCCTATCGACTCTTTTAAGAATCGAATACTTACTACTTTAAGTCACGATTCTGCCCAACTCTAGTATTATTTTCTTTACTTAATGGCACAATAGCCCATGGAGGTCCTAGGCCGAGCTTTTAGCATCCACTTATGTTGTGCGTGTTATATTTATGCATGAATTATAATATATGCAAATATAACACTCACAACATGAATGGATGCGAAAAGCTCGGCCTATGCTCTCCATGGGCTATTGTGCCATTAAAAGCAATAAAGAATGAGAGAGACCTACAGTTTTATGCCGAATCCGTACGGCGACGTGAAGAGTTTTTCATAAGCAATTTTTACTCTTGTATGTTTGCCATTTGGTTTGCCAAGAGTGGTGCTGTGTAGAAAAATAGTTTTTCAACTTTTTGATTTTGCCTATGCCGTTATTTGAACCCCGGACACTCTGTGTATCAGGCAAACGTACTAGCAACTACGCCACGGCGACCACTAATCTATAACGGCAGGCGTGTATTTGTAAAACCGTAACTGTAAGGTTGGCATCTTCTGAAATCACGCTTCTGTGAGGTCTGCTTGTGGTCTGGTTTACATTTTCACTAAAATTTTCCAAAAACTATTTCTAGGCTTTACCACCGTTTTCAAGGTTGTCATATCACCAAAAAAAATTGTGTATTACGACCGTTTTTTTATTGTGCGTTATGGCTGGTGTTCAAAGTGATTTTGGGAGTTATGTCCACTTCAAGGCTTTATGTCAGGTCACGTTGAATTTAGCTTTAACCGGAATGCATAGTAAATTAACTTTTTATTTATTTATTTTGCTAAGATCCTAGGTATTGCAAGTTATTTTTTTTTTAAATATACTTATTTATGCATGTAAAACTTGGCTACTTGCTAATATTTGTGGAATTTCAAAAAATTTGTGCTGACTTCCATTTTTGTGCAGCGTCGACTGAAATATATTTTCAGCTCTAAATGGAATATAAGTATTTGTTGCTGTAACTAAACGGTTAAGAAGAAGAAAATAAGTAACTTTCTTTACTTTTCCCTTTGCTGTAACATTTTCTGCTTCAACAACTTTTTTCTTTCCATGTGTGTGTGTGTGTGTGTGTGTGTGAATTTGTTTCCTTTTGCTTTTGAGTCTCTAGTTCTATCTCTACTTTATACTATTGAATGCACATTTGTGCATTCGTTGCAAAAATGTATAGATAAGCAAGTGTATCAATTTGCTTTTTTATTCATATATGTTTTACTTTTTTTTAATTAAATTTTTTTTTTTTTATTTTTTTTTTTGAAAAGTTCAATTTATATTGGATGCAAAATAAATTCGTATACCAAAAAAAACACGCAACTGTAACAAAAAGGTTTTTCTTTGAATCTTTGTGTATGTGTATGTGCCAATGTTTATGTAGTTGTAATCTAATAGTATTGAAATACAACTGACTACACAACTACAACTGCATTTTTTGTCTGGGAAACTGAGTTTTGTGTTTTTAGGGTATGCCCTTTTCCTATTTGCTTTGTTGTTGATTTGATTGTGTTCCAGAGCTGGTTGTCTGTTAGACAGTGCTATTACTTAATTATTTCTTGGTTATGTTTTGTTTCTATTAATGTTTACATGAATATTGCATAACCATTTTAATGTGTTACCACAAAAAAAAAAAAAAAGAAAAGATATTTGCAGTAAGTACTTGTAATGTAAATTAAAATTCCTTTAGTCTTCGAAGAAAAAATAATACAATAAATAAGGTGGAAAATAAGGATTTCTAGGTCTCACAAAAATTTATTTCGTTCGTCCAGGGCCGTCGTAAATCAAATTACTTATTCTCTCATAGACTTTACTTACTTACTTTTAATGGCACAACAGCCCAAGGAGGGCCTAGGCCGACCTTTTCGCATCCACTCATGTTGTGCGTGTTATATTTGTACATGAAGGGAAGGGCCCTACAGTTTAATGCCGAATCCGAACGGCGAGTGAAAAGCTTTTCATAGCAATTTTTACTCTTGTAGGTTTGCCATTGCCTGTCAAGAGGTGGTGACGTGTAGAAAAATTATTTTTTCTACTTTATGATTTTGCCTGTGCCGAGATTCGAACCCCGGACACTCTGCGTAGCAGTCCAACGCATTACCACTACGCCACAGCGACCACAAAAATTAATAATGAGGTACCAATCTGTTTTTCCCACAAATTTTCCCTGTGACATATCCTGGTTAAAAGCATTTAGCTGAAGTATTTCAATATATACATACAAATCTCACTAACCATATTGATCTAGTTTAGATTGCGCCGCCTAACTGATGTAAAATATGCGAGAGCAATATTAATTTGAATCGCTTAGTTGTTGTAGTCAAGATACGGAATTTTAGTTCAAAATAGGTTTGCTGTTAGAAAGCCGAATTTAGTAGCAACAGGAATTAGAACGAAGTAAACCTCTTCCTTAACTCAATAGCTGGTATACGTGTTTTTTTAGAATAATTGTTATATGATGATGCGAAAAGCTCGGCCTAGGCCCTCCATGGGCTGTTGTGCCATTAAAAGTAAAGTAAGTTGATATAATCAGAAAAGATACACGGTTTTATTTAAAGATCAAGGGCAAGTAAAACTATACATACAAAAAATATAACAAAGAAAGCAAGAGCGGGAAATGGAGGATCATACTTCCATTTCGAGTTCCATTTCCGAGGCTTATACTGAGGGTTCATTGGGGAATATTTTAACGTGGTAGAGTATTATAATAGATTAAATAAAATTCGAAGATCTTCCAATAAGTGTATCTTTTAGCAGGGAATATCTACTTTATGGCTATCGTCTATCAAGCCGAATCAATAAACCGCAAACATTACCGCATTGCATGGTGTATGTATAACCTGCACTCTTGCTTTAGAATATGTATCTTGCACAAGCACATTCATACATTCAAAGCAATATTTCTTTTCTATAATAATGCTGTGTAAAAGTGTACACATACAATTTAAATATTCTTACACGTAAGAAAAAGAGTGCAAAAATCACAAGATTTTACTATTCACGCATGCATATCATACTTGTACATTTCAGTGTAAAAAAACGCAAAAAAGTAGAGAAAAGAGCAAGAAAAAACTGAAACAGAAAATGTTTTCTCTTTAGTGTAAATCGCTTGCAAATGTTCAAATATGCACGTGAAATCAGTCAAACAAGCGGAAAAAGAAGAAGAAATTCAACAGGATGCAGTCACTTTTTCATTTTCATTTTTTTTCTTTACTGAACCTTTTCTTTACACATTTTGATTTGAAAATGTGGCAAAACTCAAATTATCCAAGCATGCATTCATATTCAATTGTGTGTGGGTGTGTATTGCTACTAGTATTGAGTGAAATGAGTGAGTGCATGATGCTTCTTTATTTTTACTATGTTGTTATTACTGTTCAGCACAAAGAACATAGTAAAAGCCACAAATGTGGATTAAGTCAGATTCATCACTTTGATTGAAACTGCAACTGAAACTCTAACCATAACCGCAAGGACATTCTATCATACCAATGACATACATACATCACATAGTCATTTGGTTTAATTTACTCCTACCTGTCATCGAGCAAATATGTACATACTTATTACGCTTGATTGATGCAAAGGCTGTAAAAAAAAATAGCTTTGAGTTAAATAACTGATATTTAGTGCTTTATCTTGTGTAAAAATTGTAAGTTCTTTGAGTTATGACAACAGGAACCGAGGAATGTAGATACAAAGTCGACGAATTGTTTGTTTTTAGTTTTTCTTGATCTTGCGGTATTTTGTCCCATTCCCGTATAATGGCTTTCATCACTGCATCCATACTGGCATATTTGTTAGTCCTCACATTGCTCTCCAAAACGGCCCAGATGGAATAGTCCATCGGATTTGAATCGGGCGAATTCGAAAGCCATTGTGTGGACGAAATTTAGTGTGGAATATGGTTTTTTAACTATTCTTGGTTCACACGAGCTTTACGAGACGGTGCCGAGTCTTGTTGGTATACGTCCATGGTGTACGACCGAAATGATTGCGTGCCAACTGTTTTGAAGCTGCTTCCAAAAAATTTTCCCGATAATAAGTCGCATTGCCTTTGACACCAAGCTCGTTGAAAACGATTGGAAAGCGTCCACCGGCAATCACAGTTGCCCATATTATTACTTGAGATGAAAAATTATTTCGGGTAGCCGTTTGTAGGCTCAAATTTTCGTAAGTGCGTTCAGTTAAGTAAACACCATAGGAAAATTATTCTCATCAGCGAACACAATGTTTGGAAATTCGTCACGTTCGTGCAAGCGTACAGGTAATACCTCCTTTGATCTTTCGAGTCTAACTTTTCTTTGCTTTTGTGTAAGATCATGTGATTTTTGGAACTTGTAAGGCTTTACCTTGAGCTCTTTTTAGAATATGCGTCCATTGCTTCGCTGAGATATTTTCAGTTCTTTGGCCATTTGATTACCACTACGACGTGGATTTCGTTCAAGTAGAGCCTTCGCTTTCCGATCCATTTCAGGTGATGTTGCTGTTTTTCTTCGTCCACCACCATAGCGTTTGGCAATGCTGCCTGTATCATTATAACGATTTATGGTGCGATATACAAACATTTTATTCACTTTGAGATGCCTGAGCTCACGAACAATAGCTGGTTGTGATTTTCCATTCAAATATAACGCGATGACACTATTACGTTTGAATTCCATTTCGAATAACTTTTAATCTATAAAACTTAGACGCAAATGCTTGTGGTAGCTTGTAAACAATACAAACAGCTGTCATAGGTATGAATTTGACATAGTTGGCAATATCGCTTTGGCAGATATATCGGTGTGAAGTTGGTAACACTTCAATGTGTAAGATCAGATTCTAGTATAATAAGAAATCAAAATATTTTTACTTTTATTTTATTTTATTTTTTCATGGTAAAAGCTCTGAATATGTGTGGTATTGGAAAATGTCTATATGTTTTTAAATAAGCTTTCATATAAAAATAAACACTTTTTTTATAAACATAAAGAAAAAAAAATTAAAGTTTAATTTTTATTTATTTTTTAATTTATCACAATTTATGATCACTATATTGACTTTAAAGTAAATTGTAATAATTTTGATTACAAAACAAATAGATAAATGCTTCTTCCGCTCAAAACAAAAGAGAATGTGATAAAATGCATGGGAAAGAAACGCAATACGAAACGAAATGTTGTAACTTTACCTACTTCTTCGGCTTTATGCAGAACTTCCAAATAAAACAAAATTTAATAATAAAAAATGGATAGAAATCGCTTTCCTCACGCGGCCTCTCGCCATGAGGAAAGTCACCAAAATGAGGGACTAGTAGTTGCGTGGCATACTTTAAATCAGTTGATTGCCCCTACAGGGTGCTTACAGTGAACATTAAAATTATTGTTGGTTTATTGAGATGTACGTATGTGTGCGTGTGCGTATGCGCGCTAGTATTATTACATTTAAAATTTCATTCGCCATTTGTATCAAAAAGCAACGAGAAATTACAAGAAAGCAAAAACAAAGTAAGAACATATGAAGCAAAAATCTGCAATAACAACATTTTGAGCCATGGTTACTGGAATTGAAACTAAAATTTCAATTTCAGTTTTGTAGAACAATGGGGGAAATCAAAATATATATGGTACATATACAGACATCCACTCAACTCGTGCATGGTTGAGTTGAAAAGCGGCAGTGGAATGAAAACAATAGCATCAACAGCAACAATAACTGCAAATGCTTTCTTCCGCTCAAAACAAACGAGAGAATGTGATAAAATGCATGAGCATGAAGCGCAATACCAAACGAAATGTTATGACTTTACCTACTTCTTCGGCTTCATTGCATATAAGACAAAATTGAACTGGGATTTTGGGAATGCATATAAACACACACATACTGTCAATACTCATATTCTCACATACACATGCATACACACTAACGGAGAAAGGAAAAGAAAAAGAGGAAATTATCTTGCGAATGAAGGAAAACGCAACTGAAGTGAAGCAAACCAAATCGAAAAATAGGGTAAAAACGAGCAGATGAGGGAAACAGAGTAGAAACAACAACAACGGCAATACCACCAGCAAAACGTCTTTCCTGTCAAAATATCAGCAATGAAGGTCTGACACTTCCCTTTGAGTTAAGTTTACTTTATGTTATATTTTTATTTTTCTCTGCTTGTTTGTGTGCGTTTTTTCCTTCATTTCTTCCGTGTGGTTTTCTACATTATTTTGATTGTCAGTTTATAAGAAAGTAAATTTTCACTAGTTATATAAATTCATACACAACTACAACTGCATAGAGGTTCATACATATGCATGTGTGTACATACATACTATGTACGAGTATGTACATATGTGCATTTTATTTGCAACTACAGGACTTGTGGTTTGCGCAAGCACATATATACCATATATTGAAACTTATTTATATTTTCTTCTTTTTTAAACAAGTATCTATTTAATTCTATAAACGTAAATTTCTGTTTAGAATAAAGTAATTTTTCTTTCTTCCTTGATTGATTTAAAGAAAATCCTTATCCTTGGTATAAGTTTTTATAGAAAAAATTGTAGTTTTTCTTACACTTACTATGTTGTTTATGTGTTTATTTTAATGTTAGGGTGTATCAAAAGGCGGATTTTAAATTCACCAATAAACAAATATTAAAACTGGAAAGTGAAAAGAAATTTTCTGGTTTTGAAACCTAGCAAAATCTTTATGAAAATCGTAGTTGGATTTTGCGAAATTCACGAAATTCAGAATACTAGGATTCTATACAAGGATAATTCACCATCGACCAGATATTCACACTACGCCAAGTCCTGGAAAATACCCGAGAAAAACAGATCGACACCCACCATCTATTCGTCGCTTATAAAGCCTCCTTCGACAGCACGATAAGGGATCACTTGTACGCCGCAATGTCTGATTTTCGTATCTCTGCAAAGCTCATTCGTCTTTGCAAAATGACACTGACCAACACCACCAGCGTAGTGAAAATTGGGACAGACATCTCCGCTCCATTTGATACCAAAAGAGATTTCAGACAAGGTGACTCAATATCGTGTGACTTCTTTAACCTTACGCTGGAGAAAATGATTTAAGCTGCGAACATCGACATCTCTGGTACTATTTTCTACAAGAGTGTCATGCTGCTAGCATACGCTGATGATATTGACATAATTGGCAAAAACGCTCGAGCACTCAGTGCACCATTCTCCAACCTGAAAAGGGATTCTCGTCGAGTGGGTCTAGTGGTGAACGAGGACAAAACGAAATACCTTGAGTCAACAAACAAAGAGTCACGGCGTCTTGGACAAAATGTCACTGTTGACAATTGTACTTTTGAAGTCGTCAAGGATTTCGTATATCTGGGATCCAGCATAAACACCAACAATAATGTCAGCCTTGAGATCAAGCGGAGACTAACTCTTACCAACAGGTGTTACTATGGGCTCAGTAGACAATTGAGAAGTAGAGCTCTCTCTCGACCGACGAAAATAACGCTCTATAAGTCCCTCATCCTTCCCGTCCTAATGTATGGCGCAGAGATGTGGACATTGACCATCAATGATGAGAGGCTGTTAGGTGCGTTCGAGAGGAAGATACTCCGTAGGATTTACGGTCCAGTATGCGTGGACGACGTGTATCGAAGGCTAGAAGCGTGTTTTATTCGAACCACGTTGGAGGAACACGCAGAAGGGGACGTCCTAAACTCCGTTGGAAAGACCAGGCCTTATCAATTGGCGCCAGCACGCGCATAGCAGAGGCGACTGGCGAAGCTTTAGAGAGGCGGTTAAGACCGATCAACGATTATGGCGCCAGTTCAGTAAGTAAGAAAGTAAAACCTTGCACGAAATACCGTGACTCGGGCGTTCTTTTGCAAACAAATGTTGCTCATTCTACACAGTTCATGTCATCAAGGATTTTAGTTTTTCCCTACACCCTTCTATAAATTGTGTACAAATGTAGAGTATGTATAAGCTAAAGTGAAGCTAAAATATTGAAGAAATACAGAACGCAATTTTATTCAATTGTGCGTATACACATTGTCAGACAAACACATGTATACATACATACATCGTACATACATATGAATACATATCTATTTATGCAAACAAAAACTCTGAAAATAATAAAATGAATAAAAATGCATAGTTTTTTCGTATTTTTCATTTGATTTTATACTAAACTGCACGGGACCTGGTTTGGTTTTATGTCTAGTCTAATCATATGATCGATCATATAACAACAGGTCAGTTATGTTTGCACAGGCTTGTAACATGGGAAGAGCAGTACACTGCACTGTCTGTACACACTAGTAAAACAACTAGTTTAAGCGAAGTAAAAATAAAATATTGTGTACTTTATGTACTCGTATATATTAATTGAACATATAAATTAATTATTTGTTTATACTTAACAAAGGAAACTAAAATTTAACTTGCATTGATTAAGTTTACTGAGCGTTGAACCAAGTGCCATTAGCCACATTCTTTAAATGTGTAATTTTAAAGTATTACGTAGGAAAACTTTAACTATAAAATTTACCTTATAAATTTTAAGTTCAAAAGCGGAATTTCCTGCTGTTTCAATATAACTCAGTGCGTAGCTCAGATGAAATCGGTTGGTTATTGGTTCAAATAATGGCGGTGAATTGTATTTGTTATATTTATTGCGAAAGTGGTCGCTGTGGCGTAGTGGTAGTGCGTTGGACTGCTACGCAGAGTGACCGGGGTTCGAATCTCGGCACAGGCAAAATCAAAAAGTAGAAAAAATATTTTTTCTACACGTCACCTCCTCTTGGCAGGCAATGGCAAACCGACAAGAGTAAAAATTGCCTATGAAAAGCTTTTCACTTCGCCGTTCGGATTCGGCATTAAACTGTAGGTCCCTTCCATTCATGTACAAATATAACACGCACAACATGAGTGGATGCGAAAAGCTCGGCCTAGGCCCTCCATGGGCTGTTGTGCCATTAAAAGTAAAGTAAATTTATTGCGAAAGAAGATGTTAGTTAGTTTGGAAGAACTGAGTTAATCACGAGAAGGTAAAATATTTATTTTTCTCGGCTGTTTTACTAGCAACATGGACCAGGTAAACCGCTGTTGTTTGCAGGGAGCATATATTTATATTAGTTCGTGCATTCCCATGGCTTTTCTCTTCAACACATTTTCATATTCAACAAATTGGAAGAAATGCACTCATGTAGCTACAATTTTCTATTATACCATATTTTTTTTTTATCCCTGAGTTACATTTACGAAATGGTAGCATTACCTGAGAAATGCATGTGTATATTTTTATACACTATACTGCTTCTTCTTCCTCTTTCAATTCCAAACCCTTTTAATGACATCTTTGGCACTTTGGCATTTACTGCTTATGCTGTCATTACAATCACATCGATAAATATCACTTCGTAAAAAGAAAGAACAGGAAATATGAACGAAAGCTGAAGCATCTATAGTACATACATACATACATACATACATACAAATTCGTACATAGAGTGAGGCATCAGAGAGTGGTACTTTGTAATAGTTTTATTCAAAGGAAATTATGTGAATGGAGCGAAAATAAACAGACATCAATAGATGTTTTATTGTTAACATTTTCATTATTGCTTGTGTTCTTCAATCAAAAAAGAAACCTATTGTAAACAATAGTAAAAATGAAATTGCTAGGAGCATTTGTTGTGGTTGTCATCCACCGCTTTGATTACATGTGATCAGCAAAACAAAACAAAAACATTTCGTTTTCATTTTTTTTGTTGCCGTTGAGGCTAAACATAATAATCTCCATTCAAATAAGCTGACCTATCTATAGAAAAAACCGACCCAATTTACGAGATTTTCATTTCTGATTCGGGGATTGTGGGTATATGTTTGTAATATACTTATCTTTACTTTTTTTTTGTAGAAGCAAAAACCTTAGTCAGTTTGCAGTGTGATTTTGCAACCAAAACCATCTCACATGTGCAGACGGTGGGTTCTCCTTGAACTACGCTCAAGCGTCAGTTTGTGGTAAGTCAAGCTGGCTGGCTTGTCGTTACCTGAATTGATGTCAAGCCGGCCTACATTGCGCAAGCGGGTGCGTTCCATATTTCGACCACCGCCAAGGCGGCGAAGTGCTGACATTATTTTTGCTGCCGCTGTCTGGACTGCTCGCCACGTATATGGTGTATGCCACATGTGTACGTATGTGCATGTGTGTGTGAATGTGATTTTGTTACTACATACACACATTTTCTAAGTTTATATTCATATTCGCAAATACCATACATATTTATCAACATCTCCATATCGATCATCATCATTTTCATATTCATCATCGTCTTACGTATAATTAACATCGACTTCGCTTGGAAATTTATGTTATAATTTATGCTCATTACACCTCAGAGAGTTGTGGCGAGTTTGTTTGATACTGAAGTTCTGCATATATTTAAAGTTCTTTTGATTAATTTCTTAGTAGCTTGTATTATGTAATTAGCTATATGCGTTAATTCTCATTACCTCAAGCAATTAAGTATAACTAACGAATTTTCATGTGATTCGATTTCATTCTTCACGAAATACATATTGCATCAGGTTGTCTCTTTAATAAAAATTTAAAACTAATATATAAATTTAAATTATATTAATTTTGAAGCTTATTTACGACAAATGAGCATCAAGATTTGAAAAATTGGAATAATGCATCGATTGTATGCATGTAATTTCTATTGGAAAATTGGTGACAATATGTAACAACCAACAGAAACAGAAACTTTCCTTCCGTTTTCCTTTCTCTGACTCTGTCGCTCTCTACTTTGTGCTGAATAATGGCAGTCGTGACTTAAAGGTCAAACTAAAACAAATTTGAACAAGATTTTAATTTGGCTCAAATGTGCATGTATTGTATTCGAATACATGCAGAGTAATGCAAGCAAACACGATAGCAATGCGAAGCCAAAGTAATGAAAAATATTCAAAAGGAATTTAATTTTGAAAACAATATGGATATGTGGAATAAACAGAGTTGGTTCAATGTAATGTGACAACAGAGACAGAGCGACTCCATTGAGGGCTTGCGCGCGGAGATTCATTTAGTTGCATATAAAAATGAAGGAAAATGCTTGGTGACAACGACAACAAGGACTGCCCTAGCAACAGCGATAGCGATGCGTGGCATATGAGTGTGCGCCTTAAAATATGTTTTGCAATTTTTATTTTGGCACGCACACACATACCTCCAGAATTGGCAGAAAGAATCCCTTTATTGAATTGAGTATAAACAGTGGGACGACGTTACTATGGAAACAATAGCAACCAAGTGAATGAATGAGTGAATGAATGAAGGAGCCCAACAATAATAGCAACCAAAATTGAAAGACAAGAAAACAAGTGGCAAGGACATTACATTAAACTGTTGGTAATCAATCATTCGTAAATTAGATATCTTGCGGCTCTTAGCTGCGATTAAGAAATCGAGGATGTTTGCTGTAAAATTGTGAAATTCTTGAGTACTGAAGTGTAGATACTACCATTTCTTCCTTATGCCTTCCCTCCAGTTGACTTTTCGCCATGCGTCTGTTCGCCATGCGTCTGTTCGCCTGTAGCATCCGTACTCATCCTCATTACCACAGTATGATATTTTCTGCTTTGCTTTAAGTTCACGCCTCATTTAATGCGCTTAGTCATTTAAACTTGATGCTTTGCTCAAATAAAAGTCGAAATTAATATGGCAGTACGACGTCATCTGCACTCACTGTCTCTACTTCTTGATGCTTTCACGAACACACACAGTCTCACATACGAGTACATACCAACACACACACACACACACACATACATACACACACATATATGTACATCTGCATAAATTCCAAGTACATTTCCCTCGTTCGCTCACTCTCTCTCCGCATTCATATGCTATTCTTTGCTCTTTGTTGGAAAATTTTTATTGCATACTTTTCGGCTGTGCGCTCTTGTAATTTCTCATTTTGTGGCACAAATTTTGCGTGAAGTTTATTAGTCTTATTTTTTTCATACTTCTTTTGCCTCTTCTTATGATTTCACTTCCCCGACGCTTTATGAGTTCAACACGGCATGCAAGCCGCCATCGTCATTGACGCTGCTGCCATTCAAGTTTCATTCAAGCTGCAGAATGATGATGAAGCATCAAGCTAACCACGAGGGAACAGCGCGTCAAGAACGTCTATACTATTATACTCATACTTTTGCCATTGCATTTGGTTACATAGCTTTTGCTTCTGCTTCTTATTCACGAAAATAAATGAAATTATATTAGGACGTAAACAGTTTATTTTAATGCGTTCCTTTCTTTATTTTTTTTGGTTGTTTCTGTTAAGTACGAGCATTTTTGTTTTGGTCATAAATAAAGTTTACCAGCGTACATGATTTCTCTCTTCTTCAATGATGAAAGTGATGAATTGTGGCTAGATGAGTCTGTTGGGAAAATTTTAATTTTGCGATGCAGAAGTTTTCCATTTATTTCAGTAACTTGTAAATACAAGTGAGCATTTTCCGTATCGGCTTTTAAAACATTCATGAGCACTCTTGGGCAATTGATGGTGTAATTAGTCTAATTAACAGAAAAGACAAAAACTAAAACAACAAATATGTAATTTAAATTAGCTTGCGTAATGATTTGCATCGGAAACACTTACAAATATTATATTTCATTTAAATCAGAAAAACGAAGTTATCACAATTTAAAAACATCCAGACACATACATATTTATAAGACGACCGATATAGACATCGCCAGTGCGCTGTGGGAAGCCATTAGCTTGGTCATGTTCCGTTACTTCCTCTCCTTACTACAGTTGGGAAAATTTCAAAAATTTTCGATTTCGTATATTCAAGCACTGACTGATTTGAATTCAGCAACCCCAAAAACACCTAAACACAAAGTTTCATGAGAATCCCGAACAACTTGAAATATTGGATCCGATATTTTGAAATTCGATCACAAATTCAGCGACCCCCAAAACCCGCAAATACAAATTTCATGAAATTCACAACCAACTTAAAAAATATTGGTTTTCGAAATTTGGACCACTGGGAAAAGCTCGACCTAAGCCCGCCATGGGGTGTTGTGCCATTAAAAGAACAACGAAGAAGAAGAAGAAGAATTTTTAATTCTGCGCACCCATTACCCGTGACCAACAAATTTCTAGCTAATCAGAACACTTTCTGACTTTTAGACAACAAAGTATGTCCTGACCCAATGCACGGTGTGATCACAGAGTCCCTACGGGATTCGATTGGTTTGTTGCGGGAAGGGAGTCGAACTCCCAACGTCTTGTGTGAAATTCTAGTACTCTACCCACTAGTCGAGGTCGTCCTCTACGGGGTTTAAGAATTACCAAATAAATATTTGTTTCCTATCTAAAGCAAAACTTTAACTATTTAAGTGTTTACAATGCCCAGCATCGTAGAAGTCGAAAAGCAAGTACTGTAGCTTACTTGTACAGAAGATGGAGAATCAGATGATGAATGATCACTCCGCATACTTATCAGACATGCATTATGGATTCAAGGATCAACCCTTTAATGGTGTTGACAGCGTCAATTAGGCAGCTTAGCTTGTTAGGCTAGCAAAAGCTATGTTATTCAAGTGTTGGGCCTTATTCTGCATAATTAACATCACTCAAATACGATGGGAGGAGCCACGAAATACCTCTGGCATTTAAGTACGTGAAAATCGCTAGTAATTTACTTTGCTCCCTTATCTATATAAGTATTTACATATAATTTCATAAATATTTCTTACTTACTTACTTACTTGGCCCATGCAGGGCCTAGGCCGAGCTTTTGGTATCCAATCATGTTGTGCGTGTTATATTTGTACATGAATGGAAGGGACCTACAGTTTAAAGCCGAATCCGAACGGCGAAGTGAAAAGCTTTTCATAGCAATTTTTACTCTTGTAGGTTTGCCATTGCCTGCCAAGAGGTGGTGCCATGTAGAAAAATTATTTTTTCCATTTTTTGATTTTGTCTGTGCAGAGATTCGAACCCCGGACACTCTGCATAGCAGTCCAAGGCACTACCACTACGCCACAGCGACCACTATATTTCTACCATATCAAATAAAATTTCTGTATTAAGATTTGATACCAGTGATAGCTGACCAAGTAAAGTACTGTCGACAACTGTGAGCAGCGAGATTTTATATCTACATGAGTTGCGAGCATAAGGCATGCTGGTACTCGTTCTCTTCCATTCATCCTTCGATTTCATTAATATATTATATTTCATTATGTCTTATAAAATAATTTCATACACTAACTATACATTCACATTATATTCAGTAAGTAGATATAAAATAAGAAAATATGGTTTCAATAAAAATTCATAAAATAGAAAAAATAAATAAAATTCAAGATACCGAAAGTCGCAAGCAGTAAATCAAAAAACCAAAGAAATTTATGCATGAAAACTTTACTCAAACGAAAAGAAGAAAGTATAGAAAATTTATGCACTTTCAACATGCAAACTCTACGAACGATGACGACAACCGAGGAACCATAGGAAAGTGTAGGTACTGTACACACACATTCACAAGCACACAGATACAGTAAATAAGTAAGCAAGAGTAAAAGTGTCAAGTCAAAGAGGTGGAAAGTACCGCAAAGCGGAAGGAAACCCGAGGTTACGGAACAGCTGAATTATGTGACAAAAACATACATACACACAAACAAGCAAGTCAAAGCATAGAGATAGGAAAAAAAACAAGTAAAGTGTGGCGTTTGAAATGACATGCAGACATCATATAAGGCAAGCATATAGACAGAAGGACGGATGGACGGGCGAACGGTAAAAACTCCTAAGAAAGTCATGGTGGCAGTAAATTTATTTGTACGGGGTACCTACAAGTACAGTATGCTAACGGTATACAAGCTAAAGCAAGTACAAGGTGAAGAAACGTAAAGTAGTAGTGGTAGTAGTATTACTAGGTGAGAAAAAGCGCTTAGATGGTATAAACTTTAACAATTATGCAAATTGCAAATTTAACACCTCAAATGGGCACACACATATACACAAACAACGTTTGGCTCTTCTGCTAGTATCTGCCTGAACCCGCTTGTTTGTGGGCATAGGTTGTGGTACGTGGTAAGTAATGTTCAGTATAAAAAAACTAGGTAAGTACTTTTTGAAAAGTAGATCTCAAAAGTCTTGCAAAAAAAAAAATAATCGAGTGGACAAAAGTGCAATGAAATGAATTTAAATGGCAACTCTTAAAGTGTTAGCAGAAAAATATGGAACGATGTAGTATGAAGAGTTCTATGAAGGCATGCCGGATGACTTTACAAATTAAATTTTTCCGGCATTTGTTGTTTTTGGCTGATTTTATAATATTTGTGTTTCTGCATGTGAAAGTGAAAGAAAGCTGAATCCAATCAATTTGAATCTAGCAAAATGATGCCTTGTTAAGCTAATTTTTAATTATGGTCGCTTTGGCCTAGTTGGTATTGCGTTGGATTGCTGCACAGAGTGTTAGGGGTTCAAATCTCGGCACAAGCAAAAGCAAAAAGTAGAAAAAGACATTTTTCGACAAGAGTAAATAAAGTTTCCTATGAAAAGCTTATTCCTTCGCCGTTTGGATTCGTCATAAAACTGTGGGTCCATTTCAATCATGTACAAATATAACACGCATATGAGCTAGGCCTAGGCCCTCCTAGGGCTGTTGAGTCATTAACAGAAGAAAGAGGAAGAAGAAACAAAAATATATAAAAACGTGATTTCTAAATAATGACATAATGATGTCATATCTTGAATAATTGAAAATAATCCGATTGGGGAAATTGGAAACTGTTCGAATTAA
Source organism: Palloptera scutellata (assembly GCA_958295655.1). Taxonomy (NCBI): domain Eukaryota; kingdom Metazoa; phylum Arthropoda; class Insecta; order Diptera; family Pallopteridae; genus Palloptera; species Palloptera scutellata. The sequence goes on from OY282451.1 coordinate 48,117,001, forward strand.
GCAAGAAATGTAAGTAAAATTAAGGGAGATCAATGAAATTTTTTAATTCTCTAGAATCACATGAGAAGCAGGGTTGGCCATTGAAAATTAATGGATATCGGCCATACTCTTCAACCCTCTATGTAAGGGCGACTCCTGATCAGCTGTGAAGAAATTGTCAATTTTCCTCGATGTTTCTTGAATCTTTACTTCGATGCGGGGCCATTTACCAGTGGGGTGCCTAGCATTCATTTATAAAGCAAGCCCAGCGAACATTTTTTCGCCTTATTTTAAGTAAGTGATAAAACAGACCGACGCCTGCTTTCAATTCCTATATAAAATCCTATATAGTAAAAACTACATATACCAAAAATGCTAATCTATAATTTTCTATAAGAATCAGCACGATAGAATGTAGTGATATCATACGATTTTTATATTTTGAAAGCCTCGTAATTTGAGAAACTGCGAAAATATGAATGATTGCTCTTAAGTATTTTACTTATTCTACATGTATGCATTCCACTCTTACTAGAATTTCAGTTGTTTAAAAACAGGGTAATACAAATTAAAAATTAAAAGAAAAATATTCTTTCAGTTGGGCAAAAAATAGATATAAAATTATTTTAAAAAAAATTTCATTTGGGAATTGTTAGGAAAGTCCCAGATTTTGCCTAATATGGACATTATTTCCACTGATATTTACACTCACCATACTACGATAAGCAAATCGCAAATGCGTGCATTATTCCTTGTCTAATAAATAATTGTACATGTAAGTAGGTACAAAAGGAAACTTTTATTTACTTTTAAACACAGCTAGAATCAAGCTTTCGCTTTTCGTATAGAAGTCACATGTACCTAATATTCATTGCCAACCACCTGGTAGTATGAGTGACATTAATATCGATGATTGATACTTTAAATTTTTTTATATCTATACCCGATTTTGTTAGGAAATCGGCAAAACTGGTTTGTGTATATTAAAAACAATCGAAAATGCCGCACATCTATATAAATTTTGTTTGTTTTTTCCGATTTTGGCAAGTTCATTTTGTGAGATTATATCTAGTGTATTAAAAAGTCTTAATGAACGTTAGGTGTGCCATAGAGAGAATAATAACAATGTATATATATGCTGATCAGACGATCGTTTCGAAACCAGCCATTTTCCTCATCAGTTATCTTAGTGGTAAATATTTGAGCTTCAAAAAATTCATATAAGTTACTCATATTCGAAAAGTTAACCGAAAATTACCATTACAAGAATTTTTCAAATACATTCACTGAATGGTGTTATTGATGCAGACATAGAACGCTGTTCTATATACATACTTATATTTGCTTTTTATTCTCTTTTCACTACTTAGCACATAACGGATTTGCTTTACGCTGCCTTCTAGCCAAGTTTCATTCATTTCCATATTTAATATGTAAACAAGCCACTTCAGGAAGCATTCGACATGTTTCATAATTCCCAGCAAAATTGCAATATGTAGGTTTGTATATGATGCGCATACATAATCATATATAGTACATATATACACGCACATGCAAGCATGTGTATATGAATATGATTGTGTCTACAGCTTTGCATGCTTAAATGTATATACAGGGTGCTCCATCTTTTATGTCAGCATTGAATAATTTTGAAATTTATCAACCGATTATCTTGAGTAAACATGTTTTTGAAACATCATAGTGACCCACAAGCATCGTCTGTCAACACTAAAATTCGTTTGGTGTAGAATTTTGTTGAACACGGGACAGTGTGAGATCGTCGACGAGGCGTTCATCAACGCCCAAGACCAATGAACTGGTTGAAGCGGTAAGAGAGAGTATTGCCGGGAACCCACATGTGTCGTCTCGTCACCGCGCTCAGTATTTTAGCGTCAGTGGAAGCACCTTGCGGCGCATTTTGAAGGACGATTTGCAATTGTTTCCATATAAACTGCAATTGACTCAAAGAATATTGCCGACAGAGCGTCCACGTCACTTGTAATAAAGCCAAACGGTCGCTCGAATGGTTGATTTGTGGATGGAAATTCTAATGAACGACGAGGCCCATTTGACACTTTCTGGCGCCGTTAACAAGCAAAATAGCCGCATTTTGGGAATGGAGAATCTACACGAGATCCATGATATTCACATTCCGACATAAAAGAGGGTGCACCCTGTATATGTGAATGTATGTATATATATGTATGTATGTGTATGCGTGTTTGTGTTTGTATTAAAGTATACGCTAAAGTAAAATAAAACAGAAAATTTTAATGCACTATTGAAAAATACTTAAAGACGCTTTTCCTATGACGGCGACCACAATAAAGCCAGCCACTTTCTCCCCGGCAAAGGACAGCTGCATAACCTACAAAAAGCGTTCTACTTGAAATGCACATGTATTTTATTATTTTAATTTTATTATAAAGCACGCTACATTCTACACTTGCGAAAGGGAACAGTAAAGGTTTCAAAATATTGACACATTTATAATAATTCAATTTAATTCAAATCAATTTAATTCGGTATAAGCTTATAAAAGTAACTGTTTGGTTAGAATAGAGATTCCTCTTCTTTTTCTTTCGTATCCACTTATGTTGTTCGTGTTATATTTGTACCTGAAGGGAAGGGACTTACAGTTTTACGCCGAATCCGAACGGCGAAGTTAAATGGTTTTCATAAGCAATTTTTACTTTTGTATTTTTCTACTTTTTGATTTACCACGTGTCGAGTTTTGAACCCCGGTTACTACGCACAGCAGACCAAAACACATAGAGATACTTATGACATATGATTTTTTTGATGACTCGCGATTGACTCGATGTTCCTTAAATTTCTGCTCGTTCGTTAGACCGACATTAGCTTGCTTTTAATAAATTCAGGCCACTCAAAATTGTAAGTATATCTGCACTATATACATTCATTCATATGCACATTCACATGCATATATCTGCATATTTTTGTGTATATTTATCGTTATAAAATTTATATATTTTATCAAATACATAGCGAGAGACATGCAATCACCATAGCCTTTGTATGTGTTCGAGCAAAATATACTCGTATACATTGTATCATGCTTCGCTTCCGGTTATTTTTACATTTTATATTGACATACATACATACACTCACACACTCACACAAATACCAATATGTATTTGTAAGAAAGGATGACATGCTGCTGCTGGTGCTGGCGCTGCAGTGATACTTATACTTATGGGTAAAAGGAGCCATGATATACAATAAGGAGAAAACTTTTTATGAAATACTTTAAACAAAAATCCGTAGTGCATAAATGTGTGTGGAGTAAGTAGTTATGTTATGAAATATTCTTCATCTTCTTCTGGTATTTATTAACAACAACAGCAGTAGAAAATCTAGGGAAGAATTTCCCTTTACTTTTTTCTTTTTGTTTTGTAAATCAAATTTTATTGAAATTGTATGCCAACGGCGATTCTGATATCTTTTCGTTTATGTGAGTGGCTATGTACAAGGGAAAATTTTTATTTTTTAGTATTATTTTTATTGATGAATTTAATTGAATTGCTTATTGGTTATTGTTGTTGTTGTTGTTGTCGTCGTCGTCGTCGTCGTTGTTGAGGCATGAATGTTCTGAATGGATGTGTTTGTCTTGGGAGTATGCTCAGTTTCATGATGTTTTCAGTTTCAGCATTTGAAACAAATTCGAATACGTACTTTTATAATTATGTAATTAGATTTAGGAAATAGATGCTTAACTAAACTTCTTGGTTAATGTAACATTTGATTAATAAAATCTGGATAAATTGAGAATAGAGAACAATCTCCGAACTTTTCAAAAACTTTCAATTTACAAAACAACTATAGTAATATATTTGATAGTAATTTTCGAAATAATTAGTCGCTAACAAATTTCTAAGTATGTAAACGAGATGCAACATTAGAAATTGATATTACTTAGTATATTTACTAATGAAATTCGAAGAAAAAATATATTCTTCACCATTGTACAATACAAAAATTAGTTTTACGTTACGTAAACTATTAAATACTTCAAAATTATGTGCAATAGCTATGGAAAAGTGAGCGAGTTTTCGATTTGACTAGGTTCGAAGAAAAAAATGTGAGCCAAAAAATTAGGGAGGTAGGGTGGTAAGTGGCGTCCCATCGAAATCAAAGTTGAAATAAATGAGAGAAAAATCGACAAATTACTGCACAGCTGATCACGAGTTACTCATGTAGTGTTAAAATATATCGACCACCAATAATTTTGAATGACCGAAATTTTTCTCCATCATACGTACCACCCATTTTCAATCCTTAATGGGTATCCCATATAAAGTTGACATTTTCCTAAAAATCATCCAGCCAACCGACTAGTCAGAAGTCGCTGCAAGAGGGTTAAAATATAAGACCGACCTCAACTATTTTTTATTCTCCTACATTTTCACTGAACATACAAATTTACTCCTCATATTCTACCATTAAGGGGGCACCCATACAAAATAGTTTTTTTTTACTATTGGGCTCACTCTGCTCCCAAAGTGATCTTAAAGGGCTAAAAGGTAAGACCGATCATAACTAATTTCCTTATTTTAACATTTCCCCGCCTCTCTAAGGATAATTCCATATAAAATGGAATTAGTTTCAAGTCGATTTTGGGCCTTTGCTAGTTGGGCAATTGCTAATGGCAATTAACAAAGCGTATACGTCAAATGAAATTTGGTGTAAAAACTAGAAAAACCCATCAGAAATCAAATTTACACTCAATTCTTCTGTAAAAAAATTTTGTTGTGGCTGGCCATTAGCGAGCGTGAAGTGAGTGCCTTCTTAATTTTCAAACTACGGTGGGATAAGCCTTCTTAATATTGCATATAAGGTTCTATCGAGCGTACTGTGTGAAAGACTGAAGCCCATCGTCAACAAACTGTATTTTGTTGTTGTTTTGAATGATACATTCAACACTTAGGGTGTACCCCTATGAATGCAGAGCATTGTGTTGAATGGAAGGAAGATTGCTAGGTGGGAGAAAGAAGGAGGGAGAATCAGAGAGGGAATGCAATCACACAGGACACCGATAAAGAGATAGACAGCCATTGTGGCAAGTGTTATGCCTTTACCACAATAAACTTCAGTTTATCAGTGTCGACTATGACCTTAGCAGTGTGGCTTCAGGCATGGTAAATCCACCATCGAACAGATATTCACACTACGCCAAATCCTGCAAAAGACCCGAGAAAAACAGATCGACATCCATCATCTATTTGTCGATTATAAAGCACGACAGCACGATTAGGGATCACTTGTACGCGCAATGTCTGATTTTGGTATCCCTGCAAAGCTCATTCGTCTTTGCAAAATGACACTGATCAACACCACCAGCGCAATGAAAATTGGGACAGACCTCTCCGCACCATTTGATACCAGAAGAGGTTTCAGACAAGGTGACTCCCTATCGTGCGACTTCTTTAACCTTATGCTGAAGAAAATAATGCGAACATCGACATCTATGCCTGGTGATCATGGCTTTTAGAGTTGTTTTTATATGGAACTGATATCATCCAAGTTTACTAACTGCTAGATCACTATCTAATTTGGACATAATCAGTGTCGTTCTTTTACAAGTCTTTTGTAACGAGCACCTTTCTTTCGCTTGTTGTCTGGGCTGTTAACTGTAGCATCATCTTTACCATAGAGATTGCTACACTCTCCTTATCAAGAGTGATTTGAAAAATTTATAATTTTATTTCACGTTATTATTGTTCGTTATTGAATGCAGATCAAACTGGTCGGAAATTTAAAAAAAAAATCAACCCTTAACAGTCAAAAGATACTTTGAGGCAAATGTGTTAAAGGGATTTTACAGCTATTCAGCTTATTTCCAGCAATAGTCGACATTCTCTCCTTGATAGAAATATCATGAATATTTATTATAGTAATTTTTCCATGAAACTAATAGTTACAGAAAACTTATATAGTTGAGATTTTGTAGTCTATTGTAGAATTTACCTCACTTAGTTTCATCAAAAACAAGTTCTACGAACTATGTTTCACCATTTTTACTCAACGGATATATTGAAACCATTCCAGGTTCATGGAATCCTTACTTTTTTGCTATCAATAACGCCAATAATAAAATTCTAAGCACAAAATATCATTGTGTTTGTCGAATGCTTCTCAATTTATTTTATAAAATTTCGTACATTCTTCGGTCTCACAAATGTTTTTTATTCAAAGTGGGTATTAAATATTTCACGTTGAATATTAATAAATAGATTCTTGAAACACAAACTAAAACAAACTTGTTTTTTTACACAATTTATTTATTTTTTTGCGCATATTCGGTCAGCAGGCAATTGGAAATTTTATAAAGGTTATACAACTCAAATAAGCGAAAAATTCATATTATAATCAGTAAAATAAAAACTTACATATTCACATACGTACGATTATCTTTAAAATACTTCCTTACGTTACGCACAGTTATAACTACTGTACTATACATATATACATATATGGGTACGCATAACTACATTGTTACATAGTAAGAAGTAAATGTTTCAAGCCAACACACCTGTAAACTTTATGTTACCCCGATGGCGATAAGAGCAATATGTCTCTAGGAGATATGAGTATGTATTCTATAGAAATATTTATTATAAAAACCTTCAGATTAATTCAATTTGACTTAAGAAACAAAACTTTTTGCAAGAGATTAATGTTTTATTAAGTTACCGCAGAATGCAAAAGTATAATGTAAAATTCAGATTTAAAGACTTTAGCTAAGGAGAAGATACTGCGGCGACCGATATCGATATATGTACGTTTAATTGGAATTTAAAGTTAATTGATTCACTTTACACTAATGATGATGTTGTTAAAGAAACCTTATAAATAATTCAATGAATATGGTACATCTTTTATATTCAATATACATATGTAGATGTAACGCAATCGGTAATAATCTTAACATTTATTTATATTTGATGAAGTATTTAAGTACTACTACACAGAAGACCATAAGCCTCATGTTTCGTTCGCCTTTTCACTTATACATATTCAATATAGTTACTATTACTGCTACGACGTCCGAAACCAACTGTACCCAGGCAATAAATTCGAATGTTTTATCATATGTAGGTATAAATATTTCATGAACTTTTTGATAATGGAAAAAGTTCGTAACGCACTTCTTTCTTTTAACTTTTCCATTTCTGTGGCACTTTTGCATTTCTGTCTCTCTGTCTTTAAGTCATTTTTTCAACTTACTTAATACTTAACTTTTTTTTCGCGTTTTTATTATTTTATTTCGTTATATTTTCGCCATGTTGCATAGAAGTTTCCGGTGTAAACGGTACGGTTAGGGATTTACTGAGGTATGTACTCGTGAGTATGTATATGCACACATTTGTTTTTATAAAATACATTTTTAACATATTCCCCCTCCAACATACGACTTATGTACTTATAATAGCATATTACTTATTAGGCATTTATGCTTACGCTTCTTTTTCTTTCAATTAATCTTAAGGTTGCTCTCTATTGTAATAAATTGTAATAATAAGAATTAATTACAATAAATAGTTATGTATACAAAAAAGAAATGTTACGTTACGCAAATTCCGAAAATGGGCATAGTTCTTTTTCTTCAAGTCTGGTTTAGGAGATATTGTGAAAAAACTGTTGAAACAATAAAATTGAAATTTCAAAATTAATAATTTTGGATACATACGAATATTTTATCAAGAACATATTTAATAGCAGCTGTATCCGAAAGACAGTAAAAAAAGTTGACCTACATTTCACCTAAAATATGTAATTTTGCTAACTTTAAAATGTTGATATTCTAATACATGTATCGACTTCATATAACCGGTGTCCAAAAATAATTATCGTTGTCCAATATCCCTGGAACTTGTTGAGCATATTTTTGTGGTCAAAGTTAAGAAATTTGCAAAAAAAAAATCATTGTCACGCCCATCTGCCATACAAATGAAACAGTAAATTTCGAATAATTTACTTAATGTCAGTTATAGAAATATTAAATTTGGTATTTGAGCTTACGATAACAACTTTTAAGTTGACACTAAAAATGGACGACCTAATGGAATACCACGCCTACTTTTTACTTTTCTTGAGGGCCGCCAGCCAAACTTAAAAAATGTCATATATTGGTACTAGTTAATCGGAGTATTATTAGCTGTTTCTTTTTGTTTTTATTCGAAAACACATAATATTTGTAGTATTTATTAATAACAAAAATTGGAGAGATAGTTTTTTTTTTTTGTATTTTATTTTACCCTTAAAGTTTTCAATTATGAAGTTGGTGATCCAAAAAAAAAAAAAAATTAGTGTTGTCAAGTTGTATTAATTCCATGTCTTCGTCACGTGGTATTATTTAATATTCATTAAATAATGGTATACAGTGTCGGACAATTCAATAAGAACATCTTGCACTGTAAAACTTCCATTAATTTTTTTTTATCGCATTGCTTATGGCAAACAATTTTAATAGAGAAGAAAATGGTATGGTACTACTGTGGGCAAAAAGTAGTAAGACTTTTTAATTTAAATTTCGCGCGGAAACCCATTCATCAAAATATTATTTTTTTTAAGGTTGGTATGACTGTCGGTGACATCTGTGCCAAATGCCACATCAAAAGAATCATTAGTGTTTAGTATACGCTTGTCTTTCTGAAGTACAAAAAGTGCATTCGGCGATTTTCACAATGAGTGAAACTATTCAACAAAGAAGTTCCATTAAATTTTGTGTGCGGAATCAAATTTCTGGTGCCGAAACGTTCAGAATGTTGCAAAAGGCCTTCGGTGATAATTGTATGTCGCGAGCAAGTGTTTTTGATTGGTACAAATTGTTCAAAGATGGTCGAGAACGCGTTGACGACGAACCACGTCCAGGACGGCCATCAACATCCACTGATGATCAACACGTCAATAAAATCAATTATGGACAAAGTCTTACTAACTTTTGCCCACAGTAGTATATACTTGTGTGGTTGCTGTGGCGTAGTGGTAGTGCGTTGGACTGCTGCGCAGAGTGTCCGGGGTTCGAATCTCGGCACAGGCAAAATCAAAAAGTTGAAAAAAAAAACATTTTTTCTACACGGCACCACCTCTTGGCAGGCAATGGAAAACCTACAAGAGTAAAAATTGCTATGAAAAGCTTTTCACTTCGCCGTTCGGATTCGGCATTAAACTGTAGGTCCCTTCCATTCATGTACAAATATAAGACGCACAACATGAATGGATGCGAAAAGCTCGGCCTAGGCCCTCCATGGGCTGTTGTGCTATTAAAAGTAAAGTAAAGTAAGTATATACTTTATAAATTTCTAGGTGGCAACACTACATTTAAATATTTTTTGGTGATTCCCAAACAAAAAAGTTGAAGAGAAGCATTCGAAGGCGGACAATACAATAGTTTTTATTGTAGACGAAAAAATTTATATTTTAAAAAGAAAACTTAAATTTGTTTATAATTTGTACTGGTAAGCATTTAAATGGTAGCATTGAGGGTAATTTAACAAATTAAATGTAAACTATTCCGTAATGTCACAGCAAAATGGGCCGAGCAAAGCACTGCAGCAAGAAGGAGCGTGATTTGGTGAAAAAATGCGAAAAGAGGGACAAAGCATCCGCCAAATAGCTAAAACTATTAGCATATCCTCGACATTTGTCTAACAAACTTTATTACCTCCGAATTTCATTGCAAGAGAGGTAGGCCCCGCAAAACTACAAGTTCAGATGACAATCGCATAAAAATGTTGGTGGCACGCGATCAATTTAAGGCAGCTGCCGCAATTAGAGAGGAGACAGGGGTTCAAATTTGTGCTCGATCAGTAAGGAGAAAAGTACCAATGTTGACACAAAGACATCGAAAATGTCCCATAGAGTTCGCTGAAGCGCACATTGAGTGGGATGGTTCAATTAATGAAAAAAATGCCGTAACGTATTATGGACATATGTTATGGCAAACGTTGGGTTAGATGCCCGAAAAATGCAGAATTGGGCCCAAAATATCCAAGGAAGACGTTTAAGCACGGAGGTGGAAGAATCATGGTATGGGGTTGCTTCTCTTGGTATGGTGTGGGCACTCTGTATTGGATAAAAGAAACGATGGACAGATTTCTTTACGTAAACATCCTTCAGGAGGTTATCCTTCCTTATTCTGAAAGGGAAATGCCCCTGAAATGGCAAATGCAACAGGATAACGACCCAAAGCACACACCAATCCATGCGCGAGATTGGTTTTCCCATAATGGATTTCCCGTTATGACCTGGCCTTCACAATCTTCTCATCTTAATCCAATCGAGAACTTGTGGAATATTGTCAAAGAGAAGATTGGCAGTACCAGAGCTAAAAACAAAGACGAATTCTGGCAAAGCATTCAAAGAGCGTGGTATTCCATACCCCAGGCTACTTGCGCGTCTATGGTGGAATCAATGCCTAGAAGGTGTAAGGCGGTTTTAATTAACAAAGGCTATTCCACAAAATATTAGCATTAGTGAACAATTTGAGTCTCCATGGGTTGTTGTGCCATTAAAAGTAAAGTAAAGTAAGAACAATTTGAGTCAATATTTTATAAATTTGTTTTTTTTTTTAATTGAAGTGTTCTTATGTTTTTGTCCTTTTGAAATGTGATTTTATGTATAACTTTTAAATTTCTTTTTTTACACTGAATTGATTTTGTTTTTGTTTTAAGAAAAAATTAAACTTATGGAATAAATGAATAAAAGTAAATACCTTTTAAATTTATCATGAGCCTTGAGAAATATTTTTTGAGGTTTTTGGTTTCAGAACAAGGTGTTCTTATTTGATTGTCCAACACTGTATGTATGTAAAAAAAGGTCTATGAATCGATAGTTATCGACACTTAATGGGGTTTCTAGGATATAGGGTAAGTGATTGTACTATTGCCTCAACCTGTTAGCAATATAACACATTGATTTGATTTTAAAGTACCTACTATTAATTGCAAAGCATTTTTTTTGTGTGTTGATACAAAATTTCAGCCGTAATCTTGAAATAATTACCAAAATGAAATGCATGGAGATAATTACAAAATATTTTCAAGGAACTAATTAATCTTTGATTCCTAATGCAGTTGAAGTAAAACTAAGTAAGTAAATTAAATCATGCATATTACGCACAAAGTCACGTATTAACATATGTATGTATATCAAATGAAATAAATAATTGAAATGACGTTATTTAATCCGCATTCGCTGTCGTTGATTAATTTTGATGTAATTGTTGTATACAAATTATTTCGTATGTTGTATGTATGATAGATGCTTTACATAAAAGAATAAAAATAAAACATTTTTTGTTCGGCATTATAGTGAAAGGAAATTGTTGAACTCAAGTGGCGGTAATTTTCACAGTTAAGTGATTCTTTACAACTCGTTTGTGCCGGTGCCGTTGCCGTTGCCGCCGCCATCGCTCTCGTCTCCACAAACAACAAAAGCAGCAGTAGTGACAAATATTGTATAAATATGTACATGATAAAGGACGAAAATTGCAAGAGTCCTTCTATGAAGATGGATATACAAAAAAAAAAAAATATATATAAAAATAAAAATGCAAAAAATATAACTTCAAGCACGACGAAAGTGCACTTGATAATGTTTGGAGAGTGCATTACATTTAAGATATTCTTTGTTTTTTTGTTTAGTGAAAAATTGAACTAAAAAAAAGAAGATTACTGCTGCTTTGCTTCTTATAACTAACTAGAGTAGTAGCAGTATTAGCAAAATGACTATGCATTTACGACTTACTGCTAGCAAGTTGCAGCATAGTACATACCAAATTTACTTTTATTCTTAGTCGTCACCGAGTAAACGGTAAGAAAATTTCATTATAAATTGAGTTTGGCAGTTAATGTTAACGAAAATGCCAAGTATCCGCTTTTACATATGTACATAAAATTTACAATTAATTTAACATTTGTAGTTTCTTGTAGCAGGAGTGGAGTTTCATTATTAAGCATTGATAAAACGTTTTGACAATTAATCTTCTCTGATGATGGAAAAACACATATGCCAAAAAGCCTACAAAATTTATCATTAAAATTATGATCCCAGATGTGGTAAGTGTCATATTAGTGAACACACATACTCAGAAGCATATGTGTTTGAGCTTTGTACATACATAGGCAAACACATACTTGCGCTCAAATACTACGTATAGAGGCTTAAATATAGCAAACACTATAAGGCGTTCATTAGTTAAAACGTCACGTACGATATATGTAGGTATTCTTATTGCACCCTAACTACAAAAGTGGCACAACTCCAGTAAATTTTTAAATATTTTCTTTTTTTTACTTTAAGGCCTAAAAAACGTGTTATTCTTCTTTCTTCGCCTTCACCTAAATTCACCGTAAGGTACCATTTAATATTTCCAGACCAGCTTCTTAAAAATTAACTAAAGAGTTCTAGTTTTAGTTGTGCCTATGTATTTGTATCTGAGTGGTATGTGGTCGCTGTGGCGTAGTGGTAATGCGTTGGACTGCTACGCAGAGTGTCCGGGGTTCGAATCTCGGCACAGGCAAAATAAAAAAAATAAAAAACAAAAGTAATAGAAATATTAATTTTTCTACACAGCACCCACCACCACCTCTTGGCAGGCAATAGCAAACCTACAAGAGTAAAAATTGCTATGAAAAGCTTTTCACTTCGCCGTTTGGATTCGGCATTAAACTGTAGGTCCGCTTTATTCATGTACAAATATAACACGCACAACATGAGTGGCTGCGAAAAGCTCGGCGTAGGCCCTCCATGGGCTGTTGTGCCATTAAAAGTGAAGTAAGAAATGTATTTGAGTGGAGCCGACTCCTCTTGCGATACATAAAGGGTATCATTTTGAGCTGTGTCCCTTTTCAATTAATAGCAAATTTCATCAATAAGTGAAGTATGGTATTGTTGAGGTGAGTTCATTCAATTGTATGTATTATCTCGTATTGTGGCTTTTGTGATGAAATAAATGTTATTATTCTTTTTAAATAAGATCACTCTTTAAATATAAAAATTTCAGGAAAATAGTTGTAATCCAAAAACTTTGTTTTCTCCCACAAATAACAAAACAATAAATAAAACGATAAATTATCTTACTTACGTACTGACTAGGCTTCTTTACAATGTCATACAATTTACGTTTGAAATAGTAGTATTCATGAAAGCTACTTATAATAGTAGTATTCATGAAAGCTCGCAAACTCCTCGTATGCCACGTAAACCTTGTAAGTTTGCATCAGCTGTTCTCTTTCTCCACATATGTATGTAAATAAAAGATAACGAGGTGCTCGCAATCTCATCAGGCAATTTCAATGTGCAAATCTCGTACATACATATGTAGTCACCTCTGTCCTGCCTCTCTTTCTTTCACATTTGATTTAAACACTTTTATACAACAACTGATTTACTCTCTCAAAATTTGGAGAGTGTGCTTTTGAAACGGTGGATACAAATTTATGCAAATACGAATATGCGACATTACGAGTTTTAGTGAAGACCTCTAATAAATATTATATTTCATTTATATTTGTGTAAATAAAAATGTGTAAATGTTTAAATGTTCCACTTTTGTAGTTACTTTACTTACTTTTAATGGCACAACAGCCCATGGAGGGCCTAGGCCGAGCTTTTCGCATCCACTCATGTTGTGCGTGTTATATTTGTACACGAATGGAAGGGACCTACAGTTTGATGCCGAATCCGAACGGCGAAGTGAAAAGCTTTTCATAGCAATTTATACTCTTGTAGGTTTGCCATTGCCAGAGGTGGTGCCGTGTAGAAAAATTATTTGTTCTACTTTTTGATTTTGCCTATGCCGAGATTCAAACCCCGGACACTCTGCGTAGCAGTCCAACGCATTACCACTACGCCACAGCGACCACCACTTTTGTAGTAAGGGTGCGATATATATATACAAGATACATATAAGTACTAACGCTATATATAGAAATGTGCACATACATACAATATAAGTTCATCTAAGCATATGCGTGACTGTTTGTGTGTATGTATTAATACTAGGCTTAAACGGAAGCGGCGGCTTAGATTTCCTCTTTTGCAGCACACCTTTAATTTCCTGTTCATTAAAATTAATGGCTACTACACACAAGCGTACCACATTTACACATACACTGCACTTGGCGGCACAATAAAATTTGCATGTATTGACTAAGTCTTTCTTATATACATATATACTTGTACATACACACAAACACGCACACACTGACTAAATTATTTAGTTGTTGTGTGTATGTATGCAGGCGGCAGCAACTTAAATACAGGGTGTTTTTTAGAAGTGTGGTTTTCAAGAAGAAATAAAACGCATATAATTTAATGTTATGGCCAAGAATTTAGCTTTATTATAAAGATAAGGATTTTCCATTATGTTTTAAAAACGATTTCGGGCAAGTAGCCGCCGCGGCTGGTTCGAATAAATTCCAGCCGAGAAGCCCAATTTTCGACCACCGTTGCAGCAATTGGGGCCGTATGTCAGTAATAACACGTCGAATATTCTCTTCCAAGGCGCCAATCGTCTCGGGCTTATCTGCGTAGACTAGCGATTTCACTTAACCCCACAAAAAATAGTACATCGGTGTTAAATCGCACGATCTTGGAGGCCACGCTACAGGCCCACGACGCGAGATAATGCGCTCACCAAAAGTTTTCTTCAATAAATTGATTGTTTCATTGGCTGTATGGCATGTAGCGCCATATTGTTGGAACCAAAGGTCGTCCACATCAACATCCTCCAATTCACAATTCAGGCACGAAAAAGTCATTAATCATGGCTCTATAGCGTTCCCCATTGACTGTAACATTATGACCGGCTTCATCTTTGAAGAAATATGGACCAATGATTCCCTCTGCCCATAGAGCACACCAAACAGTGACTTTTTGAGGATGTAACGGCGTTTCAACAATAGCTTGTGGATTATGATCACTCCAAATGCGGCAATTTTGCTTATTAACGTACCCATTCAACCAAAAGTGAGCATTATCGCTGAACAAAATTTTCTTGTGAAAATCGGGATCGGTGGCCATCTCGTTTTGGTTCCATTCACCGAACGTGCGACGCGATTGATTGTCGTTCGGCTTCAATTCTTGAAATGGTAAAAAAAACTAAGCATAAATCAAGTGACACCTGTCAAAAAGACTAACTCCGAAAAAGTATTGTCAGATTGAAAACCACACTTCTAAAAAAAACACCTTTTATAAAGAAAACTTCAGCTTGAGTATGAAAAGTTGACAAAAATGTTTTTTAATATTTCAAAGTACTTTTGTAAGTACTTTTAAGTACTTTTGGTTTTTCGCAGAATTAACTAGAAATGCTCTTTTATATCTCGTGGTAATCATATAATTCACATACGTACACAAACAAACACACAGCAACATAGGTATATGTACTTATATGAAAATTTAGCACAGACTATGATTTTGCTGTAAATCCTTTTCGTTTTTATTTATTTTTTTTTCAGTTCATGATGTCGCCATTATTTTAAAATGCAGTCAAGCGTTAAGTACTTAATTAAAATTTTCTTATTCGTAGTGATTTTGTTTGCTGCATATTTGCAATTTCGCTGAAGCAAAACGTATTCAAATTTATTCTATGGGTACAATGAATGACGTAAATTCACCGTAAGAGTCGTACATACTACTGTGGGCAAAAAGTAGTAAGACTTTTTAATTTAAATTTCGCGCGGAAACCCATTCATCAAAATATGCCAAATGTCACATCAAAATAATCATTAGTGTTTAGTATACGCTTGTCTTTCTGAAGTACAAAAAGTGCATTCGGCGATTTTCACAATGAGTGAAATTATTCAACAAAGAAGTTCCATTAAATTTTGTGTGCGGAATCAAATTTCTGGTGCCGAAACGCTCAGAATGTTGCAAAAGGCCTTCGGTGATAATTGTATGTCGCGAGCAAGTGTTTTTGATTGGTACAAATTGTTCAAAGATGGTCGAGAACGCGTTGACGACGAACCACGTCCAGGACGGCCATCAACATCAAGTGATGATCAACACGTCAATAAAATCAAGGAATTGGTGCTCGAGAATCGACGATTAACAGTCAGAGACCTTACTGGCATCGTTGGAATATCGGAATATCGGAAGGATCAGTGAAAACCATTTTAAAACAACATTTGGGCCTAAGAAGAGTGAATGCACGATTGGTTCCAAAATCACTGCATTGGTTTTACGAGACCATTTTGCCAAAAATTCGACTGATATCGTTCCGCAACCATCCTATTCGCCTGACTTAGCACCGTGTGACTTTTGGCTATTTTCTAAACTCAAAAAACCGCTTGGTGGACACTGTTTTGAGTCAATTGAAGACATTAAACATGAATCGCTAAGCGCATTAAACATGAAGGCTATTCCGGAAATTTAATTTAACAACTGTTTCGAGAATTGGAAAAAACGTTGGCACAAGTGTATTGGGGCCGGGGGGGATTACTTTGAAGGGGACGAAATAGATTTGGAAGAATGAATAAAAAAAATTGAAATTATGGACAAAGTCTTACTACTTTTTGCCCACAGTAGTATACATATGATGTAAATTTACTTTGACGTGTATTACAAGATGCCTGCAATATACACGAAAGTAAATCTACATCCTATACCTACGCCGCATTTACGTCTTTGATTGAATATCCATATTATATTGAATATCCATATTATATTTATGTATATGGAAGTTAATTGATTAAGTATTAATTGATGTCTCTGGAAGCTTCTAATTATATTGGAAATGAAATCACAAAATACATACAACCATTATGAATATTCTCTTCGTCATTAATTGCACAACACAACACGGAAGCCCTATACTAAGACTTTAACCTACAAGTTGTGCGAGTTACAGCTATTTGTACTCAAATGGTAGGGACTTAAAGTGGTACCCTGCGTAGCATGCCAGCAGTACTACCGACTATGTCACGGCGCATGGCGATGGTAAATGTAACTATATCTGTACACATATATACTATACTACGGTTGTGAGAATAAATTGCATTCGTATTTGCGAATACTTAATTCGCATAAGTTTCAATAATCGCATTCGGTTTAGCATTCTAAATTTTTTATGAGAATTATTTCTGTTAGTAAATGTTTTACATGTTTTTAGTAAAAACTATAAAATTCTTTTAATATTCGTTTTTGAAATCGTAAATTTATATTTTTATTATTCGTATTGGCATAACTTAGCATTCTATTTTTTTCCTATTCTATACCATAAATAATTTGGTAGAGTTTGGATATTTGTTTGAGGTAATATTTTATAAACTATTATATTTCAATGAACATACTTAACATACTATTAAAATGACACATCTGAAACACGCCTGCGTCCTGTATTCCGCATCCATTAATGTAGTATGTGATATATTTTGTACATGAATTGAAGGGATCTACAGTTTTAGGCCGATTTCGAACGGCGAATACGGTGAATAGCTTTTCTTAAGCAAATTATACTCTTCGAGGTTTGCAATTGCCTGCCAAAGGGTAGTGCCGTGTAGAAAAATCAGACACTCTCCGTAGCAGACGACCAACTACATCACAGCGACCACAGGTTTCTACAATTGCCTTACGGAAATATCAAAGCAAGAAACTTCCATAATAAAAATTTTTCTAAAACCTTCATAAAGCTGTTTTGAGAAAACATTTCATATACGAGTACAAACGTACCTTTTACCGCAAACCGCCTGCAATGTTTTTGGGATGAAAATCAAACGGAAATATCACTAATACCATTCCTTTTATGGTAAGACCAAAAATCCGCATGCTATCGATATTTTAACATCAATATATGAACATAACAGCTAAATAGTTTCAAAGCTGCAACAACTTCTCAAACGCTTTCAGCTGGAATTGTTCATATTTATTACCTGCCGAGTACACTTAATACCGACCCACACTAAAATATTCTATCCACACTAAAGAGTACTAAAGCTTAGTAGGGCGGCAATGGACTATGAATGTGTGAATATTCAATGACGAAGTAAAGCTAAAATACTAACCAACAGCACTAACAGTACCATAATGGCAATAGCAGTAACAGGAGCAGCGGATGCCAATCAGAATATGGTCGAGTTCTTCGGTTTTGTACTATCCGCCACTACTACGTATGTAAGTAGTACATACATCGATACATACTAGGTACATTGATAAGCATAATTGATGATACGTATGCCATGAATATGTATGTGTATATCGTAAGTAGTGCAGATACACATATGTAGATGTGTGTTGGCTGTGTGGATGAGTTTGTTGCGGATGCAACTTTCAAATCACATACGAGCGCGCAAATGTTGTCGTTTACCGTTGCTGTTGCTGTTGTCGTCGCCGTCGTCGTCGTCATGTTTTATAAACATGTTCAAACCATATTTTATACTGCTGTAAACGTATGCATGTTATAAGTATGGGTGTATGAATGCATGTGTATGAGAGCACGTTGACATTCTTGTGCGCTTCCCTGTATTTGTCCTTGGTGTGTTCTTCATAACAACAGGTTTTAAATCTTGCATAAAGAAGTCGATTGCGGCTTTAGCGTTTACCTATCGCTGCATGCAATGCAGTGCATCGTAATCGTGAATGCCATCGCCAAAACACGCAG
This sequence comes from Palloptera scutellata, assembly GCA_958295655.1. Classification (NCBI taxonomy): domain Eukaryota; kingdom Metazoa; phylum Arthropoda; class Insecta; order Diptera; family Pallopteridae; genus Palloptera; species Palloptera scutellata. The sequence goes on from OY282451.1 coordinate 48,135,605, forward strand.
CTTTGTTTGTATTTTTGTTGTTGTAGTGAGGCATACATGCCAATTGAGTTTGCTGATAAGCTTTGTGCAGTATGTGTATTGTGTGTGTTGTGTGTGTTGTGTGTTGCTACAAGCCTCTTTACTCTGCTACACTGAAGCATGCAGTGCGATTGAAATAGGTGACTGCTGTAGCTGTAAAACAGATAACGTTATGAACAATAAACATTTTCAACCATGGCTGCAAATATCAAAAGAAAGTCAAATATCATACCACTAATCTTAAGCTTTCATTGTTTAAATAAACGCAGCCAATTAAGGGTTAATTATAAAGTAAATCGAATTACAATAAAAAAAATAAAACCAATTATTGGATTTTACCACACAACGTTCACCATACTCGTATACTGACCATATTAATAATAATAATTAATTGTAATTGATATAATCAATATTAATCACGATTACTTGTATTTGTAATTTGTAATTTGCAACTATTCAATTAATCAAATTACATGTAATTGTAATTGAATAATTAAAAAAAAATACAATTTTCAATTACAAGTAAAGTTAGAATTATAATTACAAGTAATTGTAATTTGAAAATGTCAATTACAATTACAATTACAATTTATTAAAAATGTACTGAATTCCATTCAATTATAATTAATTGCGATTCAAATTAATGTCAATTACAATTGCAAGTAATTGTATTTGCAAATAATACAATTATAATTACTTGTAACTGTATGTGTAATTAATTATATAATGTACATAATTGATTACTCCTATGTCTGATGTAAGTGTTTATGTATCAATTAAATCCTCCAATCAACTCAGCTGTCAATGAACTGTCGCCCTCTTTTTTTCGAGCTCAATTCTTATTTTTTCTTACTTCAATCGATATAAAATTTACGTTTTGATTTTTTATAAATAAGCTCCAGTGCCGCTTGCTTATAAATATTTCAACGAAGTACTAGCCTTAACTTAAAACGAATGCACTATTGTTCATTGCAAATGTATGTACATTTATTAACATGTTGGTAGGTATGTATGTAGTTATCAAATCATAACAAATCACAATCGCTTCAATTGTAGCGCAGGCAATATTACTATCAATTTATTTTAGCAATTATTTTTTCTTCTTGTTTTCACGCTTATTCAGGTTTTCCTTCTCTTTTTATGATAGACGTTTTTTGCGTTTTATTCACGATACATACTCAATATTATTTGCCAACGCCCTCTAGTTGTAATTTACTATAATTATGCTGTTGTTTGTTGATGTCATTTGTTCAATTGATTTAATTGACTAATTTGACAGAGTTGTCCATGTGTATGCATGTTTGTGTATAGTTCTCTGTATGAGTGTGTACGCATGGTGCTCATTGTATGGCGCTTTTTTGAAAATAGCTAGACCGTATATGCATACAGAGCATGAGGTTGTTGCCAGTGGCTGATCCTTTCAAATCTGTCTATGAATGCACTCTGGGCTGAGAATAACTGTTTGAAATTAGTTAAATTAGATACCTGGAAATAAATAGGTAATGAATCAAAAATGAGTCTCCCAAAATTTCATCGAAATACGATTATGATTTATAGTTGAGCAAGGCAATTCAACTATCTACAAAGTTCTTTGTATTTATTATGTATTACTTATTTGTGTTTTAAAAGTGTATTATTTCGATTCTGAATTAAATTTTTTCCGTAATTTAGGACTGATGTTTTGTTGGAATTACGGTTTGAATTTTCAGCCTGAATTTTGGCCTTCATTTCCGTCTTTAATTTGGTCTGATTATTCGTGCGAATGTGGTCTAACTTTTGATCTTGTTGTGGTCTGAATTTGGCCCGATTTTAGTTTGAATTCAAAATTTTAGATTGATTAGGTATGAACTATTCTGTGACACTTGATTTGTCTAATCTGACATTTTATATGATTTCTGGTATAATATCGGTTTTAGTTTTGGTCTGAAGTTTGCATTGAATTTCGATTTAATTTGGGTTCGAATTTAGTTTTCAGTCTGGAATAGTATACTCTGACCCATCAGAAAAACAACATATACTACTGTGGGCAAAAGTTAGTAAGACTTTGTTCATAATTTCAAATTTTTGTATTCATTCTTCCAAATCTATTTCGTCCCCTTCAAAGTAATCCTCCCCGGCCCCAATACACTTGTGCCAACGTTTTTTCCAATTCTCGAAACAGTTGTTAAAGTCAATTTCCGGAATAGCCTTCAATGCGCTTAGCGATTCATGTCTAATGTCTTCAATTGACTCAAAACGGTGTCCACGAAGCGGTTTTTTGAGTTTAGAAAATAGCCAAAAGTCGCACGGTGCTAAGTCAGGCGAATAGGGTGGTAGGGTGGTTGCGGAACGATATCAGTCGAATTTTTGGCAAAATGGTCTCGTAAAACCGATGCAGTGATTTTGGAACCAATCGTGCATTCACTCTTCTTAGGCCCAAATGATGTTTTAAAATGGTTTTCACTGATCCTTCCGATATTCCAACGATGCCAGTAAGGTCTCTGACTGTTAATCGTCGATTCTCGAGCACCAATTCCTTGATTTTATTGACGTGTTGATCATCAGTTGATGTTGATGGCCGTCCTGGACGTGGTTCGTCGTCAACGCGTTCTCGACCATCTTTGAACAATTTGTACCAATCAAAAACACTTGCTCGCGACATACAATTATCACCGAAGGCCTTTTGCAACATTCTGAATGTTTCGGCACCAGAAATTTGATTCTGCACACAAAATTTAATGGAACTTCTTTGTTGAATAATTTCACTCATTGTGAAAATCGCCGAATGCACTTTTTGTACTTCAGAAAGACAAGCGTATACTAAACACTAATGATTATTTTGATGTGACATTTGGCACAGATGTCACCGACAGTCATACCAACCTTAAAAAAATAATATTTTGATGAATGGGTTTCCGCGCGAAATATAAATTAAAAAGTCTTACTACTTTTTGCCCACAGAGTATTTAAGGGGTGTGAATTTTTACGGAGACAACCAACCAACAGTCCGATTTCATTCAAATAAAGTCTAGTTTATTAAGCATTTTTAAACTATAATTCACATAAAAATAGTATTCAAATATTATTAGCGGTTGCAAGATTGTTTAACATTTTTCTTACAGTTCTTAGTTAGAGACTGGACAGTACGTTCGGTGACTAATGCATAGGATTGATTCTATCGATTTCGGAATTATACATAACTTTTGCACACTTTCTTTGTTTTTCTTAGGGGTTTGCTTCATTATAGCCCAATATCTTTCAATAGGCCGAAGTTGCGGGCAGTTGGGAGGATTTGCCACTTTTGGGATCACTGTGACTTTATTTCCCTTATACCATTCCATAATTGACATGGAGTAATGACTTGTGGCTAGGTCTGACCAAAACAAAACGGTTCCTTTGTGCTGTCCAATAAATGATAGAATTCGTTTTTGCAGTCATTCTTCTATATAAATTCTGGTGCTAATTGTTCCTGTCGTAATGAACGCCTTGCTCCGTAGACCGCAGGTGCAAATAGCTTGATAAACCATGAAGCGTTTTGGAACTTTGGTATATTTTACTTCAGAGTATTTTCTAGGTGTTCCATCACTATTCTCTGTTGTGAAATAGGCAGTCTCAGGTAACTGGTTGAAGTCCGCCTTACAGTGGGTCTCATCATCGAAAATCACGTAATCGAATTTGGTTAGGTAAGTGTCATACAGCTTTCGGGCACGCATCTTCGCCATTTATTCCTTTGCTGCCGACGGGTCAGGTACTTTCTGCTGTTTGTAGGTCCTTAATCCTTCACTTCGCTTATATTGGATTACAGTTGATTGCGATGTACCAGCTGTATCTGCAATATCTCGAGTCGACCTTGTGGGATTAACCCGGATATGTACTAACAACCGTTTTCAGCAGTTCTGGGTTATTTGAATCTTTTCTTTGCTTGATCTTTCGGTTCTGCAGTTGGAATTTACCGCGTTGTAGTTGTTATAAACCTGTGCTGTGCTTTCCCTTGCAATGCTTAGTGTAGACTTCGTCTTATCAGTCAAGTTAATGTCCAGTAATAATTTTCGGCGCCGTTCATGTTGGCTCGACATGTTGGCTTAAGTAGATCCATGATAAAAATTACTAACATAGAAAATTTATAGATACTTTCACTAGATGATAACGGGGTACTAACTCTTGACAATGGATACGTAAAAATTATAAAATGTTTCTACTTTACACTTTAATTGCTCAGGTATTCCTTTTTCACTTCCTATCCTAGTAAAGTGTTACGAATTGTCTACATTATTACTGTCTATTACAGGGAGATGTCTTCAAGCTCTAAAATATTTGAAAATATATTTGAGATGCACCAATTAACTCTTGAGCTTATTTTTAAAGTTGTTCTCGGAATACTTTTTTTTTTTTAAATACTCTTAAAATCTGTTTCAAAGAACCGAAACTTTAGCTCTGCCAGTAATTAATTATATATGTGAAGTTTATGAAAACTTTTTACGAGCGCGTAAAAATTATTTTAAAATTTAATGGAGACATCATATATGGTTTTGTAATGAAAACCTTATAGAAAATACTAGTAGATTCACATAGTTAACAAAGACACCATTATACAAAGATATTATAAAATGCTGAAGGATTTGAATTAACTTCATTCCTCCGATGAATGTACTTTCATATTTATGTATGTAGATAAACAAATAAAATTTGTATGGAAGTGTCCGCCTTTTAAAGTTTAAAAAAAAAATAGATTTTTCTTGCTTGAGTTCAAAGTTCTGACCTGGGAAAGAATTGGAGAACTTTTATATTTTAAATTAATCACATGGGTATACATAGTGGTCGCTGTGGCGTAGTGGTAGTGCGCTGGACTACTACGCAGAGTGTCCGGGGTTCGAATCTCGGCACAGGCAAAATCAAAAAGTAAAAAAAATAATTTTTCTACACGGACCACCTCTTGGCAGGCAATGGCAAACCTACAATAGTAAAATTTGCTATGAAAAGCTTTTCACTTCGCCGTTCGGATTCGGCATTAAGCTGTAGGTCCCTTCCATCCATGTACAAAAATAGCACGCACAACATGAGTGGATGCGAAAAGCTCGGCCTAGGCCCTCCATGGGCTGTTGTGCCATTAAAAGTAAAGTAAAGTAAAGTATACATAGTTTTTAATTCGAAAAATAATTTGGAACACAGATTTTTAATTTAGTTATAACTTAAATCACGCTTTGTGGTACAGAAAAGCTGTTAAACTTTTTTCTGAAAATTATTTTATTTTGTTTTTTCGATTTTAAATGCTTTCGTTTCCGTAGCTGAAACATTGTTTGATTTAACTTAGCAAAACTTACAGGCATTGTTAATACTTTGTACTTTAATGAAAATACATATTAGGGTGGTTCAGAAAATATGAAAAATATATAGTATGATCAATGAAGTTGAATAAAATATTCATTCTAAAATTGATACTTGCTTTTTTCTTTATAGAAATTTTAAATACAGGCTTTGCATTTTTTTCTGAATTCTAGATATCCAAAACTTATGAAATTATTTTTATAAGTTTATAATAAGCGACGAACAAATATATTGCACATTTTACATGAACATCCTTCATGGATCCAAAAATAGGTTGCAAACCTTGGGGGTGTCAGCATAGTATAGTAAAGCGAACCATTCAAAAGTATAAAGAATCTTTCTGTTGAGAGAGTTAAAGGTTCCGGCCGAAAATGTGATCCAGTGGACAAATAAAGTAGCTGGTTTACTTAGTTAAAGCCCGCTTGAATAGTAATACAAATGTCGGCGATACTGCTTCCAAATTTGGAACTTCTAAATATGATGTCCCAAAAACAAAAAAAAAAAAAAAAAAAAAGGGTTTAGGCTCGACATCGAAGCGAAGAAAACGAAATAGAAGACAATTTCCTTATAAAAAAAAAATATAAATGCTGCATCATGGATGATGAACCCTACACTTTCAGCAAATTGCCTGGGTAGCAATTTTACATAGCTCAAACTTGTGGCCATGCCCGTAAAAGAAAACCAGTTTCCAAAAAATTTTTTATTTGGCAGGCAGTATGCACTTTTGTAAAAGAAGTGAAACTTTTTTATCACTGGATCCATTAATCAAGAAGTATACATAGACGAGTGCTTGAAAAAGTGTATTTTAAAATTTTTAAAAAGTCATCATGCCCGTATTCTTTTGGCATGATTTGGCCAAGTCACATCATGTCAAGAAAGTTATGAAATGGTACGATAATAAAAGAGTTGAGGCAACAGTCAAAGGAATGAAACACACCTAAGAAAAAGCGTCACCTCAAGAAAAAGTTACAAATAAAGTCAGTGCCTTCAACTGTGCAAGAGATGATGAAAGGAGAAAGTTCGAAATTTGTTCAGAAATTCAGAAAATTTAATTTTGGTTTTAGAAGATATAAAAACTACATTTAAGGAAAACAAAACCAATTTATTTTGGAATAAATAATGCTGTTTTTAACGAAAAACATTTAATTTTCATGGGATAAATTTTTTCTTATACACTCCTTATGTTGCCTACCTCCTAGTTAAGCTTATGCCTTTAATTAAACTTATTTTAAACATGCGATTTTTGGCCAGAAACTTGATTTCTTTCCACGCCATTCCCGCAATATTCATTAATTCATTCAATAATTCAATAATTAAAAAAAAAACAAATCCATGCCGACAACTGTATTTAGACACAGAAATTGCAAAAAAGAAAGTATTTTTTGAAATAGCCTTACTGATATTGAACCATTTTCAGCTTATGTGTGCCTGCCGAAATGCTTACGCCCGTCCGTGCATGCATAGTTGAGAATTTGTATGCATGTATGCAATGTGTTGTAATTTTCCATTATGGAATTTCCTTTGGTTAACTTGTATGTTCACCAGCAAACCAATCAACGAACAAAATTGACTGAGGACAGCTACAAAAGCAGTGCCGAAACTGTTGAAAAGTTAGTGAAACATGTTGGAAATGTTACCTACACACTATACACTCATGATGTACGTTGCAGGTTGAATTCACTGACTTTTAAAAACTTCAACAATGATTTTTTAAAAGGTAAAAGTGATGTATAATGGATAGAAACGAAAATTAAAATGGATCCGAAGGAAAAGCAATACGTACGAAAAAAAAATAGAACTTATTGCAAATCTTTAACCAAGAGCAATACATGCACACGAGCAAGCAACCGACCGAGTCAAGTGCATTGAGTGCACACAAATTTTTTAGAATTTTAAGTGTATAAAAATCTGTCAATCAACGTCACTCATCACAAATTTGCATAAATGCGAGCAAAAAAAAATTGTTCTAGCTTTAGAAGTGAATCTTCTCGATTTTGTGTTAAATTGCGCACACTAATCCAATCATGAGAATGGCGTTTCTGCACTAACTAAACTAACTACAATAGACACAAATTTTGCTGAACGAAAATAAAATTTACATCAGCTTTGAAAAAAGTTATGTAATCAAATTTTCAAACGCATTAAACTGTGCAACGTTACAAAAAAAGTATGTACCATATAAGGAAAAAGCAGAGTAAAAATGCATTATTGTTTTGTGTGAAAGTGAAAAGCATAAAGTTTTCAACAAACAACTGAAATATATTAAATTATTACAAATGATATTGAAATGTATGGAAATGTATGTTCATTCACTTCGCCGTTCGGATTCGGCATAAAACTGCGGGTCCCTTCTATTCATGTACAAATATAATGCGCATAGCATGAGTGGATGCGAAAGCTCGGCCTACGTCCTCCATGGGCTGTTGTGCCATTAAAATAAAAGAAGAAAGAAATATCTTACTTTTTACTTTTCATGACACAACAGAAAGAAAGATCAGCCAAATTAATTAATTACAACAAACGATAACATATTTCACTGAAATATTCTAACAGGCTAAATTAAAATGCGATAAAATCATTTTTACATTATGATGGGAAATGTGTGCCTGAGAAATGGCTTCCAGGAGCCACCTAAATTTTTAATTAGGAACATTTTCTCTCTCCGTTGGAAAGACCAGGTGCATGGCAACCTGACTGCACTTGGCCTTATCAACTGGCGCCAGCGCGCGCATAGCAGAAGTGACTGGCGGAGCTTTGTGGAGGCGGCCAAGACCGATCATCGGTGGTAGCACCAGCTAAGTAAGTAAGTAACATTTTCTCTTAAGACACAGTATGACAGTTAGTTGAAGGTGTTTTTTCCTATCGGGTATTTTTGGAAAATAAGGATATTAAAACCCATTTTTGGAGGGATGGTTCAGTGGTAGATAGAAGGTGTTATAACAAATATTTTTTATCTCATTATGTTAAACACTTTTTTTCACCATTTTCTTTTAGTCTTAGAAGACATCAAACTCCCGACTTCAGGACCTTCTGTGATAAGCGTCCCAAGTTACTTTAAAACCGTTGGAGAATCAATGAAAAGTAAAAATGGTTTTAAGACTGGTGTGTTTCAATCTGTAGATGCATGATATTTCCACTGGCCTCAATGGCCTGTTTATAGAATATGTTTAAAGACTGCCTGCTTGTTTCAAACAAAGATCATACAAAGATTTATATGCAAGTCTAAATTAATAATCAAATGTAGATTTTCTTAAATGCACTCTTATTGGGACACCCTATGTAATGAAGTACATTTAAAAATCGTTTAATGCAGCATCCTCGTGTGTTATGTCGGAACTATACTATTTCCTCTATTTTGATAATGACGACTACAAAAACTCGAAAATTTCATATAAAAATTAAAAAATGTAAATAAAAATTTTTAATACTTTAAATTCTGACTTCTGAATTGTTAACCACAAAATGGTGGAAAATGCATAAAATTTATAAGTAGGTAGAGCTTTTGATACTTACCAGCACTATCAAACACATTAGATTCAAAGCCTTTCTCAAAAACAACTAAATTACATAATTATTTAATTTTTTATTACATTTATTTGTTGAATTTCACTGGATTTTACTCTATTTCATTTCAGATTATTTTTCGTTTTTTCCATATTTGTTATTTTAAATTCATTAATTCATGTCTTTTGCGTAATATATTTATTACATTTTCAAGTTTCTTATCCTTTTTTTTTTAGTTTTTTGTTTTATTATTACTAGATAAATATTAATATGATTTCATTAAATTTAAGTCAATTTATTTACATCAAAAATTTATATACTTAAGTATTTTATGTTTTCATTATTGTTAGTATTATGCTGGAATAAGTTTGTTTATTGTAGAATATTTCTTTAAGTATTATCAATATTTATAAAATGTCTTTTTTTTTGTTGCCATTTGTTTTTAATTACAATAAAATGCTAATAATACGAGAATTAGTTACATTTATAAATTAGCTAGTTGTAACTTCCTCTCTTCTGTTCCTTCTTATTATTAATATATTTTTGGTTGCATTTTGTTTTGTATGTGATCATTGTAAATGTTCAATATTTTATATCTGAATACATTTAATATACTACCATACACTCAAACATGATATTGGTGAACTCTGTATGCTTTTGTTTTTTGGTTTTACATAAATGTGTTGCTTTGGATGTAGCAAGATTTTGTTATATTGGTAGAGGAATACGGGGAAGGGTTCATATTTTATCCACTATACGTTAGTTCATAATTCCAGTTATTCCTTCTGGTTTGGTTGTTTTATAAATACATAGCATAACAAAATTTTCATTTAAAAAATATTATTTTTGGTTGGTGATTATTTTTTTGTTTTGTTATAAGTTTTTGTTTTCATTATTTATGTCTCATCAGATCCTTTACTAAATATTTGTAATGTGTTGTCAGCTGCAGTTTAGTATTGGCTTGTATTTGTTTAATATTATCCTGTGAAAATTCTTTTCGTGAGTGGGTTTTGTCGCAAGTATATAAATATAGCGAAATTAAAGAATATTTTCGTAAAAAAAAAAAAAAAGTTTAGTTTTTAGCAGTTAAAAGCAAATTAGTTGAAAGTTTATTTCTTTTATCGTATTTTGTAAATGCCGGGAACAACTCATCGGCGCAACTATAAAATAACCGACATTTTGTTATTATCCTTTCAGATTCCTTTTTGGTGTTGCCGTTTTCATTTATGCACGACAAGATTTCTTAAGCCATTCTGCTACGAATAATATGTAAATGCTGAAAACATAAGTGATCCAAAGCGAAACTTGTCGTATATGTTCTCCTACGCCTGTTCTCTCTCTGCTAACAAGTAAAAATAGTGAGATAAAAATTTTGTAATTGATAGGTCAATGATTTCAAAGTATTAATGTAGAAGAAGGTTTCTTCAAGCTTGCGCCATGCATATTTGTTCAATAATTTCTTTTGGTTGTCAAAAAAAATGTTAGTCTGCAGATAATTGAAATAAATAAAATCCAAAAAAATGAAAAAGCAAACAGAAAGTAAAGAATATTAATTATAATTATGCGCAGCTGTAATTAATAAATCATACCACAGCTTGTGCGCGAATGTACACATGAGTCTGGCTACACGTGTATGAGTGAGTGTGTGTATGTTGGTTTTTACATACTTACATATATTGTACAATAGATATGCATGTTGTTGTGTTTTAGCTGTTTTTTCTGTTGTATGTGCTTGTATTAACATGTGTCACAAAAACATGGCTGGCATAACTAGCTCATAAATTTTCAGATTAGTCAAATTGGAAATGCCTTTTTTCGCATTTAAACATACACAGCGGCAAATGAGCAGCCTATACTCTTTCATAGACAAGCACACATACTTACATATGTATGTGCACACATACACATATATAAATTTGCATTTAGAAGCGATTTGTTGATTTTTATACTAATATTACATATAATTTTATTTTATTTGGTTGATTTAAATTTATTTATTTATTTCTTTGTTGCTGTGTATAAAAGTTCGATAATTAATTGCTTTTGGGAGCATTTTCAGCAATAAGTACGAGTATAGTTAATGGAATTGTAATCCCATAATTATATTATGGGCACATGATATTCATACATTCAAATGTATGCACATATGTATGTATGTATATACCATATTGAATACAAGGGCACATACCCAGTAAGGAATTAAGCAATTGAGAAATGAAGTGTAGTTGAAGTGTAGCTCAGTGATCTAAATTCGATCACACTCTAACAAGAGCAAATTCAAAATGCGCACTCTAATGAAGACAACAATGGGTTCAATGTATAGATAGCTTCTATTCTCTCAACAGCACTGCCACACACAGTACAGAATCATTTGAGAACGTTCGAGATGCACGACGTAAGAAATGGGTGAAAGAAAAGAAAACACTTTGCTCGTATGGTCGTTTACTTAAGGGAGAATCCACAAAATTCTACTTAATTCGCATTTTCGGTGATTCTGTACTGTGTTTCGGAACCAGCCATGACAAACCTAAGGTTCTTTAAGCCTGTTTAATACACTAAATATACTTTACTGTTATTGTTGTTGCTCTCGCGATTTCTTACCTGTTCTTACAACATATCGCATTAATCTTATATGTATTGTACGAAGCTTCACTACTTTACTTTATATTTCCAACAATATGTATATGTAAGTTTTATGCGAATATGTAGAGGTTAATATACATAGGTAAAAGGTAGGTAACTGGTAACTGGTTTTTGCTTAGCGTTTTAATATATAGAAAAATAACGCTCTATAAATCCCTCATCCTTCCCATCATAATGTATGGCGCAGAGACGTGGATATTGACCATCAATGATGAGAGGCTGTTAGGAGCGTTCGAGAGGAAGATACTCCGTAAGATCTACGGTCCAGTATGCGTGGACGACGTCTATCGAATAAGATGGAACGATGAGCTGTATGAGCTGTACGCCGGCACTGACATAGTCAAGCATATAAAAATACAGCGGCTTCGCTGGCTGGGTCATGTTGAGCGAATGGAAGAAAGCGCTCCGGCTAGAAGGGTGTTTTATTCGAACCACGGTGGAGGAACACGCAGAAGAGGACGCTCTGGCTCCTATTTGCCGTTGGAAAGATCAGGTGCAGGGCAACCTGACTGCACTTGGCCTTATCAACTGGCGCTAGCGCGCGCATAGCAGAGGCGACTGGCGAAGCTTTATAGAGGCGGCCAAGACCGATCATCGGTTGTAGTGCCAGTTAAGTAAGTAAGTAAGTAATAAATTTTTAGTAGATTCATAGATATTTGTAGAAATATTGCCAGCAAATCTACGCTGTCCTCTTTAAGTACTTCCGCCACCAACTAACAAAATAACTACTTTAATGTATACTTACTACTTTCTTGACGATAAGTTTGTGTCATATGCAACTGAAATTATTGTAAATGTACGCTTGAAGTGGCCAAGTTTGTGCAAATCTGCAAGTATAGTTTCATTAACTTAGACTTTATTTTTAATTCCCTCCATTTCTTTCTGGGAAAAATTACTTCATCTCATATATGTACTTACCATACATAATTATTTAGTATATATGTACATTGGTATATACATATTGTCTGCTTTATCAAATTAATTTACACATCAGTTATTATCATATTTCAATTGCTGTTTTATGTAATTTTAATAATGAATTACGAGTATACCATATACTTATGTCGTGAAATACTTTTTGCACTTTCTGAATATGACAGATTTATTGATTTTTCTTTAATTTTTAGTTCATAGAAACTTGAGAAATAGAAAGCGAATTTATGAAAGTAATGTGCATATTAATTTTATCCCTTTAACTGGCAAAGCCAGTGTTAAGATAAAGCCTTATCAATCTCCCATACATAAATTCAATATTGGTCAGTCCAGAATATCTTGTATGCTTTTCGTAATAGTCCGTTTAATACAATAATAACTGCGTTTTGTTCATCACTCGCTCTCAGTTAGCTGTTATGAATCCACAACTGTCACTTTATATATATTTTTAACTTCATTTACCAGTTATGCAGTGATCAATAATCAGTCCTCATTTGCATGCCCCCGTGAGAGGGTTAGTATATAAGTTTTCATAATGGTTCTTATATGCCAACAATCGCTCTTAGGCACACGGATAAACTAAAAATTCGTTAATCGAGAGACGAAAGAAAAATTAAAAATTCCCAAGATGTGATGGACCTGCATAAACATCGAAATAAAAATTACAGCTGAAATAGATGCTACCAAAATTGAGACTCTTAAGGTTGGGCGAGAAGCTGGAAATTTTAAATTTATTCTTGGTTGCTAATCTTCTCCATATACAGGGTGCATTTTGTTTAGAAGTGTGGTTTTTAAGAAGAAATAAAACGCATATAATGTAATGTTATGGCCAAGAATTTAGCTTTATTATACAGATAAGGATTTACCATTATGTTTTAATAATATGTTTTCGAATAAATTCCAGCCGAGAAGCCCAATTTTCGACCACCGTTGCAGCAATTGGGGTTGTATGTCAGTAATAACCCGTAGCGGCGTTAAATCGGTCGCTGTGGTGTAGTGATAGTGCGTTGGACTGCTACGCAGTGTCCGAGGTTCGAATCTCGGCACAGGCAAAATCAAAAAGTAGAACAAATAATTTTTCTACACGGCACCATCTCTTGACAGGCAGTAGCAAACCTACAAGAGTAAAAATTGCCTATGAAAAGCTCTTCACTTCGCCGTTCGGATTCGGCATTAAACTGTAGGTCCCTTCCATTCATGCACAAATATAACACGCACAACATGAGAAAGTCATTAATCATGGCTCTATAGCGTTCCCCATTGACTGTAACATTATGACCGGCTTCATCTTTGAAGATATATGGTCCAATGATTCCCTCTGCCCATAGAGCACACTAAACAGTGACTTTTTGAGGATATAACGGCATCTCAACAATGGCTTGTGGATTATGATCACTCCGAATGCGACAATTTTGTTTATTACTTAACCCATTCAACCAAAAGTGAGCTTCATCGCTGAACAAAATTTTTTTGTCAATATCGCGCGAACCGAACCATTATTTTGGTAATAAATTTGCATGATTTTCAAACGTTGTTCAGGAGTAAGTCTATTCATTATAAAATGGCAAACCCAACTGAGCATAAATCAAGTGACAGCTGTCAAAAAGACCAACTCCGTAAAAAGTGTTGTCAAATTGAAAACCACATTTCTAAAAAAACACCCTTTATTAATTGTTAACAATTTCACAGATATGCTCGTTTTAAGCTTTTTAACCCTCAACGGGCTGAGGGTTACCCGGGTACCTAAATGTTGTTTAAACTGCGTAGTCTTACGTGGCTGACATATGGTATCAACAAATTTTATTCGGAATCTAAAATTATTATTGTATTTACTTTATTATTTTACAATAATTTCTTAACAAAAATAGCATAAACTAAAACCTATCCCTTAAAAGGCTTCTAACCCGATTTTTTTTAATGTTCATTATATTATATTTTGGTGCATGAAGAAAGGACATTAAAAGTTCATCGTTTGCAAAACTTATTAACATGCATTTGTTATGTGTTTACATGTTTTTACACATTGATATGTAAAAGGGCTGTTGCCCAAAATTGCAAAATTAAGGGACTTAAACAGGTTTATTTCACTAAAATTGTACACTCGCACTGAATGCGTCTTAATTATAATATACCTTGGGAAGTTTTTTGTTTGTCCTGTAAAATTTGGAAAAGTGGACTTAGCACCTTTTCAATCTACGATTTGCATAGTCGTATTGAGAGCAAAAAAGTTAATTTATTCTACAAACACACAAAAGCAATTCCAGTTCTCCTTCACATGCCTTAAATGGAGCTAAAACATCGTAAATCAAGGAAGTTCATTAGCCATCATAAGACAAAATTTACACCAAAGCTCTCAAAAAATTTGGCTTTCAATGAGACCATCTACTCCAAATATACTGCTCACATTTGTGACGAAAATAAAATCGGTTTGGGAAATGTAAACCCACGCAACTAGGATAAATTACAAAGAGAAATAATAAAGATATGAAACGAAATAACGTAATTTTTCATCCAAAACTGGTTGGTTCAATGCCTTGTCGTTTTCAGACGGTTGTAGACTGAGAAGATAAACCTACTTATTGCAATCCTTCAGTAAATTTCTGAATTTTCATGAAAATCGCGAAAAATTGTAAATGAATTAAAATAATACATCATACATACATATTTAATTTTATTACATTCCTTCAAGTTTTGTTTTGAAAATGAATTAATTTTATTTTTTTATTGGTTCTTAAGCTATGAACCAATTATTTTCGAAAAAAAACGATTAACCTTTTAGTTTTTTAATAGAAGTAAACATTTTAAAAATTATCAGCGTCTCTGACATGCTTGATGCTGCACAAAATATCGGTCGTGTTCTTCATCCTTATCATGCTAGCTGCCATGGCATTCCTAGTTATAGTTAACGGACTTGAGTTAACAAAAGTTAATCAAACCGTTAATGGTTTTCGAAATTAGCTTAAAAGTTTATAAACTTAAAGTTCATTAAGCCTGTTTAATACAATAAATTAATATTTATCGTTAAAAAAAATAAAAACATTTTAATGGTAGTTCATATTTTTTAGATAATATTTACATTGAGAAATTTGATCGGCTATAGTGAAAATTGATAACGTATTAATGAGTTCATGAATGACAATAATTAAATTCGTTCTAACTTAAAATGGAAATAAAATATTAAGTGTAAAAAAACAGGATAAATTTAATATATCAAATCCAAGGTAGAGTTAAGAGTACGTCAAGAATTATGACATTACTTGTATTGGTTGATATATTAGCGTTTATTCATTGCAAATCTGTAATTAAGTATATACATTAACACCAAAGTTGTGTATGTTAAAATCGCTGCACGCCCAGTCCCAGTCCATAACCAAAACCAAAAAAGGGGTCGTAAGCTAACAATTTCAGTGTTTACTGTTATCTCGAGTAAACCAGTTTATCCATAGTTTGAGAAAGCCCTACATTAGTAGTAATGACATTGAAAATTCTTCAACATGGTGTGATCCCACGATTTATATAGCTTGATTTCGAAATTTAAAGCAAATAATCAAAATTTTATTGTGGATAATTATTTTTTGAAGAAATATACTTGACTTGATTTGGGTATAAGCGTGATTGTAAAGTCACAGTAACTACGTAAAAGTTCGATTTAAAATTATATTCACACACCACCCATTAGCCATTTTGCTCAAACATTTTATAATTGTATCATTTTATTAGAGTAACTCAATTGCAACTTGTGCAACTCAAAGAGACCTGTGAATTCCCTTAATAACCAAGGGTCGCATTTTCTCCTTTTCCGCTTAATAAATTTTGATATAAGTAGATAATAAGAATTTTCCATGGGATTTTAAATGAATTTTATTTCGAATTTCACAATTATTTATTAATTATTATATTTCGTAATTAGTGACATTGGATTTCATGCAAGAAAATCTTGTTCGGTTTTATGATTTTTTTTTTGTATTTCTTTTCCTTTATCGGTAGTTTTTGTAATTATTTTTATATGAATTCACAATGTTCGTAATTTTAGTTAATTTTTATTACTGTTAGTTAGTCTACTATAATAATTTGTTTTATACTTCGCACTTATTTCTTTCTTTTGTTTTCAATTACAATTTAACAGAGTTCACTAGAATATTTAACAAAAATTTATACAAGTGGAGTTTAAATATTTTTTTTGCATCTTTCCTATATTTTGTATGTAGTTTTTTCAGTAACTAAATACTTTAACATTTCTGGTATATTCATGTAAATTTACAAATGTATGTATTTTCGGGCCTAAGTATGCTGTAAATGGAGACAGGTAATAGCATCTAAGTATTTACGAAAAACCTAAATACCGCACCCGTCACTACTTCAAAATTAGTTATTGAACGAAATAGAAACCGCAAACTTTTTATTTTGAAACGAATTGCTGGCAAAAAACGTACACAAATGAAAAGCTTCTGTACATACATATACAAACAATACAAAAAAAAACTCTATATATATAATTACTTAAATATAAACTTATTATCAAAAATGTACTTTATGTATTATTATTTTCTCTGCATTTACTATGTAAGTAAAGTATGTATATATTTAGTATTTATGTTTGGATGTTTAAGTAAGTAACTTAAAGTACTTACATAAATGCCAGACAAACACAAACAAATAATTTACAAAAATCTCAGTTTCTTAGTTTTTTTTATCTCTAATATTTAATATTTATATGTATATAAATTGTGCTAAAATTTATGTATTTGTATTGTAATTTAATTTGATTAGATCTAAATTTAGATTTTGCATTTAAATTAAACTTAATTAGGATTATTTCAGTTTCGTGTGAATACATATAATTTACATACATATATGTATATATATTATGTATATATTTTTTTTGTTTTCTGAAAGTCTTAGGTTAAAAAAATGCGTCTGAAATGAAGAGAACAAATAATGTTCTTTAAGTATTTCAAAGGAGAAAAACAATTAAAAATTAATTAAAACATTTAATTGAATGGAATAATTTTTAATTGAATTGACACATTTGATGGTGTGCACGAAACTTACCTCATGCCTAACGTGTTGAGTAGCACACACGGAGCTAATAAATACATAAATATCGCTGCTAAACGATCAGCTGAGGAAGTTTTCCGACGTGATATTGCCGCCATATTATCCCCTGGAACAAAAACGAATACATAAAGTGTGACAAATAAGTAGGGAACAAGTTTTAGGTGTTTTCATAAGACGTAAACGACTTCTGATGTTTTGCATTTTGTTTTCTGCTAAATTGTAGATAATAAAAATGCAATTATGTAATTTGCATAATATTCTATTAAAATGCTAAAATTGCAATTCCAAGCATTTTGCCATTTCTTCTCGTTGTTGTTTTGTTGCACTTTTATCAATATTATAGCAGCACAGGGTAAATGCTGCTCAAAGCAGAGGGCAGTGGTAGTTGCAAGTTTCAACTTTCTGTGCAGAATATGCACATATGCCAGCAACATTGGCTGGCGACAGCAGGTGCTTTGAAAAGCAATTGCTGCAGTTGCTACTGTTACATACTCGTACTTTCTTTTTTGGCTTAAATCACTTGGTTATTTCGTTGCTGTTTTAAGCACATATTCACAGCTTTCTTCCAACTGAAATCTTTCTGAGATAATATTCTCATTTTGTCTACTTCATTTGTGCCATATTAGAATTTCGTCTTCAATATGTTTCTTAATCTTTTTACTTCCATACTTTTTGGCATAATATCAAATAAGTATTAGTTTGATGATATTTTTTTGCATTGCCAAATTGAAATGGGAGCAAGTTTTTAATATCATTTTTTTGAATGAATGCAATGAAGATGGTAGTAGAAAGTTATTGATAAAAAAAAAAAAAAATTTAAATGAAAACAGTAAAACTATTTAAAAAATTTTTTTTCAGAGTATAAGCTTTTGTAGGTATGTGATCTTTCGGTTGAATGGCGAATTTGAACTGAAAACTGAACAGAAAATTGAAGATGTTGCCCAATATATTGAGCTAAAAGTTGAATGAGAATTTGTGTAAAATATTGAATAAGAAGTTAAAAGTGAAGAAATAGTCGAAGAAGAAAATAAGTCAGGAATTGGACCAAAACACGAATTGAACCAAGAAGTTATGCAAAAATTTAAACAAGGTTGAGTTAAGAAGTTGAATTAAGAAGTTGAGTAGAAAGTTCAGCAAAAAGTTGAGTAAGAAGTTGAGCAAAAAGTTGAAGAAGAAATTTTACAATTTGACAAAAATCTGAACACGATGGTTAAGAAGAAGAAATAAGAAGAAGTAAATCACCAAGTTGGTGGTCGTAGTGGCTTAGTGGTAATGCGTTGGACTGCTACACAGAGTGTCCGGGTTCGAAATTCGGCACAGGCAAAATCAAACACAAAAGAAAAAAGTAGAAATATAATTATTCTACACGGCACCACCCTCTTGGCAGGCAATGGCAAACCTAGAAGAGTAAAAATTGCTATGAAAAGCTTTTCACTTCGCCGTTCGGATTCGGCATTAAACTGTAGGTTCCTTCCATTCATGTACAAATATAACACGCACAACATGAGTGGATGCGAGAAGCTCGACCTAGGCCCTCCTAGGTCGAGCATTTTTGCATTGTGTTGTTACTGAAACAACATAGAACAAAAATTAATAGTAGAAGGAATTGTGAGATACGAATATCTAGTATCTCCTACCAGCAGTATGTTGGCCGCTTTTATGTCAGCTATTGACCAAGTACAGGAGAAGCAAAAAACAACAATTTAGTCGAAGGCTTGGAATATGCAAACAAAATTGTTTTTCTACATTCCACTCTAAGTACACTTCTCAACGATCGATTTCAAAGAGAACCAAGGAGCGGGGCCAATGTGCATAGCCGATGAATGTTTCCTAGCTAAATCATCGGCAGTACCTGCAATGTTACCTTGCTCCAAGAAACGGCAAGCAAATATAGACTATTAAAATGTATTTTCATTTTAGTTTCGAATTCCAGAGTAGAACTTAACGAATTGAAAGTTCTTTAAGAAGATAATCAGCGATTTTAATTTCGTTATGAATGAAATGTTTTCCTGCGATCTTCTTTTACATTTCAGTTCCGTGTTCGTCATATTGAATTGCGGGAAAATTTCGTTACTACTCAAAATATGGCAATTTTCATCTACAATATTTAAAGTTACCAATTTAAATACACAAAATTTAGACTTATTCTAAGAATTAAGTAATTTTTAATTCGAGGCACTGCTTACCTTTTGACACAAACACATAAATGCTCGCTGGCTCCGTATTACTTGCTGAGCATGTATAATTACCCGAATCGGATATTTGCGGTTCTCGTATAATTAAGCGACTTTGAGTGCGTGCACCCGGCGTTGTTTCTATTGATATATCTCGTCTTGCATCGTAATAGTTAATGAGCCGGTCATTCTTCTGCCAATAGACATATTGCGGTGGAGTTGGGCTCTGTCAAATGGTACAAAGAAAAGAAAGAAAGAAGTAGAGAGAGTATGAAATATTTGTATGAAATACATAAGAAAAACATATTATTTACATATTTTATGTTCTATATTGCTATTTTAATGTTTTTATTATTTAGAAAAGAATCTAAACATACTGGCACAGACTTACTCATGTAGAACATATGTACTATATTTGTACATACGTATATATATGTAACTACCCTGTAAGGCAACAAACTAGTTTACAGCTTGTCGATCAACTGGTTTACTAAGTAGTCCCACATTTGGTTATTTGTCGAGGCTTGCATATCATTTCAACTAGTTAGTAAACCAATCAAATTTCAATTAGCGGAAGGATTTATGTTCTTGGAAAGGTTTGTAGCCCAATCCATAAGAAAGGTGATTCCACGATCTGCGCCAACTACCGTGGGATACGCCTTCTTATTCACACTACGCCAAATCCTGGAAAAGACCCGAGAAAAACAGATCGACACCCATCATCTATTTTTCGATTATAAAGCACGACAGCACGATTAGGGATAACTTGTACGCCGCAATGTCTGATTTTGGTATCCCTGCAAAGCTCAGTCGTCTTTGCAAAATGACACTGACCAACACCACCAGCGCAGTGAAAATTGGGACAGACCTCTCCGCACCATTTGATACCAAAAGAGGTTTCAGACAAGGTGACTCCCTATCGTGCGACTTCTTTAACCTTATGCTGGAGAAAATAATTCGAGCTGCAAACATCGACATCTCTGGCATTATCTTCTACAAGAGCGTCATGCTGCTAGCATACGCTGATGATATTGACATCATTGGCAAAAACGCTCGAGCAGTCAGTGCAGCATTCTCCAACCTGGAAAGGGAGTCTCGTCGTGTGGGTCTAGTGGTGAACGAGGACAAAACGAAATACCTTCTGTCAACAAACAAAGAGTCACGGCGCCTTGGACAAAATGTCACTGTTGACAACTATACTTTTGAAGTCGTCAAGGATTTCGTATATCTAGGATCCAGCATAAACACCAACAATAACGTCAGCCTTGAGATCAAGCGGAGACTAACTCTTGCCAACAGGTGTTACTACGGGCTCAGTAGGCAATTGAGAAGTAGAGCCCTCTCTCGACCGACGAAAATAACGCTCTATAAGTCCCTCATCCTTCCCGTCCTAATGTATGGCGCAGAGACGTAGACATTGACCATCAATGATGAGAGGCTGTTAGGAGCTTTCGAGAGGAAGATACTCCGTAAGATCTACGGTCCAGTATGCGTGGACGACGTGTATCGAATAAGATGGAACGATGAGCTGTACGCTGACACTAACAAAGTCAAGCGTATAAAACTCCAGCGGCTTCGCTGGCTGGGTCAAGTTGAGCGAATGGAAGAAAGCGCTCCGGCTAGAAGGGTGTTTTATTCGAACCACGGTGGAGGAACACGCAGAAGGGGACGTCCTAATCTCCGTTGGAAAGACCAGGTGCAGGGCAACCTGACTGAACTTGGCCTTATATGGGAAAAATAATTGACTAGTACCTACTATAATTTAAAAATTGTTGTTGCTGTAAAAAAATAAGTTCAACATTAAAAAAAAAAAAAATGGTTAGGAAGAAATAAATTTTTGTTTTAATTTTTCCATATTAGACATATTTCATTTTCATATTCATTAGTGATCTGTGTGACATTTCAAAATCCATATAAGTGAAAAATATTGTTAAGTAGATGAGAAACACAAGACAATATTTTTAATGAATAGTACATAAAATATTATAGAAGTGACTGAATCCACTGAAACTAATTGAAAAAAAAATTGTTTTTGGGGACTAGATTGGTTTGGCACTACATGGTAGTTATGTAAAACTACTTATTCCATTTTTATCTTATGCAATCTTTAGTGTGTGTGTGTGTATATGCAATCAATTTTCTAGCAGTCTATTTATTGAAATAAGTATGTAATGCAAATTTGTATTGTAGTAAAATAGAAATTTATCTGGGACACAGACAATTTAAATAAATTCGATTTTAATAGCATTTTGATGCCATTTTCTAATGCTACAGAAAAGAAAAATTTAGATGCGATTGCATGGAAAATTCGAATGTAAACCGATACAATAAGTATTTAGGAAGAGATTAAAATTTATATTAAATTTGATATTTGACAAAAACAAAAAAAAAAAAAAAATCAAATAGTACCTGTGAAAGTGTGTAAAGAACTTTCATGTATTTGGACAATTTTATTAAAACTATTCGTACGTTCATACTTATATGAATATTATAAATTCAATTCCATTTACTTTGGATTTCCAAAACATAAGTAGATTGAGGAACGTAATATTAGTTCACTTAAGTATTGTAATGTTTTAGTGTTACCAAAATTCAATTAGTTCATGCTTCTTCATTACGTTTTACCTATGCCATTTATGATAAATCATTTATATAAATTTTCAAACTTTTTCGGATTTATCTACCACAACAACCTTATGTTTATGTAAGTATGTATGTACAACTATTTGTGTTAAAGTTAAAAAATGCTAAATTAAATATATATATTTAGCGGAGATCTCAAGTCAAAGGGTAAACAAAACCAATTCACAAGCTATATACATATGTGGATTTTTTGTTGTTTCCAATAAAACACATAAATATAGAAAATTTCTTTTAGTTCTCGACATTTCATAATTACACTAGTTAACAAAATGAAAAAGAATTTTGCGCAACAGTTGCCATTATTATTTTAATTTTTATGTAATTGGGCCCTTAAATAAGAAATTCGTACTTAAAAATTTTCTATAGAAGCATTTTTTGATACAAATAATGCTTTTTTTCAACTTTCTGGACGGAGCTAATCATTTTTAGATATATCTCGAGTTGAAACCGACCGTGTTAAGTAAAAAAAAAACATTCATTAATTGCTTTCGAATCGCCTACTAATTGTTCTCACATTGTTTATTGATCGGTCCAAATGCAGTCAATGGAAGTATAGTAAAAATGTTTCTATTTCTCTTGCATGTCTTACATCGCTGAATCTTAGATTGAAGATAATATGAAAATTTAAAAATCTGTTCCGCCACACCACTTGAGCTAAAATCTACTACGATTTTTAACATTGCATAACTCTAGCATTTCTACGATAATTTTGGTTTTACTATCCAAGTTTTGTTTTTTGTCATTTACCACGAAAATCTGACAACAATTTCGGAACCTCGACCGAAAACATGCAGAATTTTATGAAAAGATGCAGTACAGGTGAAATTTTTTCCAAGCAAATTTTTATAAATATTTTAATTTTTGAATACTTTGATAACAAAGATACAAACTACAGTTGAATGCTTCTAAAGAAGCTCCAGAAGCCTGGCAAAACGTGATGTCATTGAAAGTAAGGCTTACCTACCGCTACGCCAAGCAGCTACGAGGAAGGCCTTGGGAAGGTAAAGAGAAGCCTTACGCATAAGTAGTTGACTTGCGAAGGTAGATATGAAAAATTTTTCATTTTAATCGAAGAAGAATCATTCCAAAGTCTTTTTCTGATGCCTTCTTTTGTTCTAAAATGGAATTTTTACAAAATTTTTCACCCATACGTCTTGTTAAATTACACTGTACAACAAAATACAACTTTATTAATATTTCTTAGACCGCTTAAGGTGATTCCTATAAAGTTTTTGATGCTGAACATAAATTTGACCAAAAATTTCAAAAATTAAAAACCCAAAAACCTACCTTTTTAATTTTTGTTTTGAATTTTTCTTAAACTTTATGTGATATGTAAATTCTGCTTTCGGATTCAGATGCAGTATTAATAAATCTATGAGAAATTACTCTACGCGAAAAACGAAATTGGAAATGTACTTTTAGCTGTATATACCATATATTTGAAAGTTTTCAAAAAAAAAGAAAAGAAATAACTTCCACTTAGGACCTTCTCGAGAATACAAAGTGCAAGTAATGCGATAATATTATGATTAAAACTTCAAAAAAGCTTCTTAAGCGGTACACTCAAACATACACCCATACCTCTATAAAGGGGCCTAATTTATTTGTTATACCAGCACTCTGCCCCTACCTTCGCTCTACACTTGTTTCGCTTCACTAACGCTTACTAACAGCTTCTCGATACGCTTCTATACAGAGAGCCCTATTCTATTTCTATAGTGTTAACGGTATAAAGGAAAAGATCTCTCCTCGCTCCAAGCATTTTTTTATCTTCCCGCGCATAAAGCAATAATTTCATGTCAAAAATATGAAGAAAATAAGAAAACGGTACAAAGAATAGAGAAAAATAGAAAAAAGTTTAAAGAAAATGGAGAAATTTTAAATAAAACTATAAATTTTCAAATAGGGTAAAAATATTAAAAGAAGGCGAAGTGTCTGTATTGCAAAGCGTGCTAAAGAAAAAAAAAAAAATTTAACTAAGTATTTTCAGAGTGTCAGTAAAA
The DNA here is from genome assembly GCA_958295655.1 of Palloptera scutellata. Taxonomy (NCBI): domain Eukaryota; kingdom Metazoa; phylum Arthropoda; class Insecta; order Diptera; family Pallopteridae; genus Palloptera; species Palloptera scutellata. The sequence continues at coordinate 48,159,888 of OY282451.1, forward strand.
AAACAAAGTTTTTGGCACTGTAAGGTATCGTATACTTATTGTAAATAAGTCATAAACAATGATTTACTTTCAACTTTAACAAGTAGGTTTAAAGTACAAAGTTTAATATACACGAGAAGCCTTATGAACAAAGCACAGCAATTATGGAGGTTTATTTAAAATTTTGATGTTAAAGGCAAACAACAACCACGAAAAATGTTATAAAAGGTTGGATTTGTTGCTTTAATAACGCATTATTTTTTTAGGTTGCGAATAAATTACATAATATGTATACAAAGTAATTGAGCAATAATTTGAAGGACACTTGTACCAACTCAAAATATAATATAAAATATGTACACAATTCAAAAGCTATGCCTAAAAGTATACTACCAAAATCAGCGTAAACCAGTGTCATAAAATACTGCAGTTCACATTAATATTTATGTAAATATTTTCGTGCAAATTTTTCTGACTTTTCTATACTACTTATATATGTGTAGTATACACGATTTGTGTGTGAAGAATGTTGAGTGCTTACCTTTTCAATGATGCAAACCAAGTTTATAGTTGATCCCATGTCGACATGTAATTCCCCGGAACCTAATATAAACGCTTCTGGTACAACAACTTGCAGATTAACAAAATGTGAAATAATGCCAGTCGGTGTGGAGACCTAGAAAATTAGTAAAAATACAATTTTATGATTTGATTACGTAAAGTGGTAAAGGAATTAATTATTATTAGGAATTAGCGGACCTCATGCACGTTTCACTGTGCATAATTAAAAAGGTAATTCAAAGCAGTTTAAATTTAAAGTTTAAATCAAATTACCGGCATTGGAGCCACCTCCAGAACCATTACGCTCATTGGTTTTAGGTGGTGCACCTGAATCAAAGCTTTTTTTTGGCAAACATTCAATCTTACAATTCATGTTTCCAAATGACTTCATTCGGTGCAACGAATATTATTCGTGACAATTTTGTGACCACATTCAAGTTAATTTGCATGAACAACATAGAAAAATGCTATTGGTCTCGAAATGAATATGAATTTGACAATTATGAAAATGATTTTCACAACAACGTTTTTCCCGCTTCTGATTGTGTGATAAGTATATCACAGCTTGGGTTCTTTATTGTCCTTTTCTGATACAGAGTATCAGTTTTTACAAATTTATTTCCTTGGTAATTCTGATCAGCAAGTTGATCGTCGATGTTCAATTAGTTCAAATTTGAAGCGAGATGTTATTGAACGAATCCAAACTTTCCTTCAAGAGAATAATGAATTGGTTCGACTTTTCCGTACTGCTCTCGACCAAATGTCTACTGATAATCACAAAATTTTAATAAAGGCCGATAAAGTACAATGTGAAGAGCATGCCAGAAGATTTAATGCTCCAACAATGGATGAAGTTGCAATAGTAATAGTTGGTGATAAATTTATTTCTCGAGATATTGTGCTGCATCGAAGATGGAAGTGGCTCCAATGCCGGTAATTTGTCTTTTCCAGTAGCACAACATACACCTGGTGGTTCAGTTTTGAATTTGTACGCTTTGCAATGATTACATACGTTATCCATAGCACCAATAACTACAGTTCGATGTAAGGTGTAATCAATCGACGAGTCATAATTGAACGCAAGACGCTTAAGTGAATGCGTTAAGGGGTTCAAAAGTTGTTGGTATTTTGGAACCGTTTCTGAGATCATTCATCACACACATAACATACCTTCATTTTTATATATATAGATAGGGTGTGAAAATTGTGCTTAAAAGATTTTAAATCAAAACCTTGGGCCGCTACTGATTTTTCCCAATTAATATACTTTAATTGACATTGGAAAGCTTATGAACTGAATCTATCCGTAATTTTAGTGTATTATTGGAAACCCTATATAAAAAAAATTCTGCTAAGTACAATACTTATTTGGAGGTTAGTGGAAGTACGGTGGTACAGAAATCTGTTACAAATAAATACTTATTGTTCCACTTCTTTAATTCAAGTCACATTGTGCTCATTGATAACACACTGAGATTACTTAAAATAACAAGGTATGCAAAAGATAGAAGAGAAAGAAGCAAATATATTAAATATCTGTAATTTTTGCGAAATATAAAAATATATACGCGTTAAATAACAATATTATCTACAACCTTTTCAACGGTACTTTAGCAAAATCCAAAATTGATTCTTGATTATCTCAAATTGAAATCAAATTATTTCGTTTGCACTTTAGAATAACCAAATGGTCTACAGAAAATTCCAACTAGTCTTCAGATTCTTCAAATGTGCTTCGTAAATTTAATTTCTACTTCAGAAAATTCCAAATGCACTTTAGAAAGTATACATATGTACTTTAGAAAATACCAGATGTACTTCAGAATATTCCAAATATACAATTACTTAGAATATATTTAGAACATTTATTTTGCCGCCACAGTCGAGGTCGTGCATCTAGAAGACCCAATAACCACCTCATTGGGACAATCGAAACTTCTGGCATGTTATTCATGAAATGGGGTAGAGGATCGTTCAAAGCTGATAATGCAAGTTAATGGATTCAATCTGTCTTCCAGAGATGGACTGAACTGGAAAACTATTTTACGGACCTTGGAATTGTGTGTGTGGCAGGCACTTATGTACAATTGGTGAAAAGAGTTAACGGCAATAACAACAACGAAAAAGCAAAAGTTTTACGGCTGGGACCAAATGCTTCTGTGATTAATCCAATTGAAATATCATGGTAAAAAAATTCACGTCAAAGTAAATTACTGGATTCACGAGTTCCAATTACTGGAACACGAGTTATTGAGCAGAGGCTCAACTATTTGGAGAATTTTTTAATTCCATCTAGTTATTCTAAGAAAATTTGAAATATTCTGCAATCAATTTCGAATTGAAATATTCTTAAATCCATTTGGAAATATTCTTAAATCCATTAAGTAGAGATGTGGGCTCGTGGCGTGAACTAATTTGAAGTGAAATAACCATGCATGGACGTGATATAGTTTCCATTATTTGGCATGAGTATGAGTTCACATTTTCTTGAAAAGTTAAATTTTAGTAGTTTAAGAAGACCCTACACTCTGCGTAGCAGGCCAATGCAATACCGACTACGCTACCGCGGCCACCGACACATTATACCAAACCAAATACAGGAAAGAAAATGTGCTACTTCCGCTTCCGTAGACATGTGTGAATTAAATCTATTATCTTTCTCACTCCAACTATGTATTTGCATTTGATGCAATAATAATAATGAAATTGAAAGTATTTAAAACTCTTAAATAATGTGAAATGCAAAACGAACAAAAAAAAGAAACGAATGAAAATGAACGACGAGAAAACAAATCAAACAAATATTTTAACTGTCACAGTTTGTATTTTTAGAATGCAACATAAAGTGGATTGCAATGTAATTACGAGGATCAACCAAATTCTATAAGTTTTTATATTTCAGTATTTCAGTTTCATTTGCAAAAACTATTGCTGTGTTTAAGTTTATCTTTTGTATGTATGTATCTGCATATTTTCTAGTATTTATTTTTTAGATTTTTTTAATCACAACTATAATTTTTATTTTCTGCCATACAATTTTTAATCTATATAAAAAGCTTTGATAGTTTTTCTATTTATTCTACTTATAAAGGGTGTTTTTTTGTGTGATTTTCAATCTGGCAATACTTTTTTAGTAGTTGGTCTTTTTTGGCAGCTGTCATTTGATTTATGCTCATTTCATAATGGCAAACCTTACGCACGGTCGCACGTTCAGTGAATGGGCCCAAAACGAGATGGCCACCGATCCCGATTATCACAAGAAAATTTTATTCAGCGTTGAAGCTCACTTTTGGTTGAATGGGTACGTTAATAAGCAAAATTGTCGCATTTGAAGTGATCATAATCCGCAAGCCATTGTTGAGACGCCGTTACATCCTCAAAAAGTCACTGTCCATTGGTCCATATTTCTTCAAAGATGATGCCGGTCATAATGTTACAGTCAATGTGGAACGCTATAGAGCCATCATTAATGACTTTTCATGCCTGAATTGTGAATTGTAGGATGTTGATTATTTTTTGTTTTTTGTGGGGTTATGTGAAGTCGCTTGTCTACGCAGATAAGCCCGAGACGATTGACACCTTGGAAGAGAATATTCGGCGCGTTATTACTGACATACGGCCCCAATTGCTGCAAAAAGTGATCGAAAATTGGGCTTCTCGGCTGGAATTTATTCGAAACAGCCGCGGCGGTCACTTGCCCGAAATCGTTTTTAAAAAATAATGGCAAATCCTTATCTTTATAATAAAGCTAAATTCTTGGCCATAACCTTAAATTATATGCGTTTTATTTCTTCTTGAAAACCACACTTCTAAACAAAACACCCTGTATATTTACATAGGACCCATATGCATGAATACATAAATATTTATGTATGTAGAATATGTATTACATACAGTATATATACTGTTAGGTTTAGTAATTTTAAATTTAACCCTATTTACTTAAAAATATTTTCTATTTGGCTGTGGAAGAATCAAAAAGCAATCACAAAACTGTTTTTCAAAACAAATTTTCATGGATAGTATTTGCTAAAATATCAGAAAAAAAATCGTTTCGTGGTTTTATTTTTTTTTTACTCATCAATGTAAAAAGTGTTGTAGTTTAATTTTTATTTGGTTTGCCGGTTCAGCTGAAATGTTTTAGTTTAATTTCACTGAGAAAAATTGGTACATTTTTGTAATCATCCACAAATAAATTTCAAAGTATAATATTATAATTTAATAATAAGTATTGAAGAGTTAACTTAAAGTGTTATTGTTGAAAAACGTAAGATATCTTCGTCATCAGAATTTCATTAGTATAATCTAAACAGTCCATCAAATGTAACTTTTTGTATGCATCATTTTACCTAAGAATTTACAATCCATGTCATTCATAAGTAATGTGCTACAAAAGCTAGATGTATGATGTCTGGCACGCAGATGCTTTTTATTTAAAGGTAACGTGAACAAGTTGTTTTTATTTTTTTTATATATAGCACATTCTTGGAGATTTTCAGTATATTTCCATTCGAAATGGGAAAATTTACCTAATGCTCAAATACCTGCAAAGCTAATATTTTCAATATTAATATTACTAATGAAGCTTTACAGAGTTCTGACCGTTATATTGGAACTTTGTTCCCCGAACTGGTGGAAATTTTTCATATCAGATCGTCGGTTCTTGAAATATCTCGGTTTACAAAAAATTAACTAAATATTGCTTCTTAAGATAATTCCGTTGACTCCATAAAAGCATTGACAGTTCCTCTGTCTATAAAAAATGTTATACGACGATACTCCAACAACAATGTGCCTCAGAAGCCGCCAAAACGAATTAATAAAGTCAAATCTTTTGGGAGAACTGGTGCAATAATGGTTGATCATGCTGTAGTAAAAGGAGAATAGAAATCTTTTGAACTAAGAACCTTTTATGCCATAGACTTTGAGGTTGTGCCAGCATTATTCTTGCATATGTAAATATTGTAAACTTCTGGCAAACACGAATGAGCTGTAAACTTTCTTTGACCGTTAAAATTCCCATAGAAAACTTTCATGAAACTGAAGCTACACTTTAACTTCTTAAAGAATTATAATCGAAAATTCTTATCCCACGTACTACATAAATACTCGCATACTTATGTATATGTATGTATGAATATTTAAACGAAAAATTGCTTTCACGTGTGGCAAGTAATTTTTCCATATTAAGCTTAACATTTTTGAAGGGAGAAATGAATAATAATAAAATTCAACCATTCATGCATCCAACCTTCACTCCGCTACCCTCTTCATCACAAGCTTACCTGACATTCGTACATGCCATGGTCTCGACGTTGCACAAATTTTATCTGCAGTGTCCACATATTTGAACCGGGTGCATGAAGTATCGCAAAACGTTCATCATTTGTATAGAGTTGAGCGCCCGATGATAATATATGCCAATCTCGGCGACGTATCCAAGATATTTGATTCTGCAATGAAGCAGATGTGTGCAATTTGAATAATATGTTTGAAGATAAAAGTAAATAAAGTCAACTTTAAATGAATAATGAAATTGTGCAAAAAAGAGAAAAGATGAAAGGTAAAACGTGCAACAAAAATATATTCATGTTTTCAAAATACCCAATAAACATTTTTCTTTAAGATCGACTTCAGATGCAGTTGATATAAAATACTTTTCTCAAATCTACAAAATTAATTCTCGACAGCACCTGCAAACTTGTCAACGGTAATAGCAACACATCTTTGTTGTTGCGGTGGAAATATGTCATACATATGTCAAAATAAAAAAAAAACCATAACAACACATCTGTATTGTTGCGATCGTAATGGCGGCAATCAGTAAATAAAATGTAAAATAAAATCAATCAAACGTAGACAATTGTCGCGTTTGTAAAACACAAAAAATCTCGCAACTCTTGCGGCTTGAAAGATCAGAAAAATAATTTGATGGAAAAATGGCATCCAAATAGCATAATTTGTAATGACATTTCTGCTGATCATATCTGAAACACACAAAAACAGTTGCTATGCATAGAATATTCTGCAATGTTTGAATTGACTTTTACATGCGATGAGGGTCCGCTCACTTTTGCAAAATGAAAATATGCCATGAAACAATTCTTTGATGAAAATGAATACAGTGAATGAATTGCCAACCAAATTAAAAATTTCACAAAGTAGCACTTTTCAATTTATTTGTTTGTTTTAAGCTCGACTTGATTAAATTAAATGTGTATATTAAAAATCTTGTGGCAATTTTTTTTGACGGGTAATAGTTGTATGAAAAAAAAAACAAATTAAAAGAAAAATGGCATATAAAATGAATGAATATGAATTGTTGTTGAACTCGTTGCAAAGGACAATCGTAGCCTGAAGTGCAAAAAGAGCAGCGAAATGACATATACGCATATAAACACAAAAGTATATTCATATATGCTAGTATATGTACGCAGAGAGAGAGATAGAGAGAGAGAGAGAGAAAGGGAGAGAAAAAGAGAAAGAGACAGGCATACGTTGCACGTTGCAGCACGGTGTTCATATGTTCATCTATATATGATAAGTACATAACGATGCCTTAATTTTCTAAAGCTCTAACACTCAGTTTAAAAAGGTTTCACGAGAAGCAAAAAACATTTTAAACCATTTTTTATTTTCAAAAAATGTTACTTATAATGTTAAAATAAAAGGAAACATACGCAATTTTTTGTTATATTGTACTAAAATTTTTGACGGCTTGCAGCTTCATCACAATTCATCAAAGACTTGACTATGATAAATATGATGTTTGGGGCTCTAGCGAATTAGCGCAGCGATTTGCACGTTATGTGAGTAGTTGTGGGTAGTTGTGGCACAATTTTTTTTCACTACCGGCGGCATTAACGCCATTGTTGTTTTTCCATCATGCAACATTTAAAAGTGGAAGTATGTGCATGTCGAAAATAATGTTGAAATGAACGTGAACTTGCTTCATCTTCTTTTTTTGCATTTGCATTTTTAAATATTTTCCTGCTATTGTTCTTGCTGCACTTGCATTATCACTGCAATTTTCCTTTAGTTTTATTTATGTTGTTATATGCCAACTAGTGCAAGGACAACAAATACACACCTTCACTCACACACACACTAATACACACACACACACATACAATTGCACCCATACCTGTATACATAAGTACACATGTATTATTTTCTTTTTTAATTTTTGCATTCAATTTAAATCCTGCATTTTTGTATGGACAAGTATGAAGCACGTACAGGGGTTGTCCAGGAGTGTATAGAATTAGTAACTTACTTAACTGGTACTACAACTGATGATCGATCTTGGCCGCCTTTACAAAGCTTCGCCATTCGCCTCTGCTATGCGCTCGCTGGCGCCAGTTGATAAGGCCAAGTGGAGTCAGGTTGCCCTGCACCTGGTCTTTCCAACGGAGATTAGGATTTCCCCTTCTGCGTGTTCCTTCTGCGAAGCCGCTGGATTTTTATACGCTTGCCTATGTCAGTGTTGACGTACAGCTCATACTAGTTGTTCCATCTTATTCGATACACGTCGTCCACGCATACTGGACCTTAGATCTTACGGAGTATCTTCCTCTCGAACGCTTCTAACAGCCTCTCATCATTGATGGTCAATGTCCACGTCTCTGCGCCATATATTAGGACGGGAAGGATGAGGGACTTAGAGAGCGTTATTTTCGTCGGTCGAGAGAGGGCTCTACTTCTCAATTGCCTACTGAGCCCATAGTAACACCTGTTGGCAAGAGTTAGTCTCCGCCTGATCTCAAGGCTGACATTATTGTTGGTGTTTATGCTAGATCCTAAGATATACGAAATCATTGACGACTTCAAAAGTATAATTGTCAACAGTGACATTTTGTCCAAGACGCCGTGACTCTTGGTTTGTTGACACAAGGTATTTCGTTTTGTCCTCGTTCACCACTAGGCCCACTCGACGAGACTCCCTTTCCAGGTTGGAGAATGCTGCACTGACTGCTCGAGCGTTTTTGCCAATGATGTCAATATCATCAGCGTATGCTAGCGTTTGAGGATCCACTGGGGAAATATTTTGACGTCGTGGGTGCCAAGCCCGATGCACAACCATTCATTCAAGCCAATGGAGAAGCCCGCCGCACACATTAGTTAACTCGCTGACGGTTGACAGATCGCTATCAAGGGGCCGCCACGAGGAGGCTGTGTGTCGACTTGAAATGTAGAAGCTCAAGGATCGACCATGGATGCACCTGCGACTGTCACGAACTTTACCTTGTGTCCTACACCCCTGGTCCCAGTGCTTAACAAAATCAAAATATGGTATTAATTTATTAAGTACCTACAATTTTCTTGGCAAATCTATATAAAGTAATTTTTACATTTGCACTTCAAAGGATTTAAGTTTTGCCTTTAAGTTAGATTCAAGATATTTTCCTCTAAATATAACTTAACTCAATGCAAGATACGGATTTTGGAATATGTTTACGTACATATTGCTTTTATAGGCATTTACCACTAATAGTAAACTAGTCGCTGTATTTGTAGAAACACCAATCACCGCTAGTGCTCAAAATTGTTTTCAAAACCACCAGCCATAGTTGAACATTTTCAAAACATTATTTTTATTATTTTATGTATGGTATATTTCCGCTTTTTAGTTGTTATTTTTGTTGCCTTTGGATCGGAAGCACTGCCACTTCAAAGTCTTTATGGAAATAAAGAGTAATATTTTTATATGCATAATGGATTAATGTAGAGAGTGTTTTAAAATAAAAAAGAAAAGTATGCAAGATGTCCTTGGCACACATGTACATATTCTATTTAAAATGCATTTAAGATTATTCAAATTGAGTTAGAGGTGAAAATGCTATAGAAAAATACCACAAATACGAATATAAACGTCAGCAGATGCTGCATGGTAGTAAAGTTTAGGAAGTACATATGCAGTGTATGCAGTGGCGGAGCAACAACGACAAAAAAAGATATTTTGCAAGGCGAATTTAATAAAGTTATGTTACTAGCAATAGCTCCTAGCTCCTGTTCTTCCTTTGTGGTGAAAACCTGATTGTGACATTCTAATTATTAAGCCATTATGGCCGCTAAAAAAAATAGATGTTGTTATTGTTTTTGTTCCACTACTACTTTCGTTAGCTGATTTTGACATTCTAATTATACCGCCATTATGACTGAAACAATGAAACTAAGTTGTTCTTGTTCTGGTGAATTTTGGTGTACTGCTGTTATCACCTTTTATAAGTTCGCCTTGATAGTTTGTGAGTATTTTGTATTTTTTAAATCTATATGCATACCATAGCATTGCCCTTAGAACAAATTCTTTTGATAACATTTTTTTGAATTTCATTATTTTTTTGAAAGGTTTCCCTTACTAACCAAAAACCTCACTGTTTAAATTTATGCTTTGCCACTATTCATATTCACGTACTGAAAAAGTTGACCTTGTACCAGCGTAATTTAATGGCTAAATATAGAAGCAGCTAAGTGTTTGCAACACATGCTCTTTGATGCGTTTTTATAGTTAAAAAAATAAATGCATAAATTGTCTATTAACAGCTTTTATACACAAAATTGAAATGATGAAAAACTATACTATTACTATTTTGTAGTTTAAAATAAATTTTATCATTCATACACACTTATTTAAAAGTGAAATATTAAAAAGCGGTAAACTATGAAACTAATCAGCTACAAATACATATGTAGATGTAAATATGTAGATATAAGTATACAAAATAATGAAACAAATTAGCGTAGGCAGAAGCAAATTACGTGATTATTTTTTAACTTAGATATTTTCATTTAATTTAAGCGTATAGTATAACGTGGACCTTAATTTATACAGTGCCAAAAAGGTCCGGTTATTCAAGTTTTCATATGGAATAGAAGCGGTATATGCCTATGATTAAATTTCCTATCTAATAGTTTCTGATTTGGACTAGCAAAGTGATGAATAATTTCAAAATTATGTTAAAATACTAGGGCGTTATGCGATTTAGATCGTCGATATCTCGTTTTAAAGACAATTGTAGCTAGAATATGAATTAAGGCACATATTTTCACAGCCAGAGAGTGAGTCATTCGTCAAAAACGAAACACTTAAGTGACAGATATGATGATAAATCATCGCATGGCATTTAAAATTTATGTATGTATGAATAAAAATAAAACAGGTCCCAGGTTTGAGGATAAACGAATCCTCTTCAGGCTTTTTGTTCATTCGATAACGAGATATTTTTGAAATCCGACATTTTAAGGTTCTAAAATTATGATTCTAATATAGCTGTGGTGTAGAAAATCTTAACATAAAAAAGGCTTCGGGACTCGATGGTATTCCAGCTCATGTATTGCGAGCTTGTGCGACAACGCTGGCGTGACCGTTGCCAAATCTTTTTAACATTTCAACAACACCGGGGGTGTATTTCCGTCTTGTTGGAAAGTTGCTAATGTCCAACTATCTCCTAAAAAGGGCAAGACTACAGACCCTGGGAACTATCGCCTCATCGCAATCTGTTCTACGCTATTTTAAGTCATGGACTTCTACTTGGTCAATTATATTGAGCAGAACGAATAGCTTAATGACCGCCAACACAGTTTCCGCCGAAATAACTCTACGGGCGATCTTATGGCGGTCCTCACTGAGCCCTGGTACCATAGTGTCCATGGCGTCGGTGAGATTAAGATATCGATATTTCAAAGGCGTTTAACCGAGTGCGAAATAAACCACTGGTGTCAAAACTGATTGCGCATGGGGTCGGGATTAACTTCACATGATGGATCACGAACTTTATAAGCGGCCGCTCTATCCGTGTTGTGATAGACGGCATTGTTTCGGAAGATCTTTCTATTAATGCTAGAGTGTCGCAGCGTTCGGTCCTCTCCCTTACACTTTTCCTTATCTTCATTAATGACCTTATGTCATTAACGAAGAATCTCATTTAGAGAGGAAAAGGTATGTTATGACTGACTCACTCAATACATATCTCCAGTCAAACTTCGAGTGTTCTCTCACGAATAGAGTTGAGTTCAATGCGCATAAGACTCAATGTTGTCTGTTATCTCACAAACGAGTTTCCCAGCCCCCGTTAACCCCATAGATATGGATGGGTTAGGTATTGCGGAGACAGCGACTCTTGATATTCTGGGTATGCCCATCCAATGTGATATGTTCGCTGGATTAAACACATTTTTGGCGAGTCGAAAGAAGCAGCCAAGTGTCTCGGCTTTCTTAGGCGGCAGGATTTACACCACCTATGTACTTCCTAAAGTGGAGTTTAATTCGCACCTATTGGCTGGAGCTTCACGAACGCAACTGGAGCTCCTGGACCGTATCCAACATCGAGCGATAAAACTAATACGAGACAGTAGAGTTTCCAGCTCTAGGAACATCGTCGAAACGTGGCTTTCGTCTCTCTGTTTTAGCGGTACTTTCGCGGTAAATGTTCTACTGAGATTCTTAAACCGATGCCTCCAGTTCGTGTGTTCACCAGTATTACATGATACTGGTGAACACACCAGCTATCCCTCTAACAGCTGAGCCTTGAATTTTAAGATATATATATATAGCATATCGTTAGGAGCATATCGTTAAGGGCAGTAGATCCATAAAGGATTTCTCTATCCCCATATAGTAATTGCTAGTTAATTATGAATCTTGAAAGTGCGAAAAGTCTAACTCTTTGTAAATTCTTATAAACAGGGCATGAATATATGCCGAGTATGCAAAAGGAATGTATTATATATGTTAAACTGAAGTGTTATCAGGTATTGTCAGAGGAGTGAACAAGCTGCTGTATTAATTGCAATAATTTTTAATTTTACAAAATACCTAGAGTTAAGGCGCATTTATACAACAAATTTTTGTTGCACAAAGTTGGATTTTGCATGCAATTTGACAATGCTAACTTCACTTTGCAAGCAAATTTGCATGCAAAGTGAAGATTACATTGTAAAATTTCCAACTTTGCGCAACAAAAATTGCCTTTAAGGAACTTTGCATATATGGTAGTCAAGAATTGAAACATATTTTTACTATAAGAATTGCTATGTTATGAAATTTTTATGGCAGGAATATTTAAAAAAAAAAAAGTTTGGTAATAGCATATTTACATATATGATAGGTACAACACTAAACATCTTAACAAAAACAAACCCAATTTACACCCACTCTATCCACGCCAGACACCTTGCAAACCAAAAATGCTGTGCCTCCCAGTTGGACGGTCGTATTATGCGCCATCATCTGAAATGAAAGAGTGATTGGAATAGAAGAGGAAAGAGAAAAGGTTCAAGAAAAAGTTAAATGTTTTTTTTTAGTTTTTGTAAAGTTACACCTAAAGTCAAGAAAATTAAATTTTAAATCAATAGCTATCTTTAACGCTATAGAAAATATATACAGAAACAATGTACTTTATTAGGAATATTTTTGAGTGGTTAAGTGGTGAGAAGGCTAACCAAAAATAAATCATTATTGAATTTAAATTAAAAACTAATTACCAGAAATATTTTTATTTTACGCTTTTACATTCATATGTATTCATATTCGATAAAAAATATTTAATTGAACTTTTCCAATTGATTGGAATTAATTTCATCCAATACAAATTTGTAATTAAACTTTTCCAAAGAATTTTGAATAGAAACATTTATGCACTTTTAAATAATTTAGAATCAGTATTAAATTAAAATGCCTTTTGAGCTTTTACATGTTCAATGAATTTTAAATGAAAATATTCACCGTGAACTCAATTAAATTATCTCGTTCAATTTATTAATAAATTGTTTATACTTGCTTTAAATATTTACCTCACTATCCTCAAACATTGGACTGTCACTGCTATCGAGATTGTTATCCAATTTTGAATCGGGATTTATACCGCTTCGCATCCATAGCTTTTTCCAATCGCTATCGGTTAGTATTGATTTTTGATCTGCCGTAGAAGAATAAGAAAGAAGAATCATCAAATAAATAAGACGAAGAACAAGTAAAATGAGTACTTATATCTAGAATATTAAATAAATCATCATCAAATGAAATTCTAACGAAAAATAATAATCAAATAATAAATTGTATGAGGAGTGGTAACTGTGTTTTTCTATACATATAGTAGATACGCAAATACAGCAGAACAGAATACCAAAAATAACAATGGCAATAACTAGTAAAAAAAAAATGGGCTTTACAATTGATTTGTTGAAGTACGTACAACAAAGGAATGGCCATAGATTATATCTTTCGAATGAAATGGCAACAAGTTTCAATGCAGCAATTTTCTTATTTTTATTTATATTTTTTGGTCACTTTTTTTTTGGTGCGACGATGAAAAATGCAAAGTTGTCGATATCTTTCGACACTATCAACCTAAATGATTAAATTTGTGAAATCATTTTATGTACATATACACACAAAGAAAAATACTTCTTCTTTTTTTAATGGCACAACAGCACATGGAGGGGCCAGGCCGATCTTGCCGTTTTTCGCATCCACTCATGTCACGCGTGTTATATTTGTGCATGAATGGAAGGGACTTACAGTTTTTTCAATGAGTTCCAGCTTTCAAATCGTTTGTAAATCAAGAAATTGGCGATAGGCTTTTAGTTCAGCTTGTTTGTCACTGTAGATTCTAATTAATTTTTCCAGTCCAACCCTACTACAAATAAGTAGCAAGGGTTGCTTTTAAAAGACTTAAATACATTGGAATTTGTTTAACCATTTTTATTTTGAATGAAGTTTAATGAGTATCACATGGAACTTTAAATTCACATCAAAATACGGCCACTTTCGCGTTGAGTCTCAGTGGCATTTTCAGCATTAGAAATTGAGTTAAAAATTAACTTATTTTTAGCTATAAGTAAATGTTAAAAGCGCTGTGGCGTATTTGGTAGTACATTGGGCCTGCACTACGCAGATTGGTCGGGTTTCAAATCTCGGCACAAAGAAAAAGTATAAAAAAAATGTTCTACACGTCACCACCTCTTCACATGCAATGGCCAACCTACAAGAGTGAAAATTGCCTATGAAATGCTTTTCACTTAGCCGTTCGGATTCGGCATAAAACTGTAAGTCCCTTCCATTCATGCACAAATATAGCACGCACAACATGACTGGATGAGAAAAGCTTGGCCTAGGCCATCTGTGTGCTGTTGTGCCATTAAAAAAAGGAAAGAAGAAAATGGTAAAAGCTAACAGTTGTTTTCTTCGCAAGCATAACTATTATTCCAATAACTTTTTTTGAAAGAATTAAGTCTAACTTAAGAGAAATTTTGTAAATTTTAGCACTACTTAAAGTACTTGTAGTTTTTTTCAAAAGAAATGACATTTGCATTTCATTTTTTCAATTGATTGCCATTAATATATAATAAAACAAATTAATTGATGACTTCGTGCCACCACTGTCAAAACAAAAAATAATTATTTATCATACCGGAGTACTGGAAAAACATACAACTACATACAAAGGCAAAACAGTGGGAAAAAACAAATAACATCAGGATGGCACATGCATTTAAGGACAAGTATTTATTATCTGCTGCCAAGTGTCATTATGTGCCAGCCCCTCTCAGCTTTTGCTCAATTCTTTTGTTCTGCTCTTTTTCGTGTACGTAATTTTCACTATTTCCTCTTTTGACTTACTGCATTCTTTACCCAACCACTACCTCATTTCTTTAGTAATTTTTTCATTCGATTATTTTTATCACCCTTTAGTTTTTTTTGCTGCCAAATGAATTATCCACAGTGTTGAAATAATAAAGCGCCATATCCGATATGATATGAATGAAAAGCACAACAGCAAATATTATTTATTGTTTTCGTAGTTGTTCTTGTGTTTTTTATTTTTATTTTCATGCCTATCAACAACCGATCTTTCTGTTGTTAACGTTAACGAAGCGCTATGTCATTGGTGGCTTGCCATATACATACATACTTACTTGTAGTGTTTATGTAGAACGTTTGTATACATATATACTTGTATATGTACATATGTATGTATTCATATGTATGTATTCATTCATATGTAGATGGATTCATATAAAATTATGTATGGACATGCACAAGTATGTGTATATACGCAAGTAAATATGGTATAATGATGTCGTCGTGTCAATTTATGGCTAAAGTCAATGACGTTCTTACATATCTCATATTTTTCTTTGTTTCGCTCGAGTAGTTCTTTGTAGCTCATCAATATCTATATTTATATGTGTGTATGTATAGAGAAGGAAATATACATATGTAAGTATAATACCCAGCAACCAAAAGCAGATCATTTCGCCCCTATTTCTACTCAACCAGACTAGAATTATTTACAGTTCATGTATACTAGTACAAAGACTAGAACAATGACCAGATTGATGTAATAGACGTCATTCTTGTTGACACCAAATAAAACCGATTGCTCTTCAGGAGTACAAATAGCTGCCGAATAGTTTACATTTAGCCAAATTTATGGAAAACTGGTTTCACGATATATGTAGGTCATGTATTTGATATTCCTTAAAAAAAAAAATAATAATAATAACGCTGCTCTAAAAACTGTAACATACGAGTACTCGATCGATAAGATTGACATTCTAGCGTACGCGCGGTAGTTTTCTTATTTGCTTGGATTACACGTGTAACCAGTTGCAGTCCTCCGCAGAATAGTATATAATGCTAGTATAAGACCTAATTGGTTAGTTACAGGGTAGTGTCGGCTTTCCATATAAATACTTACATACACATTTAAGTATTTCCTTGTAGTGAATTTAATTTTGTGTATGGGAACATAGATAATAATTTTTTGAGTTTCGCTAAAATGAATCCGTAAAATTTATTGAATATTTTTTAATTAAGGCTTTCATTTGACATTTTCAAATTGATTCCAAAGCGTATCAAATATTTTGATTTCATTTCTCAACATAATTCATACAGAAAATCTGAATATAAAAACGAGTGAGGAGTGATCCAAATGCAGCCTGAAAAACTAAGCTAAAAAAAATTAGGCTGACCAAGGAAATAGAGGTCATATGCTCATACACATTTACAAATACACGCACACAAAGAACATCCCTTAGAATACAAAGGACAACCCAAAATAACACGTCTGTGAGTGAGCATACGAGCGTGGCATTGTACATTGTGATTTTCCAGCTTCAAGTAACTTTCATTTTTTTGTTGTTGTTTCCATCGTTAAGCATTTATTTTTATTTTATTTTTATTTTGCTAGCTTGCCACAAAAAAATAAAACACTTAATCCCTAAGGATACATGACTACCACACACACATACATTAACAAAACTTAAGCCCATATATAAACGTATATGTGTGTACATGCATGTGTGTGTTTGCTTTGTAATATATATACACGCGATTGTATGAGAGTGCGTTCGTACATATACTACATTTATGTTTACATACTATATCGTATCTATGTTTGTGTGTGTGCATGCGTGAACTTTTATTTCCATCACGACTTATGACCTTAAGCAATGATTTCAATACTACTTTTGGTCGTTGTATGTTCGTCGATGTATGGTATAGCACTACCACAACAAAAATTTAAATGGAATAAAAAAATTGCAGAGAAATATTGCTGTGTTTTAGGCGAAAAGTCAAAGTTATTGCATTGTGTATACATTGTTTTGTGCTGTGTTTGTTTCGTTGTTTACTGTATATTGATGGGCAAGAAAACTGCTATCAAAATTAATTGGAAAATAGTGAAAATAGTCATAGTCTTTTAATATCTATGAAGCTGTGATATATTTTTGTTTGGTTGCATATATCAAATACATATTCTGTATAATCCGTTCGCAGTTGGAGGGCAATTAAACTTTCGGTATATAAAATGGTATAATAGAAAAGTTAAAGCAACTGAATGCCTCGAAGTAAAGCAGCACGGCTGGCAGACTCTATAGTGTGGAGTAGGTTGGCAGTAAGTGTCTTAAACTTTCACTTAAACGTTCAAATGTACTTAGTTTCAATCTAAAGGCTAGTTCCTTTCATTTCAATTACTTGAATGCTTACAAAAATTAGTCGGAAAACCGGTACAGTATTTTTCATTACTTTTATTATAATTTTTTTTTATTGATTTGTAATTTACATTACATTACATAGAAATCTTTACTAGCTAGCTTCTCATTAGTTGTAGGTAAACAAAAAATTATGCAAAAAAAAAAACTATGGAAAAAAATTTCACAAACTTTACTCATCATTACAAGATATTCTTGTTCTTTTGCGCGCTAATAAACAAAGATAAAGTATGTATTTCTACAGTGAAAAGTGAAAG
Organism: Palloptera scutellata; assembly: GCA_958295655.1. Taxonomy (NCBI): domain Eukaryota; kingdom Metazoa; phylum Arthropoda; class Insecta; order Diptera; family Pallopteridae; genus Palloptera; species Palloptera scutellata. The sequence goes on from OY282451.1 coordinate 48,177,680, forward strand.
TAAAAGTGTAGGCAGCAACTTTGAAATTGTATGTAAAGAGAGCAGCAACTAGCGAAAAATTTCAATAGTTGGAGCGGATATTTCACAAGGAAGTGAGATAATTGATAAAAGTTTTTGATGAAGTCATTTTCAGTAGACAATTAAATGGCTACAAGAGTTCACGGAATTCTAATTATATTCCTCTGTGTGCATGTTGTATCTTAAAGTATTTATGTATTTTAAATTAGATATAGCTCAATCAATCATTTAAAAGTGAAAGTTTGTACAGCAGGAACATGCGCATGTATTAGCGTTTTCATGCTCCTAAGTACCGCATACATCATCGACTCTTAAACACACACATGCATGCGATGAAAGAAAGCAAGCATTTATTTCTTGCTCATAAAAGACAGTGGAGTGTTCGCTCGTTTTTATTGCATCGTAAATTTTTATACTTTATTACATATAAGGTTATATATATATGTGTTTGTATGTATAAAGGTATGAGTGTATACTCTCCGTAACCATCCAGTCTGGTATTATCGCTGAGGACCACAATTGCTTACACTTCTAATCCAAACTTATGATAACAGACTAGATATTTTTATACAGGCTTGTCATTGGACAGGAGCAGTACTGATCCTGCACTGTACAAAAACTAGTTACATTGGATAATATATTTTTTATGTCAATCATATAAATCAAGAAATTAAATTATAAATTTAATTTTTTGGGGCATTTTTATTTTTATATTTCAAAAAGAATACAGAATATACGAGTTGTGTATTTATAAAATCGGTTTTCCATACATTCTGTCTGCTAAATATATACTATTCGGCAGCTATTTGTTCTCATTTGTCTTTATACTAGTATGCATAGACTAGAAATAATTTTTGTCTGTTTGACTTGAACATTCGCGATGTGGTCTGCTGTTGGTTGCAGGGCTGCTTAGCAATGTGTAATCGTGTGTGTGTATTTATACCATATAAGATTCTTTTTTGTATTTATGAGTTTGGCGTTTGTATTGCGTCACAATTTATATTACTCAAAATTATTGAGAGCGTACATCGTAGATATACAAGTTGTATATATGTATGTATTTATCTATGTTTATATAAGTATATGTATATTTATATGTATACGTGTGTGTGTTTACATGTGAGAGTATAACTTTTCTGTTCTATTTATCTTTTATGTGCAAGTATAGTACATATAGCATGTATGTACTGGCCTAAAGTCATAAATTCAAAAATCGAAAAACTAAAACTATATCATTGTATACGTACAAGATTTTATTATCATTGGTCAGTATTTTAAGCGTATTTATATATAATTTTTATTAAAGCTTTCCGAGCGCTAAAGACACAAATAGTGAATAGTGAAGTACTCTGAATTTATGGCATTGATTAACTATGTTTTTTAAGAATTTTGTAACTAAGTAACTGCTCTCAACTGCATTGGAAATATCGAATATCGCTACAGTACTTAGTTTCTCATTCAATTGCTTCTTGCAGGTTTTGAAATTTATGCAATTTTGTTTTATTCGTAAAGAAAATGTTATGAAAATGAGTCCGGTGATGGAAGTATTGTTCTATGTTCTGTTATGGTTCTTGAATTCAATTCTTTTTAGCTTATTTAGCTTGTTTGGCTTCTTGTCTACAAGTCTTCTCTAAGTATTGCTAGTTAGGTTTCGTTCCACTGCCTGCTCGTTGTTTACAATCAGTTGCGAATTGGGCGACAAAGCCATGCAGTCTCCGCAAAATATGACCTCTCTTGTTCTGTTATGCATTTCAAATTTGCCTGCAGCCTGGAGTTTGATGTCTTCTTTCATTAAATTAAGTTTGAGATTCGAAGTATTGTCTACAAGCAGTGCTGGATGAAAACCAGATTTTTAAGTTTGCTGTATGATACAAGATGAGCGCCAGCTACAAATAGAAAACACCAAACACCTGATTGTCTCAATATCACAGTATAATTCTACTTCTCCCACTATTAATGCAATTTATATGAAATTCAAGTGTAAATTAGAAATTCAAGTGTTGTTGTTATTTTTTTTTAATTTTAAACTATTTCTCTCTGATGACATGTAAGAAGTCTTCGTAAGCTTATACATAGTCGTTATATTGCAGATAAGTGAACTTACTCCAAGCGATGCCTCTTTAATCATCATATGAATCGCATACTTCATAACAATATCTCAGTCGATGGTTAATGAACAGAAACGGAGCACCAATCGTACACCTACTACCGAGTAATTTGCAATAGGGCGCGGAAGCCTACCTAGGCTGTGTATGATCATAACAAGGAGTCCTGCAAATCTATGTAAATAATTATTTCAATACTCTTCGGCTTCATCAGCATTTTTGAATGGTTTTAAAAGTAAAAGTGAAGAGTGTACCTAAAAAATGGTATTACAATGGGCCCAAAATGTTAAGCCCAAGAATGTTTTATTTTCGAGCCAACCACTATATCTTAAGAAGTTAACTTAATACTTACATTGGAAGTTTCTCAGTAACCAACAATATCACTAATCACTTCCACTAACATCTGCCAGATTAGCTTAGCCTAAGCAATTCTTATTCTGTGCACTTACCAGAAGAATCTATACGAGTATATAGAGTGGTCGCCGTGGCGTAGTGGTAGTGCGTTGGACTGCTACGCAGAGTGTCCGGGGTTCAAACCTCGGCACAGGCAAAATCAAAAATAATTAAAAAAAAAAAATAATACTTTTTCTATACGGCACCACCTCTTGGCATGCAATGGCAAACCTACAAGAGTAAAAATTGCCTATGAAAAGCTTTTCGCTTTACCTTTTAGATTCGGCATAAAACTATTGGTCCCTTCCATTCATGTACAAATATAACACGCACAACATGAGTGGATGCGAGAAGCTCGGCCTAGGCCCTCCATGGGCTGTTGTGCCAATGTGGCATATTAAATATTCATGCGAATTTAATGAAATTGGCTTTAAATTAAAAACTTGTTTGTTTGTTTGTGGATATGTAAATACAAATATATATGTACTCGTATGCATATTTAGTAGTATAATATATAAAATTTACGACTATTTTATGTTTGTTTGTGTTCGAGTATTTACTTTTTAAAGCAATTCATATAGGGTATGTACCATATACTTGCATACCACCGATGCTTAAATTACATAAATGCGCACTCACAGACACACGTCCTTCACGAATGAACACACGTACGCATACATGTACAAAACCACATATACAGTTATAAATACGAGTAATTTTATTAGTTGTGCGTGTTTTTCATATTATAGCGTTCTCTGTTTCCCGCTTAATTTTTTTTCCTCTTTCCTATTATGATCTTACATAGTTAGCGCACACATACATTCTTACATAGAAACACACTTCTTTACATTGCATGTGTGTACATATATATTTTTAAAGTGCTACGCGTGTTAGTTATGCATACAAATGTGTGTGCATGTGTGTGTGTAAGTAGAGAGCATGAACAAATAGGGGCGTCAAAATTCTCTGTAAAGTTATTTGGGGGCGTGTGTGAGTATAACTTCTCAAGTTTTCTTTTACTTTTTGATTAAGCTATAAAATTTGATAAAGAATAGAGATATTCATGATTGCATAATTGGGAGTATGTAGTGATTTACTGAGAGCAAGCGGTTTCTATATACATGAAATACATAAATATCTATGAATATACATATTATATTAACTACCTACATTTCTTACTTACATACATGTAGAGAAAGAAACTTTAAATACAACAGCTTAAAAACTCAAAACTTTACTACTGCATACATAACTAGTAGACAAAAAGTCTCGTAAAAATTCTTGAACCATACTAAAGCATGAATACTAATCAGCTTAATTTCAAAGCTAATAAGGAAATTTGCTTTCAGCTGAGCTGAACCTGTGTGAATGTGCTCATATATTTACATGTGCTTGTGTGTGTGGGTATCTGATACAGTGCACAGTTGGAGCGCTCTTATGACTTCCGTCTTAAGTATTTGGGCACTGAACGTGTGTCTAGCACAGGAGCTACAATTCTTTTTTCTTACATTTCAAAAAAAGAAAATTAAAATATGTAGGAGTTGGAGTGTGATAAAAATATTGTATATTCCATAAGCATGTACGCTTTCCATTTTCAAAATGTGTTTTTGTTATTGTACGGAAAGAAGCATGTAAATTTATTCGAGGAAGAATGTATAGACGAAAGAATGGATGGAAGGGTTAATAGTATGGTTGAATAGAGAATGAAAAGCCAGCATGATGCATGTGTGCCATGTTGTCAAACGAAAATACATTTGCACTTGAAATATAAATACTTAGAAAGAGAAAGAAAAAGTGAGTGTTCCTTCTGCTCCAATGTCAGTGCTGGTGGTGATGATGACGATGTAAGCTTCAGGAAAAGTAAAATGTATTTGTGTCCTTTTTGGTTTTTTGCTTGTGACTTTACCAAGTTCACATGTATTTAGGTGTATGCATATACCGAAAATCTTCTATTAGAACTAACCTTGAGCTTAAAAAAAAATACCAACAAACAATAGAAGGATTAAACAAATCAACAAAGAAGTAATGCGAAGCAGGGTGATAATTTTTTGAAGGCAATATACAGTAACGTGTGGGTATGGTGTATTCCATTGTGGAATTTTAATACTTTTTAAATACTTTCAAACGGAAATTTTGAAAAAGGAATCATATAAAAAAGATGCGGTAGAGTATTTAAGTCATTTAATACGGGAGTTTGCTTGCGGAATAACATAACTGCTGCTGTGCACTATTCCATTTCAAAGGAAATGAAAAGTACTTCGATTTTTTATGTCACAATTAGAATCAAAAACCCAAACTTTTATATACGAGGGACTAAGTAATAAACGTCTCCAATCGCTGCTAGAAAGTTGTTACTTATAAAAAAGGCGGTAAAAGTTTATTCAGATTCCACCGCTTTTGGGATGTTGTATTAAATCAGTATCATATACATGACCATACTCGGTAAACAGTCACGAAATCAGAAAAATATTCGCAGAAAATTCAAATTATATAAATTGAGCTCTTTCGACCCTCTTGCCGAGAGCTCAATTAATTATAATTATCAAAATCATTAAAGGGCAACTAGTTTAAAGAAATAAACTTTTATTTTATCATTATACTGGATTAACCATTAAAAAATCAACAAAAATTTTCTTCGTCATAAGAAATCCGACTGTTCACAATATGCTATAACTTTCTAAATATACTAAAAAAGTAACAGACTGTGTTTTTTGCAAAAAATTTCTCATAATAACAATTACTTAGTACTAAACATAATTTGTTTTCTTTTTTTTTGGACGTCTTTGTCCTTTCAACAAAAACTAAAACTATGTATAAATAAGAAAAAAAACGCTCAAAAAATGTTGAAACGATTTTCTGGGTGCTAAATTTTTTTGAGAGACTATATAGCTCTCAAAAATGTTGGTACGCATTTGAACGACCTCGATTGTCTTGTAAGTATTTAACTAGACTAAAAACTTCTTATGTTTCTACTGTTATGAAGTAAAGGAAAATTTTAAGGAAGTGAACAAGCACACCTCTTGGTAGCCAATTGCAAAGCCATAGAGTGATAACAACCTACCACTCTGCCGTACGCTCTGGCGTATGTGTTTACTCCAACCAACCATCCTATGTGCTTTCTTATTTTAATGGCAAAAAAATGATATGAACGATGATATATTTCTTGAAGAAACTATATTTGTGAATTTTATTGAAACAGTTGCGGCAGATATTGAAACGCTAAGTTTTCCAACCTACTACTTTTTCCACCTCAAGATTTGTTGAGAGCTGAATACTTTGCCTTAAAACAACAAACTATTTAAAAAGAAAAGTTTTCCCATCATCAACTTTGGGTCAAAGCCACCTAAGTTCGACTCCTTTATCAAAGAGATAATAAACCTCTGTCTTCCTGAAAATATAAAATGCTCCGATTGTGCCAAGTATTTTAATTATTAGTTACAATAAACTAATAAGTATTACATATATTACTTTATGTATATGTAAATTGTTAACCTCCTTATTTCAAGTATTCTTATAGAAAAATATCCGTATACATATACACAAATAAATCTAAGAAACATACAATTGCCAAGCAACGATATCAGGGAAAACGAAAATTTGCTTAACACAAAAAAAGCATAATAATTTCATTGCGCTATTACGCTCGATGCAGATTATTACGAAATAATGAGAGAAAACTGTAGTAGCAGCAGCACATTGCCATTTTTCATTTCTAATCTTTGAGAAAGCTTCGTGTAGAAATTTATGTAATGCACCAGAAGCGAGAGCACATACATATCCTTCACACCAAAATTAATGGTTAGATCCGAAAAGCATAAATTGGAAAGAGTACAACATCTAACTCATGCCGCCACACGTTGTGTGCATATTAAAAACAAAAATATTGAAATGTTCATGCAATTCACAAAGGATCTTCCACCGCTGCTGGTGCCGCCGTTACCGTATTTAATATGGGTAATGAAATATACGCTGGGGAGAGATTAGTGAAATCGTAAACAAAAACCAACAACAAACAACTATAATAGCAACAGTAGCTAGAAAAATAACAAATAAACAAACATTCGCCTTCAAAATTTCGTCTATAGCCTAACAACAGTAGTCTACCTCTTCTGCTATATCCACACTTACTTCAAAATCGCAATGTACTTGCTGCCTCTACTTACTCCTCTTCGTTATGTCTGTATGTGGCATAAAACGTTCATCTCTTTTTTTTTTTGACATTGTTTACGATTACGACGCCCTTTTGACCTTAACGCTTGCTAAAGTGTGGTTATCATAAATTATCACGGAATGCTGCTTGTAGTGTTTTCCTTTCTTTATTCTTTTGGCTAAAAAATTGTTACCTTTTTATTTTTATTTAACGCGCTGTGTGTAGAAATTGAAAAGTTATAAAGCATTAAGCGCGGTGAGCGAGTGGCAGTGGCGTAAATTCCGCTTTGCAGGTGGTGGAAAAACTGATGAGCGTAACTTAGATACGCAAATATTTTATGACTTTTTATTGTATGCTCTTTAGCTAGGATGATTTTTCTTTGCAAACTGGTGTTTCTTTTCTATTTGTCTTTATCAATTTAATATTTTCAGCCTGTAGCATAATTCAGTAGCGAACATTTTTCTTTTCCTTTGTTGAGTAATGGTAAATAAATTTAAGCACTTCAGAAAATTATACAGTAACTTTAAGTTTCATTTGGGGTATTTTTATGTATATGTGCGAATAAAAAACTGGAGAATATAGAGAGCAGCCTGTGTACTATTCTAGCTTAAAATCATACAGAAGCGATAATTCAATTATATTTCAAGAAATTTAACTTATTTAGATTTTAAAAAGTGCCATCTAGCGTAATTTTCTAAGCATTTAATATGATTTATAGTTTTATCGATCAGTAATCAGTCGCCATGTGGTATCACAGTGGTCCATTCTGGGATATGTATTTATCAGTCAGTGACTTCAAAAGTATTATGTTTTTGTTTTTTTTTTTTTGTTGAAGCATTCAACACATCTATTGAAGCATACTCCTATGAATGCAGTGCATTTTGTTGATTGGAAGGAAGGCTGATAGGTGGGAGGGCGAATGTGAGAGGGAATGCAATTACAGAATACCGATAAAGAGATAGCCTGCCATTGTGGCAAGTGTTATGCCTTTACCACAATGATTTTCAGTTTTATCAATATCGACTATTACCGCATGTAGCGTCAAAGGCCGAGCTTTTCGGTTGCCGGTTAAAGTAATGCAGCCAATTAGCGACTCAGTGTGGCAGTTGATGTGTCGGAGAGTTAGTCAGTACTTCAGTCAATGAGCCGGTAACTCAGTTAGTAAGTGCAACAAACAGTCAGTAAACTGGGCAATGAGTGACTTAGTATACCTGTCAATTACGCTGCGATTAGACCACCCGAACGAATGAAGATTCTTTCGGGTACAAAATGTATCTAATAAATTATAATTCGGGCAAACGGTTACACCGGCCGCACATAGGCTCCGAATAAACATCATAAGCCATCCTGTTCATTCGCCCGGTAGAGATGGCAAATTATAATGTTCCCAAACATCACTTTAAATTTTCTATTAAAATTCACAGAAAATAATCATATGTTATCAGAAAAGATCCTGTTGTTTTTTAAATTTTTACTTAATTTCCACAATTACACAATAAATAGCAACATTGGATTCGACAAAAAAGATAGAACTCTTTCCGATCATCCCGAACGAAGATTTTTTCATTCGTTCGGAGTATATAACCGCCTGAACATTGCTCCTGAACATTTTATAGCGAACACACCGGCCGTGTCTAAACGCAGCGTTAGGCAAACATTCTTTGTATTTTTAGTAGTGAGTGGTACTAACTTAAGGAAAACTATACCCTTTTTACTATTCTTTGTGCGAGCAAAGAAGGTACGTTGTAAGATAAAAACCACTCTATTCTACATAAGTATAATCTTATATTTTTATATGTATTACTTACAGACAGATAAAGATTTAAAGTTTCCTTTACACACTTACCTGGTTCCAGTGTTGTCGCCAGTAATATCGATGGCAGGCAGAGTAGAATTAAACGAATTTCCAGTATATGCATTGGCATTTGTATGGGAAACATTTGTGCTAGTTGGTAGATGTATGTATTTGTGTATGTTGCAAGTTGCATGCACAATTCACTTTAATTTCTTTTTTTTACACATATGACATTTATAACATACATACACGCGCACACACATATACAGTTATATAAATATATATACCTATTGAAGAACAATATCACATCTATCTTTTTCTTTTCTTGACGAAATGTTTTCTATTTTTGCTTTGCCTCTTAGCTCTTGTGATTACTAGGGTTAATGCCTTTTTGAATGAAGCTACAAATATCCTTTGTGCACGATTTCTTTTTGTTGCTTATTTTCAAAACAAAATGAAAGAAAATAAACGGAAGCGGAAAAAGTACACGCTGCTTCAAATGATAAATGATGATGTGATCGTGCCCATGTTTTTTCTTTTTTTGCTGGTACTAAGTATGCACTCGACTCGGTATATATTTGCAATTTGTACTGACAACAATTGTTAGTTTCTGTCTTTGGATTTTTTTTGCTGTTCTGTTTATTATTTCTTTGACACTCTTACATTACATTAACCTCACTTTTAGATCAACATCAACATCATTGTCGTTGTAGTTATACTATATGTATTTGTTATAGTAGTTGTTATTGGTCTGTGTGATGTATGTTGTTATAGTTTTTTTTACCATAATTTTATGTATCATATATCATTTGCTAAATTTTTTTTTTCACTATAAAGAATTTTTTATATACATATATTTAGTAGTATTGAATTTACGTCTTTTTCTTAAGTTATGCGCAAAATTGATAAATGGTTGTTTCTTTAAGCTTTTTAGTTATTTTCTGTTCACTGCAAGTCTTGTTGATATTTTATTTATCTACTTCGCTAAACTATAGAAAATTTTGTTTTGTGTAATTTGTATGGATTTTTTCGCAATTATTTAAATTTCCATCATTTGCTGCTCTTTTCGTTTTCAATGCAATTTTCTTTAGCTCGATTTACAAAAATTGATTTTCCATTCGCTCTTTTTTCGTTGCGCCGAACTGTTATTATAACTGTTGTTATACCGAACTGTAAAGAAGAAGAAGGCGGTGAAAAAGTGGTTTAAAAAGATATTCAATAGTAAATCTAGTAAATCTTAGCATTAAGTTTTGTTACAAAAACATTTATATTTTCGAATTATATGAAATCAGATTTTAACATATTTTTTTCGAAGGTTCTTACAGTATTAAATCGAAATTATTTGAAATAAAATTTTAATATAATTTTTCCAAAGAATTCTAGTACTTACATACTTTAACTTCCTTTTATTCGAAGCCGAATAGCATATGTAACAATAATCGTTTGTACAAGCTTTTGCGTAAAAGCCTTGAGGGACACGGAAAGTATTGACACATAAGCTTTCTATTTTTAGCAACATGGCACCATGGCGTATGAGTTACATTTAATTAATAAAAGTCACTATTTGAGAAAATTAACAAAAATGTAGATTTCGGGAAAAAAATACTAAATTTAAATTAAAATAGAAGGGGTTGATTTGCTGATGAGTTTTCAATTTGGCTTGATTTCTCAGTTTGTGAGAAATAAATAATTGAATTTTTTTTTTAAATGTTAACTACAAAAGTGATAAAAATATTTGAAATTACATGGAAGCATTTTTAAAATAAAATTTTTATTCTAACTATGCAGATCTAATTAGAATAAAAAAAAAAATAAAAGTAAACTACTATATAAAAAGTTTGTCATATAAAAAGTAACCGCGATTTTCCGTTGCAAGATGGTGTCGGTTCTCAAAAATCTGGCAGCATTAGTCCGATTATGTCAAACGAAGACATGTTTGAAAGGTGTTATTTCATGCTACATTTTATGTGCAGACAGTTGTGTAATTCGTCGCTAGTGTAAAAAGTTATAATGACAGATTTGTTGGTACCAACATCATCTTGTAACGAAAAACAGCGGATACTTTTTATAGGACCTACTATGTTAGACTTTGTATTGTATATATTTTTATAATTTTCAGAAAACTATCAGAAATAATGTACTTTGCTTTCTAGTATAAAAATATAAAATTCAAGGCTGACAATCAACTGAATGAAAATAATGACACTACGTTCCTTGCTTTAGGAATATCTACTTAAAAACTATTAGTAAATAAGCAACTCTCTAGAGGGTCAGATGGAGATTATTTGAAATTTTCAACAAATGTAGTTAAATAAAACAAAAACTTTAGCTTCGTTGAATAGTAGACTACAAAATTATTTTGTTAACTTACATAAAGATTAGGTAAAATATAATAATAATGTTTTTGTACATACTACTTACAAATAGAATCTGTTTTTTTTTCAGCACTTTACAATTTACAACCACTTCACCTTAGTGTACCTTTTTCATCTTCATACAATATGTATTGATAAATATTTTGCATTCAACTGCCTAAAAATGGAAATAAGTAAAAAAAATAAAGCAAAACATAATAATAAAATTTACATATGCATAGCAAAAGTTGAGGATCGAATAATAAAAGGCAGAAACGAAAACAAAAAAAAAAGAATAAACACACACAACGAACGACAGATGAATATGATGCATATTTTGTGGTTGTGGCAATGGTCAATTATATTTAATTCATGTGGCAAATAATTAAAGCAATTTCATCATGAGCGAAATTTAATGGCAGCAATTTTAAAAATTTACTGAATAAAGTACATGCCTATATAGTACATAAAAAATTGATGTATATGAATACATATGTTTATGTACAGAAAAAAATAATATTTATACAATGAGAAGTTAATACTTTGCATTATTCATTAGTGCCACTACGTTTTTTTTTATATTCAATGAATTGTTAAATAATACAGCAGCATTCAAATCACGCATATTTGATGTTATTGCTACCGGTGCTGCTATGGTGATACTGTTTTCATTGCTGCTACTGACACAATATATTTATTTTTATAAATTTCCGTACTAAAAACGAAAATGTTTATGATTTTTGATTTATTTTTGATTGGTATTTTTTATTTCTTTTTGAACTTCCAGCGCGGAATTTAATAGCAAGTGTGAGAGTGAATAACTATGGTAGCCCCATTTGTGCTAATTGCAAAGTGGATAATGTTGAGTTTTTCACTACTTTTGTGTTTTTGGTGCTACTACTTCCTACGCATACACAGATACTGCTGGGCTATTGGTGTTACTGTACTTTAACGCTGCTGTCTGGCATATTTGTGGTGATGTTATTGTGCATACATAAAATCCCATGACATGGATTTATTTTCTGGCCAAGTATGTACCATAAATATATGTGTGTAGCTGTACTATGGGAGTGGGAAAGTGTGCTACAGAAAGAATGACAACAAAACAACCAACACAAAGATATCATTTGGTCAACAAAGTACCAAAGTACGTCGTTGGTTCTTATTCTATTTTTACTGCTTCGGCTTCTTATATTATTTTAATTTTGGTTCGTTTCTCTTTTCTTTTTCTGTGTTCTCCAATTTGTGATGAGTTATGTTTGGCGTTGCCAGTAGGGAGTTCTGCCGCAACATTGAATTTATGACTAGAGCGAAAAAATATTCAAAGAAAAAAAGCTTAGTACGCATACATACATATTTCTACAAACAAAGGATATATGATTGCAGCTTAAGTGAAATGCTGTGGGTCAGAAAACATAAAATTCATGCATATTTGAGTGTTTTGCTCTAAAGTAAAGAGTGTCTATGTGTGAATGTTTGGAGGAATTTAATGCGGCTATTTTGTTGAAGAACAGAATTAATTTAAAAAATCATCAACATATTTAGTTTTAAGCAAATTTGTATGTGTGCTTGACATTTGTAGTCATTAAAGTCGTTCTGAGAAATCATTATAAGGCAACTTTTATATTATGGCTTAAATGTGAAGGCAAAACGGAGGTAGGAAATATCGTCAAATTTCACTGTAGTTTGACATTTATGTTATAAGCAGATAGAGAATTAGTTGACAACGAGCAATGGAGCGATACACATCAATTCAGCAATAGGGAGCCAAAATGCCGTAAAACGAGCACAAATGTGCAATAACTCAAGAGATTGTAATTTTTTCAACTAAATGCCATTGATTTTACACTTTAAAATAAATTTATCATGAAAACAGAGCCCAATTTTTTTAAAATGGCAGCTGATTGAAATTATGACATCCCTTTTGCCCCACCTTGTAGGTATGTTAATATTGTGTAAATTATATATCACTCATACGCAACGGTGGAAATATTTTGTATGGCAAATGCAGTAATAATTACGCAACACATTAACATATATATAATATCATGGTATACGAGTTCTCATACTACTTATTTATCTCGAGTAGTTTCCAGTTATCGTTTTAGTTTCGCTGAATAAAATATCACTCATACGCACTGTGGTTTTATTTTATATGTAGTAAATTCAGCTATTATTCGCAACAAAATTTTAATAGATAATAACCAATGGGGAATATAAATTTTTTATTTTACTGCAATCGTCATTTTCATTTTAATCAATTATTATAATTTCATAACTGAGTAAAGCTGCTTCAAAATGAAAAACAAAAATCACCTTACATTACATAATTTAACGTATATTTCACAGTAATGTTTCTAGTGAATTTTGCAACATAATAGTCAAAGCCGTTAAATACATATGAGTTGGTACTTAACATTTCTGTGCTATCATAAAATCATTTCAATTATTAATTCGAGGAAAATGCTAGTATTTCTACAGAAATTCAAGTCATACTATTTAATGTGTGTATAACTACCACCATTGTCCTGATATATTATTTTAGTGCAACCAATTTTCTATTTTTATCAATAATTATAATTTTATAACTGAGTAAAGCTGCTTCAAACTTAACAACAAACATTACCCTTTCACATTGTTTCACATATGGTATGTAATTCTCCCACTGAATTTTACAAAATAATCAAAACTTTGAAATATGAGCTGATACTTAACATTTCTATGCTGTGTCATAGAATAAACCAGTATTTCAACAGAAATTCCAAACTCTACCCCATTTAGCTTATATACAATTGAAGTTGGAAGTAGCTTTGCTGGTTATATATAATTTTTCTCTCGGGAGTGGAATAGAAACCATGTTGACATTGTATACCAAAAATAGTGTAATGTACTAAATACGTAAATTACAAAATTCCACTTTTGTTTATTCCAACAAAATGAATTAAACGAATTAATTATGTACTTCAAAAAACCCAAATTTTGAATATTTCATAAATATTCAATGACTTTATAAATTTCAGTGAAATTGGATAACGGGCTATGAGCCTACCTTGCAGAATGAAAGGGAGTTGCTTGCTTCATAAAAATAACAAAAATCAGCAGCATCTTAATAGAAACATATAAATATTTGCGACTTATGGTCAGAAAATCTGAATGTATGGGAAACTCACCAACAATCTTAAGCATTAAGGACTGTGGATAAAGTATTATGCCACTTTAATTTTTCTTACATTTAATATCTGTTAACTTTCTCGTATTTTATCAACTATTATGAACTGAGTTTAACACAGTTTCTTCTCCGATGAGAAACTATCGCAATGCCTGAAGACATATAGTTGGCGTTCTATTTTATACAATTCACTTAAATGGTTTCGCTTTAGCTGAGCCCACAATATTCTTTAACTCTCTCTATAATTTTGCAAAATGTCATGCACATTTCATTGAGCAATAAGGTGACCTTATTCCAAATATCTTGCAAATTTCTATAATGTCTTCATAGTTAACTTTAATTACAATTTGTCTGAACTTTGGTTTGAATTTTTGAATAGCATGCAAAGGTGTAAAGTTTTGTAATTAAGTATTATACAAAATGCTGCCAAGATATTCAAATAGCACATTTCTATTAATAATAATAAACATCAAATTGTGAGTTTGTAATCAGCATCAATCACATTGGCACATACTAAACTCTAATTTGTGTGCCAATGCTCGTCATGCAAAAAGTAAATGTGACATTTAATTAAACAATTATATTCCAACTTTTTACCTACCATCCCCCTGGAGGGAAATGCAAGGAAACCAAGCTGAAAACTACGAGTAAACCAAATAAAACCAAAAACCATTAAAGTCATACATTAAACACCGACAATAGCAAACACTAAAGTAAATTAATGTTACACTCGTGTGCAATTCATTTGAATTGATATTAAAAAAAAGAAAAAAGAGGAAAACGAAAAGCAAACAAATAAACGAGGAAAACGAAAGGAAAGTAAAGGAAAGTACTTGGAATTCTTACATTTTATAGTTGTAGCTGTTAGTAGTTAAGAGTTGTATTGTAACAAAGAATTCAAATGTCATGCAAGAAAATTCTATTTTACACTTATGAACAAATGTATACAGACTCACACAAACACACAGATACACACATTCACTTGCACCCATTACAGCTATATGCACATATTATTATCTTGACACATTGGTAACATAAAAATGAAAAACCCTTCAGTTCCAGAGCACCAGCACGAGTACGAGTTCTAGCCATCTGAAGGACATCATTTCCATTTTTGCTAAGAACAGCAAAGTACAGTTAGTACATATGCAAGTATGTATTTATGTATGTGTGCTGGTTTATGCGCATGTTTGTATGTATGAGGTTATCATTATGGAAATGTGGAAATGGTAATAAGTTGCGAGCCAAAAAGCTGATGTCATGAAAATTATCCACACACTCAAACAAACAAAGCAAGTAAAGAGAAATAGGGGAGTAAGTTTGAGAAAGGAAGGATTGCGAAGAATTATTATAAACTGCAAACACGTCTACATTTGTATTGTTATGTGTTTGTATGTATGTGGATTCGAATGCAAGCATTACAATAGCAGCAATGCTGGTGCAGCAAATGCATTTTGTTGTCATTGTCGTCGCCAGGCGTGGTTCTTTAGTTGATTCTCTCTGTTGGTCTTAGGGTCGAACAGTTGGTCGTTTGGCTTAAATTTTTTGTGTTTTTTGTTTTCATGTGGGGTGTGCCACAAAATATTTTCAGTTAGACCGTCTTCTTCTCTGTGCGTGTGTGTAAGATGAGAATTATTGTTGACAGTAATTATAAACTTTTCTGTCGTTGCTGTTATTTTTTTACTACAACTACTACAACTTATTGTTGCTTATTGTTATATGTGATACAATAAGATAGTGTCATAAAGTGCCACTGGCAAATGTTTTTAATTTTGTAAATTTAATAAAAAATTCCATTCCTTATAAATATTAATGGATTGCACTTGAAGCTGGTAAAGGGAAAGTGTGGGAGAGAGTGTTACTATGATGCCGTCATTTTTATTTTATTTTTGTAAATTTTTAATACTTACTTAGCAAAAAAAAAGTAGATACAATTTCAAATTATGTAAAATAACAAAACATAACAACAATTTGGATATGAGCATAAAGCAAATATAGGAAACTTGGCGGTTTTCCTAATTAGAAGACTTACTTTACTTTACTTTTAATGGCGCAACAGCCCATGGGGGGCCTAGGCCGAGCTTTTCGCATCCACTCATGTTGTACGTGTTATATTTAGAAGACACGAATAAATAAATGGAAAAAACTAAAATTAAAATGGAAAAGATCATGTAAAAAACTGAATTCAAGCTTTAGAACCTTCTTTACAAAATGAGATGAAAATGAAATTTCGATGATACGCAAAAAAAAACTATTTATTTAAGATCTTCTATCTTCACTTACCATTTATCATTTACTAAATTTTTCGCCATACTGGCTTCATATTTGCTTTTAACCGTTAAAAAAAATAACTAACACCATAATAAAGACTCAAAATTCTGTCAACGATTACTTTAAGTGTAGAGTCAAAATTAATTTTCTTTGAATGAATGGAACTTTGGATGGGCACGTGCGACGAGTTTATAATAACCGTTTTTCAGAATCTTTTGGACGCGAAGGGCACGTGTTGTTTTCTACTTTTAAAATAATGCAAAGGTTTTTTTTTATTTATATAAAGAAACAAAATCTATTCAATTTCTAAAATAAAGACCACCTTAATGTATATATCTTTTAGAATTGAGATTTATAAAATTTTTTATATTATTTATTATTCTATTCCATTTTTATTTTATAACTTTAACTGTAATATTGCCTGGAATTCCGAGTTTTTATTAGATTGTCCTATTTCGTTGTTTTGTTATAAAGCCGTAAAATTTTATATGAGAAATGTGAGAAGTTGCGATAATTGAGATGATATGGCACTGAATATGACACCTTGTGAACACGCCAAATGTTGTTGCATTTCACAGTTTTCTTATTATTTATTTAGCCTGTGACTAAGAAAATTAATATTTGACATTTATTTTTATAGTGGGCACACTAAAACTGAGTCTAACGTGTGGAAGTAAAAAATAGTTTTATTCTAAACGACTTAAATAAATTCATTGATTTCGATATCGGTCTTTTAATTGTAGTTTTTCTCTTATTTATTTCTTTGCCCTTCTTTAGTTGCTTCGAAGAAAACATTTTTGGACATCCATAATTCACTTAATGAAATGTGTAACATTTAATTGAGGTACAATTTGTAAAACATTTAATATATGCATTTGCTGTAATATGCCAATAGTTTACATTTTATTGTATACAACTTTTACAAAAGTGTGCCACAAACACACACACATGCAAAGAAATGAATTTGCTGGCAATTGTGAGATTATTATTTGTTTTTTTTTTTCCAATAATGGGGCACGTTATAGCGGTAGTAAAATAATAAGAAAAACATAACGAAAGGAATACTTTTGTATTATAATATTGTGTACAACAAAATTTAAACACTACTGTAAACTCTACTGTGCAATATTTTGTTAAAATACATAACAACAAATGAGTTTAAAAGGAAAACTGAAAGCCATACAAGTAGGAAATGTA
This sequence comes from Palloptera scutellata, assembly GCA_958295655.1. Taxonomy (NCBI): domain Eukaryota; kingdom Metazoa; phylum Arthropoda; class Insecta; order Diptera; family Pallopteridae; genus Palloptera; species Palloptera scutellata. The sequence goes on from OY282451.1 coordinate 48,195,132, forward strand.
AATATGTACAAGTACCTATACGTGCAAATTAATGTACTATGAATGTGTGTGCCATAGAGCATTGTTTACCTTACTTACTTGTCTCTGTTGTAGATATACCCGTAACTACTCGTTGCTACCTTTTTTTGCAAAGAGTATGAAAATATTGTTTAAAAGATTGCAAGATTTATGCTGAGAAGTTTTTTTGAACACACTTTAAATGAAGTCAAAATATATAAGTTTCACTTCTGTTTCCCGTGCCAGTCTCAGTTTTTATCTATATAAGTCACAGTTTATTTTGGATCTATTATGAGCTATTGTGGTTTGTAAAACAACCATTTTACCTGTGTCATGTCATAATCATATGTACATATATAAAAATATGTAAATAAAATAAAAAGGAACGAAATTTACATAAAATAGTTGCAAAGTACATTAACATATTTTTGGGACTTACGAGAAGTTATGATTTGAAATTACATTAGGAAATTCTAATGTTAATCCATTTGGCCAGAAACTCTGAAAATTCCTTAAAAAAATATCTATATTGTAAAAAGCGGAAGGTCATTTTAAAAATCGTATCATATTTTTCAATTTGGAGAATTATTTCCGATTTTTGCCAAGTTCATCTTGTTAGGGTACATCTAATGTATCTCAACAGGCTTAAATTAACATTAAGTGTTGGCCAGGGAGAATAACAATAATGTAAAATATATATGTAGAACAGGCAGATCAGACGATCGTTTCGGGACAAACCACGGTTCCTCATCAGTGATCTAGAGGTAGTTATTTGGATCACAAAGTATATGGTAAGATTGTAACCGATGAATTTTAATAATCAACAATAATAGTAAATTTAACGAAATTATAATTTTGTAAGTCTCCAATTAATTTTCAGAGTATACAGCAGAATAAGTTTTTGTAAAAAAAATACATAAAGGAAAATAAGCAAATTTCAACAGATGGCCAAGTTTTCCCGTGACTTTCATTCATTATAACTTTTTCCGGTAATTCAAAAAAGCACTTATATATTGTGATTCATATTCGTATGAGAAATTAGTTGTGCTCTTTTGCACAGTTGATCAACTATTTCCTCTAGGTAGCCCACTCAATCCTCTATACATTCTAAAATTCACAAATATTTTTAAAACTTGGTAACAAATTTTCTAAATTAGATTACTGTTTCTGGTACCTGTTAAAAATGGTTAAATAATGGTTTTTTTTCACATATACACTAACAAAGAGTGTAAAAAAGGTTCTGCATATTTTAAGATTCAAAAGTTCCTTACAGCTCAACTACCAGCGCAACTATGCCAATTATTTTTCACTTCAGTGCAATGCAAAAAATGCACAGAAAAAAACGCATATAAGTAGTTAAATGAAATGGTGTAAAAATGTGGGAACTCAACTGCGGTGAACAAAATAAAGAAAAAAATTAAATAAATAACAAAAAAAAAAAAAAAGAAAAAGAAAATAACACAATTGGCAATTTTTGTCTTAAGTGTAGCCAATTGTCGTGGTCGCACACTTGCACACATATCTACATGTGCAAATGTATTCCTTTGTTTATTTTAATACAGATAAATATGTGTATGAACATTTATACGCCTATAAGTATGTAAGGAAATGGTGGCATGTGCTTAATGACTGCTGGTGCTGCTGCAAAAAAAAGAAGAAAAATGCTTCGTTGCAAATTATCTGCTATTATGAAATGCGCAAAAGAATTTTTTCAGAAAGGCTACGCAATTATAAAGCGCTCAAATCCAAAAAAATACATATAAAAAATATTTACTCTACAAAAAGTGTAGGTATTTACAATATTATTTACAATGTGCTTACAAATTTATTTGAATTAGTAGTGCCAGTGTAAATTTTAGCACCTGCTGTGAATTTTGTATCAAATGAAAAAATAGAAATAAATTTAAAACTGCGGATAGGTGCAAGCGCATAAATAAATGTAATTTTCTGCAAAAGTACAGTACAAATGCACTCATACCCAACTCATATACACGTAAGCATACTTGTACACACATATACCATGAACAATGATCATTTGTTGTCCGCACTTATGCACTTAAGGCAATTACTCATTTACGAGTACAATTGCTTTACATACACATTTCCCTTCTTTTTTAATGACACAACAGCCCATGGAGCGCCCAGGGCGAGCTTTCCGCATCCACTCATGTTGTACGTGTTGTATTTTCGTACATCAATAGAATGAACGTACAGTTTTATGCCAAATCCGAACGGCGAAGTGAACAGCTTTTCTTAGACAATTTTCACCCTTGTAGGTTTGCCATTGCTCGCCAAAAGCAATGGTTACGTTTTGATTATGCCTGTTCCGAGATTTTAACTTCGGACACTCTGCGTAGCAGGTCAACGTACATACACATTTACCTATATGCACGAATAATAAACCATGTACAGTACATGTAATAAGCAGTACTAATTTAAAATAACTTTGTGTATATTGCGTGAATTTTACATTTCCTGCTCTGAACCAATTCGGCATTTTTGCACTTTGCTTCAGTGTAATTTTTTGAATATTTGCTCATTATGTTGTATTCTTTTATTTCTTTCCTTTTTATTGATAAATTCCATTTGCATGTTGCGCGTAATTTGCATGCATTAAAATTGTATTTACCACAGCACACACACTCAAAAACTGGCTACACTTATTCAGCCTTAAAGTAACCCTGCAACCAAAAGCAAACTAAATATATGGCTAAACTGACTAGTCCATGCATACCAGCACACAGACTAGTACAATATAATACTAGGCACGACCAGATTGACGTAACAAATGTCGACACAAAAAATTTTTCCTAGGACTACTGACTCGATTAATCTGATTGACACTGCCTCGTTGAAGCAGCGGCAAACATTGCTTTTAAAACGATCGTACGAACAATGGTCATATGATTCCGCTAATAAGACCATTGCTTTATAATCCACAGTCACTGGTTCGAGCCCAGTAAACTTTATAAAATTTAAAAGGTAATTTATTTGAAAAGAAGTACATAATATATAACAAATTAAAATAAGATAAATTAAAAAGAAATTTTTAGTTTTTTCTTTTGCCATGATTACAATTCGTTTTTGGACTATTACATATGTATATAAAGACAGTGTAAGATCAGTACTGGTTATGTCCAATGACAAGCCTGTATAAAAGTAACTAGTCTCTTCTCATATATTTGGACTAGACATAGATCTAATTGTGGTCCCTAGCGATCTTGTATGAATAGACCGATTTACAGGGGAAAAACGTAAAAATACATAAGAGGCTCTTAACATTAACTTTTAAATAGCATATATACATACGAGTACATGTATGTAGGTATATGTTTTTTGAAATTTATATTATTTTTTTTGAAAACAGAGCATTTTGTTGACTTGAAGGAAGATTGATAGGTGGGAGGAAGAAGGGTGAATGAGAGCGATAATGTAATCACAGGACACCGATAAAGAGATAGACAGCCGTTTTGGCAAGTGTTATGCCTTTACCACAATGAACTTCAGTTTATCAATGTCGACTATGACCGCATGTAGCTTCTTGTAGGCCGAGCTTTTCGCATCCACCCATGTTTTGCGTGTTATATTTGCATGAGCTTAATTGGAATGAGCTTATGTGTATGTACGAGTATATAAGTGTATCACATTTTAAAATAGTATATAGTGTAATTGCTGTAGTATTCACCGTGCATTTACTTAGTAATAAGCTTACTGCAACATATAATGTCCTTAACTTTTTCTTTTTTTAAAAGAACATTTTTTGAGGGCTTTGTTTTACCGAGTTATAAATTTAATTATTTCTGCAACAGTTACTACACTTCATTTAACAATCATTGAATTTTTCAACTATCGATTCTACTTCTGCATAATTCAATTGGCGGTTAGTGGTAAATCAGGTTGTCCTTGAGGAAATCACCTGTCACAGTCGTTGTATGATTACATGGTCCTTTACTATATATGCGCGCATATATCATCAAGTTGAGGGGTTTTGCGAACACCCCTCAACTTGATGATATATGCGCGCAGTGGACGCACATTTCCCGCTCTATGCGTACGGCTGCCGAAGAGGTGCTAGGCTACCACCGTCGACGGAGAAATATGTGGTACGACCAAGAGTGTCGCGATGATACTGAAGCAAAAAACGCTGTTTACAGAGCCACCCTGCAGTCAGTTGCTAAGGAGCAATACAGAAATTTGATCAGGGAGGAGAAACGTCTTTTCAGGCGCAAGAAAGGATATGAAGAAAGACGCGAGTTCAATGATATCGAAATGTTGCGGGACAGGAACGAGGTCCGAAAATTCTTTGAAAGAATAAGACGCCTGACTCTTGGTTTGAAGACCGGGGCCTCTTCCTGCAAGGATGAAGACGGAAATCTGGTGACAGATATCCAGGGCATAATGAGATTATGGAGGGAGCACTTTTCGCAGCTGCTTAATGGCGATGACGGAATCTACTTCGAAAACGCAAATCACTGACGGCATTGAAGTACCGCCGCCCGACTATAAGGAGGTCTTAACAGCAATTGCTCGTCTGAAAAACAATAAGGCTGCAGATGCAGATGGCCTGCCTTCTGAGTTGTTTAAGACCGGAGGCGAAGAGCTGAAAAAACGCATACATGAGCTTCTATGCAGAATATGGTCGGATGAAAGCATACCAAGTGATTGGAACCTCAGCGTATTCTGCCCAATCCATAAGAAGGGTGATTCCACGATCTGCGCCAACTACCGTGGGATAAGCCTTCTTAATATTTAATATTGCATATAAGGTTCTATCGAGCGTACTGTGCGAAAGACTGAAGCCCATCGTCAACAAACTGATTGGACCTTATCAGTATGGCTTCAGGCCTGGTAAATCCACCATGGAACAGATATTCACACTACGCCAAATCCTGGAAAAGACCTGGGAAAAACCGATCGGCACACCCACCATCTAATCGTCGATTATAAAGCCGCCTTCGAACTTCGACAGCACGATTAAGGATCACTTGTACGCCGCAATGTCTGATTTTGGTATCCCTGCAAAGCTCATTCGTCTTTGCAAAATGACACTGACCAACACCACCAGCGCCGTGAAAATTGGGACAGACCTCTCCGCACCATTTGATACCAAAAGAGGTTTCAGACAAGGTGACTCCCTATCGTGCGACTTCTTTAACCTTATGCTGGAGAAAATAATTCGAGCTGCGAACATCGACATCTCTGGCACTATCTTCTACAAGAGTGTCATGCTGCTAGCATACGCTGATGATATTGACATCATTGGCAAAAACGCTCGAGCAGTCAGTGCAGCATTCTCCAACCTGGAAAGGGAGTCTCGTCGTGTGGGTCTAGTGGTGAACGAGGACAAAACGAAATACCTTGTGTCAACAAACAAAGAGTCACGGCATCTTGGATAAAATGTCACTGTTGACAACTACACTTTTCAAGTCGTCAAGGATTTCGTATATCTAGGATTCAGCATAAACACCAACAATAATGTCAGCCTTGAGATCAAGCGGAGACTAACTCTTGCCAACAGGTGTTACTACGGGCTCAGTAGGCAATTGAGAAGTAGAGCCCTCTCTCGATCGACGAAAATAACGCTCTCTGAGTCCCTCATCCTTCCCGTCCTAATGTATGGCGCAGAGACGTGGACATTGACCATCAATGATGAGAGGCTGTTAGAAGCGTTCGAGAGGAAGATACTCCGTAAGGTCTACGGTCCAGTATGCGTGGACGACGTGTATCGAATAAGATGGAACGATGAGCTGTATGAGCTGTACACCGACACTGACATAGTCAAGCGTATAAAACTCCAACTGGCGAAGCTTTATAGAGGCGGCCAAGACCGATCATCGGTTGTAGTGCCAGTTAAGTAAGTAAGTAAGTAAGTTACTACTAGATTATTTATTTTTGTACTAGGATAATCAATAAATCTCGGATCTTAAGTAATTGTTTCCGTGTTGAGCTAAATGACTAAATTGGCGATTTTAAGAAGAATGATCTAAAAGAATTGTATTTTTATCAGATAATGGCAAAGTATTTGAATAACTCCGGGGTGAGTTATTTATAAATCCGTCTCGAAGGACCGTGAATATTTCCGGGATAAATTATTTAAGTGAAAGATCAGGCTACGAAGGATCATGTTTAATTCAGAAGTAATTTATATCTTTGAAATATCAAAATACAAGAAATTTGAAATTAAATTTAACAAAATTGACTTGTTGAAAGGAAAATTGGAACTTTTAAAATTATAATTAAAATTGAAGAGCACAACCGAACCGAAAAAATAGAAAGAATAGAACAAAAAGAAGCAAGAATAGAGAAATTGAATTTGAAAGGAAAAAACTGCATAGTAAACAGTATTGTACTATTTGATCTATGTATCTCTTTTTCGCTCTCTCTCTTTTTCCCTTAGTACTGTCAACACTCCTTCGGATTTGCGAAATTCTGGAATAAAATGCTTCCAGGCTATTCGAAGGTATTTTGCATTTATGACTGGAATTCACTCCCGCATTGCAGTAAAATGTTTGTTTAACGCTTGAGGTACTAACTTAATGAGAATGGCGATTGGTTCTTGTTGGCATCGAGTTCGCATTTCACAAACTCTAAACGTTCTAAACGGTTTTGCAGTCATTGGAGGGATTGGTTTCATGTTAGCTTCAAATAAAATTAATTTCTTGGGAATGGGAAATGAAATGAAAATTTGCATAATTATCAGGAGCTAAAGTAAGTAAAATTTATCTCTTCGATCCCAGTTTTGATACATAATTGATGTGCACATACAAAATAAATTAATTTTTTTTTATCTATTAACCTAATAGTTTTATCAGTGAATGAAATGTTTATGTGAATAATTTCTAGAATAAAACTATACACATTTTATTTTAAGTGCTAATATAAATCGAATTGCTAAGTCATTGGAACCTAATACAAATTTGAAAAGAATGCGCACATATAGATGCTCAATATTTTATGCAACAGAATAAAAAGAAAACTAAAACTTTTTAAATTGTTTCCCCAAAAGAAAAAAAAAACAGAAAGCCTCTCTGTAAAACTTTATCAAAAGAGTAGAAATATTAAAAAAAAAAAAAAAACTTCAAATAGTTGTGCACTTTGTGTAGATTTTATCAGCTCGACAGAATTCACACACGAACCCAAACTCAGAACTTGCATACGTGGCCAATGCTATACAAATTGCACACAGATGCAAATACGAACACATAGACACATGTTCACATACATAGAGTATACATACAAACACTACTAATACTGATACATACATACATATGTACTATACACAAAAGTGCAAAAGTTTAAAGAGTTGTACTGCATACTACTATTTTCTTTTATGGGAAGTTCGGCAACCGGCACATAAATACTGTTATACATGCATGCACATCTTAGTCATCATACATATGTACTAATGCATGTATATATTTAAGTATATTTTAACTGTTTAGTGTAAAAAAGAAAAAACTGACTTGTATTGAGTTGTTATTATCAAATGTGAGCTCATTACTTTTGTTCTTTCTCCCACTTTGGGATAAAGTTAACTTAGTTTGCTTGTAAAATCTTTTTTGTTTTATTTAATATTGAAAAAAATTTAATTATTCAGTTATACTATACATAAAAGAAAGCAGAATAATATTTTTCCAAACGGAAACAGGCCAAAAATATGTCCTTTCCTTTCCTTTCTAAAGAAACTGAAATGCTAAAGTACAAACAAGATCAAGTTTTTATAATTTCTAAATTTAATTTGTATAAAATCGTATTGAATTTTGTACTTGTGTGTGTGTGTATACTTATACATGAATGTTATACTTTCACAAATTGTTTCACAAAACGTCTTCCTTTTATTACATTAAAATAAAAACAAATTTCCGAACTATATCAAAAGTTTTGTTAACGCTAAAAATTTTTATTTTCAATTTCTTTTATTTTATTGTGTATATATCTTTTTCGTGATTATTTTTCTAGAATAATTTCATATTCGAATTATGGCCATTTGTAACTAGCGTAAAAGTGAAAGAAAGCCAAATAGGAGTGAGAAAACTTTAGCTACAAATAAATTATATATTTTCTTCAACGTTTTTGTTATTTGTTGTTGTTTATTGTCAACGTTTCCTTTTTCCCGACTAACTCTACACCCTGAACTGTGTTTATCATCAACTATTTCGCCACCATTAAGCACACATTTTTATATACATACATAGTATATACATATACATGCATACATATAAACATAACACCCATCATTATTAGCTGTAGAACCTCGCACGACCCCTACCGCTTCCACTACCAACTCTCAACACCACGCTGCACCACCAAAAAGTCATGTCAACATTTTTCCTGTCCTGTGATTTATTTCATAAACAATTAAAAAAAAATTGTAATTTTTTTGTTGGATTGTTTTGGCAGGAAACGCGAGAACATCAAGAAAAAACTAGAAATAGTTAAATACAGAAAACAACAATAGCAGAGACAAGAACTATGTTAAACAAAAATAGCAACAGAAAAAGAAATTTGTCCATCACGTAATACCAAAACGAAATACAAATGCGAACAAATGTTTTATTATTATACTTAGAAGTAATAGCATTTAATGTTTCAAATTGCGGTATTTTACAGGGTGTTAGTTGCAGATCTATGGATATTGGGTAGGTACAGTGGTACAGTTTATATTAAGGGCAGTAGTCCAGAGTCCTGAAAACTGAATAGTAGTGGGGGCTGCGTAAGTGATATGGCTGGACTGCAGCGCTAGGTGCTCATGATCGAAACTCAGGACAGTCAGAAAATTATTACTTATATGACAGTACTTTTACTTCATGATACTCCCTCGTGTCATTTTCATAGCATACATATGCCTATATATATCATATAATCTAACTAAAATAATCTAACAATAGTCCTTGGACGCAAAGTTAATAAGGTTTAGGTTAACTTTATATAAAACATTTACAAGTGGCTGTCATTGTTACTGCTGAGTTAATGATTTTTTAAAGGAATGAAAAAATGCATTTATTTTGACTGCACCAAATGTGAGATTAACTGCTCACCAAATTCGCCTCTCAATTGAGAGGCCTGCCAATAATAACACAAACCCAATTGCTGCATTCGGCCCCGGATGGTCATATGGCGATCTCTTCAACACTGGCGTATACAGCAGCAATACTTATTCTCTTCGGTATGCACTTTATGAATACGATTTGGTAGATTAATGTCCAATAAAGTGAAACTGGTGCGAAATTTGGTCACAATGAGTTGAATAGACTGCTGTGTGGGTCGATTATGACGACCATTAAATGGAAACAGCTTGCGAAACACATTTATCACAGAGCACGAATTTTGATAATAAATTTCACAAATTTGCAAACGTTGTTCAGGCGTAAGTCTATTCATGATGAAATGGCAAACCAAACTGAGCTTTTTTTTACCTTGACACATGTCCAGAATCACGCGTAAACTGGCAGAAATATAAACCTCAAAAGCCAAGTAACAAAAAAATCACCCTTTATCCAAATATAATAAGCAGCATTGTTTTAGTTTTGGAAGATTTCCAATAGCTTATTGGACTCGCTTTAGTATTCCTTGCTTCCAGAAAAGAGAGCTCAGGGCTCCCAGCTTTTCAAAAAGAATCACTTTCTTTTAAAGAGGAAACGGAAGTTGTTCTGGGCAACCATGCAAAAAAAAGTTCAAACTTTTATCCACTGACGCAAAAGTTAAAAAACTTACAAAAAAATATAAATTTTTTCGGATATTTAAGTATATACAAGCTTACATTTATGTGAGAGATGAGCTCATTCCCAAAATACTACTAGCAACTTTTCCACCATCCGATGGGGTGGTAGAAGCAGTTAATTTTACGAAAATACATAGTAAAAAGAAAGAGAATGATACTGATGGAAGACAGGTGGTTTCCCTAAAATAATTTCTAAAATACAATAATCTATAGTTAACTTCCTTAGCTAAAGTTGTCAAATTTTAAAGTACTTTAAAGCCAAAAAAAAAAAAAAAATTTCAAATAAAGTGTGTTTTTTTGTGGTTTTCAATCTGGCAATACTTTTTTCGAAGTCGGTCTTTTTGACAGCTGCCACTTTATTTATGCTCAGTTTGGTTTGCCATTTCAAGAATTGAAGCCGAACGACCTTCAAGCGTGTCGCACGTTCAGTGAATAGGCCCAAAACGAGATGGCCTCCGATCCCGATTTTCACAAGAAAATTTTGTTCAGCGATGATGCTCACTTTTGGTTGAATGGGTACGTTAATAAGCAAAATTGCCGCATTTGGAGTGATCATAATCCACAAGCCATTGTTGAGACGTATTTCATTCCTCAAAAAGTCACTGTTTGGTGTGCTCTATGGGCAGAGGGAATCATTGGTCCATATTTCTTCAAAGATGAAGCCGTTCATAATGTTACAGTCAATGGGGAACGCTATAGAGCCATGATTAATGACTTTTTCGTGACTGAATTGTGAATTGGAGGATGTTGATGTGGACGACCTTTGGTTCCAACAAGACGGCGCTACATACCATACTGCCAACGAAAGAATCAATTTATTGAAGGAAACTTTTGGTGAGCGCATTATCTCGCGTCGTGGGCCTGTGGCGTGGCCTCCAAGATCGTGCGATTTAACACCGCTGGACTATTTTTTGTGGAGTTATGTGAAGTCGCTTGTCTACGCAGATAAGTCCGAGACGATTGAAGCCTTGGAAGAGAATATTCGGCGCGTTATTACTGACATATGACCCCAATTGCTGCAAAAGGTGGAACTAGCCGCGGCAGCCCCTTGCCCGAAATCGGTTTTAAAACATAATGGCAAATCCTTATCTTTACAATAAAGCTAAACTTTTGGCCATAACATTAAATTATATCCGTTTTATTTCTTGTTGAAAACCACACTTCTAAAAAAAAAACATCCTGTATTTAATATTTCCAATGAATATTTCAAAAAATACTTAACTTTCTGTAGCTTTCTATATTTGCAAATTCCTTTATAGTCTCGTGAAATTTATCTCTATTTAATTCGTTTTGTGGACATATCCTCATCCCTATCCTTAAGGCCTAGGTCTAGACTCTCACGACTGAACTATACCCTATATTCTGCTTTGGTTTTCCATATCGTTTTTTTTCTTTGATTCAGTTGGTAGAAACTGATGGTTTTTTATTTGTTTGTTTTTGTTTTGGCTGTTGTCAGGTTTACATGTTGTCATTTTTAATGGTTCCAGTTACGAGGAGTTAACGCAAACCAAAAATATACATATGTATATAAGATACAGAAAACTTTTGCGATTAAAAAAAAGTAAAACAGAATTTTGCAGCTGAAAACTAACGGCAACAAAAAACTATAGCAACAGTAAATAATATGTGGGTGAATGGAAAATGCTTAAGCAACACAAAATATTTCAGACTTTTCAATTCGCAAACAAATGGTAAATGTAAAAGAAAAAAAAGAAGCAATAAAGAAATAACAAAAATAAGAAATTTTTTATTGCTTGCATATATTTTATTGTTGTCCTTATCGTTGTTATACTTTTGGATTTACCTATGCAGTATACACATACATTCCCAGGGTTGTACCCTGCAACCAACCGCAGACCAGTACGCGCATGTCTCTACTCAACCAGACTAAAAATATTCCTAGTCCATGCATACCAGTAGAAAGACTAGTACAATGTAATGCTAGATACGACCAGATTTATGTAAGAAAATTAATGAAAAACTTATTTTATACATAGTATATTATGTATTGTGTTTTTGAAAAACAATAACATCGTCAGAAAACATTTAACATACGACTTCTCGATTGACACGACTTGCTTTTAATAAGAATTTGTTTCCTAATCCACAATTACTGGTTCAAACCAGGGAAACTTCATAAAATGTAAGAAATAACTTTTTTGCTAAAAAAATAAAATAATAAATGAATTTAAAAAAACACGAAATAGCACAATGTAACTAGTTTTTGTACTAACTAATTAGTTGTACTGGTCATGTCCAATGACAAGCCTATATTAAAGTAACTAGTCTGTTCTCATATGTTTGAAGTAGGCATCTGTATAACCAGTAGCGCAGAGGCCCTCGGTCTACTATAATACTAGTATAAGACCAGACCGGTTGGTTACAGGGTATAGAAAGCAATGACAATATGTTGCTCACGCTCACACTCCCGCACAATGCAAAAACTTAAATTGACTAAATAGTAACGAATTTATAAAATTTGTTAAATAAAGAAATGATTACAACGTCATCAAAAAATGAATGCCACGGTGGAGCTGCTGCGGCGAAGAATGCAGCGCTTTACATTGCAGGATTGTCACAAATCGTCAAGAAAACAAATATTAAAATATTTCCCAAAAATGGGAGTGCATTAAAATTTATTTATGGTATATATTTTTGTAATTTGTGAAATATAAATTTATACAAATAAGATTGCACAACATTATAAAAGTAGTAGCATTTTCGAAAATGGAAGCAGAAAAATACTTAGAACTCACTTTGAGTTGAGCGCACAGATTTCCTTTATATAAACTATTTACTACAGCGGGTGGTGTATACGTATGTATGTGAAAAAACATATACAATATAACTCATATAGAGTAAGCAGAAATTTTCCTAGTGCATGATTTGCGAATGAAAATTTTGCGATCATATTTTTATTTTTAAAGGGTGAACCATTTATAATTTGGAATTTGAATTTGATGTAAATAAGAAACGAATAATTTTATTTCAGGCCAATTTCTCAGTTGATTTTCAGAGCTCTACTTGACCGATGACTGTACCACTTATCTATAATGGCTTCCGACAACTAATAGCCCAACGGAGTCAAATCGCAACTGCGTGGTAGCCAATGCACATCACCAAAATGGCTAATAACGCGATTTTCAAACTTCCTACACAAAAGATTGATTGTTGCGCGGTTTGTGTGACAGTGCGTGCCATCCAGTTGGAGCCAAATATTGTCTAAGTCTATATCTTCTATGATTGGCCACAAATATTCAGTTACCATTCTTCAATTCCTGAGGATGAAGACGAGTTGATGTGGTTGATTTTGAAAATTCTGCGACACAGTAGCAATTTTTTTCGGTTGTGGGGTACACTGTAGAAGTACAACAACGTGTTGTTTAATCCAATAAAGATTCAGTTTCACGCACACGTTTCACAAATTTATCCACAAATAGTCACTTCTCTACTACCGAATTTGGAAAGTACCAGGTGTACAAGTATGAAACCGGTAATGACATCTCTGTGTCGCTAGGTAAAACTATACGCTCTGTCAAACCAAATCATTGGCGCTATTTCTTCGCATTTAGTTCTGCCAAAAATATTCAGTTCATAAACAATCAAGTTTCATACAACAACATATCGCTCGTTTTTCGCTCGTTTTTCCACGTTTTTCTACGATATGCGGACATCATTGATTTTCTGTTTCCAATTGAAGAAATCTGCTTTGGAATCTCATCGAATGCTTGTGGAAGCTTACGGCCAGCACGCTCGAGGCAAACACAGTGCAACGACTAGTTCAATAAGTTTAAAAGTGTCGCTTTTGATGTGAGAAACGAAGAACGTGGAAGACCACCGAAAAAGTTTGAAGATGCCGGATGCCGAATTGCACGCTTTACTCGATGAGGATGATGATCAAACGCAAGCACAAGTTGCAGAACAATTAAGTGTGACCCAAAAATGCATTTCTCAAGGTTTATGGTAAGAGCCATGGCATTGATTTTGAAGGTGGGAAGGTGGGAATATTTGACCGGTACACCGGCCAAATCAACAGCAAAGCCAAAATCGCTTTGGAAAAAAACAATGTTCTGTGTTTTCTGGGATCAGCGAGGTGTTATCTAGTTTGACCAGGTGAAACATTGACTGGTCAACGCTACCAACAACAATTGGACGATTTGAACCGTGCTTTGCGCCAAAAACGTCCAGAATATCAAGCTAGGCAACTTACTTTACTTTACTTTCTCTACGTCACAGCGACCACGGGGTCGCTGTGACGTAGTGGTAGTGCATTGGACTGCTATGCATAGTGTCCGGGGTTCGAATCTCGGCAGAGGCAAAATCCACAAGTAGAATAAAATAATTTTTCTACACGGCACCACCTCTTGGCAATGGCAAACCTGCAAGAGTAAAAATTGCTATGAAAAATTTTTTCACTTCGCCGTTCGGATTCGGCATTAAACTGTAGGTCCCTTCCATTCATGTACAAATATAACACGCACAACATGAGTGAATGCGAAAAGCTCGGCCTAGGCCCTCCATTGGCTGTTGTGCTATTAAAAGTAAGTAATTCGGAAATTGTCAGAGAGATGGGAAAAATGTGTATCTAGCAATGGCCATTACCTTGAAGATTGAATGTATAACCATTTTAACTAAATAAACTTGTATTTTCTTAAAAAAAATTGCGCTTTCATACTTGTACACCTGGTAATTTTCTCATATTTACTTACGGTAGAAAACTTACAGTTTTGCAAGTAAGTTTTTAGTATTTACCAAAACTGTACAAGCTTATATCGACCCATTTCGTTAACCGCAAATATATAAAACAAATTTTTCGTCATAATACGAATTACATTAGAGTTGAAACACTCACAATAACCAATAGATCAAATTCTAAAAGTTAGATGGACCACCCTGTACATATTTTTCTTTGTAAACTATTTTCCACCAGCAATAATTTTCTTTCAACTCCTCCAAATTTAGCGATAAAGAAAAAGTGGAATTTATCAAAAATAAACATGAAAGCAAATATTACGTATGAATATGAGAAATATATAAGTAAATGTTGCGAAAAAAAAACCACAATGACAGAATTGGTTACAGTATGTACATGCATAAGTAAACTTGACGTTAGTACTTAACTAAGTAAGTATAAGTGCCTGTGTATGCGATATAAACATTATTGTAGTGCACGTACAACGTTTCATGTCTTGCAATCAGATACAATGTTATGAGTACACCTTTGATGCATTGGGGAAAACTGTGAGTATTGTTCAACCTTTCGTGCTTTCCAAACAATATTGCATGTTAAATATTGACTATGTGAATGGCAAAATTGTTGTAAAGGAAATTTTTATTTATTGGATTAGAATGTTGTGGTCGTCGTGGCGTAGTTCGTAGCGCGCTGGCCTGCTACTCAGAGTCTAAGAGCTTGAAATATCGGCAACAGATTACAGGTGGCAATGCATCGACGGCAAATTGATTCATCACTTAAACTACGCATGGTGCTTCATCGACAACAGGCTAGTAAACCTCTGATATCACAGGTGACGATTCATCGTCCACAGATAAGTTCATCCTCGGAGCAATAGGTGACGTTTCATCGACCACAGATCAAAATAGATCAATCCACTACTGATAACAGATTAATCAAGCACTGTAATTATAGGCGGCGTTTCATCAACAACAGCTCAATCTACAACCAAAACCACAGGTGGAGATTCATTCATCGGCAATAGATTAGTCAGGTGGCGCTTCATCGACAACATACTAATTAACCACTGAAATCACAGGTTGCGATTTATCAACCACATATCAATCCACCACTGAAAATACAGGTGGCAATACATCGGCAATAGTTCAATCTACCACCAAAACAACGGGTGGTGATCCATCGACAACAGGCTAATCAAGCACTGATACCACAGTTGACGACTCGTCAATAACAGATCAATCCACCATTGAAATAGCAGGTGGCCCTTCAACGAAAACAAATTAATGGCGATTCATTGACAATACATCAGTCCACTACTGAAACCACTGGCTAATCAACCAATGAAACCACAGGTGGCGATTAATCGATCAAAGATCAATCCACCACTGAAGGCACAGGTGGCCCCTCATCGATAACAGACCAATCCACTACTCATACCACAAGTGGCTCATCATTGAGTACAGATCTATTAATTACTGAAATCATAGGTGGGGCTTTATCTACGACAGATCAATTCACCATCTGCAGCAACAGGTGGAGATTAATCGTCAACAGATCAACATTTTTGCAGATTTTTTCATGTTTCCGACAATCTTTTCTTCTTTTAATGGCAAAATTTGGAGGGCCTTGGCCGAGATTTTCTCATCCATTTATCTTATGCGTGTTATATATTTGTACACGAATGGAAGAGACATACAGTTTTATGCTGAAACCGTATGGCGAAGTGAAAAGATTTTCTTAGTTTTTATTAATTTTACTCTTGGAGGTTTGCGTCTGCCTGCCAAGTGGTGGCCCATGTACAAAAATTGTTTTTCCACTTTTTGATTTTTACATCCCGGACTCTCTGCGTAGCAGAAACAAGAAAGACGATGCAATTCACAGCGACGACAATCAAAATAATCGTCAAATATTAAAGTTGATACCAATAAAAAATTATTTTTCAGCAAACATTAGTTCAGAAATCTTCTTAATATATATTTGACTTACTGAATTAAACTTTCTTAAGCAGCTTTAGACCTAAAAATATTTAACGGCGCATATCGAAGTGTTTGTGTACATATATCCTTAATTATCTATCTAAATATGCAAATGTATAACTACAATACAAATTAAAAATACAATTAATTTAAAACTTTCAATGATGCAATCATTTAATTAAAAGAGGTCAGAATTAGAATCAAAACAACAAACACAAAGCAGAAAAAATACCAATAAATATAAACGTTTTTCTTTTGCTAAAATAATATTTTCAAATAATCCTTCGTTGTGCTTCGCCCACACCGTCACACATAATAAGGCCAGATGTGCTGCAATTAAAATTCAATAAAATACACATTTTTGGCAGGCAACAAAAATTAAGTAGTGAAAGATCGAAAAGTATTAAAGCAAAGAGGCTGCTAAGCAAATAAAAAAAAATCTATACATTCATGCCATCATAAATTGGTATAAATAAAGCTGAAATCACTGAGCTTGGGCGTTGTCGCTCGTCGTAAAATGTAAAAACAAATTAAAAAGTAAGTAGCTACTTTAATGTTCCTGCGATAACGGTGATTATTTTCAGGGTTTCAAAACACAATATTGCTCCTTGGGGGCTAATATCCAATTGAAATCGATAAAAGACGGCAGCAACACATTTGTCTTCTGTTTTTATTCGGTTCTAGATAGCATTGAAGTTTCCAGTGCACAGTGTTTACAAGTAGCTTAATTCTAGCGAAAAAGTGAAATTGGCCTTGTATAACCGAAGCAAGTGTTTGTGTGTTTGCAACCCTTAAAAAGTTAAATATAAACTGTTGCTTTCAATTGAAAACAGTTTAGAATGCAAAAGTGTATAGAAAAAACGAACAATTGAAAATATTATGCTACAACATATTTTTATTTTTGAAAAACTTCATTTCAAGGACGTGCAGAATTAAATGGCTGGCAATCGCCAACCGGATGCCACAAAAAGGTTATTTTTGGCACAATTCAAATACAATTGGATGAGTGAATGTATGCGAATGTGTGTGTGTGTGTGTGTGTGTGTGTCATGGAGTTTTTCTGTATGAGAAAGAGAAAGGAAGTGGCTATTGCCGACATTATCATTTCCATTAAAGCTAATGACTGTAATAAATAATAATTTATTTTACCTGTGAGGCAAATGCAGAAAAAAGGAACCAAAACAAAGAATACAAAATGAAAATGAAAATGAATTTATTTCCAACATGTACACAGTAACAACAACAACAGAAACAGCCAAACGTTATTATTACATCATACATATAATTTTAATTGTTTTTTGTGTTTTAGCCACGCTTATTTAAGTCGTATTTTTATAGCCGAGAGCTAAGCGCAAACAGTAAAACAAAAACAAAGGTCGAAAAAAGGAAGAAGAAAACGTGTTGCTACTCCAAAACACAGGCAGATACAAACACGTAGGTACACATCCACACTGCAAGAGTAAACAGCGGATGTAGGGTCTGCAAATTGTTTATGGGTGTGCATAAGTATGTATCCGTTAGGCCGGGTCGCATCCTAGGGGGGAATTGAGTGTGGCACCGCCTATTTTGAAAGTTTACCACAAAAGTATTTCAAGGTAAAAACAAATATTTTCTCCTAGAAGTTCTTGAAAAACTGCTAAATCAGTCTTTTTGTAATAACTTGGTTATTTGATGTCCGATTGCCTCGTTTAATATATCGTTGGAATCATATCGATATGTAAAAGCTTTGATTTTCAAGTAATTTTAGCCTACATTTTATGTTCTCGATGGCTAGTAATTCAAATTTGCTTCGTTGTTTTTAACAAATAAATAATTATTACTCGAATTTTTTTTTATGATATTTATGCCCTTGCAAAAAACCATTTTTTATTATTTTTTTCATTTGTACACAAAAAAATTTCTGCGGATAAAAGTTTCAGTACAAACTCTGAGTAAATCCGCTGCTGTTTCAAATAACCATATTATGGCAGAATGACTGTAGGGGTTTTCAAAAGCCCACAGGGGAACATTTTTCTCAAACGTTCAAAATAGGTGGTGTCACTTCCAATTTTTTTTAGTGATCCACCTTAGTGTCCGTGGTAGCAAGCAAATCCGCATTCAACATCATTCGAAAAAGAGAGCAAGAGAGAGTGATATTTTATTAATACTATTATTATGTATTATTTATTATATTTTGTAGCTGGCGAGCTGCTGATGGCGTGGAGTTTACGATTTTTTGGCTCTTTAACTTATTAACTCTCTGCATTCATTTAGATAAGCTAAAGGTTTCCTGTAATTTAGTTTAGATTACGCTGATATCAGTAGACAATATTCAGCACGTTCATTCTCTCACCTGCTTTATCTCTCGCATTCTCTCCCTCTCTCTCTCTCTCTCTCTCTCTCTCTCTCTCTCTCTCTTTCTCTCTCTCTCGTTGTATCTATCATTTTATTCGCAAGGTAATCGTATTTGCACTTTAATGTGTTTTATTAAAAGTTTGTCATTAGCGTTAGAGAAGGAGGTGGTAGGCGATTGACATCGACTAAAGTGGCGTAGGAAGATGTTTTGGTTTGGCTTTCATGCAACATTTGCTTGCTTTTATTTGTGCCTTAATTAGTTGTACTCTCTCTCTCTCTCTCTCTCTCTGACTAAATACGCTATAATACCTAATGAATGCTCTTTCTCATTATTAGCTTTTTGCATTAAGATTATTTATAATTTATCCATTAATTCAACGGATATTAAATTGATGCTACACACTTAACTTTGCGTAATTATCATGTATTGTTAAAGTTAAGCTAGTTAATAGTAGGAAGTTGGACGGCATATGAAAATGCAAAATATGAGATTAAAACAAAATTATTGTGCTACTGGTTAAAGTAAATGATTATGTAGGTGAGTAATCATGAAGACAGAAAATGAGGAGTGAAATCAGTACTGTAAAGCGGTTGAGTATATCGGAGTAACTAATAGCACAAGTACCAGTAGTAACTGAAGCTCAATATTTTGGTGATACTTATTGAAAACAGTCAAGCAGCAGTATTTTTTCTAGATGCAGTAGTTGGTATTTCAATTTCAAGTATTTAGGTACTTCAACTATTTTGAAGTATTTTCAGTATTTCAAGTGTTTGAAGTGTTTGAAGTATTTCAAGTATTTCAAGTATATCAAGTATTTCAAGTATTTTAAGTATTTCAATTATTTCAAGTATTTCAAGTATTGCAAGTATTTCAAGTATTTCAAGTATTGCAAGCATTTCAAGTATTTAAAGTATTCCATCTAGCATTTCAAGGATACTAAGTATGGTATTTCAAAAATATAAAGTATTTCAAGGAGTTCAGCTACTTAAAGCACTTCTAAGATTGCAAGTATTGCAGGTACTCTTATTTCAAGAATTTCCTCTATTAACAAATAAGTAATTAACTACGAAAAAAAAGTTACATTGAAAAACATTGTTACTGGATTTTCTCAATTAGCAGTACCCAAATAATCAATTTTAAGTACTAGTACAAATACTACTACTGGTATTTGCTGGTACTTTTTTACAGCTTTTAGTGTAAGTAAATAAAAAGTGGCTACCACAGTCGATGGAGAAATATGTGGTACGACCACATATTTCGCGTTGCTACTGAAGCGAAAAACACTGTTTACAGAGCCACCCTGCAGTCAGTTGCAATGAGCTGCTAAGGAGAGATACATAGAGTTGAGAAGGGAGGGGAAACGTCTTTTCAGGCGCAAGAAAAGATATGAAGAAAGACGCGAGTTCAATGATATCGAAATGTTGCGGGACAGGAACGAGGTCCGAAAATTCTTTGAAAGAATAAGACGCCTGACTCTTGGTTTGAAGACCGGGGCCTCTTCTTGCAATGATGAAGACGGAAATCTGGTGACAGATATCCAGGGCATAATGAGATTATGGAGGGAGCACTTTTCGCAGCTGCTTAATGGCGATGACGGCAATAATCCCGCCACTGCGGAATCCACTCCGGAAACCCCAATCACTGACGGCGTTGAAGTACCGCCGCCCGACTATGAGGAGGTCTTAACAGCAATTGCTCGTCTGAAAAACAATAAGGCTGCAGATGCAGATGGCCTGCCTTCTGAGTTGTTTAAGACCGGAGGCGAAGAGCTGAAAAAACGCATACATGAGCTTCTATGCAGAATATGGTCGGATGATTCCACGATCTGCGCCAACTACCGTGGGATAAGCCTTCTTAATATTGCATATAAGGTTCCATCGAGCGTACTGTGCGAAAGACTGAAGCCCATCGTCAACAAACTGATTGGATCTTATTAGTGTGGCTTAAGGCCTGGTTAATCCACAATCGACCAGATATTCACACTAAGCCAAATCCTGGAAAAGACCCGAAAAAAACAGATCGACACCCACCTTCGACTTTCGACAGCATGATTACGGATCACTTGTACGCCGCAATGTCTGATTTTGGTATCCCTGCAAAGCTCATTCGTCTTTGCAAAATGACACTGACCAACACCACCAGCGCAGTGAAAATTGGGACAGACCTCTCCGCACCATTTGATACCAAAAGAGGTTTCAGACAAGGTGACTCCCTATCGTGCGACTTCTTTAACCTAATGCTGGAGAAAATAATTCGAGCTGCGAACATCGACATCTCTGGCACTATCTTCTACAAGAGTGTCATGCTGCTAGCATACGCTGATGATATTGACATTATTGGCAAAAACGCTCGAGCAGTCAGTGCAGCATTCTCCAACCTGGAAAGGGAGTCTCGTCGAGTGGGTCTAGTGGTGAACGAGGACAAAACGAAATACCTTGTGTCAAAAAACAAGGAGTCACGGCATCTTGGACAAAATGTCACTGTTGACAACTATACTTTTGAAGTCGTCAAGGATTTCGTATATCTAGGATCTAGCATAAACACCAACAATAATGTCAGACTTGAGATCAAGCGGAGATTAACTCTTGCCAACAGGTGTTAAGTACTACGGGCTCAGTAGGAAATTGAGAAGTAGAGCACTCTCTCGACCGACGAAAATAATGCTCTATAAGTTTCTCATACTTCCCGTCCTAATGTATGGCGCAGAGACGTGGACATTGACCATCAATGATGAGAGGCTGTTAGGAGCGTTCGAGAGGAAGATACTCCGTAAGGTCTACGGTCCAGTATGCGTGGACGACGTGTATCGAATAAGATGGAACGATGAGCTGTATGAGCTGTACACCGACACTGACATAGTCAAGCGTATAGAATTCCAGCGGTTGGGTCATGTTGAGCGAATGGAAGAAAGCGCTCCTGCTAGAAGGGTGTTTTATTCGAACCACGGTGGAGGAATACGCAGAAGGGGACGTCCTAATCTCCGTTGGAAAGACCAAGTGCATGGCAATCTGACTTCACTTGGCCTTATCAACTGGCGCCAGCGAGCACATAGCAGAGGCGACTAGCGAAGCTTTAGAGAGACGGTTAGACCGAACATCGGTTGTAGCGCCAGTTAAGTAAGTAAATAAAAAGTCATAGACAAACACTTTCACTTAAGGTAAAATATTTTTATGCACTAGGCTTTTCCAGAATATGCTAGATATTTACGTCTAGATATTTATTTTAGATAAAAAAAAACCTTAACTGAATGAATAATACACGATCAGGATCACGGATATATTGTATAATATAATTAAAGTAATAGCAATTACTAGTTACGGTAAGACGAGTGGTAGAAAAGTTATGTGTTGTGCAGTAAAATCAGTTCAAATCAGCTTCAAAGAAATTTTTACAAGTATGACAATGCAATCTTCCAAGAGAGATACCATTCGCTCAGTCACCGTTCCTGACTACATAGATGGACGCCAAATAGACAGCAGATTTGGTGCTGGAGTCTTATGCTAAAAGCTTACTGTAAAAACAATGTAGAAAATTGGCAACCTCGATAGTTTAAGGGGTAGCGCACTAGACTCTTACCCATGAAATTGCGGGTTGTTAAGTCATAACCTACTTTAATTCCTATCAACATAAAGTAAATGAGAATTAAATGAAGGTGCGCAAAAACACCACTTAGCACGTAATAGCAAAAGCACCAAGTAATGACAAATTCCCACACCGTAAAACTGAGAGAACATCAAACAAAAATCTTTGCATTGAAAAATATTACGGGTTGGCTATAGCATAAGAGCTCAGAAACACCAAAGGATATCGGGAAACGAAACAATAAATGAGTTAGATAGAGAAACTCTTTATTTCCAGCACTGATTCGCATACGGAACTTTTTGACTGGTATGTTTTTAGAGTTGTAGCTTCTTTTCACAAGGTGCCACATTATGCCATTTTCGCTTGCACCTCCACGTAACTATTTCGGTCAAACCTCACCTACATAGTTTAGGCTCCACAGATCTTTTTCAAATATTATCTAATTGTCCAAGGCAAAAGATATGGCCATAAATGGAGGAAAGTCTAAATAAAACTTTAGGTTTTCCAAAAAATAAATATTAAAGGTGTGAACTCTTTAATTCAATGTACCAGTTACCTTTTAACTGTTACCTTGCCTCCTACGACATTCCTTTAAGATGCACATACGTACTTGTAAAACTTTTGACAATTAGTTGATTCACAAAGGGTCTTATTCAGAGTCTCATTCTCTAAATTGTCACAAAATCTCTCATTTTTCATACAAAATTTTACAACTTTTCGACACTGCAATAGGATACAACACCTTGAGAATCACGTAAATGCTTTAATCACTGACTCACAGCGGATTTAAAAATTATATTTTTACCAACCTACGTAATTCTTTTTAGCATTTACTAGCAAAGAACTTAACTTTTACAGCACGATTTTTATTTTATATTATTTTATTTTACTATACTACATAAATGCATACAAACATAGCAATGTACTCGTATAATAAAAACCACACAACAACAACAAAAAAGAAAGAAAAAAAACAAAATCAAATTTAATAGAAAACAGAATAAAAATGTAAATAAAAGATCTAAATATGCACATAGCATATGACACACAATATCGCATTATATTGCATACTCGTCGTAGTGTGCAGTCCCTGCTTTATTTTTAACAGTTTGAGCGAGTGAGCGCTGCAATATGTACATACAATGTCACTGCAACCACAAACATTTTATGTAAACTCATAAAAAATTTATGCAGCAACCTCTTGTGTGTGTGGTAGAGTGAATTGTATGCATTTCTGCAGTACACTGTGATATGCAACAAATATTTCAAATGTAGCACACATTAATTTTTGAACAGGGTCAAAGTTGCTGTGATATTTGGTTGTTGCTATTCCTGCTGCCATATTTCACAAATTTCAAATGATACAATTATAATTTTTGTTTTACCTAAAAAAAAATGTAAGGACTTTGAATAATACTTCAAAACTTATAATTGTGGAATCGAATTTGGCGCATGGCTTCCCACCGTTTAATTTAAGGGAAATGGAAATTTATCTGTAAGTAGTCCGTTGTGCATGATTTAGAGTGGTATTTCACATAAATTGTATATGTGTATGTAGGTGTTTTAAATTGTAGATTTCTTTCGTAGAGGCTGTTAACATGGGCGGTAGCATGAATGACAGTGCGAGAGAGGCAGGTAGAAAAGTAAGATAATATGAATGAGATAGAAGTTATCAGCATTTTTCTTAATAAGTAGTTTACTTTTCTACCTGAATTTTTCGCACAGTCATTCATGCTTACGGCCGTATAAAAAGCCAAGTCCATCAAGTACTACTGTGGGCAAAAGTTAGTAAGACTTTGTTCATAATTTCAAATTTTTTTATTCATTCTTCCAAATCTATTTCGTCCCCTTCAAAGTAATCCCCCCGGCCACAATACACTTGTGCCAACGTTTTTTCCAATTCTCGAAACAGTTGTTAAAGTCAATTTCCGGAATAGCCTTCAATGCGCATAGCGATTCATGTTTAATGTCTTCAATTGACTCAAAACGGTGTCCCCGAAGCGGTTTTTTGAGTTTAGAAAATAGCCAAAAGTCACACGGTGCTAATCCCACGGTCAGGTGAATAGGGTGGTTGCGGAACGATATCAGTCGAATTTTTGGCAAAATGGTCTCGTAAAACCAATGCAGTGATTTTGGAACCAATCGTGCATTCACTCTTCTTAGGCCCAAATGATGTTTTAAAATGGTTTTCACTGATCCTTCCGATATTTCAACGATGCCAGTAAGGTCTCTGTTTCGACTGTTAATCGTCGATTCTCGAGCACCAATTCCTTGATTTTATTGACGTGTTGATCATCAGTTGATGTTGATGGCCGTCCTGGACGTGGTTCGTCGTCAACGCGTTCTCGACCATCTTTGAACAATTTGTACCAATCAAAAACACTTGCTCGCGACATACAATTATCACCGAAGGCCTTTTGCAACATTCTGAACGGTTCGGCACCAGAAATTTCATTCCGCACACAAAATTTAATGGAACTTCTTTGTTGAATAATTTCACTCATTGTGAAAAACGCCGAAAGAACTTTTTGTACTTCAGAAAGACAAGCGTATACTAAACATTAATGATTATTTTGATGTGATTTTTGGCACAGATGTCACCGACAGTCATACCAACCTTAAAAAAATAATATTTTGATGAATGGGTTTCCGCGCGAAATTTAAATTAAAAAGTCTTACTAACTTTTGCCCACAGTAGTATAATTAAGCAGATGATCCAGTCGGATTTAAAATGGGTAGGAATAAGCGTGTTTATCACGAACGTGCAAAACGATCTGAGGAGAATCGAGAGTCTCAGGAGAAAAGACTTGACGAAACAGCCGAATGGCTAACCAGCCCCACGAAGTAATACCTAACGGCAGCACCGCGGGGATAGTGGTTAGTAATTAGCGGGTAAGGGGGTGATATTTGGTTCGTAGGCTCATTACTGATCAGATCCAGTCAGTATGCGAGTCATACCTGCCAAAAATTCTGTAAAACCAACAATAAACTCAGATCATCGTGTACAATATCAGAAATAGAATTGTGCAGATACACGAGTACTACTTACATAAAGGGTGGTCCATCTAACATTTGCAATTTGAACTACTGGTTAATGGCTACTCTAATACTCTAATGGCATTTGTGTTAGGACGGAATTAGTTTTATATATGCGGTTAACGAAATGGATCGATGTTCACTTGAACAGCATTGGAAAATACTAAAATTTACCTTTCAAAATGGTGAATCGTCTACCGAAACTCTAAGAAAATTACGTTCAAAATTCGGTAGAAGAGAATAGCATTCCACGCAATCTGTTGATTTTTTTTTGAAACGTGTGCTTGAAACTGCATCTATATTGATAAAACAACACGTTCTTGTACTCCTGTAGAGCGCACAATCGAAAAGATTACTGCTGTTGCTCAGAATGAGCAAAAATAACCAACCACATCAACTCTCCACCGTTCTCAGGAAATTAACATTTCACTCACTTCTTTGTTGAGAATTTTGTATCCAGGCCTCGGTATAAAGCCGTACAAAGTTCACTTGGTCACACAAGCCAACCGAGGAAGTGATTTGAATGAAATAGTCTTCCACAATCAACCGGAAAGATTGTGCTTTTGAATAATAAAACAAAATTGAAAAAAAAATTATTCGTTTCTTATTTACACCCAAATCAAGTTCCAAATTATGAAAGGTCCACGCTGTATATATATTTACATACATATGCTCATACATATTCTTTCCATATGTAGGTACATATATATACACACCAATGTTTTGGTTTTTATAGGAAGATATGTGTATGCTTTCAACAACCAAAGCAAAAAACATTCCATTTCGCTGCTTCCTGTTTTAATTATACCACATATGGTGCCGCTTTCACGAACTTTCCAGAGCGTTTAGTAGTTTCTAGTTGATGCTGCACTTTACATCATTACTTAGTAAAGCTACGAACAATTAGCATGGTCACCAACCAAATCTAAGTGCTGTAGTAGTTATATAACTACACATATACATACATAAATAGATGAGATTTTCTTTATGGATACATGCATGCATGCGAATGCAGTTGTTCTGAAGAAAGTTCTGTTATAAGCTTTAAAATACAGTCAGACTAAGTTTAATTAAATGAATCAATTCTGTTGAACTGAAGACAGGTAACATCAATTCTGATTTGAACAGTTAAAATTTGACAAATTATATTTCTGACAGTTTACGCGTGATTCTTGACATGTGTCAAAGTAAAAAACGCTCAATTTTGTTTGCCATTTCATCATGAAAAAACTTACGCCTGAACAACGTTTGCAAATTATTAAAATTTACTATCAAAATTCGTGCTCTGCAAAAATGTGTTTCACAAGCTACGTCCTTTCAGCGACGATGTTCATTTTGGCTCAATGAATACGTGAATAAGCAGAATTTCCATATTTGGAATGAACACCAGCCAGGCAATTCAGCAGCTACCGTTGAATCCCGAAAATGCACTGATTGGTCGGCTTACGGGCAGGCGCATCATTGGGCCGTACTTCTTCAAAGATGATGAAGGCTGCAACGTTATAGTTAATGGAGAAAGGAACATTTCGATGATAACAG
This sequence comes from Palloptera scutellata, assembly GCA_958295655.1. NCBI lineage: Eukaryota > Metazoa > Arthropoda > Insecta > Diptera > Pallopteridae > Palloptera > Palloptera scutellata. The sequence goes on from OY282451.1 coordinate 48,222,011, forward strand.
ACTTTTTTTTGCCGAAAATGCAAGAATTGGACTCTGCCGACATGTGGTTCCAACAGGACGGTGCCACATGTCACACTGCACGCGAATCCATGCATCAATTGATAGGCGTATTTGGTAAGCAGTAAATCTCACGTTTTGGTGCAGTCAAGTTAGACTATTTTTTGTGGGGCTATGTTAAGTCTCTTGTCTATTGAGATAAGCCAAAAATGATTGCTGCTTTGGAAGCCTACATTGAATGTCTCATTGGTGAGATTCCAGCCGAAATTTGTGAAAAAGTGTGTCAAAATTTGGCCTTTAGAATGGACTATTTGAAGTTAAGCCGCGGGCAACATTTAAGTGAAATACTTAATTTTTAAAAAGTGAATGGCTGGAATTAATTTATCGATCCAATTAAAAATTTCATTCACTTTTGTAAAATTTCTGTTAAATTTATGAATTTTCAAAAACCAAGCTCTTCAAAAATAACTCAGGTAAAGTTTTTTTTTAAGATAACTCTACTGATGAGTTCAAGTGTGTCAGATTAGAGTCATACAAAGTTAAGCGGGATAATGTCTGCTCTACTGAAGAAGCCATGTTGAATCAAGTCATTTCTGCTAAAAATTTATCTGAAGGGTTAATCTAGATGTGGTCGCTGTGGTGTAGTGGTAGTGCGTTGGACTGCTACGCAGAGTGTCCGGGGTTCGAATATTGGCACAGGCAAAATCAAAAAAAAAAAAAGAAAAAATAATTTGTCTACACGGCACCACCTCTTGGCAGGCAATGGCAAACCTACAAGAGTAAAAATTGCCTATGAAAAGCTTTTCACTTCGCCGTTCGGATTCGGCATTAAACTGTAGGTCCCTTCCATTCATGTACAAATATAACACGCACAACATGAGTGGATGCGAAAAACCAAATCATATGAAATCCAATCAAGTTTAGAAGATCACACCAATTTAAAAAAATTCAAATCTGGTGATCTCAGGCTTGATGAAATCATTGAATACAAATAAAGTTTATTTCTGTTGAAGGTAAGTTGTAGCAGGCTACGCTAAACTTAACTATCGCCTATTTTCAGAATTCAGATTAAGTCAAATCTTACACACCTACATCCGATATTGTCATATCCTGTCGACGTCAATTCGAACGAACCTGCCCAGACAATATATGTCAATAAGTGTGTTTGTAGTGGTAAAAGTTGACATTTAACTAAAATCTATTGCATTAAAGTTACAAAATCAATACAACAGAATAAATGAACACATAAAAATGATCACTTTAAATTTTAATATCAATCGACGAATAAATTGGTAACAACTTTTGTAATAAGCTTCGGGATGCCAACTAAACCATGGCCTTCTCAAATTCCTTGCAATTTAGTTTATATGCTTGATGCAATTATTTCATATCACTTCGCTTACAGTGAATTTGACAATATTACACCACATGCTACAGTGAACAAGCAAACCCATTAAACACACATTTTGTTTTTTGGTTTCTTTTTTGCAAATTCTGCAACAATTTTTGAAGCTACGTATACATGTATACATTTTAGTCGCCGGGGGGTAGCTGGTAGTACGTTAGCATGCTACGCAGAGTGTCCGGGGTTCAAATCTGTGCACAGAAAAAATTAAAGAACGTAGAAAAAACTATTAGTCTACACGGCACCACCTCTAAGCCAGGCAATGACAAACTTACATGAGTAAAAATTGCCTAAGAAAAGCTTTTCAATTCTGTTCGTCTACAGCATAAAACTATTGGTCTCTTCCATTCATGCACAAAAATATAACATGCGCAGCATGAGTGGATGCGAAAAGCTCGGCCTAGGCCATCCATGGGCTGTTGTGCCATTAAAATAAGAAGAAAGAATAGAACGTATACATGTAGAAGTATAAATAAATGCATGTGTGTGCATAGTACTTAGCATTTATACCCAATACAACGATATTTTGCTAAACTACATAAATACGCACACACAAAAAATCTTTTTTCTTTGCCAAAAACTTTAATATCAGTACTAAATGCTGACGTATACTCGTACTTGTAAAACAGTATTTGTTCACACAGATACATCTATATATCTATGTACGAGTATAGGGAAAATGCTGCTGTAAGCATTTTAGTATACATTTATAAATGTGTGTGTGTAAAGATACACACACATGCTGCATCATGCAACGGATATGCTGACCATATTCTGATCTTATCTGCGGTGGTTGTAAATATAAAACTATACGCGTGTTAGTGGCTATGTGTTTGTGTGTTTGTGTGTGAGCAAGTAATTTCGCATGTGTTTAATGTCTTTGAAATGAAATTAAAATGGAAATGATAGCAACCTGCCAAATGTTAATCGTTATCTGCACAGAATTCGTTTACCGTTTTTATGATTTTATTTTTGTTGTTTTTTTTTTTTGCTGTTTTTGTGTTGAAATAAAAACGTACTAGGAAAACAAAAATACAAGGGAATTTGAATTTTTGGAGGAGATAAAATATAATTAAATTTTGCCCAACAAAAATCAGTGAATATCTGAACTTGAGATCACAAAATAACGGAACTTAAAAAACTATCCATTGTCAGCTTGAGCTCAGTCAGAAATTTTAAATGTAGTCCTTGCACACTCTACAGTTTCATAATATATAATTATTCGACTTGAATAAAAGCAATATCATAAGATTAGTTTAATACATAAATACCCGCTGCTTCAATGTAATAAGTAACAAACAAAATAAAAGAATAAGAATATTAAAACTGTTCATTTCTAAGAATAAAAACTGAGGCAATTAACTGCAAACAAAAGAAACAAAACAGAAATGATTTCATTTATTTTTATTTCCAGGCATTTTCAAGAAAGCATAATTTCACCGCCATTATCAAAAAAAAAAAAAGGAAAGAAAAAGAAAAATAATCAAAGCAAAGCTTAAATAAAATTGGACATAAACACCAGCATGAAAATGTTTCGCTTATTTTTTTTTTTTTTGAATTTCACTTTTTGTAGTTGCTCGTGTATATGAATAAATTTTATAGCAAAAAACGGAAACGGAAACAATACCAACAGCAAGTGTGAGAAATTAGCAAAATCTGCTCCGTTTTCTCAAGTAAACGCATATAAGACAAAAGTGCGAAAAACACCAAAAAGAAACGAATATTCATTAAATTGATATAAAAAGCAGCTGTGCTCCTAAATCTTTGTGACATTAAGCAGCTGCCATTCTAATTGTCAACTCCAAGGAGGCGGATGGGTGTTTGTGTTTATACATGCATATAAGTAGGTCGGTACCTTTACATACATATACTCGTCAATGTAATTGCTAGCACTTTTTGTTTTGTGCACTTTTAAAGACATCAGTTATACAAAAACAAGAATTAAGAAATAATTTACTTCTTGTTCTTCTTGTACCACTGATTTCGTTGCATATGAATAAGGTTAAGGAAATAAATGAATAAGGTTTATAAATAAATATTTATTTACCAGGTGTAAAAGTATGAAACTGAAAAGGTAATGACATATCAATATTCAGTTCATAAACAATCAAGTTTCATACAACACCATATCGCTCGTTTTTCGCTCGTAAAAATGTCGAATTATGTGCCTACAAACTACGATATGCGGACATCATTGATTTTCTGTTTCCAATTGAAGAAATCTGCTTTGGAATCTCATCGAATGCTTGTGGAAGCTTACGGCCAGCACGCTCCAGGCAAAACACAGTGCAATGAGTGGTTCAATAAGTTTAAAAGTGACGATTTTGATGCGAGAAACGAAGAACGTGGAAGACCACCGAAAAAGTATGAAGATGCCGGATGCCGGATGCCGAATTGCAAGCTTTACTCGATGATGATGATGGTCAAATACAAGCACAACTTGCAGAACAATTAAATGTAACCCAACAATGCATTTCTCAAGGTTTATGGTAAGAGCAATGAGATTGATTTTGAAGGTGGTAAGGTGGGAAGATAGGTGCCACATGAATTGAGGGAAAGACAGCAAGAAAAACGAAAAACCACCTGTAAAATGTTACTCGCCAGTTACAAAAGAAAGTCATATCTTCATCGAATTGTTACACTGGAGATGAAAAATGGATCTATTTTGAGTATCCCAAACGTAAACGATCATATGTTAAGTCTGGTACACCGGCCAAATCGTTAGGAAAGAAGGCAATGTTCTGTGTTTTCTGGGATCAGCGAGGTGCTACCTGGTTTGACCTTCTGAAAGCAGGTGAAACAGTTACTGGTCAACGCTACCAACAACAATTGGCCGATTTGAATCGTGCTTTGCATAGTGATTTTTCTTGATGACAATGCACCATCACATCGAACAAAACAGATTCGGAGATTGGTAGATTCGTACAGCTGGGAAGCCCTCCCCCATGCGGCTTATTCACCAGACTTGGCTCCATCTGACTACCACTTATTTTCATCAATGGGCACGCACTTGCTGAGCAGCATTTCGATTCGAACGAAAATGTGAGAAAATGGCCCGATGACTAGTTTGACTCAAAAAACGGACAGTTTTTTTGGCGAGCCATTCACAAATTGCCAGAGAGATGGGAAAAATGAAATGTGTATGATAGCTAGCAACTGCCATTACTTTGAAAATTGAATTCATAACCATTTTTCTTAAATAAACGTATATTTTCTTAAAAAAATTCATACACCTGGTACACCTGGTATATTATCTTTTTTATATCGCTAAACTTAGCTGATTCACCCAGTAGGAAATATCTTGAAGGCCAATCGGAGTCAGCAAATAAAACTCGGAATTTGACTGAACCATGCATACGCTCATAACTACTCGTAGTTAAAAGTTCTGAAAATTAAAAAATTTATATTCAATTTTATATACTATATATATATATAGGTACATATGTATATTGACATACAGGTGATATTGTCATCTTACTTTACTTACTTTTAATGGCACAACAGCCCATGGAGGGCCTAGGCCGAACTTTCGCATCCACTCATGTTGTGCGTGTTATATTTGTACATGAATGGAAGAGACCTACAGTTTAATGCCGAATCCGAACGGCGAAGTGAAAAGTTTTCCATAGCAATTTTTACTCTTGTAGGTTTGCCATTGCCTGCCAAGATGTGGTGCCGTGTAGAAAAATTGTTTTTTCTACTTTTTGATTTTGCCTGTGCCGAGATTTGAACCCCGGACACTCTGCGTAGCAGTCCAACGCACAACCACTACACCACAGCGACCACATATTGTCATCGACAAACCGAAAAGTAGCGAGTTCTATGACTGTGCTGTCATTATCAATGGGTTAATCATTCAGAAAACTAAAGCTTATATTATTTTATTATTATTATTATTTATGATCATATGTGATTTCTGGACAGGAATATTGGTTTGTTTTATACAAACTTCTTTAATATTTTTTGCAAAATATGAATAGCTTGGAGCCCGCTTTGTTTCCACATGAATGTTTTTCTAAATGTTTGAAAAAGTACCTGAGAATTCCGGAAACTTTTCAAATACTTTTTCACTGTTGTATCTTTAACTATTCTATTTATGGATGATCTCAGAATTAAATTTCAAACTCTCCACAGAAGAATCTAAGTTTATATTGACAAAATTTGAATATACAATATTATTAATTAAGCAAAATGTGTGAAAAAAAGCGTCGAACAGAAAACATTGAAGTAGGCGAAATAGTGTATAAAGAGAGTACAACGAAAATTGTCATAGAAGGCACAAAAATTGGAGGACAAAAAAAGGTTATTAGAAGAGAAGTATTTAGAGAACTAAATGACTGACTTAGAGCAAACAAAAGGAGATTAGGTAGAGATGAGCAAAAGATAGGTAAATTGTAGAAGGAAAAACCAAAGTGAGCTAAAGACAAAGGAAAAAGATTTGGTTAACAAATGTGGACGAAACAAAGAGAGCAAGCAGGAAAAATAAAATATTCTCTTTATTTCCTATTTTAGCAAGACACAAAGTAATTTCCTAAGGAAGTGTTATCGTATCATTGTACCGATATTATAAATATTTTTGTAGTAATTAGTTTTTTGCCGACATTCTAAATGAAAAAATACAAAATTGACCGGTACCGAATTATAGTTGTAGTGCAGCTGGTAGCTTAAAGACGATATTATATGTAACCTTGTTATTGACTGAAGCAATCCTATCTGATATTCCTTTCTCATATTTCCATCCAAAAGCAAAAAAAGTTGTATGTTTACAAACAAAAGCATACTTTGGGTATGTTTTAATCGTATATACGCTAATTTCTTGCTTTTTCTCAACCGTTTTCATTCCAGAGTTTCCGGTTAGCATTGTACTGTAGAATTTAATTATTCATAAATATTTTGTTTGCTTTTATGTAGAGGCTAGCCATCATCAAAATGGAGATTTCTCTGCTCATTTACTATGCTCTTATTGCATACGGACATATTCATTCCAAGTTCTTCACCAAAGTGCAACTGAAAATGTATCTCATCACAAGCTTATGACTATTATACATACATTTCCTTTAATGAAAAGAATCAGCCACATCAAAATGTAAAGCAAACAGCTTAAAGCGCATCATCATTATAAAAACCAACAACAATTGGAAAAAATCATAGGGAAAACTGCTACTGCTTGAAAAAACGCTCATTAAATAAAACCAAAAAAAGGAAGCAACCAAACAAGAAAGTATCCCTCATCGTATTGCATATAAAAGTAAAGTCACAGAAGCTAATATCCTTGTGCATGGTAGAGGGTAATTTTCAACAAATCCCAATTGTATAAGAAAGGAGCGCTCAAGCGACACTCTTGAATGTTTCATGTACCATACATTGCACACTGACACAAACCCATACTTTAGAACAATTGTATGTTAAAGTTCAGCATACATCGCTGTATCATGATTGCAATTTATTTGAATACTCGCGTACCTTGTGCAATGACGTCGTGGTTAGGGTTGGCTGGCATATTCTAATATTTGTCTTCCACAACATTTGTGTACTGCGTTGCTTGAAAAGGGATTTTTCCTACATCTCTTCTAAGTTTAATGACCGTAGCTTTGGTATGAGTGTGTGTGTTTGAGTGTTTGAGTACGAGTGAGTCTGTTTGACTGTGTGTGTGTAGGTAGCGCTTACGTATTTCACCATTCAGCATATTTAAATTTGATATGAGAAGTTGGTCTGTATTGGGTATTTTAAAATTGAAATACCTGTGGGATCCTATCTGCTTGCTGATGCTTTTGCTTTTAATCAGCTATTTTTTTTCTAATGAATAAATTAGGATTTATTTGTAATGGAATTATTTGTTTCAAAGTATGAGTAAAATATGTAAATTAAACTTTGCGCAATTTAATAAAATATTTGAAAATTTGTTAATCCAAGTTGTTTGAGAATTGTTCACTGTGGGGTTTTGGAAAAGGAATATCATTTGAAAATGTAAGCCTGACATACGATATCAACGATTAACAATTTAGCTTCTTAGTATTTAGAAAATAATAATTTGAAATTAATGCAAAAATTTAAATTTTTCATTTCTTTGTTCTATTGTTGGATCCAATGCTCCAATACTGTATGTTTTCATTTTCCTTTTGGTATTTCAAAAGCAGAAATATTATCTCAAAATTTACATATTTATTAGATGGAAATGAGCCTCGCAAAGTGATAAATTAAATCAGCATCGACTAATTAAATTGATTTTTACTAATAACCATCGGCGAGAAGTAAAATCTAAAAATATAAGCGGATTAATTTACACAGGCATAAATAAAATGCACAAATAATATTTTTTTACCCCGAAAGATAAGCCAAATTGTGTACTACCGAAATAAAATAAAAATTTAAGACGGAATAAAATGGAATAAGAGAATGGGCAATTCCATATTTTGGGTTGTTACAAGTGCACGTATGATTATTTTAAATAACTTTTTTCGTTATTATAACATTATTTTTAAACATTCTTTATTATATGTGATCAGTATCATATTATATAAAAATGTTAATTTATTACTATTATTGAAATGTACTTAATGCAATTAGGTAAGACGTGGGCTGAACCAGTGTGCAGCTCCCAACTAATGTTTATAATTCAATAAGACGAAATTCAATTATTTAATTTAAGTTAGCTCATGTGGTTTTGTTCTTTGAATATTCTCAATTCGTGAGTAATATTCAGAAGTGTGATGGCTTCCACATTGATGTGGTTGAGTTGTCGTTTTCGTGTTTGAAAGCATGTTCTTGTATCACTTCTTTAATGCATTTTATGTTTAAATATTTAGTCCCCTACAACATAGGTTAAGTTGAGAATGATGCCCAATTAACCAATACATTTGACGACATTTGTGCTTGATCTGTTCAGCTTTCTGTTTAACATGATGCTTCCAGTTTAGCCTGTTATCGAGATGTAGTCGCAGTTCGCAGTTCATGGTCGCTGTGGCGTAGTGGTAGTGCGTTGGACTGCTGCGCAGAGTATCCGGGGTTCGAATCTCGGCACAGGCAAAATCAAAAAGTAAAAAAAATAATTTTTCTACACGGCACCACCTCTTGGCAGGCAATGGCAAACCTACAAGACTAAAAATTGCTATGAAAAGCTTTTCACTTCGCCGTTCGAATTCGGCATTAAACTGTAGGTCCCTTCCATTCATGTACAAATATAACCCGCACAACATGAGTGGATGCGAAAAGCTCGGCCTAGTCCCTCCATGGGCTGTTGTGCCATTAAAAGTAAGTAAGTAAGTAAAGTCGCAGGTTTTTCACTGAATCTGCATTCGGAAATGGAATTCCATTGATATACGAGTATGTGTACAAGTTGTTACTTATTTGCCGTAATGTATATGTAACATGGGTGGATTTCGACATATTGAGTTTAAACTTCCAATCAGTGGTTCAACGGTTAATATTGTTGAGTACTGTTTGTTGTTTGTCAGTGGCTTCTTCCAACATTTCAGTGGAGAATGTTCCAACGAATGTATTTTATTTTGTAGGTATATCAGCTGTATAGAGCAAATAGAGGATCGGCCCAAAGACACTTGCTTGCGGAACTCCAGCTCCGATAGTATAGAAGCTCGAACAATCTTCTTCATATGTTACTCTAAATACTCTTTCAGAAAAGTGTGACTCAAATAGATGGCGAAGATTAGCAGGCAGAAGCTTATTCATTTTATATACAAGACCCTGGTGCCATACTCGATCAAACGCTTGGGATACATATGGCCAAAAGCACTGCAAGAGAAGATTTATTTGTTTTAAAAGCTTTTTCCATAACCTTTTTTACTTGATCGATGTTGGAATGTTTTTTCCTTAATCCAAACTGTAAATCATGAATGTTTTACCAACGGCTTGAGTCGTTTCAGTAACAATTTCTCGAACAGTTTTGAAATTAAGGGGAAACAAAGAAATGGGTATATACGACGTTGCCTGTTCCGGCGGCTTTTAGTCGAAAACAAGTATTAAACGAGTATGTTACCATGACAATTGTTGGGCATTTATTACATTTGAGAATAAAATTTCATTTGCGATTCCCAATTCTCATGAAATTGACTACTTGTAGGCCAATTGTAAAATTATGTAATCTTATATTGAAATCTTTTTGACCCACCCTTGCACGTAATTCATAATTTGCGTATATTTTATAAAATATATTTTATATTTATAAATTATGTATATATTTTATAAAATATATATTTATTTATAAAATATATGTATCATTCTGCGTTCATTTAACAAATCTCTCCAACGTCATCATTGTCAAAACAATTATTTCCTTCACATAATTGTTCTTGTGATATATGTAGTACATGCACACATACATACATACATACATACATGTATTTGTAGATATGCTTGTGTACAAAATTTCAATTAAATCTACACACAACATATACACAGATGCCAAGAGTTGCAATTTTTTTTTAAACTACATAAAAGTGTAAAACCAAATGGTTAAATGTCAAAGCACTTTTCAAATTCAAAGCAAGTGTTTCATGCAAAGAACAAAGTGTGCAGTAGAAAAAGTGAAGAAAAAGCACCTAATGACTATGCTACACTGCTACTCACTGTCAAAAAATGCACACTCACAAAATGAAAAGAAAAAAATTTTTACAACTTTTTTTGGGAACAAATCTGACTCACATAATTGACTGGTGGCAAACTGGCAATGGTAGCTAGAGCTAGTCGAGCATCTACTTATGAGCATGATAAATGAAATTACATGCATTACGACACAAAAATCCAACAATAATAATAATAGAAATGTATTTACACGCACGCAATCTCACAGAGTGAGAGCACCACTTTTATTGTATACATTTAGGCGCTGTAAAATAAGTCGAAAAAACTACTTCACAAACAAAATAAAACCACTTTTTCAGTTTTTTTTTTTTTTTTTTTTGTTTAAATACGTAATAACGGTTGAGTTAGTAATGCAAGCAGGCAGCTTATATGTACATCTTTTGTGCAAAGCAATCATAAAATAATGATGATTCATTGTAGCAATGAAAAAAGAGAGTCTGATGTCGTATGCATGTATACAACTCGCGAACCAGATTTCAGTCACTACTTTGCGTCGTCATATCATAATTACAGTCATAATAAGCGCGTTAAGCTTTACTTCTGCCATATTAACGTCAGCAACACCAACGCCGACGATGGTTTATGCTGCCGAATATTTTCGCTCGTACACTAGTAGAAAGGGGTTTTCCATTTGGATTTTCATAAGCAAATGCTATGTAGAAACAAAACCCGTTTATGGATTAACCAACACAATGCAAGATGACGAAATCCTTAAGGATTTGAAGTGTATACAATGTTGGTTGTTAAAAGAAAAACGAAAAATTAATGAGTGAACAACGAACGCATACATATGAGCAAAGCAAAGAAGAAGCAGCACATCACATTTTTTAAACCTGATTCAATGTCATATGTGTACACACATAAAGTGCGCGCTTATAACTTCTGCCATCGGCATTAACATAACTTTAGTCTGCGAAGCACATCGAAACACAACACAAAATAAAAATCAACGTAACCATAACAATATCAAATGTTATACCGAGCGTATGGGTAATATTTTCATACATACTCATACCAATGAATAATTTTGCACAGTGAGCTAAAAAGTTGAAGCCATCAGCTACTTACTGTGAAATATTTACAAACATAAATAGTTTTTTTAAGATTATTTTGAAGACCTGTTGAGTTTTATTTTTGAATATTACTTTTATGAAAATTTAAAATTCTTGTTACTTTTTCTAAGAGAAATTTACCATTAATTTACCAATCACTGTATTTTGATTTTACAATATGCGCTTAACGAAAGGTGAAAATTTGAAAATGTAATCAGTTGTTCAATTGAAGCAATTATACGCGGGACTTTAGACTCATATGCTTTTTGTTTTCTCATAATTTAGACACGAATTTTAAAACTATATTCATACCTACCAGTGTACACGCGTGAAACTGGTATTTTTTTTAAAGAAAATATACGTTTACTTAAGAAAAATGATTATACATTCAATCTTCAAAGTAATGGCAGTTGCTAGCTATCATACACATTTCATTTTTCCCATCTCTCTGGCAATTTGTGAATGGCTCGCCAAAAAAACTGTCCGTTTTTTGAGTCAAACCAGTCATCGGGCCATTTTCTCACATTTTCGTTCGAATCGAAATGCTGCTCAGCAAGTGCGTGCCCATTGATGAAAATAAGTGGTAGTCAGATGGAGCCAAGTCTGGTGAATAAGCCGCATGGGGGAGGGCTTCCCAGCTGTACGAATCTACCAATCTCCGAGTCTGTTTTGTTTGATGTGATGGTGCATTGTCATCAAGAAAAATCACTATGCAAAGCACGATTCAAATCTGGTTTCAGAAGGTCAAACCAGATAACACCTCGCTGATCCCAAAAAACACAGAGCATTGTCTTCTTTCTGAGCGATTTGGCCGGTGTACCGGGCTTAACATATGATCGTTTACGTTTGGGATACTCAAAATAGATCAATTTTTCATCGCCAGTGTAACAATTTGATGAAAATATGACTTTCTTTTGTAACTGGCGAGTAACATTTCACAGATGGTTTTTCGATTTTCTTGCTGTCTTTCACTCAATTCATGTGGCACCTATCTTCCCACCTTACCACCTTCAAAATCAATCTCATTGCTCTTACCATAAACCTTGAGAAATGCATTGTTGGGTTACATTTAATTGTTCTGCAAGTTGTGCTTGTATTTGACCATCATCATCATCGAGTAAAGCTTGCAATTCGGCATCCGGCAACTTCAAACTGTTTCGGTGGTCTTCCACGTTCTTCGTTTCTCGCATCAAAATCGTCACTTTTAAACTTATTAAACCACTCGTTGCACTGTGTTTTGCCTGGAGCGTGCTGGCCGTAAGCTTCCACAAGCATTCGATGAGATTCCAAAGCAGATTTCTTCAATTGGAAACAGAAAATCAATGATGTCCGCATACCGTAGTTTGTAGGCACATAATTCGACATTTTTACGAGCGAAAAACGAACGATATGTTGTTGTGTGAAACTTGATTGTTGACTGAACTAAATGCGAAATGGCGCCAATGATTTGGTTTGACAGAGCGTATAGTTTTACCTAGCAACACAGAGATGTCATTACTTACTTCATACTTGTAAGCCTGTACTTAAATCGATTTAGTTGTTAAGAATTTGTGTTTTCCAATTAGGTATTTTCTATACTGTACAAGCGTGTGTTAGTAGCAACACATACACTCACAAACTGAACAGCGCTTATTTATGTATATTACATTACATTTTTATATTCATATATTTTATATATTTTCTTAAACAAATATTTTAAAGCACAACATCTTAGCAAGTAGCGAAAACAAAAACGAATAGGAAAAGAAATATTAAAATGAAAAACAAGTAGGAAAGAAGGAAACGAACAATTGCTTATGCCTTGTATGTATTTATAACTAGTTATGTACATACATTTATTACAATTTATAATAAAAACAAATTTCACAAATATAACAAACATACACACATAAGTACATACAAATTGACATAGCAAAAATAATAACAACATGATACTAAAATAAGTAAGTAAAATCACAAGAAAATGAAAATTGGCACGAATATATTTGTCATTCTTCGTTCTGTGTACATATATACGAGTACTTCCATTTCCATTGTATATACATATGTACATACTATACAAGCATAAACAATTGTGAATGCGAATGTGAATTTGCCAAACTACAATAAAAGGATATAATCAAAGTTAGTTGTGTTTGTGAAGCGGAAATTGAATTTATTTCACTCTCTCTCCCTCTATGTGTTAATATATACAATATGTATGTGTTTCCTTACGAAATTTATGAGGATTATGTGGAAATTATGATGCAGCAATTTGTCTGTCGAATCAAATATCACACACACAAAAGCCAACTAAAAAAATAGTAACCCAATAATGACTTTTGTAGTTTATGTATACTTATAGTTTGTGCTATGTGAAAGCATAACTGAAATACGAAAGAATTTGGCACACGTGTTGAAAAATCAGACTGGTAGTTTTCTTTAAAATAGTTGTTTTTTTAGTAGTTTGGAATAAATTTTAAATAGTTGAAGCAGAAACAATTTAATATATTACGAAAAGTAGAAGAATTCACATGATATTGCCCATGGAGGGCCTAGGTCGATTTTTTCGCATACACACATGTTGTGCGTAACACACATATTTGTACATGAATGGAAGGGATTTATAGTTTTATGCCGAATCCGAACGGCAAAATGAAAAGCTTGTCATAGGTAATTTTAACTATTGGCCATTGCCTGCCAAGAGGTGGTGCCGTGTAGAAAAAACGTTTTATTTTATGCCTATGCCGGAATTTGAACCCCGAACACTTTGCGTAGCAGGCCAATGCACTATCAATAATGCTACAGCGACCATAGCTCCCTTTCATTCATGTAAAAATTTAACATAATACTTACTTAAGACATCGGTCTAGACCCTCCATAGGCTGTGATGCCAGTACAGAGAAAAAAAGAGGGGTGAGAGAGAATAGAGCGAGAAAGAGGGAGAAAGAGTTGTTGACTGAAGGAATGAATGGAATGAATGAGTATGTGAAAGTTAGAAAGGAATTACATAGCGAAAGAAGGGGGGGGGGGGGGTGCGTAAGAGGAGAGAGATATTGGAGTGTGTGAGTGTATAGTAAGCAAGTAATATAGTAGAATTCGAGAGATGCAGGGTGCCCAGGTTTATATCTTCGTAAAAAAAAATTTAAAATTAAAGAAAAAAGGTTTTTCTAACGGGACCACCTCTTGGCAGGCAATAACAAATCTGCAAAAATAAAAATTGTGTAAATGCTTTCCCTTTCCTATTCAGCGGTGTTTTCCATTTAAGCAAAATGAATGGATACATGAATGGATGGGGCCTAGGCCCCTCTTGAGCTGTTGTACCATTAAAGAAGAAGAGATGTAAACAGTTAGTGTGTGAGAGAGAGACAGAGAAAGGGAGACACATAGACAGACAAAAAGTTAAACAGGAAAATATAATGTTTGAGGGAGAGGAGGATCATATGAATATCTATGGTAGAGCGGACAAGAGGAAATGAGAGATGGTAAAGAAAAAAGATATGAAAAGATAAATGTAAAAAGAAATAAATACTTATAAAAGAAGAAAAGGAGGATGTATTTGGGGTTAATTAAAGTAAGAATGAGTGCGAGGTATGAGAGAGTATGGTTAGAAAGATATAAAATTGAAAGATAGACGGTGGGGGTAAAAATGAGAGAAAAGAAAAGTTATACGGAGAGAATGTTGGCATTCTTGTACTTCCCGACTTTAACTTTTTGATGCATGTCATACCGAGAGATTGGCCTTTATTCATATTTTTTAATGGCAAGTTAATGACATTTCGCATAAACTTGTCCATTAATTCATGTATCTGTAAATTGAAGACAAATAAAGAAATGAAACTTTTTACTATGTACTAAATAGTTTATGGCGTTTTTAATCATTTAACGTACAGAGTAGCAGCAACAGTGATTTAAATAATATAAATACGACTAAAATCTAATACTGACATACTTAAATCTGTTCAAAATACAAATTTTTTTTATGATTCTATATATCATGGTCTTTGATGAGCAGCTTTCCTTCGTAATACTAAGTTAAAATATAAAAGAAACTCTAAGTAATTATTAAATGATCCACCTGAACACAAACGCCAACTTTGCATAAATTTTTCTCAGCCTTTTAAGAGAAAAAGCAAAAATGATGAAAATAAAATATATAAAAGAAATTGAGAACAGTGCATGGAATTAATGTAATTAATATAATGTAATTGCTTACGAAGCGCTTAAGGTGAAAATTTATCAACGCCTGCATATCATTTTACTACATACACTATATATGTATGTAGTCCAGTGGCGTTATTTAATTTATGTGTACAACACACAGGACTACAAAGTTTCATGCGAAGCACTTATGCCACTAAAGCGTAAAGTATGAACATGCATGTAAGTACATACATATGTACCTGATATGTATATGTGTGTTGGGCAGCAGGAAATGCTTTAGGTAACATGATAGAGCAAAAAACGAAGCAGCCAAGTTCATCCTTGCATACTATTTTGCACTGATACTTGGAGTATACGAAGGTATCTAAAAAAATTGTATGTTACAAAGATAGTAACAACATTTTTATTTCGAAATTTCATTAAATAAATGTAGAGCTGTATAATTTTTTTTTGTACAATATACACTTTTTTATATTTATTTTTTCTTTTTAATATATACACATTTTAATTAAGTTGTCCTAGATTTAAAACCCTTCATAAAAAAAGAGACTGGCAGAATAGCAAAAGTGAACAAAATTTATATGAGCATACAATTTTTTGTAGTTTTATGCCCTTAAAGCAAGCGGCTAACCAAGCAGTGTTAGCATACCACAATTTCATTTGCATATACCTTCTGGTGAACAGATAATAGGTATC
The DNA here is from genome assembly GCA_958295655.1 of Palloptera scutellata. NCBI lineage: Eukaryota > Metazoa > Arthropoda > Insecta > Diptera > Pallopteridae > Palloptera > Palloptera scutellata. Next base: position 48,237,902 of record OY282451.1, read on the forward strand.
TATTAAATATGTATATGCACATACATACATACCTATGTAAATATGTAAAAATTTGTAAAAATATTTTGTTAGGTCTTCATATTTTAAAAACCTTTGTGCATTTTTTAAGATTAATTACAATCAGGTGAAAATCAATATACATTTTCATTGTAACGTAAAAGAGAGACAATATTTTTGTTTATTGTAATGCCAAAGGATGAGCAATTTTTTTTGCTCTCGCAATAAATGAGTATATCCCACTGGCCGTTGGAGAAGCAGCAGTTTTCGATGTCCAAACCACAGACTTGCAATGATTGTCCTTAAGGTTAGTTTATGGTCATGGCAAAGGCCAACCTAATCGATAATTGCAATCGTAATCGAACTGTATCGATGTGTCGGTAGGAAACATAGGAATTCTTGGAAGCAAAACTTCTTCTTCTTCTTCTTAAAATTTCCCTTTAAGAATTGTGTGCTCAATGACATTGGGCATTATTTTTTAAATAGCTAACTAGGTTCCATTACATAATCTCGTAGCAAAATTATTGGAGAACCAAATTTACATTTTAATAAATTTGGCTGTAGCTCGGGCACATTAAGTGAATTCAAAAATGCTATTGGATAATTGACTGCTTCATGTTTTTCAACAACTCTATACATTTGAAGGCAAACATTTCGGAATCAATCACGTCTTGAATAATAACATAGATATCGTCCACATAAACATTTTTTACGGATAAAATAGCCATTACTTAATAAATCATTATCCTGGATGTCGGGGAACACATTTGCATTTACTTCACCGCGTATCAATTTAAATTGACAAAAATTTTGTGGTAATACAATAGTTTGACTGGTTGGGTTAATATTAATTTTACCATTATCAAGTAATTGTTTCGAAAATTGGTCGGCTGTTGCATAATTTTATAATTGTACTTGCATGATTGTTGTTAATATGAAAGTATAAACGCTGTTCCATAACGTTGATCGTTTTAATCAGTCATTTATTTCGTAAGCATTGGTTGATTTTCGTATGACAGGCAATTTTAGACGAAAATCTCCAGATAATAAAATGAGAGATCCACCAAAAAATCTTTCATTGCCTTTTAAATCTTTTGCTTCTAAGGAATGTTTGTGAGGCATTGTATATTCATCCCAAACAATAATACTGCTGTCGCCATATCGGAATGTTTTTTGTTTTTACATATTGCATTTTCATTTGTTTGTACATAATTTGAGTGCTAAATGAACTGTTCGACAAAAATATATTTTGAATATGAGCCAAATCAGACCATAATGAAAGTATTTCAAAATATCTCTACGCCAGCTCCACCTACCAAGACCAAAAAAACAACAAAAATCCAGAAGAGCTTGAGCCAATCTTACGGTGTAAATCTTAGCTCGATAACTTTTCTGAAGATCATTCGTTACTAACAAATGGACAAAAGATTTTATATAATATAACGCAGATTTTAACCGAATTTTCGTTGAAATGATAAATAAACTGAAATGATGAATTCTGTTCAAGGGGGAAATTAATCTACCTTTATATGTTCACATGATAATTCCCCATAGGGAACTTTTATTTTCTAGCATCATCGTAAATTTTACTGCCTTTTCACCTTTTCAAATTTATTTCTCTATTAAAAGTTTTTATTTGATTTAATTTTCACATACATACATACGCTTATATAAATATACAGAAGAGAAAGTGTTGCCAATTCCTTTTTTTTTACGTATGTACATACAAAAACTAAGAGTTCCCATGACGGTATTTTGTTAACCACACACATGCTTACATATGTACATAGAAACATTGCTTTGTTGTAGTAGAAACATAAGCATATGTAGGTATAAGTATATGTATATGCACATATATAGAAATAGTTTTAAAATACATGTACATGCTTCTTAAAGGTGAGAGTAAGTGAGCGTAGGTGTGTGTGTGTGCGCGTGAGTTTCCTGGGAAATTAACTTAATATATACTTATATATGTATGTGTGTATTTTTTATATGTATGTAACATTGTGTATGTAGAACAAACTCCTTCCCATCCCTTCACTTTATGTTTATGTATGAGTGCGTTGAAGCAAATTCAGCACGACTGCATTTACCTTTTCCTAATTGCACATCAATGGATGCTGCAAACTTTTCATTTTAGATTAGTAGATTTTTCTCCCTTGCTTATTTATCGTATAATTCACACAATTTTCGTTTTACCTTTCTTTTTGTATACACGTATGCATGCCCTACATCAATTATGAGGAAATTGTGATTTTATAGTACAAATTTTGTTACCTTATTTTCAAACAATTGTATTGCAAAACTTGCTAGTTTCTATGTTAAAAGTTCATATTTGCTGCAAAAAATCAACCACACCTCTTTATAGATACAAGAACTTATACATATGTAAGCATATCTAACAATATTTAGTTATTTGTTTTCATTCAAGCTGTTTACGATCCGAACTAATTCTTCGATAGCAAATTGCTAAATGAGATTTTAGGTGTTTTAACTTTTCCCATTTTGTGTATCTTCATAATTTGTATAGGGTTTATTTATGGTTCTCTTTTGGTTTGAATTCTTTACCTGCTTGCTAGCTTTATTACTTTTAACGCAATAAATGCTGAAATGCGTAAATTATTTTAATGTTGAACATGCCAGTGATGAAGTCCTTTTAATGATCAGCACATATATGAATTTAAGTCCTAACTAAAATAACTATGTTATAGCTTAAGGAAAAATTAATCAAAAATTAACTTTTGTAAAAGTTTTGTGTATAAAATGTGTCAGATGATATCGTACGGAATTGTCAATCAGTTTCGTACCAAGTATGAGCTAGATTAACAAAGTGAACTAAGCCAACTAAACATTGCTGCATAAAATTTAAATGCCTTTTCAAACTCTCTTACGCATGAAGTTAAGTTATTAAGTTAATGTTATAGTTAAAGCTTAAGGTATAAAATGATTCGACAAGACCGAAACATACCTCACCTTTTAATAGAGATTTTATTTCTCTTTGTTCTAGCGTTATTGATGTTCTCTAGTCGCATAGGAACAATCACCGATTTACTTTATATAAAATTGTATAGCAATCAAAGGATTTATATAAGTATGGTAGCTTTCCTTTAGTCTGTCCGACCTCTTTAATTCTCTTGCACCCTCTACAAAAGCTTAGCTTTTAATATTCACTATGTGCATGTGTGTATATAGAAAGTTTTAAACGTAAAACTAAAGTTTAGATGAGTGCAAATTTAGGAAATGATTTATTTTTTATGTGCATGCAATTTTTTTCATCATTATCGTCTCTAGATAAAAATCGCATGCGATAAAAAGTGCGTTTCGTTAAAAGTTTATATTAGTTTCTTTTTTCGCTGCTTGGTTTTTCTTCATTGTTGTTTTATTTGGAGTGTGTAAAACTTAGGAAATGGAAACTTTTACACAAAAGAAAGACAGAAAGAAAATTATAAAGAATAAAGAATTTTATTATCGAAACATTTTATTTGTAACTTTTGATAGCTTGTTTTTAGTACTGCAAGTGGAGTTTATTGCTGTTCAGTTAATAGTTTGGGTTTTTTTTTTTTTGATAAAGGCGAACGCACACATTTATAAAAAACAACTAATAAAGTTTTAATATGTTTCTAACATACGATGAAAGAAAACGTATAAAGGTAGGTAAACTATTAAAACGATTTTCATAATTTTCCATACCCAAATTGTAATTCTTATGTAATCAAAAAGTTATTTGTAAATTAAATTGTGTATTTTATTTGAAGTAACTTATGATTCCAAACCAAATATGGTAAGTACAATATGTAAATATTAACAAAAAAATAAAAATGTTAAAATTTTGCTTTATCACTCAATCTTTCAATATGTATTAAGTATTTAACTGACTGTACTCTTTTTCGCTGCACTGTGGAAACGATTGTACATATGTAAAAGTTTCTCTTATTCACAAAACTGAAAGAGAATACAAAGTATGTCTTTAATATATAAATTAGAATTGTAACGGCGCTGATTATCAATATTATGATTATTTACAAAATACACATATGCTTATCACTTTTCATTCTATGTTATTGTTAATATTCTCTTTCTTGTAAACGTAATTGCCTAACTACATACGCAGAAAGGCAGAGGTAATGGCATTGATATTAAATTTATTTACTTACCATATGTCAGTGTTTTTGACAGTGACTTATTTAAATTCAACAAATTCATATAACAGTGAACTTGAAACAATTAAATGTAAGTATGTAAGTTGAAAATTTTCATTGGAAACCATTCAAATAATTTCAAATTATGTAATTTGTAAAAGCTAAGTAAGTAAGTAATTTGTAAAATTAATAAAGTTCCAGTTCAAATTCGTATTACTTAACATTCAAGTGTTAAGAGAAACTGTATAAATAAATTACTGCCTTCTTAATTATAATTAAATTTAGAAAATACTTTACCACTGCTAATGTTTTCAATGCAGATCAAAGAAGAATGTGGAGCTTACCTGAAAAAAATATAACCAACTCATTAGTCTAAATAGGAATTTATAATATTTTTAAATGATTTGTAAGTATTTATATGCAGAAAAATCAGGTATTTTGTACATTAGATTGTTATTAAGTTTACAATAACAAAAATAAATGATGCTTAACCTTTAAATGCATAATTTTTTTTATTCCTTTTACCAAAAAAAACAAATATAATTTTTTCGAGCTCTTATTACCCAAAAAAAAAATGGTAATAAAAGTTATTGTAATTCTTCTGAAATTTTCTTCATTCTAGTATTATTCAACATCCATTAGTGGGTGCAGCGTAATTCAACGGTTTCATAGAAAAAAAACAAAATAGGACTCCATGCTTACGAGTTTCAAAAAGGGCTACTTATTTACGTATGAAAACAACAGTGTATCGCCTTGAAATTTTAGAGGCTGTGGCACTCCTTTAGTCCACGAGCACTTTGGTGATAATTATTGAATGTTTCAACAAGACTTTGAGCCAGATCACAGAGCCAAAACGACTGATGTTATCACATCTCAAGAATGTCCACGATATTCGTAGGATGTTTAATGCGTATGGCCCATTTTAGAGGCCAGAGTCTGAGCTAAAAGTCATACAAATTTGCGGTCCCTAAAAAAAATCGTTGCGACTTGAATGTGATCAAATAACGGTGGTGGAGCTGCTGCCAAAGCCAAAAACCGGCTTCGACTTTCCAACCGGCTGAATATATTTTCACCCAAAACTGTCGTATACACATAAGTATTAATTGCCACGCTATATTTAGACAAATGTTAGTATTGAGAAGTCATAACTTTTGGATTTACTTGTTCGTTTTTTTAGAGTTAAAACTGAAAATGTAAATGATTATTAACTCTGGCAAAAAAAGCAGTCGCAAATAAAACTGAACGTTCTTCGTTGCAAAAAACTTCATTCGTGACATTTCTACTTTACGGTTGTGTTTTTTATTATTCACACTAAAAAAATGGTTATTTAGATTGTTCTTTAACGACTACAACATGCATTAGGATAAAATTTTTCGTATTAAAGAAATTTTATGGGCCAGAATGGTATTTTGTTTGCATACAATACCATGTATTTAACGATTAAGTTTTTTTTTAGTTTAGTAAGAGTGGTGACTCTTTAGATTCAATTGGCTACAGGATACTTTGCAATAAGATAAATGCCATGGGCAACAGAAAAGTTATAAGACAAAATCAGCCAAACCCAAAAAGCATCCCCTTCAAAAATTGGATGGTAATGTGGGATACATGAGTAGTTAAATGTCGTATACTGTACTGTGACAAAAGAGATTAGATCAACGATCAATCCATCAATTGAATTAAATGGATTTCAGTCTATTGGAATTGAATCTGTTATTTGTTTTCCCCATACTGGAATAGGAACCCCTGAAATGTGGTAATTGAATTTGTTCAACTCCTTTCAACATAAATCCCAAAAATGTGTTGCTCGTGCAAAACAAATCAAGTTTCTTATCTAATGGATATACTCTTACCAAATATATACCATTAAATGACATTATATTGCAGATTTACAAAATTTATAACTAAAAAAAAAAAAAAAAAAAAAAAAAAGTTTCCTTCTCTATTCGTATTCAAACCGACTTTTTCTTTTATATAATTACAATAACATACAAGTCAAAAAAAATTCAAGTACACGCGATTACGAGTGTCTTTTAACTGATCAGCCACGTGTAGGACAAACAACTTCCTTTCTTTAATTTTGCTGCATTAACTTATTATATACCAGATAACCCAAAGTTCGTCTACGTATTGAAAGAAGGACATACTTACTTGCTTACATTTTAAAGTTCAACAAATCAATCAACAATAAATATAACTGGGTTAGGTATGTAGGTGGGTATCGTGGCTACTCCTGCGAGTACTATAATCGGTGGAGCGCCGTTTTTAAATTACATCCTTATTTTGCCAATCTATTTTCCTAGTGTGTTTAAAGCCAACCAGTGAGAGTAAGTAATTGGAGAAGCTTTCCTATTTCGGCTTAGACGCCTCAGTTATATTGCCTGGGAAGGGTTTGTTAAATAATTTTTGTCTGGTTTTGAAAACAGGCAGACAGTGACAAAGGAAGTAAGAACGAATCTCTCTTTCTTTAATGTCATTGCGTCTGTGTAAAGTTCATCTTTAAAGCCAGTCCTCACACGAGTTTTCCTCCAAAATGCTTCTGTTGGGAGGAGTATGTCAAAAACCATCTCGAAGTTCAATTTCAGTGTTAGAATGCGGGAGGTACTTATAACCGGTACCTGTGGTGTGGTCGAAGTTTTTGGCAGTCCCTGTTTTCTTTAGTCTGACTGCGCTTAAAACTTCCGATGGCTTCAGTATATAAAGGGTGATTTTTTTGCTACTTGGTTTTTGACGTTTATATTTCTGACAGTTCACGCGTGATTCTGGACATGGTTAACCATTTCAACATGAATAGACATACGCCTGAACAACGGTTGCAGATTATAGAAATTTATTATCAAAATTCGTGCTCTGTGAAAAATGTGTTTCACAAGCTACGTCCATTTTATGGCAAAGTCCATTTTGGCTCAATGGATGCGTGAATATGCAGAATCGCCGTATTTCGTATTTAGAGTGAAGACCAGCCAGAGGCAATTCAGCAGCTACCGTTGCACTGTTGCGCCCGAAAATGTTGGTGCGGTTTATGGGCAGGCGGCATCATTGGGCCGTACTTATTCAAAGACGATGAAGGATGAAGGTCGCAACGTCGAATGGAGGTTAATGGAGAAAGATACCGTTCGATGATAACACGTTTTTTTTTGCCGAAAATTCAAGAATTGGACTCTGCCGACATGTGGTTCCAACAGGACGGTGCTACATGCCACATGTCACACTGCACGCAAAACCATGCATCAATTGAGAGGCGAATTTAGTGAGCAGTTAATTTCACGTTTTGGTGCATTCAATTGGCAACCAAGATTGTGTGATTTGACCCTGTTAGACTATTTTTTGTGGGGGTATGTTAAGTCTCTTGTCTATAGGGATAAGCCAAACACGATTTCTGCTTTGGAAGCCAACATTGAATGTGTCATTGGTGAGATTCCAGCCGAAATTAGTGAAAAAGTGTGTCAAAATTGGACCTTCAGATTGGACCATTTGAAGTTTAGCGGCGGGCAATATTTAAGTGAAATTATCTTTAAAAAGTAAATGGCAGGAATTTATTTATCGATCCAAATAAAAATTTCATTCACTTTTGTAAAATGTCTGTGTTTTTTTTCTTAAACACCAAGCTCATAAAGAATCCCCCTTTAGATCCATAGAAAACAGATGCATTAGCCTCCGTTGGGCAAGATCGGATCGGACTCCTGTAATGTCAATGAAGGCTAACCTTTGAAACCTACCAGGGTTTTTGTGCTTGCAGCATAGCATTTGTTTGTAATCGCCTAATGTTGACACAGAAGCAGTGTCGAAAACGACGTTTTCTTTACGACTGATATTTTTGTATTATTCTATTTTTGTTATTTTTGGTACAATCTAAAGGGAGCTCACAGCTACTTTTGTTAATGCACATCATATCTGTTTTACTTTAAACTCAAATTAATGGGATCTATTCGGCCTACAGTGCCTTGGAAAATACAGGGTGCGCCACCTATTATATATATATTTATATACGTATGTATGTATATACAATATTTCTTTATATGATATTCTTTTATGTAAACAACTTTAATGAAGTGCATCAATTTCTTGCATCAATAATGAAATTTTTTTAATAATCCAAAAAATGGGTAAATACAAAAATACAAAAGGTTTTTATAGATACCAAAACGAAGAATAATATAAATAAAAATTCACTCTCAACTAACAAAATAAAGGAGAAGATGAAAAAATTCTGACCTAGTTAATACGTTTTCAGTGCTTAGTTATAAGTACTGAAATTACACAAAAAATTTAGTTTTACTCGAAATATGAAAAATAATATTTCAATCGATATCACAAAATAATTTTTTTCATTTTTTGTTTATGTTAAACAATGCAGTGACATCAGAAAAAACCAATTTTTCAATTAAATATATAAATAAACAAGCATAAATTTAGCATCAAATATCTCCTAGGGATAGCGTAGGCATATATGAGTAAAGTAGTAAAAGTAACCAAGGAAATATATTAAATACATATGTACATACTCGTACATATATACTTGGGCATCATTTGCAATAGATTTAAAAATTATTTACACCAAAACCCATTTATATGTAAACCAAATTTGAAAGTTTTATAAACTAAGATTGGGTGGTAAGTATGTATTCCTGTATCTGTGCGTTTGTGTGGATTTATTTTAAGCCACTTATATTTTTTGTAGCAGCTTGAAGAAGATAAATTGCCAAGATACGTGCTCATGTTTTTGGACTTGCGTAATAAAAATACATAAAAACGAAGAAAGGAAAAGTAAATTCTAGTATTAAGTTAATTCTCAATTACAACAAAAGAAATTATACAATACAGAAAAATATATCTGAATACAAAAAAATGGGGGAAAATCAAGTAACAGCAAGTACAATTCAAAAATATAACACAATGTGATTTATACGCATCGTTATTACAACTTCAACATTCAAAAATTTCTCTTGAACTTTAAATTATTCGTTCTTCACTGTGAACATTGAGCGAGCAGCGCCAGCTCGCTGCTGGTACTCCTACTACTACTCCTGACAAAGCACATCGCAACTGAAAAGCAAGGCAACAACAACTGTTGATAATGCACAATACACAAACAAAGACGACAAACACATTCTGAATAGCAATACAAACGTCCACTTTGAATACTAAAATGAGAAAATTTTCCAATAAATTGAAAGCTATCAATTAATGTTATTAAGCTGAATTTAAAAGAATGGCAATTCTGACTGTTAAGCACTAAAAAAGGTAAAGGAAATTTTAAAAAACAAAGTTTACCATATACAAAATAGAAGGAAGTATGAAGAATATATAGTTTTGTATTACTGTTGTACTACAGGTTTTTTTTTTTGTTCAATAGTTTCATATACAAGTATCATTTTGAAAGAGAAAACTGAGAAAATAATTGCATTCTAGTGCCTTCTATAACGACATTATTGGGTTCTTCTTTTCCACTTCTCATATTAAATACTTAGTTCCAATTGAAGTGAGTCCTTGAAGTGAATGCTTGCAATAAATAAATTCTGTTTTACTTTGATAATGTACATAAATTGCTTCTTATTTGCAAAATACACAAATGGTAAGAAAGTTTATAATATCAAAAATATTTGCTGAGTAAGTATTCCTAATCTAAGTACATACATAGATCTATTTTTAAAATTAATAATATTTGAGTTTCTATTTATTGAAAAGTTGTTTATGTAACAGAGCAAAGTGCACTGAAACTTTAACCGTAATTGAATCCAACCAACTATCCAAATATGGCCTAGTTCACATTGCCTGAGGTGGAACTTGAAGGAGATCAGAAAGTCAAATGAACGTAGGCTGGAGTTAAGTAGAAGTATATGACTATTTTTCTTCACTCTCTCATAATTTATACATATATTCGTTCTCAGAACATAAATGTTAGTTTCAACTGATCTAATATCTAAGTATTTAAGGGATTTCCAAGTAATTAAATTTTTTCTCGTTGTCACATCAGCTTTCTCCATGGCACTTACGCTATGTCCTAATTGACTCCGATGTGAGCAATGCAAAATTTGTGTAACGCACGAGTGTCCTCATCGGATACGATGCCACTTGGCTGACTACAATTCATATGCAATTTCTATTCATTCTTTATTTGCAAAATTTGTACCTTTATTGCAAGGTCTCTGTGGCGTAGTGCATTGGACTGCTACACATAGTATCCGGGGTTTGAATCTCGGCACAGGCAAAATAAAAAAGTAGAAAAACTAATTTTTCTACACGGCACCACCTCTTGGCAGGCAATGGCAAACCTACAAGAATAAAAATTGCCTATGAAAAGCTTTTCACTTCGCCGTTCGGATTCGGCATTGTAGTTCCATTCCAATTATGTACAAATATAACACGCACAACATGAGTGGATGCGAAAAGCTCGGCCTAGGCCCTCCATGGGCTGTTGTGCCATTAAAAGAAAGTAAAGTAAAGTACAATTTTTTAAGAGCTTGGTTTTCAAAATCAAAAAAACTCAGAAATTTTACAAAAGTGAATGAAATTTTAATTTGGATCGATAAATCAATTCCTGCCATTTACTTTTTAAAGATAATTTCACTTAAATGTTGCCCGCGGCCACACTTTCCATTATGAAGGTCCAATTTTGGCACTCTTATTCACAAATTTCGGCCGGAATCTCACCAATGACGGGTTCAATGTTGGCTTCCAAAGCAGAAATCTTGTTTGGCTTGTCCCTATAGACAAAAGACTTGACATACCCCCACAAAAAATAGTCCAACGGGATCAAATCACACAATCGTGGTTGCCAATTGACTGCACCAAAACGTGAGATTAACTGCTCACTAAATTCGCCTCTCAATTAATGCATGGTTTCGCGTGCAGTGTGACATGTGGCATGTAGCACCGTCCTGCTGGAACCACATGTCGGCCGAGTCCAATTCTTGCATTTTCAACAAAAAAGCGTGTTATCATCGAACGGTATCTTTCTCCATTGACCTCCATTCGACGTTGCGGCCTTCATCCTTCATCGTCCTTGAAAAAGTATGGCCCAATGATGCCACCTGCTCATAAACTGCACCAAACAGTGCATTTTCTGTATTCAACGGTAGCTGTTGAATTGCCTCTGGCTGGTTTTCACTCCAAATACGGCAATTTGACTTATTTACATATCCATTGGACCAAAGAAGAGCCTCGTCGCTAAAGACAATTTTGCGTTAAAAAACTTATCGAATTTTGGTAATAAATTTCAATAATTTGCAAACATTGCCTAGGCGTAAGTCTATTCATGATGAAATGGCAAACCAAACTGAGCATTTTTTACCTTGACACATGTCAAAAATCATGCGTGAACTGTCCGAAATATTAACGTCAAAAACTAAGTAAAAAAAATCACCCTTTACATGTTTATCTTATGTCCTTTATTCCACAAAAACTATTGCTTTTGCAATTGTGCAATCAGTGTTTAAATTTTGAAAAACAAAAAAATTTATCGTAAACGCCATTTTTTGAAAATAGTTATTAAATAATTTTAGTTTTAGCACCAGGCATTAATATTTACAGCTCTAGAGAAAAGTTCCGAAATATTTGCCTGTTTCCCCTTTTTGCGCCATAAGTCGATTTGCGGTAGATATTTTAAAGAGTTTTTTCTCTGAGAACAGAAGAAATCCTGTTAAGTATTCTAAAAGTGCATTAGATTTATTATGGATCTCAAATCTATAAAGCGGTTACATAAACCAATTAAGTTCATTCCACTCGATGTGAATGCGATGTGATGCCTTGAAATGATGTTTTATAATAGATGAATTTTTAACGATCTCTAGATTAATTTTAAATATTTTTTTCAAATATTTCCTCTAAATGAATATTTTCAAATATTATATAGGTAAAAAAGTATATATATATAAAACATCGTTGTTACCTTAGAATTTAAGTGTTATTTGAAATATATATGAAATTTTCCTTATTTATTTCTATATCTTCTGATGGAATGGAATTTTTATTCGTTACGAATGCTATAGGGAATCTAAAAAATTAAATACCACCTCTCATCTATATAAGCACTTGAAAGTTTTTAATTTTTCTATTAAACACAATTAAGAAAATCATCACGTAATCCGTTAGTAATCTACTCTCTTTGTATTCTATGTAAAATTTTACATTCTTACCTACGCATAATATTTTTACTACACATTTCTCATATTTAAGGCTTATAAGTTTCAGTAAATTTTGTCTTGTATTTTTATGTACGAAGCTGTGCTGCTAAACTAACTTCACTTTACACATATTTTTCCTATTTTTTGGAAGAAAAAGTACTGGCAATAAAACACACATACGGGCATCTGAAATAAGCTTGATTTAATTCCTTTTTTTGAATGAATAGTAACGATTTTTTTATGCATTTTTTTTTTTTTTTTGGGTTGGAAACATCTTAAAATGTTCTTATATAAATAACTCATCATTGGACACAATGTAGGTACAAAGAAAGAAAAATAAGCTGATAAACAAAATATGATACTGGCAATTCAATTTATTGTTACAAAGAAGGTATGTTAAACCTATTTGGAAACGAGCCAAAAATCATATTTTAAATATTTTTTTTTTATTGATACTTTCAACACACAGTGTGTACCCCTATCAACGCAGAGCATCGGAATAAATGGAAGGAAGAAGGAGATGGAATAAGAGAGTGAATACAATCACACAGGACACCGATAAAGAGATAGACAGCCATTGTGGCAAGTTTTATGCCTTCACCACAATGAACTTCAGTTTATCAGTGTCGACTATGACCGCATGTAGCGTCAAAGACCGTTCTTTTCGCATCCACTCATGTTGTGCGAGTTATATTTGTACATGCATGGAGCTACAGTTTTATGTCGAATCCGAACGGCTAAATGAAAAGCTTTTCAAAGGCAATTTTTACTCTTGCAGGTTTGCCATTTCCTGCCAAGAGTAGGTGCCGTGTAGACAAATTGTCTTTTCTACTTTTTGATTTTGCCTGTGCCGAGATTCGTGCCAACAAACTGCCGCTACGCTACAGCGACAGCGTGCAGGGCACGTACTGGTTTGCTTGCAAACAAGTTCGGGAGACATGGAGGGATCTTGTACCCATCTCAATTCGACTCATTATAATTCACGTGCTTGGAAAATAAAACAAAAAAACTAGGGCAGGAAGAGCTAAGCTATGGGATAGGTGACAGGTTTGGCTAAAATAGATATGTTGGAGCAAACTGATCTGCTTATAAATGCGACTCATGCCCAGGGATTTTATATGGCTGACTTCATTAGGACCCCCTTTTTCAATACTACTACTCTAGACCAAGATCAGAAAACACTTATTTCATTTTACAAGAACAATTCATTTATTTTACCAAAAAATTTGAAATCTTTATGCTATACTACAAAAATTACTAAATTAGAAGCATACTTTTCAGCGTTATATATAGGTATGTCCATATTATAATATACCATTGACAACTTAGAAAACTTAAATAGTTGAAATTAGCTCAGTTATAATTTAAATATTATAATATTATATAATACCTTCATTCAAATTTTGTAAATATTTAAATTAACGATAAATGCAATAATTCGTTATTTCGCTGTTGTTTGCAAATGAATTGTAAAAATTAATCAAAACTAAGTGTTTAAAAAAAATATATTATGTGCATAATGGTTAATCATGCATGCTTGTGTCAATCTGATGTTTATGAATGCTCACGAAAAAAAATGTACTTTACTGATACAGCGATAAAGCTGGATTTTTATACGGTTGACAATGTCAGTCTCATATAGCTCCCGGCTCCATCTTATTCAAAAATGTTCCAATTTTCACTGCGCTGGCGGTGTCGGTCAGTATCATTTTGCAAAGACGAATGAGCTCTGCAGGGATACCAAATCAGACATTGCGCCGTACAAGTGATCGCTAATCGTGCTGTCGAAGTTCGAAGGCGGCTTTATAATCGACGATTAGATGGTGGGGGTGCCGATCGGTTTTTCTCAGGTCTTTTCCTGAATTTGGCTTAATGTGAATATCTGGTCGATGGTGGATTTACCAGGCCTGAAGCCACACTGATAAGGCCCATGCATTCTGTGAGCTCTTCGCCTCCAGTCTTAAACAACTCAGCAGGCAGGCCATCTGCACCTGCAGCCTTATTGTTTTTCAGCCGATCTATGGCTGTTAAGACCTTCTCATAGTCGAGCGGCGTTACTTCAACGCTATGAGTGATTGGGGTTTCCGGAGTAGATTCCCGGAGTAGTTGCGGGATTATTGCCGCAATCCTCCATAATCTCATAATTCCCTGGACATCTGTCAGCAGATTTCCGTGTTCATCCTTGCAGGAAGAGGCGACGGTTTTCGAATCATCAGTCAGGCGTCTTATTCTTTCGTTCCACGGAAATAAGTCTATATGTGTATATTTATCGCATGGGATATATTCTTTTATATGTAGCGTTAATCTTTCTCAAATTTTAAAGGTGAATAATTAAATAAGTAACTAAACTTCAACTCACAGTATTTCCACGAACCCAGTATACAACGATGGAAGGCCTGTCTCGTTGGCCTAATTTGGGGAGTTAAATTAGATATTAAGTTAAAAAAAAAAATACATAACAAAATATATTGGTTTGTGCAATCTATGTTGCTGCATGTACAAAAGTACTTTTCACACTTAGCACTGTATTTTAGAAAATTAGCTCTATTTTTACACTTCAACTTTAATCACTTTTAACTTAAATCTTTTTGTTTTTTTGTTTTTGCATGATTAATTATTTATTTTATTTTTAAGCGTCTTGCATAAATTTTTAAAATATTATTTTTTCCTATATATTCTTTCCATATTTTTCCACATATTCTTTTCTTTTTTTATAAGCTATTTTCTTTTACTTATTTTTTTCTTGTTTAAATTTATCATATGCATGCTTTGGTAAGCGTTGCTGATCCTCCAACTTAACAAAAAGTGATCGCCTGGAGCCATGTGGTCTCCCTGAGACTTCCTCTGCATCACGCACTTAGGTAATCCCGCCAACACCCCAATTTGCTCTTAAGTGCGCAAAAGAAGTGATCACCTTTTTTAGCTCCCGACAAATTTTTAGCTCATATAGCTCCTTACTTTAGCTATATTAAATGTGTAGTGTAGTGCAACAAAAAAAAAAGGCTCGTCTCGATCAGTTTCGGAATATTTCTGTCTAGAAATTTATTTTCCATATTCATCGGGGTACAATCCTTCAATGTACTTTGGACTAGGAAACGGTAAAATTGTACAAAGAGTAAATTGTATAGTATACATAAATGTTGCCCTGGAATTATGCGGCAATGTTGCGAGTAACTGTAAGTCTCCACTAACAGAACAGTTTAGATCTTCGCTAACATTTAAATTTAACCCAGGGTTAAATAATTTATATTTATACAGGTTTTAAAACAGTTAAATATTTTGAGAGAATCCAACCATTACATATTGCATAAAAGAAACTTACTAATATTTGAACCTAAAAAGTAAGTAAGTACTTATTAAATTGTGTAACAGAATATGTGAGAAATTAAACAAAATTTTGGTGTACAAAAGGAAACTCACATCAAATGCACATGTCATGCCCCCGGAATATTTCTGTTATTTCTTGTAACTATTTTTACATCTGCTTATATTTTTCTTTTAAATTTTTTATTCTCAAGTTTTTGTTTAAATGAGTAGTTTTTATTTGACACTATTCTATAAAATTAACTTTACGCTAAACTATAATCATTTATTTGTCATAAGAAATAATAAGAATATAATAATATTACCTTAATTGGCATATAAAGAAAACTAACGACATTACACACTTGGAGATATATAAATGTGTGTATGTATGTACATTTATGGCCTACCGCATAACTACCACATTTACATGTACTTTCTTTAATATACCTAGTTACATACTACATAGGCATACCATATATAGATATTTATAAAAGCTTGGCCTTTGGCGCTACATGTGGGCGTAGTCGACACTGATAAACTGAAGTTCATTGTGCTAAAGGCATATCACTTGCCACAATGGCTGTCTATCTCTTTAACGGTGTCCTGTGTGATTGTATTTCCTCTCTCATTCTCCCTCCTTCTTCCTCCCATCTATCAATCTTCCTTCCATTCAACACAATGCTCTGCATTCATAGGGGTACACCCTGTATGCTGAATGTATCAACAAAAAAAAAAATACATATATGATATTCAACTTATGTATGTGTGTACTATATATGAGTATGCGA
The DNA here is from genome assembly GCA_958295655.1 of Palloptera scutellata. Taxonomy (NCBI): domain Eukaryota; kingdom Metazoa; phylum Arthropoda; class Insecta; order Diptera; family Pallopteridae; genus Palloptera; species Palloptera scutellata. Next base: position 48,254,255 of record OY282451.1, read on the forward strand.
CAGTTGTTTATAAGTGTTAGTTACTAACAAATGAACCAACCACTTTTCTCTCCTGCATAAAGTAATAAAAGTATTGTAAAAGTATTAGAAGCAGTAATTTAACAAGGACACTAGGCATAATAAGAATATTAAATGATACCAAAACAGGATGCTATAAAAAATAATTTATAATATTATAAGTTTTTAAATTTTATCATACAAAAAACACAAAAAATAAAGCAAAAAAGCACCACTGTAATGCAAAAGTTTGATTCGTATTTAATAAAAAGTTACGGGCCAAAAAAACAATTTGTAATATAGTTGAAATCGTGGGGATTTAGTCTAGCCTTCTCCATGATATTGTGTTTTCGGGAGGAGCATGATAGAATTTTTTTTTATTTTGGTTATGAAAAAAACGTGAGTGTTTTGTACCGTAATAAAATATAATTCCATAATCAGTTGGACAACAATAATAGGGATAAAAAAAAACAACCAAAACAAGTTAAGCTTAACCGAGTAAAATTCAAACATGCTTAAACTGAATCTGGTACCATTAATTGAAAGAGTACGAGTAAATTCCATATCAAAAAAAAAAAATCAATTATTAAATAAGTTTTGACTAATAAAGTGGATGAGCAGCATAACAACAAAACGCTTTTTATAATTATTATGATTACAAAAATGAATGTGACCAAAACATTTTTATTTCAGTTCTAACAATTAAAGATAATTTTGAGGCGACTGCTTTTGAGTGGTTAATTATTTAAAGAAAAAAAAATGGTCATTAAGTTTTAAATCAATTATAATCTGTTATGAATTGTTGAAATTAATCGCATCGTCTGACTTTTATGACTCGACCTTTAACTATCTATTTCTTTGTAAAAGTATGAGAAAGAGAGATAGAAAATTATTAGTAAAGTTATGTGGTCACAGCAAATCTTGTGAAATTTAATAGGTTTTTATTAATTTGGGCAAATTTCAAAATTTATGGAATGGAAGTTTTAAAATTAAAATTTCTTATGTTTTTGAAAAAGTTGTAAAGTTGTAAGTTTGTAACAGAATACTCGAGATTAGGATTCATGCTAATTTGTGATCACTAATCAGAGGCCATTTAAATTATTGTCTCTCTGTTTTTAAAATACCCTTACGGATATATGTAATATTTACATATATGTAAATATATCCGTGATTTTTGTAGCCGTTAGTTCCAAAGTGGCAATTAGAGTCTATCATTTATTCAGTTTCAGCCATTTATTTTAGAAATTTTTGTTTTCATATAATCATGATAAATTTCAGCCATTTATATTTCGTGTCGCTGGTAATTTAAAGTAATATGTTCTATGCGCATTTTCCAGTGTTTCTTCTCATAACAATTGCTGACAGTAAGTTGACAGGAAAAGCTGAACAAATTTATATTTTTGTGCTATTGTTGTGGTACATTTTGGTTCTAAATTATTATAAATTATTTACTGGGGGTATGAGTGGTTTAATGTATTGCAATTAAGCTACACGCATACGACACGTGTACCTCGTGGTAAAAATATAAATTTGAGATAGCAAACTTAAGTGATAGATTGAAAAATTCTCACAGCGACACTCTTGCAGTAGGCAGTAGTAGTATACTCGTACGAGTAGCAAAACAGCAAAACATTTCTAAGAAAAACTTTTCATATTCCTCTTCAAATTCGGCCTAAAACTGCAGATACATGAATAGATGCGAAAAGCTTGGCTAGGCCTTCCATGAGCTGTCGTGCAATTATATTAGTAGCAGCAGGAATCTTAGTTACAAGTAAAACATCGAAAATAGAAAAAAAGTAATGCTATTAACGAGCCCTAACCACTACCCGTATCAAGGCAAAATTCTTTATCATACCATTCTTTATACTCCACAAAATCTATGGTGAAATAAGCGTGAACGACGTGTATCGAATAAGATGGAATCATGAGCTGTATGAGCTGTATGAGCTGTACTTCAACTCTGACATAGTCAAGCTCGTAAAAATCTAGTGGCCTCGTTGGCGGGGTCATTTTGAGCGAATGGAAGAAGGCGTTCTGGCTATAAGAATATTTTATTCGAGTCATGGTGATGGAGCGCGTAGAAGAGGGCGTCTTTATCACCGATGAAAAGACCAGGAACAAGGGGACCTGACTGCACTTGGCCTTATCTACTGGCGCCAGCGCGCGTATTTTAAAGGCGATTGGCGAAGTTTTATCCAGGCCAAAACCGATCATCGGTTATAGTGCCAAATATTTAAGTAAGTAACTCGAGAACTATTAAGTGAATTGAAATAAATATAACTGTTATATATAATTTCTTTTATTTGGTTTGCATTTGAAAATTTCCTTTTTCTATGAAATAAAGATGCTCTAAACTTTATAGCATACGTTCAGGTGATGGAACAATATCTCTTCACTTTACTTCGAAATTTTCAACACCACGCAGTTAGTTTTTTTTCTTTAGTCGAAAAATAATACTTTGAGTGCTTAATTGTTTTTATTGTTAACTAATAAGTCACTAGGCAAAACTCAGAAAAGTGAGATAATTTTAATCAGCGTATTATATTTATAGATTTTTTTTTTTTTTATTATTTTGACTAAAACTTTTATTCAATAAATAATTATATTTTCATTTTGACAAATTTACTTCATAGTAATCTCAATAGTTATCCTGGCGAACCGCTACGCAAGGAGCATGGTTTCATAACTCGGCACAACCCAAAAATTAAAAAGAGATGATAAAAAAAGTGGCTTGCAGTGGCATACACACAATTTACTTTTAATTTCTGCCGTTGTTACTCGGAATTATACTATACTAGTCTACAGATTTAACTCACACAACACGAATCGATGCGAAGTGTCTACTTAATGGTAATGATGCGACATACTTATGTAGTATATTTAAGGGCTGTGCTACTACCATACTTAATAATATCTAAATAGTAGAGACGATTTAGTTTCGGTTCATGCAAAAGTTTAAACTGTACAATGTCCCTTTAATGATATCTGCAAAAAAGTAAAAATTTCCTTAAGCTTTCTTCCGTCATTTCCGTCCAACTATTACCATATCTATGCATGTAAGTATGTATATGTACATATGACTTTAACCTATATCGAAATATATAAAACACATTTAAATAATTTGTGGCCATGACCATCAGTGCTGCAGCATTACTTTAGTGCAAATGATGATTGTCATTATTATGTGAAATAACAAGAGCAGGTACTCGTGAAGTAAAACTAGAAGAAGATAGTTAGCAGTAAAAAGAAGAAAATTGAAAAATAGTTGCAAAAAATTGAAACGTGATGAAGTACTAGTAAATTTTTTGCTCCTTATTTATTTAAAGTGCACCTGGAATATTTTGAGTAGTTCTCTATTTAGTTGCACTTCAATTTGAAGATGCCATTTGATTTCGTTTTACTTAAAGCTTAAGCGAAGTGAAAATAATAATTAAGTTTTGTATACTTATATTTTTAATACATACTTACTTAAAGGGCGTTTTTTCTAGAAGTGTGGTTTTCAATCTGGCAATACTTTTTTCGGAGTTGGTCCTTTTGACAGCTGTCACTTGATTTATACACAGTTTGGTTTGCAATTTCAAGAATTGACCTAGCGCGTCGCACGTTTGGTGAATGGCCACCGATCCCGATTTTCACAAGAAAAATTTGTTCACCGATCAAGCTCACTTTTGTTTGAATAGGTACGTTAATAAGCCAAATTGTTGTATTTGGAGTGATCATCATAACCCACAAGCCATTATTGAGACGCCGTTACATCCTCAAAAAGTCACTGTTTGGTATGCTCTATGGGCAGAGGGAATCATTGGTCCATATTTCTTCAAAGATGAAGCCGGTCATAATGTTAATGGGGAACGCTATAGAGCCATGATTAATGACTTTTTCGTGCCTGAATTGTGAATTGGATGATGTTGATGTGGACGACCTTTGGTTCTAACAAGACGGCGCTACATGCCTTACAGCAAACGAAACAATCAATTTATTGAAGGAAACTTTTGGTGAGCGCATTATCTCGTGTCGTGGGTCTGTGGCCTCCAAGATCGTGCGATTTAACACCGCTGGACTATTTTTTGAGGGGTTATGTGAAGTCTCTTGTCTACCCAGATAAGCCCGAAACGATTGACGCCTTGGAAGAGAATATTCGTCGCGTTATTATATGGCCCCAATTGCTGCGAAAAGTGGTCGAAAATTGGGCCTCTCGGCTGGAATTAATTCGAACCAGCCTCGGCAGCCACTTGCCCGAAATTGTTTTTAAAACTTATTGGCAAATCCTTATCTTTATAATAAAGCTAAATTTTTGGCCATAACATTAATTATAGCCGTTTTATTTCTTCTTGAAAACCACACTTCTAAAAAAAACACCCAGTATTTATGTCGGGGTTCGAATCTCGGCACAGGCAAAATAAAAAAAAAGTAGAAAAAATAATTTTTCTACACGGCACCACCTCTTGTCAGGCAATGGCAAACCTACAAGAGTAAAAATTGCTATGAAAAGCTTTTCCTTCGCCGTTCGGATTCGGCATTAAACTGTAGGTCCCTTCCATTCATGTACAAATATAACACGCACAACATGAGTGGATGCGAAAAGCTCGGCCTAGGCCCTCCATGGGCTGTTGTGCCATCAAAAGTAAAGTAAAGTATTTTTTTAGAGGCCGATAATTCTAAATAGGCACCACTGTTTTCTGTGAGAGTCGATTTGACAGTTTTCGGTTGTTTTAAAGTTAGTTTGGTTTGGAAATTTATCATGAATAGTCTCACGTCGGAACAACGTTTGCAAATTGTTAAAAATTATTTGGAAAAACACGGTTCCATTCGAGAGAATGGAGCGATTAATTCGGATAACTCATGGATCGTTTTCGCAATACGTTTACTCTTAACGATAATACGTATCCCGTAAAATGTCGTGCAATGCGCACACAACAATCGATTGCTGGTATACAGCGTGGTGTTGATGATAATGTAAATATGTCATCGTGCTCAACAAATAACCTTATGTCCATCTACTTTTTAGAAATATTTGTGTAAAAATTTTGGCTTACGTGCTTACATGAACTAGTACAGGAATTGAAGCCACACGACCATAGTTCACGCCGTACATTTCGTGAATGAGCCGATGTAAAACATTGCCATTGATCCACAATTTCATTTGAAAATTTTGTTCAGTGATGAAGTACACTTTTGGTTAAATGGCTTCGTCAATAAACGGAATTGCCGCATTTGGAGCGATACCATTCTCGAAACACCATTACATCCAGGAAAAATCACGTTTTGGTGCGCTTTATGGACCGCTGGAATATTGGTTCATTGACGTTACAGGCAACGGTGAGCGGTACAGAGACATGATTACTAACTTTTTCGTTCCTCAATTGGAAGGCATTAATGTTGTGGTTTCAGCAGAACTTATTTACTGAAAGCAAAATTTGACGAACGATTAATTTCACGAATTGCACTTGTTAACTGGACACTTCGTTCGTGCGATTTGATGACATTGGGTTATTTTCTTTGGAGATATGTAAAGTTACATGCCGACGCCGATACACCCGAAACTATTGAGCACTTAGTTAGAAATACAGCCTAATTTCCTGCAAAGAGTATGTGAAAACTAGACCTCCAGATTAAAAAGTTCTTTTTAAAATAAGTCAATTTCATGGATATTTTAAAACATTTTTCTGTGTTTTAATTCAATTTAAAGTTCTCCGCCTCTAAAAAAAAAACTCCCGATTGCGTTGTACTCGTATGTTTCAATTAATGTTTATCGCTTTCATTTTACGATGCCCCATTAATTTTTATTTAAATTTATACTGCACATTTCTACATTCAAATCTAAGTTACAATTCAGATACACACACATGCACGTACATATATAGTATGTATATGTATAAATGTGTATTTGAATATGCGAGTGGATGGATACCTTCATGATTTTTATCTGATTCAGTTATATTTTATTTCATTTTCTGCATAGGCACGTGATCATACATGTATACATATATAAAAAGAGGTACAAACAAATTCTTAATAATATATGTAAATACTCTATATTTGCACGCAACAAAAACAAAAAAAAAATTCAATCAGGGAATCGTATAAAGTCCAGTTTTTCATAGAAAAATGCCGTATTTAAGAAGGTTTTTACTGGGCATGAGCTCACGTTATGGTCTTTTTCTGTACATTTTCTAAGCTCTCTAATATTTAGGTCTACAATGTTTGACATTTCCAGGATTTTTGGGCACTTCTTTCCTCACTACGCCAGTCTTTAATGCTGTTAGAGTTCCAGTTTAGAAATGTTTCCTTAATCTTAGACTCTTACTACTCAGACTGAGAAATAAACAACTCGTGTAAAAATATTATGCCCATTACTTATTAACATACTCGTATGTATGTAACTTAGCATTGGTATCTTTCAGAAGAAGTAAGCTTTAAAGCTCGATATTTTTATATGTAAGCTCTCCTCATTTTTAAATATGATAAAATCACCATTTTACCAAAAAAAAAAAAAAATTTTACCATTTAAACTTATTTATGTATATAATTTATGATTATGTAAATTTATGCACTATACAGTGAATCAAAATATTTTAGGCACAGCGCTATTTGCAAAGTATAAATATCTTTATCTCTTAGCTTACAAAAATAATTAGGATATCATTTAAAAAAAGGAACATTTTATTAAATACTTAAATAATATTTCATTTTTGTTTCGGGTCTAATGTTATACAAATAAAAATATGTCGTGATTTTAAGTAAAAAAACGTTTAAAGACACATGTACATTTAATATAACATTTAAGACTAACTCTTGCCAACAGGTGTTACTACGGGCTCAGTAGGCAATTGAGAAGTAGAGCCCTCTCTCGACCGACGAAAATAACGCTCAATATGTCCTTCATCCTTCCCGTCCTAATGTATGGCGCAGAGACGTGGACATTGACCATCAATGATGAGAGGCTGTTAGGAGCGTTCGAGAGGAAGATACTCCGTAAGATCTACGGTCCAGTATGCGTGGACGACGTGTATCGAATAAGATAGAGCAACGAGCTGTATGAGGTGTATGCCGACACTGACATAGTCAAGCGTATAAAACTCCAGCGGCTTCTCTGGCTGGATCATGTTGAGCGAATGGAAGAAAGCGCTCCTGCTAGAAGGGTGTTTTATTCGAACCACGGTGGAGGAACACGCAGAAGGGGACGTCCTAAACTCCGTTGGAAAGACCAGGTGCAGGGTAACCTGACTGCACTCGGCCTTATCAACTGGCGCCAGCGCGCGCATTGCAAAGGCAACTGGCGAAGCTTTGTAGAATCGGCCAAGACCGATCATCGGTTGTAGTGCCAGTTAAGTAAGTAAGTAAGTACATTCAATATTTGATTAGACCTCCATTGGCCTGGGTAACTTCCTCTAAGCGTCTACGCATACTTCCAACTAAGTTAGATGTCACCTCGGCTATTATATTTGCCCGTTCTGTGCGTATGGCTTCCTTAAGAGAATCTTTTGATGTTATGTCGTGGCTTCGTATTTTTTTTTTCTTTTCATTATTTACCAAATATGTTCTATCGGATTCATACCATATATGGTGACTGTGGGGTGTTTTCAATTCTTTGCATTGCTAGACTAGCAATTCCTGCACAAGATGAGATGAATGTTTCAGATCGTTGTATTGTTGGAACAAAACTGATTTCCCATTCAACCTTAACTTTCCGACACTGGGAGTCAAATATTCTTTCCAAATATTCAATAGAAGTGCTTCATCGATAAGTATTATATTTCCCACTACAGATGCTCATTCTATTACAAAATCGAGATCAAAACTAACTAAAAAAAATTGACAATTGGACTACTGCGATGTAGAGAAACGGAATTGATCAAATAAAGTTATAAGACTACCGTTATATTAGCAAAAACATGGCATACACAAAGTGTGCCCTTACTTTACTCATGTAGACCTTTTTCTTTTTCTTATATTTCGAATTGTGTGTGAAGTAACGGGCCATTTTTTATGTATTTCAGTGGAATGAACTAATGGTACTAACTACATCAAAAAGTCTGTAGAAATATTTTGCATAAGTTTTCTTAAAAACAGAGCCTGTGCCCAAACAATTCACTGTAGATGCAAATAACTAAGAGACACATGATTTAACTGTTACATTTACGTGTATATCCCCATTTTGTGTGACTGTTAACAAAAGCTAAAAAAATAAAGGAAAAACTTTGTAGAGAACTTGCATTTTTTATTCTAAAAACCTTATCAAGATAGTTTTTGCAGTCAGTCATTTGATGGAACATTTTTCTCTAATATTCAGTTTGAAATTAAGAACATGCAAATCAAAAGTTAAAGTTATAGGTACCTATTCTTTTTAAAATATGTACTAGTGCACAATTTAAATTGAAATTCGTCTTTTTTTTATCTACACTGATAGCAAAAATACTTTCGCATGACAGCGCTACTTTTTTTTCTACCTGTCTTTAATAGTTGACATACTTTATTTTTGTTTTGTTTTCAAAGTAGAGGTTAATGAAAGTGCACTGTACACTGACCGGACGGGGTCAGTCAGTGGCTGCGGTTGTGTTGGATAATTAATGTAGTGGAGCAAATAGTAGAAGCCATCGTTTTTCATTTTTTGTTCATGTGCTTTAAAAAAAAAAACGCTAAAACGGTAGGCAACATGCAAACATTGAAGTAGCGCAAACTTTGCTTTTGTTGTTGCTGCAGTTGGTGAAGTTATATAAACCAACTGCTGGGTGCTGCTGTTAGTGCCTCGGAATACACATAATTAAATATTTATAATGTCCATGCTGATTAAGTGGAGAAAAGTGAGGCAACAATTGTTTTGGTTCTTTGTTTTCATGATGAAGATAAAGTTTTTTCCTTTACATAATTGCATCACCTATAATGAATGAATTAAACTGCATTAATGTGTTTACGATACGTGTAGAGTGCAACTTTGTGCATAAATATATATACGCTGTCCACTGTGCAGAGTAAATAAATGTGAGTTTTGTAAATGAAATTTGTTTTTAGCAAATGCGTGTATTTAAATTTATTTTATTTGTGTAGTAAATAATTGAAAATATTTTATAATTTTTATACATGCTTTCCTCACTCATCATTTGAATCTAAGACCTAATACTTATACTTATAATATCGTTCTGTAGGACAGAATCATATCCGTGGTATGCTACAGAATAAGCTGCCTCGATGGTCTTGTTGCAGTGTGCCTAATTATCTTATGTGAGGGCTATCGGGTTCTTTTCTCGCTATTCCTAAAGAAATGACATTCCACATTCTTTAAAATATTTTAATTATTACCAGAAGCTATTCTTCATTCTGCGTATTGCTAGGCGACTGACTAAGGCATACAATAGATTCAACGAAACACATTAGAGTGAGATTATATATAAACAACAACAGTTACACTAAGGCGACATTTATCCATTTGTAACTACATACAAATGATATTGTTCAGACAAACCAAATGCCAAGCACTTGGGATCCTGGCCAAAGGTAGAGAAAATAACTGCCTTTTTAACTCAGTATAATTTACGATAGGCCAATCTGAGAAAAAACAACCCATTAACGATACAAATACTAGGTACTACATTGTAGAACCCCTTAGCTCTAAAGAGGAATAGAAGAAGGAATACAAATGTAGTAAGGTATTCGTATAACATTGGCTTTAAGGAATCTACAGATATGTCGCTTTCGGACTAATTTAAATTCTTCTCTTCTTCTTCTTCTCCTTCTCCTATAACAACATCTGGTACAACCTTGTAGGTTTCTTGGAGGTTTGCCGTTGTCAGCAGAGACAATGTTTTTCTTTCGTATTTTGATTGCTGACAATGTTGATTTAAATATTTAGTATGTATAAAAAAAAAAACCCCCAATTTATTATTTCATTCTCTGAGTAGAACCCTATAGTAACTCAAATTTTGATTTGTGCGTAGAGCAATTGCTTTGTTCTTTTCTGTTGTACGTTTAGCTGGATTAATTATCTGTGGCTGCCTTTATTTATTTACTTAGTAAAGTCGTGGTTCGATAAAGAAACTCGAAAACATTTTCTAGTTAGCTCATCTGCAATTTGATTGCTATGTCTTGCTCCTCAAATATTATATAACTTTTCAGAGTTGATAGTTTTCACTAGCTTAGTTTAGAATTAGTTTCATAGCTGCAAGGAGATCTCTGCCATTAGGGTCAAGTAAAATATTTTTGTTTCTCACAGATACGTTTTTGTACTCCATTTAGCAGAGCTCCACGGGCATGCACTTAGGCTTTGGTGAACCAATTTAGGTGGGTATTTTACATTGAATTTCATTTTCCCGTCAGTCGTAAGCTCATCAGTTCTTGCGGAGTACTTGATAAATTCTTTCCTTAGGTACTCGTATTTGTGAAAAAAAGAAGATATATGTAAATTTGATTTAAGAAATTGCGTTTTAATAATTATGCTTAATTATATTTTTAATATTCTGTATTTAAATATGCATGATTATGAATTAGCCACTCATTCAATTTATTTAATACTATATTTAATCAAATACCTCACAAAACAATATACAGCTTACAAAAAGGATATCAAATATAGTAAATTTATGATAAGTACAAAAGTAAAAGTGGAAATCTTTCTAGAGTTTTCCCAATTAAGTGAAATGGAGAACAATACTCTAGTAGAAGAAATTAATTGTACTAGAAAACTCGAATTATATTTTAAAACATATCATATTCTTTAAGATGACGCTTTAAACAACAGTATCCGCGATTTTTCGTTACAAGATGATGTTGGTACCCACAAATCTGGCAACACTAGTCCGAATATGTCAAAGGAACACATGTTTGCAAGGTGGCACAGTTACACAGTTGTTTAATTCGTCGCTGGTGTAAAAAGTTACATTAATTTGAAAATGATTAAAATATCTGAAGAAATACGCTATGTGATGATTTATTACTATAAAAAATGTAAAACCTCTGCTGAAAATGTTGTCCGGTTTACGGTGAGAATTCTGTGAGTGAACGCTGGACCCAGAAGTGTTTTGCTCGATTCCGATCCGGAAATTTCCATATCAAATATGCGAGGTGCAGTCGGCCAGTCACTGAAATAGCCGATGAAAGTCAGGTGGAGCAAGCTTTCAAACATGTTGCCAGAATTGAGAGTACCACCATCATCTTTTAACGAAAAAACGCGGATACTTTTTATATGACCCAGTATTTCAATATAATATCATAATTTTTTAACTTTTATATAATGATTTTTGAACTTTGATACACACTATAAGTATATGAACAGCGGGCAAAGTCAATGAACTTGGTTGAACTCATATATATTAATTATCAAAAAAAGAAACGAACGAAATCCATTTTTTAAATAACAAAAGTAGCTATAGCAATTTTTGTGGTTTATTATCCATATACGAGTATATGACTGTGTGTCCAAATTAATGAAAAAGTTTAAAGTTTGCAGATTACTAGTTTTCAATACTGTTATTCTGATGCGAATAGATAGGAGAGGAAAAAACAAAAAAGGAAAAAATGTAATTCAGTGTATACATACACCTTCCACATATCTTTCAGCTGGGTTTGCTAAGACCTCAGAATAAAAAACAACAACATTCAGCAACAAAATAATCTTAAAGGAGAAGTCGCAATCGCACGCCAATACATACATAGTATATACTATGCTTGTATGTATGTGTATGTGTGTGCCTGGATTTGAATATTTTTGATGTGATGAGTATGAGTTGAGTTTAGAGAAGGGGTTACAAGCGATGGCTTCGTAAAAAAATCCTGTACAATTGTAGAACACGAATTTCTGCAAGAGAAGACACAAATTTCCAACGTCAAATCCCTGAGCACCATTATGAATTTCACTACTGTTTCGACACTATTACAACACACACAAAGTCTCACATACTTACACACGCGTGCCACTCATCACTCTGCTCGACTTAATCTAACTTCTCAGAGAGCATACGAAAAACAAAAATGATTTACCGAAAGCAACTTCCTTGTGTTATTTTGCTAGCATATAAGAGAAAATGTATTTGCCGCCACAGTTTGCTCTTTGCATACACATGTACGTACACCTAAAAGTATGCTTCCTATTTCGCATATCGAGTGGGCGCCAGTATTCAGTATCCTTTTGCAAGTTGAGAATTACATATATCCTGATGCAAAGCAAACAAAAAGAAGAAATAAACAAAGAGCAACAAAAAAAAAAAAAAAAAAAAAAAAGCTTTGTTTCAAATTTAAGGGAAATAACACAAAAATTCAAATTTTGTTTTAGGGGTTTTTTTTGCGATTAAAGCAAATTCTGGAAATGTTATTCACTTGAAGTATGAAAGCAATGTTACTTAGGGTGATTTCAACAGTCAGCGTGTGTACTCTGCAAATGCAAGTATGAAACGTAAAGGTATGTAAGTATGTATGAATATTTGCGTATGCATGTGTTTGTATATTCAAATATTTTAAGTAGTAAGCAACAAAAAGATGCTGTTGTTGCTACTGCTGCTGATTGCTGCAGGCTGAGTCAGCTAAACATTTTATTGACAATAATAGAAGTTGCTAAAAAGTATTTGCTGTTCTCTGATGTTGAATGGTGTTGGTTGGTTACTGCTTGTTGTTGTTATTATTATTATTATTGTTCTTACTCTTGTTGCGTCGTTTGCTGTAACACTAGTACTGATTGTTCTTGTTGTTCGCGCTGTTACTTCTGATGATGATGGTGGTGTTGATTGTTATCGCCATTAGCGTTGCCATTATTGCTGGTATTATTATTTAAAATTTTTGCTTGCCTTAGAATTTGTGTGTTTCTAACGCGCACTTGCTTGCTTGCTGCAGTGCGCAAAATTATTTACTTTGTTCGCATTAATGTGTTTATTTTGGGTTAATATAATATTCATTTCATTTCGCATATCAAGTTGCATATCTTTTAATTTAATATTAAAGTTGCCTTTACTTTTTGATAGTTTTTATTTACTAAATATGTCCACTTGGACATTGGAGTAAAATCAACGCTGATGAGTGTAAAGTAGTGAACGTATACGAAAATCAATGTTTTTATTCCTTAATTAACGATATAAAAGAAACAAATTTTTTAACTTAATCGACTGTAGCAACGATTATTTAATGCAAATTTTGTAAACATAATTATTTTCATCTTTTATATATAAAAATATACTAGTATTAAATTTTTAAGATAATTTGCTTTTTGACATCTGGTATCTGCATAAACAGAAACGTAATGTTTTTCGCCAAATATACTAACTGGATGGCAAAAGTTTTTCATTAATTAATTCAAAATCTAAAATATGAAACAATATAAACTTATTGTTGTTTTTTTTTACAAATTACAGTCATTCTCATAGATATTGCTAAACTAAATGATTTTTACCTCGAAATTACTCAGAATCATTTGAAGGAATTTACAATGCCTCCAAGTTTCCTCGTGATATGCTCGCCGATAAAGTCCTTCTATTCCTGTACACCTGCGGTTAGTTGTTTTACAATTTGACGCCAGCCAGTGTGGAAGCCAAAATATGATTAATTCTTTAAAATAATTACATTTACTTACTTTTAATGGCACAACAACCCATGGCGGGCCTAGGCCGAGCTTTTCGCATTCACTCATGTTGTGCGTGTTAAATTTGTACATGTAGGTCCCCTACAGTTTAACGCCGAATCCGAACGGCGAAGTGAAAAGCTTTTCATAGCAATTTTTACTCTTGTAGGTTTGCCATTGCCTGCCAAGAGGTGGTGCCGTGTAGAAAAATTATTTTTTTTACTATTTTTGATTTTGCCTGTGCCGAGATTCGAACCCCGGACACTCTGCGTAGCAGTCCAACGCACTACCACTACACCACAGCGACCACCTAATAATTACATTACTTTACATAAATAAATTGCTTCTTAAAAGTAATGCCCTTATTTTTTCATTCTTTGTATAAATTTAAATGTTCAAAAAAAAATTATATAATATGTTTCACTTGCTTTATCTAAATGCTTCTTTTTTCAATCCACTCTATCCCTAATAATATTTCGCACCATTTTATTTTTACATTAAGGCCAAGCACTACATACCGACAAAACCCAAAAAACATTTGCCCAGTCAAACCCACTCACTACCTATTACCTATTGTTAGATGGTAATAACAGTAGCAACGAAAGCAACCACAACAACAACGAAGGCGTCAGAAAAAGCTGCAATATCAGCAACAAACTAGAAAAGCAGGAAAGTATTTTGCAACTTTTGTAACATAATTATTAAAATTTTAATTAAAAATACTTTTTTAATTTAATACGAGAAAATGTAGTAGGATTTTACTTCCTATTTCCTTGTAGCAGCAGCAGCAGCAACATCAATATCAACATCAGTGATAGAAGAAAAGTAAGGAAGGATATTCATAAAGTAGCATATACTTTTAGGTATTTTGTTGGTGCTTTCAATTTACTTTAGCATGCTTTAAGAGTAAAAAGATAAGAATATGGAGAAATAAAAGTGAAGAGAGAATTAGGAGAACTGAAGGAGGCAATGTTGTTTAATATTTTGAAAAATATAGAAACAGAAGCAACAGGAGCAGCAGCAACAGCCGCAACAACAACAGCATCATTGCTAACAACAATAATTAAAACAGCAGCATCATGAAAACTTAGAAAATATAAGGAACAAGCGAAACGAGTCCGTCTGAAGCGTATTCGTTTCTGCATTTCTGCCTTCTCACTTTTCAGCTCTTTAGAATGTCTGGGAAAAATACTAAGCTTCTTTTTTACTTTCGTTCTGTCCATAATTATGCAAATTTAGGGGAAAGGAAAAAACTAAAAATTTATATTGAGGAAACTTCTAGAGGCTTGCTATACATATATGCCCTAGACACTAAGTAGGTAAATATAATTTAAGCTAACCAGAAAAATTTTAGAATCTTTGCGGAGACATTAAGAACCAACCAACAGTCTGATTTCACTCAAATAGAATTAAGTTTATTAGCCATTTTTTAAACTATAATTCACAAAAAAATAGTATTCAAATATTATTAGCGGTTGCAAAATTGTTTAAAATTGTTCTTACTGTTCTTAGTTAGAGACTGGACAGTACGTTCGGTGACTACTGCATAGACTTGATTCCATCGATTTCTGAATTATAGTACATAATTTTTGAAAACTTTCTTCGTTTTACTTAGGGTTTGCTTCATTATAGCCCAATATCTTTCAATAGGCCGAAGTTCCGGGAAGTTGGGGGGATTTGCCTCTTTTGGGATCACTGTGACATTATTTCCCTTATACCATTCCATAGTTGACCTGGAGTAATTACTTGCAGCTAGGTCTGGCCAAAACAATACTGTTCCTTTGTGATGTCCAATAAATGGTAGACGGCGTGTTTGCAGGCATTCTTCTGTATAAATTCTGGAGTTAATTGTTCCTGTCGTAATGCACGCCTTGCTCCGTAGACCGCAGGTGCAAATAGCTTGATAAACCATGAAGCTTTTTGGAAATTTGGTATATTTTACTTCAGAGTATTTTCTAGGTGTTGCATCATTATTCTTTGTTGTGAAATAGGCATTCTCAGGTAACTGATTGAAGTCCGCCTTACAGTGGGTCTCATCATCGGAAATCACGAAATCGAATTTGGTTAGGTAAGTGTCATGCAGCTTTCGGGCACGCATCTTCGACATTTTTTCCTTTGCTTCGCTTTTTTCGCATTACAGTTGATTGTGATATACCAGCTGACTT
This sequence comes from Palloptera scutellata, assembly GCA_958295655.1. Lineage (NCBI taxonomy): Eukaryota > Metazoa > Arthropoda > Insecta > Diptera > Pallopteridae > Palloptera > Palloptera scutellata. Next base: position 48,269,957 of record OY282451.1, read on the forward strand.
CGCTTTTTTCGCATTACAGTTGATTGTGATATACCAGCTGTAGCTGCGAAAACTCGAGTTGACGTTGTGGGATTAATCCGATAAGTACTAACAACCTTTTTCAGCACTTCTGGGTTACTTGGACCTTTTTTCTGCCTGACCCTTCGGTTCTGCAGTTGGAGTTTCCCGCGTTGTAGTTTTTATAAACCGTCGCTAAACTCGCTGTGCTTTCCCTTGCAATGCTTAGCCTAGACTTCGTCTTCGTATTAATTTGCGGCGCTGTTCTTGTTGACTCGACATGTTGACTTAAGTACTTACTTAGATCCAAGATGAAAATGACTAATATATGTAGAAAAAAACTGCACTATTTATAGATACTTTTACTTGAAGATAACGGGGTCCTAAATCTTTACAACTGCGTATAATGGATACGTAAAACTTCTAAAATTTTTCTGGTTCACCCGTTAATTAAAAGAGAATCCATCATAGAAATGATCTTGATAGATTCGGCTTGAATTTATCATTTTCCAATAAATTGACTTAAATTATGAATTAAATTGACTTAATCTATGGCAAACTTAATGTACATGGAAGACTGTATAAAATTCATGAACTGTAATAGATGGATTTGCCAAAGTTTCGGAAAATAGTCGATTTAAACATGCCATACATCTATGTACAAATAATCACCTGAACTGTTTCTAGTTCAAAGTAATAATACCACGATACAAGTAACTAAGTACAAGTACAGAGTGTTTCGATCCGAGTACTTTTTGTACTCGATTCCTTAATTTAATTTCGTTGTGAGTCTTTCTTTTCTTTTAATGGCACAACAACCATGGAGGGTCTAGGACGAGCTTATCGCATCCACTCATGTTAGGCGTGTTATATGTCTGAAAGGGACCAACAGTTTTATGCCAAATCCGAATGGCGAAGTGAAAAGCTTTTCAAAGCAATTTTTAATCTTGTAAATTTGACATTGCCTGCCAAGAGGTGGTGCCGTGTAGAAAAATTTCCTTTTTCTTTTTCTACTTCTACTTCTACCCGGAACCCCGGACACTCTGCGTAGCAGGCCAACGCACTACCAACTACGCCACAGCGACATATTCATTAATTAAAACATTTTATAAGACCCTACTCCACAGTTTTGGGTGTCCATGCAATTAGTATTATTGGCTCAGTTGAACCCTATTCACTTATCTTACCCTAACCGTAATGACTTAATAAATTTGAAACTTTCATCAAGAACACGTACATCTGTATATACTTTTTGTATATATAAGAGTAAACTTTTTTATGAAAAATAATTATAGTTGAAAGAGTGCGCACAAAAATTGAAATTTTGTTAATTTTGTGAAATTGAAATTTTATATGCTCCCTTTTTTTGGTTTTCATAATAGCGCGATACTCGTCAGAAGAACGCCTTAAGGTAAACGTTAATCGATACAAAAAGTGTGTTGAACATGAAGAAATCAAAATACATGGAAAAAAAATTGTTGTAACTTTTACTTGACCCTTTTGCTGAAATGTTAACAGAAATTGAACACATTCGTTGAAGAATTGAAAATTTAATTGTATTTCATCAACGAAAAGCTGAAAAGTAAATTTTTTTAAATTTATATATGTTTAATTTAAAAAAATTTTTTCCGAATTATTTTTTGTATGCAAAACCAGCAAAATTGATTGAACAATTTAAAAGCCAATTTAATTGGTGCAAGAATGTTTACGTCTCTCTCATAGTTGAGAGTACCCTTTTGAGCTACTCAGTATTATGTTCTTAGAAAAAGTCATTAGTCAAATCATTCAAACAAATATGAGATGGAGGAAAATTCTTAGGTAAAATTGAACATATAATTTTCTATAGTACTAGCAAAAAAAAAAAAACAATAATGAAATTAAACATAAAAATATTTCGCCTTTTTTTTATGTACAAAGAAATTAACAATAACAAAGGCCGACAGCAAAATAAGTTGAGAAACATGTGGAATGAGTCTGAGAAGCAGCAGTAAACCTTCAAATTAGTCAATACACTCAAGACTATATACGTGAACGTTGATAAATTGAAACCCGTAAAGAAATTAATACCAAAGATACACTTGAATTCTCTTCCTCTATGTATAAAAATAAGCATATGCTAATATTTTTATTTTTCATTATCCTTTCGTTTTTTATACAGTGGTTGTGTCCTTATAATCACTAAATTGTCTTTACATGCTTTAGCTGTAGTGGTTGCGTCTGTCTCTCGCTGTATATGTGAGATATTAATAACATTAAAAGTATGGTAATATGCAGTATATGCTATCTAATTTTTATTTATATGTACAATTTTTCATTCCTTTGCTATTTTCGTTTGTTGTCGGCCATCATAAACAACAATTCATTTTCATGAAATGTTGTCCAATTTTCTTCGTTGTCATTCTTCATTTTTGCTTCTTTGTATATTTCTTTATTATCATCATTAAATTATTAGACCAACATTTTTTGTCTTTATTTAGTTGTTCATCATTTATCTTAATTAAACCATTAGGTTAAGTGTTTTTTTTACATTATATAGATTTCAGTTATTTTGCAACTGTGGAAAATGTTTAGCATTACTGTGTGAAAAATGAAATTGGATATATTTTACTTTTATCCTATATTTCAGGAAAGGAAGATACATGGACAGAAATGCTAATGGACTCAAAACCATGGCATACAGATTCCAATACTCAATTCCTATAAGACTGAAACAGCAGAAATCACTTCTAAAATGACGCAGTTAACGTTCAAATCTGATCAAATATAGAGTGATTTTTTAGGAGCCTGGTTTTTGATAATTAAAAAAAACACAGAAATTTTACAAGAGTGAATGAAATTTTTATGTGGATCGATAATTCCAACCATTTACTCTTTAAAGATAATTTCACTTAAATGTTGCCCGCGGCTACGCTTCAAGTGGTCCATTCTGAAGGTCCAATTTTGGCACACTTTTTCACACATTTCGGTCGGAATCTGACCAATGACGCGTTTAATGTTGGCTTCCAAAGCAGCAGTCGTGTTTGGCTTGTCCCTATAGACAAGAGACTTAACATACCCCCACAAAAACTAGTCTAACAGGGTCAAATCACACAATCTTGGTTGTCAATTCTTGCATTTTCGGCAAAAAAAAGTATGTTATAATCGAACGGTACCTTTCTCCATTGACCGTAACGTTGCCGCCTTCATCCTTCATCGTCTTTGAAGAAGTACGGCCCAATGATGCTGCCTGCCCATAAGCCTCACCAAACAGTACATTTTTCGGAATGCATTGGTAGCTGCTGAATTGCCTCTAGCTGGTCTTCACTCCAAATACAAAATACGGCAATTCTCCTTATTCACGTATTCATTGAGCCAAATATGAGCCTTGACCATAAAATAGATGTACTATGGTTTGCGAAACACATTTTTCACAGAGCACGAATTTTGATAATAAATTTCAATAATTTGCAAACGTTGTTCAGGCGTAAGTCTATTCATGATGAAATAGCAAACCAAACTGAGCATTTTTTACTTTGACAGAAATATAATCGGCAAAAACCAAGTAGCTAAAAATCACCAAAATAACACTTGAAATTTTTCCACCATCCGATGGGGTGGTAGAAGCAGTTAATTGCGAAACCTCAAAAACCAAAAAAATCACCCTTTATATGCACATAACTCTTAAATGCTTAAAATCAAGGACCGAAAATTACAATTATTTTTACATATTAAATTGAAGAAATCAACATGTTCTACACTGATTGATACCCTGCTCTGTTGAAATCAATACAAATTCTTATTTTGAGCGTTACTACCACAATTTTTAAATAATTTTGACCAGTTATTTTAATTTTTGCTCAAAAAAATCCGTTCGGATTCGGCATAAAATTGTAGGTCCCTTCCATTCATGTACAAATATAACACGCACAACATGAGTGGTAGCGAAAAGATTGGCCTTTGGCGCTATAAATCGATCATAGTCGACACTGATAAACTGAAGTTCATTGTGGTAAAGGCATAAAACTTGCCACAATGGCTGTCTATCTCTTTATCGGTGTCCAGTGTGATTGCATTCCCTTTCTCAATCTTTCTCCCACCTATCAATCTTCCTTCCATTCAACACAATGCTCTGCATTCACAGGGGTACACTCTGTGTGTTGAATGAATCAAAAAAAAAAAAAATTCATATTCATTCATATTCATTCATATTCATTCATATTCATTCATATTCATTCATATTCATTCATATTCATTCATATTCATTCATATTCATTCATATTCATTCATATTCATTCATATTCATTCATATTCATTCATATTCATTCATATTCATTCATATTCATTCATATTCATTCATATTCATTCATATTCATTCATATTCATTCATATTCATTCATATTCATTCATATTCATTCATATTCATTCATATTCATTCATATTCATTCATATTCATTCATATTCATTCATATTCATTCATATTCATTCATATTCATTCATATTCATTCATATTCATTCATATTCATTCATATTCATTCATATTCATTCATATTCATTCATATTCATTCATATTCATTCATATTCATTCATATTCATTCATATTCATTCATATTCATTCATATTCATTCATATTCATTCATATTCATTCATATTCATTCATATTCATTCATATTCATTCATATTCATTCATATTCATTCATATTCATTCATATTCATTCATATTCATTCATATTCATTCATATTCATTCATATTCATTCATATTCATTCATATTCATTCATATTCATTCATATTCATTCATATTCATTCATATTCATTCATATTCATTCATATTCATTCATATTCATTCATATTCATTCATATTCATTCATATTCATTCATGTTCATTCATATTCATTCATATTCATTCATATTCATTCATATTCATTCATATTCATTCATATTCATTCATATTCATTCATATTCATTCATATTCATTCATATTCATTCATATTCATTCATATTCATTCATATTGATTCACATTCAGTCATACTTATTCCTTTAATTTAAATAACATTTTTCAATAATATTTGGAATTTAATTTTTTTTGCCATTTGCATTCATTTTTATTCATACTCATTCATTCTTCATTCAAATTCATTTTCTTTTTTTTTGTCAATGATCTTTTTATTTTATAAAATTTCTTTTATATTCATTTTTATTCAATTTCATTCATTTTCAATCATTTAATTTTATGATTCACTTTGATTTATTTCCATATTTATATTTTAATTTTAATTTATTTTGATATATATATACTCATTTCCATTAATTTTAATCTATTTTCATTCATTTTCAATAATTTTGTATTTATCTTTACTTATTCCATTCATTTTCAGTCAAAACTTTGCATTGATATTTATTTATTTTTTTTATATGTATACGGGTTTGATCGGGATTGGCGAGCCAACGGGGAACAAAGTGACATAGTTAATTGAGGTGGGTATGGACCAAAGCCATTGGGTGGCCTATGCACTCTATATAAAATTGGAAATTGTTGGAAGATTATGTTTTTATTCTGCCCAGTTGAATTGGTGGACTATAATTTATATTTGTTATAGACAAGCTAAGCCCATTTGGGTCCATTAATTGACCCAAATAACACACATACAAGATATGTCTCTAATATTTCAAGTATACGTGCATCACGCTGGTATTAAGTATAAGCAATTTAAAACTACTTAATTTCAAACACATGCAAAAATATGGTGCAAAGTCATTATGTGATTTATAATATATGTAGTATACTTATGTACATTAAATGAGAGGAAACAAAAAGTTAAAAATAGCTAAAAATTCGACTTTGGATAAATATATTGGGATTTACTTTACTTTTGATGGCACAACAGCCCATGGAGGGCCTAGGCCGAGCTTTTCGCATCCACTCATGTTGTGCGTGTTATATTTGTACATGAATGGAAGGGACCTACAGTTTAAAGCCGAATCCGAACGGCGAAGGAAAAGCTTTTCATAGCAATTTTTACTCTTGTAGGTTTGCCATTGCCTGACAAGAGGTGGTGCCGTGTAGAAAAATTATTTTTTCTACTTTTTTTTTTTGATTTTGCCTGTGCCGAGATTCGAACCCCGGACACTCTGCGTAGCAGTCCAACGCACTACCACTACGCCACAGCGACCACTGCTATATATTATATAGTATAGTATTATATATATATTATATAATATATTGGGATATATTGGATATTAACATATTGGGTATATTTATATATGTATAATATAAAGGGTTTTTCAATAATGACATATGAAACAATTTTGTTAAAAGGTCATTTAAGGTTTACATTTTACTACCGAAATTCTGAATCGGTAGTCGCAATCGGTAGTTAAGTTGGAAGCAAATCCTGAATCTCATCGAAAAATCATTTTCAGCGATAAAGCTACATAATCTTTGGCCTAATGGCTCAGTAAGCAAAATATTAATTATTGGGCAGCAATAGCCCAAATGTGCTTCATTGTTTCCACTAAAAGTGACCGTGTGGTGTGGAATTCGTGTGATTGCGCTGTATTTGTTCGTCGATGAAAATTATCGCCATGTCACGCTCAACGAAGTTCGCTATCGTGCCAATTTTTTGAATGTGCTTTTTTAATATTCCAAATTACAATCCTTCCGGTTAATTGTGGAACACTATTTCATTCAAATAATATACTTGGCTGGCAATAGCTGTACTTGTCCGATGACTACACAAATTTCGGCCTTAAGAGCCTAAATCGCTGCTGGATGGTTAGCGTGACACTTATCTTTCGCGACTCGCCACAAATAATAGTCAAACTTAGTCAAATACCAATGCACATAACCAAAACGGCCAATAACATGATTTTCCAGCTTCATATGCAAAAGATAAATTGATGTACGGCTTGCGTGACAAGGCGTGCCATCCTGTTAGAGCCAAATGTTGGCTAAGTCCTTATCTGTTAAAATTGGCCACAAATAATCAGTTATCATTGTGCTGTAACGTATCTTCCTTCCTATGAGTAAGTCTCTTTTTTCTACCGATTTTTGAATCTTTCGGTGGAAGATTCACCATTTTGGAAGTAAATTTTTAGTATTTCCCAACATTGTTCAAGCGTATATCGTCCCATTTCGTTAACCGCAAATACTTATAAAACTAATTTTCCGGCATAATACGAATGACGTTAGAGTTGCCTCACTCAAAATAACCAGTAGTTCAAATTTCAAATGTTAGATGGACCACCCTTTATATTGAAATACTGCACGTATCATGTAAGCACATACTAAGTCATATACTTACATGCATATGTATAAATGTAAGGTTAAATATGTGCCTATACTTTATACTTGTGCCTATACTTTTTCGATTTATTAAAATTTTAGTTTATGCGTTATGATATTTCTCCTACATGTGGATACCTACATACATATATATGTGTATATGTATGTCGATATATATATTTGCATATACTATCCGTTTATAACCTTTTATTATGTATAAGTGTACGTACATCACATACATTTTAAGGCAAACATACAAACATAAACTGACCACATCTGAAATATTTACGCACGACAGCATTTCTCTGTCTAAAATTAATTTGAGGATATTTTTTGGCTGAACCATGCTCAATTAAATTTGAAATGTTGTGTGGGCAAGGAAAAGGCCACAAATTTATTATACAAGGATAGAAGTATGAATCCATAAGTTCATGAGTATATTGTACAGGGTGTTTTTTTTAGAAGTGTGGTTTTCAAGAAGAAATAAAACGCATATAATTTAATGTTCAATGGTCGAGCATTTAGCTTTATTATAAAGATAAGGATATGCCATTATGTTTTAAAAACGATTTTTGCCCCCCCCACTTTTTGCAGCAATTGGGGCCGTATGTCAGTAATAACGCGCCGAATATTCTCTTCCAAGGAGTCAATCGTCTCGGGCTTATCTGCGTAGACAAGCGACTTCACATAACTCCACCAAAAATAGGCCAGCGGTGTTAAATCGCACGATCTTGGAAGCCACGCCACAGGCCCACGACGCGAGATAATGCGCTCACTAAAAGTTTCCTTCAATAAATTGATTGTTTTGTTGGCGTATGGCCTTGTTGGAACCAAAGGTCGTCCACATCAACATCCTCCAATTCACAATTCAGGCACGAAAAAGTCATTAATCATGGCTCTATAGCGTTCCCCATTGACTGTAACATTATGACCGGCTTCATCTTTGAAGATATATGGACCAATGATTCCCTCTGCCCATAGAGCACACCAAACAGTGACTTTTTGAGGATGTAACGGCGTCTCAACAATGGCTTGTGGATTATGATCACTCCAAATGCGGCAATTTTGCTTATTAACATACCCATTCAACCAAAAGTGAGCATCATCGCTGAACAAAAATTTCTTGTGAAAATCGGGATCGGTGGTCATCTCGTTTTGGGCCCATTCACCGAACGTGCGATGCGCTTGAAGGTCGTTCGGCTTCAATTCTTGAAATGGCAAACCAAACTGAGCATAAATCAAGTGGCAGCTGTCAAAAAGACCGTCTCCGAAAAAAGTATTGCCAGATTGAAAACCACACTTCTAAAAAAAAACACCCTTTATTATAAATACATACACACATATCCATATTTATATGGAGAGCTAAAATCTAGAATATATGTGTGGTGCTATTTGTGAAATACTAGACTTAAATTAAATTCAAAAAAAAGGTAGAAACAATGAAAAATTTTAGCAATTCTTTATTTTATTGCTTAACACAAAGGGTTAATGTTAATGTTGAGAATCAGTGTTTTTTAATGATATGCAAATGCTACCTACACTACCTAGACATTTTCTACAGAAACTCAGTCCATACAATCACTCAGCATACAATAAATTTACACTATTTTTTACTTACCTGGTTGAGTTTTCTATTGCGGTTTTCCTACATATGGTACATACTTACATACATACGTAAATTGTTAACGTATATGTTGCAAAATTATCCTATTTATCCTGTTGCTCAATGTTGTCTGATTAATTTACCAACAGTTGAGTGGGATTTTCGCTTCGATGAATTAATAACAACAACAAAACCATATTTGAAAAAAAAGGTTCGAAATCATATCAAAACAAAACAATTAAAAATTACAAAAACAAAAATAATATATACATAAGCATATATGTGAAAAACAGTAAAGACTTTAGCTTTAAAAACGGGTACATAAGTATAAACAAACTCTCCCACGTACCTAGTCCCCAGCATAGCAACACCATTTTGCAATCAACCTCCTAGGAAACGCCGTTCTGCCAACTCTCTTCCCACCTAACCATCCCTCTAACTCAACCACATAATTTGTTATCCATCCATCCGTTGATCCTTCCACCTATTCGTCTCTCCTTTTATAAACATCTTGGTTAGGAAACACACAGTAGTGCTGGGTGAGGGGGAAAATAGAAATGTTTTAACTAAAAGTGTCATGCCCCATACACATTGACGACGGCAGCTACACAACAACATCTGTAAAATTATAAGAACACACGTTTTTATGGAGACAATTATTTTGGCGACGACACGATCACGTGACCACTGGCCACAAATGTGGGTGTCGCCAATTTAAATCTATTTCTAATTTGATAAGTAACAAGAGGAAGAATAGGAAAGAGATTGAAGAGAACTGCTTGCGTTTGTATTGCAGCAATCGCATTCATTGCAATCAATTAGCTGACTACACGGCGACAGTTGAAGCCAAAGCATAGCTGCTGTTGTCAATGTGTATGGAGTGAGCTGAGCGCATCTTAAGCTAAGATTCTACACTCTGTTTTTTTCTCTGCAATAAATGTGGCCAATAAACACATTGCGTTAGGAACAAAACTTATGTTTTTATTTTTTGCTGTCGTATAAATTAACAATAAGGCATCACTTGACTTTTCTTTCACTCACAGCAAAAGTGAAATAAATATTTTAGTTAAGGGTCAAACCAGAGTAAAAGAGTAAAGTGAGGATAAAATCAAATGTTGTTTATTTTGGTCGCTGTGGTGTAGTGGTAGTAAGTAGGACTGCTACGCAGAGTGTCCGGGGTTCGAATCTAGGCACAGGCATAATCAAAAAAAAAAAAAAGTAGACAAAATAATTTTACTACACGGCATTTTTCTATCACCTCTTGTCAAGCAATGGCAAACCTACAAGAGTACAAATTGCTATGAAAAGCTTTTCACTTCGCCGTTCGGATTCGGTATTAAACTGTAGGTCCCTTCCATTGATGTACAAATATGACACGTACAACATGAGTGGATGAGAAAAGCTCGGCCTAGGCCCTCCATGGGCTGTTGTGCCATTAAAAGTAAAGTAAGTATATTTTGATATTGTAGAGTAATTTTATATTACACACACTTTTAACATCTTGCTCCGTTACCCAGAACTTTACTCCAAAGAGTGAATAGGGCTAGTGAATTTAAGTTTGTATAACACAGTCTATTACTCCCACTTAAATCCTACCTATCCTCGCCTGCTATAAATAGAAATAAAAAAAAATTAACAGAAAGGAAACAACATAGGACAAAAGGTAACAACAATCGCAATAATATACAAAATACTTAACTCTATTCTTATACATACATATGTACATTAGACTGGGTCACCGTCTATGGGGGGGGGAAAAGTTAAATGTGTCAATAGTAGAATTGAATATACCCTGTTATTGCCACATAGTTTATGAAAGCTAATCACTCGGGATTAGCCGCATATTCGTTTATTCGTGCATACAACTTTTTGAGGAGACTGGAAATATCAAAGACCGCCACCGGTCGGGCCGTCCACGTACAGTTCACACGCCGCAAGTCATCAAAGCCGTCAAATCAAGAATTCAGGCCCGAGAATCATGGCCCGTCAGATGAATATCACGCAAAAGTCCCTGAGTCGAATTATTAAAAAAGACTTGGGACTTGATGCCTTCAAATGTCGCACCGAACATTTGTTGGCTGCAGCTTTGGAAAAAAATTGGGTAGAAAATCCAAACGTCTTTTGGTTAAGCACGCTGATAACTTACATAGAAAAATCTTGTTTACGGATGAAAAAATGTTTGCAGAGCAGGAAAATTTAACAAGCAAAATGATAGAGTGTATGCACGGTCATCTAAGGAAGCATCTGAACTGATCCCACCGGTCGAAAAAGGTCATCACCCAGCTTCAGTTATTGCTTGGTGGGGGTTCTCTTACGATGGGGTCACTGACTTGCATTTCTGCCAACAAGGGGTCAATCATTCATGTAATCATTCATTTAAATGAGACTTTAATCTTATTTGCTTTTGAGTTAACACAACAATTTTTTACCAAAAGTTTTATTATTTTTTGAGAGTATTAGATAGAGGAAGAAATTAGGACCGCGGAAAAAAATTATTATTTTTATATAAAAAAAAAAATTTTTCCTATAGCGTAATCATTCTTTTAAACTGAAACTTTGAACTGCCGTAAATGATTTGCTAATGAATGAAACGTTCTTAGCAAAGTTCAATGATTTTTTGAGACAACAAATTAAAAAAAAATTAAAAAAGAAAACAGAGACTACATCTATTATAACTATCTCGCTCAAAATATCTAAAAATTGGAATACCTAACCGAAGGTGACATAAGAAGTAAATAGCACCCGAAGGTCAACTATATACTACACAATCGGATATCAAATAACAAAGTTATGATAAAAACCAAGAAGGGAGGTATTTCAAGACGCCGAGGCGTAATTGTTCCCCTGAAATACTCTCGGCGTAATCTTTGAAATTAGCATTATTAACCTGAAATGTACCGGTTTAATGTAAACCTGTTTAATGTACGTGTTTATACACAGTATATATGTACATATACATGAAATTATATAGTAAGAGAGACACAATGAATAGCATTATTAACCTGACCATGTATTTCCATAGGAATGGCGTATGTTTTATGTCAGAAAAAAAAACCTCCTATTTACCATCTATACATGCCCATATGTGAATGTATGTGTTCATATATGTATTTGTATGTATATAGTTACACTTATGTATATGAGTTTGTGTTTCATATTGTTTACATAAACAAGCAAGCACTGATGCATAGAAAAAAAGTAACTTCATTGATAATCCAATTACTTACACTAGGTTGAAAATCGAGAGCAGAGAGGGAGACTGCTTTCGTAGAGTTGAGTGTTTACTTAAAAATAACAAACATCAAAAAAAGTAGTAAATTTTAGCACATTTAGGTAGTTTAGGTATACGAGTATTAATTCTAACAAAAGCAAAAATGAAAAATAATAGTCAAAAAAAAAATTTGGATATTCCTGGTATTGGAAAATCAAGTGATATTGTCTTATATTTTTATTTATTTAGTTCTTTATTTGATGTTCAGAAATGGTGCTTGAAAGTTCAGTTTGAGGATAGAATCGAGATGGTCTTTCCTAAAATTTATATTTCCTAAAATAATAACAGGGAAAGTACTCAAAGTGAAGGTGTAAATATTTTAAATTCAGACTGTATTAAAGCAGTATTTTTATAAACTAAGTCAAAAACATTATTTCTTTTATTTACTTATGTATAAGAGAAAAACTAATCCAATAATGACTAGTTAAAAAATAGATCTAAATTTGAGCTCAGATTAACCCTTATGTAAACCTAGGTCCACCTATAACCATCTCCCAACGATGAAAAACTACACATGCGCATCAACGCATAAATTTCTCCTTCCATGATATCCACAAATAGGTATCATGCTTTCTATGCGTTTTTGGCAACATATTTTGGATTGGACTTGGTTAAAACACTGCAAAGTAAACCATAGATACATTTGCAATTGTGTATAATTTGTGAGTGTTTTTTTTTTTGTTGGGTTATTTTTGATTTTCTTCCATTAAACGTATGATAGAATAATTTACACATCAAGATTAATGCTAATTTACGTCATTTATTCCATTTAGTGAAAAGTTTTTCAATCCATTCCAATCGTCCACTAGCAACTGTCCATAAGTTACCCAGTTCTATTGGTTGGAGTTTTGCAACTGTTTGGTTTTTTCTACACAGCATCGTTTGTTCACTTTGTTCATTGTACTGGAATGATCAAATTTTGCGATTTCAATTAACTTAACACAGAAGCCAAACACACAAACACACATACAAATACCAGTACATGCATACAAATAAGCATACTCGTATTTAAGTATGCATTTGCTGGGTAGGGCAGGAAATGATTTCAATGGAGAATTTTTTACTAGTACTTACACAAATTTGTGTAAAAGTTCTCTTACCCTATATCAAGCAATCTGAATATATAATATATAAGAGTAGGTATGTGTCTGTGAATGTGATACTGGAATTTTTACAAGCTGGCGCTTTGGTACTTCTGCCATTGATGATGGTACTGGTGAGTTGCTTATGAATGAGGAGTTGCTTGATGGTATTGATAGTTCATGGATGATTGTATTTGAATGAGCACTGCTCCAGCTCACCAGTGTGCTGTAAAACCAATTCAATAATGGTATTTTAAATTATACTCATGTTTTCCACACGAACTCTCTGTATGTATTTAGTCATTTGGTTACTGTATTTCCATTTCATTTCCACTCCAGCACCTATTTTTATTTATATTCATTTTGTTTGTGTAGTGCCAAAGTAAGTTCGTTTTAATTCCGAGCTGATTGACACTTGAACATTTTTTGTAATGTTTTTTTTTTTCATCGTGTTAAAATTCTACTTGAACCATTACATACAACGGCATGTATGTGTGTATGTACCCATACACTTCGACATACATATATGTAAGTACACATACACAGTGAAATATTAATCAATCACATGCAGTGATTTTTATTTTGTATTTATCACTATTTTTTGTTTGTTTTCAATTACATTTTCTTGTATTCTCTTTTGTGTTTCTCTCTCGTGTATTTTTTTTTCTTTCAATATTTTTAAGCGTGATTACTTTGCAAAGGATTTATGGATATTTTAAATTGATTTTATTACAAAAATGTACTTACACATTCACAAATAAAAACAAGAATAAATGTTAAAACTTTGAACGATTTAAATATTGAAATTGAATAGTATAAATGTTAAAATTGAAATTATTCCACTCGAATATCAGCATTCAAATAGAAGATTCTTTTTTTAGCTGAAAGCACAAACTCCATGAAACTTCCATAGCTTTCATATCTAAAATTCTTCAACGATATGATTTTTTAAAACACACTTTTAAATCACCCACAATTTCATGAACTTTAGCGTTTCTTTATTGTCGTTTTTCTTCTTGCTTTCATAGCATTCTCCCAAGCTAAGTAGCACCAAAAAATTCATTTATCTCTGTCAACTGAACAAATGACCAATGACAAACGACGATGCCTTATCTTGGCATTTCATATACAAGTAGTTAGCTCTGCGTTACACAGATATTTGTATGTATGTGGCTATGTGTGTAGCTATAGGTGCGCAGTTATACAGGAGCTTCGTGTGCTTCATTTTAGATATGAATCTGAGCACTTTTGGATATTCTTCAATATCCAACAAGAAAATGCCAGCGCAATGACTTTAATGCCAGTTGTGATGGCAAGCACTTTGACAGCAAACTAATTCTCTGACAACTTTCCATTCCATTATTTTTTATATTTATAAATATGTAGTTATAATTTTTATGTTGGCGTTTAATAACGAAACGAAAAACATGTATCTGGATAAAATGTTCATTTATTTGTTTCAAAGCAGCGTGACACTTTATCGTCATCCAACAAAGCAAGCAACCAATGTCTCATAAATTTTTCATACGTGCTCCACTGCCAGCTACAAAAAGAGTAACAAGGAAAAAGACATGCAGTCTTCTCCTCAATTATGTCATGTTCGAGCTTACGCTCTTTTGTTGAACCCTTTTAAGTTGTCAATATATTTTAATATAAATGACTGGCGACATTATTGTTCTCCTTGTTTATTGGCAACATTTTGCCTTTTTGGCAGTCTGCAATTTGTACTTAAGCTCACCTGCTACGAATATCGAAATTTCATTTCGGTGATTTTAGAAATATGTTTGCTATTTTGTTTTTGGGTTTTTTGTGCTTACATGCATTGATTAATATTGACCAACTTTTATATAATTTTCGTTTAATATGCTCGTACTCCTACAAGTATATATAGGCATGTATGTTTGTATCTATGTACTGTGGGCAAAAAGTAGTAAGACTTTGTTCATAATTTCAAATTTTTTTTATTCATTCTTCCAAATCTATTTCGTCCCGTTCAAAGTAATCCCCCCCGGCCCCAATACACTTGTGCCAACGTTTTTTTCCATTTCTCGAAACAGTTGTTATAGTCAATTTCCGGAATAGCCTTCAATGCGCTTAGCGATTCATGTTTAATGTCTTCAATTGACTCAAAACGGTGTCCACGAAGCGGTTTTTTGAGTTTAGAAAATAGCCAAAAGTCACACGGTGCTAAGTCAGGCGAATAGGGTGGTAGGGTGGTTGCGGAACGATATCAGTCGAATTTTTGACAAAATGGTCTCGTAAAACCAATGCAGTGATTTTGGAACCAATCGTGCATTCACTCTTCTTAGGCCCAAATGATGTTTTAAAATGGTTTTCACTGATCCTTCCGATATCCCAACGATGCCAGTAAGGTCTCTGACTGTTAATCGTCGATTCTCGAGCACCAATTCCTTGATTTTATTGACGTGTTGATCATCAGTTGATGTTGATGGCCGTCCTGGACGTGGTTCGTCGTCAACGCGTTCTCGACCATCTTTGAACAATTTGTACCAATCAAAAACACTTGCTCGCGACATACAATTGTCACCGAAGGCCACAATATTATGAACGTTTCGGCACCAGAATTTTGATTCCGCACACAAAATTTAATGGAACTTCTTTGTTGAATAATTTCACTCATTGTGAAAATCGCCGAATGCACTTTTTGTACTTCAGAAAAACAAGCGTATACTAAACACTAATGATTATTTTGATGTGACATTTGGCACAGATGTCACCGACAGTCATACCAACCTTAAAAAAATAATATTTTGATGAATGGGTTTCCGCGCGAAATTTAAATTAAAAAGTCTTACTCCTTTTTGCCTACAGTAGTAAGTGCAGTTTATTCTAAGATCTACGATTCAAGGAAGGTACAATTTTAAATTACCGACTCTATTAAAATTGTTTATTGAAATCATAGCTACAGTGGTGAAAATTTGTTAGTTTTCAGTTACGATTACTCGATGCGAGACAAATTCTTGCAATTTGCAATTAGAAATAAATCAATGTGGTTGAAACTCAGTGACATAAAATGCTTGACTAATGATGGAAAGCTGCATCCTCCAAAGCACTGTAATAAAAAGTGATTCTCATTTTCAATTGGCAATGGAAAATTCCTATCTACACGTCAACGATCAAAACCCTAAACTCCTTGTAAATCAATTAAAAAACAAAAAAAACTAAAAAAATTAAATATATAACATAACAACATTTTCTTTTTATTTTAATATTGGAAAAAAATTTTTATCGGATAGATATTAATAAAATATGTATTTTTAAATCGGCACAGGCAAAATAACAAATAAAAAAAAAGTAGAAAAGGATAATTTTTCTACACGGCACCACTTCTTGAAAGGCAATGGCAAACCTACAAGAGTAAAAATTGCTATGAAAAGCTTTTCACTTAGCCGTTCGGATTCGGCATTAAACTGTAGGTCCCCTCCATTCATGTACAAATTTGTGAAAAGTGAGTTACGACTGACCTAAATCACTTAAATCCTACACCATATAAATTTTCAATGATTATATGTAAAATGATTGTAAATTTTCAGTTATTGTAATCAAACGACGCAGTGACGTACAAATCTTCGTGAAAAATTAATTTTGATTGAAATCAGTGGTCGCTGTGGCGTAGTGGTAGTGCAGAGTGTTTGGGGTTCAAATGTCGGATCATACAAAATCAAAAATCAGGAAAAAAAAATTTTCAATTACAAAACTACAAGAGTAAAAATTGCCGATGAAAAGATTATCACTTCGCCGATCGGATTCGACATAAAGCTTCCATTCATGAACCTAACCCTCAATCTAGGCCCTCCATTAAAAGAAAAAGAGGACAGAAATCAGGACAAAGTTACTGCTGCTGTGATTAATATTATAATTAAGATGACAATGGTCATATTTAGAAAATTCATTTCGTTTATGGCATTTTCTCGAAAATTTTTAAGAGCACTCAGAAACCTTATTTATGGTTTCTGCCAAACTGCAACTCATAGAGCAGGAGTTAAGCTAATCTCTCATTTTGTTTGTACGCAGTTTTGCTGCTACATCACATTTAATGATCGAAAAAGTTGGAAAAGTTGTTTTAAAAATAACTACTTATTTATTGATTTTTCTTTAACCTCAAAAATGGTGTTTCAGGATTTTCTTTTTGTGAATTTTGATTTCATATGAATCCCCCTGCATGAGGGAAATAAACATAGTTATGCCAATGGTTAATCGCCCATTGGCATCTATGAAACCCACTGCCCCAATATTATTTAGTTATTCTCACCAAAATAAACACTTCATTAAAGTTCCCAAGAATACAAAAATGTACTAAGGACTAGCGATCACAGCCACGATTATGCACTTTTATGAATGCTTGTTAATTTAACTATAATTATTTCCATGTAAATAAGAAAAACACAGTGGCAATGCACTGGGGCATAAGACACAAGATAAAGTTCGTGACAGTCGCAGGTGCGTCCAGTGCATAGCAGACGCGACTTATAAGCTTTATAGAGGCGGCCAATACCGATCATCGGTTGTATCGGTTGACAGTTAAGTAAGTAAGAAAAAATCAGTTAGCATACTTTCAGGCACATATAGTATGTTCATTTCGAATATCAGCTGAATTCCTTTATATAAGTATGTATTTTATATATGTATAAGCTGTATAGTTAATGATATTTTCGCAGCCATTAGAAGTGATAAAAGTCACTGCAATCTTAATACATATTACCGTTATTGAAAAATATTCAGTTTTTATTTAGTACCTACATAAAAATGTTCTACCCGGGCAAAGTCAATTCAAAGTTGCGATTTTACCTTACATTTTACTCAATTTATATTTACTACTCACCCGTAGATGCATATTCGTACATGCAGTAAAAATGTAGATTATTATTATTTTTTTGGAGCAACACTTCTCTATGTTATTTTTGTTTTTAAATCTGTATTTATGGTGAAAGTTAATTAAAGCTTAAGAAGCAACGAATAAAACAGTGTGCTTTATGTCTTTGGTATGAGGTTACTGGGAATTTTATTACTACTTTTATATATGTATATAAGTATGTACTATGTACGGGTTAAGAAATGGATGTAAGCTACATCTACAATCGTTGTTATGTGTACGAGAATGTGTATTGTTGTGTAGGTCGACAATTAATTGTGACTGGCTTGTATATGTCGTAATATGTATGTTTTTATATTGTTTATAAGAAGCTTATGCTCATAATGTCAAAGGGTTTCAATGTATGTATGTGTGTGTGTATGGGTTTCTATACATATATATGTATGTATGTGTAGCTTAAAGCCAAAAAAAAGTAGCTTAAGTTGTATTTTACGATTGCATGTAAAGAGAACTCGAATAAGGAAATAACAGCTACTTGCACATATTATTTTACTTATAACGTATTTTACAAACATATTTTTTATGTTGACACTTAAAAAGGATTGCCAAAAAAAAAAAAAAAATGGAAACAGCTACTTAATTTTAATACCAAAATTAGCCTGCACTGCATGAGATTTAGATGTGCGGTATAAATTATCACCTTTTAGTTAGCTGACCATATCCAAGTACTTTTGTTGCTCATACTATGAGAATGAGAGCAAGAAAAAGTAAATTATTTGCACTTATTAAGAATTAATACCACAGACTTTCGCATTCCATCCGGCTATAAAAGTTTACCGTTTAGGTAGTTTTAATACCACTTGCTATACCAATAACTCATTTCAACTTTTCTCCTTTCACTTTTTTCCTCTCCAACAAGAATTTATGACTTATATGCTGATTTATGGCTTATGTCATTGTTTGACGCTTACCACAAGCGTCTTTAGGTTTGCTCGCATAATATTTAGACTGAGTGTTTCAAGTACTCTACTATAAGTATTTAGAGCACGCGTATTTAACACGCAAAATCGAAAAAAAAACGTGAGATGAGATTTTTTTTTAGTTTTCTTTTTGTTTGCATATTTAAGCTTTCTGAAGAAATTTATGTTACTATTATTTAGTTTCATTGTTCTTGTAGTGTATACTTAGGTTTTTGTTGTTTTTTGCATTAAGATTATTTCACTGTACCTTGCATTCATATATACATAATACATTTTGGGAAGTTCTATTTTTATTTATGTTAGCCTACCTTTTATTATTTATACTTTACTTTACTTTTAATGGCACAACAGCCCATGGAGGGCCTAGGCCGAGCTTTTCGCATCCACTCATGTTGTGCGTGCTATTTTTGTACATGGATGGAAGGGACCTACAGTTTAATGCCGAATCCGAACAGCGAAGTGAGAAGCTTTTCATAGCAAATTTTACTCTTGTAGGCCAGCCAAGAGGTGGTGCCGTGTAGAAAAATAATTTGTTTTACTTTTTATTTTGCCTGTGCCGAGATTCGAACATCGGACACTCTGCATAGCAGTCCAGCGCACTACCACTACGCCACAGCGACCACCTTTATTATTTATACCCAGTTTGAAATTATTGGTTTTTTATTTATTTATTAATTTATTTTATTTATACCCAGTTTGAAATTATTGGTTTTTTATTTTCTCGGACAATATATTCATGTTTTTTTTTTTGATTATTCATCGCTTATGAGTGGCGTATGTACATATTTCCATAAGCAGATACTTCGATTATATGTATATATTTTATTATCTAAACAAATTCTATATGCTATAGAGAGTAAAATTTATATTATTTACATAATTATTAAGAGCTTTTGAGCATATCTATCAAGATGCCGATATTTATTAAGTGGTCTGAAAAAATAATTAATTAATTTCAGTAAGTTTCACTATCATAACCAGAATAATATCAAACTTTTTGCCAACCCAAGAGAATTACAAATAAAGACTTAAATTCATTTATTTGGGTTATAAAAATGTAATCTTTTTTTTTTTAAATCATCGATTACAGGGTGACAATTAACGAGTGTATACAACTTTCTTTGCGTTATAGAAAAAGTATTGCAATTTTCTGCATTCTTGTATTATTCTACGTAATCGAGAGTACATCTGATTTAATTTTTGTGTGGTGTAATTTTCCTTTAGTTATTTATTTTACGATGTCAAATAATCGGCCAGCTATTATAACATTGCACCAGCTAGGCAAACGCAATTGTGAGATAGCGCGACAGGGTCATGAAGGTGATCGTCCAGAAAGACGTAGAAAACCCACCACAGGAATCGTAAAATCTCTCAATAGCGGGTGCAGCGTAAATCGAACTAGGACTCAATGCTTACAAGCTCCAAAAGGTCAGTTACTTACGGATGAAATCAAGTTCGTACCACTCCAAAGATGTCGCCTACGTCAAAGTCGGGTTCGAGGAATTGGATGGGGAAAATTGTCTTCACAGAAGAAAAGTTGTTTACTGTTGAACAGGCGCATACCTGTCAAAATAACAGAAGCTGGTCAATAGAGGCTCCTGGACCATCATTCGCCATTCAACATCGCAAAAATCCGCAATACGTCATGGAATGGGGTGATATTTGCGCAAATGGCAAGACAGCCTTGATTTTTTCTGTCCCTAAACCTTTTAAAGCTACCAAGTTTGGCGCGAAACTTGGGTCTATTTTTCGTTTTTAAAACTATTGTATACACTTATTAATTTTCACCCTGTATATTGTTTTATTGATATTATATAAAAGTTATGAAAAAAAATTTTATATTATATTAAGTGTGACATAATGACCGCTCATACAAAGGTTTAAAGTGCACGTGTCATTTATGAATGATTTTTACTATAAAATTTAAACACTCACACAAACATATTCAGTTTTTATATTATAGTTAAAACTTTTATGCTATTGAAAATAAAATCTCGAACACCAAGCAAACAAGGTCAATTTATACGTTGTTGGTATTAATTATGACGCAGATGTTTTTGTGCATGTGCAAGTGTTTCATGAAAATATGCATATGTGTGTGTAAGCGGTTATGTATACAAGGTGTACAATGATCTTTATTTGATTGCATGTCTTCATGCGTAAATTGCAAAGTGTTTTTTTTTGGGTTTGTTGTATTCTTGACATATCAAAACTTTTTACATATGTGTTTTCAAACGTGTTCAGTTGAAAAAGTTTCATGACTTTTAGGTATATAAAATTTGTTATTGTTCATGAATGATTAATCACTAGTGAGTCTTTATAACTGGATGAGTTTAATGGCTCATTCATGTTCAAACAAAAGATTTCAGGAAATTTTGGTTGTTTTTTTTTGACAAATTATCACGCGATACTTGCCTGAGATTATAGGTATTTGACTTTCACTCAACACGACTACCTCTTATATAAGATAGGGTATATGTGAGCATACTTTATAAGTATTAAATAGATATATAAAAAAAACTTTATTTAGAATTGAATTTTGTTATCACTTTCTACATTGAAGTTTTGTAAGACTTTTTCGACTTTGTTTTTCCACATCTGATCAAGGGATTGACCAAGAGAGGCGTATTGTATTAATTTTGTCGCAGTCAAATTGAAGAGGAACTTTTATAAACCTTGAAGAATCAAAGCAAAACACTTGAAAAAAATACCATATTATTGTAAATCCTTTTTAGATACAGTTTAGGTACAATACCTTTTAATTTTATTTTCAAAAAAATTATGGCATATTTTTGCTTCTCTGCGTAAAAAAAGAAAAATGTACGGTCCTGCGAAATACCAAATTTAAAAAATTTTAATTGCAATATGCAAGTGTTCTTAAAATTTATTACTTTCCATTCCTTTAAAGGCTCAGCAGCCAATGGAGGGCATAGACTTAATTATGAGCTTTTCGCATCCACTCATGTCGGCATAATAAGTCCTATGCCCTCCATGACCTCTTGTGCCATTAAAAGAAGATATATAAAGAAAAAAGAACTCGCGTACCAGTCCTGTACACTATCAACTATACCACGTTGACCATATACTACAAGTTCTATGTATTAGTGTAATGTTGACAATAAGTGCAAATAAAATCAAATTTTCAATTACTAAGAATTAAAGAAAAAATGTAATAGTATTTAAAATTTGAAATGATATTCCAAACAATAAATCTT
Organism: Palloptera scutellata; assembly: GCA_958295655.1. Taxonomy (NCBI): domain Eukaryota; kingdom Metazoa; phylum Arthropoda; class Insecta; order Diptera; family Pallopteridae; genus Palloptera; species Palloptera scutellata. The sequence goes on from OY282451.1 coordinate 48,292,200, forward strand.
GAATTCCGTTTGGATTTGGTTTTCGAATTGATATTATTAGTCTTGGTCAGAATCCATACTTAAAGTATTAAGTACTCGATTCTCACAATAATCGGTAATGTTCCATTGCAGAATGTATCGATTTCAAGTGCTCAAGTACGCAAAAAAGGACTCAGTACTCAAAAGTACTCAGTATGGAATCGATTCTTGTACTCAATATCGAATCGATACTTACTCATTAATTTTATTTCAGGTGATAAACAGTAATTTTAATACTTCTTCTTTTAATGGCACAACAGCCCATGGAGGGCCTAGAAGTTTTTGGATAAGTGTTTGTGAAGCAGCTAGAAATCCTCGTGTCAAAATGTGGTCAAATATCACATTTGCTTACTCTTTCGTCGATTGTGTCTCTTCTTCTCGATGCAGATGATTGTTCTGCAGAAATGCGTTTAAAATATTAGCTGTGTGGTAATAGTGAAAAAATTCCGACAGATTGAATTTAATTTTGGTTTTGGTTGAAGTGAAATATGTAGTAATTCCAGAATCAAAAACGGCTAAAAATATATTACTTAAAGTAATTAAAAGTATCGATAATGAAGTAGTCGATACTTTTTATTATTATTACACTGGAAGGCAATGGCTGAAACAATTAGTACCAAGCCATGAGTAAGCTTAGGTTCGGTCGCAGCTATCGTTAAGCTGACACTCATTTCCACATTTCTAGTCCCAACATTGATTGACACAAGAAGAAGGACTCATCCAATTCTAGAAGTCAAACCTGTCAAACATTCTATTTGAGGTTAAATTTTGTACATTTGACCGACGAGTTTTGTTTACAAAAAAGTCGGAAAGCCGTCGAAAGAAAGTCTACCTTACAGGATATATAATTTTCTAATTTTCGGTAAATACAAATAATAGAAAAGCTCATGCTCTGCTCAAACTCTTTTAGCATTCCTACATTTACAAGTAAACGATTTTCGAATGTCACTAATATTATTATCACTTTGTCTTAAAGTTAATGGCACTTCACTTTTTGTTTGGGTGAGTAGCACGAAATCTTGACCCACATAACGTAAAGGTATTGCATATTTCAAATGGAAATCTAAGGAGTAAAAAAGCGTTTTCCTTTTTACATGTCCTTTTCAAAATGCTTGACAGCATGCATGTAAAAACATAGACAGCATAAAATATATTCTTGAGAAAATTTGCTGGAAAAAAGTGTTATTTTTCCACTGCTGAACATGCAAACATACTACATATGAAGAAGAATAGAAGGTAAAAAGAAAAAGAATACAAAATGAAGAAAAATTTAATCCTCTTATCGCATAAATTCTTTCTTAACACCTTTTGGTAATAGAGAAAATATTTTTCAATCAAACGACAGCAAAAAATGTCACATACCTAACTTTTTCTCAAAGCTATGTACATTGTAGAAGTAAGTATATGAAATTCATGAGAATAAGGAGAATCGCCGCATACAGAATACACAGATAAAAAAACACACGTTCTATCTACTTGTACATTTATGTACAAAATTTCCATACATACGAGCTTCCACTTAAACATTCCAAGTTATATTGAATCTTTTTTGTTTTGCATGTATTTGAAGATGAATATTTAGTAAGTAGAACTCGGAGAGCAAGAACTCAAATACACACACGTATTCACGGACACATACATACATTCATAATATTTTCACCTGTGTATGACATTTTTTTAAATTTTGATGAACTCACATTCTCCAATAAATGGGAGAATGAAAAGACAAAAAAGAAGCAAAAAATTGTTCTCTTCTTTTTGCTGATTTTTTGCAGCAGTTGTTGCCTTAAGTGTTAAGGATTTATGCTACCGTTGTTTTGCTTTGACTTAAATCATCTATAAAATATTTTACAAACATTTTTTATTTTTGTTCTCTTTGGGTGCTTAACGTAAGTTATGGCTGGTTAAGTTTTAATATAACTCTGAGTATTTAAATGTATTGGATGTAAGAGAAATAATTAATGCAATGCATAGAATATTGATTTATTGTTTATTTATTAAATGTGGTAGTTAATAATTAATTACACAACAAAATTGATAGAAATTTCCATATGGTTTATGTACCTGCATAGAAATTTAATGTTAATCATACGCACTGAGAGCCAAAAATATAATGTACGTCTACAACTGAAAATATTTACTTAAAAAAAACTACCAATAATTTAAATTAGGATTTAATATAAATATAAGAAAAAGAGTGCTATTGAAAAGTGGTTTAAAATGAAGCATATACTTAAATCATTAATTTTAGAAATAAAAATACTTACTTACTTAGTTCATACGAAAAATGAACCACTAGAAAAAATGGTTTTCTAGGGTAATTTTAGGTAACTGAAATTAAATTGGCACTTTTTTCCCCCGCTTAGAAGAGTGAGATATTTGCAAAAAACTCATTTTTGTTTTTTTTTTACTCTCTCTTCAGTACCGGAGGAACAGGAAGGAACTGTTTGTCATTGTTCTTCTGCTTTGCGGAAGAAAGCCGTGATTATAGATTAAAAATTATATGTATATAAATTTTTAAATAATCGAGTTTATCTATCTTCACTCAAGCATTCCAATGTCTACATTTTTCGTCTGATTTTACCGAAGCTTCCATTTTTCCATAAAATTCTCTTTTTTCTGTAATTTTAACTCTGGGTTGAGCACGTGGGCCTAATTAAGCCCATTTTCAGTTTAAACATGTACATTTTAGTTTCTTGATTAATCGATCTGGCTTCTTGCCACAATATTTCCTGAGCACGAAAAAGACTGGCAGAACATTTTTTGTTATTAGGGTTATGATTTTTAGTAGGCTAGCAACTTTACATGGTACACAAATAAAATACCTAATGATGGATTTCGATTACTTGATGTTGACACTCGAGCGTACTTCACTTCAGCTTGGGCTTGAGTAGTTGGTAATCCCATTTACATCAAATCGTATTTGGATGTGTCTGTCAATATGTGTGTAGTACGGTTTTATGTCGTGGTTGTTCAGTATGTGATAAGCAGTCAGCAAGATTTCGCTATGAAGTAGTGGTAGTGCGTTGGACTGTTAGTGGGCCCGGGGTTCGAGAGGCAACATCAAAAAGTCACCACCTCTTGGCAGGCAATATCGAACCTACAAGAGTAAAAATTGCCTATGAAAAGCTTTGCACTTCACCGTTCGGATGCAGCATAAAACTGTAGGTCTCTTTCATTCATGTACAAATATAACACGCTAAATATGCTTGGATGCGAAAAGCTCGACATAGGCCCTGCATGGGCTGTTGTGCCATTAAAAGAAATAAGAAAAATCCAGCAAAGCAAAGCGACAAACATCGCAAGCCAGATTTTTTTTATTTATGAAATATGGCGCTGTAGTCGACAAAATTATGTATAGATTCTAGGTAGGAGAATCGAAAAAAAATTTAATTTCGTCGTTACAGCACCATGAACCGAAGAAAATGTTTCAGACAAATACCCCTTATCTTTAGTCGACACATCCGAATCTTCAACAAAAAATAGGGTAAGATTTCAAAGACACAAATTCATCCCGCTACGAGAGCAACGAGTGAGACTAATTTTAGGACTTCTGTGGAATGATTAAATTTTTTTTGGTGTTTCTGATTTCGAATAAAATCCAACTACAACAACATTTTAGTTTTACGAGTATTGTGGTGAAGCATCAGCATGTATGTGGACATATTTCTCGATAATCAATACACACAACGAAATCTCAGCGAGAGTATAAAGAACAGCAGGTGCGCGCACATGTCATGTGAGCAGAATGCGTAGAGATTTTCATTCGTTGACATTGATAAATGAAAAATTAATCGAATTTCATGCACATTGAATGTTTTGATGTTTTGAGCATTGGGATTTACTGGTGTTGTTGTTGCTATTACTGGAAGTTTGTACTAGGTGCTTGCATTCGCGATACATATTGAAGATATGTTGCACACTGACAAACAGAACTGACATTTATCAACATGACATGCATACATATATATATATACGTACATATATCGCCAATGCACCAGGAAATTGTAATTGCAGTTTGTGGTTTCTTCTGTTTCAAATTTAACGAGAAGATAACTTTTATTGTGTCACATATAAATAAATACAAACTTAATCTTATTTAAAAAAAAAAATTGTGATATTTCGCTTTAAAAATTATCATTAAATTAAAATTTAAAAACAAAATTTAAACTAAATACTTTTTTTTATGAGAACTAGAATCAACAATTAGAATTTATTTGATAAGAAATATTCAAAATTTGTTCCCAACTACACAAAGTAATTCTAAAATGTGCAACACAAAATATCTCAATTCCACATTAAATATATAAGTAGTAGACAAAGCTCAACTTACCATTCTTGCTTTGAATTTGACATAAACTTTATTTGTATTCGTTGTATTTATCTGTAAGATACAAATAATAATATTTGGTTACAAATATTAAATTTTATAAATTTAATGATTACAAAATATATAGTATTTTCTACAAAAATTTTGTACTAATTATAATTTTCTGAGGAAACTTAATTCGGAGGACTGTGGACTAAGAACTGTCAGTGAAAACTTTGATGTAAGAAGTTTGGAGTTATGAGTTTGGAATGATGACTTCGAGTTGATGAGGACTTTGGATTAAAGGCTTTTCACATAGCACATGTAATATACATAGTATGTAGTGCTTTGAATTTGTAATTCGGAAAGAGATTATATAGATTAGATAAACTTAAGGATGTCGAGAGCGAGAGAGGTTCTTTCGGGGAACCTCGTCATAATATCATGCAAATTTATATAATTAAATAAACAAAAATTAAAAAATTTGTTTGTTTATCAATTTGAATCATTAACATCTGAAAGTCCAAAAAAGAGGAACAAAATTAGTTTGGTAATAATTTAAATTAATAAAGATATTTATAAAATTTCGGTAACATATTTAAAAGTCGTGCTGACATTTTTCTTTAAGCATATTGCTGTTAACTTTCACAGAAATGTTAAAAATGAACTTTTAAATGGCAGAAATTAAACGGAAATACCAAAAATAATTTTTTTACAAACTTCTGAACGGAAGAGAAGCTCACTACAACTTTTTATTTAATTTTTTATTGTTTTTTGGTTTTGAATTTGTTTGGTGCCATTTTTTTTATCTTTTCACTTCCGTAGTTGCTACTGTGTGCATTTATGCTGGTGTATGAATGCGTGACTCCCGGAAACTAAATGTTACGGAAGCCCGCGATTGCTTTTTTATTTTTTATTTTTATTTATTGTTGCGGACTGCCACTGTTCATTTCTTATTTCTGCTGGTGTTTTTGTTGCTATTATTGTTGCCACTGTTGTTGGCAATTTAGTGTTAATGACATTGGTAATGAGATGTTGGTTGGCTGTTTATATTATCGGAGCCATTGATAGCAGTTCGAAGTAAAATAAAATGTGGGTACAAATGGCAAATGAATTTGTGTATTTGTTTATTTTCGAAATGTAGAAAAGAAGAAGAATTAAAAAAAAACTCGACAGTGGAACAGTTAACAATTATTTGTTAATTACTTTAAATTAGAGTTAAAATTTGGATTTGTCTATGAATAGGCTGAAATATGTATAAAACCGAACAAATACAAGTAGTCAGAGTGACACGATGAAATTGGAAGTCGTATTAAGGAAAAACACCTGTTCTGAAATCTGAATTGCTTCTGTATGGTTCCTCAATTTCGTTTTTCTTCGTCAATCCACTTATATTCATCCAAACTCTTCTAGTCATATTCTTCTTGTTAAGGAACACAATTTGTAGTTTATAAATCGAGGTATTCAATCAAAATTCCACAGTCTTAAAGTTTCAGTTTGAAGACTTCAGTTTAAAATATTCACGCCAGAGTCCACAGTTCAAAGTCTTTAGCCCAGAGTTCTCATTTTTGTGTCCTCAATCCGAATATATTTGCCAAAGTCTTCAATACAAAATTTATAAGTTTTAGGTGTCCTCAGTTCAAAAATCAAAAAGTGGTCGCTGTGGTGTAGTGGTATTGCGTTGGACTGCTACGCAGAGTGTACGGGGTTTGAATCTTAGCACAGACAAATTCAAAAAAAAAAATTAGAAAAAATAATTTTTCTACACGGCACCCACCACCACCTCTTGGCAGGCAATGGCAGACCTACAAGAGTAAAAATAGCTATGAAAAGCTTTTCACTTCGCCGTTCGGATTCAGCATTAAACTGTAGGTCCCTTCCATTAATGTACAAATATAACACTTTATTGGAAAGAGTGAGTGGATGCGAAAAGTTCGGCCTAGGCCCTGCATCGGCTGTTGTGCCATTAAAAGTAAGTAAGTTCAAAATTCAAACTTTAATTTCAAACCTTTCAATCTAAAGTCTTTCAATGCTTTCAATTGATAACCTGCAACCTTTATTGCATAATACTTTTCCATAATATTTTTCGATGATACGTTTCCTTTTTTGTAAGCAATTTTATCAAAAAATACAGAAATCGTTAACACTCAAGTGTGGCTTCATTTTATATATATCCGTTTTTAATATGTATAACCAAATCCAAATGCCCCGCGCATTCCTTAATTGAGGCGTGCAAAAGTCTCAAAAATAAATAAATATTATACTTATAATAAATCACTTATTCAAAATTTTCCAAATTCATATATTTTGTATTATTTTCAGTATAAGTATTTACTTATGTATGTTAAAAGGGTGAAATATTAACAGTGATTTAAATGAGATAAAATGCTCGTAGATCGAACACTCTATCTACTCTTTATGACAGCTTGATGTAATCAGAGATTTTCTTTCATTGACATTAAAATTCATATTCATAAAATTATGCATTGGAATTTCTTTTTTTTAAATTTCAGTACGTAATGTTTGGCCATCTCGTTATCCTATGAAAGCAAAAATATACTACCACATTTTAAATGCGATTTACTTCGGTAACACCATATATTTTTACTGAAGGACGACAGCAAAACACGGCCAAAAAAAGTACTTTATTTTACTATTAATAATGTAATGTAATAACTCCCACGCAAACGCATACAGAGATGTTATGTAAGGTAATTTTTTTGTACACGTTACACGCATACATATAGTATAGCTTTCACACACACATACACGAATTTAATCAGAGAGTTATATACAAATACATGCGCACATAGCATAAAGATATATTCATTATACAATTCGTTGTCACTTAAAATGACATTAATTTGTGTCTAACGAGTGGTTGTTGCTGCTGTTTCTGCTGCCTCTGGATTGCAACATCATGGTAGCTTTATCACTATGAAATCCATATACATATGTACATGCACAACATAACATTTCATGTTCTCAGGGTGACACCGAACAACCGACAAGCCAAACTACGTGACTATTGTTAAAGCAGAATAATTATGACAAGTAGATGTTGCTGACAATGGTAACTGGTCGAAGCAACCAATGGCGATCATTGCTTCGGGTCTTCCTTACACGTCCCTTCATATGTCCTACATCTAGTTATAATAAATTATGTTGGAATGTATGAGTGTGTGTGCGTAAAAGCGGTAATCGGCATAGGTCAGCATATCTACCAGAATCGATTAAAATTGTTGAGTATTTCTGCAGCATGAGTAATTTGTGTGTTCAGATTGATTAGTTCTTTCATATTCATTTATAAACTTTTATATAATTAGTAAATGCAAGAGCACTTCCAATTATACATAAATATAAACACATATATCTGAGTATCTGGCAACAACAGATTTCATAATTGCGTATTTTTTTCAACAATTATGACGTGGCTAAGTTTCGGTTTAGGTAGAGGGAAAGTGTTCAAAAACATCTTACAGTCTACGGGAGGGAGCCAAATTTGTCCATTATGATGCTCCTATATGATTGGGTTGAGTAGAATGCACTTAGACCAGAATGACCCAATGCCATATCACATGGTTCAACCTTCAGTTTAACATCTTTTCCGAACGACGTAGTGATAATTTATTATCACTTGGTGATTTTGACATTGGCTACCTAGAGGCGCACCTGTACACTTGATATACTTCTCATTAACTTCATCTCGACAGAAGAATAAGAATTATTATGAGAAGAATTAACCGCTGTACCAAGATGGGAATCACATCCCAACCTCTCGTGTTAAAGTCTACATAGTGCTAGCACACTAGACTATCGGTGTACTTTTTGACGTGGCTAAGTACATATTCTTAAAGCTCATTATGTCATGTCTAAATGTACGAAATTGTTAACATAAAACATAAAATAATTTATTTTACTTGCAGCATTGTGAGCTTTATGCTTGCAGGTTGCCAGTGTTATATCCGAATAATTGTTATGCTACAAGTTGAGGAAAAATAATATCTATAATTTCAAATACTTTACCTAGTATAAAGAATATGTTTTGAGTTTTTATTAAAATTTTTGTATAATATGGTATGAAACAAAAAATTATTACTATCAATATTACAAACAACACAAAATATATGAACTATAAAATAAAAATCAAAGAAAAAATCGTTAAAATTTTACAATGCGTAAAATACCCAAAATGTGCAAAAAATAATTTGCTTGAATAAGTTGCAAGTAAAATCTCTTGTAATTTTTTACATTGTCAACACAACGTCTTAACTATTAAAATACCATCTCATTTTTAATGTCAGACGATGACAGTTTTTAGTGTGCATTATGTGGGCTAATTTGATTAGTAAATACCACTTTAAAGGTCTAAAAATTATATGGCAGGTTGGCTATCTCTATGGATCGAACATCACCAGCTCAGAGGCTTCGTTAAGTTTTGGAGTTAAAGGCGGCAGAAATATCAGCATTTAAATAAAAGTTGAGGAAAAATAATATCTATAATTTCAAATACTTTACCTAGTATGAAGAACATGTTTTGAGTTTTTATTAAAATTTTTGTCTAATATGGTATGAAACAAAAAATTATTATTGTCAATATTACAAACAACACAAAATATATGAACTATTAAATAAAAATCAAAGAAAAGATCGTTAAAATTTTACAATGCGTAAAATACCCAAAATGTGCAAAAAATAATTACTTGAATAAGTTGCAAGTAAAATCTCTTGTCATTTTTTACATTGTCAACACAACGTCTTAACTATTAAAATACCATCTCATTTTTAATGTCAGACGATGACAGTTTTTAGCGTGCTGCAATGACGTTGCTGCTACTGCCATTTAACCCTTGCACTTCCTAATTGCCCTCAAACCGTAAACAATATAAAATTTCATTGGCTTTTAAAATTTTACGCGTAGTGTAAAGCTTACAGTAAATATGTGTGTATGTATTAAAAAACGACAACAGCAACAATAGCAACAAGAATGAAGAAAAATGTGTACTCTATTTTGACAGCATTTTATGACATTGTGGTCGCCGTGGTGTATTTGGTAGTGTGCTGGCCTGCTACGTAGAGTGTCCGGGGTTCAAATCCAGTCACAGGCAACATGAAAAGTAGAAAAATCAATATTTCTACAAGGCATCACCTCTTGGCAGGCAATGGCAAACATCCAAGAGTAACAATTGTCTAAGAAAAGCTTTTCATTTCACCGTTCGGATTCGGCATATATGTACAAAAATAACATGCGCAACATGAGTGCCTTCCATGGACTGTTGTGCCATTAAAAGAAAGAATAATGTTTGGACATCATGATATTACATGAAATGGTGGATTTTTTTGTGAAGCTCGTAGTAGCACTGCTTTTATGTATAACACTTTTGCTTTCTTTCAACATTTTTCACATTTTTCAATTTTGCCGCTGACGACACGTTAGATGTTGAAAAGTTGGTCAAAGTCATTATCACTTTTATATACTTCTAGTGTACGTATTATTAAGTATTACTACGTACTTTAAAGTGTGAAACTTGAGCTCTAAACAGCCACATCCGCTCACACATACTTGGATAACATTTGCGAATGTATTCATATGAAAAAACTGGCCACAATATTCATTTGTTATTTTGGTAATTTTTTAATCAGTGTGTATGTATAAAATTATAATGGTACACTAACAACTATATATGTACATATTTTGTAATGACTGATTTTTAGTAGTGATTGTAAATAGTAGTTGTTACTTACGTATTTTTTTTTCTTTAATATTATTTTAGATTATAAGCTTTGGTATATTTATAAAAAAGCGCGTATACTGCGTCTAATTTTTAGAGGTAAGTAGTCAACCAAATCTAAATCTAATTTCAAACTTTGGTCGGCTCATCGGTATATATGAGTGTGTGTACGTACATGGTTTTATGACCATCGTGATAATGTGTGCATATTATATTTGGTTTATATTTATGTGCATTTTTTTTATTGTTTTTATTTGTTTGTATGTATTCGCACAATATCCCAAAAGTATAATAAAATTACTATGCAAATGTTATGCAATTAGTTTAAAATGTTATAGGTAGATGTATCTAACTAAAAGTATGTACTAACATGACAATGTATACAAATATGTACTATATGTCTGTAGGTATGACTATATGTAGATAGTTACACAGAAATAGGCGTAGCATATGCGCGTACACACACATTCCAAACTTTGAAAGTAAATGTTAACTACTGGAATAATTAAATTAAATTTAAATGCGAATAAATTCATACCTATGCATTAGGTTCGAGTGAAAATATATGAAGAGTTTTTAAAAAAAAAGAGTTTCACACAATTATCGTTTATCTATGGGATATATAAAACTACAAAAAAAAAACTCATTTGAAAAAAAAAAAAATTTAGTTAGGGCCTTTCTACATATCAGTAACGATATACTAGTATGTGCATATGTACATACATAATATGCAATCTCATACTACGGAATACATATGTATATTGAATGGTTAATTTTGTGAACTTTTTCAAAGCTTTGTGACGTCGTTGTATTTGATCTAAAACTGTAACTTTATACAGGTATGCCCAAACTGTTGTACACAATTTTTTTTTCACTCCACTCTACTACTATGCATGTATACTTGAGGGGCAAAGCATGATTTCAACACACAAGTGTACATAGAGATAAGAGTGAGCAAATGAAATACAGATATAAAAAGTTTTTATGGGAAGTGAGTAAAAGAGAAAGAGTAGTAAAAGAGAAAAGTGGTAGTGCGTTGGACTGCTGCGCAGAGTGTCCGGGGTTCGAATCTCGGCACAGGCAAAATCAAAAAGCAGAAAAAATAATTTTTCTACACGGCACCCACCACCACCTCTTGGCAGGCAATGGCAAACCTACAAGAGTAAAAATTGCTATGAAAAGCTTTTCACTTCGCCGTTCGGATTCGGCATAAAACTGTAGGTCCCTTCCATTCATGTACAAATATAACACGCACAACATGAGTGGATGCGAAAAGCTCGGGCTAGGCCCTCCATGGGCTGTTGTGCCATTAAAAGTAAAAGTAAGAGTAAAAGAGAAAGATAAAGAGAGAAAGAGAGAGAGAGAGAGAGAGAGTAAGAATATACCATCTGTATGTTATATAGTGCTGGAAACTAGATTTCGTTTCAACAGGGAAATTGCTTTTAATCTTAGCATTTTGGTGCAGAAAATGTAAATCTTTTGTTGAACCCATTAATGCCTAAAAGAAAAAAAAAATTTTTTCTACACCAACTTTTGGCAGACATAAAGCTGTAGGTCCATTCATGTACAAGTTTAACACGCACAACATAAGTAGTCGACACTGATAAACTGAAGTGCATTGTGGTAAAGGCATAACACTTGCCACAAAGGCTGTCTAGCTCTTCTATCTCTTTATTGGTGTCTTGTGTGATTGCATTTCCTCTCTCATTCTTCCTTTTTCTTCCTCCCACCTATCAATCTTCCTTCTATTCAACACAATGCTCTGCATTCATAGAGTATGTTGAATGTATCAATAAAAAAATAAAGATATTTAAATTCTTATTCTTTCTTTTAACGGCACAACGGCCCAACATAGGAGGTCTAGGCCAAGCTTTTCGCTTCTGATCATGTTGTGTGTGTTATATTTGTATATTAATGGAAGGGACTTACAGTTTTATGCCGAATCCGTACGGCGAAGTTGAAAGATTTTCTTAGGCAATTTTTACTTTCTTAGGTTTGCCATTTGTAGGTGGTGACGTGTAAAAAAATGTTTTTTTCTGTGGCGAGATTTAAACCCCGGCCGTTCTGCGTAGGAGGCCAGCACATTACCAACTAAGCCACGAATATACCAAGTGTTTCAAAAGAATTAATAACTCGGGTGTCGTAGAAAATAGCACATTTGCGGTTTCTTGATTGAATGAATGGGGCTATAAACTATATTCCCCAAATTAGTCAAATTTCTAATACTGTTCTGACATTTGCTAAGCTCAAAGATATAGTATTTTTGAACACGGCAAAACTACATTGATATACATATTTATGTCAATTGCGGATAATTGATAAGTAGAGAGTTATTAATAATATTATGTAGAATTTGCTGCATTATCATTAGAATTCCATTAAAAAGTATTGTTATTTGTGAATCATTTCATATGCACTTAAACTCCGTAAAATATCCATCAATATACTTTACAAATCTCAGGGAAGCTGAAATTATATTGTCTATGAAAACATCCGAAAAGATTAAAATAAATCGTAAGACAGAATCTATTTTAATGGGTTAATGTTATAATGCTGGGTGTATGTAGTTATAATTGATTTTCTTAATCCAATTCCAAAAAAACAGTGTAAATTTTTGTTTAAGATTTTAGATCTGCAATAAAGTGTTAATAAGTGAAAAAAAGAAAACCTCCGAAGGGCAAATCTCAAATAATATGAACATAATAACTCAATTTTTTTTTTTTTGGAGATTCATGATCACTTAATGTAAGTAAAAATTTAGCTTTGGAAGGTCTTTTCTTATGAAAACTATTCGCCCAAATGACTTGGATGCCTGATTGGTAAGAACAAAACAATAAAAACATTCACTGAAATACGAAAGTTATGTTGTGAGTGCAACACAGTAGCCACGTGAACCCGTCAAGGGGCTACATCAAAAAATGTATCTTCTTTGAAACATCATCAAAGAAAACACTGAACGAACATGATACATTTACTCTGGGTGTATAGGTACAAAGTAATAAATTATAAGACAGCCAACAAATTGCCATTGGGGATAATTTATGCTTTGAAAGAACTTAATCTATTAAAAATGTTTTATGGAGCGAAGCAGAAAAGCAAATTATCACTTTATTCAGACAGTCAAATTATGATCTTATGTACTTCTAAAATGTACTTCTAATTAAATTTAAATTGATAATTATTACAGGTTTCTCTTAGAACTTTAAAGATTAGTTTGTGGGTATTATTCCTAATGAACTTACACAAGGAATTAAGCAAGAAAATAACTAGAAAGTTCAAGTCACATCAACAGTACAAAGACTTTCTTAAAGCTACATCATATACCTGGCAAATTAAAGACTTACACTTGGCAATTCCCCGGAAATGAATACGTTACCATTAAAGCATAAAGTGTCAGATTCTTACGGGAAGATCTGCTTGGTTAGTTAGTCTTTGCTTTGCATTGCCCACTTTTCTGCATGATAACTTACATACTATATGAAACCATATTTACATATGTAACATATGGCAAAACTATATGGAAAAATATATTTGGTTGAGAAATTTAGAAAAAGGATATTATACTCCTGCAATATGCAAATTAAAAATAAAAAATTTAACTCTTAACCATATTTAGTTGGGTACCTTTAACATAATAATAATAAATAACTTTGTTGACAAAGTTTTCTAACAAAAAAATGTGCTTGTGATATACTTTCATAAAATATTTTGCTGTAAGAACGTTTATTGACATTTACGATTTTTGGCTATACGACTAGCTATACACACATTGCATATTGAAAAATTTTACCAAAAGTTTTTTGCACAAAAAATAAAGTAAATGTAAAAATGAAAACGGAATAAGTTCAACGTGAAAGACTCTTATGTAATCTTGTATGAAGTAATGGAAACGTGTCAAGGTAGTGAGGGTACGAAGACGACAACCACGACTGTGATGACGACGTCTCAAATGAAGTATTATTGCAATTTATGTCATCAGCATATACAATTATTCACACACACATACATACATACATACATATATATAAATATACGCATTACCTGTATCTGTGTAACTACACAAAAGCGATGAATTTCTTTTCTCAATTTTTGACATTGTTGTAGCAGCGTTTTCTCTCTGCAGTTAACTGTCAATTACATTTACACACACACATATAAGTACATACATATATGCACATACCATATAAACAGCATAACCATGTATTCACATATAGATCCATGCACGCCAAAATTAATATGTGTACATACATACATAGTATACGAGAGACACACATACATATATGTACATAAGTATGTATGCTATATTACCAAAGATTTCAGTAAAAGTCACGCATACAACATCTGTACGCAAAACCCATTGGACCGTCAACCACACGAAATGCTCCTGCTATGCTACTCCACTCTCATTCTGTTAAGGCAAGCATTCTGCGAGCTTTATTAGCTTCACTGTACCACGAGCATGAACATCTTTTCATTCAGCTGTAATGATATCAAGTCATCTTTGTGTGCGGATATACTTATGGTATTTGTATGTATGCTGTATACTGCTGTTGTTGGCATTTTCATTATATTTTATTTTACTTATGCTGTCATCGTATGTGGTATACGAGAACATACCAAGCATTTACCTTACACATACTTTTACCATTTTATTTTATTTAAATTTACAATTTCTATAACCGGTTACATAAACTATGTACAAAAATTGTATTTTCTTGTTATATTATATTTATATAAAATTATTTATGTATGTTAACTCAATTGTAAATTTTATCCACAATGACACTATCGATGACATGCTGATGAAATTATGTATCGTGGATGTGCGTTCAAAGTCTTCTTGGAATTCGTTGTCTCATATCAATTTCTTTAGTATAATGAAGAATATGTATTAATGGTTAACGAAAAATAATGCAGTCATGTTGGTTCTACATAGTTTGAGTTTTGGAATTTAAAATTAAATTAGTATTTCTATAAATAAGAAAGTAAGTATTTTCAAGTACATAAGTAATAATTCTATAAATTTTCAGTTAACTTGAAATATCATGATACATCTTTTGGTATTTCTAATTTTGTTTTTTTCAGTATCTTAAATATTCTAAGTATTTTCAAGTACACCCATTTCTTTAAGATATTTGTAAGCATTTTTAAGTAATTTCAATCATATTTGAATCGTACCTTTAAATATGTTTTTTTTTTTTTGTATTTGGGAAATTATTTTCCGAATCTTTTCAGCTTTCTAGATTATGTCTAGTATTAAACACTAAGATCACTGATGAGGAAACATGGCTGTTATCCACGGAAGCAGCAGTGGCATGTTTGAGAATTGCCGATGATGGGGCAGTACGATTAACGTTTGTATTCGGAAAGGCTAAAGTAGCACCACTTAAGTTGACTTCGATACCGCGGTTGGAGTTGCAATCAGCAACTGCATCGAATATTGTCAATGGTTACCCACACTCAACACAACATTCTTCCCCACCACGTGAGAAGTCAAAAAAGCGAAAGTCATTTTGGACGCAAGAGCCTTCATTACTGTTGAAATATGAGACCAAATGGCCAGCCGCTAGCATAGTGCCAGACACAAATGAAGAAGTTCGAGCAAAATTCCTAATGGTAGCGTGACGATCGTTTGATCTATATACATATTTACATTTTTGGTATTCTATCTATGGCAAACCTAACGTCTATTTACCCTGTAGAATACACAATATATGAAGTACCTTTAAAAATTTTAAAGTTAAAAAAAAGAAAACATAAACAAGTTTCTTAAAAAAATATGTTTGAAAATTTTCAATATTTTTAGATAGTTTTCCAGTTAATAAAAATTTTTTTTTGTGTTATTATTATATTCAAGTACTTATAAATACAGTTGAGTATTTTACCTACATACATATCTACTAACATACTTATATGTATTTAAATATATTTTTAAATAGTTCAAAGTATTTGTAAGAATTTATGTAACTAATTTTATGTATTTTCAAATATTTTAAAAATACATTCTTCTAACAATTTTTAAGTAGGTATGTTAAGTCACTGCTGTAGCTAGGTATGTTTAGATATTTATTAACTTTTGTATGTATTTTCTACAGAACTAGCATTAATTCCCAGACGAATGCCGAGATAATAATGGTTGTTGTTCCTGCAACACTGACACGGTCGAAACTGACACTAGGTTATTTGATATTCTTGCCCCAAGCCTTAATTTATAGAATTCTTAAATATTCCATATACATAGAACGGACGCAGTCCGCTTATGTACTTAGTATTATAGCTAAGTTTTATTACATTTGCACACGATAACACTTTTCACATAATCTGCACAACAGATATTGGAAAAATATCAAGTCTGTGGTAAGGAACTGCTTCAGTTTTTTACTTTTCTGGGCCAGTTTGATAGCTTTGAATGTAATTATCATAAAAACTATAACAATATTTCAGATTTCTCTATAATCAGGTCGAAGACCATTCTTGAAAATTGATTTAACTCTAAAAATTATTACAAACTCGAAACAATTTGTTATTTATAAAATATTTTCCATCTTAAGTCAACTTAGGGTATTTTTTTTACCACAGATATAAATTGAGAGCTACCGTAGGAGGAAAAAATATAACGCATACCTTTAACAATACTGAGGTGATTATGATTAGACTGACTGAGACTGAACGCTGCGAGGTCCACATCAGGCAATTAAATTTATAAAGTTTTGTTTTGAAACGTTTCAGATGTGTAAACGAAGGAGATGTTACTTCTGCGCCTTAAACGCCAGTGCTGACAAAGATTCTGATAGCGGTTTTTTAAAAATTTTCCTTCCCAAGAATTTTCATGTACTTTTGAAGTATATCTAATAGGCTAAACAGACTTAAAAGACGTTAAGTTTGCCATAGAGAATAACAACAATGTGTGTATATAGAAAATGTAGATCATTCATTAATGATCCTAAAGTATTTATAATCTAAATATTTTTAAATTTTTTGGCTATGTACTTCTTACAGTTTTAGCAGAATATTTTTCCGCATTTTCAAGTGTCTGAAATCAATTCCATTAATCTCTTCTATACTTTTTTTAAACAGATTAATCTATTATTGTCTAGTTCTACATTCACCAGTTCTTTTCAATTTTGTCAATTTTGTTTTATTCCCCTGTTTATTACTTGTCTAGTTCAATTTTCTTTGTATAATTATGTAGTTCAACTCATTTCTAAATTGCCTACATTTTCTTCTTTTCTTTCCATGAAATGCTAAAAATAATAAATTCATGTAGAATTTTAACCATATTGAAACATTCCCCACCGTAGCAAATTAATATTTTTCTAATTTTTTTCTGCTAGCACTGAAGTATTATTGGTGATGATTTTAATGCCAAACACATTCATTGGGGCTAGAGATTAATTACAACGAAAGGCAGGGAGCTGTCAATCAACTGATTGTGAAACTTTATCAACTGGCAAGCCGATATACTAGCCAACCGATCCACAAAAACTGCCTGATTTAATTGACTTCTTTGTTACACGTCAAGTATCTCAAAACTATTTGCATATAAATCAATAGCTGGACTTGAGTTCAGATCATTGACCAATTTATTTAAAACTAAGTAAAAACAGGACACAAAAAGAACCGCCAACAAGTCTGACCAATAAATTTACTGATTGGGATTACTTAAAAAGCATTGGAACAAAGCAGTGTAAAGAATAAACGCAAATGAAAATAGATACAATAGATACCACTTAAATTTCACAAAAAGCAAAACCATAAATATCGAAATAAGGTATTTTACAAATGAATCAATCAGCAGATACTTAAGAAATCTGATAAGTGACCAGTCAACAGACTATTTACTATGGAATTGCACGAACAAGTTGAAAGAGCCATCGATGCAGTTTTTCCCCAATCAAATACAACACAAATAACAATGATTGGGCCAAAATCAATGCAGAAAAGTTTTTGCAAGATACCTTGCAGATGTATTCATACCAAACAACTTTAATGATGTTAATAATGAAATGGAATGCGAATATCAAGGAAGAAATACAAAAATACAATATACAAGCAAACCTGAAATCATTATGGAAATTAAAGGAAATTTATGTAAAGGAAAAAAAGACTCCAGGATATGATTTTATAACTGTTGAAATTTTGAAACAACTATCACATGAAATGATTGATATTTGTGCAAAAATATTTACCATAATAGCAGCTTCAAATAAAAATACATACATTTCACTATGTATCGGAAGATATCGGAAGTAATCATGAACCTTAAGCCACCCCATGATGTGTTTCATATAGGCCAATATCACTATTACCAATGCTATCAAAGTTATATGAAAACTTTTATTCAAACGAATAAATGCAATAATTGACGGAGATAACGCACCAGTTTGGTTTTAGAAATGAGCATTCTATGTTCACAGAATAACACATGAAATTGAAAAAGCTTTGGACGACGAAAAAGTCTTATTTTGTTTCTTTTAATGGCACAACAGCCCATTTAGGGCGCCCTATATCAGTCGCGAATCAGCGCCCTCTATCAATCGTTAAAGGAATAGAGGACTTCTCTATCGATTAAAAAGTGAATTCAATCGATAAAGCAAAAGAGGACTCCTCAATGGATTAATAGAGGGCTCATAGTGGATGCATGTGTGCTGCCCATCATTTATGTGTAAATACATATGCATACTCATACCTGATGATAGAAGGCGCCGCCCTCTATTTCAGTGACAATTTCCACTTTGCCACGATCATCTTTTACCCCTTCGTAAATATAAAAATTATTCTAAAGAAGTAAACTGGAAAAAAAAAGATAAAATAAAATTACTGTAGAAATTTTATTTTCTCTTTGCTTTTAGAACTTGGTCGATCATTTAATTTAGTTTAGTGTTTTGTCAGCATATTATCCATTCGTAGCTGGAAGAGTCTGTTGTCAGCATTTGCTTTTTATTCTGATTGTGCTACTTTCTTCCACCAGATTAGCAACAGCAACAACCAGGTATACAATTTTATTTGCCTTTATCATATTTTCTCATTTGAAAAATGTTTATTGCGATTGTAGGTTAAATTTGTTTTGCTGTTGTTTGTCTTACGTTACGTATACGTACTGATGTCCCGGTAGAACAACAAGGGTGGAAAATTAAAGGGCTTTCGCTATTAAAACTGACCATGATGATGATGATGCTATACTTCCACTTTTATGACACTAGCAAACATTATAAAGTTATCTGGTTTTCGATTTTCATGTGATTTTATTTTACACTATCATTTGTTAGTGTCCGTTGTGTTTTCATTCGTTCAGCTCATCCGCTTACTTAACTCATTTCACTTGTTCATTTTTATTTTATCTTTCTACAACACAATTTGATTATCGTTGCAAATTGAATTTTGTTTATAAATATGTACATATATGTGTTTGTTTATATGTTATGTTTGTGGAAATGTTTATTACGTAAGTATGTGTGAAATTTTCATATATGTATGGATTAGTTGTGTGTAAACGTTGAAACAGATTTTTCCTAACATGGAACTATACAAAAACATCACATATCACATGCAGGCAACTCTTTAGAGAATATATTGTATTTTAAATAAATCTCTTACTGTTGCCTTGTGCGGACGGAAAACTAATTATCGTCATAAATTTCAATCTATTTTTTACAGATACATGCTATGTAGTCCATTTAATGTGCAATAATATTTAAAAGATTTTTATTTACATGTACAAAATTCTGTTTATTTTCATGGTTGATGTAGCAGTTTAAGTGAAATTGATGCACATAAATTAAATGTGTGTCTTAATATTTATATCAACACTTGCTAATGAAAAAAGTCAAAATCAATTACAAAATAGTCTTGAAAAATATTGCAAATATCTTCGCTATCGTAGTCATACATATGAAATAGAGATACATATAAAGCTTCTAGGTAATGTTTAAATTGAATTTAAGACTATATGTATGGGATGTACATGAAAGGATGGGACCTACAGTATTGTGCTGAATCGGAACGATGAAGTGAACAGCTTTCCATAGGTAATTTTTACTCCTGTAGTTTTGATTTTTCTATTCTTTGATTTTGCCTGTACCGATATTCGAACCCGAGACACTCTGCATAGCAGGCCAATGCACTACCAACTACGACACGGCTACCACTTCTTTACCGCTGCCCACTATGTTAAACAGTTTCTCGTTGAGGTTGCATTGGCTTCTTAACAATCGCGCGTGGATTTTCTGAGTCCCAGATGTGATAATTTTGCTTATTAATGTGATCACCGAGGTCGAATTGAGCTTCTTCTGACAAAATGATTTTTCGGTAAAAATACTTAAGTATTTCCCAACGCTGTTCAAGCGTATATCGACCCATTTCATTAATCGCAAATTTAAAATCAATTTTCCGTCATAAGTAATATGAACGATATCAGATTTGCCACCCGAAAAAAAACTAGTAGTTCAATTTCCAAATGTTAGATGGATCACCCCATATATGGTACACGAATATTTTAAATTTTTCAGAGTATGAAATTCCCTGCTCTACTTATAATTAAATATCTTCTTACATACTTAAACATTTTCATACATAAACAATTTCATTGATTTTAGTGGGAATCTATTATGTATGATGATGTATGTATAATGCATACATTAGTGCACAAGTACACTAACTATAATAATTTTATATGCATTATATCCATGTATATACATATATCACTCTGTGATGCCTAAAATTTATGCTACAGAATTTTCCAAATTAATGCTACAGAGTTTTCCAAGAATTTGAATGGAATTATTCGATTAAAACTAATTGGAATGCAAATTTACTATACATTTCATTTAAGCTAGTTATTCGATTGTGGTGTAAATTATAAATTTCTCTCAGTTCTTTGCAACAATCAGCTGACCAATATGAAGTATGTGAAATTTTCAGGAACTTGGCATTAGGTATTTAATTAAGCAGTATTATAAAGTAAATATCTATGAACTGCAGTTGAACCTACATTCTTATGTATGTATATATATTTTCCATTTAATTCAAGCTACTTAGTACTGTTCTAAAAATGTACATGCTTAACAATAACACAGAACAACAAGAAAATATGTAACGAACTTCCACCTTCTTCAAGGCTCACATCATGTGAGGCGGTCGCTGCATACCTAGCAATGCTTCAGTCTTAGCTCAGGGAAAATGGGAGTGGGCTAGCTTCAATGATATGATGTGAAGAGTTACATTAAATTTTATTTGTATGCAGCTCATACGAGGTGTGATAAAAAAATAACCGTTATTTTCAAATTTCGTGAGTTACGTATGTTCGATTTTCGCATTTTTCTGTTATGTTGGTACACATATCTGTTATATATGTTGGCAATACCAACCATTTTCGATTGTCAGTTTGTTTTTGACAGATAAAAAGGTTAGTCGTGTTTTGGTGTGCTCTTCGATTGCTCTTCGATGTCAATGACGATACTCGTCCCGGTTGCCCGCGCACGTCAACGACCGATGAAACCATTGACGCAGTGAAGAAAATGATTTTGGATAATCGTCGAATCACTATCAGAGACGTTGCTGATGATGTTGGCATATCGTCCGGCTCATGCGAAGCAATTTTTATGGATGTTTTAGGCATGAAACGTGCGGCAGCGAAGCTTGCTCCAAAATAGCTAAATTTTGAGCAAAAACAACGTCGCTTGTGCGTAAGTTTTTGGCCAAAAACAAAACCGTTATCATGCCTCAACCACCGTATTCACCGGACTTGGCCCCCGCTGACTTTTTCCTCTTCCCAAAACTGAAGACACCGATGAAAGGAAAGCGTTTTGCTCCGATTGAGGCGATAAAAGAAACAAAAAATCTAAACAGGAGCTGTTGGCGATACCAAAAAGCGCGTTTCAGAAGTGTTTCGAGGATTGGAAAAAACGCTGGCATAAGTGCATTATATCTGAGGGGGATTACTTTGAAGGGGACAAGATAGTTGTTGATGAATAAATAAATAATTTTTGAAAACATGAAATTGAAAATAACGGTTATTTTTTGATCATACCTCGTACAGTAGGAAAAATCCTAAAAAGTAATCTCCTTAAGAAAACTACTGAACACGTATATAACTACCGCCAACAAATGAATAAGAATTTAAAATTTAACTTATCTAGTGTTCACCCTTACATTTCATCAAATAATTATATTTTAAAATTTCATTATTACTTATTTTTATTTTTTACAAACTTATGCTACTTAATTATTTTATTTTGTAAATATTTCATTTCATTAAAATATTACTAAGTATTTACGAAGATTTTATGTAGTTTTAAAATACTGTACTAGTAAAATTGTTTATAATTAAAATTCCTAATAAATTACCTATTGATAAATTTTCCTATTGGCCTAGTAATATTATGCGATTAGAATATAAAAATAAAATAAAAACGGTCAATCTGTGAGAGCGTGGTGGGTATTACTTTAGAGCAGTTATAATTAAAAGCAAAGATAAATAAATGATCGAGAGATATGCGTATTAGTATGATTAAACACCCACAAAAAAATATGTCATACTATATAAATATATTTTTAAATCATGTTAACACTATAAGTATATAAGTATTTTTAGAATTTTTTTTATTTAACTTACGTTAAATTGCTACTTCACCGATCCGACGATGGGTCCAACGACGGTGATGTTGCATGCTATGTGTGGTTTGGTAATTGTTGCACCTGTGATACTCGCTGAGTTTTTGATATGTTATTTTCAAAAAATCATTTGTCCCAGCTTGTTTTTGGATCCACACGAGGAATGCACAACTCTCTCTGAGTCTGGCCTAGGTTTATAAACAAACTCTTTGACAATTGCACATTTTGATCATAAGTTAATATCAACGTATTTGTCAAACATCTCAGCCGGAATACTAATTTTAAAAGACGAAATATTTCTTTGATATGAGAAGTTGAACTTGAGAACCGATATGTCATCAATTTCAATTTTTGATTTTATATGAAATTTTATATCATCGACTGTAGTGTCATTAGAAAAATGAGAGACAAAAACAGTTTTTTTCGGTGCAACTACTTTAAGTTTTTTGGTAGCAGGCGCGACACCTTCAACTTTAAATAAGTGCGTAAATTATATCGATTTTGAATTGGGAGCTCAACATTATTATCCTCGTCATGGCACTTGAAATCGTTGAAAAGTTTTTCGTACTTTTTAAATTTTTCAACGAGTACTGACAACTCTTTACCAATCTCACTAAATCCTCTCCTAGTAGTATTGAACATTTTGCTTATTTCAACTTCGGCTGATCTGCATTTTAAGCAAGACCAACGAAGACCTCTCCATTCATGTATAATGTCCGCGATCCTGCCAGAAAGACTAGCACACTTAATATGAGCGAGGCCATCACAAATCCAGCAAGACACCTGACGCTCGGACTCATTCTTTACTGTGCAATTTGGATAAACGCAACTCTTTATTTTATTATTAATATTAAAACAGATTAAAAAGACTAGGCAAATAACATACATTTAAAACGTTTGGGAACCACTGCACATGTAAACCGTACCGTTTTCAAATATAAATTTATAAGAAGATGAAAAAAGATTGGAAATAGCTGCAAATATTACCGTTTGCAGATATGAATAAATATGTTTGTATAATGTTGAGAGTGTACAAGCTACTGAAACAGTAAAGATACGAAAAATAGAGAAATTTTTAATACAAAAATAAGAGAACAGAATTCGCTCTCACTGATTATGTATGTATGTAGGTATATATGTATATAAGATTGTACATTAAATTAAATAGAAAAAATAAGAAAAATCAATAGCTAAATTATTTAATCAAAAATTAATAATTTGATATAATTAAACAATATCACCAAGTGGTTCCAAGTCCGACAAATCACCAAAATCGAAACAAACACCAAAATCAAAATGAAACAAATAATAATTTAAAATTCCACAGAGAACAAAAAAAAAACACGACCGACTTGTACAATTGTCTCATCAATATTTTTGATAATAAGATTTAAGTATAGATATTAGGTAAAACTTTTGTAGCTAAGCTTCAACACTTTTTTTTATGCTTACATGATTTATCTTTTCTTTTAAATTATACCATTAACAGTTTGTCACTTAATTTTTTTCTTTTCTTTTATACTGTCATAACTACCGAATTTGAACTTTAAGAATTTTAACACTACTACTGGTATATGATTGTCTATTTCACTCTTAACAGATGTATTTATGTTGCATGCCCTGAATCCTGTGATGTTCGGTAATCCTACAAGTCACATAGTATGTTCTGTGTATTTTCCCTGGTGATCCAACATGCAGCAGCAATCCACCCAGTTATGCTCCTGGTCGCTTTGGGTATTCCTGGTCCAGCAATTCACTTTTGCTTTATATCGACAGCAAAAATTGTAATAACGTACGTCTTTCCTGTTCAAGCTCCACGCAGTCAATCCCTCTTTTTCTGATCGACAGTTAAAATGTTTTTTGCCACAAAAGAGAGATAATACCTCCTGTGGATAACGTTGACCTTTTCTCCTGCTGTCCAAGTGACCGCTATCGTAGGCTTTTGCAGTCACTTTGCATATCTTATAAAAGGTAGAGTATAGCTTGTTCATGCTGCCCTCCCTATAAATACTTTCTGTTAAGAACGGTAAAAGAGTCTTATTTAAGTTACCCGCTTATCGCTGTGGTGCCGTGGTAGTGCGTTGGACTGCTACGCAGAGTGTCCATGGTTCGAATCTCGGCACAGGCAAAATCAAAAAGTAAAAAAAAATAATATTTCTGCACGGCACCACCTCTTGGCAGGCAATGGCAAACCTACAAGAGTAAAAAATTCCCTATGAAAAGCTTTTCACTTCGCCGTTCGGATTCGGCATTAAACTGTGGGTGCCTTCCATTCATGTGCAAATATAACACGCACAACATGAGTGGATGCGAAAAGCTCGGGCTAGGCCCTCCATGGGCATTGTGCCATTAAAAGTAAAGTAAGCTTATCAGAAATACCTTCTTGTCGGAAGTGAACAACTTTTATTTGGGGGGGTAAGTACTATACTTTGGTACGAAAACTTGTACCCTTATCCATCGCACTAGCTGATATGTATGAAGGTCTGGATGTTCTCACTGAAATTTTAGGTTGACCCTTACAAATGTGAAAGCGATTTCTAAGTTTATCTTATATAATTAAATTTCGCCAGATGCGATGGGTTTCATAAAATTTTTTATAAGTTATATCATGTTTATTTTTAATGTTTTAAACCGAAAGTTGGACATTTTGCTACGGAAGCATTGAATCGTACCTACATATATCAAACGATGGATTTGAATTTGGTAGCAGGCTTTTTTGGCTACCGCACTGGCGATTAAAAAGATGTGCGAAAAAGAGAAAAATATTTAAATATAAGTAGAAATATGAGAGATTGTAAATATGTTTTTGCTTCAGTGCACACGGTTGCATAGTATGTTGCATGTATCTAACTGGTTATATGGGAGGGAAATTATAATGATGAAAAATTACATCATTCACCTCGTTTTACATTTCACGTTTACTATACAAATGGCCTACTATTATGTATAATGTACCGGTGAAAAGAACAGTGTCGCTGTAGTAAGCAGCAAAGAACTGTTAAATTTCATTTTATATTCTTTAAAATTTATAATACAAGGTGGAGGAAAAGTAATGTCATAATGTGAATTGGCTGCCATTTAGTTAGAAATAAAAGGGCTCCGCTTTCTTAGAAAGTTTATTTGAAGGAGCAAAATTGATGACATGAAGTTGAAAAAAATTATATCCACCTCCAAAGTTGGCGCATATTTGTCCCCGTTTGATCGCAATAAAAAAGGTTATAATGTGCTGGAGAAAAGCTTATGATGCCATCATGTTCAGCGTATATATAAGGGTTAGGCGATTGAAGTGTTACCAACTTTACACCGATGTATCTGGCAGCGCGATATTGCCAACTATATTAAATTCATACCAATGACAGCTGTTTATATTGTTTACAAGCTCCTACAAGCATTTGCGTCTAAGTTTTATAGAACAAAAGTTATTCGAAATGGAATTCAAATTTAGTAGTGTGATTGCGTTATATTTGAGTGGAAAATCACAATAAGCTTTTGTTCGTATTGCTCAGGCATCTCAATGTGAATAAAATGTTTATGTAGAGCACCATAAATCGTTATAATAATACAGGCAGCATTTCCAAACGCAATGATGGTGGAAGAAAAAAAACAGCAACATCGCCTGAAATGGTTCGAAAAGTGAAGACTCGACTTGAACGAAATCCACGTCGTAGTGGTAATCAAATGGTCAAAGAACTGAAAATATCTCAGCAAACCAACCGCAGCATATTCCAAATTAACTCAAGATAAAGCCTTATAAGTTTCAAAAGGCATATGATCTAACACCAAAGGAAAAAAAAAGTTAAACTCGAAAGAGCAAAGGAGTTATTACCTGTACGTTTCCACGAACGTGGCGAATTTCCAAACATTGTGTTCTCTGATGAGAAAAATTTATCTATTAGGCAGTTCATAAACTCTCAAAATGATCGTGTTTACTTAACTGAACACACTTACTAAAATTTGAGCCTACGACCGTCCACCCGTTGTAATTTTCCATCTCAAGTAATAGTATGGGCAGCTGCCAATGGAAGCTGTCCAATCGTTTTCATCGAGCCTGGTGTCAAAGTCAATGCGACTTATTATCAGGAAAATGTTTTGGAAGCTGCTTTAAACCCGTAGGCATGCAAACATTTAAAAACCTTGTTCCATACTACATTTCGTCCACACAATGGCTTTCCAATTCGCCAGATGCAAATTCGATGGACTATTCCATATGAGCCATTTTGGAGAGCAAGGTGCGGATATGCCAGTAGGGATGCGCTGAAGAAAGCCACTGTACGGGAATGGGCCCAATATACCGCAAGATTCTATTCGTGCAGCATGCAACTTATTTTCTAACCGTTTGAAGGCCATAGTCAATGCAAAAGGTGGCCACATCGAGCTAAAGTGAATGGATTCTAAAGTTTTTATTATTTCCAACATTTTTGTTATTTGAATTAATAAAAAATAATTTCACAAAACAAATAAGGTCGCTTGGTAACAGTTCAGTCGCCTAACCCATAAATATAAAATCAATTTTACAATCGCTTACAGGATTTACTCGTAATAAACGTGAACTAAAAGTTCACCTATAATTATTTAGTGGAATAAGAGTTAAGTAAGTATTGTATGTTACGGTAGCAGGAAAGTTTAAACAAAATTTGTTGCATGTCATACAAATAACTTATTCTCAAGTAATCTTTTATGCTACATGAAAAAAGAAAGAAAAGAAATGCAAAAGGGAAAACACTGAAAACTTTTGACCTTTCTGTGCGTAAATTCATGTAACTACAGTTCTAATATCAACAACAGAAAACAGTACCTACAATGAGTGTACATACTATGTACACAAGCTTCTGCTACTGTTTTTTCTTCCAACTCAAGCTTCTTTCATTTGCCCACATGCAAGAAAGAAAAACCAACTACAAAACATTTAAACTTGACAGTTTCGTTACGCTTTTTTTTTGTAGCTATAGAAGAAAGGAAAAATATTTTGCTTATGTCCTTAGACTTTTTCTTCCTCTACATACTCTTACATATACAAACACACACATACATTTATAAATATTTATATATCTATGTATAAACAAATTGTTTATCTAAAATGTAGATTAAAAGTTTTGCAAGCTGCTCTCAAACTCTGTATTCTTTTTGCTTTTCCCTAACCTTACTTAACCTCTTCAAGTTGTTCTTACTGCCACTGCCGCTGCTGTTGTTGTTCTTGTACTTAAATGCTTTGTGGCGTGTCAGGGACAAATTTTGTACGTTGTTTTTTTTTACTTTTGTTGCTATTGTTTTTTGCTGTATTTACATTGTTACACATTGTTTGTATTTTTGTTGCTGTTGTGCTGTCATTGCCACAGCACTCAAAATTTCAGGCAAGAAAACAGATTTTCGTTGCAACTATTTTGTTATTTGTGATTCTTTTAGTTTTGTGTTACTGCTCAGGATGAAATAAATTCAATTTTACATTTTAAGCATTAAGCTAAATTAAAAAATAACAAAACACTCATGTGACTTCTATACAGACTCCTATTTTCCTTAAATCTTATTATAATTATTATGAAAATATCTGCGCCATCAACGTCTCCTGCTTCTTGTTGTTAAGAACAGAAATATGCAAAAAATGTTATTCACATAGTTGCGCTTTCACTTTGCTTGCCCTTCTGGCTGTCTGTTTGTCTGGCTGTTGCATTCTCCATGTATGAATTATTGCTGACTGTTGCTGCACCAGGTGTAGTTGACATTAAAATTTTATTTTACACTTTTGGATTATGGATATTTCAATAGCACAAACAACAATAATATAAAAAAGCGCAAAAGCTGCTAGAGGACATACTCGCATTAATGGTTCATTAGTAATTGTGGCATTATAAATTAGAAAAGTTAGTTTTTTCGTTTTTGCTTCTTTATTTGATTTGCTTGCGCGTAAGATTTATATGCAATTTCTCTGATGTTACAACGTTTTCTTGTATTTGTGCAGATGGAATTTGTTTTTACAAGCATTTATGTTATGTTGGATGAATTTGTTTACGATGTCAGCTTAGATTTAAGTATATAATATTAGCAAGCAAAAGCAAATTTGTATCAAAACTTCAACGATTTTTGGGTTAACTCAGTTTTTATGGCATACGTAACACATGAGAACCGAGCCACATACATTCAGTATATTTGTGTGGAATGCAATCGGACACAATTTTATGTCTTGCAGGTGCAAATTGCCTAATTTTTTAAGTGAAACCGGAAGGCAGTCATTTTGCAACAGAAGCATGAAAACGGAAATACTTATGTCAAATGCCAACTGTTTTGGGAACCACAAAAGTCTATTAGCTTTTCTGGCTACTGCACTATGGTTTAAACGATGTGTGAGAAAGAGATGAAAATATAAATACATATGAATAGGTACATATAAGTATGACAGATTGTAAAAAACCATTTGATTTTGCTTCAGTGCACACGGTTGAATTAAATAGTATTTGTATGGAATGTAAGAATCCATGCATCTGTGTGGTACTGCCACAGCTTCATTACGTGGGAGAGAAATGAAAATGAGGAAAAATTATGTATGTAATTGACATTTACCATACAAATGGTGTACTCTCACATAATGTAACAGTGAAAAATACTGTCACTGTAAAGGACACGCAGTCTTTATCGTTATCCTTGAATTGGGTTTTTCGTAAAGATATTTGCATGCTTCGTTGGCTAATCAAAAGTAAAGAAGGTATCTAGAATTTAAACTTCTTGCTGAATTACAAATAAGTTTAAATTGCAATTGAAATCGAAAAAGGTCTGGTGAGTCTCAGTCAGAGGGAGGGTTAAGTATTCGTTAAATTTTTATGATTAAACAAAAACAACCAAATCATTTCTATTTTGTGGCAGCCAATAGTTGTTGTTAGCCTTGAAATATCAAGGCTTATATATGATATATATAAAAATATAAACTTTGTTTATGTAAGAGGAGGGCAGAAACGTGTAAGTTCTACCCACTGCGCTCTCAGTGTTTTTTCTTTTTAGTACAAGAAATAAATTGTATACGGCGGAAGTCCGAGTTATCAGAAATAATGATGTGGAACAAGAACATATTTAAATATTTCAAAGGTAGTCTGGGTGAAAATTGTCCGCTCTTACCTCAAAGATTAACAGCTATTAAATATTATAGCCTATTCCTCGCGTTTTCGTCTGTGTATTCAAAAGTTTACATATTTTGTGGGAGTTCTTTAAAATTTACATGGAAGGTCTTAAGGAACTAAGGTTTGCAATAACGAATATTTATGTAGATTTCGATTAGTTCACGGTCACAAAGTAATTTTGAATGAAAAATATTACTAAAACTTGTTACAGGAAAAGAAAAGCATATGCTTGTTGCCGGTTAATAGCAGTTTGAAATGAATTGAGTTGGGATGTTACCAGCATTGCCAGAAGCAGCGTGTCATTGTAAACTTTGACTTTAACTTAAACACCTATCCGAAAATAGACGGACTTTTTGGCGGCCAAACATTCCACAAGAAGGTAGAAGGCTAGAATTTTGTTTGAAACTACGGCAAACCTTTCAAAATGCAATTATTTCATTATTCAGATTATTCAGAGATGTCGAAATCTTATTTCTTAAATGCGTTGTATTTTTGAAGTTAGCAGACACAATCGGTTATTATTCCGAACTGTAATTGGAGTACAACCTGAGTACTAGAATACGAGTACAAGCTACAATTTCTATTGTTGAATTATAACACGTCAATAATAATTCGCAGGCTAAATTCATGCGAAACCAAATTGCTAATTACAAGATGTGAAAATGGATTTAATTCATAACCCATCAAATAGCTGTATTGGCCGTGGGTAAGTACAAACATTTACATATACATAGTTACATATGGATATCAGTGTGGTTGTTGGTGTTCGACGTCTTTAATGAGATATTACAATTACAATATTATTAAATACGAATCATTTATCGATTTATATATGCCCACAAATTTAGCGCTTTGAGTATTTAGCATGATATCAACGCATTAATATGCTAAACATAGGAGAATGATGCTAAAACCACACAAGGGCCAAAGGAAAACGAACAAATTTTACAAAATTTCACACATTTGAATTGTTAATTTTTCCTGATGGTTATTACATATGGTTTAAATTATGCAAATATGTACGATGATTACGATTCTACTGAGCTACACTGTGATAAGGACATATGTACTTACATACATTTACAGCTTCACAGTCGACTTTCAAAATGTATTGAAGCATATTTAATATTTAATCGCAAGCGGTTTTTATATTTTCTTTCTTGATGAGACCAGAGCGCTTTCCTTTTCATTTTCGTCTGTACGTTTACAAGTTCATATTGTTGTAGTGCTGCCACGGGCAGATAGATGGCTGCCTGACTGACTGACTGACTGCTGTGCATGACTGACTGCTTGTTTTGTCTGAACTGCTACTGTTGTCTTCTATTTTTTCATGTTGTCGAATATTTAAGTTCATGCATTACTGCCGCAACCGTTCTTTCGTTATTTCGACTTGTTGTTGTCTTTACGAGTATTCAACGTTGCCTACCCTCTGTCATGAATAAATTTCTCAAAGTCGTGATTTTATTGTATGCTTCTAGGCTATGCTTTCATTTGTTCGTATTTATTCCTTCGTTTGTATATGTTATTCTGTTTTCTTTCTTTTTAACAATATAAATGTGTTAATGTGTTTTTCTTTCATTTTTATATATATTTAGATTTTTTATTGGCCTTAGTGTTATTATGAAAAGTGTGTAAAGTGTTTAGGCATGTGTGATTTTCTGTATGTACATAATATGTGCCAATGTTGATTTTTTAATGTATATTAATGTGAGAGAATGTGCCTTACGATTAACTAACTCGGTATAACTAACCAAACACACACTCACCCTCAAACTTACGTAAACAAAAACGCATACATAAAAGAAGAACGTATTAGCTTGCCAACATTACCTAATGGCTTGTTTGTTTTTCTGTTGCTGTTTCAGGTAATACTTTTCAGGCTGTTGCTAACCCACCACTACTCATGTGATGCTTTTGGTTTCAGTGGTGTGTGTGTGCTGAGATAAAAGATTAAGTGGCTGGATATTATGAGAAGCTAAAAGCACAAGACAAGTTTTTAAATTTACCATTCATGAGTTTTTAACTAGAAGGTGCTGGAAAGTTTTAAAATGTGTTGGTCAATGAATACGAATATAAGTATACAGTAAACTAAAATATTGGGAAAAGTAATAACAGACTTAGAAACAGATAAATTCAGTTGTTCGTTCGTTTGTAGGTACAATTCTGCGATTTGTTTTTTCTACTTTTTCCCTTTAAACAGTTTTTGAAATACTTATGTACTGACACATTTGAATTGCTCATATTTTTCAAAAGAGAGTAAAGGAAAACCTTTTCATTCTTGAACCAAATTGGTACTCTGGGAAAAGTATTTTCCCGACATAGCACCTAAAGAACTTTTAAAGTATATTGTGAAAATTTGTGAGAAGCCCAAAGTGGGGATAGCCCAACATGATTAATCGTAGAAAAACATATAAATAAATAATACCAATAGATATAAAAATGCATATATTTCTTATGCGACACGATATGCGTTCCTTCCTTCGTACAAAAACACAATTGGGAGAAAAACATGAAAAAAAAACAAACTTGCCCTTTGGCTTTCTTACTTTCTTGTTGTGTTGATCTCTTCCTTATCAACTAATACTCTCTCATTTCAGTATAATAGCACTTTGTTTGTAAAAAGACCCACACACTAGCAACTTGGTTACTTTTCGATTCCTTTTACCTCTGCGAACTCAAATTTGAATATGTGAGTCAAATCACATGTCGAATGATTGTCGGTACTCAATGAATTTTTTGAATTATTAGAACTCATTTAAATGCAGACGATATATACTAAAGAAGTAAAACCTGTTTACGTTCTCTATACACCTGCTTCGTATTACCTTCATTTGGATTCATCTTCCATTCGTCTTCTGTTGCAATGCCACGATGGAATTGCAACAGAGAAGGCGGTACTATTTATATGAATGTCTATTTTGCATGTGGTTGCTGTTGTATTTAGTTACTTCAATCATATAAGATGAATATTATTGTGCGTGTTATATTGTTGATAAGGTCAATAAAGCAAATAGAGGGAGGCGTCAGTAATCTTCAATGGAAAGTAACTGAGGTACTGCAACACGTGACCTCTTGCATTTACTGTGGCAGTTTAGCCAAATCAACAAATGCGTTAATGTCACATACTGGAGATGAGCACGGGACGTGAATATTACGTGACACTCGTGAAACAATTTCCACATGAGCATGCGGGAGTGTGATATAGTTTCCATAATTTCCACGTGAACATTCGTGAGCATGATATAATTTGCACGTGAATACATGTGAGTTTGAGTTCACATACACAAAACTGAATCATTGACCTATTGAACTTACTGTGGCAGTTTGGCCTAATTCATTTAATTTTATTCCAGACTACAATATTCACTTCGTCTATTTCATTGGTTTTTGCATGTAAATAGTTAGTAAGTATGTATATTTGACAAACATTTTCCAGACATTTTAAGACATTATAAATTGAATTTTATTGTAAATGTGTTTTTTGCTTTTTCACATTCATTTAATCTTGAATCTATGCAAATTTCAATTAAAATGCCAAACACATGGTAAAATGCAAGCTATAAATAATTTTATGACATCGCATGTGTATTTTGAAAAGGCCAATAAATATAAATGAAAACTTATTTTTATAAATATAACAACAACGGGCACTTATTTCAATGTCCACATATCAGTTTTAAGTTGTTTGTACAAATCATTTGAATTACGTTAATATACTTCATGTCTTTCATATATCCAATGCATGCTAAACCCTTTTGTAATGGTAACAGAAATCTATATGGTTCCAATAAAGCAGGGAATTAAAACAAAGACGAATGATGTGTTGCAGTGTTCTTTAGAGGGTGAAATAGTAGAGAGAGAAAATGAGGTGACTAACTATCCAAAAAAGAATACATTCTTGCACACAAATCCGTAAGTAATAAACTTTATCTGTGTCAAATAGTATAAAAACATTAGGAGGGATTCTCTAAGTCAAGCATGTGACCTTAGAATAATTGAAGATTTAAGTTCGCCTCCAAAACCTATTACCCTCCCTAGGAATCTCCCTGGTCCCGGTTTTAAATATTTTGTCTATGTAATAAACGTTTTTTATCTTGTTTTCACCTGATAACGAAAACGTTTTACAAATTTTAAATCGGTAGAAAAGTAATGTTTCTCTTCTCTATAAATAGAACATTACCTAATTTGTTTACAAAAAGTTACTTAATAATCCAAAAAAATGCTTTATGTTCGTCAAAATGACGAACAGACGTTCTACATAATGAATAGAGTTCTATTAGAAAAAAAAAAGAATAAACAAGATATTTAACCCTAAGAGGGTTAAAGTGACTGTGGAAAAACCAACTAGCCGATTAGTGAAACTATTGAGGGTGTTGAATTTTTTATTATCGAAGAAACTCCTTTCTCTTCATTAAGAGCTTTTAATATACTATATGTATAGGGAATACACTGAGTCATAAAAAACTGTTGCTCCCTCATAATTGGTAATTCTAATACCTACTTATCAATGTTTATATTTATAATATAAATAAAAAAAAAATTAAAAATCATTAAAAATAATTAGAACATAATTACTTCCTTCCAACCGAAAATAAAATAAAACAAAAAACGAACCTTTAATTAAATCATAAAATATCATATGGCAACGAGACCGAAAGAGAATGAAAGCAAAACCAAAAAAGAAAATAAATATAAAAATCAAACAGAATTCTAAAGATTTATGAAGCGATTTGTTGCCACTAATTAACGAGGTCGTAAGAAAATCTTAGAGTAGAAGAGTAGAAATTATAAAATAAAACCGTAACGTATCGCGTAGTGGAAGTAGTAAATGCATTTACTTGCAATGAAACAATTTCTTTTATGTAGAAAGGGTGAAAGTTAGGGGGAGAGAGTACGAGCTAGAGCTAGTGTGATAAGAATTTATTGCACAACTGTAATAAAATGTTAGTAGAATGCAAGTATGTATGTATGTGTGGCAGTAAATGTGTTAGTGTTGGTAGAACATGCAATGCGAAATATGATGTGCATACATGCACATGCATTCTGCGTAAGTATGGATATGTAATGTTGGTGGTAATACTATTACCGCATGTATGTGAACTTTTACAAGTAACGAAAATGACATAATCAATTTATTAATGTGTAATGTGCGGTTTTGTTTTATTGTTTGCGTTAATATGGTAGTATGATTTTCCGGGTTGCATTAATGATAAGAAAATACATAGTTTTAAATGCTTTATTTATTTTAATAGGAAAATAAGGAGAAAACTAGATGACAGAGAAAGTTTGGGAAGATGGGTATTTCTACCTTGAACGATGATGAATTCCTAGTCTCTGTGATTTTTATCACTTTAAATTAAAAAAATTATTGACTTTGAGTTTATTAAATTATGCAACTTTATTAAACCAACTTGATTAGGTCTGATACAGACCTGATACAGGTCTTCCTGTATCAGGTTTCAAATACAACTCTTTTCCAAAACATCAGTAGATTTCAGTTCTTTCTGATAGTGATTTTCTACAAATAGATTTATTGAGTTCATGAGTTCTTCTCTTAGATTCAAAGTCCATCAGCTCGCATGATTCTATCCTTCCAGATTCCTCTATCAATACATACGATTGCATTATCATAATACATTTACCCCGATCAATCATTAACAAATTTTCACCAAATATTTCTCTAAATTCAACTAAAGCCATTTAAATACTTTATATCAAGCAAATAAGTGCAAATTAACATAATTTGTTGCACGATGACGACGTGGACACTTTCATAAACACCAAAAACTTTCATAAATATCACAAAACCAGACCATATCACCCACCATAATGCACAGCAGCAGCGGTAGCTAAATTTATGTATATATTTTTATGCGGTTACCACCTGAACAGGACAATAAAACCTACCTGCCTTAGTACTTAATATTAGCGTAGCACCTACCCTTTTCGGTAGCTGTTGGTATTTTATGGCGCTTTTATTACTTTAAATTCATAAAATTCAAATACAAAAAACTGTGTGTGTGTTTTGAATTTGCGTGTGGCGTGGCGTTTACTGTTGGAGGGAGGTGATAAAGCGTGCCTCTGATGAGAATTGCGATTAAATACAATATAGCAGCAGCTCAGCTACTTTTCATTCAGTTATGTACCTTCCTGCATAAGTAGGAGTACAGCAGCTGTATAAAATCATGTGATTCAATTCCAACACAAATAAAACCATGAGGTACGCACGGACTTTAATTTGATTCACGGCTATTGAAGGCAGCCGGTGTTGCTGTAGCTTCAGCTGTTGCTATTCAATACCGCAACAACGTTGACAATTCCAAAAAAGGCGAAAATACTAAATTACGAGCTAGTGTATATACTCGTATATATATATAAGAGTAGGTACAAGGCAGCATCTACGTCTATTCAGAGGCATACATATATAGATCTTCGTACTTTGTATTGGAGAAGAATACTATGCAACAATACAAAATGATTCTATGGGAAAACCACAAGAAGAAACAAGGAAAATTGAAATTCTAAAAATAACGCTTGAGGTGCAATAAAAAATACCAGCAAGTGAACAAAAAGAATTATTTATTATCGTTACTTACGTTCATTTTTGCAATGAATTTGTGTGTGTGTGAGGGAAACTGTAGGGGTTTCTGTATATGTGTTGCTTCGTGTGAGGCCATACCCTGTTGTGCAAAAATGAATTAGCGTAACAAATCACCTAGTATATTAGCTAGCTAAAAGCGGATTAGTTAAGATATTAGCTCAGAACTGATGAGTCAATTAGACTTTTCTGCTTGCATATGTATACAAAAACAAAGAACTTTTTTCAAATATATGTACTATTCAATGAAAATATTGTCTTGTAATTCTCATATACTTACTTGACAATATTTTTCGCTGATATAAATTTGTGGAATAAGGAATATTTACTTACTTAATTTACTTTTAATGGCACAACAGCCCATGGAGGGCCTAGGCCGAGCTTTTCGCATCCCCTCATGTTGTGCGTGTTATATTTGTACATGAATGGAAGCGACCTACAGTTTAATGCCGAATCAGAACGGCGAAGTGAAAAGCTTTTCATAACAATTTTTACTCTTGTAGGTTTATCATTGCTTGCCAAGAGGTGGTGCCGTGTAGAAAAATTATTTTTTCTACTTTTAGGGAATAAGGGATGTATGACAATAAAAGAAGAAGAAGCAGAGTAGTTGTAGGTTTTCTTCTTAATTTTTGGTAAATTTTTTGCTTATAAATATGTACCTACAGATTTTAAATTTTTTGTTGACTATTCTGACTCTGAAAAAATATAGCAATTTTAAACAGTTTGAAACTACATCAAAACATACTAGTTCAATAGCTAGTTCAAAAGTTATCGAGGATATGACAATTGTCTTTTCGTAGGACACCAGCATGAAAAAAGCCGTTTATTTCGTGCAAATGAGACCGAGAGCTGAAGTTGTGTTTTTTTTAACTAGCTATTTAACTAGCTTTTGCACTAGTTGGTTGCACTGCAGTGTAGCTTAATCGCACACATATACATAGATATACAAAATGGCAACGTACGGGGGGAAGTAGGTGCAGTATCAGAGAGTAGCTTGGCTTCCATTTTCCATTTCTTGGTTTATATCTGCTACAATTTATGGTCTAAGCCTCGATACCCTACATTTTCACTTCGTATACAACGAGTATAAATGCTTTTTGGAAAAGTGTGAATGCATAAAAACCGCAACGGGAAGAAATTTTAATATCACATTCGGGTGATAAAAATTCAATTGCGGTTATTGGATTTGATTGCTATCGTGAGAATTGAAAAGAAAATAACTACACCGAATACAGAACGTAGTAGAAAGTCAAATAAAATATAGATATATGGGAGGTAAATGGGCGAATAGGTAAAATATGTAGATTTAAATGTTACGAAAATAAAGATGAAATAAATACTTTTGAATAACTTATTGATATCTAATAATAATATCACAGTGCGACACCAAAAATACATATAAATTGAAAACACTCAATGGTTTCCAGTAGCTCTAGGCCTACCTAATATTACTGTCAAGGGGTTTGACTTCTTCAGGTCACATAAGCAATGTTTCCAAAATGTTTTTTAATATATCTTTGAACATTTTATTGAAATGCTGTTGGTTGGAGATATTTTGTGGTCAAAATTTTTTAGTTGGGAGTTTGAGGTTAATAGGTTCAGCAAAACACTCAGTAGCTAGACTAAATCCAAACAACTTTTTTAATTACACTACACCTACGCCCCAGGGGGGCCTGGGGCGTAGGACACAAGGTAAAGTTCGTGACAGTCGCAGGTGCGTCCATGGTCGATCCTTGCGCTTCTACGTTTCAAGTCGACACACAGCCTCCTCGTGGCGTCCCCTGGATAGCGATCTGACAACCGTCAGTGAGTTAACTAATGTGTGCGGCGGGCTTCTCCATGGCCTTGAATGAATGGTTGTGCGTCGGGCTTGGAACCCACCACGTTAAAATACCCTCCAATGAAACCTCCAAACAAGCCTCGGATAATGAACCCCTCTAATATTGACGACTCCCGCAAACGCCCAAAGGACAACGATTTACGGATATGCACCTGGAATGTCCGAACCCTCTACAGGGAAGGTGCCTCTATCCAGCTGGTGGATGTCCTCCAAAAATATAGAGCTGACATCACCGCTGTACAGGAAATGCGATGGACGGGACAGGGTTGCTCCAAAAGAGCATCCTGTGATATCTACTACAGCTGTCATGCGTCGAGACACGAATTTGGTGTTGGATTTGTGGTTGGGAAGAGACTGCGTCATCAAGTCTCGAGGTTCACAGCGGTGAACGAGCGCCTAGCCACTATCCGCATCAAGGCAAAATTCTTCAACATCAGCCTAATTTGTGTCCATGCCCCGACGGATGAGAAGGATGAAACGACCAAAGATGACTTCTACGAGCTCCTCGACAAAGCTTATGAGCATTGCCCCCGCCACGATGTTAAAATCGTGTTAGGCGACTTTAATGCCAAGGTGGGCAAGGAGAGTCTCTTTGGTCCGACAATCGGAAAATTCAGTCTCCACGACGAAGCCACCGATAACGGTATGAGACTGATCGACTTCGCCGCGGCACGAAACATGACAGTTAGTAGCACCAGATTCCAACATAAGGATATCCATAAGGCCACTTGGCTGTCCCCTGATCAAAACACACGAAACCAAATTGATCACGTTGTGATCGACGGAAGGCACGCTTCCAATGTACTAGACGTACGCACAATACGTGGTGCAAACATCGACTCAGACCACTACTTGGTTGCAGCCAAGGTCTGCACACGTATATGTGTAGCAAATCGCGTACGGATAGGTACAAAGAGAAAGCTGGATGTCGAAAAGCTGCAATCACAACAGACAGCCAAAGTCTTTGCCAACCAACTTGCACTTCTCCTTTCGCAAAACACCCCTCAACTTGATGATATATGCGCACAGTGGACACACATTTCCCGCTCTATGCGTACGGCTGCCGAAGAGGTGCTAGGCTACCACCGTCGACGGAGAAATATGTGGTACGACCAAGAGTGTCGCGATGCTACTGAAGCAAAAAACGCAGTATACAGAGCCACCCTGCAGTCAGTTGCAACGCGAGCTGCTAAGGAGCGATACAAAAATTTGATCAGGGAGGAGAAACGTCTTTTCAGGCGCAAGAAAGGATATGAAGAAAGACGCGAGTTCAATGATATCGACATGTTGCGGGACAGGAACGAGGTCTGAAAATTCTTTGAAAGAATAAGACGCCTGACTCTTGGTTTGAAGACCGGGGCCTCTTCCTGCAAGGATGAAGACGGAAATCTGGTGAAAGATATCCAGGGCATAATGAGATTATGGAGGGAGCACTTTTCGCAGCTGCTTAATGGCGATGACGGAATCTACTTCGAAAACGCAAATCACTGACGGCATTGAAGTACCGCCGCCCGACTATAAGGAGGTCTTAACAGCAATTGCTCGTCTGAAAAACAATAAGGCTGCAGATGCAGATGGCCTGCCTTCTGAGTTGTTTAAGACCGGAGGCGAAGAGCTGAAAAAACGCATACATGAGCTTCTATGCAGAATATGGTCGGATGAAAGCATACCAAGTGATTGGAACCTCAGCGTATTCTGCCCAATCCATAAGAAGGGTGATTCCACGATCTGCGCCAACTACCGTGGGATAAGCCTTCTTAATATTTAATATTGCATATAAGGTTCTATCGAGCGTACTGTGCGAAAGACTGAAGCCCATCGTCAACAAACTGATTGGACCTTATCAGTGTGGCTTCAGGCCTGGTAAATCCACCATCGACCAGATATTCACACTACGCCAAATCCTGGAAAAGACCCGAGAAAAACAGATCGACACCCATCATCTATTTGTCGATTATAAAGCCGCCTTCGACAGCACGATTAGGGATCACTTGTACGCCGCAATGTCTGATTTTGGTATCCCTGCAAAGCTCATTCGTCTTTGCAAAATGACACTGACCAACACCACCAGCGCAGTGAAAATTGGGACAGACCTCTCCGCACCATTTGATACCAAAAGAGGTTTCAGACAAGGTGACTCCCTATCGTGCGACTTCTTTAACCTAATGCTGGAGAAAATAATTCGAGCTGCGAACATCGACATCTCTGGCACTATCTTCTACAAGAGTGTCATGCTGTTAGCATACGCTGATGATATTGACATCATTGGCAAAAACGCTCGAGCAGTCAGTGCAGCATTCTCCAACCTGGAAAGGGAGTCTCGTCGTATGGGTCTAGTGGTGAACGAGGACAAAACGAAATACCTTGTGTCAACAAACAAAGAGTCACGGCGTCTTGGACAAAATGTCACTGTTGACAACTACACTTTTGAAGTCGTCAAGGATTTCGTTTATTTAGGATCCAGCATAAACACCAACAATAATGTCAGCCTTGAGATCAAGCGGAGACTAACTCTTGCCAACAGGTGTTACTACGGGCTCAGTAGGCAATTGAGAAGTAGAGCCCTCTCTCGACCGACGAAAATAACGCTCTATAAGTCCCTCATCCTTCCCGTCCTAATGTATGGCGCAGAGACGTGGACATTGACCATCAATGATGACAGACTGTTAGGAGCGTTCGAGAGGAAGATACTCCGTAAGATCTACGGTCCAGTATGCGTGGATGACGTGTTTCGAATAAGATGGAACAATGAGCTGTATGAGCTGTACGCCGACACTGACATAGTCAAGC
The DNA here is from genome assembly GCA_958295655.1 of Palloptera scutellata. Classification (NCBI taxonomy): domain Eukaryota; kingdom Metazoa; phylum Arthropoda; class Insecta; order Diptera; family Pallopteridae; genus Palloptera; species Palloptera scutellata. Next base: position 48,333,205 of record OY282451.1, read on the forward strand.
GTATAAAACTCCAGCGGCTTCGCTGGCTGGGTCATGTTGAGCGAATGGAAGAAAGCGCTCCGGCTAGAAAGGTGTTTTATTCGAACCACGGTGGAGGATCACGCAGAAGGGGACGTCCTAATCTCCGTTGGAAAGACCAGGTGCAGGGCAACCTGACTGCACTTGGCCTTATCAACTGGCGCCAGCGCGCGCATAGCAGAAGTGACTGGCGAAGCTTTGTGGAGGCGGCCAAGACCGATCATCGGTTGTAGCGCCAGCTAAGTAAGTAAGTAAGAAGAACAAAATTATAGCGTTTGCGTTTTAAGCCATATTTTCTACTTTTGGGCTCTATTTTTATACATTTAAGATGATTTTTCGAGGTCGCTATGATCAGAAAAACTTAAGCCAGGCAAAATGGGAACAATTTCACAGTTTAAATTAAAACGAATTTCCTCGCCGTTTAAAAGTAATGAAAAAAGCTATAGTGTCGTGAATTTACCATATTATCAAATTTCACATCCTGTGTTAAGTTTTTCGTTCAGAATGCTCCAAATTATTTTAGAGAAATAATGTGAAGCACTCTCTTCTGCAATGCGAAATTCTTTACGGTTTATGAGCTCAGCTAGTTTATATATAATAACCTCTATTACAAAGTTTCCCCTTGATAGGAATCGCTTAATTGACCTAAAAAAGCTAAACCTCATGGTAGTAATATTAAATAACTACCTGCTACCGGTGCTACCAGAAACCGTTAAACCGTTGAGAGTTTTCATTTTAATGCTTTGGTGCTATTAAAAACCGTTGAGCGATTTGGATTTATAAAAATCAACCTTCATTTTGTCGCATAGTTTAATATGAAACCTTTTATGTACCAGTTGACTTATTTAAAGACTTATTTAATGATTGACTTATTTAATGATTTTTGTATTTGAAAATATGGTAAAGTAAAACGCTGCCTGTGAGTTAACCAAAAAATTAACTTCGTTAACGTTAATTCGTTGGTTCCGAAAAAGAGTTAAGAGAAGTTAACCTTAATCGTTATTGTTTTAAAACTATAAAACAAAAGTGTTACTACTACGCAGCACTGGAGAGGGTGGATTTCTTGTACGAGTTTGTGACAAGCAATTTCGCCAATACTTTCCCGCCCAAAAAAAAACAGCATTTGTCACTAATTCCATAGAGTTACTGTCCAGCCAGTCGCCAAGTCAGTTTTTTGGCTGAGTGACAGCACTTTTTTCTGTCCTTGTTGTTGCTGCTTGTGCCGGACTAGAGTTAACGGAAGAAATTTAACGGTTATTTAATTCAATGTTAATCAAAACGTTAATGGTTTTCGAAGTCAATGTAAAAGTTAATAGTTAACCACCAATTTATAGTCGTTACTATTAACGGATTAAGGATTATGCATAGATCTGATATTTAGATATTATTGGGTTAAGTATCTATTGGGCAGCTGGGCCTATTGTACCTCCAGTAAAAATAAATTTATAGGCATTTGGTAATACTGATATTTCAGTAACGGCTTCGGATCTAAATTTATGACCTCCAAACTGCCAAGTCACCGTGACGTAGTTGGTAGTGAGCTGGCCTGCTACGCAGAGTGTTCACATCTGGGTGCAGGCAAAACCAAAAAGGAGAAAATAAAATTTTTCTACACAGCACCAGCTCTTGGCCAGGCAATGGCAAAGAATAAAAATTGTCTTAGACAAGCTTTTCATTTTGCCGTTTGGATTCGTAGGTCCCTAATATTCGTATACAAAAATTTAACACGCGCACAACATGAGTGCGAAAAGCTCGGCCCATGCCCTACGCGGGCTGTTGTGCCAATAAAAGAAGAAGAAGAAACTGCCATGCTAGTATTGTCCTAGATATCTTTGTCTCTGTGACAGCTGACCCTGTGGAGGGCCACTCCAAGCATGTTTGTTTGTTTTTTTGTGAATATTCAAACGTAAAATTTCCTTGGCTACGATCTTTTCATGCTTTTATCTTTAGAGATTTCTTCAGAGATACAATAAAATTGCTTGAGAATTTCTTAAGCGTTTTTTATATATATGAAAATATGAAATTTTCTCTTTTTGGATAGGTGGATACCGGACTTTAATGGAAAAATATTTCACCCAATTCTCTTTCTCTTTCTTTCTTCTTTCCTTTTTCTACGTTTTTGCTAAATTCAAAACATTAATTGCGAGCAACAAAAATTTCCCGCCAAATACGAATTTAATTACTTTTAAAGTGAAATAGCTCAAGTGTTTTCCTACGCAATTTGTAAAATTGTAAAATATTTCAACACTTGTGCCGCTTCAATTTAACATGAAAATCTGACAAAGTACCAGACATTAATAAAAAAAGAAATACCAAGTAAACATTTAATGAAACCATGCTTCACCGCACTAAACTTGTGTATCATACCAGCCCTCTGTCCTCACCCTATACTCCCCATAGTTAATCTGCTATTTATTTTATTTTTTTGTTGCAATGGAAATTGGAATGAAAACAACAATCAACAAACCAATAAATGAAAGTGTCGACTCATTGGACCTCACAGTGACAACATCCAAAGCCAAAATGACAACGAAAGAAAGGAACCAACCAAAACCAAAAGTATAAAAAAATTTAGGTATGAGGGTAATTGAGTTTAAAATGTTGTTTTTGTTATTGCCAGTTCCTACGTCATTTGCTGGGCAAGCTAGGCAGAAACGCTGGCCATGTATGTATGTATTGTACATCTCTAGGAGGTCAAAGGCAATTCGTGATATGTCTGTAAGAGAAAAAGTTTGCTATTTTTTCCTGCATGTAATTTATTTTTGTAATTCAACATTGAACGAAAAAAAAAACACTGATAAAATGACATTCGTTTTTCAACTTCAAGCAAAAGAATTTAATGAATAAGCCAAAGATATAAAAAAGAAAATTTTTAGCTCGAACAGCAGCATGCAAGCAGACGAAAGCAAAAAAATCATTAATTTCAATTTGAAGTGCCGACGAGAAAGAAGAAGAAGAAGAAGAGCAGCAGAACCAACTTTCATTTTTGGCAATTTGCAATATGAATGAAGGTGAATATGTTGAGGTCGTGAATGTTGAGCTCACCAACATCGACACCGATACCGGGCATGTATACATTCTTTTGCACATTCGTTGACATTTATAATTTTACTGCGTGGCATTTTCCTCATTCATTTGTAAAATAGAGCGACGACGACTGTACGTGTGTCAAAGAAGGCGCCATGAAACACAAAAAGGGCGTTTAAATCATGACAGCCAAAGTAGTTAATGTATTACGACAATTTATTTGTGATTCATCATTGTTTATTAGCTTTTGTGCCTTCAGATGTTTTTGATGTTGCTCCTGGTGTTGCTATAATTTTGAGGAATGATGCAATGTTGCGAAAAGGAGGTTGACGGCTAACCCCAAAATCTCTATCTGCTAATGTCCACATACTATGTCCTTTGAAGTGTACGAAACTATGCATCACTGACTTAGCACAAATATAAACCACTAATAGTTAACTTATCAGAAGCACTGTTAATCAATTAAAATTAAATATTAAGCCATTATCTAAGGTACATAGCTAATAAACTCAATATACAGATTGTATAGATTCCATTAGCTATCTTATGAATTAGCTAAATGTTTCACAAGGCTGCCACCCTCACTTCACGATACAATCACAACCTGCAGGCATAAGATTAAATCGGTGATCCTAAATCATGCTAAGGTGAGATATCATAATTAGCTTACTTTAGCTATGGAATAATGTTTTATTGAAATTCTTGAAAATGCGATTTGGATACGCTGCTACCCTTGATTTTGTGAGGTTCGATGAAAAAAGTTATGTGGCAAAAAATTGCAGGGGAGGAGGGGTGAAGGTAAATGACGCCCCATCAACATCAAAGTCCAAAAAATTCCGAGGAGAATCTACATATTACTCCGCAGATGATCAGGAGTCGATCCAAGAGAGTTAAAAAATAAGACTGACCCCTATTAATTTTCAATGGCCAACATTTTTCCCCAACATACCATACCCAAACCTTATGGGGCCCACCATTCCCAACCCTGGCCTGCTACGCAGAGTATCCGGGGTTCAAACCTCGGCCCAAATACATACATAAAACTGTAAGTCCCTTTCATTCATATTCAAATGGGCTCGTGTGTCATTAAAAGAAGAAAATAACCCTCTGGCGGCAACTGCTGACCAGGAGTTATTTTAAAACTATGATACATAAGGGATAATAAATTTGTATCCTAGTCAAGACTTTGATGATTGAGTGATATTGTTTAATGAATTTAAAATTAAGAGAAAATTGGATTTGAATTAATAATAATCGCTAAGTACAGCAAGGCTCAGTCCGATTTGTTTGTCATACGTACCATACATGCCAGGTGTACAAGTATGATATCGTACATAAATACATCTACCCTAGTTCTTTGCATATTGAATATGCTTCTTGACACTCTCAACAATGACATCAATACAATAGTAGTGTGAATTGACTTCGAAATCCAATTGACAGCAATTGACACCAATTGACTTCAAGTAACTCCAATTGACATCATAATATCAATTGACTCTAAATGACTTCAAGTAACTCCAATTGACTTCAAATGCCACTTGACTCCAAGTGACTGCATGTGAACTCAACTGACTTCAAATATTTTCAAATCACTCCAAGAAACTTCAAGTGACTTCAAAGCAGACATGATTGAAGTCATGGGAATGAAAATCCTAAAATCCTCAATAATGATTTCATTAACCTGGCTACAAACCAGATGGAGTCATATATGCTATTCAATAACTTATTTGTGACTTATACCCTCAATTGATTGCAGCTCTTTTACAACTCTTTTATGTTCTTATATAAACCTAGGTGCATTTGTAATTATAACAATATTCAAACGAAGGAAATAATCATTTCAGTTCTCTAAGTAAATGAAATGTGTGTAAACATAGAGATTCAGTCACTCTTGGCAGCGCCCATAGGCACAATTAAAAAAACCACTTACACCTGTTGTTTTCATCAGACTTATGAGTAAATGATTTAAACATCATACATATTATAGAAAAAAGATCATGGGTTGACTGTTGCCTGTAATTTTCTCAAATAATCAAAAATTTAAATTACAAAACATTTAAATTTAAATTATATTCACTAGACGTACGAGAATGTTGTTTAAATATCATATTAAGTATAGATAAAAGATCAAGGGTTAATTGTTTTGAAAATAAATTAAAATTTTAAATTTAAATACATTTTAAATAATTAATTGATTATATTTTTTTACAATAAAAAATAATTTCAGCCCTTACATATATTATACATATATTAAACCAGCATATAATAAATTATGCATTAGAAAACTATGCGGCTATTTTCAAGTTTTACTTTACTTTATTTGTTTGATATGTTTACAGCGAATTCAAGGACAAGCTATAATTATATTTTTAGAATTTTAAATGAAGAGCAATAAATGGAACACATATATTTTTATACATGATTTTTACATTCAACTTTTTTTTACCTTTTACCATTTCTTTAAATTAACTAAATTAATGTAATACCTACTGTCTTCACTTTTCACTTTTTTGACCTTATTTCTACTGCACTCAAAAAATATCAGCGAAAAATATATTAAACAAAATCCTAATTGAGCACGTTTTCTCAACAAGTTACCAATAGAAAAAAAACAGCAAAAAGAAACTAAAAGCAAGCCAAGAATTGCAAATAAAATTGAACATCAGAGAGAAAAAGGTTGCCACACAAAACTACAACAATAACACAGCTGATGTATGCTACTTCTGAAGGCGTCTCATAGTTTTACTTTACGTATACAAGTATAGAAGTTCGTTGACAGCCTAGCACTTTACCACATACTTTACAAATATATACATACTCATGTACCTACATACATTCATACATTGGCGGAACTTAGAGGGGGTTTTGGGGTTGATCACTCCTTCCCAGCAAATATCCTATACATTGTGATAGCTGCTCCTGAAAAACCAAATAAAAGTTTTGGGAACAAAACACAAATGTCTCTGAACCCACTTCTGAATCCGGCAGTGTGAGTATGTATTAGATAATGCACATATAAGTATGTAGATACTCGTACATATGTTGGTATGTGTTAGTTTTGCCATACACCACTACTACTACCACCACTGCAATCATCTCCATCTATCTTTACGAGGTTTTGACACTAATTGCTTTCAATTTAATGAAATTTTAATAGAAAAATGGTTTGCTAGGAAATTGAGTTTCGGCTTGCAGCTGTTGAAATAAGTTTGTATGAGTATGGTATGTATGTGCATGTGTGTATGTGCACGTGTGTATCTATCTGGTAAATGCTAGTTTTAAGTTTTCATACTTCCGGTGTAGCGGTGTCATATCGATTATAAAAACATTTCACATAGTTGTTGTAACTAATTTGATTAAAAAGTTTCATTGAAGACATAAAAACATTTAAGTATCTGCAAAAATGATTATACAAATTTCGAAATAGAATTCTTTACTATTTGAAGCTACGCATTAGAAAAAACAAATTTGCTAACCACGTACTTGCAATCGGGCCTGACTAGAATGGAAAAGACACAGGAAGAATCACCAGTTTCAGCGCCTCCGAAAATAATAAGGAGTATACACGAAATATTGATCCCCCGAAAATGAAATATTTTTCTTTTAAAACAGCAATATTTTATATATATTTATGCGTGGACGACGTGTATCGTGTAATAAGATGGAACGATGAGCTGTATGAGCTGTACGCCGAAACTGACATAGTCAGGCGTATAAAACCCCAGCGGCTTCGCTTGCTGTGTCATGTTGAGCGAATGGAAGAAAGCGCTCCGGCTAGAAGGGTGTTTTATTCGAACCACGGTGGAGGAACACGCAGAAGGGGACGTCCTAATCTCCGTTGGAAGGACCAGGTGCAGGGCAACCTGACTGCAGTTGGCCTTATCAACTGCATAGCAGAAGTGACTGGCGAAGCTTTGTGGATGCGGCCAAGACCGATCATCGGTTGTAGTGCCAGCTAAGTAAGTAAGTAATATTTTATACAAAATAAGTTTTCTTTAAATGTGGTGTGTATAACCTTTAAAACCACTAATTTTAAATTCTGAATTTCTGAAAAAATTACGAACTTTACTACTTTTCCCATCTTTCATCATCCTTGCACAGCTATTGACTTTCGTGACTGGCTCGTTCCTTTTTTTTATAAACTCCTTTTCGTTTTTAGTCATTCCTTTAGTTTTTTTGAAGTTACGCTTTACCATAGCCCAATAACACTAAATAGGACATAACTCTGGGCAATTTGGGGGCTTACATTGCTTTGAGGCAACAGTTACTCTATTAACATTGCACCATTTTATAACTTTCTTGGCCAGATCAGGCTACATAATACTAGGTCATTATGGTTAAAAATGGTGAAAGACACTTTTTCAAGCACTCGTCTATGTATACTTCTAGATTTATGGATCCAGTGGTAACAAAAGTTTCGCTTCTTTTTCTCTTATTTTCGCGTGCTAAATCAAAACTTTTTTTTAGAAAATTTGGATTGTTTTTTTGGATTTTTTACAAACTTGACCTCTAGCTTGGACTGTGCAGGCAATTGCTGAAAGTCACCTTTCACGCAGGTTTCATCATTATTTAAATTTTGTAAGGAAATTTTCGTACAGCCTTTTAGATCGAGGTCTGTCTTCAATTTCGTTTTCTTCTCATTGATGTGGAACCTTTTGCACCTTATATGATTTAAAATGAGAATTTTAAAGAATTTTCGTGTAAAATGTACAATATATGCATTTTTTCGTCGCTCAAGCTGCCATGTCTGTCATTTTGTTTAAAGTATTTTCTCATATTAAAAATGAAATCACAAAAAAATCTATATATATAAAAATTAATATAAGTTATATTGTTATGTGTGTGATGAATAATCTCGGAAACGGTTCGAATTTTTTTTAAATTCAACTTTCATGTTAAAGTACAAGCTTTTCTGACGGACATAGGCTATTATCCGCCCACTGCCACGCCCGCAAAAAGAGTAAAATGCCTATAACTTTTGAACCCCTCAACGCATTCACTTCAAATTGAAAATACATCCATAAGGAATGTATTTTTATTTCATATTTTTATTGTCATATTTTTTAACAAAATCATTTGTTTTGATACAATTTGCTTATCTTTCCACAAGTGAGACAGTTTTTTCCTGAAACAAAGCGATCGTTCCATGTAAAGTAGCGTACCGCGCATAATTTGGTATTAAATTTCTTTCGTTTTTTTTTTTTTTAGACATTGGAGAAACATTGTATGTTGCCTTTGTGCCATTTGCATTGCGTTCGGCTGATTTTGATCATTTAGTGATATCGTTACTAAAATTAGAATCGATAACGATAAGATGGTTTTTTTATTTTTGTTTTTAAAAATACATATTTTAATTTCATTTTGAAATTCCATTTATTACATAGTTGCTTTTCGTGCAATATGTTCCGACCACGATCTAATCTTAGTAGGCGCTCACGTCAAACAAGAGCTGTTGCAGCTGCTCGAGCTGCAGAGACTGAAGAGCAGCACAATGAAAGAAATATGCAGAATAGAGAACAAATTGAAAGGAGACGTGCAGCACACAGACGTACAGAACAAGACGGTGATCGGAATATTCAAAGAGCAAGGAATTTAAATGTTAAGCGAGCTGCGTTCAATTATGATTCGTTGACTGATTACACTTTAAATCGAACTGTAGTTATTGGTGCTATGGATGACGTATGTAATCATTGCAAAGCGTACAAATTCAAAAATGAGTCACCAGGTTTATGTTGTGCTAATGGAAAAGTCAAATTACCGGCATTGGAGCTACCACCAGAACCATTACGCTCATTGGTTTTAGTTGGTGCACCTGAGTTAAAGTATTTTTTGGCAAACACTCAATCTTTGGAAACAATCATGTTTCCAAATGACTTCATTCGGTGCAACGAATATTGTTCGTGACAATTTTGTGACGACATTCAAGGTAATTTTCATGAACAACATGGAAAAATGCTATTGGTCTCGAAATGAAAATACATTTGACAATTACGAAAATGATTTTCACAACAACGTTTTTCCCGCTTCTGATTGTTTTTTTTTTCTAGATCCAAGGACAAATATATCACAGCTTGGGTTCTTATTGCCATATACACCATCGAAAGAAGAATTGATTGACAGTGTATTTCCCAACATAGTACAGCACTACAAAAATCATAATTGGTTAAGCGAAAGGGCCATTTTGGCAGCCAAGAATAAAGATGTCAATGAAATAAATTTTTCTATATAATCCAAAATACCTGGTGTTTTGTTTGGTTTCGTATAAGTCTATTGATACTGCTACCATGAAGAAGATGCGGTTAACTATCCTATAGAATTTTTGAATTCTTTGGATTTACCCGGATTACCGCCGCATAACCTTCAATTGAAAGTCGGTGCGACTATCATTATGCTTCGTAATTTGAATCAACCGAAACTTTGCAATGGTACGAGGCTTGCTGTGAAAAAATTGATGGACAATGTTATTATTGGAACTATTTTGATTGGAAAATTCAAAGGTGAAGACGTGTTAATACCACGATTTCCGATGATTCTAACCGACTTGCCTTTCAAATTCAAACGTGTACAATTTCCAGTGCGAGTTGCATTCACAATTACCATTAATAAAGCGCAAGGGTCAATCTTTGGAAATAAACTGCTTGAATTACTTTTTTAATTACACACAGTGAAACGTGCATGGGGTCCGCTAATTGTGTATACATTTTTTCGTGTAAGCTCCTTATATTGCTATTTTTTTCGTCTGAAAGCCAATTGTTAAGGTTTTTTCTTTTTTTATATTTGGTCAGCTGTAATCTCTGAAAAATATATGTAGCCGTGAAATTATAATTTCTACATTAAATTTGATATTTTACATATATAAATGAATGTCAAATGGAAACAAATTAAATTTAATATTTTTATTTTTATAACCTTCCAAATAAGCATATGGGTTTACCAGGCCTTTTAGCAAAATATGACATAATAATTTTAAAATATTAATTTAAAAGTCAGAATAAATATTTGCGATTATTAAACAGCGGAAAGTATTCAAATGTGTTTCTTGAAGAATTTTCAAAATAGCTGTCCGAAACAGCAGATGTTGAAAATAGGTTAAATTGTAAGAAACTTGATTATTGGGCACTTTGTGCCCATTTTAGAAATATCATTATAGACGTAAATTAAACATTATCCTTTCCGGTCGGGCCCTTATTTTCTCTCCACGGCTCTGCATGCAATACTCACAAAAATGTTTTACTTTACATTCGGGGGTTTTTTTTTTCTTTTTGATATGTAAACTTTTTACTTTTTTATGTGCATATTGCGACTAAAGTTCAAAATTGAAATTTAATCATTTGCATAAATAAAAAAAATAGGATCATGAAAAATCCTTATGGGCGTGTGCAAAGTACCAGAGTAAGAGTAAAATGAATCATTGTATAGTATGGCAGAAGCTCTGTTTCAGAAGTTAAAACTTCTAATTGGGTAAAATTATATACAAATGCACACATGCATATATATATATATATATATATATGTACATATATACATGCATATGTGCACTGGCGCAAAAATAAAATCAAGATATGTATTATTCTTTCATATCATCCGTTGTGGATCCGGTAGTGTCTGTGTACTTTAAGTAAGTATATCACATTATATGAATTTCATAAATTTTTTGGTTGGTTTTCTGCCAAGAGTTTTCTGTTAAGAATATCTAAAATTTTTGTTAAAACGGCTATCTCATTAAAATGTATTTAATGTGAAAAAGTTAATAAAATCCCTCAATATGCATTAACTATTAAGTCATTTAAATCTTTTAAAGATTATAGACTAACAGATGAACCTACCAAAAATTCAGCAAATTATTTTGTAAATTTAACATATATAAAAAGAAACAAGATTCTCTCCAATACTGAAGGAATCTAGAAGTCCATACAGTTTTACTTTCCATTAAACTTTCTCTCAACAATTATTGTGGAAGAAAAGAGGAAAAATATAAAAGTTCATATAAATTATTTTCTATATAGAAAAGAAAAAGAAAAAATAAATTCCAGAACTAAATCACGCGATTAAGCAAGGCTATTTTTAGAGCACTTTTTATAGAACAGAAGAAAAAATTAATAAATTCCTGTGCGTAGTACTTTTAATAAATTAAAGAACAATTTCTAACAGTTCCACACTCTTTTTCAAAACACATTCAATTACTGCAAGTTTATGCGTGGTTTCATTAACCCAAAATACCACAAAATATTTGCTTATTAAATATTCAAAATATTTTTGGTTTACTTCCTCATAAATTTCCTTTCCAAACCAACCAACATTTTCAATTTTAACATGACAATTGCGTATTTTTGCTTTTAGTTATGCTTCGGTTTTTTTTTTTTTTTGTTTTGAAAATTTTACCCACCTTACTTTCAGCTATTGCGTGTTAAGCAAAATTTTGCGGTAACTTTGTATTTGTGTCTAGAAAAATAAAACGCTCCCAAATGGAGCTCATGCCCACGTAAATACATACATGCATATAAACATTACGAGCTATACCCCAGTGAAGAATTATATTCATTTATTTCTACATACTTTAAATATTAATTTATGAAGTTTGGATAAGTTTGGGCAACTTTAAATATTAATTTATGAAGTTTGGATAAGTTTGGGCAACTAGGTCACATATATTCTCATTCACTTCATATCAGCAGTAATATAAGAAGTTTATGAGAAGTAACCAACAGACCAATAGGGAAATCGACCCCGAACCTCCCGGGTGAAAGTCTATTATATGTTATATAATGGATGATATAATGACATCCGAAGAATTGATTCTGATTATATATTTATATATTGTTAAATTTCAGATTCAGCAACGTTTAGCTCCGTTATTGACATTTGACTTCTATGTAAACCTTAAGGTCAACTTACAAAGAAAGAAGTCAGTTGAAGTGTGTATTTACAGTCGGAGACATGAAGTGGTTTTTTTTTAACTTCAACCAGGACATCATTCATAGTTGAATAGAAGACATATCTTTTCTGCTTACTTACAGCTTACATTTCACATACTGTGTACATACATACATACATAAACTGATTGTGTGATGAAATATGCTCATTACAATTTTTAATGGAAATGACATGTACCTACAATTCATAGCTTTCGTTCTTTCTTCAAGCACTATGCCACAATGGCATACCAATTATACTAAGTAAAGTCTGGAGAAGCAGGACATATATTAAAATGAGAATTTCTCTGACTTCAAATGAATTTGCACGCTTATCTTGATGGTCTGTATATCCAATGTATACAAACAAATACATATATATTCGTATCCTTGTACACTCTTGTATCAAGTTGGGTAAGGTGAGGTATGGCAAAGTTTAATTAGGTTTTAGTGGTGAAGTAGAAAAAAAATATTACAAAAAATTTTGAAACAAGAGAGAGATGGTATAACTTTTTGTTTATATCTGTATGCATGTATGTATGTATGTTTGTATGTATGTATATCTGCATCTACTTAAGTTGAATCATGTTGGTTTCAATCTTTACTCATTGCACTTTTGTGGTTTAAAAAATACCATAGACACTGACTCTATAGAGAAGTAATTTTAGTACTGAACGTATGAATGTATGTATGTATGTCATGTGCATACATATATATATGTATACATACATATGAATATATATTAAGACGCCTCACCAAAAAACTGTTGCTGTACCCTCCCAAAAACTAACCATGGTTTATTTTATGCTGATTTTTTTTATTTTTTATATTACAGTCAGCACATGAATACAGAGTATTGTTTTGATTGCAAGGAAGATTGATAGGTGGGAGGAAGAAAGAGGGAGAATGATAGAGGAAATGCAATCACAAGACACAGATAAAGAGATTTTTCGGCTCTAGCGGTTATCATTCGTGAGCGAGATTCTTTTGAAAACACCTCTGTAACCAATTTTTGGAAAAAAAGAAAACTCACCGATAATAGATACTCAAACGTGAAAAACATCACAAAAATGACAAAAAAAAAACTCATTATCTCGAGTTCCTTAGCAAATATTCGAAAACCGGTAATGCATAACCTATTAATTGTTGCGTATCTATTTGTGAGCTTTTATTTTGACAAAACTACTTTAAATAGAAATTATCCCGTAGAAAAGGTTTTTTCAAAACGATCAAATTCACCTTCAGTTAAGATAGTTATAGCTGAAATAATGTAGAAATCGTCATAAGTCGTTGTTCATTGTAAGAATAGTATAGCAACAACTTTCGTTTTATTTTATTTCCTTAGAATCGATTTTTATATTTACGTTGGGGGTGAAAAAAGATCGTCGCAACGGAAATTGGCACGAAAATGATGGGCAACCCCCTATATCAAACGAGTATGAAAAAAACTAGATTGATAGATGGCGCTGCCTACCAGTTTCTAGTCAATTTTCTTTCAGATTTGATTGATAGAGAACGCTGTCGATCACTTTGTTAGAAATTTCAAAACAAATATTTTACATTTGTCTAAAAGCTTTAAGTAATTTCTATAGTATGGACTGAAAAATTAAAAACGCGACGCTCAAATAAATAGAGATTTTGTTACGATAAAATCTCCAGCAAAAACTGCGACTGAGAGACAGCGAGAATGTAGACTTCGTCGAAGGAGGCACAATAAAATTCAGATTCTGCTATATGGAAAAAAAAACCTGAAAATCAGCATCGAGAGATCGCGAGAGTGTAGATTTCGCAGGCAACTTGAGATACAACAGAATTCGAATTTGTTTGAAAACCAACTCGAAAAGACTAATGCGGAGAGACTGCATGAATGGAAAATGAGTTCATTAGAGCTAATAATTGCATTAACACTCATCTCATAGAATCGCGACGAAGGTCCTCAGATTGTCATTGTCATTGAGGTGGCCGAATTCGCAGCTTACCAATGAAAGAGAAGGACAGAAGCTTTACTGAAAATCTTTCCTCCGTGAAATGAAATAAGTCGCATCAGCACAACAAAACAAAAACAAAGACGAGGCGAAGTTGCTAGTCAACCTCATAACATTCGCGAGTTCTCAGACCGGCAAGTGGCAAATTTTCCACCTGTTGAGGTCATACAACCTGAATATTTTGATGATGATGTTAGTGATTATTATAATGATGATTGTTATAATTATTATAAAATGATGATAATGGTAAGATAGGAATTATAATGATGTAGCAAATAAATTTGCATGCTTTGAGTATGAATATTTTGATGGCGATGATGATTTTGCAGAGGGCGCTTCATGTATTTTAAATGCAAACGACCAAAATGAAGTTAATCCAGAAGTAGCACACCTGGTACCAGAGAATCATAAAACTGAACTAACTATACAAGGCTTCTCGTTTGCATAAATCAGTACATAAATATTTCAAACATGTTAATTAGAAATTCCTTCGGCCACAATAGACTCTGGTTTTTATAAGTTTACTAAACATAACCTGAAGCCCAAAACGCTAATGTGCTTAAAAGGTAAACTTCTGTACACTGACGTACACATTTATTATATAGAGAAAGTGAGGCGTTTTAATGTACATATATTTGTGTGCGTATGCTCGTTTATCTGTATTTATATTTGACAAAAGTTTATGAGTTTAATTCAACAGACTTGCATAGGAAATGAAAATTAATACACAAGTACCTACGTAAGAGTGAATGAATGTGTGTGGGTAATAGAAAATACAAGTAAATGTATAATTGAGCTGAAGAACTATAGCAACATATTCAATTTGTTTGTATGCATACATACTACTTGTGTTGCTGTCCTTGGTATACAAGATCGAAGAAATATAAATCACACGCACTCACATGTACTTGCATATGCATACATATGTGTATATACCTTCTAGGACCAAATAAATCTATATAGTTTACTAAAATGATTAGTTTTTCAAAAAGTTATGCAACATCAAGTTTTTAAAGTGGTTGAAAACAAATGCAGTGATCAACCATTTTAAAATATTATTCGGTGCAAATAATTGTAATTCTCATCTACTTTATAATATAGCTCACTTATATAGATTTTGAAATTTCACAAAGATCACTGATGCATATGAAAATGATATATGTATAATTTGAAAGAAATTAAAAAAATTTCCAAACATCTATTCCAAAAACATTTATTTACCTACTAGTTAAAAAGATATGCAAGACTGCATAATTGACTCGTGCCTAGGACAGCACAATGTTCAAAAGCAAATGTGGGATAGTTGTGGTGTTCAGTAAACCAGTTTATCGACTAATTTAAACCACTTGGTTTCCCTACAGGTGTTTATCTATACGAATGTATGTATATACATATACATACATAGAAAGCCTACACCTTCCCACAAATACATACATATGGTGCATATGTTCAAATATGTACAAATAGAAATTGTTAAGTTTGTTACACTCATAATGGATGTTTACACTGGTAAAAAAGTAATTTAGTAAAACAGAAGATTCAGAAACTTCTTCTTTTTACTACCTGATTTTTCTACTTGTCTCTCTCGCACAGTCTTTCATGCTTGCGCCAGTGTAAACATCCATATAAAGCCATCAATTGATAAACTTAACGTACTGGTTGCTTTTAAATATCAACCCAACTACACATGCATACACACACACATTAAAGCACATGTATACACAGCTTTGCCGCCCATACATACATACTTAAGTACGTATGGATTTATATGCATATGCATCTGCGTACGTATACATATTAAAAACACACCAATCTCTCGCTCGCTCTTTCGACGACTCTCTCTTCGACTTTCGCTTTCTGTCTCTCTATTTGGAGTTTTTGTTGTTATTGTTGTTCTTGTCGAGTTTAACCCTACATGGAATCAATACATTGTTTACTGTCGCATATACGATCAGAAAATTAGGGATCAAAATGGTATTTGTGTAAGCATCTGAAAATGGAATGATTTATTGTGTTTTATGTATGTATGTATGTACGAGTATGTATATGCATTTGTATATATATAATGTTTATTTAGTAGGATACCTACATAATGTATATGTACTTAGTAGGGACATAAATACTGTTACAACATTAAACACACCCATTCTAATAGTAGAATTGAACATACCCTGTTATTACCGCATGGTTTATGAAAGCTAACCTCTATAGCGTTAGGCTGTAACGGGAATTGAAAATTGTGTCAGCTTTCACCATGGAGTGGTCAGATAATGAGAACCGTACCGATGTTATAGCACTTTTTAAGTGTAAAATGAAAAAAGGCGATATTTTCGAAACGCTCCACCCACTCGGGATTAGTCGCATGTTCGTCTACCGGTGCATAGAAAAGCGAACATTTGTTAACTGCAGCTTTGGAAATAAATTGGGTAGAAAATCCAAACTTCTTTTGGTGAAGCACGCTGACAACTTACATAGAAAAATCTTGTTTACGGATGAACACATTTTTACAGTGCAGGAAAATTTAACAAGCAAAATGATAGAGTGTATGCACGGTCATCTAAGGAAGCATCTGGACTGATCCCACGGGCCGAAAAGGGTCATCACCCAGCTTTAGTCATGGTTTGGTGGGTTGTCTCTTACGATGGGGTCACTGACTTACATTTCTGCGAACAAGGGATCAAAACTTCGGCCAAATTTTATCTATAAACCGTTTTGGAAGCTATTGTAAAGCTTCTTAACCATTCCCTGTTCCAAAACCAGCCGTGGACTTTCCAGCAGGATTCTGCGCCAGCCCATAAGTGTAAGACGACCCAGACCTAGCTTCAA
Source organism: Palloptera scutellata (assembly GCA_958295655.1). Classification (NCBI taxonomy): domain Eukaryota; kingdom Metazoa; phylum Arthropoda; class Insecta; order Diptera; family Pallopteridae; genus Palloptera; species Palloptera scutellata. The sequence goes on from OY282451.1 coordinate 48,349,976, forward strand.
AACAATTTGCCAGCTTTCGTTTGCTCAGAAGAATGACCGTCTGGGAGCCCTGATCTGAACCCACTGGACTACAAATTATGGACAGTTTTAGAGGACATGGTTTTCCACAAAAGATACGCCAACATTGATTCTCTGAAGAATGCTTTGATTCATGCTGTCAGCACTTTTCCAATGCACGAGGTGCGTGCAGCCATTGATGATAATCCAGTGCGACTTAAGGGGTGCGTGAAGGCCAAAAGCGGGGCATTTCGAATAATTAATTGCTTTTTGTATACAATATATATCAACATATATATTTTAACAAATTTTCCCAAAAAATTTATTATTTTTAATTTTGTAACATCAAATGTGTGTAACAGTATTTATGTCCCTACTAAGTATATGCTATATATTGAAGTATAGGTACATCAAAGTTACGTATTTCTTATTAATAAATTGTTGGTTTAAGTTCAGTGTTATGCATTTTAAAATTTTCTGCTATTTATATTTTATATTTTGTAGAAAGTTATGTAAATCGGGAGAGTCACATTTGGGGATTGTGGTCTATTTACACGAGTATCTTCAAATATTTTTGAAATGATGAGCCGATCCACTATAGTACATAAATAGATTCCAATATATAAAAATATAACCTTGATAGATCAATAATGTGAGAGAAAATCAATAGGGAAGTCTTTCCTCGAAAATATTGTTTAACTTTGTGCAGATTGAGTTGTGATACTAATTTCTTCAAAGATTAATAACTCCGAAATCCATTTTCATTTCTCAAGTCTTTAATTACTGCAGAGGCAAGGATAATGTTGAAAATATTTAAGTAGTATTTAGTTTTAATACGCTGGTATTTTGTAGTTTTTTTCACATTTAATTACTTTGTAGCACTAAAAGTCCTCTGGCCTAGATCACTTTGATTATAGGAGAAATGCTTAACCAGATGTACTATTAAAAATATCGATTGATATTGCTTTAACGATTTGATATACATAACCGGAAAATTTTGTTGATATCAATGGCGAATCTAAAGTGGGACTATGGGGACTACAGATCTTTCCAATAATGATAATGTTTATACCTTTTTACGGTTTTGGCCTGAGTTGTGGTCTAAAATTTGGATTAATTTTTTTAATCTGTTTGGGCTGCGTTTAGCTTAAATTATGGTCTAAATTTGTTTAATTTTTTTGTCTGAACCATGGTAAAGGGTGATTTTTTTTTTGCTACTTAGTTTTTGACGTTTACATTTCTGATAGTTCACGCGTGATTCTTGGCATGTATCAAAGTAAAAAATGCTCAGTTTGGTTTGCCATTTCATCATGAATAAACTTATGTCTCAATAACGTTTGTAAATTATTGAAATTAATTATCAAAATTCGTGCTCTGTGTAAAATGTGTTTATCACAAAATTGTCTTCAGCGACGGACTCATTTTTGGCTCAATGGATACGTGAATAAGCAGAATTTCCGTATTTGGGGTGAAGTCCAACCAGAGGCAATTCAGCATTTACCAATGCATCCCGAAAAATTTACTGTTTGGTGAGGCTTATGGGCAGGCAGCATCATTGGGCCGTACTTCTTAAAAGACGATGAAGGATGAAGGCGGCAACGTTGCGGTTAATGGAGAAAGGTACCTTTCGATGATAACAAACTTTTGTTTGCCTTAAATGCAAGAATTGGACTCGGCCGACATGTGGTTTCAACAGGACGGTGCCACATGCCACACTGCACGCCAAACCATGCATCAATTGAGAGGCGACTTTGGTGAGCAGTTAAACTCACGTTTTGGTGCAGTCAATTGGCCACCAAGATCGTGTGATTTGTCCCCGGAGCTATGTTAAGTCTGTTGCGTCACTGGTAAGATTCCTACCGAAATTTGTGAAAAAGTGTGCCAAAATTGGACCTTCAGAATGGATCACTTGAAGCGTAGCCGCGGGCAACATTTAAGTGAAATTGTCTTTAAAAAGTAAATGGCAGGAATTCATTTATCGATCCACATAAAAATTTCATTCATTTTTGTAAAATTTCTGTGTTTTTTTCTGAATTATGGGGCTCATTTTTGGTCTGAAAGTTAAAAAATAATTTTTTTATCTAAATTTTGGTTTAAGTTCGGATTGTGTTTTTGCCTGAGGTTTGGTCTGTATTTTGGACTATGTTGGTATAAATATTTATCCAAGGCCTTACCTTTTTTATTCCTCAGAATACTGATAACCCAAAAGTTATTCAATATCTAATGGTTTCATATATTTTATTAATATCATTCACACCTTCCCCTCCCTCTGCCTGGTATTATAAAAATGTTCATGATCTGTTCAGAGGTGGGAACTATAGGGCATTATCTTCTAATAGCTTTAGTAAAATACCAGGCAGAAATCGATTCTTAATTACTTACAACTGAAAAATGTACTTCGAAGACAATAGCGTACCAAATTGACAATAGTTTAAGTGATAATTTCTGAACATTACTTTAGTAAGCACTGTTACACAATATTTTTTAGTAACCAAATCAAGGATAAGAAAATATCTACCTTCTCTTTTATACACTTCATTGCCGTTATGAATATTAAATTTTAATCAAATACTACCTACTAAGGAAAAAATTTTATGCAATACTCGTAATGTTCACGTTTTCTTAGTATTCAAATATTGTTTATATGTCAGTAGATATACTTTCCCAATTTCTCTAAGAATATATTGATTTACTTAAAGGTACTTTTTATAAAAACATATCAAATATTTCATATCGCTTTCTCAGTTTGCAAAAGACCTTACATGCATTTTTCAAAATTTTCAGGAGAAGTAAAAAACATTTTTTAAGTGTAATAAGTATTTTCAGAATTGTTGCAAATTATTGTAATTTAAAATTTAAAAATAAACCTAAGTTTTCGGTATATGGCTGCACAATTTTAGGCAGAAATGCAAATAGATAGCTTAAACATAATTCAGCAGAACATTTGTTGTTAGGGCTTTTGTAAATTAAGGCAGCGATATACATACATCCATACTTGTGTATACATACTTGTAAATGCAAACGAGTATTTGTTCGCAGTAGCTTCTTCTTTCCATCTTCTTGCGTACTTTACGTATGCATAAACGATTACTCTTCACGCGACTACTTACTTACATCTCCTGTTGAATTCAAGTACTTGTATTATAAAATATCGCTTGATTTCAATTTAACTGATTTCTGATTTCTTACGTGTGGATTTGCATATGTACATATTTTACATTTTTTCATTTCATTTTATGCAGCTCGTTTTTATTACACAAAAAAAAAAGAAGGAAATTTTACGTTCCATTATTGTAAAGTGAGTCACGTAAAGTAAATTCGTTCATTCGTTTCGATTTCATTTATTTTCTTGCACACAAGCAATTTATAATCGGTTTTCTATACATACTCGTATATATATTATATATTTTTCATTTTGCATGTGAATGATGCAAAGATTTATAATTTTTAACCGTTTTTTTTTTATTTTATTATAAAAACGTTTTTTTTTTTAATTTTATTTAAGGGGCTTAGAAATATTAATACATGTAAAAGTTATTCAAGATTGGTGGAATTTTTCTTATTCAGCATCATTTATTGGAATAATACAATACTTATTCGAATACAATAGTATGTGCACACGCGAATTGTTACGTGTTTTAGATACTTGATGAATGGAAAATGATATGGGTACATGCAAGTAGCATACGACAATTAAGTTCGAGTTGCATTCAATCTTGAACTCTTTTTTTTAGAATGTATAAGAGCTCTAAAATCAAAGAAAAAGATCAAAAAATTGTGCTAAGCAGTTATGGAGTACTAAGTAGTAACGGGTGGAGTTTTGGTCATGAGCTGATCGTGTAAAATTTGGCCCGCGGTTAAGTATCTGCTGTTTTTTGATGCATTTTTGAACAAAAATTGTCTTTATTGAAAATCAGTTCTACTCAAGTATATGTTATATTCTTCTATATCAAGTATACTAAACATTACACCCCGCTGGAACAGCACGTTATAGACAATTATCTTTCAATCCCGCCAAACACTCAACATATCCTTCTTTGCCGTCAATCCAAGCTCCGAAGTCGTTTGTGAAGGGCCACTACGCTTTGACCGTAATCGCTTGCATTGGATATTCTCGTATCGAATCCACTTTTCATCACTCGTAATAATTCGCTTCCAAAATGGTTCGATTTCGTTGCATCGGTTGCATTCGGTCCATCCAATTTCTTTCTGTTAATTCATGTGGTACCCAAACAATGAGAATCTTTGCGTGGCCTTCTCTCTTTAAATGATTCCAAACTGTCGTATGGTTGATGTTTAGTGCCCCCGCTATCTCCTGACATCTTGCGTTTTGATCGTGCTTCACCAGTTGCAAAATTTCATCGGCTTCAGTGACTGGCGGACCACAGTGAAGTGCATCTTTGACATCGAAATTACCAGGAACTGAATCGAGCAACTCACTCTTGGGTCCGACGATCACTCACAGCATCCTTACCGTAAACCGCAAAATTTTTTGCAGCGATTTTACCTTTTCTATAATAATAAAGCACCACATAGCGTAATTCTTCAGCAATTTCACTAATTTTCAAATCAATGTAACTTTTTATATTAGCGGCGAATTACATACACAACTGTTATCACAGAAAATGTAAATACTGAAATGCCACCTTTTAAACATTTGTGCGTTTGATATAATCGGACAAGTGATTTAAAGGTACCAACATTATCTTGTAACGAAAAACCGATACTTTTTATATGATCCAATATACTTGTTTTTTAACTAATTTTGAATAAATAATTATTAATAAAAAAATATAAAAATATTGATTTTACTTGCACGTTCATTTAACATATACCATAACAGAAATATGTGCTCATATCAAATTTCTATCGAATTACTTAGTATGCTTTTATAACTACTTAAGTATTGTATATAGAAAAGCGCAATTCTTTCGGCCTGTTGAAACAGAATTTCCTTGCGTACATGCCCCAAGAGTACCACTGTACTCTTTCTGTAATGATACGTTTTAAACCTCAAGTTGTAATGAATAGATTAATACTTGAGGTTGATTCAAATAACTTATCAGTAAGACAGTTAAAAATAAAAAGAGTTAATATTTCTGCTTACTAAGGGAATCTTACTGTATTTGCTATAACAAAAAGATACATTTTTTAAAAATCTGAAGTTTTTAAACTAAATTTTTTTTTTATCATAAATACAAGCTAATATTCTGTAAAATTATTCTCTACTTCATTATAGTATCAGCTTATTAAAAATGCATACAGACTTTATCCTACGCATTTAGTGCCAACAAAATATGCACACATATCAATGTCAATGGATGTTTGCTTGAATACCCACATACATTTGTGGATTGCTGAAGTTTCGTAGAAAACTTTTTTGCCATTTTGAAAGCAAAATTTTTGTAATAACAAAATCGCATAAACTTTTGACAAGGTAAAATGTTTGTAGTACAGTATTTATAGTATAGTAAGTACATAGTGAATAAGTGAACAAACTGTAGTTAATGTCATGGAAGGGTTTTTGTAGAACAATTTTACAAAGAGTTCAGTTTTTGGCATTTGAATGGCACTTGGTTGATATTGTACAAGAAAATAGTTTTTCCTTTACACATAAGTACACTCAATGTATGCATTTGTGTACTTGAGTATAAATATACGAATAGCAAATATTATCAATTATGTAATTAATAGCAAATATTATACTATACATATATAAGTATTATACATATTTTACCTTCAGTACAAATTTTGTCTGGCGTCTTGAACTTACATTCCTATAAAGAAAAGAAATTTAAAATTTATAAGTGGTCAAGAAATGTGACAATATTAAATAAGTTCATATATAAAGTCAGTCAGCAAAAAAAAAGAATAAATAACGAGGTCACGAGGTCGACTCTATCTGAAATCACTCACACACATCCAAACATATAGTATGCATTTATTTTTATAACTGTTCTGGCTGTTTATATTTGATTGACATGAAAAAAATTTGTTAATTTGAATTTTCATTAAAAAAAATTCGAACGCATTTTGCACTAATTGTAAATTTAAACGATATGTCAATCACACTCAGCACACACTCATTTTCATACGTACCTTCATATTAATAGATATATTCTGTGAATGTATACAAATATGTGTTTGTATGTACATAAGAACGTATGATATGGCGGTAAACTATTGCATACATTCCTACATTAATTGACAGAACTTTTGACTCATCATCAAATATACTTTTATTTCTGTATTTTTGTGGAAAAATATTCAAGTATGTACTTGAATTTGAAGCCACTAGTTGCAACAATAGAAACCGCAAAGATAACACGTATCATTATAGCTGCTATGCATAGCTATTATGTTGCTGGTTTGCACAAAAATCCTATCGTAAACAGTAACGAAAAAAAAAAACAAACAGTTGACGTACCAAATAAAACACAGGATATTCAATACATATAAAAATATCGTACAGGAAAAAAAGTAAAAACTTAAATAAAGAAAAAAATAGAAATTTATTTTCTATTTAATAACAAAATTTGCACAAATCTCAAATATAAATAAATTATTTATTTCCAACAGCTTTTCGATTATTTTTTTAAATTCAAAGTCATTTTTTAATTTAATACCTATTAACACTGTTAGACTATTTTATTCAATAAAATATTTGTCATTATTTGTCTTCTCATTGTTAAATTTTCTTATGGAGGTTTAAAGTCAAAAACAATTCCGATGACTAACAGCAATGACTGCCGATCATTTCTATTGTTAACGATATTTCTTAAAATGTTTCACCTACATCTCCATTGTGAATAACAATACATGGATGAAGGGACTTAACCACTTGGTCGTTTTATTGGCACATGTAAAACAAGATGGCGCATAAAACGAACAAAATATGAAAATTTAATGTATGAGGATTATAATTTTTTTTTATTTTATATTTATTTGAAAACATTATGTTTCCCTAATACAGCAACTAGTCAATTTGACCAACGAGCTGTTTACAGTGCTTTTAATTATTTATGTATATAAGAATAACTTCAAAATGAATATTATTGCGTTACAGCTACTAGTTCAAAAGGTTTTACGCGTTGAAGTCGTCTTCTTACTTTACTTACTTTACTTTTAATGGCACAACAGCCCATGGATGGTCTAGGCCGAGCTTTTCGCATCCATTCATGTTGTGCGTGTTATATTTGTACATGAATGGAAGGGACCTACAGTTTAATGCCGAATCCGAACGGCGAAGTGAAAAGCTTTTCATAGTAATGTTTACTCTTGTAGGTTTGCCATTGCCTGCCAAGAGGTGGTGCCGCGTAGAAAAATTATCTTTTCTTATGCGTGTTATATTTGTACATGAATGGAAGGGACATACAGTTTAATGCCGAATCCGAACGGCGAAGTGAAAAGCTTTTCATAGTAATGTTTACTCTTGTAGGTTTGCCATTGCCTGCCAAGAGGTGGTGCCGCGTAGAAAAATTATCTTTTCTACTTTTTTATTTTGCATGTGCCGAGATTCGAACCCCGGACACTCTGCGTAGCAGTCCAACGCACTACCACTACACCACAGCGACCACCATCGTCTTCTTAGATAACTTAAATATTTTAAGCAGCCGGGAGGCTTCCTCATTTACATGATGATGTAGTCTAGCTTGGTGTGATTCCGCCAGTTTAGAGATTTCCACGTTTACAGTTGGTACATTCAAATCACGATGAAGATCGCTATTTCGGATATACCACGGAGCATTTACAATGTTTCGAAGCACCTTATTCTGAAAGCGCTGAATAACTTCTACATTTGATTTCTTGGTGCATCTTCAGAGCTGCGTACCATAAGACCATACATGTTTCAGAACTTGATTATACAAGGTGAGCTTGCAGTGAGTAGAAAGGAACGAGTTCCGCCCAATAAGCCAATAAAGATTTCGATATTTAATGTCGAGTTCATCTCTTTTCATTTTAACATGTTCACTTCATTTGACCTTGGCAGCTAACGTCATACCTAAGTATTTAGCTATATTAAAGTACGGTATCTGATTACCAAGAATTTAAATCGGAATATACGATATCTTTCTATTTGTAAAGTTTATATGTAAAGACTTTGTAGTGTTCAAAGCTATTTTCCATTTTTTTGTCCACAACCCAATTTCATTTACAGCATTTGCAGACGCTGTGATGATTCCACCTCAGAATCAGCAACGGTGAGAATCGCTGTATCGTCGGCAAAAGTAGCTACAACGCAATTTGTTGGAGTTGGGATATCACAGGTGTAGAGTTCATATAAGGTGGGTCCCAATATACTACCTTGTGGTACTCCTGCACTATTAAGCTGGAGGTTCGAATAGTTATTTTCTTGTTTGACACGGATGTAGCGCTCAGTCAGGTACGACTTTAGAATGGCACAGACGTTCGGTGGTAAACTGCATCTTAGCTTCCTGATGATACCTACATGCCAAACCTTGTCAAAAGCTTGGGCAACATCAAGAAACACAGCGGAGCATACTTTTTTTTATCTTCGAGACACTTTTCTACTATATCGGAGGATTATATTGTCACAGTTTGCATGAATATTCGTGAATGATTTTTTATTTTAAGACCAAAGTTGGGATTTTCTACTGTTTATGAATAGTTGAAATATTTTTCCATGCCCTAAATTGAAATATTTATCATATCTATAAATTGATTATTTTTTTTTATTAAACATACATTTGGTTTGTAAAGTCAAATATTTTTGAGTTTTTATACTCTATACTCTCTTTTTTTAAATATTATATATAAAAAAATAAAAAGCCTCATGAAAGAAAAATACTCATACAGTAAAATAAAGGAGTAAGCTAAGTAGCGAGAATAGTATATAAAGGGTGACTTTTTTGCTATTTAGTTTTTGACTTTTACATTTCTGATAGTTCCCGCGTGATTCTTGGCATATGTCAAAGTAAAAAATATTCAGTTTGGTTTGCCATTTCATCATGAATAGACAAACGCCTAAAAACTTTTGTAAATTATTGAAATTAATTATCAAAATTCGTGCTCTGTGAAAAATGTGTGTTTATCACAAAATTATCTTCAGCGGCGGGCTGATTCCATTCAATGGATACGTGAATAAGCAGAATTGCCGTATTTGGGGTGAAGACCAGCCAGAGGCAATTCAGCAGCTACCAATGCATCATGGTTTATGGGCAGGCGGCATCATTGGACCGTACTTCTTAAAAGACGGTAAAGGCGGCAACGTTACTGTCAATGGCGAAAGGTAACGTTCGATGATAACAAACTTTTTTTTGCCTTAAATGCAAGAATTGGACTCGGCCGACATGTGGTTCCAACAGGACGGTGCCACATGCTACACTGCACGCGAAACCATGCATCAATTGAGAGGCGACTTTGGTGAGCAGTTAAACTCACGTTTTGGTGCAGTCAATTGGCCACGTTAGACTATTTTTTGTGGAGCTATGTTAAGTCTCTTGTCTATAGGGACAAGCCAAATACGATTGCTGCTTTGGAAGCCAACATTGAACGCGTCATTGGTAAGATTCCGACCGAAATTTGTGAAAAAGTGTTGTGAAAGTGTTTAAAAAGTAAATGGCAGGAATTCATTTATCGATTCAAATAAAAATTTCATTCACTTTTGTAAAATTTCTGTATTGTTTTGAATGCTGAAAAACCAAGCTCTTTTAAAATCACCCCTTACTAAAGTAATATGGATTGTAAAAAAATATGTCAACAAAAAGTCATAAACGACATTAGAGAATGTTATTGTTTCTTAGTCATGGTCACATTATCACATATTTTACATTTCTTAAGTACTTTTCTATCACAAGAAAAACGCAATGATGCCTTAAAAATCTTCTTATAAAATAATTTTGAATATTATTTGACATAAAAATCAAATAATTTTAAGAATTTTGTGTTTTGAAGGGGGACTGAATATAAGCTTATCATACTTTTTTATTTTACTATGGTATTACCTAAGTTACCTATAAAAATCAATTGCTACTTTTTTAAATGTTTAATTTAGGTTTTAAACGATTACTTTATTTACTCAAAACAACAGTCAAGAAATCACGTATCTACTAAAGTTTATTTAATGCCGAATCCGAACGGAGAAGTGAAAAGCTTTTCATAGGCAATTTTTACTCTTGTACTTTTACTTTTCTTGTGTAGAAAAATTATTTTTTCTACTTTTTGATTTTGCCTGTGCCGAGATTCGAACCCCGGACACTCTGCGCACTACCACTACGCCACAGCGACCACAGCATACCTAGTATGCATTTCGCAAATGGTAATTTTTGTACATATGTAAATTTGTACGAGTATTCTTCCAGATGTGTGTATTAGCACATTTCAGTTTACACACGCGACATACAATAAGTGTGTTGAAGAACATTTATTTCTAAATACATACTATTTGAATGAAATGGCCGCAGGTTATTAGTGTTTCTGGTTTGCCAACATATACTATAAGTATATATAACACAACTTTACACTTGAAATGGTTTCAAATTCCAAATACGTATTGATGCAGCAGGAAATGTCGTAATTATTTCGGAATTGTGACAACTAAATACATAATATACTGAAACATATTTTCAATATGAGTTCAAACACAGCGAAAATGTTTACTTTCTTTGTCCCCGATAACCCAAAAGTTCCATTTAATATTTTAAATGACTTGACGCAGTTCTGAAAATCCTTTAACATCTATGAAAAGAAGAGCGCACGAAATCATGGATTATTTGGGTCATTACATCTATTATATTCTCGCCATTTTATGACAACAAATTACCTTAATAAAGAAGAATATTAAACCTGGTAAATGATTTGGAAATACTTAAGAGAAGCATAGGCACCATTATTGATTTTATTCGTACGTTGTTAGGTGTTTGTACATAATTTGAAGGGGCAACAGTAGCAGCAACAGCCAGCAAGAGGCAACAAAGCATGGGCAGCCAACGTATAATATTCTAAGTTTAGTTTTACCTTTTTTTTTGCATTTGCGGTTAAAATATATAAATATTTTCAGTATTTATGCGTGTTAGGTATTTATGTATTTGGGTGTGCCTATGTGCATGAGACTTGTGGCAGTACCAAAATTAAATTTCGTTTTTCCTATATTTCATCGATTTTTATCGAATGGCTTTATCATTTTCAGCTTCAATTCCTATGTATTGTACAAGCTAACTTACTATGTTTGTGTATACCGAGAGATTGCTCCACTATCACAGGAGGCTATGGGAAATACAGACTTTCCAAAAATGTGATCTTTTGTAACCATTAAACTTTTACCAGGGAACTGCTACAAATAAAATCTTCAGCTATGGCTGGAAGAAAAACATCAACATAACAGGATAGATACCGAATTTAACAAAAAGGAATAAGTCTTCCTGCCGGGGATATCCTATTAAAGACCCAGAATAATCCTACAGCCAAGCAGGTGCCACATAAAAGTGGTTACAGGCTTTTTTACTGGATACTGTAAAATAGTGAAATATTTATATAACCTGAGCATTACTAGAGAGAGATCTTCTTCTTCTTTTTTTGGCACAACCGCTCATGGAACGGCTAAGCCGAGCTTTCCGCATCCATTCATGATGTGCATGTCATTGAACATATTCTATATCATCATGATGCTCTACATACTACACACTTAGCTCACGTTTACTTTACAAATATTACAATCAATTCATGAGTGATAACTAATGTAAAGAGATTTTACACAAGTGACTGGATTCCTCCTTTTCAGACATAAGTAATATCATATAATCTTTACAAATTGTTCCGAATCACAACTTTTAACAAGTTATTAAATTTTAGAGTCAGTTGATAGATGCCCAACTTTTGGAGAGTTTCGTAATGCTTTTACATAAGTCTTGTTTTTGATATATTTTTATACCTGGGATTAGTTTCACATTTTGTCTTCTTTTCGGTCTGAATTTAAATTAGATTTTTGGTCCATGTTCTGTGGTGAATCCTGGTAAGGATTTTAGTTCGAAATATAGTTTGAATTTCTGGTCTAAATTAAGTCTGGGTGTCCGTTTAATTTTGTTTTTAATAATGGACTGAGTTTTCATCTAATTTTTTGTCTCAATTTAAGTTTATTTTGATCTAAAATTTTTGTGTGGATTTTTGTTTTTGTTTTTTTTTTTGTACTTAGTTGGGGTTTGGTCTGCTTTGTGGTCTACATATCGATTTTATTTTTGTGTTTTTTTTTCGAGTTGTGATCGTTTAAATTGAAGTTTAAATTGAAGTTTAAATTGAATTTTAGTTTGAGTTTTGTTCAGATATTGGACTATATTTGAGGTTTTTGTATAAGTAGTTATTAATCAGATAAATCAGATAATTATCATATAACTAACAAAATCAACAACCCCTCAAATTGATTGCATTCTCATAAAATTTAAAATGATATGAAAAATCGTTCCCTGCACTAAAAAAAAGTACATGAAACTTCTGTAAAAATATCACTCAGCAAACCTTTAAAAGTATCAAAATTGACATTATAAAATATAATTTGATATGATTGATGTGAACATCAAAAATGTGAAATAAATACATTATTTCAATATGCTATTGATATTTAAAATGTTATAAATATTATTTATGATTGACAAAATGTCACAAAATTAATATAAAATTAATATGACAACAATGTATTATTGATATAACAAAATGTAAATTTGATATAATTTAACGTAGAATTGAATATTTTAAATGTTGAATAAAACACAATAAGTAAACAAGTTCGTTGTTTATTTAATATAATTTTATTTCGGTAAAACCAAACAATATAATGTACAATAGAATCTCGACAATTCGTACTCATTTAATTCGAAAATCTCAATAATTCGCAACAAACTGTTGGTGTTGGTACCTTACAAAAATCACTTTAACTGGCAAAAAAAATCCTTCATTTTGGTCCCCCGGTAATTCGTATTTGTATTACAAGGTCTGTTTGACCTCTCATAAATCATAATTGGTTGTTGATAAACTCTTGTAGTTCGTACTGCAAAGCAAAATTCACTTATTAGGAAAAAAAACAGTCATAGTATTTTGGCATTAATTAATTTTTTGTTTTTTTCTTTCTGTTAAATAAATTGAAAAAATCCGTTAATTTGTATTTTCTTATTTTCATAGTTAAATCGAAATTCGATTATATAAAAACCCTGCAATTCTTAAAAAAATGTTGGTTCCCTGTGATTACAAAGTATCGGGATTCTACTATACATATACCATAAGAGCAACTTGCATACAAGAAATGCTTATTGATAAAGAAGTATTGCTCGATGCTGTTGTTTCACTCAAAAAATCTCGTTACTTTTGATGCTAGCTACTATGTCTTAAATTTAATTTAGAATTCTATAATTTAATAAATTTGGAGAATTACAATATATAATCTAAAATATATAGCATGAAACTTACGTAAAAAAATTGAGAAAGTGGTTTCCAAATTAAATTCCTCCAGCATATTTTGGAATTTACATACTGCATCATTGACAGAGACATCTGCGAAGTCGGTCGTAGACTCATTGTCGTTGCCACTAATATTAATAACAATTTTCATAATAGTCTGCAAAACTAACAATCTTCTTTATCAATTGTCTTCATATTTATTTTCATTTTTTAACGAAATTTTCACTAGAATACAATTTTCACAAACGAATAAAAAAAGGATTCCATTTTATAATATGCTATTTCACAATTGACAGTATTGTATTGTCAGTTTAAAGTTTTAATGTACAACTTATGGAAAAGGTATTGCCAGACCTAATTTTTAATATTATATTTAAAGCACAAATATGGTCTGTTTACATTTTGAATGTTAAATTTACATGAAAGATTTAAAATGTAATAAGACCATTTTTAATGTAACTTGAACATTATAAATGAATATTATAGTATATGTAATGTAAAACGGTCTGTGATCAATTTTATAGTTTCAATATAAATTCAATATGAAACATGTCAATCTGATATTTTTACCGTAAAATGAGCGTTTCTGCTTTTGCCTTGCATGACATTACAATAATATTAATTTAATTTACTTGGACTTTTTTGTTTTGTGTTAGTACATAAAAAATGTGTAACAATGACAATGAATTCTGAGCCCTGAGTGCATGTCAAAAAATTATATAAAATGCCAGAACACATTAATTACAGTCTTCTGTTTGACGTTTCTGAATAAAAACCAAATGAAAATATATTGGAGTATGCATATATTTTATATATGTACGTATGTTCCGTACATATGCATGTGTCTTTATGTGCCTATGCTGATGTGCTTGCGTAAGATTATCCCAAATGTCTGTTGTAAGGAAATATTTATTGTTATATATTGTTCCCTCTTTTAGCTCATTCTTTCCACACACATACACACATACATAAATATGTAAAAACAGAACCAAAAAAAAATTTAATAAAATCTTTACAAAAAGCGCTAGTAGTTTCCGCCTCATTTAAAAGCAACTCTCAATAAAAATTTATCTGGAGGAAATGTATTATGAGATTGTTTACAAAGTTAGTAGCTCTGTCTTTATGTGTGTGTGTGTGTGTATGTGTTGTGTATGTGCTTCCGAGCGTTTATATCTATACAAAATCAATATATTTCCTATTGAATCAGAAGCTTCTATATTGAAGAAAATACATAGTAAAAGCATTAACAATAACAAAGTGCTTGCTTTGAAAGTAGCCAAGGGACAACAAAGAGAAAAAGAGTGCAAAAAGGGAAAGAGGGAAAGCACCTACTCGTACACATACAGGGTGTTTTTTTTTATAAGTGTGGGTTTCAAGAAGAAATAAAACGCATATAATTTAAGGTTATGGCCAAGAATTTAGCTTTATTATAAAGATAAGGATTTGCCATTATTTTTTAAAAACGATTTCGGGCAAGTGGCCGCCGTGGCTGTTTCGAATAAATTCCAGCCGAGAAGCCCAATTTTCGATCACTTTTTGCAGCAATTGGGGCCGTATGTCAGTAATAACATGCCGAATATTCTCTTCCAAGGTGTCAATCGTCTCGGGCTTATCTGCGTAGACAAGCGACTTCACATAACCCCACAAAAAACAAAAAATAATCCAGCGGTGTTAAAACGCACGATCTTGGAGGCCACGCCACAGGCCCACGCCGCGAGATAATGCGATCGCCAAAAGTTTCCTTCAATAAGTTGATTGTTTTGTTGGCGTATGGCACGTAGCGCCGTTCTGTTGGAACCAACAATCGTCCACATCAACATCCTCCAATTCACAATTCGGGCACCAAAAAGTCATTAATCATGGCTCTATAGCGTTCCCCATTGACTGTAACATTAAGACCGGCTTCATCTTTGAAGAAATATAAACCAATGATTCCCTCTGCCCATGGAGCACACCAAACAGTGACTTTTTGAGGATATAACGGCGTCCCAACAATGGCTTGTGGATTATGATCACTCCAAATGCTACAATTTTGCTTATTAACGTACCCATTCAACCAAAAGTGAGCTTCATCGTTGAACAAAATTTGTTTGTGAAAATCGGGATCGGTGGCCATCTCATTTTGGGCCCATTCACCGAACGTGCGACGCGCTTGATGGCCGTTCGGCTTTAATTCTTGCACGAGTTGGATTTTGTAAGATCGCAAACCAAGATCTTTCTGTAAAATCTCCCATAAAGTGGATGGGCACAGCTCAAATTGCTGCGCGCGATAGACTCATTCGGGTTTTCTTCGATACTCTGCTCCACAGCAGCAATAACGTCTTCGGTGCGCTCGGTACGGCGTCTCTGAGGATATGCATTATTCACTAGAGTAAGTGTGGTGCGAAACCGATCCATGGTTACTCGAATTACCGACTCTGCTGGGCGATTATGTTGACCGAATATTGGACGCAGCGCGCGATGCGTCGCGCGAACCGAACCATTATTTTGATAATAAATTTGCACGATTTGCAAACGTTGTTCAGAAGTAAGTCTATTCATTATGAAATGGCAAGCCAAACTGAGCATAAATCAAATGACAGCTGTGAAAAATACCAACTCCGAAAAAAAGTATTGCCAGATTGAAAACCACATTTCTGAAAAAAAACACCCTTTAGCTACACAAAACTGACTACACTTGCGGAAAGAGAAAAAGTACATGCAGCATTTGAAAATTTACTTAGCCTCGAAGTAAAAACAAAGTAAAAAGTTTTAACGAACGAAAAGCGAAACAATTAAGTCACTGAGAACTTAGCAAAACAGGGCCGGCTGCGACCAAGTTTTCATTTCGTTTTAGCTCATTTTCCGCTCGGCAAAATTTTTGTAATCCATTTTTGCAAATTACAAACCTAAAAACGGATTAAGATGTCGAGAGAAAACTTTAAAAAGATTTCCTCCATATGAAATAAATACCATTAAATTTTAGTTTTCAGTTTCACCCAAAGTACATATTTTTACTTTATTTTGTAGTATAACATGTCAGCCACAAATCTCTAAAATAATTATAGCTGTCAAATAAATTTTGTAGCCACACATAAATAAAAACTAGTTTTCACAGTTCAACTTGCATTTATTCACTTTTTTATTGTGAGGCCAAATGAAATTCGATGCTGAAAGGCAAGAGCAATATATAGAACAACAAATAATAATAAAAATATGCTTTGCCTTTTGTATCCGTTGTCGTAGTCATAGTTATTATTATTATTTGTTGTATGTATCGTCGTCGTATTGACCATAAGTTGAACTGTATTGCCTTAGGTCGTACAGTTGCCAAAATGCTGCCAGTATTGCCAGTGTATATTTCCTATATTTATTGAAATTGTAGCAAATAAAAAAAAGTTAGTAACTAAAGCAAAACACACACATACTCGTAATTTTTCGTGTTTGCAATTTTATTTTGTATGTACATACATACATATGCATGTCTATGTACTTATATATGTAATCAGAGCATTGCCTCCGGATATTGTGTATTACCAAAGGATTTCATGCCAAATTTTTTGAAAAAAAGTTATATTTTCTACATGAGTCTTTGAGTGCATTTAAATTTAGCGCAGTATCAATTCTACTTTTCCGTTTGGTGTTTTTAGTATAAAATTTAGCTTCCTACTTTTCTCAGAAAGCCATTTTATGTATGTACATGTATGTGTATGTTAGCAATTTTGTGTGTATCTTATATTTTTGCTTACTGGTGTACTTATATAAAAGTATTATTATTTTAATTAATGCTTAAAAAAAGGCAATTCAAATTTGATTCTTTTAGCTTTGTGACTGATTTAGCATTACGACTAAACTATGTAGCCTCTTTCATCGACTATCAAATTTGGTTTCTGATTTAACTTCTTCTAATGATTGTCTACTGGCGTTAAAGTATATATGTACGTTTTGGTTTACTGCGTTTCGGCGTACATTCGAAAGCTTAGGCTCAGGGTTTAGGGGCATAAGTTTTTGTTTCCACCTCTGGATTTTGTCAGCGAAAGATGTGTGTCTGAATACACTTCATTGAGTTGCTTTACATTGGCTTAAGTTATAGACTACCAGATATTTACTGAAAAAATTATAAAAATTGTATAAATAATTTTAATATTCATAAGTCGAACTTTGCGGCTAGGTATATCCAGTAGGTTCTGAATTTACTTATACACAGTTAGCACGTATGCACATGTATTTAAAAACATTCAACGAAAAAACGAACCTGAACTGGACGTGACTAGCAAACTATCTCACACACGAACAACATAAATTAGAGTGGATTGAAATACAAAAGATTTTTGTGACATTCTCATTATGATATTGTTTTAAGGGTATATAAAACTTGGGTGAAATTATTGTGTTCAATTGTGTTCAACTGTGTTTTTTTCGAACCACGTTGGAGGAACACGCAGAAGGGGACGTCCTAATCTCCGTTGGAAAGACCAGGTACAGGGCAACCTGACTGCACTTGGCCTTATCAACTGGCGCCAGCGCGCGCATAGCAGAAGTGACTGGCGAAGCTTTGTGGAGGCGGCCAAGACCGATCATCGGTTGTAGTGCCAGCTAAGTAAGTAAGTAAGTGTTCAACCTCACAAAACTTCCACCCTTCCCCCTCCCCCCCACTAAATGCATTTTTAGTTTTATTAAACTACTTCTATTTTACGAACTTTTGCCCCGGAGCCCCTTAGGAATAATTTTATAATAGAATTTAGGGCTAAAATTTCTACATAACGCTGCCATAAATCGGTCGGTGTAATGAAACATTCCATTTCTCCCTGATTTTACAAAACTTTTGCTTTGAAACCTGCTGAAGAATAATTATAAGATCAAAATCAACCCAATAGGTAGGGGTGGATACGTTTTAAGTAAAAACAAAAATGTATGCCCTGACAAAATGATGTCATTCGATCGTTCGCACCTAAATACCACATTATTTTCCTTTTTTCAACACACTTTTACCATTGGGATGTAGTATAACGTAATCTGATATTTCCAAAAAACAAAATAAATGAAAGTTTTTTCCTTAAAATTAACAAAATATTAAAAACTTTCGATTCAAACAAAAAATTTATAACGTCTTTATTCAGTCTATTAAAAATACGTTTCAAATATATTGTATAAAATTTTTGTTGGGTATGGTACACTCCAGTGGTAGATGCGTGAAGGTTCATACGGATACAAGAACAGTTCAAAATGTGCTACAACTTCTGCAGTTTATTTTTAAAATCTATGTTTAGTAAACGTTCACATTTTTAAAAGAAAACTACACTAGCTCTACTGTGTAGTAAGGCTCTTAATTAATTTAAATACATTTCCTTTATTCAAAGACTTTAATAATAACTTCATTTTCCATGCAACTTCAACAAAAATTTCAGGCGGAATTTGGCAGAATATTTTGCAAAGAAAAAAACTGGATTTTTCTTTTTAATTTCAAAGTAGTTTCCTTTAAATGTTTATGTAGCTGTTTCTATTTTTCTATTTTTTCGGTTGAAATTAACATAAATTTGCGTATATAACAGATTCAGGATTATATTTAGAGTATGCTAAGTACAAAATATCATATAACTAAGCATACGAAATAAGAACGGTCCACATAAATTGAAAGTAGTGATATATGTAGAGTAGTAAAACCCCATGCCAGATAATTATCAGTATTGATAATTTGATAATTTAAAAGCAGACATGAAGAGTACTTTGGTTCCTGGTATCCAAAACTTAAATTACATGTCATTAGTGTATACCCACTAGCTGGTGATGTTTCGAAGCCCACAACCTCTTTGAGATCTCCAAAATACAATATTGTAAGTTTTAACCTAAAAATTTTAATATACGAGTATATTATACTTCTTTGGTATGTTTAAACATTTTTGAGTTGAGACATTAGATTTTAGCTTGCGGAAGATTATAAAGAGAAATTATCAACGGTTTAGGACTTAGGACATTATATAAAGTAAAGTACATTACATTATTAAGGACTTACATTGTGCAAAGTATTGCATTGCCTTCAAAGTAGGTCCCTTGCGAAATAATACACTTGCCATGCCAACGAATAATCCGATCATCAAAATATTTTTCAAATGCATTTTCCGGAATCGACTCCAGTTCTCTTCGCGAGTTTTTTTTTTTTTTCTTTTATCGACTGGTGACGAGTGCCTCGAAGTGGTAATTGAGTTTTGGAAAAAGAAAAACGTCAGCCGGAGCCATATCAGGTGAATACGGTTCGTTTGATATTTGTTGAGTTTTTGGCCAGAAATTCGTTCACAATGGTAGCCTTGTGAGATGGTGCTTTGTCGTAGTGCAAAATCCATAAGTTTTGTTTTCACAAACTAGGACTTTTTCGATGATTCGGCAATCGAATTTCCATTTCCAATACAAAATTTAAAACAAATTTTTTGTTCAATATTTTTATTCATTGTAAAAATCGCAAGACTCACTTGAGAACTGACAAAATCAGGCAGTGTAAACAAACTAAATGAAAGATCGCGCTCAGACTTCATGTCAGGAGAGAGGACAGTGATGTCAACTTAGTGGCTAAAAGAATTTTTACAATATCTTTGAGATGGCTTTATAAATGATCGTTTTCCTTTTTTGACAGAATGCATGGGCTTAATACTAAATTTGTATAAATCAGGAATGCAATCCAGTTTTGAACCAAACCAATTTCGAACCAAACCGTTAGCAGTTTTATTTACTTGAACCGAACCATGAACCAACCCGTTTTTTCTATTTCCGCTTGAACCAAACCAAATCGGTTTCTTTTCGAAAAACGGCAATAAGATATATCGAATATTACTTTTTGCACTTCATTGAGTGAGTCTTCTAAAGTGGTAGTGAAGATGAAGTTCTCTGATATCAAAAGAATTGGATCAGTTCTAACAAACGGTATATTTAACTTTTTTGAATCATGCGATTTTTATTTATTACTGACTTTACTTTACTTACTTTTAATGGCACAACATCCCATGGAGGGCCTAGGCCGTGCTTTTCGCATCCACTCATGTTGTGCGTGTTATATTTTTACATGATTGGAATGGGACCTACAGTTTAATGCCGAATCCGAACGGCGAAGCTTTTCATAGCAATTTATTTACTCTTTAGGTTTGTCATTGCCTGCCAAGAGGTGGTGCCGTGTTAAAAAATTAATTTTTCTACTTTTTGATTTTGCCTGTGCAGAGATTCGAACCCCGGACTCTCTGCACAGCAGTCCAACGCACTACCACTACACCACAGCGACCAGCCAGTAAAATTTTTTGGTTCACAATCCTGGTATAAAAAATTGCTCATACGCCCCATAGTTTGCGAAGTCTGAACAAACTGTCTGGCGTCTAACCTGGTATGGGATTTAACTACTTTGTATCACTTCTCTACTCAATTCAACTTACATAATTTTGAGCGATCCTTAAATCACAAAAAATTACTTCGAGAAAATTACTTGAGATTTGAACTATGTTAAGATTTAATTTCAATTTTAAGTAGATCTCTTCCATTCATGTACAAATGTAACACGCACAACATGAGTGGATGCGAAAAGCTTGGCCTAGGCCCTCCATGGACTGTTGTGCCATTAAAAGTAAAAGTAAAGTAAAGACTCATATACTGACGGTAGTTATAATAGATATATAGAGAATCCTTTCATAACATAAAATTTCTGTTTTCCTGCTCACTGTATATACAGTAGTATGAATATTCAAACATACATATGTATGTGTAGAAATACATATTACACGCACAACATGAGTGGATGCCAAAAGCTCAACCCAAGCCCTCCATGGGCTGTTGTGTCATGGAGGGAAGAAAGACGAAATAACCATTTGGTCTCTTAAATGAACTAAAACATGTTGAGCTACACTAAAACAGGACAAAAGATATTTACATTTGTTTAACTTGATGAGAGATTCTGAATCTCATAAATGTTGAAATGAAAAAATTTTTCTCACACTAGACTTATTTATAAAGTTATATCTAGCCTCTTGCTGTGTCGTATTGAAACAGAAAATGACAACAAATACACCCAATCAATCATGAGAAAACATCGTTAAGTATGAGATGTAGGAAAAAAAAAATACACGGTCTTGTATACAAATGTCTAAGCCTTAAAATGTTTCTCCCGAAAATATTTTTAAATCTATTTACCTTGAGTACTTAATAGCTTAGCAACTAAAAATGTTGTATAGATTTTTTTTTTAAGTTTTTTCTTTATACCCTACCATTTCATTGAATTTTTTATGTTTATATATATTTGTTAATATTTCTAGAAATAAAATTTTATTTCTTTTTGCCTAGAGATTTCACAATCCATTGAGTATGCATGTGCAGGTATAAATACAAAAAATATTCTGCGTCATAAATGGTCAAAGGTTAATCATGCTTTTATGAATATCGATTGAGCACGTAATTTTGTTTTTCAATTTTGAGTGCATGTAAATTTTAAAATTTTTCAATTGCAAAATTCTTTACATATCTTTTAATTTATTTGCTGAAAAATTGAAAATATTATTGTTAATTTTAACGTTTTATATTTGTGTAGGTTCTATTTGGTTTGTTTTTAATAATAAAAATAATTGCCCGTTAAGCCTCAGAGGAGTGATAATTATCGAGTACAACATTCAGGTATGTAATTAAATGTGTATGAATAAAATTAATTATTATAGAAAAAGGAGAAACTATTCAAACATATAGTACATATGTATGTGTGACCGCATTTACTTATTCATACATATGTGTACACACATTATACATATGTATGTAGGCATTGCATATGCACCTACAATGTGCTTATATATAAAATTTATGTAATTAAATATTTTAATTAGTATTGAAATTAAAAAACCATTACATTTACTATCCACTTCTATGTTCAGCATGTGTGAATAATTGAATTGTTTATTGGTTTTGTTCGAGAGTTCAGAGAATTTAGACAAATAAATTTAGACAAATAAAATTATTGCAAAAAGTATAATTTGAGAGCTGGTGGCTACCATGAAAATTATATGACAGATTTGTATTTGCATATCGCATTATATGCGAGTAGTACACTCAACTTTTTTATACAGCAGGCCGACGCACTGCCCACTACGCCAAAGCGACCACTTATGGTTATTTTATTGTCTGCTAATCAATATGAACCCATATTTGTATCTACAAGACTAAGTAAGTTTACTCTTTACAATTAAATCTAAACTGAGGGTTAAGAATCTTTTCTGCTCTAGCGAGTTTAGGTATCTTTTTATTACAATATTTTCGCCAATTTCAACTTTCTCAATATGTTTTATTTTATTATAAATAAAAACAAATTTGGATTTAATCTCCCAATCAGTTCGATATCAAGGCATTTGGGAATGCATTTGAATAAGTCGCCTTAACCATATAGATGTGCCTCTCGTGTGGCGCGGATAAATGGATATGTTGGTATTCGTTAGAAAATTAGATTTATTAAGAAATCATTCAATTAAGGTCCCAATTCTTGTTTTTTTTTTTTTTTTGAGTCATAGTAGTCATAACCCAGTTTCATATTTACTACCTGTTTCCATATTTATCCGCAGGTATGTTTGTAATGCTGTTTTGCCATATCTTTTCATTATCTTCCGAATTATCTTGTCACCAAATTGTATGGTTTTTAACTATTGAGGGTCGTTCTGTTTAATGCGATTATCAGCAAAGTAGAAATAAACAATAGCAAAATCTATATTTCGTGTTGAAGTTGTTAGTTGGTTATAGCTGTTGATGCATAGCAGTTGCCAAAATGACATACTTAAATACTTATGTACAAATAACATTCGATATTAGTTTCATAATAAAATATGAGGTCAGTAAAGCCACAAAAAAAAAAAAAAAAAAAAAAAAACATATATCCAAATTGCATGCATACATGCATCCCCTTAGGTTTGGGCATTGCCTGATGAAATCGAAAATTGTATAACATAGATTTTGGGTTTTATAGGGTGTTTTTTTAGAAGCGTGGTTTTCAAGAAGAAATAAAAAGCATATAATTTAATGTTATGACCAAGAATTTAGCTTTATTATAAAGATAAGGATTTGCCATTAAGTTTTAAAAACGGCAAGTGGCCGCCGCGGCTGGTTCGAATAAATTACAGCCGAGAGGCCCAATTTTCGATCACTTTTTGCAGCAATTGGGGCCGTATGTCAGTAATAACGCGCCGAATATTCCTTTCCAAGGCGTCAAACGTCTCGGGCTTATCTGTGTAGACAAGCGACTTCACATAACTCCACAGAAAATAGTCCAGCGGTGTTAAATCGCACGATCTTGGAGACCACGCCACAGGCCCACGACGCGAGATAATGCGATCGCCAAAAGTTTCCTTCAATAAATTGATTGTTTCGTTGGCTGTATGGCATGTAGTGCCGTCTTGTTGGAACCAAAGGTCGTCCACATCAACATCCTCCAATTCACAATTCAGGCACGAAAAAGTCATTAATCATGGCTCTAAAGCGTTCCCCATTGAATGTAACATTATGACCTGCTTCATCTTTGAAGAAATATAAATCAATGATTCCCTCTGCCCATAGAGCACACCAAACAGTGACTTTTTGAGGATATAACGGTGTCTCAACAATGGCTTGTGGATTCTGATCACTCCTAATGTGACAATTTTGCTTATTAACGTATCCATTCAACCAAGAGTGAGCTTAATCGGTGAACAAAATTTTCTTGTGAAAATCGGGTTCGGTGGCCATCTCGTTTTGGGCCCATTCGTTCGGCTTTAATTCTTGCACGAGTTGGATTTTATAAGATCGCAAACCAAGATCCTTCCGCAAAATCTTCCATAAAGTGGATGGGCACAGCTCCAATTATTTCGCGCGGTGGTGGATGTACTTATTCGGGTCTTCTTCGATGCTGTTCTCCACAGCAGCAATAGCGTCTTCGGTGCGCATGGTACGGCGTCTCTGAAGATGCGCATTATCCACTAGAGTAAGTGTGGTGCGAAACCGATCCATGGTTGCTCGAATTACCGACTCTGCTGGGCGATTATGTCGACCGAATATTGGACGCAGCGCGGTAATAAATTTGCATGATTGGCAAACGTTGTTCAGGAGTAAGTCTAGTCATTATGAAATGGTAAACGAAACTGAGCCTAAATCAAGTGACAGCTGTGAAAAAGATCAACTCCGAAAAAAGTATTGCCAGATTGAAAACCACACTTCTAAAAAAACATCCTTTATATTCTTACATATATTTATACATAGTTGCAATAACTTGAATATTATATACAATGGCAACGTAAATCACTTTCTTCTGAATGAAAATGAAAAATTCTTGCCATTTGAGAATTCTTTGTTGAGTTGTGAAAACAAGTAAGCTTTGTTTTCCTTTTATTGCCTTTTTTTTTGTTATATGTTTTCATACATAAACTGTTTGTATGAATTCACAATACAATAAATGTAATTTGATTTTTTTATTTGTAGATAATATTATTTATGCAAAATATTTTTATAAAGTCAATTGAAGTGAACCCGTGGAAATTTGTGTGGTGGGTCTTGTGGGCCCTAGAAACAACCAGCATAAAAACGTAATCAGTCCTGTAGTATCAAATTGATAACAAACTTAAATTTAATGATCATATCGACTACACTATTGGTTAAATAGGGGGAAAAATCGGCTTCTTAAAATAAACAGGAAAAATTCTCAGTAAATTTTATAAAAAAATTATTTACAGATCGATAATTGAGCTACATTTCATATACTGTCCAACAATCTTTTTTATCATGAAAGACGCGCAAATTGATAAATTACGAACAATGCAAAATAAAATCTACGAGATTCATTTTAAACAAACGATATGATACGCCCATAAAATAAATATTAAATGCCCTCAACTGGCTCAGTGTTAAGCAACAAATTTTCTACTACACAATGAAATTTATAAATAATATTAAGTATGGCTACTTGCCTGAATATTTAAGTTGCAATTTAAAATTTAATGGGGAATTACATAGCACCATCTCTAGAAATAAGAATAACTTCGACCTGCCCTTGTTTAAAACAGAAGCAGTCAAAAGTTGTCCGTTTTATAAAGGATTAAAATGTTTCAACGAATTACCAGATGCTGTAAAGACTTGTGATATTAAAATGTTTAAAAGAATATTATGTGATTATTTTAAAACTCTAGATATTAGATAATGATACGTTATGTTATGGTTATGGTTATGTTGTTGTAACTTAGTTTAGTGCACATCGGAATTTGAATTAGGGTAAAGAAAAAGCTTTAATAAATAAATAAATAAATAAATAGTCCGACTATTTTGAATGTAGAGTATATGCATCACCATGGCAAATGTGACAGTAGAAAATAAGTGCGTATACGATGCACTAGTCCAAGACTCGCTGTAAGACATTTCTAAAAAAAAAACATAAAGTATATAAAAAATTTATACAAATTTTTTTAATTCTAGAGAATGAAAAATCCGGGTAAATAAATATGCAATTCGAGTAAAAAAGTGTTTCGTACAAAAATAAAAACTCATATCAGAAAAAAAGTGAAGTAAAGTATTCCTTTTTCTGGCAATAGATGGTCTGGCTGTTGGAGATCTAGATGGTGTTATTTAAAATATCCTCCCACTCAGTCCTCATGTGGGATGAGATGGTGATGGAGTTATTTTATTTTGTGGAGCTTCAATTCCCAGTGCTTCTCAATTCAACGTCAGCATTAATGCATTAGAGATAATCAAATCAATTTTATTATTGTCAAACAAATTGTACGTGAATATTTCCATCATTTATTGGATTCCACAATATTTTCAGCCCTCCATTGGTGGCAGGCTGGGTAACTGACTATTGATTCGAACCACAGCATCACAATGTTGAGCTAACACAGTTTTAGGAAAATCAATTCATCATAGTAACGCGTCATCTTCCCCAACATTATCTTCACTAGACTGATAGCTAGATGCTGCCATTGGTTCAATATACATTGCTTCACAACCATTATCGGGCATTTGTCCTATAATGCTTACAATTTCGTTATTCTACAATTTAGATATTCTATAATTTTTCTCTAGTTTCTACTCTATGTCTGCGGTAAGGATTACATGTACATATTGGAGAATTTTTTATCTGCATCATTAGCTATTAATGGGTTTTTGAGAAATACTCATATATATTACCATATATTAAGTTTGGTCTACTAGTCTAAAGTACTTATATATATATATACTTATATATAATAGTAAAATTGTTATCCAGATTTAGTGTATCGAAAACTTCCACATACCAACATTAGATGCTTTATTTAATGCATATTCTATGTAGAATGATTGATTATATATGCGGATTTATACATTATCATTTGGTAGTTGGTGGTATATCGAAAGAGTTTGATTGTTTAATTACTTTGAGTACAAATGAATGAATAGTGGTTAGTTCTTATCTGTTTAATCCACTTTTGATAGACATTGATACAACAAGCTCAAGGAAATATTTTTTATATTGTTCTATCCTCTATCAACTAGTAGAAGATTGAATGAACTTGTAGCCATCTTAAAAGTACAATAATAAAAATACGCTAGCTAATTTAACTTTTATGTTTGAACTTTCTACTTCAGACTTTCTACAACATTAAGCCATAAGCCATCAATCAAAATATGTTTGTCTGTAAATTTCATATTTTAATGGTATGTTAAATAAGCTGAAATGAGCTAGAGGCTACAATTATACGTAGAAGTTCTTTGACTAGTTTCCAAATTTTAATAAAAATATAATAAACAAATATTTATCTAACAAGTTCAATGTCTTGTAAGGATCGCCACTAAAAGTCGTCTTAATTTATAATTAGCATACAGAAAATTGCGCAGGCATTAACCCTCTAGTTGCCAAATTTTGTTTGATCTAAACATAAAAAAATTAATGAACGTGGTTTGTTTTTCATGTAAGAATATATATACTATATAATCGATGTGTGGTCGGGAAGTTGGGATCCCTCAAAGCAGTTGTTGTTATATGAACCTTTTAGCATTTTTTTTACCAATGATTAAACATTTTATATTAAAAGTTCATATTCTTAGCTATCCATAGAATTTTTTTATGCCGTTAGTATCACGGTAAGTATTCAATTTGTTTTTTTTTTTTGAAATTCAATCTAAATAATAAATTTGTTAATATTTTGGCATATTTTGGACTTTTGATTGCTTCCAGCAGCTATAGCCGAACCATTTTTATTAAAGTTTGAGAAATAAGCCATACGATATGATAAAGTATAACTACAGGAAACTAGTATGATGGTTATTGCACCCGTTTCGGTGAAGGAGACTCGCTTGGGAACTGGAGGGTTAAATAGAAATGGAAAAGTACCACCTACGCTGGAAAAACAACCAAAATTGTGCTACCTACTGTAATCAAAAAAAAATAACACAGATAAATAAATCTTATTTTTAAGATAAGTTGTGGCTTTACGCACCGCTACAAACAATCGTTCTCCTACATAATAGTAACAATAAACATTATTTTCTTTATAAAAGAAAACGTAAAAACAAAAAAAGAAACCTAAAATAAAAATTATAAATATACAGCAAAGCTTTTATACACAACACTTAACTTAAAGGCAGCGATAGCTGAAGCACACAACATCAGCACATGAATGAAATAAACAACTTAATCTCAACGGAAGAGAAGTGGCATCAATTACGACGCAATGGGCATGTAATGTAAAGAGAACATGAGCAAAATTCAAGAAAGCAGCCGTACATACTCCTACGTACATGATATTATGAAAAAGGATGAAATTGAGCAACAGCAACGGCAGTAGGAAGAAAGTACAACGCAGCATTCCGTTGCTAAAGTTTATTCTATATACATGCATATACATACATACACATGTATGTATTTGTGTGTGTTTAACTAACAGTGGGAAAAACGTAAGCAATTACAAACGCTTTCTGCTGTTGTAATTATTTACATGGTCCTTTTCCCCCCTCTCGCTCTTCGTTTTGTGTTTGGGCAGGCACACTCTGGCGTATGAGTGTCCCTTAAAATGAATGCCTACCTTGGACTTGCTTCATGTGAAAAGAGCGAAAGTTTGCACGTTTATAGCCATTGTTTTATTGTCTGTATGTACAGAATTATATCCATGTACAAATACTGTAAGCTTAAGTGGTCAAAAAGTGCACACACATAGTATACATACTCTTACTTGACAAGCAAGCACATGAATTCTTACAGCGAAAATGTACAAAAAATTAAGTAGAAGTACTCATACTAGTAAAATGATCAAATACGTTGTTCCATTTATATTTTCTGCTTTATATGTATGTGTATGGCAATAGTGGTATATATGGATGTATTTGGGTGTAAGTGTGTGTGAAGAGAGGCGAAGGCGACCACATTACGTTTTATTTTTACTTGCTTTCTAGGGAATTGAATTGTTAGTAATTTCTTTTCCTACTTTGCTTTTATCCATTTCTCAGTTTTCTTCCATTTCGTTTTTCTTTCCTGTTCGTTACATTTAAATGAAAATGAAAATGTAAAAAGCATAAACAAAATGCTTGCGTATTTTGCTAATGATTTTCTACTTAAGTTGTAGTTAAATTCCTTAAGGGTATAAATAAAAGCACAGAATCTCACATTCCTAGCAACTACATATGTAGGAACTGCCCAGGCAAACTCCCAAAAACCAAAACTAAACTATCCAGCTAAAAACGTGAGCGTTGATAGAATTACTTAGCACGAGCAAGAAGAAAAAGCAAACATCGTTTTCAATCGAATGCTTTTTCTGACTGTTAAAGTTCCTGTGGGAAATATTCATAACATTTGGTTTGGCGTCACAAAATTTAATGGTTTTTTTTTTTTTTTTTTGTTAATACTTGACCAAAACTTGCTAAACTTGAGACTGTGACTTAAGTTAGCTTAGAAAGATTGCTGTACGTAGATTGTAACCTAAATGAAAACACTATTTTCATAAGTTTTATGAAAAAAAAAACACTGTAGGCTTGAGCTACAGTTCTTGAATTGACTTGCGTATAATTATAATTTTCAATCATTTTGTAAATATACATAAACTCGAATATATTTAACAATTTCTTTTAGATTGAGGAATTAATATAAGTTTTTTTTAGCACATATCTCTTAAAATTTTTAGTTAGGTACATTTTCGTAAGTGTACACATGAAACAGCAAACTTAATCTACATCAATCTTTTAAATGTGGCAGAGCTAGCGGTCTGGCCTGCTAATTATTTGCATCGCATATACGAGTATACACGAGTACCTGCTAGCAAATATACGAGTATATACATATATGAGCCGCTGAGAGCAAAAGTTGTTTAAGTCACTTTTTTTTTAATTTGAGTTTTCTTCACTAGAAAATAACTTTAACCTCATTCAGTTTTTTGCGAAAATTGTGTAAGCTCACGTTGAATTGTTTGCCAGAAGATGGCAGGAGAATGTTCAATGCTAGAATGGAAAAGTGAAATTGTTTTGCGCAAAAGTGTTGTTAGTCACTGATCAAGAACAAGGTTATGGTTTTGAAACGAAATGGGGAGTAAAAAGTGACAACCAAAAGAACAACCAAACAAAAAAAAAGCGGGAAAAACTAACTTCAGGTGGAGCCGATCTTTATATGACCTACATACCCTCTGAAACAAAACAAATTTTTGCATTCAATATTTTTGTGTACAAAAATTTGTTTTTTTTTATAAATATTTGGCTTGCGTATTAGGTGTAGCTAGTTAGTGCCCGATGTTAACAATTTTTACAACCGTTGCTTCAAAAGATATTTCATTGTAATTTACTGGTTTGATTTGATAAAAATTTTATTTAAAATTTAAATTTACATGGACGCCCACTCGACTGATATTTTTATATAACATAATTTAAAATAAATACTTTCTTTTTACTTTTAATGGCACAACAGCCATTAATGGATCTACAGTTTAATGCCGAATCCGAACGGCGTAGTGAAAAGCTTTTCATAGCAATTTTTACTCTTGTAGGTTTGCCATTGCCTGCCAAGAGGTGGTGCCGTGTAGAACAATTTTTTGTTTAAACTTTTTTCTTTTGTGTTTGATTTTGCCTGTGCTGAGATTCGAACCCCGGACACTCTGCATAGCAGTCCAATGCACTACCACTACGCCACAGCGACACTAAAATAAATGGTTTATTGTATTTCTAACCTCATGATCTTAAAAAAATATGTCCCTTATAAATTTAGCCATAAGATGCAATTTTTAAATAAACATATTCCCTGCAGTCAGTGGTTTAAGTCGTTTTGACAGTACATAAATTGTAAATTTTAGTACATATTCTAGTAAAAACAAGTATTGTTAGTTGAAAATGTGTCTTATAACGGTACTTGTATACTTGTATATAAATTTCATAAGTATTCCACTTTGTGCAACACTTCAACCACACTTCTGTATTGATCCAAAAAAAAAATTTTACTATTTCTGATTTACACCACTTTTGCATTCAACGTCTCATATTTGCGAGTATTTATTTCTTTACATCAAATTCAATTATTGAAGTGTTGGCTATGAAAAATAAATAACTAGCCTAAGCAATGTGGTTTTACGTATACAAATTATTAATTACATGCACACATTCAAAGAAACATTACAGATTTCTGAATAATAATATTGCAAATTTATACCTCCCTCTAATAAACAAACACATACATTTGTACCATACATACATAGCACAGTAATCTGAAAATATACAGATAAATACATACTTGCATACTTATACATAAACATAATTTTGACCTCAATAATTAAGGGACCAATTAACGAAGGGTGGAGAAGAAATAAAACAAGATAACAAACAAGAAATTAGTAATAGAGAAAGACTGAATATGTGCCGTCCAGCTTTTTATACTCAACTTAAATACCTATGAGGTAATTTTCTACCACTACTATGTTTTAGGTGTCATTTGATTGATTGTTTGCATTAACAAAATGGCATTTTTCTAGCACGTAACAAGAGAAATTGCTCAGATTACTGTGCTATCGATTATTTTGTTTGGTTGAGTTGTAAATAAGAATGTACTATGGACATATTTAGTTATTTGGTTGTAGAGTTTCTTGTTATTTTTATTTTGTTATTAAGTTCTCTATTTAATGAAAAGATATTAGATGCCAACCTCTTTAATTGACATATGTATTGTATAAAAATACATATGCTCGTATGAATATATCCATAGATATTTTCATACATATGTAAGCATGTTTATGAATTCAAAATGCTACGCTGTGGCGTAGTGGTAGTGCGTTGGACTGCTGCGCAGAGTGTCCTGGGTTCGAATCTTGGCACAGCAAAATCAAAAAGTAAAAAAAAATAATTTTTTTACACGGCACCACCTCTTGGCAGGCATTAGCAAACCTACAAGAGTAAAAATTGCCTATGAAAAGTTTTTTACTTCGCCGTTCGAATTCGGCACTAAACAGTAGTTCCATTCCAATTATGTACAAATATAACACGCACAACATGAGTGGATGCGAAAAGCTCGGCCTAGGCCCTCCATGGGCTGCTGTGCCATTAAAAGTAAAGTAAAGTAAAAAGAAAACAGAAAGTAGACACACGAAAGATTTATGTGAATAAGTACGTATCTTTAGAATTTGAGAAGTTTCTTTATACGCATGCTTTTCAAAGAACTAAGTATTTACAAATAAAATAATATATACAATTCCGTGAAACTATTTGGACATATTATATTTCAAAAGAATTTAGTTCTCGAGTAGAGCAACCTAGTAAACTACTAAGAATATGAAACCAAGAACTTCTCCAAAATAATCGCAGTGCAAGAAACAAATTGCGAAAAATCAATGAAAATAAACTACAATCAGAACTGAAAGTCAAGCAGTATAGACATGAAAATCTGTACAAATAGAATCTTAATTTGCTGCACTGCAGTAAAGGAACTTAAAAAACTGAAAAAATTTTATCATTTGAGTAATGACTTACAGCACATGAATGGATGTAAAATACTCAACTTAGGTCCAGCATATGTTGAAAAAGAAGAAAAATTACTATGTGAATATACTATGTAAGTCCCCATATATAGTTATTTACGATTGTAGTGAACGCTTGAGTTAAATTCACCCAAACAAAAAATAACATATTTAATTTTATTACGGTTCCGTTTTTCAAAATATAATGATACATATATTCCTTATATATTTTAATGCCTTTTCGTTTGAAACCTACTTGCAATGGGATAAAACCGAAAAAAAAAACATTTTTTTTACTGCAAATTTGTTTTTTTCCGAAAAATTAAATTTTTCGAAACTTCTAACTCGCGAGGAGTGTTCACAAACGAAAAGCGGTTTATGGCGTTGAACTCCCAATGAATAAATTATTGGCGCAAAAACATGAACTTATTTTTCCGCCCACTTTAATGTAACTGAATACCAACTCTGGAGAAGTAATTGATTTGATATTACATGCACTTGACTTAGTTTTAATACTTTCAGAGGAAAAGTCTTCTAAAAATACACTAAGGTTGTAGGGTTCTGTTGAAAATTCGTTTGAAAAATGAAAAATTTTTATTGTATGATAATTTTCAGATTTCATACTATAATAAGTAATAGGCAAAAGACCTTCCTGTTAAGAGCCGATGGTTAATTGGACTTGAACATCTAAACATCTTCATAAAGTTGTGGTATTTATTTAACTTGCTAAAAGGAGACACTGCTCAGGTCTATTAATTGAATTCATAATGCTTTAATATGTCTCATAACAGATAATATGATTAGGGAGTTATGCTTTGGCAATAAATTCCATTAAAAGATGTGAATTAATTTTAGGTATCTTTATGGAACTTTGTAAAATTAGTCTATCTTGACTATTCTTTATACTAACATACAGAATATGGCAACCCTGTCCGAGCACAACGATCTTTTTTCGATTATTTTCTTCACGATGATGCATGTTGTACAATATGTAGTGTTCAAAAATACTAACATTCCTTAAAAATATACCTCTCCCCTTACCTGATCAAAGGTTACAGTGTCTACATAATTGAGCAGACTTCCATAATCTATATAATTTTTTCATTTTGGCTTAAAGTATATGGAATATTGTCCTTTAGTAAAATTTTCGCTTCTACAAACCTCAAACTACACATTTAACATTGAAATTAAGTAATACATATATTTATTTTCTAGCTAAGTTAACTTAATCCTATTTAATTATTTATTTCTAAATTGCTAATTTACTTATTTCCTTAATCAAAACTAACATAACACAATATGGAGAGTTCAAAAAATCTGTTTTCAACATTAGCAATTTTCAAGCAAATCACAACAGCAGAAATTTATGATAGCATAATTTCTGCATTAGCTACATAGAAAACAAGAAAAGACTGTACTACATATAAAATTAAATTACATTGCTTAAGATTCATACATGCATAGAGCAAGGAGCAGCATTTTAAAGGCGACTTTAATAAAATAGGAATAGGGGAAGTATATGGAAAAAGAAGATACGAAACCCACACAAATACTATAGAGATAATAACTGTGGAACGTGCTCGCTAGCGTAAATATACTATACTAGTATGTATAAATGTATATACTTAGTATGTATACATAGCCATACATATATGCAAAAGTTGACTCATATGAAAATAAAAGTTCTAAACAAATGAATAAAAATGAGTTTGAAAAAATAAAATAAAAATAAAATAAACTGAAAATGAAAGAAAGAAAATAATATGTGTATGAATGAAGTGGAACAAAACAATGTTGCCAAAAACAAACATACGCTCATAGATTCACATAAATATGTAGTATGTAAGTGTGTATTATGCACATACATATACATACATACTTATACATATGTACATGCTAACAAAAGCATAGAAATATGTATCGTACTCATATATACAACAGCAACTTACATTTTCATTCCTCCTGCACACGCTTTTCCGAAGTTCTATACGGAGAATCTGGCAGACTTTTGTTTGTATCGTATTGTACATGTACCATATGTATGTACATATATATGTACATATGTATGTGTGTATGTGCATGTGTAACTGGACTAGGCTCTCCGTATAGACAGACTTTGTCGTTTTTTTTTCGAATTTATTGTTTCAGTTCTTTATTCAAATAAAAGAAAGGAACAATAACATTTACA
The DNA here is from genome assembly GCA_958295655.1 of Palloptera scutellata. Taxonomy (NCBI): domain Eukaryota; kingdom Metazoa; phylum Arthropoda; class Insecta; order Diptera; family Pallopteridae; genus Palloptera; species Palloptera scutellata. Next base: position 48,384,473 of record OY282451.1, read on the forward strand.
ATTTTACATGTAGCCGTTTAGCAAATAATTTAAAGAAAATTATTAAAGCTTTGTTTTCACAACATTTCGGTTAAATTGTTATTTAAAGATTTTTATGACAAGCACATAAATTTATTTTAAGTTGCTAATATTATAGTAATTTTTTTTTATTTAGGAGTATCAACCTTTTGTTTTACATTTTTTGCATTTAGACATTTAGAGTTTTTTTCGTAGGAAAAATTTATTTTCTTTCTTTGATTAATTACTTATACTTTTTATTTATGTACATATGATTTGCCATATTTATTTATGACATTTAAGCTGATGCATTGCACTGTAGGACGAAAGGCAGTTCTAGCGTTTGTTGATACAATACGGATGTAACTATGAAATTTATATATTCGATAGACAGTTTTAATACCATTGTTAATCGAAATATTACCCGATTACTTCTCACATAATTAAAATAGTTACTGAATATAAAAAATGTTTAATTAAAATTGATGGGCTATAATGAACATTGATCCCAAAGAATAACCACGTTCATAGAAGAGTCAGATCATACGATAGTTTTGGAACCCGCCACGGTCCCTCATTAGTTATCTTTGTGATAGATACATTACTTATTTTAAAAATATAAGTAAGTAAAATATTGTTAAGTAAATGAGAATTACAAAACAATATTTTCACTGAATGGTATTTTTGGAAGGAGCAACCACCTAAAATAACGAAACTGAGCCGGATTACGGATTAAGGATGAACAAGAACGATATAGCAAACTGATTATCTAATATCCAAGGTCCACTAAAACCATATTGAAGAGTTATTTATGGTATAGCTATTTCAAAAAAGCTATATTAAAGAAGAAAAAACAAAAGATATCGGCAGCAGTAATGGCCAGATAGTTATGGTATCATGACCATAGCACCGAAATTCTTACTGAAATTTTCTAGCCTGACTAATTGCTTATAACCTATAATAACCATAAGTAGGTCTACTAAATCAACTGTTCATTTGTTAGATATTCATTATTATATATAATATCAAGAATTTTTCTCTTTTTCTGATTAATATAACGATGAAATTATACTTACATGCGTTTAAAGCCCTCCTGATTCCATGTATGTACTACTGTGGGCAAAAAGTGGTAAGACTTTTTAATTTAAATTTCGCGCGGAAACCCATTCATTAAAATATTATTTTTTTAAGGTTGAAAAGTCACCGACACATCTGTGCCAAATGTCATATCAAAATAATCATTAGTGTTTAGTAAACGCTTGTCTTTCTGAAGTACAAAAAGTGCATTCGGCGATTTTCACTTACTTTACTTTACTTTTAATGGCACAATAGCCCAAGGAGGGCCTAGGCCGAGCTTTTCGCATCCACTCATGTTGTGCGTGTTATATTTGTATATGAATGGAAGGGCCCTACAGTTTAATGTTAAATCCGAACGGCGAAATGAAAAGCTTTTCATAGCAATTTTTACTCTTGTAGGTTTGCAATTGCCTGCCAAGAGATGGTGCCGTGTAGAAAAATTATTTTTTCTACTTTATGATTTTGCCTGTGCCGAGATTCGAACCCCGGACACTCTGCATAGCAGTCCAACGCATTACCACTACGCCACAGCGACCACGCGATTTTCACAATGAGTGAAATTATTCAACAAAGAAATTCCATTAAATTTTGTGTGCGGAATCAAATTTCTGGTGCCGAAACATTCAGAATGTTGCAAAAGGCCTTCGGTGATAATTGTATGTCGCGAGCAAGTGGCAAGTGTTTTTGATTGGTACAAATTGTTCAAAGATGGTCGAGAACGCGTTGACGACGAACCACGTCCAGGACGGCCATCAACTGATGATCAACACGTCTGGTCAATAAAATCAAGGAATTGGTGCTCGAGAATCGACGATTAACAGTCAGAGACCTTACTGGCATCGTTGGAATATCGGAAGGATCAGTGAAAACCATTTTAAAACATCATTTGGGCCTAAGAAGAGTGAATGCACGATTGGTTCCAAAATCACTGTATTGGTTTTACGAGACCATTTTGCCAAAAATTCGACTGATATCGTTCCGCAACCACCCTACCACCCTATTCGCCTGACTTAGCACCGTGTGACTTTTGGCTATTTTCTAAACTCAAAAAACCGCTTCGTGGACACCGTTACCGTTTTGAATCAATTGAAGACATTAAACATGAATCGCTAAGCGCATTGAAGGCTATTCCGGAAATTGACTAACAACTGTTTCGAGAATTGGAAAAAACGTTGGCACAAGTGTATTGGGGCCGGGGGGGATTACTTTGAAGGGGGCGAAATAGATTTGGAAGAAGAAGTCTTACTAACTTTTGTATGTATATAAATTTTAATTTATATTTTTTGATATTTTTCAAAACTGGTTAGCATCTTTCTACTACACTTGCTCATTCACAAATCTTGATTTTCCACAAATCTTCTTGTAATCAATTTTGAAATCACTTCCCCCAATATATCATCACCCTGCAAATTGTCTTGCTATATTGATATAGATAAAATAATACGGTAATACTTACATTAACCCTTTGCTGTGCAGATGCTTTGTAATTCCTACATTAGTTCCAATAACAATTATTTTTTAACCCACTGATCAATTTTTTAAGTCTCTTCCCACTAGCCAATCATCTTAAAATGTTGAGAGCGTACGCGTGGTACAGTAACATCATCTGTCTTCACAATTGGATAATTCAAAATGGCAGATCAAACAATATGATGACACCAAGTTTAAGGGTGTTGAATTTTGAAAACATTTTTAAAGTCACTGCACAAATCAATTAAAATTTGTAATTATAAATTTAGTACACTGGTGATATATGTATGGGTTATACTATTATATAATAATAAGTTGATATATTAATCCTTTCATACCCAAACTTTTTTCAACTCGCACTATCTTGTTTTAAAGGTTAATTTTCTACCAAAAAATCAGGCAGCTTCACATTGTCCAGTCATCTTGAAATTTGGAACAATGATGACGCATGAATATATTTGACCAAGACGAATAGTGGAAAAATAACGTATATATATTATTCGTGATACTAAGGTGACGTTACTAGACTAAATCACTTCTGTCTCGAAATTAAAAATGCAAATTGTACCTACTGAATTCCACACGCATTCAAATTGATTTTCAATTTTATTTTCAGTCCAATTACTTATGTCTAGCTTTGTTGTTCTTGGTTTCTTTTTTTTATTTGTCTACCAACTTAAGCAACTTCAAAGTGATACCTATTACATACTGCACATAAAATGCGAAAAGCCTTGAAATCATTCGGTAATGACTTGAACTTCTTCTTCTTTTTTTATGAAAAGTAAACGAGAGTCTCATAAATGTTTAACAATCATATTATTTATGTCTACATATACTATATATGTGTATAACATACCATATACATATACATACATAAATATTTATTAAGAGAAAAACAAAATAAAGGAAACATAGATAACGAGCGATTACGTGCTGTCATGCTACCCTGTCAATCAACGTTAATGCTTATCATAGCGTTAAGTAACGCTCTGAAACGAAAACGTAAAAGAACGTAAAGGAACCCCGAAAGTGGTTAATGTTGCTTAATGTGATTTTAAGCAACTCATTGCATAGAGGCAACAGACAGTTGGACAGACATTTATATTGAATGTGCAGCTTAAAAAGTAGCAGCCAAAATCTAAAAAAGAAAAATATTGATTTTCATTGATTGTGTATAAGATAAACACACACAAATGCACGCACGCACGAACGTAAATATCCTTAAGGATCAAGTTGAAACTCAAACTTTATATCTTTCTTGTTTATGGAAGAAAATTTAAATTTCAACATTAAAACACACGTCAATTGCAATAATGTTTTTCATATTTGTTTTTCACAATCTCATGCCATCGGTGATGCGAAATTATTATTATGAAAATCAACAACAACAATAACAAAGTTATAAAATAATAAAACAACAATAGGAAGAGTGAAAAAGGAGAAATGGAACAATGTAATTCAGTCATACGTTCATATATATGTACATACATATGTACATAGTCGTGTAAATACCTACAACAAGGACTTCAATGTTGAGTGACTTTGGGAGCGTGTGTGTGCGTTTGTGTGTATTCCTTTTTACATATTATGTCTGCACCAAATTCTTATACATTTTCTTTCACAAAACAACAAAATGAAAAAAGGAAATTTAAATTTGAAGAAATATGAACTTGAAGAACACAGAAGAGCAAATCAAATGGTAGACACCGGAAGTGATGAAAAAATTTAACATGACCTCGTCAAGCATTTGACAGCTGAAATATAAGCGTGCTAACGTATCCATAACCCGTAATTCTTTGTTATTGTTGTTGGCATACAGCGAGCTATTGTCTATCAACCACCGCTAATATAAAAGTGTGAGAATATACTACACTACTACTAAGTGAATATATGTAGTAGTGGTAGAGGTAGTGGTACTAATATGAACAGATACAGGATCTAGATAACTAGGGGTATGGGTGTTTTTACAGTGTGAGTCAAGTCTAGATCTATGAAGAATAAGAATGAAAATGCCGTGAGCTAATGCGTCTGAATGTCAAATTTACATTAAATTTGACAGTGAAAATGTTTTTATTTAATTGCTTTTCATATTTCTGATGGGAAAATTGCTCCCTCCTACATGCATTCTACTTACTTTCTGCAAGAAAGCTACAAATATTGAAATTGTATGGGTAAGCATGACATGAGCGACATTAGGGTGACATGAGGGAGTGAGTTACAAACATTGAAATTGATATTTATTACAATAGAATTGAGTAAATAAATTATACAAAACTTGTAAAATTACAGTAAATTCACAGTAATTATATATATATATTTTGTTTGTACCTATACATTATATTTTAATCTGTCATAGATTTGTGCATTACTGTAAATGTAAAAATCAAACGTTTTGATCAACTCCTAAAAGTTATTATCAATAGATCATTTTATGCTACGATTTTGTTGAACAAACTGTGCAAACTAATTCTGAAATTGAATTATCAGCTGTTTTCTGTTTTCATTTTATTGTTATTCTCTAAAGTGGATGTTTACACTAGCGCAAGAATCAAAGACTCTGCGAGAGAAATAGTTAAAAAAGTAAGGTAGTAAGAAAGAGACGCAAAACTTCTATGTCTTACTTGCTACTTTTCTTTTCTACCTGTTTCTCTCGCACAGTCTTTCATGCTTGCGCTAGTATAAATATCCAGAAACGAAATGGCGGAAGTAAGACTAAAATATTGTGGAATTAAATATATAAACTAAATAAAATCTAATAAGTAAATTTATTAAAAAAAAAAACCAACTAAACAAATTTGTATTCTTGTGCTTCGAAATGATCCATGTAACTATTGTTTTGACTGTTATGTAAAGACAGTGCAGGATCATTACTGTTCACGTCCAATGGCAGGCCTGTATCATCATAATGTAAATACGGGGCAAATAGTTTTATGATCAGCTTTTAGATGCCTTAATGTCAACGTATGCGGATAAAACTTACTATATATGGTTGGAAAGGTACTGTGCTCTAGATATATTTAGGTTTCGTATATGTCGATGTTAACACAGGTAAAAACAGGTAAGAAGATACACGCAACTACAACAAATTACATGCGAATTCAGATTCATTGCGTTCATTAATATGAATATCGTACACGCGGGAAGAGTGGAATGAAAGAAATAGCAAAACATAGCATTCTCTACCCATGACAAAGGGTAGGAAGAAGGTTTATCTACCATCTTGTTCTAGATATGTAAACTGTACTGTTAATTAAAGAATATTACGTTGAGATAGTAACAAAGAAAGGGAGTTAGATACAGAAAAAAAAAAAATTTATTGGGTCTTATAAAAAGTATCCTTGTTTTTTCGTTCAAATATAATGATGGTACCTACAAATCTCGCAACACTTGTCCGATTATGTCAAACAAACACATGTTTGAAAGTTGGCATTTCAGGTGACATTTTGTGTGAAGACAATTGTGCAATTCGTCGCTAGTGTAAAAAGTTACATTGATTTGTAAATGAGTGAAATATCTGACGAAATACACTACGTGATGCTTTATTACTAATGAAATGCTAAATCCGCCAGACCCAGGAGTGGTCTGCACGATTCTGTTCCGTTACTTACCGTAAAAGCTGATGAAATTTTGCAACTTGTGGAGCAAGATCGATACGAAAGATGTCAAGAGATAGCGGAAGAACTAAACATCAACCACATAACATATTTGTGGGTACAAGCATAATCTTTTAATGAGACAAATAAATTGAAAAAATAAAAATAAATTTAAAAAATTGAAAAATATGGAGTTGAGAGGTTATCAAATACCCAGAAGAGAGATTTACAGGCTTCCACTGTAAACATTTTACAATAATGCAATATTTTATGTGTTCTTCTAATTTAAGTTACGAACTAATTTTCAACATTTCTACTGTACTGTTTGATATAATAAATATTATTTGAAGCTGACGTTGCTTATGAGCATTGGCGGCACTAAGGCCCAGGTTTTTGCGTTGTCAGAAAGCAAAAACTTTCATTTATTTCTTAAACAAATTATTAATTAAGATTCATTTGTAAAATACCAATAAAATTTATTTAAATAAATATAGTACTATGCTCGGTCCCAGAACATTTTTGTGTGATAGGTAATGAAGTGGTGGACGAGCTTGGAAAGTAATGCGCATACTTTGAGGTACAGCCCTGTAACATCTTACCATCACTCTGTGTCCATTATCCAGCCTTCAACAAACAATTTTTTTCTCAAACTTTTCTCACCCCAAAACTCTCGTACCAAAACTAAACTTTTGCTAACACTTCCTCGCAAAGGAAGCAGGTTACTGATTGGGATAGTTACTGCTTTTTGAAGCAAAAAGCTTGGTTTGTTGAAAAAGAACCTAAGTAACTGTAATGACTAGCTGGTACTAGATTAAAAGGACAGAGAACGCAATCTTTCTTTTCCTTAATGACTTAGCCAATAACTTAGCGTTAATAGAGTTTCCTAACCAGCATAAATCAGGCTCTTCTTAAAAACTGTGCACTTCATGCGGATACTTTCGAACTGGAAACAGTGATGAATGTAATTCGAAATTCCATTTGACTCCAGAGAGTTTGTGGTAACATTATGGACCTTATGGTCTAATGGTGAGGTATCTGCCACCACTTCTAACGTAACCTAAATATAGAAATACAAAATCGAAATGAACCGCAACGAGGATTTTCGTTTCAAAGTGTTTGCAAAGTTTTGCCACAATTTTGAAAACACAACTTTGAAAATTTTACAAGATTTTAAAAACAATTCCCTAAATTTTGAGGTCTCTACCGTTCGTCAGGCTTGTTTTACAGGAGAAACAGCTTAAAGTGTATTTTAAGGTAAATTTTCAATAAAAATTTGCAAAGCCAACTCGAAATGAGTTGCATACTTTAAGCCAAAATTTTTTAATAAAATATGAATAAAATAACGAATAAACTAATTTTTTACTATTTCAGAAATTAACGATTTCTGCAGTTACATAAAGGAAAAATAAATAATAATAAAAATAAAGTACAGGGAATTGATTTTTCTACAGGACCTTCTCTGACGCCAGATTCGTATTCAGCATGACATTTTATATTAAAAAAGGTATGTAGCAAACTTTGTACTATTTTGTGTAAAGCGGTGAAATTGGAGGACAAAATTGGATAATTAGATTGAAACATATATTTTAAAATAACAAAAACAATTATCAAAGAAAACCTAGTGTCTAATATGAATAAATATTAACTATAAATAAACTAGGTTATACCATCTTAAGTTTGCGTCACGATCACAAAAAACAAAGGCTGGTTTAATAACCAATAATTTTCATATCGATTTCATATCGAATAACTTCTTCTCAGACATCGAAGCAGTAAGACTTCAAATAGACTATTTAATTAAATTTGTACCGCTATAATGAGCATTGATGCCAAAGAATAACCACATTCATAGAACAGGCAGATCATAAGATCGTTGCGGAAATCCCGTTTCACTCTCAACGACTCCCATGAGCCCTCTATGGTGAACTTCAAATCCTCGTTGTGTATAAGTATTTAAATAAAGTATTCTATGCGTAAAATATACAAATAATCATTGTGAAACATGCCCGTAACACACATTGAACTTTATTTTTATAGGCATACTAGACAAGGAAAAAAGTGGCAGGGCCAAAGGCGCCTTGCCTCTCTTCCGTCTTTAAGAAGTATATCTGCATATAAACACAAACCTCACCAAGCATCAAGAAAACGATTTATTTAATACTTGAAAATGAGGGGGGGAGAGAGAGAGAGAGAGAGAGAGAGAGAGCATGGGGGCGTACATATGCTATACTTATACAATGAGCTATTGCAGAATAAAAGATACTAGCAGCATTGAAGAAGAGGAGAAAGATGATTCAACTGGAAAATACATACATATATTTATAAAGAATACAAAATATGTACATGTACATAAAGTACATATACGTACGTATGTATATGTGTGTACGAATATATGCGATTACTACTACCATATTTAATATATGCAAACAACAACAATAACAAAAGATGCGAGTTATAGGAAGGAAGAAAAAGCAACACGAAGAAGAAGAAGAAAATCCACTTGCAGGCGCCACTTAACACTTACTTTCAAATACACTTACTAGTTACTTGTAGTGTGTGTGTGTAGTTGCTGTTATTCTTGAGTATTGAGCAACTTTACTCTTTTTCCCACTGCTCCTTCATACATAAATATGCAGTACATACCTACAAAAATTATACCTAAAGGAGGTTTTTCTTTTTTGATAGCAATGTCGATGAGTTTCTTGTTGTTTTGGTACTTACTGTCGAATTGTTCGTTGTTGATGATAGCACGGGGAAAATCTGTAGTAGCTGAAGACTCTGTTTGTTGTTGTTTTGGTTGTTGTTATTCTAGCTGTACATTATAAAGTGACTGACTCCTCTGCTGTCGACGACGATGGAAACGAATACAACCTTTAGGTTTTGGCAGTGACTTTATTGTTGTTGTACGCAGTCGACAGCATAAAAAGGCACAGACACTGATACACACATACTGATGCACACACAAACTCATACAGTCACGACAACTACTTAATACAATGGCAGCAGCAGCACTTGTTATTAATTTTGACACATTTACGACATATTTACTTTCAGTTTTTGCTACTGTTGTGATTTACAAATGGGAGAGCGTTAGAACTTTTTTTTACACTGTTGTTATCGTTGTTGTTGGCTTTTTGCTGCATGTAGAATAATGACAATGACACTTTTGACTTTTAACATGCATATTTAGTTTAACATTTTATGCACAAAGCGTGTGGATTCACATACAAAAACAACAACGGCAAATGTTCTCGGGCAGTAGAAGCGATAGTTGCATTTAAATGCGTTAAGCACTAACCACATAAGCAACGTAGTAAATAAGTAGAAGTTGTAGTAAATATTATAAATAGAAGTATTATTAATTGTTTTGTTGTTGCGATTTTGTAACATAAATATGTCAAGTAATTGTTTTTTATACAATATTATTCCTTATTTTATTTTTTTTCATACAATTAATGCACGTGGTAGATTCCTTATTTAAAATTTTTTTTTTTCATACACTTAATGCACGTGGTAGAAGATTTCATAAAGTTTAGCAAAACTCTTTTGACACTTTATTTTTAGCACAATGAACACTCTTCAAGGATAAACAAGAATAAAACCCTTAATTTAATTCTTATTATTCAATTTTTTTCACCTTTTCTTTCGCTATTCTCCGCTTTTTGCACTTGAAAGCTTTTAACACGAGAACATGCCAGTATAAGTAATAATTTAATAAATTCTTCTTCTAAGCTGAAATATTTGCTCCATATTTATTACTTCTATTTATTTCATAATATTTCCATTTACGTTTAAACTCTTTTGACAACTGTCAAAACATGGCGTAGAAAATTAAAGAAATCGCAATTTCTTTTTCGGTTTAAAATATTCACTCTAATTTCACACCGAATATTCTCACTGCCGGTTTTCCTTCATATCATTGATTGAATGTGAGATATTTGGTTTTCAAGGAAAACGCACACAGATTTGCCTTACAGCTCCCGCAATTGTGTTCAGCTTTCATCGAGTATTCACCGTAGACTAGTGCTCTGTGCACGCCCGTTTAACTTAAACGATATGGAATTTTCAGTGCCAGTATATTTCCTGCCAGTGTACGGAGTGCGACGTACTACCGAGTGTTCAACGTGCAGTTCAAATGAGTGTGTCAGTATACGGCTACGTTCCCTTCACTCCCTAACCGCTCTTGTTAACTCTCTGCTCTCTGCAGTTCGGCCTGTCAGCAACATAAAATCAACGACTGACAGCTGGAATCTTATATGCTGTAAATCAATTATTTAAAAAAAAGCATGCGCAAGCATAAGCTTTTCCTTGCGTACACTTTGGAGCTTTTATCCTACTTTTCATATATGGTAACTAACTTCGTTTGAGTTCGTTTCAGGTTCGTTTCACATACTAAAGAGGGTCCGTGTATGAGCATGTGTGTATATGAGTAAGATTTGTTATGTCAGCTGTTCAAACGCATGCTCTTTGTGAGAGCTTTACTCAATGAATGAGATACACAGTGTGAGAGAATTTACTTGATTTCCAATGTAAAGAGCTTAAGAAAATATTTCCTACGCAAACATGTGCTAAAGAGCCAATAAAAGAAACATATAATTCATATTTGTTATTATTTGCTCTCTTGGTTCTTTACCTTACTCAAATAAATAAATCAAAATATTTTATAAGGATTTTTCTGGTTATTATTTTAATTAAAATTATTCTCTCTCTAAAATCTGTTCTCTTATTTTGCCGATTTAGTTTTATTTGTGTCACTGTAGCTATGTTTGTATATTTTTAGTACATTATCATTTAACCTTTCAATTAATTTTTTGAGAAATTGGCGCGTTTTTGTTTTAGTTGTCCTTTTTTGTTATTTTTCTGCCTTTCTTTCTCTTTCTCTCGTTCTTTTGTGGTATTTCGATGTTTTTCTATTAAACAATGCATTTATTATTAAGGCAGCAATTTCTCTATTGTTGTGTTCACAGAGGATATAGAATTTGTATCAATGTAGGTAAAAGTAAGTGTGCAGGGTAAATGTAAATTTATGATTTCTTAAGAGGATGTGCGAACCTTGCCAGAAAAAACATCATAGGAACCGCATTTTAGAGAACGGGTCATGATTCATTTGTGCTCAAAGAACATCACATTTCAAGAGCTTTCACGCCAGCTAAACCTAGCAAAGTCCCATGATATTGCTTTAAAATAGCCCTAAGCTATAGGTTTCAGAACAGTGGTGGCCACCCTAGAGCACGCATGCATTTTAGACTTAACATCTACCCTGATCATTTCCATAGAAAAAGAGTTCAGCTAATAAGCTGTGCATGTGTCGGTGGCCACCACTACTGTACAGCTGCTTTAGAATACTGATGGCCACTCCAGAGTACTTGTGTGCGAGGTATTTTAGACTTCAAATATACCAGGTGTGGTCGCTGTGGTGTAGTGGTAGTGCGTTGGACTGCTACGCAGAGTGTCCGGGGTTCGAATCTCGGCACATGCAAAATCAAAAAGTAGAAAAGATAATTTTTCTACCCGGCACCACCTCTTGGCAGGCAATGGCAAGCCTACAAGAGTAAAAATTGCTATGAAAAGCTTTTCACTTCGCCGTTCGGATTCGGCATTAAACTGTAGGTCCCTTCCGTTCATGTACAAATATAACACGCACAACATGAGTGGATGCGAAAAGCTCGGCCTAGGCCCTCCATGGGTTGTTGTGCCATTAAAAGTAAGTAAAAGTAATATACCAGGCTCAACTCCATACAAAAATAAATCAGTTGATCAGCCTTGTATGTATCCATGGTCACCACTGCTTTAGAGCATTTTAGCGCATAATTTGAACACTTTCATAACTGATTTTGAGTATCACATATGCAATTCATGAAAAGAAAGAAGATCCTGCGCTCTTTGTCCATTCGTAAGTTAGAGCTAAAGCTACCATCCTGCCTCTCCTGTATACTGGTGTTAAAATTCAGAAATCATTTCTATATTTCTCGTAAAACTCTCTACGATTTTCTTTATTCCAACATGAACCTGTAACTCTCTCTCAAGTTAGGAACACTTGCAAAATATTTTCTAACGTAAATGAGAGCGGTGTTTTCTAGTGCTACGCAATTGTGTTGAGAGCCAACCCTAAATAAGAGCGTTGCGCCAAACGTCGAACTATATCAAATGTTAAAAAAATATTTCGTTAAATGCAGCTGTGAATTGTTAATTTTTTTTGCTTTGTTGCTGGCTGCAACTTCAATATCGAACGCTCTGTCAAAATTGGAAATTTGAATAGGTAAGCGTCAGCGCCTTGCTTAATTCGGTTTTCTCCATACAAAATGTATGAGCATAAAAGTTTTTTGACGGATAAACAACGCTGACGCTCCAGTTTAGGGACCACAGTAATTATTTTCGTACCGGGAAAATTTGAAACAACATCACAGAACCAAACTATAACCAGTTTTTATTAATTTATTACCATTTTTTTGATTTTATTTTGAACTGTCATATTGCTTATATTGGCTCAAAAATGGCAACTAACTAGTAACTTTTCTGACCGACCTTCTGATCATATTCTTTCCATTGTCGATATGGATGTCAACACATCGTTTATTATAGATTTCAAGTTAATTTAATTGTGTTAATTTCAGACTTCTGTCTGAAACTTTCTGTTTAAATTTAATTTTCTTTTTCTCAACTTACTTTCAGTTTCTGTTTCATTTCCGTTTCCTTTATATGTATATGTAGCAATTGTTTGAGACAATCTCGTGTATTTTTAAAATCAAGTAAACTGTTTTCGTTTTCTGTTAACTTTTGTTTATTTTACTTTTTTAGTGGCACGGCAGTTCATGAAGCGCACAGGCCGAGCTTTTCGCATTCATTCATGTTATATGTGTTTTATTAGGATAACGAGCGATGAAGTGAAAACTTTTTTACACTATTTTTATTTGTGGATATTTGTCATTTCCAGGCAAGAGATGATGCCGTGTCTTTTTATAAATATATAAATATAAGTATTTTAGATGCTTAACAGTGTCTCGAACCAAAGCATTCATCTAATTTAAAAAAAAAGTTTGTCATATTTGTAAGGTGAATTTCCAGCTGTTAATAACTGACAAATTTCCAAATTAAATGTACGGAATGCATGCTCAAGGAAACTAGTTTTGTGTAATTTCTTTCTTTCGATTAATTTTCCAGTTTTTCTTTAGATTACATGAAATGGTTTGCGGTACTTATTGTAAACAATCTTGATGCAACCTTGTATTACTGTTTTCAAAAAACAAGCAATACTGGATTTCCTTTAAGAACAAGAGAAAATTTATTATTTCGTGAAAAACAAAACTGAAGTAAGTTGATTTTAAAATTATATCCTAAATACATATTTGGAATCTAACCGAAATAGTTTCCTTCATACAAACGGAAGATGAACAAGCCAGAAGTTTCCAAAATATATTTAACAGCTTTATGTAAAGTACTTTCAAGAAGAAAGCAATCGACTTTTTCGCATGAAATAATTTGAATATCAAGTAGGCCCTGATTTTCAAAAAACTTGATTGCATTGTAAATTTCGCAATGTAATTGTGGAAACAGTCCATTGTAAGCTTTCGTCTCAAGAGCATATTTAATAAATGAATTCCGTATACGCGAACCGTTTTGAAGCAGTCTTTCTTTGTTCCCATCCAAAAGGTCCCAATACGTCCCACTTGAGTGCTTCGAAGTACTTAAAAAAGTCGAAGGCATTTGTCCAGCATTGGAACCAACACTTTTTGGTGCACAAAAATGTGGGAGAATTGCCAAATCGCAGCATTTGCAGAGTTACCTCGAAACAGGAGGACTTGGTTATAAAGAGGATTTTCGAAGCTAATCCAGCCATATCATTGAAAGCAGCTAAACAAAAATTGGCTCGAAAGGGCATAAATGTCTCTCTGAATACAATAAGAAACCATTTGAGGGAGTTTCAGATCCAATTTCGAGCAACGACGGTAAAACCCTTACTAACTGCAAAGCAAATAAAAAAACGCCAAGAGTGGGCAACTGAACATGTTGATGACGATTGGAGCCAAGTGGTGTTCACAAACGTATCCTCCTTTTGGATGACAAACACTATTAAGCGTGCTTGGTCCACTAAAGACGGTAAGATGCTCCAGCGATCAATGAATCATCCAGGAAAGGTTCATGTTTGGGGATGCTTCACAAAACAAGGATTTGGCAAATTAATCATGTTCACGAGGAATTTGGATGCCAACTTCATGACCACGATATACCGTCGTGGACTTCTGCCATCAACGGATATGTGTTTTGGAGCAGGAAGCCGAGATTGGGTTCTTCAAGAGGACAACGTCTTAAAACATCGCAGTCGCTTGTGTAGCAGTTGGAAAGAGGAAAACGGCATAACTTCATTGGATTGGCCCTCACAGTCGCCAGATGCGAATCCGATCGAAAATATTTGGGCTCTTATGAAGTTAAAACTACGTGGAAAAAAGATACGTTCAATAAATCATTTGAAACGGCTTCTTAGGGTAATATTACGGTCATATAGTATGCTGAAAAATTAGTCGATAGCATGCATTTCAGTTGTAATGAAATTACAAAGAATGGTGGCGTCTGAACGCCATATTAATATATTTGCGCAATGAATAATTAATCATTTCAAGATGCTGTGGACTTTTTTTTAAGATACCTTATTTTTTTCAGTGACTTAAGCCGATTGCTTTCTTGTTGAAACTACTGTATATTCTTTAGTTTTGTTTTTGAACACGTCATGGTTACCTCACAAGGTTGTATTATTTTAAGTGTTTTCTTAAGAGCTGGAAACTGCCCTTTTAGTTTAGAAACATTAATTCATTACGCTGCTAGAGACAAAGAGAAAGAACATGGACATAAGTACTAAATATGAAGTAATATTTTAATCAACATTAATTTACTGAGAATTTATTATTTTTATTTCTTAGAAATCAAAATATAGTCCTTCCTTTTTTAGAATAGCTGAAATAGTTTAACTTATTAAACAAATTGTGAGTTGGAGAAATTTAAACTGAAAAATATAGATACGATAATAGTAATAAACCGGTACTACAACTATGGCTAATTAAGCTAATTAACCTAACTAGAGCAAAAAGAGCGGCATTACATATTAAAAAATTTAATTTCTACAACCTTCAATTTAATCTCAATGCAGTAGAGTTTACTTCTTTAAAAAAGAAACAGATTGTTGGTTTCATTTACCTATGAAAGCTATGAAAATAAAATGCTATTTTAAGCATGAAATGTGCATAGAAATGAGAAAGCTGAAGAGATGCCGGTCTGCATACGCATTAGGTGGTGTTGTTGATTATGCAACTAGGTCAATGATTATTTTCTATGTCAACTCAAACGTGAAAACTCTAACAACTATCTATATATATATATTCTATTTGCTGCTACATGATGCGCTTAAGTCTATATTCAGCGCACCAAATAAATGCACTTCACTATAATCGTATAAACACGCACTCACTTGCACAGGCACACACACACACACACACACGAACAAATGTCACGCATATACATACAAACATACTTACATACATACATACATATGCACATGTATACATATAGTACATTGAAAAATTGTTACTCTTTCTCAGGCAAATGGCTGAAACGAAGCAGAAGCTCTAACTGAAGTATTGAAGAAGATCTTGAATCACTGAAGCATCAGCTGTAGCGAGTGCATTTCTGCACAAAACGAATGGCAGCAACGCGTACACTTCTTTAACATTTTACTGCATCCGGTTTTTGTGGCTTTTGTAACAAAAAAAAATAAAAAAAACTAAACGAAACGAAACGAAACGAAAAAGGAAAGAATTTTCTTTGTTCACTCATACATACATGTGTAAGTGTGTGTTTGTCTGTTTGTGTGCAGTTGTGTGAAACTGTGAATTGCATAGAAAGCCCTAATTGATACTCACTTGTCCTCCAAGTTTTTTTCCTCTAGCATGTGTGTGTATGTGTTTTGTCTTCCTTTATAATACATTTCGCTTTTACATTCTTTTGCAAAGAGTTTATTTGTCGTTGTCCGCATAAAAGTGGTAAGTGGTATGCTTTAGGGCTTTTTACAAAACCAAACAAAGTTTACATACTATGTACTTTTTTTATTTTATTTGGTACCTTCTACTACTACTACTACTTTTCCCCATACACAGCCATCAACCAAACTACTTTCGTCCATGCTCTACCCATACTTCTTCCCTACACTTTACTTCCCTTAACCACCTCTTTCATGCTCTTAATGCCCTCTGAATTTTTTTTCGTTGCTTTACAGACAATTTTTGTACTGACTTTGTTACTTTTATTTTCACTAAAATACTTTCTTTTCATGAATTCATACATAGATTTTTTTAGTTTTATTTTTTACTTTTTATTGTTATATGTAAATAGTTCGCCCTGGAGTTGCATTTGTAATAAAATGCTTTTTATTCCGTTTTTGATATGTTGTTTTTTTTTCTCTCTCTTTTTGTGATTTACATACCATACGAGTATATTATACACATATTTCTTTGATGACGACTGGTATAAATTCATACATACATACAAATGTGTATGTAGGATTAAAATACTTATACTTTTCTTTCTTGTAGTAGGAGGATCTTTTTATAGCTCCGACATTTACTTTTTAGCATCTATGAAATTTGTGCTATCTGCAATATGATTGTGTGTGCATTCAGACACACAAATAAAAATTAGTAGACATGTAAAAAGGGCGTGATTTTTTTATGAAAATTTGTGCAATAAAAGCGAAGCATCCCAACATGAGTCAAGGTATTGTGTTAAAGTGGAAACAAATGTTATTTGCTTACAATTTAACATGGAATTGCAGGCAAAAAGAACAAAAATTCGTTAGCCTGTACGAAAAAAAATATATTGATAAACTTTAAGTGAAAAGTTAAGTCATGCAATTAATTTGAAATTTTATTAGGGGAGACCGGGGTAATTCTGGACACGTTTTGGTTATTTTATGTATTCTCAAACCGATTGTACCATTAGAAAGAGTAAGTTCATAATTCAAAATGACAGCAAGTACGACCGAAAAAACGCACAAGAAAGTGTCTCTAGCTCGATTTGCAGTCAGAACTCCGTGACAGGGTAATTCTGGATACATTAAAAAACTTTATTCAAAACACAACAAAATGATGACAAATGATAAAAAAAAACATTTTTAGTCAAAATATTTCAGAATCGCAGTTCAAACAAGTGAAATAACTGTTTGGAAAATCAGCATATTTCAAATAAGCCGGTTTTTTTGCATGTGTTACAACTTATCGAGTTTGATTTGGTCTGTTTAGACAATGGAATACAACGCTAACATTTGCCGACATGTGCTCATAATTACCCCGAGTCGTATTTTTTATTTTTCAATGTTATCGCTGTATAACGTGTTGTACGGTTGTATAATTGGGAGTTTTTTGTACGGAATGAAAGGGCAAGGACCAAACTTCACTATCAATTCACTTGCCTGTATTAGTTGTTGCAAAAATTACAAATTTAGAACACCAAAAACACATAAAATTCAGAAAATAAATGCATTTCTTTCGATCCACTCACAGAGTTACGAGATGTGCGTGTACACGGTCCATGTCTTCGAGAGCATATGGTTTTTTTTCATGAGAAAAACGAATTGACATATTACAGACGTCAAGTGTCAGTACAGAATTACACCGTGTCCAGAATTACCCTACAAAATGAAATTATCACTTTTATGAGTAAGGTAATTTTAAAAATTTGCTTAAGTTGGAAAGTTTGTTGTCCAATTTTTATCACTTTTGATTTTGAACAGCACACATACCAGTGATTCCAATACACAAAAACAATAACAAGTGTTCACACGTTTTGAAAGTGATCACATTTTGTTTTTATGATTGCGGCTCAAATTTTTAGAATTCATTCAACTTTCCACATTAAAATATCGAGATTAAAATAATTATGTGACAATCGATTTCCACAACTTCATGGTAAATCTGTTTATAGATATTACAAAGTTGGGCAATAGTTTTAGTCAATATATTGATAAAAATCAATTAAGGACAGTGAAATTAGCCAAACGAAAGGAATTATATGTAGAAAAACGAGCTCAAATGATTATTTCGCAAAAAAAAAGTGTACAGTTTACCAGGATATTGGGTGCAGTTCATCAGGAAATTAGCTTAAATACTAATAGAAAAAGATCAGAACATCCACGAAAAACACTTACCAGAGTCGATAGTAAGATTAATGCCATTAGCAAAGACGAAGTCAATGAATATTTGAATTGCCCAATTTTTCTCTGACTACAGTCAAGAGCCGACTTCGAGAAAAGAGCATGATTGGACATATAGATGTAAAAATAAACCACTTCTTCGTCAGGCAAACGAACAAAACATACTTAATTTAGCTAAATAGCATGTTATCTGCTCTGTTGATGAGTCCAAATCGGTTTTTATCAAATGAATGAAGATATTATGGGTATCCAATCAAAAACGTAAATGCGCCGTAAGTGACGTATGTGGTGTAAATTTACTCTGACGTACCATACCTATAATGCAAAAACAAATTGATATCAAAAATTATTTACGCTTTATAGTCCTCAATTTTGAGGTGTAAATCATTTACACAGTGAAAAATTCAACTCTGTGCAGCTCTAAACCAGCCATAGTTGCCATGATGTTGTCCTACAATTATTTGTTTTTTGTTTGAAAGTTTAAGAAATCTTTCATGACTCTGAGAATTGTTTTCCGGTATACTCCACTTCAGAAGTTTTTAGTTAAAAATAACGATTTGGCATCCAAATCCTAATTTTTCAGATTCTTCAACCCATTTTCTTCTATCTATTTCCGTTCCTGAGATAATGAGTGTGCACTTTTCCATACACGTTACCAAAACGGAGATTAATCGAGCTGTACTTAGGGCTCGAACAATACTATAGATACTGAGTAGTACACTTTGCGTCGATACTTTGAGTACATTCAGTACTTGATACTTTATTTCGATACATTACTTTACTAAAATACTAGTTGTATCGAGTAGATTTCAAATACACATACTCACATACTCGTATTAATAATAAGTTATATTTTACATTTGCAGCCCAACTTTAACGAAATTAAAAATATTTTATACAATTAGCTTGTCGGAATGGTTGCGAAATAAATATCTTTCAGTTTCCGCAACTGTGTAGTTAATTTTCACCACTACTGGTACTTTGCATTTCGCATTTAGGAACTCGGCCATTCACTTTTCATCGTGAATGTATATCCATTTTTTTCTTGAATATTACCCTTTTACATTTGAATTGATTTGTTTTCAGTAGAAAAAAGTATTGATATTGAATTTGTTATATTTTATTTACATCTATAATTTTTGTTTGTTAGTTGTTAGTTTATATCGGAGTAAAAGTTGAGGTATATAATTTGGGTAAAAATCAATGTAAATTTCTTACAAAAAATTCGATTTATTACTGAATACTGATTAGTATCGATAATTTTCCCACGATACTTTGAGAGCATACTCGATACCAGAAGAGTACTTGGTGTCAATACTTAAGTCAGAAATTCGAACCCTAACTTATCTGTCGTATACACCAACTCATGGCGAATTGTAATAACATTGAGTCCGAGATCTGGAAATAATCTATTTTGATCACCTATCAGATTTACCGAAAGTAGCGGAGAAAAAGAAAATTATATCGACTAGTTTACTAACTAATTAATTACAAACTCTAAGCTCAATTCTAAGGCGACGATTTGTGAATGTCAAATAAAAAGTATCCGCGTTGGTACCCACAAATCTAGCAACACTAGTCCGATTATGTCAAATGGATACATGTGTGAAAGGTGGCATTTCAGGTTATATTTTGTATGAAGTTGTGTAATCGCTAGTGTAATAAGCAAATATCAAAGGAATACGCTATGTCTTGCTTTATTACTACAAAAAAATTAAAACCGCTGCAAAAACATGCGAAATTTGTATGGTTGTGAGGATGCTGCGAATGAACGCCGGACCCAGCAGTGATTTGTTCGAGTCACTGAAAAAGCCGATGAAATTTTGCAATTGGTGGAGAAACATTGGCGTATAAGCTGTCAGGAGCTAGCGAAGGCCCTAAACATCAACCACATGACAGATTTGTGGGTACCAACCGTGAATACCAATATTTACATATGCATGCATGTATACGTATACAATTTTGTGTACTATCAAACCCTTACAAAAAACAAAAGCATGAAGTTAAGATCTTCGAAGGCAATGAAAGTTTCGCCAGAGAGACATTAATGCATATACTTATTATATATACATATTTTATACAACCCATAAACTGATTTTGAACCAATATTTACTTTTTTCAAAAAAATATTGTTCTATACTTAATCTGGGCCTCCTGATCCGATAGTTTCAATACTCGCATTCGGATCCACATTCCCAATTTTTTATGCGAATAATTTCTGTAAGTATGTAATTTTTGCCATATTCGAAAAAAAATAATTAAAGTTGTCATCATTGATATTAAGTTTGTCTTTAAAAAAAATAAATAATCGCAGATTGATTCTGATCTACGCGTCCAGTGCGTTACATATTGATTTGTGTAGCAACTCCTCGTAGAATATCGTATCAGACCAGAAAATAATGGATACAATTCATAGTCAGCGGTTAGAAAAGTTCTGAAATATAGGCCCCGCAGTCCAACTACAATAGCCCCAATAAAGCTTTTCACTAAAATACTTAGTTTAAATCTCAAGCTAGTGTCTAAGGCGTTTGCTACTCAGCATAGTAAATGAAAAGCGAAACAAAGAGCATATTCAATGGCTATGGACAATAGGTAATATTATTAGTACTTATGCACAAAATCAACAATTCAAACAAAGTTCGCCATTACTTGCTATTGAAATTTATTTTGAAATTTGAGATTTTAAATTAAAATTTTTTATAAAAATCTAAATATTGTATGGGTCTGAACTTCCTCTCCACTGATATTTCCAAAAAAGCAAAGCAAGAGAAAACTTTGCAAATATATTTTCTTAAAAATTTCCATTTTGATAGATTTCTTTATTAGCGTCATCAGCGCCATCTAATGAAAAGGATAAGCAAAAAAGGATAGAATCTGATTGAAATTAATGCGATTATTTCATATAAAACTTAATGCGATTAAATCAAGTGAGCAAAAACAGCTAAAGTGAAAGATGTAACACTTTCAGAAAATACACGCTGTTTTAATTTCAGTGATGATCTTTTTCGATGCGTCTTTTTATCGTTTTATCGTAGGCCAACCCAGATTAACTCTTGCCAACAGGTGTTACTACTCTCTCTTCGACCGACATAAATAACGCTCTCTAAGTCCTTCATCTTTCCCGTCCTAATATATGGCGTAGAGACGTGGATATTGACCACCAATAAGCTGTTAGGAGCGTTCGAGATGAAAATACTCCGTAAGATCTATGGTCCAATATGCGTGGATGACGTGAATCGAATAAGATGGAACAAGGAGCTAGCTGTACGCCGACTCTGACATAGTCAAGCGTATAAAAATCCAGCGGCTTCAATGGCTGGGTCATGTTGAGTGAATGGAAGAAAGCGGTCCGGCTAGAAGGGTGTGTTATTCGAACCACGGTGGAGGAACACGCAGAAGGGGACGTCCTGACTGCGCTTGGCCTTATCAACTGGCACCAGCGCGCGCATAGCAGAGGCGACTGACGAAGCTTTATAGAGGTGGCCAAGACCGATTATCAGTTTTAGTGCCAGATCATCAGTTGTAGTGAGTGGATGCAAATTGAAATTAATATACCCACCATTTATACAAGAGAAATAGACTCTACAATCTGCAATCTGTCTTTTGCTACATCAACCGTAGATTAAAGATAGTTCTTCATGGTTCTTCTCGCATGTTTCTTTCTTGTGGAATCTTCATAAATGGAGGAAGCCTTAAATGAATAGTTTGATACTGCAACTCATTATCAATTCTATGTTGGATTTTACGCTGCTGGTATTTTCTCGATCCCAACTTACTCGTTGTTGGAGGGCAACTTTGTATATATGTACACATATAACTAAGGTAACTTGCTAACATGTAGAATGCCATTAGGAAATCCAATGTCAAAGTATATAGTTTTCTTTTTATGCACAATCAAAGCCTACAATAACTAAGTGTGTTACTAACTAAGTATGTACAATATTTCTCTATCGTTCGGAGTCCATGTTGAATAAATTTCAATAAAAACGTAATATAAAATGCTATTGTTAGTATACAATCATACATTAAAACATATCTTTGTAAATATGTACCCAAAGGAAAGTAAGACAAATAAATATGTGTAGATAATGAAGCTATTGGCATGCACAGGGCATATTTAAGCAAGATTACGTATTTTCACAACCACTAAGGCACCACAACTGCTACATACTCGTTTATATATACTATTTGAAGACACTTTGTATGTATGTACTATATCACACCATGCGCTGCCATACTAATCGAACACAATTTATATGTTTTGAAGTACCTACATACATACCATATGTATAAGTGTGAGTTTGTCGTAAGTAGTCGGTATACTTATACTTTATAAAATTTATGTAAGTTTGTGTGTATCAGTTAAAATCCTTTGATCTGACATTCATGACTGCTACTATAATTATATGAGTATGACACAAAGTTATTGCTCATATAAAGGGTGTTTTTTTTAGTAGTGTGGTTTTCAATCTGGCAATACTTTTTTCGGAGTTGGTTTTTTTGACAGCTGTCACTTGATTTATGCTCAGTTTGGTTTGCCATTTCATAAGGAATATACTTACTCCAGAACAACGTTTGAAAATCGGGCAAATTTATTATCAAAATAATGGTTCGGTTCGCGCGATTTTCACAAGGAAATTTTGTTCAATAATGAAGCTCACTTTTGGTTGAATGGGTACGTTAATAAGCAAAATTGCCGCATTTGGAGTGATCATAATCCACAAGCCATTGTTGAGACGCCGTTACATCCTCCTATGGGCAGAGGGATTCATTGGCCCATATTTCTTCAAAGATGATGCCGGTCATAATGTTACAGTCAATGGGGAACGCTAAACGCTATAGAGCCATGATTAATGGCTTTTTCGTGCATGAATTGGAGGATGTTGATGTTGATGTGGACGACCTTTGGTTCCAAACAAAACGGCGGCTCTACATGCCATACAGCCAACGAAACAATCAATTTAACAATTTATTGAAGGAAACTTTTGGTGAGAGCATTATCTCGCGTCGTGGGCCTGTGGCGTGGCCTCCAAGATCGTGCGATTTAACACCGATGGACTATTTTTTGAGGTGTTATGTGAAGTCGCTTGTCTACGCAGATAAGTCCGAGACGATTGAAGCCTTGGAAGAGAATATTCGGCGCGTTATTACTGACATACGGCCCCAATTGCTGCAAAAAGTGGTCGAAAATTGGGCCTCTCGGCTGGTATTAATTCGAACCTGCCGCGGCGGCCACTTGCCCGAAAACGTTTTTAAAACATAATGGCAAATCCTTATCTTAATAATAAAGCTAAATTCTTGGCCATAACATTAAATTATATGCGTTTTATTTCTTCTTGAAAACCACACTTCTAAAAAAAACCACCCTGTATAAAAATAAAGTAAATATAATATGAAAAGGCGTAAAGAATAAATAATATCATAAAACTAGGGGAAAATATTTCATTTCGAGTTCAAGTGCAATACAAGGAAATACATATAAAATTATTTAGTGAGAAGATCATTGTACTTAAGTAAGTATGTAGTTCTACTGTTACATAAAAAAGACTAAGTTTCGTAGGAACTCTTCTAGTAATGCTTCTATATATCACCTTGGTGCTCAATATAGAATCAACGTATATAAAAATATCTACTGTGTATTGGATATCAATTTTCATAGTGCTGCAACAGCAGATGCTATAGTAATTTTGAATGTGATTTTGTGTTGATTTATATTTTTCTGAGTTAACTTATAAGAAACATATCTGGAAAATGTCCTCCTAATGTATACTATATATCCCAGAAGGAAGCAGCAGTCCAATGGAATTAATGTTAGTGACCACATACTCACATATTTTACTTCAATTGAGTTGTATAAGGCATACAAATCTAATGCGGAAATGCTTTAAAGTTGAAAATTTAAGTAAAATTTTGTTCTAAGCAAAAGATATTTAACCACTGGTTTAGGTTGATTCAATGAAGAAGGGTATTATACATTTTGGGTATTTAAAATTAATCTTTTTTATATAGTTTCAGACAAGCCTTTGACAAACAATTTGACAATTTATAAAGAGTTACTTTATAAATTTACTTGTATTTATTTATTTTTCGAATTCCCTGACAGTCCCTCAGAATCTTAATTTTACAAGCACAATTCACAAATGATACCATATTATATGTACGAGTATGTGATTAATAACACTGTTCCACAAATTCTTTCCATTGGACTGGCGAATGTACATATGTACATTCTAGAGTAATTTGGTCTCTAAACTCAAATCTGAAGATTAGCAAAACGGTCTTCAGATTCAAGCTCAGTGACCTAAAATTATTCTAGAACACATGTTGAGTTGCTAGTCTAATTTTTGCTGTTACATAGTGTAATTAGTAACAATAATAATAAAATAAAGAAGTTTAATTTAAAATAAAAAAAAAGTAATAAATACACAGCACACAAAGAATGAGCTGGCATACCAGCAGAATGCCCAAAACATCATTGAAATTGTAGCTGTTATAAAATCTCTGAGGAATAATAAATCTCATGGACAAGACAATATCTCGCCAGAACTGTTAAAAGCAGACCGCGAATCAAGTGCGTGTTTAATATATCCTATAATAGAGGAGTTCTGTAAAACGAGTAGGCTCACGGATGAACTAAAAAACGGCATAATTGTATAAGTTCTAAAAAAAGGTAACCCCACAGAGTGCAAGAACTAGAGAGGTATAACATAAAGGCAAGAGCAAATCGCTCGACCACATAAATCGCCTTCGTGTTATTGTTGAACAGTCAGTCGAATGGAGGGCACCACTATACCCTGTATTTATTGATTGTCAGAAAGCACCATGATGCCATCCGTAACGCTCTTATTTTCAAGGGAGTTACATGTATAGAGATGGCATTATTTGGGGCATGCAAGACCGCCTGGCGAACCTAGACTACGCTGACAATGTTTGTATGTATACTGTCGCATACATACTCTGACATGCTATCGAAGCTGCAACTGGTGTAATAATCAGCCGCGAAAGCTGGGTTGGCAATCAACATTCCAAAGACCAAATCAACACACCTAACTCGCGGAAGTTCTCGATTGATGGAATAGAGCTGGAAGAAGTGCAGTCTTTCTGTTATCTGGACAGAGTTATCTCGTTGACAGGCAGCTCTTATGTACAGTCATCCTTGCTCTACGGCAGTGAAACGTGGAATATGTCAGCGGCTGACATAGCTGCAAACAAAGTCTTTTTAAACCGATATCTTGGTAAAATTTTGAAAATATTTTAGCCAAACACCATCTCAAATGCTGAAAACCAGTTCTCATTGAAATTCGGAGAAGAAAATCGGGCTGGATCGGCAATGAACTACGAAAGCAGCATGACGATTTATCAAGGGCTGGAATTGGTCGCTGTGGCGTAGTGGTAGTACGTTGGACTGCTACGCAGATTGTCCGGGGTTCGAATCTCGGCACGGGCAAAATCAAGAAGTAGAAAAAATAATTTTTCTACACGACACCACCTCTTGGCAGGCAATGGCAAATCTACAAGAGTAAAAATTGCCTATGAAAAGCTTTTCACTTCGCCGCTCGGATTCGGCATTAAACTGTAGGTTCCTTCCATTCATGTACAAATATAACACGTACAACATGAGTGGATGCGAAAAACTCGGCCTAGGCCCTCCATGTGCTGTTGTGCCATAAAAAGTAAAAGTAAAAGTAAGGAATTGATTGGAACCTCCTTGGAAGCCGCAGAAGGGGAAGACCGGCGAACACCTAGAAACAATTATTGGAGGCGAAAACGTGCGCTATGAATCTAAGCTGGAGTGAAGTCATGTAACTGGCGCAGGATAGATCTGAATGGAACATCTTTATGTAGGATACATTTAGACCAAAGAATTTTAATTTTTGATTGAGCGAAAAGTTCGGCCTAGGCCCACCATGGGCTGTTGTGCCATTAAAAGTAAGTAAAGTAAGATTGAGCTATCGCATTTTGGACAACAATGGCGATAAGTCGCACAAGACTTTCGCGTAACTTCCGCATGGAAGCTTAACAACGTGCACCTTTCTGATGAATGCTTTATCGTTGATGACGAAACGAAACTAACTTCTGAACAGTCTCTTTACTGATTTGTCGGCTGAAAGTCTCAAAGGAGTGTATATTTGCCACGAGTATCTACCTGTACCTATCGTTTACGGAACGTAGTAGAAATATGAAATCAATTTTAAATCCAATAATATACGATTTACATCGCTGGGTTAAATGTTGGGACTTAAATGTGGTAACTACCATATTCTCGCAGGCCTAAAAACGGTAATTCAAAGCGTCAATGCTATTTCTAAAATGTCCTTAAAAATACATTTCCTGGCTAGCTACCTGAACTTTTCTCCTTGTAATCTAGTTGTAGCGATTTAATCTAGATATAGCCACAATTGAAAATCGCTGGACAGGTAAGGATATCTCACGTATGTAGACGAAATATTGGTGGATGATAAGTCGCGATATTGATGCACAGCCTAAACGTCAAAGCATTCGTATACATTTTTCATAAGCACTGTGTACATAGTAATAAAAGTTTTCCAGGAAGGTAACTTTGAACAACGGCAAAAGCCTTTTAATTACAATAAAAAAAAAATATTAAATGTGTGCATTCAGGCTTGAAGATTGTTATTACTCGGCATCATTACTAAAATGCGAAATTTTGAGTTGTGACACGGTATACTTTAGTCTGAAACATATCTTTGTTTCAAGAAACTATACTGAAGAAATTCAAGGATATACAGAAATTTAATTTTGAAAGGGCAATTTTGACATCTTTTTATCCTGATAAATCAAATAATTTGTTATTTTTAGAGATTGCCCTAGTTCATTTGATACTTTATTGATATTTAAAACATAAGATGGGATTAAGTTTTTAAAAAAATGTTTGGGATCTTATAAAGCTTTTCAAATTTCAAAGACATTAAAAAAAATCCAACCTTCTAGAGAAAAAGTAAAAACGCAGTTTTACTACATTAGGCCTCATGTTTTGTGAGTATATCGATTTATTCAAGGATGAGACGAAAATTAGAGTACGGTGTTATTAAACATTGAGATTTTATTGGATTTTAACAAGCAAGGTCTGAATTAACCCATGCATGTATTTTACATTCGACATATGGAAGGTCATTTATATTTATAGAAAGTGGACCAAGTATCTTTCCTAGAGGCACACCTCTAGTCAATGGAAGTATGTGGTTCTGACTTAATATTTCCACAGCACACAGATCGCACTTGCACTCTACAGTGTAAGTAAAAAGGAAAATTGCAATTTTGTAGCAGTTGATAAAATATCATACATCAGATAAAATATTTTAAGGATATCGTGGTGTACCGCATCAAAAGCCCTAGAGTGATTAAGTAACGATTTTGTTATCAAGCTCTACATGTATGTCTTCTAGCACCTTCAGTAAAACAGTCAAACAAGGTCCTTTTGCTCTTAAACCTGGCTTTTTATTGTTAATTAAAGAGAGTTTCGAAAAAATTTATGGTATTTGCTGATGCATAACAACTTTGAAAATTATAGAAAGATAAGACAGAATAGCTTTGGGTCGGTACTCATTATTGGTTTTTGGTATTGGTATGATTTTTCCACTTTTCCAAATAGATGGAAAAACAGAAGTATCACTATATAGTTAAAAAAGAAAGTGATGAATAGCAACTTTTTTCGAAGAAAAATGTACGAACTTGGGCTTTATGTTGCCAAGATATACCGCATTCGATTTCATGGACAATTTGATTATATGGACATAATATGTAAGATCTGAACATCACTACTTCTCACAAAAATGTCATTGAGAAGATTGTTAACCTTTTCTTTGTGGTTTTTGAAAGTGCCTAAGTGCCAACTGATATTATTTATGTACCTACAATATGTATTATATGCAAGTGAGGAGCTTTAGGAGTATAAACATTTCTTTAATCTGAGGGGTCTTGAAATGACTATGTCACTGTTGGGCCGTACTTTGCATCTTTGGCATACACTATCTTTCTGTTCCCCTAACAAGCTCAGTTCTTCTTTCTTTTGGCCAACGCACTACCTACTATGCCACGGCGACAAGCTCAGTTACTTCTGATTCTATGATTTAATAATAGAATATTCTATAAATAGCACCAACCATTTTCTTGACAGTTAATAAACTAATTTAATAAACTTTGTAGAAAATATCTGAAATAACAAAATAAGGTAGAATTGTGCAATATAATAATAATGTTAATAATCACTTAAAAGACCACAAAAACGAAAAATAAAAAAATATGAAATTACAGTCCATATAAAGAAGACAAAGTCAAGAATCATATGAAAAAAAAAAATATTAAAGCAACAGCAAGATGCACAATGAATGCCAGAAGAAGAAGAAAAGCTTAAAAAAGTACAACGGTAGTAAAATAAGTAAGTATAAAAGTAGCAAAGCCACTTTACCATTATGACTAGGGTGCAGAAGAAACAACAAGTCGAAAGGGAGAGAGAGAGAGAGAGAGGGATAGAGAGAGGGAAATGCAATATAAATGTGGTGGCGTGTCACCACAAAAGAATGTCACAAGTTCGGAAGCCACAAATCAGAGACGAACGAACAAAATAAATGCAAATAACAAGAATGCCAAAAAAGTTTTCCTATAACAGTGAAAATGTCACTAGCAATGACTACAGACTTGAAATAACACTTGAACTTTGACCTCTTTGCTTGTGCATTCACAAAAAAAAAATATGTATACATATATATTTTTTTACTTATTTCTTCTGTTGCTTTTGTATGAGAAACCCAAGGTGTACAGAGTGAATGAAAGTAGAAAATTTTCTGTAGTAATGAAAACTATAGTATTCGAAATTTTACTATTAAGATGCCGGAGATATAAGCAGACAGTTGCGCATACAAAATACAAACGGACGTTGTTCCGCAGTTACTTAGGAGTCACTGTAAGTTTATGTTTCTATGTTTTGGCAGAAATTTCAGTCATTTTTCCTATTAGTTATCTTATTTTTAATAATTCTCCTTCTTTTAATGGCGCAACAGCACATGGAGGGCTTAGGCCGAGTTTTTCGCCTTTTCAATAATAACACGTACAAATATTTAATTTTGCTCTTGAGTTCACTTATTGCATTAGCTTGTTTACTTACAGAATTAATGACATGAAATGAAATGGTTTGGATCCACTATACCCTACGTACATATTTTTGTGAGACAAGTGTAGTGTATACTATTATGAATGAATACATTATTCAAAGTAGTTGCCATCGGAAGATATGACGTTTTGCTATCTTACAGGCAATTTATGGATTCCTTGCTGTAGAACAACCCTCCTTCTTTTGAGGTTATGAAAAAATTAATCTAATTTCTGATCTAATTTTTGATAGTTTCAACTAAACAAGTAAAGCGTATTCTAGTAAGAACATTCCGCATCGATCGAAACAAGCTAAAACTTCTTATCTATTATTTTCCAAATAATTCTTAACCGGTCTAGCCACATGAAGCCACGCGTTGTCATGTTGCAAAATTACGGTCGCATATTCTCTCTTTAAACGAACCAATACAGCTTTCCTGGAATAGTTTCAACAGGTTTTAGCAGCTCATAACAGATAACACCCTTCTGATCCGACCAACTTCAGATAATTCTTTAGCGCGGTGAATATGCTGGTTCGGCGTTGATGTTCCAGGTTAGCCGAGCTTATCAATAGTTGTGGCCATTTGAAAGTGAACAGTCATATAATTTGGCACTGAAAATTGTTTGATGGAAGAGAAGTACTTTTTCGGCTCTTAATTTTTTTCTACTTAATGTGTCAAATATGTTATAATAATCTTGTAAAGAAGACTTAACAATACCATATTTTAGAATATTCAATAAAGTGAAAAATGTCATAAGTAAAAAATATTTTCTTAAGTTAAAATAACCTCATTGCGATCTATTACAATTGTAATTGAACTCATTCTTTCCAGGCTATTAATTTTTAGTGAGCACTGCATAGATTCGAATTGAGGAAAACCCCACCTTTAAGAATCAAATCGAAAAACAATTTTTAAAACAAACAATTTGTTTGTTTGCATGCAGTTGAGAGTTAATATTTGGTTATACTTACTTACTACTAACGTACATGAACATAAGTATGTATGAGTACATTAGTCAGTCTAACATTGGTTAGGGACAGGTATCACAAAAAAAAAAACACTGAAAAATTCTATTCTGAGTGAAAAAAATTGCGTAACTCCGCTAGTCAGCCAGATGTTCGTTAGGATAGGAACGGTAAGTCTGGTTCCAAGAGTACATAAAAACCAATGTGAGTACCTAAATGATAAATCGAATAAGACTTTAGCAATCTCAGCCAAACTTGGCAAAAACATTTCTCGTAGTTAGGAAGAGGTTAAGTTCCTAAATGAGCAAAACCGGTCAAGTGGGTGTGGAACCTTCCATACAGGTGTAATTTTCAAAGAGCGACATTGAAGACAATTCTAAAGATAATTAAAATAAATTATTTACAATAAAATAAGTTTAGGAATAGCTGTTGCAAGAATTTGCAACTTCAAAGGAAATATTGAACGGAATTAAATCAGAATCGGTGCACACATTTGGAATGAATAACTTCAAGAATAACTTTTATTAAAATTATCAACATCAGGCAATAGCCACGCCTACCTCCCAAGCAAATTAAGCACTCAGGGAGCAATATCAAAGAAATAATGTATGGCAAGTGTGGCGTGGTTCTTGCCCAACAACTACAATTTTCTTAAGAGCAATTTTTAAAGCATTTTCCACTGTATTAATAATAAAATATGAATTTAAGAACAACCATCCGAAAAGTAATAGCGGAACGAGTGGCTTCACGAAGTTAAAAACCATCAAAAATGGGGGAAGAGGGATAGCAATTATGTTTTTATCAGGAACAACTTTGTCTTAGGCAATAAATCTCTAGTTCGTCATATTTATATACTTACCCATTAATTTCGTTGTCATAGCAACTCTGATCTTAAAAAGCGTGTAAAAAAAATCAGGACGTTTTGCTGGACTCAGCAAAACTTTTCAACACAATATCTTCTTTCAGTAATTAACCATGGTAACTCTTTTGCACGCAAAATGTTGTACGCTGCTGGACTATGTAATTTTATAATATCTCATTCTTTGAGTCAAAAAAAAAAAAAAATAAAAACGGACGAATGTAACGTCAGCAACGTTAGAATTTGCTCTTACGCAAGAACGAGAACCGAGAGGAATAAAATGCTCGGTTGAGCTAAGTGCTTCAAGCAATCTCATAGCATTATAGAAAGAGAAAAATTATTTAAAACGAATTCGGATTAAAAGAGACAATAACACAGAACATTTGAAGTATTTTTAAGCCTCTTGTAATGAAGTCTTCTAAACATCACAGGAATTTTTTGAGGCAATACCCAGCAACTGGCAGACAACAATAGATAATTTTATATTATAGATAACCATTTTGATGTCCCCGTTATGCGCCTCTTCATATCTTCCTCATGACTATATTTCTTTGAATGTTCTTCAGGAAGGCTGTTATGAAGACCAGCTCCTTCAACAAGTTAGTGATATTCAGATGCATATGAAATTAGCACTAATTACTCCGTCAAGCTGCCCTTAAATCTACTAACTGGCAGCTACTCCATCATCACGTTGTAAAGGTAATCGATTAAATTGATCAATTCAACGTCAATTTCAAATGAGTTTTCAATAAAATATTTTCATATGTACCACACACATATTTTCTCTTATGATTAATTGTTATGACTTTATTTAAATTTCTTCACGCAATTAAGCACATTGACAGTAGAGCTAACAGAAGCAATAACAGAAGCAGCAGCAGCAGCAACAACAACAACAACAAAAAGCAATAGCAACAGGAAAAAAAATGTCGACACATTGCCGACAACATATTGCAAAATATTAACAATTTTATGACTGCGCATTCATCGTTAAGTCAGCACACTGACATTAGTTGCCACGATGTATATGAATGCGGTGTGGTTTTGTGTGCCTGTATGAAAGAGTGTGTGCTGGTGTGAGATGCTCCTGGCATACATGCTATCTTTCTCACTCTTTCATTGTGCATTAAAAATTGCGCCAATATTTTACAGCTACAGTGTATGTAACACAATTTCAACACACATTTTTTGTAAAATTTATCAAAGGAAAAGCTATGAACAACGAAGACAAAAGTTACTATGTTGTAATAAAAATATGCCGCGCGAATAAACGGTGTGTGCCAAAATATTAAACACAATACTTCATAATATTTGGCCTCTAAATGCTGAATCGAAAAATGAAAAAATATTAAAATTATTTTATAAAATGTTGTGTTGATATTTTTTTTTTTTTTTTTTGTTATCCCCTTTTTATTACTGGTTAAACTGTTATAGTAACAATTTAAACATTTTATTTCCTTTACCGGCTCTGCATACTTTTAGGCGTATTGTTATTTAATTTTCATTTTATTTTTTAAACGTTTCGTTCTTTTTTATAAATATGTAAGTAGTATAATTTCAGCTGTTTTTATGATGATATATTGCTACCTTTAGCACGAAATATTGTAACGTATCAATCAATGGTTTGACTTTTCAAATTGTGCGAGCACGTGTATCGAGAATTTTTAGGTGTGTGCGTGCGAGTGAGTGTATGTGTTAAATTTTATAAGCACCTTTGTAAATAAAAACGTAATTTATCTCATTGCAATTGATGTTTATATAATATAAAACTCGAATATTGTGCCACGTAAAAAATGTTGTGCATTGGCAATTATAACAAAATAAAAAAAAAAAATAAAAAAAAACTGAAAAGAAGGAAAAAATACAATCTCCTATGCAGGAAAATTAAATGTTATCTTTAACTTGGGAAGAAGGCACGATAGTATGTTTGTATATGTGAAATGTGAATGTGTGTGCATTTTTGATAAGCATCTTAAAAACAACACGTTAAATTTTGACTTCTTTTTCTACACCCTCTGTACAGTATTTCCTACATATGTATGTGTGTACACATGTGTGATTGTGTGTTTGCTTGAGTATAAGAAAAAAATATTAACATTTTGCTTTCTCAAAATTTAATTAAATTCTCATTTATTCAAATACCAACACACGCCCACAATTTAATCAATTTCACATCAAAGAACATTTTTAAATTGAAAAAAGCTAAAGCTGAGCATTAAAAAAAAACAATGAAAATGGAACATAAAAAAAACACAGCAAATATGTCACGTGCGTTGAGTGAAATTTCTACTAGGTATCAGGTGTGAGTGTCTGTTACTTTTATATGTACCCAACTCCAACTACACTTGAGTAGATCTACCTGCCTTATATGCATGATTAGCTTTAGACGTTTGGTTTTGCATTTATAGAAATTTCATTACTTCGTCTAAACGCACGAATAACTACATACATACCTATAAATGGATACGTGTATATATGAATACATAATATATATATACAGGATGGACCATTTATGATTTGGAATTTGATTTTGTTGTATATGTAGAATAAATGAATAATTTTTTTGCGATGTAGTACAATCAGAACAATATAAAAAAAGTATAAACATTCAGGTTATTAATTGTGGAATTCTAGTTCATTCAAATGACTTTCTCGGCTGGCCATACGATCAACTCAATTTCTTAGCACATTTTCGATTCTATGGAGCTGTACTTGACCCATGAGTGCACCAATTTCATCCTTAATCGTTGCTGGTGGTCACTGTACCGTAGCGGTAGTGCATTGGACTGATACGCAAAGTGTCAGGGGTTCGAATCTCGGCACAGGCAAAATAAAAAAATAAAACAAATAATACAAAAATAAAACCAAACTGAGTATAAATCAAGCGACAGCTGTCAAAAAGACCAACTCCGAAAAAAGTATTGCCAGATTGAAAACCACTCTTCTAAAAAACACACACATAAAAACAAGCAACAACAACAAAATTTATACACGGCACCAAATCTTGGCAGGCAATTCAAACCTACAAGGGCAAAAATCGCCCATGAAAAGTATTTCAATTCGCCGTTCGGATTCGGCATTAAACTGTAGGTCCCTTCCATTTATTAACAAATATAACACGCACAACATGAGTGGTTGCGAAAATCTTGGCCTACTTTTTTCGGAGTTGGTCTTTTTGACAGCTCTCGCTTGATTTATACTCAGTTTGGTTTGCCATTTCAAGAATTGAAGCCGAACGACCTTCAAGCGCACCGCACGTTCTGTGAATGGGCCCAAAACGAGATGGCCACCGATCCCGATTTTCACACGAAAATTTTGTTCAGTGATGAAGCTCACTTTTGGTTGAATGGGTACGTTAATAGGCAAAATTATCGCATTTGGAGTGATCATAATCCACAAGCCATTGTGGAGACGCCGTTACTTACTTACTTAACTGGCATTACAACCGATGATTGATGTTGGCCGCCTCTGCAAAGCTTCGAAAGTCGCCTCTGCTATGCGAGCGCTGGCGCCAGTTGATAAGGCCGAGTGCAGTCAGGTTGCACCTGGTCTTTCCAACGGAGATTAGGACGTCCTCTTCTGCGTGTTCCTCCACCGTGGTTCGAATAAAACACCCTTCTAGCCGGAGCGCTTTCTACCATTCGCTCAACATGACCCAGCCAGCGAAGCCGCTATATTTTTATATGCTTGAATATGTGAGTGCCGGCGTACAGCTCATACAGCTCATACAGCTCATCGTTCCATCTTATTCGATACACGTAGTCCACGCATACTGTGGCCGTAGATCTTACGGAGTATATTCCTCTAGAACGCTCCTAAAAGCCTCTGGTCAATGTCCACGTCTCTGCGCCATACATTAGGACGATAAGGATGAGCGACTTATAGAGCCTTACTTTCGTCGGTCGAGAGAGGGCTCTACTTCTCAATTGCCTACTAAGCCCGTTGGCAAGAGTTAGTCTCCGCTTGATCTCAAGGCTGACATTATTGTTCGTGTTTATGCTTAAAAAATTCGCCGTTACATCCTTAAAAAGTCACTGTTTGGTGTGCTCTATGGGCAGAGGGAATCATTGGTCCATATTTCTTCAAAGATGAAGCCGATCATAATGTTACAGTCAATGAGGAACGCCATGATAGAGCCATAATTAATGACTTTTTCATGCCTGAATTGGAAGATGTTGATGTGGACGACCTTTGGTTCTAACAAGAACCAAAGGTCGTCGCTACATGCCATACAGCCAACGAAACAATCTATTTATTGAAGGAAACTTTTGGTGAGCGCATTATCTCACTTCGTGGGCCTGTGGCGTCGCTTCCATGATCGTGCGATTTAACACCGCCTCTCGGCTGGAATTTATTCGAACCAGCCGCGGCGGCCACTTGCCCGAAATTGTTTTTAAAACATAATGGCAAATCCTTACTTTTCTAATGAAGGTAAATTCTTGGCCATAACATTAAATTATATGCGTGTTATTTCTTCTTGAAAACTATACTTCTAAAAAAAACACCCTGTAGTAAAGGCATAACACTTGCCACAATGGATGTCTCTCTATCTCTTGATCGGTGTCATGTGTGATTGCATTCCCTCTCTCATTCTCCCTCCTTCTTCCTCCCACCTATCAATCTTCCTTGCATTAAACACAATGCTCTGCATTCATAGGGGTACACCCGGAGTGTTAAATGGTTCTAAAAAAAAATAAAATAATCTTCTTGGATCTCTCACGCCAAAGATCTATTGTTGCACGGCTTGTATGACACAGCGCGCCAACCTATTGGGACATAATGCTGTCTAATTTCTTGTCTTCTAAAATTGGAAACAAATAATCAGTTATCATTGTGCGATAGCTTACACGATTCACTGTAACGCATCTAACATCCTCTGAGCAACAGCAGCAATTTCGGTTGTGCGCACAGTAGGAATACAAGAACGTGTTGTTTTGTCCTATAAAGATCCAGTTTCACGCACACATTTCACCAATTGATCCACAAATTACGTGGAAGGCGCTTTCCTTTTACCGAATTTTGAACGTAATTTTCTTATGCTTTCCGTAGAAGATTCACCATTTTGCAAATAAATTTTTAGTTTTCGACCAATTTCGTTAACCGAAGATATAAAAAAATGTTTAATAATAATACAAATGACATACGAGTTGCCACACGCAAAATAACCAGCAATTCAAATTCCAAATGTTAGATGGACCACCCTTTATGTATATACTTTAAGCATAACAACAACAACGGTAACTAGAGCGTAAATTTTATAACAAATTTATTGAATTATTATCTTTAGAGTTATTGATGTAAAAACTTAGGTATTATGGCGGCCATACACTGCATACCATATATAACTTGTAAATAGAGTTGGTAGAATCGATAAATTTCAAGTTGCACAAGACGGTTATATGAAAATCAAAAGTTGTTGATCTTCATCGAAGTCTTTGGCATTCGCTTTCATCTGTTGCATAGCATGGGTGAAAAAACAACACTACGGCAACATTACATTATTTGATGATTTTTGTTGAAGGCACCAACAAAATAATAGCATAAAATTAAATTAAATATTTTGAAAAAAATTCTGATATAGTGATATATATAGTGATTTTTCTGTGAAATTTAAAAACTTACCGATACTTTGGGTACGAAAAGTCCGTCACCGAGCATACCGAGCAAATTGTTAACAGAATTCCGAAAAATCGAGAAAAATAGCTCATATTCGCACGTACTTTATCAAGAAGGTATCGTCCTTAGGTTCAGTTCTTTTCAGTGTTCTTAGCAATTTTGCTTTGCAAAATTCGTCACTTTTTTGCAACCAAACATTTTCCAACTTCCTTTTTTTATTCAAATTTTTTGTCTTGTTATCAATGCCAGTTTCTTCTTCTTCTATTATTTCGCTCACAAGAAGAAGAATAAAATATAAGTTCATTATACACCCTGTAAAATCCAAGGGTAAAATTAAATTTGTACAAAAAGCGAATGAAAAATCGCAAATTGTTTGGCCTGCATGCAAACGCGTCGATTGACATGTGAAACGAAAAGTTGTACAGTGACAAACGAAGGGAGGCGGAAGCAAAGCTTTTTAATGTGAAACGAAACCAGGGACACAGATAGAACCTACTGGACGAAAGAAAGTGTCCGCACTCAAGCACTGGCAAACCCAATTACAAAAATTTTCAATTACAATTGCATGTAACTTTAATTGGGAACGGTTCAATTACAACTACTTATATCTAATTGAAATTGAAGGTGTAGCAATTACAATTACCTAATTATAATTATTGAAATAGAATATATTGAAAATTGTAAAAATTACAAAGAACAAGTATATTTGACAAAAGTAATCGTAATAGACAAAAGATCCAATTATAATTACAAGGAAAATATCAATTGCAAACTATTAAAAAAGTAATTGACTGGAATTCAATTACATTTGCAATTAAACTTTTGCCATTCAACTTAATGCCAATTACAATTACTTTTAATAGCAATGATAATTACTTGTACTTGTGATTGAACGTGTAATTAATGTCTACCTGCACTTAAGCATAGTTGTTACAAATATCTGGATGACCATTAAATACCAGATGTTAATTGGCACTCCATAGAAATAAGAACAATACTAAAATTCCTATCGGAGTTAGGGTACAATAGTACCCTAGCAGTACACACCTCATTGAAATTATATATATACCTATGGTATATGAAGAAACATTAAAAAAAAATTTTTGGTTACGTAGTTGCCCGATGAAAGAGTCTTCTTTTTCTTTCTTTCGATGGCACAACAGCCCATGGAAGGCCTAGGACGAGCTCCCGCATCTACTCATGTCGTGCCTGATATATTTGTACATGAATGGAAGGGATCTACAGTTTAATACCGAATCCGAACGGCGAAGTAAAATGCTTTTCATAGGGAATTTCAACTCTTGTAGTTTCGCCATTGCCTGCCAAGAGGTGGTGACTTGTAAAAAAAATAGATTTTTTTACTTTTTGATTTTCCCTGTGCTGAGATTTGAAGCCCGGACACTCTGCGTAGCAGGCCAACACACTGCCAACTACACTCCGGCGACGAGTACCTAAATAAATAAAATTGTTTAATATTAAACAAGATATAATATTACAAATTTAGAATTCTTCCCGTTTAAAGAATCTTCTTGAAACAAAAATCAAATCTTTAATCATCATTTAAAAGCTTTTTTGTTTCAAAAATGATTTTTTCTTGATTTTGTCTGGAGGCAAGCTTGATGAATTAGTCGTTATCAACACAGATTTTAGTAATTTTTTTTTTTTAATTTTTTTTATAAGAAGCAGTTTTCACATGACTTAGTAATAATATCTTCAGTCACATTGCCTCATCATTCTGGAAGTTTTCTTTGAATACTACTAAATCTTTAGAGATACTATACATTTCATTTTGAAGAATAAAAATCATAATCACTTCAACTGATTTTTTGTTTTATTCTTATATCCGTGCTCTCTTAATTGATTTAATTGACTTTTTTTGTTAATTACTGTAACTCTTTCCAGTTTATTATTTAAACCCAGTTTATTTTAACAGGTTATAAAATTTATTAATAGAATTATTGCTTTATCAAAAAGCTTGCTTTTCTATGAAACAAATACTTCTTTAACACATTCGTTTTAGGAATATTATACATACGAGGTATGATAAAAAAATAACCGTTATTTTAAATATTTTCAAAAAGTATTTATTTCAACAACTATCTTGTCCCTTCAAAGTAATCCCCCTCAGATATAATACACTTATGCCAGCTCCTGTTTCGATTTTTCTTTTATCTCCTCAATCGTAGCAAAACGCTTTCCTTTCATCGGTGCCTTCAGTTTTGGGAAGAGGAAAAAGTCAACGGGGGCCAAGTCCGGTGAATACGGTGGTTGAGGCATGATAACGGTTTTGTTTTTGGCCAAAAACTTACACAAGCGACGTTGTTTTTGCTCAAAATTTAGCAATTTTGGAACAATCTTCGCTGCCGCACGTTTCATGCCTAAAACATCCGTAAAAATTGCTTGGCATGAGCCGAACGATATGCCAACATCAGCAGCAACCTCTCTGATAGTGATTCGACGATTATCCAAAATCATTTTCTTCACTGCATCAATGTTTTCATCGGTTGTTGACGTGCTCGGGCGACCAGGACGAGCATCGTCATTGACATCTTCTCGGCCTTCCTTAAACCGGTTATACCACAATTGAAATTGTGTTCTGCTCATAGTAGACTCGCCAAAGGCCACAGTCAACATTTCAAATGTCCTTGCGCATTTAATTTCATTTTTTACACAAAACTGAATACAGTTTCTTTGATCCATTTTTTCGAATAGTAAAAAATCGAAGAGCACACCAAAACACGACTAACCTTTTTATCTGTCAAAAACAAACTGACAATCGAAAATGGTTGGTATTGCCAACATATATAACAGATATGTGTACCAACATAACAGAAAAATGCGAAAATCGAACATACGTAACTCACGAAATTTGAAAATAACGGTTATTTTTTTATCACACCTCGTAGATACATACATTTACATACATAAATTTATTTATGCTTGTTTTTATATTCAACATAGTTTGTCTAACAAACGTTGCGGAAATAAATTTAATAAAAAAAATTTTAATAAACTAGGGCTCATAATTTTACTATCTATTGGATATGTCGCACTAAAACTAATTGAAATAATTTCCTTCAAATGTACTGCAAGTGGCCGCATTCCAATGGATTTATGGTTTACACAAAATACAAGATTAGAATTGATCGTTCTAATATATTTTTCAAATTATAGCTAAGTATGTAAGTGCGGACGTTGCTTACAACTTACTCATACTCATATACATACATACGTGTGGTACATACATTCGTATATACATACATTCGTACATACATACATACATACGTACATGGTGCGCCATCTTTTATGTCCGTACGTAAACATTGAATAATTTTAACATTGATCAACCGATTGACTTGCGTAAAGTTTATGAAACTTCAATTCAGTACAATTTTAACCATGAATCGCTATACACTGAATCAACGAAATAGTTACATTGAAAATAGTTGTTCAGTTGTGTTAGCTCAATGTGCATATCGTCGAAAATCGTCGTGGGCAACAAGCACCATCTGATAACACTATTCGCCGTTCCAATGAACTGGTTGAAGCGGTAAGAGTGAGTGTTGCCGACAACCCACATGTGTCGTATCGTCAGCGCACTCAGAATTTTGGCATCAGTGAAACCACCTTGCGGCGCATTTTGTAGGATGATTCACATTTGTTTCCATATAAAAAGCAATTGACTCAAAGAATATTACCGGCAGACCGTCCACGTCGCTTGGATTAAGGCCAAACAGTCACTCGAATGCTTGACACTGAACTTGATCTGTGGAAGGAAATTTTTATGAGCGTCGAGTCCCATTTCACACTCTCTGGCGCCGTTAACAAGTAAAATTCCCGCATTTGGGGAACGGAGAATCCACACGAGATCCCTGAAACACCATTGCAAGACCAAAAAGCGACTGTTTTTATCTCCACTCATTTATATCTCAAATCCACTTTCGGCAAGTTGTACCGCTCCAATTAGTCATTTTATTTTCGCATAATTTTATTTCAAAGAAATCTTAATTCTTCACTTTAAGTTTCATCAAAGTCTCACAATTCAGACAATTGATCTGTCTGTCCAACACCCTACGGATTTTATATACAATACTAACAAAAATAAAAAAATGGTGATATAAATACTTACACACGAAAAATAAATTCATTTCTGATGAAAATCAATTGATTTTTCTGATAGAAAATTAGACAGCCAGACATTTTCAATACAAGAACTTTGTTT
This sequence comes from Palloptera scutellata, assembly GCA_958295655.1. Lineage (NCBI taxonomy): Eukaryota > Metazoa > Arthropoda > Insecta > Diptera > Pallopteridae > Palloptera > Palloptera scutellata. The sequence continues at coordinate 48,425,579 of OY282451.1, forward strand.
TTGTTTTTATATAAGTACCTACAACTTCAAGTACATATGTAGTTGAAGTTGTTGAATAAAATTGTATGTGATAGAAGCGTGAGTGGGAATGTATATATGTATGTGTGATTGTGAAAGATAGATTATATATGTACATATTTATGTGTGCGTGTTTATGTGAGATGAGCAATCATGCACACAATTGATTATACATATTTACTAATCTAATGTACTGCGTATAGAAGTTTGACATTGAAATGCGTTCAAGTGTCAGATAAGAAATGCACACACCCACACTCATACACACAGACGCATGCAATAGATACTTTAATAACTTGATTAGCAACTTCAACTGACAGTATACATAACTACTAAATTTCAATTGCACTTTACATTAAACAATTAGTTTGTATAAATGTTTTTAACGAATTTTATTTTAAACTTACATGTGGCTGCAGTTTTTGTTTTTTTCTTTTTTCTTTGCATATCTCAATCATGTTTTTTAAAAATGTTTGCATATATGCTACTAATTTTAACTTTTATTGAGGCTAACCCACAGCCTCAAAAAGTATTTAGATATAAATATACTCGTATACAAATATGTAAAAATATAATATCTACAAAATTTGTTACCGCATTTTCCATGAATCCCAGCTCATAATTGCCGACAGTTGTTAACACATTCTTGAATGGGAATATGTGTACTGCCAGTTGGAGTGAGGCATGCATTTGATAAGAATATGTTTTAATAATAGATGTAATAAAAAAATTAGAAAACAAATGTTCTTAGCACTAACAAAATTCTACTGAATTATTACCAAAATACCACATGATATACACGAGAAAATTATTCAAAATATATACTGCATAACAATTTCCGTAATTTCAAAATAAATATCTAGATATAATCTAAAGAAAATCGAAGATAAATTTAATGATAACACAAAACTTTACTTTTCTAGCTCTTAGCTCTAAAAAATATTTCTTACTTAATGTTCTTCAGAAATGTTCAAGAAATCATTCTAATTATCGTTCTAATATTAAAATTTTAATACATCTTGGTGCATTAAAATATTTTTAAATATCAAAATGCAAGCCCATACAATTATTCAAAAAAAAAAAAAAAAAGGCAATACTGATTTTTCTTTCAAGAAAAAACATAAACCCTTTATTTCTTAAAGTAAATGAAGTGCCCATAAAAAGTTAAGCAGTGGCTGTCCACTGTGGTCGCTGCGGCGTAGTGGTAGTGCGTTGGATTGCTGCGCAGAGTGTCCGGGGTTCGAATCTCGGCACAGGCAACCACCTCTTGGCAGGCAATGGCAAACCTACAAGAGTAAAAATTGCTATGACAAGCTTTTCACTTCGCCGTTCGGATTCGGCATTAAACTGTAGGTCCCTTCCATTCATGTACAAATATAACACGCACAACATGAGTGGATGCGAAAAGCTAGGCCTAGGCCCTCCATGGGTTGTTGTGCCATTAAAAGTAAAAGTAAAGTGGCTGTCCAGGGACACACTTAGGCCAGAACGGCCCATTGTGATACCCTAAAAGTTCGACCAAAATTTTAATCCCTTTTTCAAGCGTAACGTTAAATTTATTGATTTTGATACAGACCAAATACAAGCAGAAAAGAAATTTACAGAAAAAAATAGTCATTTCTGACGTATTTTTTTAAGCTGGGCCGAGGCTAGCCACCATAACACGTCAAAATTTTTTACCTAAAAGTGCAAAAAAGACAAATCAGGTTTTTAACATTTTATTGTATTGTTACGGAATTTTAATAGCAAAAATCTTACATGTATTTATTTCTAAGCGAGAGATCGTAAATCAAAGTAGACAATTATTAATGTAAATACTCCAGAATAGTAACTTATAAACCGAACTGAAATGTTTCATGGACTAGTTCTAGTTCTAGATCTTGTGTTATTGTGCCACACCGAGTGTCAGGGGTTGAAATCTCGGCACAGGCAAAAGCAAAATGTAGATAATGGCATACAATAACAAACCTTAATGAGTAAAAATTGACAAATAAAACTCTTCTACTTCGCTGTGCAGATTTTATTCCAATGTACAAGTATGATTCGCACAACATGAGTGGCCCACCATTGGTTGTTGTGCCATCAAAAGGAAGAAAGATTTCCGTTAGCTCAAAATGTTTATTGTGTACTTTGATTGACGATATCTTATTTTATTTCGATTTCCCTTAAGCATTTCCTAAAGTGGTGACAAATAGCCTTTATATGGAATTAACAAAGAATTCTGGATTATTTCGGTAGGCGGCTAAAAATATCTTTTGCAAAATATCTATCTGCAAAAAACTTACTCATTATAGAGTTATGATCTAGGTTATTAGTTGTAGCGCAAAACTAGATAAAAATCATATTGCTTTTTACTTTAAAAAAAAAATATATAAGTGGTTACCATCAAACTTCCGCATCTCAATGGTAGAAGGGACATAGGGATTGCTCTTGATGCTCAATAAAACAAGCATAGTAACATTGATCAGCGAACATTAAATAACCCAAACTGAATTTCATAATTTTCATGTCTTCTTCCGAAATGTTAGGTACATAACTACCCAAAATCACAAAAGATTTTCTGTTTCACTTTCACTTACCAAAATTTACCAAAAAATATGTTCTACCATGCGAAAAATAACTTTAATAGCACACTTTTCTAAACAAATACGATATCTATCAAAGACTATAACAACCAAGTAGATACTCATATCCATACATATGTATACACAGTGGTGGATTTAAAAAAAAGCAGATCCTCTAAAAAATACTTAGGTATATAGTAAATTACTTTCATTATAATTTCTGGTCAGATTTGCGGTATGGATATTATATTTAACTGAATATTGGCCAGAATATTAGCTTGATTGTTGGTTTGCGTTTTAGTCTGGTATTTGGCTCAACTGTATTCTTTTGATCTGAGTTTCTATCCGATTTTGGTTTGCCATTTGCCTTACATATTTTATTTATTTAATTCGAGTGTGTTTTCTGGTATGAAATGTGGTATGAGTTTTGATCCAGAACATAGTTAAATTTTTTCGTTTCCTTTTAGTTTAAGTTTTGGACATCATTTCAGTTCGAAGCTTTATTTGAGTTTTACCTAGTATTTGCACTACTTTTGACCTGGATTCGTTTCGGTATTGGTTGTAGTTTTCGACTGCATTTTGTTCTGATTTTTGTTAATTTTTTCTGCATTTGGGGCGCAGGCAAAATCAAAAAGTAGAAAAAATATATTTTCATCACGACACTTCCACTTGGCAGGCAATGACAAACCTATAAGAGTAAAAATTTAAATGCTTTTCACTTAGCCATTCGGATTTGGCATAAAACTGTAGGGGAACTACCATTCATGTATGGAAAGATAGCATGTACAACATGAGTGGATATGGTATGCTCGGTCTAGGCCCTCCAAGGGCTATTGAGACATTAAAAGGAAGAAGAAGTATGTTTTAACTATCACAAAAAATGTTTGTGTTTTTTACTATACATATCTGTGGTACATCGCATAAGATGTTCCCATTTTGTTTCCCATTGCTCCGGCCAATTCATATTTATGTACATAAGTATTGCTTAAGATATTTGCTATCATTTCCATCACACCGGCTACTGCAGACTAAATCTTTCATCTCCAAATCGTACTTCTTCATTTTTTATCTCCACGTACCTGAAGAAAAACGACACCTTTGATTTTGTTAGGTCTCTATTATTCGCTTGAATTGATATAAATAAATATGTCATAATATAATCAGAGGTTAAGGTTGTCCCTTAATCTAAAAAAAATTTGCCTCCCATTAAGCCAAGTTCCATTTAGATCCGCAACTGCACACATATGCATACATAAGTACATACTTACATACATACATATGTGAATAAGTATGTCTCATTTACTTCTTTCACAAAAATTGGCGGAAGAGCAAAGTGTAAACTTGGAAATTGTATACGACTTAATTGAAAACCGAAAGAAAACAAACTGCGGAAGGTCAATATAATAAAAATTTCTTTATGTAACACATACAAACTAATGTGCATTCAATACTTCGATATAGCATATGTATGTGCCAAACGCAAACACCCAACAAATGAAAACTTAAAAAAAAAATATATAAGTATGTACAGTACTTTTCGCTTAAGGCGAACTTCGAGGGACTGGGCAAAATGGTTCGTTATAACCGAAAGTTCGCTTTTTTTTAAAAAATTAGTTCGTTTTAGGCGGAAGTTCGTTTTAAACGGGTTCGTTTTAAGCGAAAAGTACTGTATATTGATAAATGTGACAAATTCAAAGAAATGTACATCGTATGACAGAAAAATATCTACAAACGCAACAAAACAAAAAAATCATACAAAATACAAGGGCAAAGAATTGTAAATTGATTTCCACAGATTTTAAGAAATTTATTTGACAGCCAATTTCACACCTACACAGAGTGATAGAAAGACGAAGACCGCATACATTCGTAGTAAATAAACACAGTTGTTGCTGAAAATAATACTCACAAGTCTATGAATGTATGTGTGTGTGTGTGTGTGTGTGTGTGTGTGTGTGTATGTGTATGCATATACAAACAAACAGTTTCAAATTTCCATACCTAGCATGTAGAGCTATATCTTAGGGAACTAAGGAAGCAAGCAATTTAATATTCTCAATTTTTAGGCAAAACGAAAAATGAATAAAAATTAGTCTGCAGTAGCCGGCGTCATGATAATGATAACAAATATCCTCAGCAATACTTATATACATAAATATGAATTGTCCGAAACAAAATGGAAATTTAGAATATATTGAAAACACATAACAATTTTTGTGATAGTTCAGATCAGATTTCTTCTTTCTTTTAATGTCACAACAACCTATGGAGGGACCAGCTTATCAAATTCACTCATGTTGTGCATGCTATATTTCTATACATGAATGGTAGTTCCCCTACAGGTTTTTGCCAAATCCGAACGGCAAAGTGAAAAGCTTTTCATAGCCAATTTTTAATCTTATAGGTTTGTCATTGCCTGCGAAGAGGTGGTGCCGGAATTTTGCCAGCACCTCAAATGCAGAAAAAATTAACAAAAATGAGAACAAAATGCAGTCGAAAACTACAACCAATACTAAAACAAATCCAGGCCAAAAAGAGAGCAAATATTAGATAAAACTCAAATGAAAATTCGAACTGAAATGGAGCATAAAACTTATCTCGTCAGACTGTAAACTTAAAAAAATATTTAATTTTTAGTCTTACTTCATGGTGAGCAGATATAGATATAAATTATAATCAGTGGGAAGACAAGTCTTTCACTGTTTTTATAAAATATTGGCAGAGCTCTATCAGTGATTATCTGCATATATTCAGAACGATATTTTTCTTTTATATGCAATTTGTTTAATTTTGCCGGGCACGCTGTTAATCATGCTCTTCAGATTAATCCTGGCACTCAGGACTAGCTTTTGACTATATATATAAAATACTATAATAGGTTTGCAACACATTTTTAGATTCACCTGATATGCTTTATTTTGAAGTGCTTCTATGTCATCTAGAAAACTCTTTCCATACCACACTAAAACTCATTCACTGAATAACTGCATGCCATCGTTCAGTGACATTCAATGCCTTCAGGCGAAGCTTTCCTCAATTTTCTCAAACTCGAAACATTTTGCCAGTACAAGTCTCATTTCTTCAGCTAAAAGTTAAATTGCATAGTAATTCTATTTAGCTACTAAAAACAAAACAAAAATGTAATGAACTTTCTCTCTGCTACTGCTCTGCATTTATAGCTGAATATAAACGTAAGATAAGCAGCAAGCTTCAATATTTAAGTCTACACCAAAAATTTACTGCAACCCCAGTTCAGCAAACTGTAAGAATTCACTTTATTCATATCAATTGCAATCAACTGCACTTGAAGTAGTTACCCAAGGATTTTGGTTGATAGCACAAAAATATGCATGCTTAGTTCTCAAATAATAAATTTCTCATTTCACTCAGTTTAAATATCTGGGGTTTAACATTAAAATTTAATGATTTACTATGAAGTTTAAAGTTTAACTAAGTATTTCGGTATGATGAAACACACGTAGAGTGTGTTGAGTTAAATAACTTCATGCATTTAATACCTAAGACACTGTTGAAGAGGTTCCTATCATTCTACAGGGACCGTGGATTAACAACTCGGGTTACTATACGGTAATAGCGTTTACGCCATGCGATAAATTTCATCTTAATCTCTCCTATCGAGCATGAGGTTTTCCATTTGTAATTGAAAGGGTACATAACCAGGATCAGTACCCTAGCTGGAATTTTTATTAATTTCTTTTTAGGTAGGCTAACTTAAGCAATCTTTTTACCATTAAAGTTTGTCCTTTTGATTAATTTAAAAAAAAAAAATATTGTAATATGAACACGTTATGGGAGTTACTTTATCAAACAATCAAAACAAAGGTAATTGAACAAAAAATACGAAATAATGTAAGGTATATCAAAATTTCACACCGCGAAAGAGCAGATACATTAGGATACACAATAGGATACATTTATATATTTATATGACAGCTATGAAAAATGCATTCAAATTTGGCCATACTATTGTCAACACCAAATAATTTGTACTCACAAAAAATGATAATATTTAAAGTAGAAAGTCATTGTTCTTAGTATGTGACATTTGTATAGTCTGTCACGAATGTATTGACGTATGTTGGCTAATCAGTGATTTATAGTTACTGCAGATCATCCTCTTGATAATTTTCAATGCTTTTGAGAATGCTCAAACTGTCTAGATTAACTTGATATGACATCAACAGCTGTCTGTAATGAATCTCTCTTATGCTCATTAACCATCTTATTACTATAGTGGTAAATGAATGTTGGATGAAAAGAATCACAAGTAGCTACAAAAGAAATTTTACAGAAACACAAGTTGAAGGATAATTTTCAATGGAAATGGGACGCGTACTCTTCTGAGAAGGAATTTTTTGTGGTAGGGTTTGGTTCTTGGGTGTTCTTATTTACAAACTTTTTCATCCTACTAATTACTTCGTATAAACTCAATTTCTTTGCTGTGTAGCAGTACGCATACTTTCCTTTAGCACGCCGGTCGTATGAGTAACATATTGATGTATACAAAATTTCATATAGAAGTATGCAAATCACATAAAATGATAATAATAAAAATAGAGTGTCATCGTTTTAAGTATGTGAACTTTGTTGAGGCAACTAGGTTAAGGGAAATCTGGCCATGCTTGACTTTTTTAACCAAGATTTAATGAAGTGATCAAGTCCGAACGATCGCTAGTTCCTAGCCTCTAATAAGTAAGTAGATAATTAAGAATATGCAAATAATTTCTCAGATAGTGATTTATTTTATAGACCTTTCAATTTGTTAGCTTAAGCTGGATAAGGTGAATATAGTCCAATTTAATTTTTGGATTCACCCAAAACTAAAGGCGAGTGAGTAAAAGTACCAGCACCTGTACTAAAACTTCTACACGTACTCAGAATTATTATAAAAGTGGTGCTCAAATGATTAAAGCATTTAGCATTTTAGCAACTTAAAATATAAGCACATAACTTAAAACCACACTGATTCAAATTTGATTTTTCTTAGAAGCACGTTATAAAACATACAGCCAACTCAAATATACAGGCTGTGCAATCTTTTATGTCGGTTTGCAAACATACAAAATTTTTAACATTTATCAACCGATTGACTTGAGTGTATGGTACATGTCACCGAAAATTCAATTCAACACAATTTTAGCCATGCATCGTTTCACACCGAAACAACGCGCCGAAATAGTTACACTGTACATTGAAAAAAATCGTTCACTTGTGTTAACTCAATGTGCATATCGTGGAAAATACCGTGGCCAACAATTGCCGTCTGACAACACTATTCGTCGTTTGGTGTCGAACTTTGTTGAGCACAAGACAGTGGGAGAGAGTCAACAAGCCGTTCATCAACGCCCTTAGACGTTCCAATGAACTGGTTGAAACGGTTAGAGAGAGTGTTGCCGATAACCCACATGTGTCGTATCGTCACCGCATTCACCATTTTGGAATCAGTGGAACCACAAAGAATATTGCTGAAAGGCCGTCCACGTCGCCTGGAATACAGCCATGCAATCGCTCGAATGGCTGACACTGAACCTGATTTTTGGAAGGAAATTTTAGTGACCGACGCGGCAATTTCACACTCTCTAGCATCGTTAACAAGCAGAGAGTCAAAAAATTACTGCTTGGCCCAGCGTTTGCGCCAAAACTATCACTGGGCCATTTTTCTTCAGAGATAGGTATAGGCGAAACAGTCGATGAGAATCGATATCGGCGATGCCCCATCACACACTGCAAATCAAAAAATGCAGTTTCTGAAACGAATTCTCCCTGGACTTGTGGTATCAAAAATTGGCGATATTGACAGGCCACCCAGATCATCAAATTTGACGACTCCGGACTACTTTTTGTGGGGTTATTTGAAAAGCAAAGTGTACGACAGCAAGCCCCAGACCATTGACTAGCTAAAGGCGAACATTCGTGCCGAAATCATCGCTATACCGCCCGAGATGCTTTGGTCAATAACGCGGCCACTTGATAAATATAAATAAATTATAAATCACCAAATTAAATAAAAATGCCTCATATATGGAAATCGGTTGTTTCTTTTTTAAGTTTTTCAATATTCACATACCCACATAAAAGATGACGCACCCTTTATAATTTATAAGACTTGTTCCCATTTCTCAACTAGTTCAAATCACCCGCTGCAACGAAGGATAAATGTTAACAAAATGAACCATCACAGTGTAATGCTTTCTTTAGAGCTAATTAATTTTTAACTATCATTTAAAAGTCCTGTTTTTTGTTCGGTTGTATTATACAAGCAATTTTCTTACAGAAAATGCAATAAGCGTAGACCGCTACCACCGGCGTCGTCACTGTAGTTGTGCTTAATTGTTCTTAAATGAAGTAAATGCTCCAAGCAAAATGCTGTTTTTCCAAGCATTTTTCTTCTTTTTTGCTTTCATTCATTGCCGTTGACATTTCATTGTTTTAAAATGTTCATTTTTAGTTATGTGAACAGAAATACTGAGAAACAGAAAGAAAAAAATAATTATAAGGAAATATCCATTATTGGATTTAATTAAGTTAATGCTTTGCTGTCTGATTTTGATATAGAAAAGGGTAAATATGGTATGTACTCGTATGTGCGAGTTTTAAAGTGGTAAACATTAAATAGAACACATTTCCCTGAAAACTTTATTAAAATTATTTTAAAAATTTCTTATTAAATATTATCTTCTCAATAATCAATATACATATATGTAGTAACTCAATTTAAAAGTATAATAAAACATTCAAGGAATTTTGTAGTCAAGCTCACTCAATGTACCCAACTCTTCACATACGAGTACTTAAACATCAGACAGAAAATACTCGATTTTATCTATGACTACGAATGTGCTTGTTTATGTATATATGTATTTAATATTAAGTCAATATTACACTGGCAGGCAGCAGAAAACTACTGAATGACTCGGCTCCACTCTACTCTCCATGTCCATGTACTGCACAACAACAAAGAGCACTATCTTTATTGTGTATGTTGTGGAGATATGAAAATATGTTACAGTGTACAGTGTAGCAAAATGTTGCTTGAAAAAATATAATTAGACAGACAGACAGTCTGTGTTGAAGCACACAATGACCTATAGAACCAGGTCATTAGAACCTTTCCGACTATTCAAATTGTGTATTTATTCGTGTTCTATTTTTTGAAATAGAAAGCATTAAATGAAATTTAACATTTTATTTCAAAGTCAGTGTAGGCATCTTGAACAATTACTATATACAAATTCTGAAACTGGTTATGAAAGTGAGTGAAATAAATGGTAATGAGGATAGTAATGATTATATAAGTGTGGTCGCTGTGGTGTAGTGGTAGTGCGTTGGACTGCTACTCAGAGTGTCCGTGGTTCGAATCTCGTCAAAGGCAAAATCAAAAAAAAAAAAGGAGAAAAAATAATTTTTCTACACGGCACCACTTCTTGACAGGCAACGGCAAACCTACAAGAGTAAAAATTGCTATGAAAAGCTTTTCACTTCGCCGTTCGGATTCGGCATTAAACTGTAGCTCCCTTCCATTCATGTGCAAATATATCACGCACAACATGGGATGCGAAAAGCTCGGCCTAGGCCCTCCATGGGCTGTTGTGCCATTAAAAGTAAAAGTAAGTAAGTAAGAGTGTAACGAAAGCTGTAATAGTTCCACGAATTCCAAATTCCCACAAATTACATTGATCGTTTGTAGGACCCATTAATGTGTCATGCATAAATAGTATTGCTACAACCAGGTCATTAATATCTACTCATTTTAGCATTTAATCTCAAAAATAAAATTAAGAACAAAGGGAAGAAGATAAATTCGTTAGTTTTCCAGAAAGTTAAAATTACAATATAGTAATTTGAACAAATTGAACATTTTTCCAATTATATTACTGATAAATTGGAAATGTTAATTACCAATTGCAATTTGCAGTAAAAGAATTGATGAAGGAAACCAGTTCCATTACAAGGAATTGTATTGCACAGGAATGTAAAATAATTGTAATGGCAGGGAATTTATCCAGCTCCGTTAATTCATAGCGTTTCAATCACGCTGAAGATATGATGAATGCTATTTTTCAAGCATTTCCGCATACTGTGCAATTTGCATCACATATGTACACGCTGGCAACTGAAATGAAAATACAAAAAGTCTGATGTCATAAGCTCATGTGACTGTGGTTTAAGTTGGTGAATGATAACCACTGGCCACTTGTTAACTGCAATTGTCGGCCTGCTGGTGTTTCTGTTTTTTGAGCACATGTTGATAATTAAAGATATTAAAAGTAATTGTGGTTAAGAAGTAAATGCATTTTATTTATTGTTGAAATTGTTGAAAAGCAAACGAAGACATCATTAAACAATGTCAAAAATTATGTACAGCAATTACATCATTTTTCTTCTTTTTTTTTTTTTGCTGATAATCGTTAAAAATAATATTAAGTAATGAAGTTAACACATTGGAATAATTCAAGTTCTTGACTCAGCCTTTAGCAGTCTGACACAGTGTTCACTGAAAATAAAAAAAAGAAGTTTAATGGAGAATTCAAGTACCATAAATACGTAGGTATTAAATGTGTGCCTATTTTTAGTAGTTGTTGGTTATGCATGTTAATCCCCTTCAAAGAGTCGAGCTTTAGTTGTCCAATGAATATGAAATGTTGGTAATAAATGTTATAAATTCAAACATATGTATGTACTATACATACATATAAGTATGTAAAGGGTGATTTTGTAAGAGCCTGATTTTTGTAAATTCAAAGAAATACTGAAATTTTACGAAAATGAATGAAATTTTTATTTGAATTGCTAAATCAATTCCGACCATTTACTTTTTATAGATAGTTTCACTTAAATGTTGCCCGCGGCTACGCTTCAAGTGGTCCATTCTGAAGGTCCAAGTTTGGCACACATTTTCACACATTTCGGCTGGAATCTCAGCAATGACGTAATGACGCGTTCAATGTTGGCTTCCAAAGTAGCAATCGTATTTGGCTTGTCCCAATTGACTGCACAAAAACGTGACTTTAACTGCTCATCAAATTCGCCTCTCAATTGATGCATGGTTTCATGTGCACTGTGGCACATGTGTCATTCCTGTTGGAACCACATGTCGGCCGAGTCCAATTCTTGCATTTTCGGCAATAAAAAAGGGGAAATCGCACATGTGGTGAGATTCCCAGCAGCGTACCAACGCCAACGACTACTGCTGCTGATGATGGTTACATGAATAGTCGTAGTAGTAGTCTCCTATCATCCAAAGATACCCTTTTTTTCTTTGACCGTAAAGTTGCGGCCTTCATCGTCTTTGAAGAAGTACAGCCCAATGATGCCGCCTGCCCATAAACCGCACCAAACACCAAACAATGCATTTTTCGGAATGCATTGGTAGCTGCTGAATTGCCTCTGGCTGGTCTTCACTCCAAATACGAAATACGGCAATTCTGCTTATTCACGTATCCATTGAGCCATCGTCGCTGAAGAAAATTTTTCGATAAAAAACGGATCCAGCTTTTTTACTTTACTTACTTTAAATGGCACAACAGCCCATGGAGGGCCTAGGCCGAGAGTTTCGCATCCACTCATGTTGTGTGTGTTATATTTGTACATGAATGGAAGGGACCTACAGTCTAATGCTGAATCCGAACGGCGAAGTGAAAAACTTTTCATAGCAATTTATAATCTTGTAGGTTTGCCATTGCCTGCCAAGAGGTGGTGCCGTGAAGAAAAATTATTTTTTCTACTTTTTGATTTTGCTTGTGCCGAGTTTCGAACCCCGGACACTCTGTGTAACAGTCCAACGCACTACGACTACGCCACAGCGACCATTAAGGTCCATTAACCGAAAATTCGACGTTGTGGTAGGTCGCCTGGCTTCAATTCTTGCACCAGCTGCATTTTTTATGGCATTAATCCGAATCACGCATCAGAAATGTCAGAAATATAACTGGCAAAAACCAGGTAGCAGAAAAAATCACCCTTTGAATACACACACATAAACCACAAGCACATAGGCAAAGCAAAAATTCAGTCATTTGCCTTTTTATGTGCATACATGCATAAACCACATACTAGATACATATGTGCAAAGATATAAGTATCATAATGTTTTAATGCTTGAATGCTTCACCAAAAACAAAGCACACACACAATCAACTTTATATGCCAGTCATATAAATTAACCTACATAAATTATTACCAAACTATTTGCACTACATACTTCTTATGTGTTATTTATTAGCATTTATTTTTGCCTTCCTTTGCTTTTTTCCTTTATTTTTCTCTTGCTTAACTTTTTCTTTACGTAATAGTATTTGTTTATTTCTAGTACATTTAAAGTTCATGTTCTGCTTTAACTTCATCAAACGAACACATTCGAGAAAGAAATGTAGCCTAGTTTTCTATTATTACAGACATGCATGAGAATACTTGTACTACTTACAGGCTCACTTACGATTATATTCACGTTTGTGTGTGTAATACGATTTATTAGCATTATGCGCCTAATTATATGCTATACATTCAAACACATACGCATGCACTCATAATGCTGAGTGTCAGCAACAGATTGAGCATGTCAATTTTGCTTTCGGAATTCTTTATTAGTATCAGCATCTCACAATTTTCATAATTTCGTATGACTTACTTTATTTTCTGTATACTTATATAAGTGTATCCTTAAAACTTAAAACAGACTCAGCTATAAATGTGAATATGTTTGTATTTAACACTTGAAAATTGTCCTTGGCAAATAGACAAGGGACAACGGAATGGTGTAGTAAAAGATTAAATACTCGTATTTCAATTTCCAATAACAATTCTTTGTTCTTAATTGTAATGATGAATAAACGTACGTGCTTGTTGGCAATTGGAGAATATTTTTATCTGACTTAAAAATACAAGTCACAGACGCCTGGAATATAGCAAACAAAAATAAGGTCTATGGCAAAGTAAAGTAGATAGTAAAAAACAAAGAGGTACAATATTTTTCTTATAAATTAATTGCCTAGATATAAGTGTAGCCGTAAATATTTATAATTTCAATAACTAATATCAATAACTTTCATAGTGCTCACGAAATATTTATATGTATTTCTTAGGTATACGTAAAATATTTCATCGTATGTACTTTTTTTCAATTAAATAAATAAATAAGAATGTTAAATAATAATAAGAATGTAAATTATTATATCAGAAAAATGCAAATACAGGATCAGTTTAATATCTGTCAATGTGAAAGCCATCACTTCTACGAATCACGCAAATCCACTAAATTAAATATAAGTAAAACAAAAAAACCAAAAAAAAATTCTCAAGTAAATCGCTTTAGTTGTTTTTCTAGATAAATATTGCTAGATAAATATACTATGAGACGAGATCTAGATAAAATGTTAAAGGCGATAGGCTAGACGATGATGATATTTTCACTCCCACCACATTCAAGAGAGTCTTCTAGGAAGTCTGCTCTTACGTCTTTTCTTTTATTTGCTGCACAAAAGCCTATGGAGCTGAAGGATTAAGCAATACTGTCATATTCATACAAGGAAACTATCTCTGTTCAATATTGTTCGGTATTTCGGGGGGCCCTAAAACGATGTACACTCAATTATAAGGAACAAAGAATAAAAGTAAACTGCTGGGTATTCTTGTGCAAAGCCTTTCCAAGGAAAACTAAAACTGAAATGAACTCTTGGAAACAAATTATCATCGAGCACACAAATAGGACACATGTTGATATAGCATCATGCTCACACGTAGAACAGTATATGTAGTAGTAACTGTTTGACTCATATTCCACAACTAGTCTGGTAGCTCCAGTCATTTACAAATATAACACGCACAACATGAGTGAATGCAAAAAGCTTGGCCTTTGGCGCTACATGCGTTCATATTCGACACTGATAAAAAACGAAGTTCATTGTGGTAAAGGCATAAGTAACACTTGCCACATTAGCTGCCTATCTCTTTATCGGTGTCCAGTGTGATCACATTCATTCTCTCATTCTCCCTCCTTCTTCCTCTCACCTATCAATCTTCCTTCCATTCAACACAATGCTCTGCATTCATAGGGGTACACCCTGTATGTTGAATGTAACAATAAAAAAAAAAAAGCTCATTCTGCATAAACCATATGCACTGCTGATCTTAAACACATTATTGGATTAACTCCCATAGAAGTACATGTGGAGAAAACTAGATTGTGGATAAAAATGAGTAAACCGAAATAAAGTTCCCGAAAAATGCAACACCAACACATAGCAAGGCATGTGATAAAAATTTGCATATGCATGCGTGTGTGATTTCGAAACTCACCGAAAGATCCAGGTTATTTTCATTTTCAGTGAAATACCATCATTACCGATAGCTTTCGTTTTCTATCCAACTCTCTGCTGTTTTTTAATAACAGCACTTAGTCTCACCATCATATCCTCTCAGTATACAAAAGCGAGCACGCAAATTTCTACCCAGAGATAATGTATTTCATTCAATTATGTTGACAGTATTCAAAATTTCGTAGTGGAATTTTCGTTTCTCTCTTTCTCGCCACTAATGATTATTGTCCTCAAAAACTTTCCACAAGCTTTCATAATCTAAATCATTATACAGTGTCGGACAATTCAATAAGAACACCTTGTTCTGAAACCAAAAACCTTAAAAAAACATTTCTCTAGGCTTATGATAAATTTAAAAGGTATTCATTTATTCTATAAGTTTAATTTTTTCTTAAAACAAAAAAAAAAATCAATTCAGTGTAAAAAAAGGAATTTAAAAGTTATACATAAAATCATATTTCAAAAGGATTAACAAATAAGAACTTACTTTACTTTTAATGGCACAACAACCCATGGAGGGCCTAGGCCGAGCTTATCGCATCCACTCATGTTGTGCGTGTTATATTTGTACATGAATGGAAGGGACCTACAGTTTAATGCCGAATCCGAACGGCGAAGTGAAAAGCTTTTCATAGCAATTTTTACTCTTGTAGGTTTCCCATTGCCTGCCAAGAGGTGGTGCCGCGTAGAAAAATTATCTTTTCTACTTTTTGATTTTGCATGTGCCGAGATTCGAACCCCGGACACTCTGCGTAGCAGTCCAACGCACTACCACTACACCACAGCGACCACAAACAAATAAGAATTAATCAATTAAAAAAAAAACCAATTTATAAAATATTGACTCAAATTGTTCACTAATGCTAATATTTTGTGGAATAGCCTTTGTTAATTAAAACCGCCTTACACCTTCTAGGCATTGATTCCACCAGAGATGCGCAAGTAGCCTGGGGTATGGAATAACACGCGCTTTCAATGCTTTGCCACAATTCGTCTTTGTTTTTAGCTCTGGTACTGCCAATCTTCTCTTTGACAATATTTCACAAGTTCTCGATTGGATTAAGATCAGAAGATTGTCATAACGGCCAGGTCATAACGGGAAATCCATTATGGGAAAACCAATCTCGCGCAAGGATTGGGGTGTGCTTTGGGTCGTTATCCTGTTGCATTTGCCATTTCAGGGGCATTTCCCATTCAGCATAAGGAATCATCACCTCCTGAAAGATGTTTACGTAAAGGAATCTGTCCATCGTTTCTTTTATCCAATACAGAGGGCCCACATCATACCACGAGAAGCAACCCCATACCATGATGCTTCCACCTCCTTGCCTTAACGTCTTCTTAGTATATTTCGGGCTCAATTATTCATTTTTCGGGCGTCTAACCCAACGTTTGAAATCACTTCCAATAAGATTCACCTTGCTTTCGTCTGTCCATAATACGTTAGGCCATTTTTTTCCATTAATTGAACCATCCCACTCAATGTGCGCTTCGATGTCTTTGTGTCAACATTGATACTTTTCGTGCTGTTCTCCCATACAATTTCCTCCACCAAACGTCTCCTTACTGATCGAGCAAATTTCAACCCCTGTCTCCTCTCCAACATTTTTATGCGACTGTCATCTGCACTTTTAGTTTTGCGGGGTCTACCTTTCTTGCAATGAAATATTTGAGGTAAGAAAGATTGGTAGACAAATGTCGAGGATCTACTAATAGTTTTAGCTATTTGGCGGATGCTTTGTCCCTCATTTCGCAGTTTTTTCACCAAATGACGCTCCTCCTTGCTACAGTGCTTTGCTCGACCCATCTTGCTGTGACATTGCGGAATAGTTTACATTTAATTTGTTGAAATACCCTCAATGCTATTATTTAAATGCTTACCAGTACAAATTATAAACAAATTTAAGTTTTCTTTTTAAGATATAAATTTTTTCGTCTGCAATAAAAACTATTGTATTGTCCGCCTTCGAATGCTTCGCTTCAACTTTTTTGTTTGGGAATCCCCAAAAAATATTTTAATGTAGTGTTGCCACCTAGAAATTTATAAAGTATATATATACCATTTTCTTCTCTATAACAATTGTTTGCCATAAGCAGTCCGATAAAAAAAAAATCAATGGAAGTTTTTTAGTGAAAGGTGTTCTTATTTATTGTCCGACACTTTATGTAAAGCAGTCGCTTGACGTGTAAATAACGTATTTTGAGCAATCCACATGTAATATATTAAAAGAGAGAAGATCTATATTCTCTGACATTGCCGTTGAACCGATTTCAATAAGCTTGCAGCTAATCTAGGCAGCCTAAGGTTAGCGAAAATTGATATAATGGTTAGGTATGCTAGATTGATACCAATAAGAAAATGTAAATACCTCTCTCATTCTTCCTCTCACCTATCAATCTTCCTTCCAATCAACACAATGGTTTGCATTCATAGGGGTGTTAACCCTGTGTATTAACTGAGCCAGAAAAAATTAAAACAAAAAAAACAATAACTTACGTTTCTTTGACACTTTCCTAGTATCAGCAGTGCAGCCTTTTAAAAAGCTCAGTATATAACTCACACGATATAACTGAAAAATAAAAAAAAAAATCTTATCTTCTCTCTTCATGAAAAATAAAACTACTTAACAAAAATTAAAGAGGCAAAAGGTTAAACTTGAAAGTGTCTGAATACTATTTGATGAAATTTTTTGAACATGAAGCATGGAAATCAGGTGTAAGTTTCTAAAAGTTAAGTTGTATCCAGTTAAACAAAATTAATTTTAATTAATTCTTAATATAATCTACTTTCCGAAAACAAATATAGTTTAAAAAATGTTACATTGATGAATCGATATTTTCAGATATTAAATTCCACTTAAACAAAATTAATTTTAATTAATGCTTAATATAATCTAAATTCCGAAATCAAATAAGTATAGTCTAAAAAATGTTACATCGATGAATCGATATTTTCAGATATTAAATCAATATTATTCTAGGAGTTAGTAACGCACTCAAAATCTCCTTCAGCACAACGAAAGAAATTCTCTTTAGCCCACTGACAAGCCAGTGCATAAATCTGCTACATATTATGCTATCAATTTAAATCAAACATTCTTCAAATTATATATTGTAACTGCTAAAACCCTTACAATCTAGAAACATACAAAAAAAAAATGTGCTTAAATGACAGTGAATTTTAACCTATGTACATATGCTAAAATACATACTACATTCATACATATACTTATATTACTAATTGTATGTGCAGTCATTGTATTGTAGTTATTTGGATAAATAACCCACAACCGACATTCATCACAAATTGCTATTGCTGTTGTAGTTGTTGTTGTTGTTGTTGTTGTATCAATTTATATCATGACTGATTACAATATTCCTAAAACGTTTCACTTCGTTCTTCGATATCTGGGTGCACGCAATGTTTTAGTTGAATACATACTACAGTTTTCTATTTTATATTTTATAGCTGCTATTGTTGCATTACAATGCTGCACATTAATCAATCACATTCAGTGATTTTCATTTGGATTTCTCTCGTTTCCTTTTTTACTTTTCATGCTTTCTTCCATTTTTCAATTACATTTGTAATGATTTTTCTGTTTGTTAGTTTTTTTTTCGTTTTTTTTCCACCCGATAACAAAGCAGCAAAGAAATACTTAAAGAAGCAATAAATTTTTCAATAATAAGATAAAATGAATGCTTAAATATTTCTGCATATGCAGAAGCATAAGAATTAAAATGTACTTATTTTTGAGAAAAGTTGTAAAATAATTGTTCATTTCCAGTTCTGTATACACATTTGCTGCAACTGAAGTTCTCATTTATCTTTATCAAAATCGACAAATGACCACTGACAAGAAAATGTCACCCAACACATGTATTACAGTCTAGCAAAGAGACATTTAGAAAAACATACCGAAAGTTATGCAATGGATGTATGCATGTACTAACACAAACGAATCCATAGTAACTCAGACTTTCGTTCGTTTGTAAGGACAATTAGTTCTACACATGAGCTTGACATTGCTTTAGTTAGTGTAGATGCTGTAGTGTCATCACTTTGTAATACATGAACTTTATACAGACATACAAAAGAACATATTACTACATAAATATTTCTTTACCGAGTGGTGCAGAGAAGAGTGTGCATCGAGTATTCCTTTATCATTTATAAACGAGCAATAAATTAATCCTTCAAGCTCGAAAACTCATGACTTTAGCATTCTTTTCAATACTGCATGTTACAAAGGATAAAGTAAGTGCTTTGGTCTTTTAAATTGTATAAAATACATATTTATTTCTATTTTTTTTATTAAATACTTAAGTAGATTCACTTTCCGGTGTTTGCCAGCTGGGTATGTACTAGAATGATTATGTGATGGAAAGCAATAGTCGCTTAAATCTAGTGTCTTTTTGGTCGAGTTTGAAAGCTTTGTTTGGAAAAATTTTAGAAACTTTAGTAAAATTTGACACACTTGACATTGCATATGCATAATACTAAAATTATTTTAAAATTCGATTGCTTTCATAGTCAACAAAAAAGGGAAAAGTATTTTCGGTCTTTATTCTAAGTACTTAAGCTGTTATTGGCATTGAAATGAGCCGCATTTAAGTATACAAAGTATTCTTTATAACTACAGATATAAAATCATTAGCTGTTTATCGATTTAATATGATTAACAAGTTTGTTTTGATGTATTCCAGATAATAAGAAATGCTGAATTAATGTTTATTTAAAATCTCTACATATTCCACGAAAGGGATAATTTTGCAGGATCATTTATTCTACATATGCTAAGTTTAATATTAATAAAATAACGTGAGCTTCTACAGGGTATATTAAAGTTTATTTCGATTAATAAATACGAAAATAATAAATAGATAAATAATAAATAAGTAGATTTATACAAAATTTTATTTTCAGCATTTTTATTCTGCTAATGTCGGTAGATTAATAGGTTTAAATCGATGTTCATACGGTGGAAGATTCAAAAGAAGATTCCAACAAAAGCTCCCCAGTGCAAAAATATGAAATAGTTTCTGAACTGACTTAATTTCACTTATGTAGCAAATATATTGAGGATTCCAGACAGAAGAATGGGGCTAACAAGTGAAATGAATAGCTTTTTTGTTGTCACCATAGAATTGTAGTATATATCAAACTTAACTAACCAAAATCACGATATGATGTAAAATGACGATTGTAGATGCTTTTTTCCATTTCTGTAGTGCTTGAGAAACGATATCGGCAGCTCAAATTGTAGGAAAAGTAGACTCATAACTACGGCTACATATGTATGTATTCCAAGGAAAGGTTTTCAGTCCAATAAATGTGCTTCACATTCCTAAATTAGCTTTTTCACCCTGACCTATATTTATTGTAAGATTAATATTAACTAACGATATTGTCTATTGTAATTTAGTGCCGTATATAATGGGTACATTTTATTTATAACTGCTGACCTCCAAACAATCCTCTTAGTCATTAGAATACGTAAGGTAATTTCCTTAATCGCATAACATTTAACGTAATTAATTTCTCAACACTTTATTTATAGTTGAGATTTAATTACAAACTAAACAAAACAACACACTAAAATTTTATTTATGTAATGAAAACGAAACAGTTGGTTTTTGTTGTTGCGATAAAGTGACTTAACTACACTTGCACACACTCACACATATACATATCATTTATTTCGGTATGTAGTTATATATATATGTATATAGTTGCTCAGTTACGAAAGACTAATATTAATTAACACATAATGTGTATTTTTTTACTCATTTTAAAAGAATCGGTAGGTGCATACCTTATTTATACTTACATAGGTACTTACACTTAGTACCTATATAAATTTGAAGGGATAACATTGAAATTCCAGGAAGGAAGATTTACGTTTTCATTGCTGAAGATTCTGATTACCTTTTATATCATTTTATATCATACATGATGACTCCATGTCGTATGAGTAACATTTAACATGGAAAACATTTCTCTAAATTAAGAGCTTACTCCTTTTTATCCACGAGTTTATTTGTAATCATTTGCAATTTTAGGGATCGGAGACCGCAATATCAGAGCGAAATCTGAAAAGATGCATTGCAAAAAAATTTATGTTCTGCTTTGTAGACTAGTGTCCGGCCGAATATTCGGATTCAATTCTTCACAAATAAAAAGCATATTCGGCTTCGGCAAAAGAAGCTGAAGAAGAAGGTTGTGAGATAAAAACATTTTATTTAAAATTAATTACACTTAGAATTATTTTTAAAACAAAAAATTTTATACTACGTACATATTTGAATTATTTTTTTTAAAGTTTTTTTCTATAGAATTTTTTTATATTCACGAGGAGATAAAAAATGATCGTGACAAAGCAGAAATTGTCACGGAAATGAAGAGCAGCGCCCTCTATCTATCAAGTGTGAAAAAAATAAAGATGCATATGTATATACACATAAATTATGGGTGTCTCATCTGTATCCATTATGCGCCCTCTATCCTTCCATCGTTTGATATAGGCCCTGCTCATCAGTTTTCAATAAAATTTTAGACAGAGGAAAAAGTTTATATTTCTTACAAAAATCGAAATTTCTAGAGCTGAAAGAATAAACGAGTATAAACTGAAATGGTGATTGTAGACTTTGTCGAAAAATGGAGGACCAACAAAATTCAGATTCTGCTATCGTGAAAATACCCAAAGACCAGCACAGAAAGATCGCAAGCAATTTGAGGCACAACGGAAATTCGAATTTCATTGAAAAACAACTTGCAAGGACTAATTTATTTTTTTTTTTTTATTGATACATCAACACACAGGGTGCACCCCTATGAATTCAGAGCATTGTGTTGAATGGAAGATTGATAGGTGAGAGGAAGAAGGAGGGAGAATGAGAGAGGGAATGCAATCCCACAGAACACCACTAAAGAGATAGACAGCCATTGTGGCAAGTGTTATGCCTTTACCACAATGAACTTCATTTTATCAGTGTCGAATATGAACGCATGTTACGCCAAAGACCAAGTTTTTCGCATCCACTCATGTTTGCATGAATGGCAAATGAGTTCATTAGAGCTAATAATTGCATTAATACTCATGTCACTGAATCCCGACGAAGGTCCTCAGATTATATAGCACCAGGCAGTCATTAAGATGGCCGAATTCCCAGCTTCTCAACGAAAGAGAAGGCCAGGAGATTTACTTGAAAATTTGATTAAAAATCTTATAAAGAAACCGTAGAAAGACAACATGTCGCATCAGCACAACAAAATATTGATGAGATTTGCCAAGTTTCTAGTCAACTTCATAACATTCGCGAGTTCTCAGACCGACATATTTAAAATTTTCGACCTGTTTAGGTCATCATCAGCACATAAACAATTTCAAAACATGTTCGTTAAAAATTCCTTCGGCCATGCCTGTAATGTCTGCGACAGACTCATGTTTTTACAAGATTAGTAAACTTAATCTGAAAACCCAAAACGTAAATATTCTGAAGAAGTACACTTTTGTATGGCGAACACAATTTTTGTTTAGTTTGTTTATGTCTTTGTTTTTTAACAGGTATATATTTTATTGAAAAGAGGTAACTTACATTTAAATTTTACTTGTATTGTATTTTAAAATATACACTGTATGTATGAATATTTATACACATCATATGTATGAATATGTGCTACTTCATAAAATAAATAATTTATGCTTTTCTGTTCAACAATTGGAATGTGCATAACATTTTACACCTCAGGCATTCGAAATAGTTTATAGTTTTCTAATAATTTACACATTTCTAAAAATATAATATCAATAAAATTATTTCAAAATGCAGCTGCCATAAAAACAATCATTATGCATAACCAGGAACATAAATAATTCCTATTGTACATAATTCCTTACTTACATACGAAAAACATTGTATAAGCATACGTATTATGTACATACAAGTATGTTGTTAAGTTATGAAAACACCTTGGAGCACGTTATACTTTTATGTTAAGCAGAATTCAACTTCATGTTTAATTTATCAAAATGATTAGATCTCAATGTTCACTTTCACTCGACAAACTATGTATAAATGTTATTTTATAAAATTGGCTTTAACAATTAGGTTGATTTTATTCCATAACTAAATAAACTTCCATCTAAAATTAACAGCTTTCTTTCACTCTCTTGATACTTATTTGTTGAATTTTGTATGAAATATGTTTTTGAAATTACTGTTTTGAACTCCCAGTTCACCCTTTTTAAAACTGAAGTAAGTGTAGCTGATTCACTGCCAGCTAATTGTCCATGTGTCAAAAGAAGTGCCAGAAATGCAAGTGCTAACAAAGGCCATTTGCGTATAAGCACACATAGGCGTCACGTTGTGATGGCTTTTACTTTTTGATAAGGGTGTCACTTGAAAAGTCGACAGCGTCACTACTGCGGCAGAAAACAGTCAGAGACCGAGCCAAAGCTCCTTTCATAGTTTATGCTATTTTCAAAGGCATATTATTAAATGTTTAATGTAGTGCACTATTAACTAATTTCATACTCTGCTCTATATATACAGATAAATCGTGAAGTGAAGTAAGTAGTGTAGTGTGAACACAAATCTATAGAAAAAATTTACTAAACTCACAAACTTTTATTTATCTCAGTGCTCTAAAAATTTTAGTCAATAATATTTTAAAATTAAAAAAAAATTTAATTCAAACTTGTTCCAATTTTATTACTTCTTTCTTTAGTTTTGCATGCAACAATTTTTTTTTGCAATATTTCAAATAAGTTTTTCTCTTTTTCCCTTTCTGACATAAACATCTTATAATCATTTTTCTTTCAACTCTTCAAGCATAAAATTTAAAAAGTTTTAGCAGCTACTTATTTTCTATGAAATAAAAACGCTTGATAGAAAAAATAAAATAACTTGCTTTTACGTTATGAAAAATTTGATTTCGGAAGTTTCGCGCATCAAAGTTTGTTTGATTCTTTTTTTCGGCTTTTGTTATTCAACAAACTTGATGAACTGTTCACTTTTATTATTTAATTTCTTTCATCCTTTGGCAGTTGCTATTTTTTTCCAGGAGTAAATAGTAATTATTTTTTGAATTAAATATATCTAGCAATCTTAATTACCTATACTAGTTTTCCGAAATATTACTCATACGCCGTGTAGGAATAACACTTATATAATACCAAATACGCAATTAATAACTTTAAATTATATAATAACTTTATATCTTATACACTAGATCTTGTTTAAAAAATATATTTTCCTGGAATTGTTTAATTTGATCACAATTTATGATATGAGGTTAACATGGCGTATGAGTAACATTTTATGCTCATTATTGTTTGAAACAAGAATTAGGTATGCCGCTGAGTAGCCGCTTTAAAACATAGTTATTATGTTCATTATGTACTAATGTATTTATAAAGTTATATAAGTACTTTCGAATGCATCTATGCATGCTTTACAGCAGCATATTTTGGCCGTTGCTATTTTTTTCGAGGAGTAAATAGCAATTACGTGATCATTAAAATATTTCTAGCAATCTCAATTACCTACACTGGTTTTCCGAAATGATACTTCTACGCCATGTATGGGTAACATTTATATAATACCAAAGACGGAATTAATGTTTTAATATGATATGTTATTTACTAGATCTTGTTTAAAAAATATATTTGTTAAAATTGGTTAATTTTATCACATTTTATCATATGAGGTTAACATGGCGTATGAGTAACATATTACACTCATTATTGTTTGAAACAAGAATGAGGTAGACCACTGAGTAGCCACTTTAAAACATAATTATTGTGTAGTTATGAAGTTATGTATTTATAAAGTTTTAAACTTTCGAATGTATCCATGTACGCTTTGCAGCAGCATATTTTCCTTTATTCATGTTGTTGGGCATTGTTTTTCTTTATTTTTTTGTACGAAATATAGTTTCATTTATATTACCTATCCTTTGTACTTTTGTAAGGTGTTATCTATTTTGCTTTTGCAATAACTGAACCATGTGACAATTTCACATTTTGTTTACTCGACGTACACACAACGCTGTAAAAGGTTTAGAGAGCACACGCTTAGGATAAACAAACATTGCTTATCCTTTTATGTGATTATTCACACTTCTGCATATATACGCACATACAAACATTGATTTGTAGCAGCTACAACAGCAAAATACATGGCGCTTGTGATACTAAGTGCTAGGTGAAGCAGACAGCAATGTACTAAGCAAACATGCCTGGACCTATGAGAATAATTTATGATGCCAATATAGAAGAGAGTAAAAACAACAGAAGTGAAAACATAACTACAACAAAATAGGGAGTAATAGCATCACAAAAAGTGAAGCAGAAAAGTGAAGTGAATTAAATGGTGTATAAAAAGTGAAAGAAAAATTCATGCATTTCATGCATTATAAATTACTAATGTTTGCGAAATGTAATAAATTTTATAATGACACTAAAAAGTTGTATTGTTAGGGAGAAAAGATGACATATTAACGGCAGTAGCAGATTTTCGGAGACAAATGATGTTAGTTGTTTACAAAAACATCAGTTATGCGTAAGCAAACGTCTTTAAAGTAAGTCCCCTCTGATCGAGTTGTTAGTTTTAGATTAGAGTAGATTAGATTTGATATGGGCTGAAAAGCCATAGACCTTCTACAGTACTCAGTCCGTGCGAACATTGTACTTTGCCGAGAAAGAGTAGGAGAAGGCTTAAGTGGCTAACTATAGGGCAACGAGGTCATATACACTGGTTGGACCTACAGTTTAACCCCAGTTCCGAACGATGGGGTGGCAATTTGTCATCACTCGATGATTTTGGTATTTTCTACCAAGAGGTGTACTTTACTTTACTTTACTTTTACTTTTAATGGCACAACTGCCCATGGAGGGCCTAGGCCGAGCTTTTCGCATCCACTCATGTTGTGCGTGTTATATTTGTACATGAATGGAAGGCACCTACAGTTTAATGCCGAATCCGAACGGCGAAGTGTGGTGTACACTTTTTAAAATTCTCACTAATTTCATATCAGTAGTAATATAAGAATTTTTGAGAGAATTACCCACCATACCAACGAGGGAACCAAACCACCAACATCTCCGGTGAAAATTTAGTGCTCTACCTACTAGACTATCAAGGTTGTCGTCATTAAGTACAGCATGACACTGATTGGTTGTAATTTGAAATTGTTTGGATATCAAGTAGTTGCTTTGAACTTTGAATTGAAGAAATTCTGGGTATCAAACAATCTTATCAAATTACATAATAGTGAATTACTGAAACTATTAATTAACGTTGTATGAATATTTAGTTGCTATATGTAAGAAGGTGATAAGAAGGTGGTGGCACACACTATAAATGAACCATACTTATAGCTATTGTGCATTAGCATATCATTTAAGTTGCTATTGTATGGACAATATCTTCTAGGAATCTTTTCTACTCTTGTGATATTCAATACACACATTGTTGTACTAAAGCATATTAACTTAAGTTGAGCTTTAAAAATATAGTAGCATTATGAATGATTTTAGCCAAACTTGCCATACATATATATAAGTATATACCTATGTAGGTAGATCACGCATGTTCAGTCAATTTGCAAAGCTTCTTCTTGTAGTCAATATATGAAAATATCATAATTATCTCACTTTGACACTCGCCATATAATTGCAGAATTACGTGCGTATGCTCTATGTATTAGTATGAGTGCGTATGTATGTGTATGTGTACATGTATGTAAGTGTATACTTTAATACCAATATATGACAATGGAAGTCAATGGAATTAATGTCATATTAAATGACATTGTAGACAATATTGAATCTTGTGTATACAAATTTATATACGAGTATCGCTCGTTTGCTGCAAGACTGTCATAAATCAGAAAAAATAAATAAATTAAGTTAAGTACTCAGAAATAATATTTGTATCTTGTAAATTTTTTACGTGAAACGAGTATTTGTCGTTATCAATTAATTGTAAAGTAATTGAAAAGGTAAAACGCGTTGTTCTTGGAATTTATACTTTTGATTTATGACAGTTTTGCAGCAAATATATCTACGATATATTCGTGAACATGATTTGGTATTCCCATTTTGAAGTATCATAAGTAATTAAAGAAAATTAAATTAACAGTATGTTGGAGCCAGTATGCGTTAGTGTGTATTTAATGCATTTACCTGAAAGGCTTTTATCGCTTGCTATTCCAATGCAGAAATGCACACATGCATTGCTGATTTGTATGTGTGTGAGAGATTGATATTAAATTGAAATTTCATTAACATAACTATATATTTATTACATGCATATATAAATTCATTATTTTTATTTAATAATTTAGGAAATTTTGTATAGAAGTAATATATATTTGTATAGAAGTAAGTTTATTGGGATAGGATTGCATATTCGAGAGTTTGCTCAACACGAAGGAGATGTAGTTGGCGTAATAATACATACATAATCCAGCTGCTCAGCAAAGTTTCAGAGCACAGCGAGGTGTGTTTTGTGAAAGCTGATTAAATGCCAGATAGAAAAGGTTTATCGATGTTAGGCAGCCTACCCTAACCCCTATACGGTGCATCTAACAAACTACGTGTATGTTCTAGGCTTTAAAGCGGTGCTGTGATCTACGAAGGTGAGCTGTAATGCTGAACCTCACTCTACCGATTGTTCCACAATAATCCTTAGCGTGTTGATTTGATCGACGCAGGAAAGGTTCGGTCTGTACCCAGCTTGTTGCCTGCGGAATGCAGAGTTAATCTTTTTTATTTTTTTCGACTGAATAGGATGCTTGTAATAACGGCACTCGATGAGATCGCCATCCAAACCATAACCAAAACTCTTATAGCCAGCCGTCTGGAAGCTTCGCTTCCTCCCACATTTTTTTAAATATCGGATCTAGTATATTAACAATAATTAAAGGGCAGACTTTGAGCATTTTTACTGTTATTCTGTCGTAATCGGTTGATTTATTTTTCTTTAAGGTCTTACTTAATCCGATTGTTCTAATGGCCCTTTCTTTTTCCATTTTTTTTTTATTTCTACCCTTTTCTGCTTTCTACTTTCTTCTTTTTCATTCCTTTCGAATAAATTTTCTTAAATAATTTCCCCTTTCGAACTATCATTTTCAAGCAAGTCATTTCGAGCTTAAACACCGATATTTCCTGAACTTTTGGAGCTTGAGAGGCGCGCAATAGCTTGTGTCTATCAATGTGGACAAGTTGATGATGGAGAGTCGCTGTTGAGCATTTTGGAAAAGTATTCTTTCCAGGGTTCAAGCTGCTCTTCAAGTTAGCTCAAGAGCAGTTTTGTAAAGTAGCTTCACATTTTAGCCTGTTCTGCCCTTGTCTCTAAATTCTCATACCGAGCTTGTTTCTCTCGCCTACATGATTTGCAAACTTTTTTATTCAAACTGGCATAATGTTTATAAGACTGATTTTCAGTTATTCAGAAGATTCTGGTCATAGCCTAGATATTTTTGTGCATGAGCTTTTTTATCGCCACTACTTTCGCTTGTTCTTTAGAGGCAATAAACTTTAATTTGAAAAAAAAAAACAGAAACATGTTTTTAATATTCAAGAAATTGAAAGATAATTTTTTGCCATTAATGTTTGAATATGATTTCGGGTATGCGGCCTGGCGCGTACATGGCATAATCAAAACTGCATTACATTCACAAAAGTCGTCGCATAGTGCCTTTTATCAGCCGGTGTAATATGTCTTCAAAAATGACAGAACGTTAAAGTCAACGATGAGCGGTACAGAGACCGATGGTTACGAACTTTTAATTGGAAGGCAGTATGTTGCAACCATGTGATTTAAGCAAGACGGCGCCACATGCCACACTGCGCGAGAAACAATTAATTTACTGAGGGAAACAATTGACCAACGATTAATGTCACAAAGTGGAACTGTTAACTGGTTAGCTCGTTTATGCAAAGGTTATTTTCTTTGGGGATATGTAAAATCGCATGGCCACGCCGATATACCAGAAACAATTGCGTTATAGCCGAAATAATTGTCAAATAGAAATTATGTCATACCAATAAATTTAAACTCACTCTTCAGCTAAATTATGTATGGTATAAATACAAAAGTATAAATATTTCACATGCTTTTACTTTTTATTCAACGCAGAGCTACTCGTAGCGTTGTATTATTTAATTTGTAATTCGCGCACAATTCCAAAAACAGAAAAACACTTCACACACGTATCAAAATATTTCACTACCTCAAATTACCTCCCGCACTCAGCAAATACACAAACTAGCACACTAAAATACATATACTCCATATCCTTTATCGACACACACACGCACACACACGCACACACGCACACATGCACGCAACACAATGCGATGACAGTAATAAAGGCGAAGAAAATGCGTGCCTACTTTCGAGTAACTGTCAACGGAATACACGCAAAGTTTTCATTCTGCGCCACGAACGAATGCCGCCCCGCCACAGCTACGTGTCTGCTTTCTAGCTGCTGTCTAACACAAAAAAAAAATGGCTCGATATTTAAAGGCTGGTGTTGCTGCAGTACACGCATACTATATGCTGGTATGTGTGAGTTTGTGTTTTAAAACTTTAAAAGAAAATAAATTTAAGAAAATATTGTATTACAGTTCTTGTGTTGTTCTGCTTAACCAATATGTTGCTACTAATTTATTGATATTGATAGCTTTAGGACTTCGATCGACAGATTTTCATCTGTAGTTTGTATCTTTCAGCACCATTATTAGCATACATTTATTCAGCAAAAAATTTTTTTTTTTTTATATATTTTGGGTGAATGTCCTCACATAAATTCATATATAAGTTGGTGGTATAGTTGTGGACGCTGTGGCGTAGTGGTTGTGCGTTGGACTGCTACGCAGAGTGTCTGGCGTTCGAATTACGGCACAGGCAAAAAAAAGAACAACAACAACAACCACAAAATTTATACACTGCACCACCTCTTGGCAGGCACTGGCAAACCTACAAGAGTAAAAATTGCCTATGAAAAGCTTTTCACTTCGCCGTTCGGCTTCGGCATTAAACTGTAGGTCACTTCCATTCATGTAAAAATATAACACGCACAACATGAGTGGATGCGATAGGCTCGGCCTAGGCCCTCCATGGGCTGTTGTGCCATTAAAAGTAAAAAAAATTTTATAGTTGGTGTTAATATTGCCGCTGTTTATTTTTTTTTTTTTTGTTTTATTGATACATTCAACTCACTTCAACCCCCTATGAATGCAGAACATTGTGTTGAATGAAAGGAAGATTGATAGGTCGGAGGAAGAAGGAGGGACAATGAGAGAGGGAATGCAATGACAGAGGATACCGATAAAGAGGTAGACAGCCATTGTGGCAAGTGTTATGCCTTTACCACAATGACCTTCAGTTTATCAGTGTCGACTATTCGGATTCGGCATTTTTGTTGTTGCGCCAAAGGCCGATCTTTTCGCATCCACTCATGTTGTGCGTGTTATATTTGTACATGAATGGATTACTGTGGTTACTTTGTTTTGATTTCCTTCATAATTACGAGTATTCAGAAATAAAAAACAAGAATAATTTCAGTTTTTATAGTCATATCTATATGTATGAGTGGAGCTGTTGCGTTTACTTGCCAATTTATGTATTTATCATGGACGCTGAAAACGTCATAACCGAAGAAGAACTTATCTACCCTTACATTATCCCTTTTCGTTTTCCGATCGATAAATATTTTCTACCACCAAGTCGAAAATCCATACTTTTACTGACTAAATACGTTCATAAAAACATGATATACACACAAGCACAGGTGAATTTAAACACAAAATAGTTTAAAATCTTTTTTAACATATTTTAGATTCTTGCTTTGATTACGAATATCTTTGTAAAACTAGTCGTAAGTAAAATTTCACTAGAATATTTAGTGAACCAAGTGTACCAAGAAGAAAAGCAAGTACAAGAAAGAAAATGGATGTGAAATTTTTTCATAATAGCAAAGGCATCATATTCCAGTTAACACACATAGAACTTGTCAAAGCAAAAGAAACATAAGACACATTTAGAAAACAAAATAATAAAAAAGGATACGAAATTTTCGGTTGAAAAGACAAGCAAAAACAGAGACATATGCAATTACTTATTTCAAAAACTGTGATCAGCTCCGAATTCTAAGGTTCACATAAAGATGGCAAGAACCTACTTTGTAATATTTACAAAACCGGTCGTAGATTACGATGTCAATGAATGCGCCTTTTCATATAAAAAAAAAACATTTATACTCATATGAATATGAGTATATGTGCTTATTTTTAAATCTCAAAACAATTTGAAGGGCAAGCTTAAGCAAGAAATGAATGAAAAGAAAAGAAAAAGACCATATCGCTTTAAAAAATATAATATTTCCAGAAAGTAAGGTATTCTGCTATTACGAAGCCTTTTCTTTACTTTATTTTTATGAAATGTTTTATCATGCATTGCTTTTATTTTTATTTTTTTATTTTCTCAGTCATTTCACCTACCATTAAATAAATTGTTTTGGGGTATCTAAGAAACATATCTACTTATATACATAAACATATATGAATAAACATACATACATAAATATATAAGGATCTAATAATGCTCATGTTTACCTTTTCCCTATTCTAAATTTTGATATTTGTTTAGAGTAAACATCTTTACATAAATTATTCTCTTTTTTTTTTTATCTTAAAGAAGACATATTATTTTAGTTAAATTTGTTAAATGTAACATGGTGTTCACATATTAATGATACACACTATGTTTCAGGAGTTTATTGCAATATTTGTAACTATATAACTCAAGCGGATCTAATTTTCATTCAATTTCCATTTCATGTACCTAGACTCTATAAAATGAATGATAAATCCTCTCTACACAACAAATACCTAGCCACTTAAAGCGCTGGAGGAATTTACAAGATGTTTTATAAGCCATTCTGATAATAACATTAGCTGATTTAATATGCATAAATAACTAAGACGTTTAAAAAAGTATTTTCAAGTGTTAATCATACGCTGTGGTGTTTAAGTTATGCACTTTAGTGTATCTAGCGACTTTGGGTTTCGTAGGAATGCTAATCGTTCGTGGCTAAGTTAACTAATGACATAAAACATAGCATCATCTGAAAACTTCGAAAAGCTTTATCTGTGCTATAAATACGATTAGAGCAGCGGAATACAGGGAGCCACACTCAGTTTTAGTGTAAACATAGAGGGCGTAATATAATTGAGAAGTAATTTTTAAATGTTTTGTTAAGTGGTGAATTTAATAAGCTTACACAATCCAGTGATCGAAACTAAATAATCGTAACAATATACACACTCACAGTAGATCAAAGATTTGGATCAGAGAATAATAAATTTTGGTAAATGAAAAAATTTTATAGAAAATTAGATAAAAATCTAAAACCAAACCAGGCCAAATTTAGAACAAGTCTCAGAAAAAATTCATACTTACTTACTTTACTTTTAATGGCACAACAGCCCAAGGAGGGCCTAGGCCGAACTTTTCGCATCCACTCATGTTGTGCGTGTTATATTTGTATATGAATGGAAGGGACCTACAGTTTAATGCCGAATCCGAACGGCGAAGTGAATAGCTTTTCATAGGCAATTTTTACTATTGTAGGTTTGCCATTGCCTGCCAAGAGGTGGTGCCGTGTAGAAAAATTATTTTTTCTACTTTTTGATTTTGCCTGTGCCGAGATATGAACCCCGGACACTCTGCGTAGCAGTCCAATGCACTACCACTACGCCACAGCGACCACAACCAACAAAAATTCATACTAAAAGTAAAACTAAAGAACAAGCTAAGTTTAAACAAAACACAGAGCAAAATTTCAACTTTCAACTGGTAGCAAAGCCAATAAAGAGAAAAAAATTCAGACTAAAATTCAGAATAATAGAAGGTAAAAAATCTTACCAAAGTCCGCCCAAAAAAACAATTTAAAGCTCGAACTGAAAATTGTTTCAAAATTCTGATTAAAAATCGAACAACACTCAGACTAGAGCTTAACGCAATTTTGACCAAAAATAAGCTTAAGAACATGAAAAAAAGTAACTAAGTAAGTAAGTAACTACATAAAAAAAATTTAGTTCAGATAGAAATTTGGAAGATGGTAGCCGTGGCATACTTGGTGTTGCGATGGCCTACTACGCAGATTGTCAGGTGTTCAAATATCGACAAGGGCAAAGTCAAAAAGTAGACAAAAAAAGTTTTATACACGGTACCATCTCTTGGCAGGTAATGGCAAACCTGCAAGAGTAAATCGCATTCGGTATAAAACTGTAGGCCCCTTTCATTTGAGTAAAAATATAACACGCATAACATGGGTGTTAAAAAAAGCTCGGCCTAGACCCTCCGCTGGCTGTTGTGCCATAAAAAAAGGAAGAAAGGAGAAAAAAATTCTGAAAAATATCGAACGTAAAAATATCAAACAGTAATTCGAAGCAAAATTTGCACTCAAACTCAATCAGACGGAAAGTCATGCTAAACACCAATCCCAATTTCAGATTTGATCAAAACTCCGAAAAAACTGAACTAAGACAGAGTTTCAACGTCAAAGGCTTTGCGCTTCATCTATTCAGTACCTAGGTTCATAGACCTATGCAATTTAAAGGCGTGGAAGAAAATAGCCAGAATGAAGAAAATAGCAATGTCAACAATCGAAATTGTGATCAAAAAACTGAGTGAAGGCTTGTCTCACCGTCAAGTTGCTAGATCTGTTAGATATATCACTAATCAGCATGGATCGCCAATTCGATTTAAATTTGATGACAATGACAGGAGCAACCAAATCAGGCTCCAAAAGGAGTTAAAAAACTTCTATGGGAAGAAACTTCCATGGGAAGATTATAAGAAAAATTGGATATCGGGACAAACAGCAAATGCAACTAAGACTACAGTTCACAAAATCCCATAAAAACTGGACTCCGAAGCAATGGCTTACCGTATTATGGATCGATGAAAGCAAAATAAACATGCACAGGTCAGATTTAAATCGGTATGTTTGAAAGAAGCCATCACAGAAAGTAACACTACGTGATGTGATACCAACTATTAAATTCGGTGGCAGAAAAATTATACTTTGGGGGTGTTTTAACAAAGCTGGTAACGGAAAGTTGGTGTTGATTGAATTCAAAATGAACGCCAATGCCTATATTTCACTATTGGAGCAAGGGTATTTTCCTTCTTTGGAGAAGTTGTCACTTAAACAAAAATCTACCTACTAATGCAGCGCAACGATCCAAAACATACGGCGAAAAGACAACACAATTCCTTGAAAGCAATAATGTTGAAGTAATGTAATGGCCCTCTCAAAATCTCGATCTGAAACCGATCGAAAATTAAAATGGAGTTATTCGTTCGATCGGTGTGAAGATATTTGGGGTTTGATAACCCAAAAAGAGTGCGAACACCTTTCATATAATACAAATGAAAAATAATTTCTACCATCAAATTAGTGTCTCTGTCGTGAAACAAAATGTAAATAGATAATATTTTAAAATTTCACTTTAGTTTATTTATACATTTTAATTTTCCTTTAGATATTTTTAGTTTTTTGTATTAACTTTGATACTCGCTTCACTAAGAAACGGGAAATGTTTGCTTTTATTATGATTATTTTGATATAAATATAAAATTCCTGAATTTTTTAAGCTGATAGATATATCTATAAAAAACTTCAGCTTGTTGGAACAGTATACATAATTGTGTAGATAAAAAAGAAGACACTCAGTTGCGATTGCTTGTATTTATTTGTAATTTCTGTTATTTGCATTAAGAAGGTAACAAATTAAAATTAAAAAACAACACGAATATAAAATAAAATGTGGCGCAGAACAAATAAATCAAAGTAAGTTATAAAAAACGAAAATATTTTAATAACTGCGTATGATTCCACACGAGGTATGTACAAACCACCTTGACCTATCATAGCAAATAAACAATCTTTTGGGTTGGAAAATGTATTTATAGCACCGTTCGACAAAATAAAATTTTTGGAAGCGCACATGAGAAAAACAATTATATCCTTAAAGATGGGTTCAAAATAAAATATACGTGTCTCTTAGTTTTTCTAGATCAATTCGTATTTTCATTTAAAATGCAAACTAATATTTAATTAAAATTACTCATACCACCCTCAGTCCATATGATGAATTTATAAATTTTTTTTAATGGTATTCATATGATCTTAATAAGGGATCCATTAAAGAGGAAAGGAGACTTATTGTAGATTCATCTACTTGTATGAAGCCTGAAGGTTGTATTGCGGCACATAAAATAAATAAATTTCAATCAATTCCAATTGCATACGGCACTTCTATGCCTGATGTTTCACTACACTAATTTTGGATCTAAACCTCGTATTATTTTCTAGCTGCATTAATTTAACATTGATCATGTACAACTAGTTGAATCAAGCAAAATAATTTTACCTCCTCTATACATATAAGTATGTATTAAGCTTGGTCTCATTCAAGCTACTGAAAACAAAACTGAGTGAAGCGAAAATGGAAGCAGGTAATTTAATTTAATTTTATTATTGTCATTTTTATTTTTTCGACCGTTTTATTCTTTTAAGGTATGTACACAAACAAAGAAATTGCTTTGCAATGTCGAGTTTGGAAATTTACTAAGCGTGGTGGAAAAAAAGGCATGGACTGCTTTCACTGATGTTGTCAAAGCATTTATTGCCAGAAAAAGAGCCGAAAATGATAAAGAAATCGTTGAAGAAATCGTTAAAATCCATTTTCTTAATGATCATTTGGATTTCTTCTCCCCGAATTTAGGAGAGTTCAACGGTGAGCATGGTGAAAACCATGCCGAAATTTAAAGCAGACACAAAAGGAAAATAAATTCAATTTATGCTCACTGAGTGCTGCTGGTTTCTCTGTCGTGAAACACATTCGGCTTTGTGCCCAAAATTTCCTATGAAATAAATACAATAAAATATTTTAATTTCCATTAAACTAATGGCATCGTTAAATGTCCAGAAAACGATTTAAATGCCATTGTATTTAGTTACAAATGAAGAGAGTAGCTGCTTTTCTTACGAGTATTAATTTTTTTTAATTTTCATTTATTAGGTATTCCAGTTTTAATGCTCTTACTTTGTGAATATATGTATTCTCTTTTCATAATATTCTATTCATCATACCAATCTCTCAATTTTTAATAGAAACAAACAAATAAATTCATCATTTGGAATACGGTTGGTATGCGGAGTTTTAATTAAATATTTATTTGTAATTTAAATGAGAAAACAAATTGATTTACAAAAACTGGGAGACACGGGTATTTAATTTTGCGCCCATTTATCAAAATATATTGTATTTTCTCATGTGTTCAAAACAATGTCGAACGGTGTAGTAAACAAACTTCTGTAGTTCAGCTTACACACGAAAGTCATGTTTAATTTTTACAGTATGTTCAGTTCTTAATCTTTCATTTTATTTGCTTTAACCAGTTAACATTTACCTTATTTAATTGCCAAGTCATGTCCACATAAAGAAAAGAAAACAACAAATAGCTGAAGTTCAAGCAGTTGCAATTTTTGCAGACAAATGTTCAGTGCATTCAAATATTTTTGTAAAACTATTGTTTCCCTTTAATTTTGCAGACAAATGTTCAGTGCATTCAAATATTTTTGTAAAACTATCGTTTCCCTTTAATTTAATTGTAGATACAAACAATGTTTTGTTTTTAATAAAAATGTGATTAAAAAAAATAATTTGCAAAATCCTCTTTGAAACTTTATTTAAATTTCATTTAAAACTATTTTCCATGAACAATGTTGTAGTAGAAGATTCATGATATATTAAATTAGAAAGAATTTTTCAGAATTAGGAGAGCTCGGAAAATATTTGGTATTAAAAATTCTTTCAACCTTTATCAACTGCAAATAAAACTTACAAATTGTTGTAAAAGAGAGCTCTGAAAATATTGGGTATTAAAAATTCTTTCAACCTTTATCAACTGCGAATAAAACTTACAAATTGTTGTTAATTCATGTAACTTTTAATAAGCATTTCTGTTTAATTATTTTCTTCCTAGAAATTGAGGCCAATCCACTCACAAGCACTTGCAAATACCCGAAACCACACAAACAAAGACGTAAACGCCACCAATAAATTTAACATGCGAATATTTTACACACTCAAATACATATATTATAATATCTGCTAAATAAATAAATCAAAAAGTTCACTTTACATCATTCATTCATGCTTGAAATCAGTGATTAAGATGAAAACCACAGCATTTAGCACTGAGGTTATTGACTTGTTTGG
This sequence comes from Palloptera scutellata, assembly GCA_958295655.1. Taxonomy (NCBI): domain Eukaryota; kingdom Metazoa; phylum Arthropoda; class Insecta; order Diptera; family Pallopteridae; genus Palloptera; species Palloptera scutellata. The sequence goes on from OY282451.1 coordinate 48,462,806, forward strand.
GTTATTTTCACTGTACGCATACAGATTCGATATGTTCCCACCCGAATTGTCTAAAAAATTACTATTTCTTTTTTAATAATTTTAACCAAGTTTTTAATATAATAAAATATTTAATTTAGTTTTAGTAATATTTGTTTTTGCAATCAAATTTGAAGTAATAATAAATTTAAAAAACAAGGTTTAAACTTCATAGACACTTATGTGGACCATTTATAATTTGGTATCTGTTTGATTTTGGTGTAAATAAAAAACGAATAATTTTTTTTAATGTGGTTTTTATTATTCGAAAGTACAATTCTTCCGGTTAATTGTGGAACACTATTTCATTCAAATGGCTTCCTCCGCTGGCCTTGCAGTAGCCCATATAAATAACACAATTTTTCAATACATTTTCAACTCTATGGAGCTGTACATGACCATCAGTCATGTCACCATCTTCCTTCCTCTGCATAACAACAGCAATTTTTTCGATTGTGCGCACTTTGTAGGACTACGAGAACTAAGTAGTTGTTATTAAAAAAAAAGATCGAGTTTCATGTAAACGTTTCACAGATTGATACTGCATTTTGAATGTAATTTTCGTACACTTTCGGTAGAAGATTTATCATTTTGAATGTAAATTTTTAGTATTTCTTAACATTGTTCGAGCGTATATCGACTTACTTCGTTAACCGTAAATATAAAACTAATTTTCCGTTATAAAACGAATGACATTAGAGTTGCCTCACTCAAAATAACCCGTAGTTCAAATTCCAAATATCAGATGGACCACACTTTATTTTCTTGTTTTTTTTATATTTTTTAACTACATATCGCTCGTTCGGTGCAAGAATGTCAAAAATCAAAATAATAAATTTCGGATTAAGTGTCCAGAAATAACCATTATTTTGTGATTTATCTCGATTAAGAAAAATGTTATCGGTATCTTACAAACTCTTTATGAGAGTAGAGTATTTGTCGTTAGCAAATCCAAATGGAGTAAATTGAAAAGTTTAAATGCGTTTTTTTAAGTTATGCCACTCTTCCAGCAAACGAACAATATATTTGTATTTTATTATTATTCGATTGTAATCATTCCTAAGACATTAAGTGATTCGTTAAATTCAGAAGCCTCGGAAGTGCAGAATTAACATATGGCATGAGACATATGTTGAGATATTTAAGAAGAACTATCTGTCTTAATTAAAAACAAATATTTTATTAGACAAAATACATAAATGTAAAGTATAGCTCTATAGATAAGATGGCAACGAAGTTTATTTATTAAGATTCACGGGAAGGGTAAAAAAAAAATAATATCCTTCCCCTTCAATTTTTGCAATAAAATAAATTTACTGCAATGTTTTACCATCTCTATGATATTCAATTAGGGTAGAAAGACAATAATGTTGGTTATAATATGATGCTTTCACTTTTTGCATAGGTCAGAGTTTTCTCTTCTTTCAAATTCAGATGTACGACTAACTCAAGATTATGGTGTAGAATTCAGCATTGTCTAGGCCATGACAATTGACATTTTCCCATCTGAGTAAGCTTTCATTGTTGGGTCTGCAAGGTGAGTGGTCTTTCTCAAAGAAAATATTCCAAAATTCCTCTGTATGATTAGGTTATTCTTGTTTAAATATTGACGTAATGATACTGCTAAAGAGCAGTTTGATTTATACTTTTTCTGATGAATCGTGGGATGTTTATGCGTGTATATTTGAAATGCTTCTCTCTGAAGTTTGGTCAAAGTAGTCACCAGTTTTCCTCGAAAAAATGTATGGAACTAATCGTTAGAACCCTCTATAACAAACTTCCAGAACTCATTTTTTGTTGCAAAAATCTCCTAGGTGATGGATTGGTAATAGGCTAATGGATGGATTGGTTCTAAGCTAAATTTTCTGGCATGCAAAATAAAGGGGTGTAAAACTTATTTCCTATGATCCCTATGAATGCAGAGCATTGTGTTGAATGGAAGGAAGATTGATAGGTGGGAGGAAGAATGAGAGAAGGAATGCAATCACACAGGACACCGATAAAGGGATAGACAGCCATTGTGGCAAGTGTTATGCCTTTATCACAATGAACTTCAGTTTATCAGTGTCGACTATGACCGCATGTAGCGCCAAAGGCCAAGCTTTTCGCATCCACTCATGTTGTGCGTGTTATATTTATACATGAATGGAATTTTGTTGTAAGCGCAGCTTTAAACAAAACGAACAATATCTGTGCAAATAGTCATGACACGTATCGCACAGTGATATTATTACAAGCAATATATTTTAACTACGTGGGATGTAAGCGCTATAATCCTTTATACTGGAGCGCCATCTATGGGCCGACCGATTTTGTTGAAATTTTGTGTACCATTTGTGTTTAAGCCAGGGAACATATTTTCGTGTTCATTTCATGGGATCTAAAAATTATGCATGAGAGGTTGAAGTTGACCCTATGTAGACTAACAGATTTGGTCGAAATTTTATATACTACAGTTTTGGTCGCTGTGGTGTAGTGGTAGTGCGTTGTACTGCTACGCAGAGTGTCGGGGTGCGAATATCGGCGAAGGCAAAATCAAAAAGTAGAAAAAAAGTAATATTTCTACGCGGCACCACCTCTTGGCAGGCAATGGCAAACCTACAAGAGTAACAATTGCTATGAAAAGCTGTTCACGTCACCGTTCGGATTCGGCATTAAACTGTAGGTCCCTTTCATTCATGTACAGATATAACACGCACAACATGAGTGGATGCGAAAAGCTCGGCCTAGGCCCTCCATGGGTAGTTGTGCCATTAAAAGTAAAGTAAAGAAAGGTCAATACATCCACATTTGAGCATCAATAAAACAATTAAAAAAAAAATTATTCCAGAGGGACCTCCGGAGCAAAAATTTAAAATAAAGTCATTTTATAAAAGTAAAAATTATAAATTGGTCAGACATCTTTTACTTATACCCACTTCCCAAAATACGATGTAATGATATGTGTTATAAAAGTCACCTGTATATCGATCCAAAGATGATACGACCATAGCCATGCACAATATAAATGTAATTATTGCACTTTACATTCATATCGTTTTCATTAATTTTGTTCCAGTCTCACTTGATAACTAACCTCCAAATTAGTTAGGGTTAGTATAGTATCCATTCATGTACAAATATAACACGCACAACATGAGTGGATGCGAAAAGTTCAGCCTAGGCCCTCCATGGGCTGTTGTGCCATTAAAAGTAAAGTAAAAAGTAGTATCGTATCTACTACCAACATTGTAATACATCAATATGCATCAACTTTTTTTCTATGGTTCGCTACAAATACAGTTTCTTTGTCTTGCTTACTATGGTTCCCTAGGTACATCGGGTTTAAATACTTAGTTTGTATGCCATCCATTTGCCAAAGAACGATAAAATCTTGCACACTGCATACTCTCACATACAAACTAGGCCATTGCCTTATTACTATGATTCCACAGACACACCAAGTCCTACATTCTGTTTATATAGAAGGTATTACGCCTACTTTCTTTAAAGCATTTCTTTTTTCCTTGCAGCATTCCACTGGCAATAACAGTTTTGGTGCTCTACGAAATATTACGCCACTTTCCTACAAAGAGGTAAAATAATAATCTTATTTTTTTACGTATTTACTTTATTATTAGACCACAACAAAGGATTTATCATGAGTTTTATAAAAGAGCAATTTGATGAACCGCGATACGCTCTGTGTGCTTTTAACTGGACAGATTATGTAATATGAAAATATTAATAGTATGCGGTTGAGTATGGGATGTCCATAAGAATACATATACAAATGGAAGGTACATATTTATGTAAATAATTGGATTGAGTAGTGAAAATGCGACGCCCATATGGGCAGGAGTGCCACCTTCGCTGGATTGTGCTGGAATCGATTTTATATATCGCACAATCTCCTATGACGCCATATGCGTGCTCACCTACAAGATGACAATCATCATCAAAGCAACAGAACTGAAGAAGTTATACACAAGCGCAACAGAAATCACATAACAGAAGAGGCAAGAGTTCGGGATGCTGGGAATGTAAGAATGAGAAAAATAAAGGGGATCAGTCTGCAAAGGCAGGTGGACATATGCATTGATTCCTGCTGTAAAAAGATGCGGAGACAACAAATGCCAACTGGATTACAATGTCACACAAATACTGAGTGGCCATGGTGGCTTCAGAAGCTATCCCCACAAGTACCACATAGTAGATGACTGCAATTGCATAGTGCATGGAGTCGAAGAGACGGTGAGGCGCATAGTGCTGACCGCCCAAGATTCGATCATGAAAGAGAAACGCTGAGGACAGCATTTGCAATAAGCCCATAGGTATGGAATTAAGTAGGAGTAGCCAGGAACGGGCACGATAATTGGAGGGCGCTACATAATTTTGCACGTGGCATCATGATAAGTACAATTAAGAAACGACCAAAATACGCGGGAAAAGAACAGAATGAGAGTCAACGAGTGAGGTAACATAGGAACTGAGCTGCGATATTACCACGTAAGAGTAGCTCAGCTGCCATACAGATGCCAATTACCAGCTGTTAGACAGAGGGGGTTGATCTGCTAAAATTCAACGGGTCAAACGACAGAAGGAAGCATGCAATGGGGTATGCATCTTTCACAGGCAGCAGGCGATTCCCATTTATAGAACCAAACAAACGGTTCTCCAGATTAGGCTAGCTGACGTCATCTGGACGAGACATCAAGGAAGATTTATGTTTTGGTTAAGTCCGTCACACTGACGGAGTTAAGCCTTTTGATACCTTTGATGCAACCGTATGAAGCATTAAAAACATTTCTGAAAATGGTTGACTTAGCGCATTTGCCGTGACTCGAAGTTGGTCGCCATGCTTTGCATTCGTCAAAGTACCTTTATCAAATTTGTACGTTTTATGTGTGATTGGGACTCGCGATTCACTGGAGACCAGTATGCATTACACAAGTGGACAACCAGGTGGCATTGTAAAATTCAAATAGGGAACATGATTCGTGATCCCTTGATACCAGGAGTAAATATATTGCTGCCGCCACTTCATATCACACTAAGATATGTTAAGAGTTTTATTAAAACTATCGCCAAAAGGGATAAAGTGCTTTTGCATTTGATTTTCCCGACAATGAGAAAAGTTAAAATGTATCATACCAATATTTTTAACTTCTCAAATTATAACTTTTTGGCACATCATTCATTTCTGGCTATTAGACGTACTTAATGATACCGACATACGAAAGCTAATCCAAAGTTGCACATTCAACATTAAACCCTTTGACATTTTGATATTATTATTTTCATAAAATCAGTTATCGTAGCTAATTTTTTGGATCCAGAAGAGGAATGCGCATCAACCTCTCTGAGGTTGACCTATGTTTAAAAACAAACTCTGTCACAATTGCACCTTTTGTCCAAAAGTTAATATCAACGATTTTATTAAACATCTCAACCGGAATACTAAGTAATACTTAAAAGAAGAAATACCTCTTTGATATGAAAAGTTAAACTTAAGAACTTAAGAAAATCGAGAGATAAAAACCGGTTCTTTTTTGGTGCAAATACTTTAAGTTTTTTTGTAACTACTGGTATTTCAATACATTCACCTACTGTTCGTTTTTTTTGGAACTAACATAGCACATTCAGAGATAGATGAAAGCAAAATGTTATTTTCAGTTTAAACAGCAATAATGAGAACAGCTGGAGTTTCATCAATAACTATGTAAGATTCACCGCCAAAGGAGATGAAAGTAATGCGGACTTGAAAAGAGATTGCATAGCTTTCTTACCTGCACGGTTTAAATGAGTGTGTAATTTTTATAGATCCTCAGTTGGTAGTACTTCATTATTAACATCGTCAAGGCCCTTAAATTCGTCGTTAAAAAGTTGTTCATAGTATTGAAATTTTTCTACATACATGAACTGAAAACTCCTTACCAATCTCACTAAATCCCTTCCTAGCTGTATTGAACATTATACTTATTTCAACTTCGGTTGATCGACACTTTAAGCTGGACCAGCGAAGACCTCTCTCTCTTCATGTATAATGTGTCCGCGATTATACAGGAAAGACTAGCACACTTGATATGAGCGAGTCTGCCACAAAGCCAGCAAAGCACCAGATGATCGAATTCACTTTTAAGATAAATAAATAAAAATTTAGATAAATGCAACATATTATTATATTATTAAGGTTAAACAGTTTAAAAAGACTATGCAAACAAAATATATTGAAAACATTTGGGAACCACTGCACATAGTTCAGCCAAAATATTATGTATGTATGTCATGGTCTCTGTGACATAGTGGTAGTGCGTTGGACTGCTACGCAGAATGTCCGGGGTTCAAATCTCGGCACAGGCAAAATCAAAAAGTAAAAAAAAAAGAATTTTTCTACACGGCACCACCTCTTGGCAGGCAATAGCAAACATACAAGAGTAACAATTGCTATGAGAAGCTTTTCATTTCGCCGTTCGGATTCGGCATTAAACTGTAGGTCCATTTCATTCATGTACAGATATAACACGCACAACATGAGTGGATGCGAAAAGCTCGGCCTAGGCCCTCCATGGGCTGTTGTGCCATTAAAAGTAAAATAAGTAAAGTAAGTAAAGTATTGTATATGTATAAGTATGTAGGTAGGATTATATTTTTGAGCATTAAATTGAATATAAATAATAAGAAAAAATTAATAGCTAAAATATTTAATTAAAAATGAATAATTCAATAAAATTAGACGATATCACCCAGTGGTTTTAAATCCGACAAATCTCCAAATGCGAAATAAAATAAAAAATCAAGATAAATCAATATAAATTTGAATTTCCACAGCGAAGAAAAAAAGGACACGATCGACTTGTACAATTTTCTCTCAAGAAGTGAAACAACAGTTTCGAAAAATATAAAAAAATTCAACTTTTTCATAATTCGATTTATCAACACTAAATTTCAATGTTATTATTCTCCCCACAAACAAAACATTAAACGATAATAACATATGTAGTACTTAGAAGCATGGAAGTCTTGCAAATGTTTTCAAAAATATTTTTTCTTTCAAACTAATGTGAAATGCTAATATGGAAAAATAGGCTGAGGCATTATGTTATTATTAAAGTAAGTAAGTGAAGTTAACATGTAACATGTCTGCAACTTGTCAATCGTAATCACGATAAGCTTTTACCTTTATAATAAACATTGTGCCTAACTATTCTAATTAATATTTGAATTGATAATTTTGTTATTGAGGAAATTTTTCATTGCGCAATTTACGTCGGCACTGTGAAAATAAATTTTCCATTTCCATAAGTATTAGGTACACAATTCGTAAGTGCGTATGCACACCACAATATTGTAGGTACTTACATATCTTCTAATCTACTTACTAAGAATCCGCTTACATACATACGTACATATACGTTCATACATATTTATATGTACATATATGTTGCTGCTGTATATAAGAGGCATATTTAGCATTTTAATGAAATTTTTTGTTTATTTTTGTTGAGCTAAATTATTTGCATTAAGTCTGTAATAAAACTTAATGCATTGTTATTTCTTTAACAGCTGCCATCAATAATTAAATGTCTCATGTCTCAATTTTTTTTTTTTGCTTTTTTGTTTTTGCTGAGCATTTTCAAATTATTTTTTGTTGGTTATATGCTAATTTTATTTTCGTTGTTGTTATTGTATGCAAATATTTTTTGGAGTACATAGTATAGGAAACATACAAATAGGTATTTATTTTATTTTTTATAGTACTAGAATCTAATAAGAGATTTTCATCACTCGTTTAAATGGGAATAGAAATATAGGTGAAATAGAAAAATACTAATCTTAATTTTTCTTATTCTTAGTTTTCTTCTTTTAAAGGCCCAACAGCCCAAGGAGGGCCAAGGCCAAGCATTTCGCATCCACTCAGCTTGTGTGTGTTACATTTCTACGTGAATGAAAGGCACCTACAATTTTTTATATGCAATATTTACACTTGTGGGTTTGTCATTGCCTGCCAAGAGGTGGTGCCGTGTAGAAAAATACTTAGTTTTTTTTTACCCTTTGATTTTGCCTGTGCCGAGATTCGAAACTCGAACACTCTGCGTAACAGTCCAACGCACTACTACTACGCCACAGCGACCACACATGATCATTGACAATTATTATATGAAGAGAAGTGGTCATGATTACATACATCAGTGATCAAAGTATTCTGGTGAGCGCGACCATTTTTTCTAAACATGCTTTTGCATGTAATACATATTGGATCATATAAAAGTATCCGCGGTTGGTACCCACAAAACTGTCACGTGGTTGATGTTTAGTGCCTCCGCTATCTCCTAACAGCACGCGTACCGATCTTGCTCCACCAGTTGCAAAATTTCATCGGCTTCAATGAGTGGTCGACCAGAGAGAGCCAGGTGCATCTTTGATATCGAAATTTCCGGAACGGAATCGAGCAAATCACTCCTGGTTCCGGCTTTTACTCACATCATCCTTACCGTAAACCGAAAAATTTCTTCGGCATGTTTTTGCAGCGGTTTTACCTTTTTTGTACATAGTAATAAAGCACTAGCGCCGAATTACACAACACAGAATGTAGCCTTAAATGCCACCTTTCACACATGTATTATTTTGGTCCAGTTTGGATAATCGGACTAGTGTCGCCGGAAAAAATCGCGGATACTTTTTATATATTAGTTATAAATACAATGGAAGTAGTCATTGAGAAATCCAATAAAATTATTTGTGGCCGCGCAAGATTAAAAATTTCATTCCAAATATAAAAAAGAAGAATATCGTTGGTTGTGTGCGTAAAGAAAATCACTGCTGCGCAAAAGTTTTTTAATAAGTTTTTTAACAAAGAAAACTGAACTATTCAATCACTATTCAAAGGCCCACCAATTACCTACAACAGCTACAATCAATAAATTAAAGAGATGCCTGCAAATGCCACAAATAATTAGGGAAGCAATTGTAAGCTGCCAACCGCAAAGTCGGGTGTACCTCCCAGCAAAGCAAGCACTAACGAAAACCTGTTTTGATACCCGCGTTCTACGTACTTATAACTACATATATACATACATATGTGTGGTATCGGTGTGGCGTAGTGGTAATGCGTTGGACTGCTACGCAGAGTGTCCGGGATTCGAATCTCGGCACAGGCAAAACCAAAAAGTAGAAAAAAAGATTTTCTACACGGCACTATCTCTTACACTTACAAGAGTAAAACTTTCCCATGAAAAGCTTTTCACTTCGCCGTTCGGATTCGGCATTAAACCGTAGCTCCATTCCATTCATGTACAAATATAACACGCACAACATGAGTGGATGCGAAAAGCTCGGCCTAGGCCCTCCATGGGCTGTTGTGCCATTAAAAGTAAGTATATGTAAATAAATGGAATATTTGTTTTGAATTTGAAAACAACGCTAAACTCAAAATCTACATTTTTTCTGTCAAATAATTCTAGATTATCTTTAAAAGAGCCGCGAAATAATTTTGAAGTATTTCAAAGATAAAATGGGGAATTTGGCTTTGAGGATTTTGATTTTGGATTTGGGGATATTAATTACTGGGTATTTTGATTTGGGGTTTTTCGTTTTTGGGGTTTTCGTACTCACCCCATATTCTAGCAAGTACAGGGTGTTTTTTAGAAGTGTGGTTTTCAAGAAGAAATAAAACGCATATAATTTAATGTTATGGCCAAGAATTTAACTTTATTATAAAAATAAGGATTTGCCATTATGTTTTAAAAACGATTTCGGGCAAGTGGCCGCCGCGGCTGGTTCGAATAAATTCCAGCCGAGAGGCCCTATTTTCAACTACTTTTTGCAGCAATTGGGGCCGTATGTCAGTAATAACGCGCCGAATATTCTCTTCCAAGGCGTCAATCATCTCGAGCTTATCTGCGTAGACAAGCGACTTCACATAACCCCGCAGAAAATAGTCTAGCGGTGTTAAATCGCACGATTTTGGAGGCCACGCCACAGGCCCACGACGCGAGATAATGCGCTCACCAAAAGTTTCCTTCAATAAATTGATTGTGTCGTTGGCAGTATGGCATGTAGCGCCGTCTTGCGGGAACCAAAGGTCGTCCACATCAACATCCTCCAATTCAGGCACGAAAAAGTCATTAATCATGGCTCTAAAGCGTTCCCCATTGAATGTAACATTATGACCGGCTGTATCTTTGAAGAAATATGGACCAATGATTCCCTCTGCCCATAGAACACACCAAACAGTGACTTTTTGAGGATGTAACGGCTTCTCAACAATGGCTTGTGGATTATGATCACTTCAATTACGACAACTTTGCTTATAAACGTACCCATTCAAACAAAAGTGAGCTTCATCGCTGAACAAAATTTTCTTGTGAAAATCGGGATCGGTGGCCATCTCGTTTTAGGTTCATTCACCGAACGTTGCAAACGTTGTCCAGGAGTAAGTCTATTCATTATGAAATGCCACACCAAACTGAGCATAAATCAAATATTGCCAGATTGAAAACCATACTTCTAAAAAAAACACCTTTTATAATTAACTTAAATACATAAAATATATAAAAACAGTAAAGAAAATAAATAATATGTACATGTACATATAAGTTGTAGCTCAAAACTAAAGGAAGAAAAATACTCGTACCTTCTTCTTCTTCGTCTTTTAATGACACACTAACACATGGAGTGCCGAGGCCGAGCTTTTCATGACATTAGTCAACATATTAACTACTTCGTAATAATATTTAATATACATATTTATATACTTATGTCCTAGGGCGACAAAAGTTTTTACTAAGAATCTTAGTACATATTTGCAAGTGCAAGTGTAAAATGTATGTGTAAAAATATGTAGATAAATTAATAGGAAATTAAGTTAACAAAAATACGTAGTACCTATACATATATGTCTAGTCAGAAATCAAAAGAAAACATGTTCACACATGAAATAAAGTTAACACGCAAATATCATTTCTTCAACTAAGTAAGAGCTTATAACTATGAACTACATAATAACTTCCTCTACATATATTCTGTAAATATGTATAAGTATGTAAATAAATATGTATGTATGTTTGTGTCTGATAAAAGTCTAAAATACATATTTTGCAAATTCAGAAAATTCTTAAAGAAAACAACTAATTAAACTTGAATGTAAATTGATTTAAAATTCACTTAAAATTTATTTATCATAAATTATATATTTGGTTTCATTAAAATTTATTTCAACTGTTCAAAATGAATTTTAATTAATGATTAAAACTATAAAAGATTATTAAAATCTATTATATTGACTTTGGAATGATTAAAACTGACTAAATTTAATAAAAATGATGAGCAGTGATAATAAATACCAACACTTTGCTCAAGCATATAACTTCATATATGTGACCTGTCTCTTATCTGATGGTTTTATATTGTTAATTGATATATTTTGAAAAAAAAATGTTTGTGACATTTTTCACACAAGTGGTCAGGTGCGGGAGGGTACGTTTTTTCGAGAACCCCTATATTTTGCGTTAATTTCTATCGAAACAAAAACCAAATAAAAACAATTATTTAAAATATTAATTAACAACTGATTCGGGTAGTTCTTGAAGCATATTTTCAAAATACATATTCATATTTTCCATATGTTGGCTCAGTATATGTGAAATATGAATGTGAAAATATTATGCGGGTAATTCCACTTACCGATAAGCCGATACTAGGCTATTTTTTTCAAAATTCAAATTCAAATTCAAATATTTTCTATAGAAATATTTTTAATATGTAAAGAGGTAAACAAAAAACAGCTGCCTCGTTTGCAAACAAGGCAGTTTTATGCAGCTTAGTGTGTTTGCCACAAACTGTCCATTGATGGGAAAATGATTATTTATTTTGGTAGACATTCGTGTAAAATGTTTATGGTATCAAGGGGAGACCCATTAGATTTAGTTTCAAAGCATCCTGCCACACTTCTACTAATGGATATTTGTTTAAATTGAAATTTATCAATCAACAATCAACAGGCTATGACAAAGATATCGCTTAAGGAGCTGATACCGGTCTGACATTTTGCTGAAAGTGGTCGATTCAATCTCTTTTCATCGAATTTTTTTCTAAAATTTCTTCAAATCATACCACATTATGTGTTTGCTAAATGCTGAACTTTTTTTTTGCTACAGGTAGTACATTTTTTTTTTCATTTCATTTGATTTTACTATTAGAATTTCGTTGTTATACAGGAACTGTTGGAAGCAATCAAATCACTGTTGCTAAATTACCAAGGAAAACGAAGGAAGGTGAGATTTCTGCTCTTTTCGATCGAGCAAATTAAGTATTAGCCATTCGTTGGATAGGCAATGCACTAGTCACTGTACTTACTACCAATGGTAAATTGGAATCCTTTACAAATGAAAAAGCTCACATCAACATTAAAGTTACAAATATAATCGCAGAATACAATCAGCATAGGGAAGGTGTGGACTTGCATGATAGCGCTTTGGCTAATCGAAGAAATAGTGGTGGCCATTGTTCATAAATTTACTTGTTTATATGATGGTCAATTCGTGGAAGCTTCATGTTTTTGCTGCAAAGCATGACTTCTGTAACAGCATCAACATCACGAGAAGTAACTTCGTCTATTAGTACCATTAGTATCGGACTGGTTGTAAGTGAACTTACCATCACAGAACTCGAGAACCGTGCATTCCATTTTTATGAATTACATATTATATTATATAGTAAATATTATTATATAGTAAGTATATCTTAACTGGGTTCATGATTCCGGGTACCGGCCAATAGCCGGTTAAAATTGACTAAACTATTGGAACAACGATGTGTATGTTTTTGTTGTTGGTATAGTGGTGATTCGTATCACAAACACAATTAGCGCTAACGCGCCGTTTTGATACCACATCCTCAGTTGTTTTCTGGTTTCTTTGGTTGATTAGGGCAAGGCGAGAAAATCAGTTCCATCCCGATTAGTTTAAGAAGTTTAGTAATTCATTTAAACTTATTTATCACAGTTCTCCAAGGTTATTGAAATAAAGTCTACCCTAGTAACTAGTAATGTCTAGTTCATCCTAGGTATTCTTATTTTTGGCTGCTTGCTCACCAATGACCCAGAAGGCGGTAATGACCGCTTTCAGTCTCGAGATACCCTTTCGGTTTTTGTTTATAAATTGAATTGTATTTTTCCAATTGTAGTCTGCCCATATCGCTCAGCTTCTTTTGCGAGGTATTTTCTCGAGGTTTCTCGCTTGATCGAGTTCATTAGTGTGAATACCAGTTCAGCCAATGATTATTGCTGGGCAGAGACATTACGGACCAGCTCGTTTGCCTTTTCGTGACTCTCTATGTTCCCGAGTCCCGGCACCATACAGCAAGAATAGCAACAAAACCAAGAGTAACAACAGTAGTACCAGCAACAGTGGCAACACTAACTTGCAGTGGCTCGTAGGTGGCAGCACTGCGAAGCTGCTTATAAATAATTTAATTTTACAGGTGAGCAACTTCAACTTCAACTTCAAAACTAGACTAAGAAGCTTCTGCTTCGTCTTCGTCTTCGTCTTCGTCTTCGTCTTCGTCTTCGTCTTCGTCTTCGTCTTCGTCTTCGTCTTCGTCTTCGTCTTCGTCTTCGTCTTCGTCTTCGTCTTCGTCTTCGTCTTCGTCTTCGTCTTCGTCTTCGCCTTCGTCTTCGTCTTCGTCTTCGTCTTCGTCTTCGTCTTCGTCTTCGTCTTCGTCTTCGTCTTCGTCTTCTTCTTCTGTGCACATTCACACACACATATACAAACTCAGACACACACAAAAAAAAAAGAGAACTCTTCTGGCAAGTGTTAATACGTCAATCCTTAGTGTCACTAAGGGTATGCTGTGGTTTTAGAACAGTGTCGGACGATGCGACGAACCTCCTGGCAAGCAGATGCCCTATAGACATAATGGCAAGAGCAGCTGCAGAAGTCAGGAAAAATCCTGCAGCCCTCGCAGCGCTTGCAGAAAAATGCATTGAAGAGTGGCAACATCGATGGGAGACATCAACGAAAGGTCGGTGGACGAGGACATTGATCCCTAGTGTGGAGAGGTGGGTTAATAGGAATCATGGGGAGATAAATTGTCACCTCATACAGTTCCTATCCGGACACGGCTGCTTCCGCCAGTATCTGTACAAATACACCCACGTTGACCATCCGTACTGTCTATTTTGTGATGGGAAAATCGAGAATGCTGAACATATCTTAATAGAATGCGGCAAATTTGTGGATGCCAGAAACCAACTCCGGATCACCCCAGAGGGACTGGTGAACTCCATGTTGTTGGCAAAAGAGAAATGGCATGAATGCAGCGAGGTCATAGCACACATGATGACGCAAGTGCGAAAAAACGAGCAAATAATTAAATAGAGAAGTGGGTCGAACCCCTTTTCCTGCCCGCCAAGTAAATTCTTCACTACAAGTGCCGCGGGGATACACAGGACAGCGCTCGTAGGAGGTGGGTTTAGTTCGTAGGTGCATGGATGCGAATCTTGCATGCGTGCAAGAATTGAAGCAGAACGACCATCAAGCGCGTCGCACGTTCGGTGAATGGGCCCTAAATGAGATGGCCACCGAACCCGATTTTCACAAGAAAATTTTGTTCAGTGATGAAGCTCACTTTTGGTGGAATGGGTACGTTAATAAGCATTTGGAGTGATCATAATCTACAAGCCATTGTTGAGAAGCCGTTACATCCTCAAAAAGCCTGTTCGGTGTACTCTATGGGCAGAGGGAATTATTGGTCCATATTTCTTCAAAGATGAAGCCGGTCATAATGTTACAGTCAATGGGGAACGCTTTAGAGCCATGATTAATGACTTTTTCGTGCCTGAATTGGAGGATGTTGATGGGGATGACCTTTGGTTCCAACAAAATGGCGCTACATGCCATACAGCCATACAACCAACGAAACAATCAATTTATTGAAGAAAACTTTTGGTGAGCGCATTATCGCATCGTGGGCCTGTGGTGTGGCCTCCAAGATCGTGCGATTTAACACCGCTGGACTATTTTTAGTGCGGTTATGTGAAGTCGCTTGCCTACGCAGATAAGTCCGACACGATTGACGTCTTGAAAGAGCGACATACGGCCCCAATTGTTGCATAAATTGCTGCATTGGGTCTCTCGGCTGTAATTTATTCGAACCAGCCGCAGCGGCCACTTGCCCGAAATCGATTTTAAAACATAATGGCAAATCATTATCTTTATAATATAGCTAAATTCTTGGCCATAACATTAAATTATATGTGTTTTCTTCTTGAAAACCACATTTCTAAAAAAACACCCTGTAGATATACTAACATGTTAAAAACTCTCGCTAATGCTTCTTGCAAGAACTGCTTGGATGGTAAGGAAAATAAACTTTCATTGACCTTCCGAAATCATTCATATATGTATACATACGAGTACATACATGCATATACATATAACGATACATAAATACAATATGAATAGAAAGAAATAAATAGAAACAGTTTTTTTTAAATTTATTTAATCAAATTTTAGTTCCGTAACATCCGTATATTCGAAGGAAAGGTAAACTGCTGAAATTGAATTTCACTGATTTTGATTGCCATTACTCTTTTGGAACAAAAGATAGCATCTACAAATATGGTAACAACAAAAGTGGCATCCCAATTCCAAAGTAGAAACGTAAAAGTGAAACTAAAAAAAAAAATTCCCAAGAATCTCTAAATCATTTTACACTAACGTGTAATCCAATTTATATTTCCTTTTTTTGCATTTCTTGTTTTTTTTGGTAGTATTAAAAATGTTTGAAGTAAATTGTTTTAGTTACAACAATTTGGCAACGTTTCTACCAAATTGAGTTTATCGTTTTGTAAAACCAAAACGAAGAAGAAAGAGAAAAAAAATACTTGTTTAGACAAAAAAAACAAAAAAAAAAAAAACAAGAAGAAAGAAAGAAAGTACGCCAGCCTAAACTACAGCAATAAAGTTAAGCAATTTGGGGCATTTGCTAGCTTTTTTTCTTTCTTTTATCCAAAAACTCAGAACTGTAAAGTATGCCACCATTCTGCGCATTTATGTATTTCTTGACAATTTCCATTCAACAAATACATTTTCAGAAAATATATACAGCAATAATAGCAACAAAAGCAAGAGTAGCAACAGTAGCACCAGCAACAGTGGCAGCACTAACTTGCAGTGGCTGGTAGGTGGCAGCACAGCGAGGCTGCTTATACATAATTTAATTTTACAGGCGAGCAACTTAAATTCAAAAACTTAACCAAGAAGCTTCTGCTTCGTCTTCTTCTTCTTATTCTGTACACAGTCACACACACATATACACACTCACACACACATACACACACACTTATTTAATATTATGATGTTGCTGATGAGGCTCGATGATGATGAGGTTGACAACGATGACGATAAGGTGTGTCCTTAAGCCTGTAAATATTTACCAAACAGTAATAAGGATACGCACTCGAGATGGAACCAACCTAACTGTACATAGTTCATGACAATGAGTATGTGCATGAGTGTGTGTGTGTGTGTGTGTGTGCGTCTGTAGGTGCTACGTAAATGTTTTCATTTCGTTTTCATTTTCTGTTTGTCCTCAGCTTATATATTCTAACATAAATCACTCATTTTAGCCACAATAGCAGCAGCAACAACAAAGACCAATGCTATTGACATTTAGTGAAAAGCATATAGCTAAAAATGGAAAAAAACCAACAACAACAAGAATATCATTGTACAAATGAGCTGCCAAAACTGTTTCTAACTTTTTGTATATTCTTTCTATTTCTTCTTTCTTGTTTCTTTTTTTTTTTAATTTAAATTGTTTTGTATGAATGCTATGTAGATGAGCTTCAGGAATAATGCTATACCTGGAATAATGCTAATAAATGAAGCTTGATTGATTATGTGTAAAAGTTTTTGACAACAGTCTGTTGTTGTTTATTTTAGCATAAAGGTGTGTGCTAATGTGTAAATATATATGTATTTGTGTGTGTTAGCTACGTTTCTTCTTCTACTTCTGTTGTCATCCCAATATAATATAATTTTGAAAAGTCTCTATGTTGCAGGTTCATTTCCAATAACAAAAAAAAAAAAAAACTTTATGTGACTTTAAAGTAAATTTAAGCAGAATGAACAATGTCGGCAATGTACCATACATGTATTGCAAAATGTATAAGTCGTAATATGGGAGAAATATTCCGGAAATCTTTCATCTGCTATGTTGTTGTTGCAATATTACAGCAAAACAAATAAAACATTTGAGAAGAAAATAGCTTGGATCTAACTGCAATTTTGCTGATGCATTATTGCTACCTTACAACCGATCTGAAATTGAAAGATTGCAAGTGCTGTAATGTATAATATTACAAATGCCACATTACTGCACTTAGTTTGCATTTTCTAAACCTTAATCTACAGAAGTGACTCTACACTGCATTTTCGACAGTAAAATCAGGAAATCCTTTAAATGTGTAAAGAGAGATTGCAATATATTCTTTCTTGGACACTGATGATTCTTATGAAATAAAATGAATTTGTCTCAATTTATAAACCCGTAAGAGTCTTAAGTCTTTTCAACCACAGCTTGAATGGATGCTGTACTAAAGGAACAGGATATTTCCCTTGTACTTAATAACACTAAAGCGGAAAACCACAGGGTAGCGTATTCTTTTAATTGTTGTTGTCGGTAATCGATAATCTTCTAACTAAGCGTGATGAGTTTGGTTAGAAAAGCATCAGTATGGCTCCAACGGTACAAGTACAATTCGATTTATGTTTTGACATATCAATTAATTGAAGCTTATTTATTATTGTTCATTTCATTAGGCAGTACAAATTGCACCTTTGTTCTCTTCATATCTATTCAAGTATTTAAGTTCTCTGACGAAGCCAAGAAAACTTGACGAAAGTTTTCATTTCATTTAATTTATTTAATCAAAATAATTTTCCTACTTAATAGAAATTATAAAAAGGGTTGTAAAAATAATTAATAATTAGATTACAAAGATTATAAATAAAACGATTCAATATAATGCTTGAAGAGATTCCTAGTTAAGTATAGAGAAATCCACATCGCATTGTTTTGAGACTTTGTTAAATTCTAGCAAGGCCCTTGTGATTGGCGCGAGTTATGACATAGTCATCGACGCTACCAACACCGACGCTACCAACAACAACCAGCAACAAGTCAACGTCCAGCAAATGCAAGCACTGAAGTTCCGGCACACGTCTTCGCCCTAGACCTAAGCTCAGCATATTTCATAAACACTTTGTATTTACTTTTACCTTTTGTATGATTCACATTTGTTTGATTTCTCAGAATTACTTTTCATTTTCGATTTGCTTAAATAATAATTCAGATATAATTCAGTAACAAAGAAGAAAAGTTGTGTTCTCACTTAAATAAATCTATCGCTGAGGATAAAAAAATAAAATATATTTTTTTGGCTGATTCCTGGACCACATACATAACTCGCATTCATAAGATAATTAGTTTTCAAAGTGGATACATAAAAAGGAACATGGTAGCGCAGCTGACGTGAAGGTACATTAAATCTAATCTTTTCAAGTAAAAATGGGGAATCAATATTTCCATAAATCAAGTCGTACACAACCATTAGGGAATGTATAACTGTTCCTCTCTCAAGAGATTTCTAATTCTAATTTCTAACTAATAAGTAAGCATCGAGCATTATACGAAGGAATAGGCTCAACAAAATGTAAAAGTTGGAGAGCAAAATGAACAAATTTCTTTTGAATTCTTTCAATACGTGCAGAGTGTGTATTGTAGAAAGGATTCGAAATGAAGGACGCATATTCAAGCTTCGAACGCACAAGTGTTGTAAACAAGATTTTATGTATATACGGATCTTTGAAATCCCTGCCATAACGACGAATAAAGGCAAGAAGCGAATAGGCTTTAGGTACAAGGTAGTTTACATGGTTAGAGAAAGTAAGCCTTATTTGATACAAGAACACCCAAGGCTAGGAACTCTTCAACCAACTTCAACGCATTGTTAGAAATACTATAGGACGAAAAGTACTGACTAGATGATCTTACAAATCTCTTTTGAAAACATTTTTTTATGTTAAGAGTCAATTTGTTTCGTTGACACCAATCAACTAGGCAATTAATGTCCGATTGTAACAGAGCAGTATCAGTAAAATTTTTGATTCTGCAAAAGAGTTATAAATCATCAGCATACAATAGATAATGAGAGTGTGAGAAGCAGATTCCAATGTCATTAATAAACAGAATGAATAATAGCGGTCTTAGGATGCTACCTTACGGAACGCCAGAAGAGGCCACAAAAGACTGCGATTTAACATTTTCAATTACAACGTGGCATACCCTCTTATGAAGATAGGACTTCAGCCACTCAAGGAAAGAAAAGTGAATACCTAAGCATGAAAGTTCTGCAATTAATATATTATGAGAAATAGTGTCAAAAGCTTTCGAGAAAACTGTATAAATAGTGTCAAACTGATACCCATTTCGAAATGCCGAAATACAGAATTCAGTGAAAACTGAAAGGTTAGTAACAATTGATCTCCCTGTAATAAATCCAAAAAAACTAACTAACTGCAAAAAAAATAGTTTATCTTTGACAACTTTCTCCAAAAGCTTTGAAATTGTTCAGTTTTAGTTGTAATAATCATAAAGGTAATAATCCCATGAATGTTACTAGAGAACTCAGGCCCTTTTAAGCCTTTTCTCTACTTATATGCTAATGTGACTCTATAATTCCAAACAAAACTTCATCGACAGATGAAACCTGTTGCAAGAAATATGAAAAATAGTACAGTGGGAATTAAATTTTCTAACGAGTTTAGGGTAGTTTCGGGAGGCTGATCAAGATGTAGTTGGTGCAGAGTATGCGGGATTTAAATCGCGGCATAGTCAAAATCAAAAAGGAAAAAATAATTTTTCGTCACGGCATCACCTCTGGAAAACCTACAAGAGTAAAAATTGCCTGTGAAAAGCTTTTTGACTTCACCGTTCAAATATTTCCACTCATGTTGAAATATAACACGCACAACATGAGTGTATGCGAAACCTTAACACATACGAATTTTACGTCTGAAGAAAAACTTAGCACAATAAGATACAAAAAATTGGAAAAAATTTTCACAAAACTGTGGTACTGTCTTCGGAGAAAATGTTGCTAGTTCAAAATTAGGATGTGTCCTGGAATATTAGAACCACCTCCAAGGCGCATATCGTTTATTGTTTATATGGTATATTGGTTATTGCCAAACTTAACAAGCTACAAAAAAAGGCTCTCTTCGTTACTACCTAGGAATCTTTTTTGCAGACTAAAATATACTGTTTAATTTTCAATAATTGTCACCTGGTACACAAAGTTATTCAACAATTTCATCACCGTTTTCAAATATGTGAATATATGTAAGCATGTATTCTGAGCAAGAGAAGATTATGTTAAAAGTTAAATTAAATGTAATAATGACACAACTTACGATATAGTTAATCAATAGGTTAGACTTAACCAAATGAATTTCCAGAGCTAAAATGACAAGTACATGTGTAACTTATCCGTCAGCTGCGTGGCAACCACTTGACATTCATTGATTGCGAATATGAACTTTTTAAATTATTATGGAATCTTCCTAATTTGTGTATTCAAATGTAAATTAGTAGCATGAAGCTTGAAATTTGTAAAGTCATTGAATGACATTCTGGAAAAGCATTAAAGAATATTTAATTAAAAGATATCTAAAAAAAATTGACGAATTTTTCTTTAGAGAAAACGTAAGAAATTAATCTTACTGAAATAAGCTGAAATGAAGAATAAATTTTCTATTATCTCTATTAGCTTTATTAGAATATTTCTAGTTAGCATACCAAATGTATCTGATTCTGTGTCATAAAGCAGTAATTACCTGCAGAAATAATCACTAACCAGTCCTACATTGGCTATACAAATATTGTGATAGATGTCATACATTCATCAGCCATCGCAGTCTTCTTTACATGCCAACAAAACTAAAATGTTTGTAACTTTTTAGGATGATATTGTAATTGCAAGTCAAATGATATGTGTAATGATAGCATAAATATTTGCATGCAAAATACTTATTCAAATTTTAATATATTCATAAATTTCTGTATACCCAAGGTAAAAAGAAAATAAAAGAGCTATAACATATTTGGCTATATGTAAGGATAATTATAACTTTATTAGCGCATGAACGCCCACTATTTTTGGTCACATTTCACAGTGTCACATGGGGATTCCATAAATCTGAATATATCTATGAATGTATGACTACCATTGCTGTGGGAGTTCTTGATATCTAAGCTTATAACGTGTCCTCATCACGTACGCATTTACTCCCATTTAAATTGCTTGTAAAATTACATATTCACGTGCATACCCTTTATCACCTGTATGTAAAGTTTTGTGGGTGTTTGTCTAGAAAGGGTGGCATTTGTGCCTTGTGCCTGTCAACATTTATTGTTTCAATATACGAGTATATAAAAAATTATGTTTGCTTCATTTTTTAGGGTTACTTTGTGTCATGTTACTATTAGAATACCGTCGGCATGCCAATGCCAGGCATGCGACATTAAATTACATAAGTTACTCTAAGGCGCATCATGTGGTGTCTCATTATGACAGTATAATGATGATAATGGTGATTATTATGATGGTTCTCTAATGTCATATATGTAATATAATACGTTGAACTGTGATTCTTTTCATCTTTGTTCATCTCATACGAGTATTTATTTTCGCTTCATATTCCTAATTAATATTCACATGACATCGCTGCTAATTAATATTAATTACAACGCAAGCATTTATAAGCTTTGACTTTAATTATTTACAAATAAAAAAATAAAAAGGCGGGGTTCTTATTACTAAAGTTTCTTCTAATGCCATACAAATTTTTCATAATTTATGGAAATTTTTCAGTGAAAGCGCCTAAAAGTAAACTTTACTTTTTTATATTTTTTTGCAGGTGAAACCGTTTTGTTTTGTTGCAGAACCAGTGTTCTGAAACATTTTGCTTACAGTTTGACGGCAAGAGCTTAATACTATCATGTATAAAGGAGAACTGGTCTTGTTTCCTTCCTTCCTTCTCACATTTACTGAGAGCAAAAGGAAATAATTTGTCATCTTTGTGTGTATATTTGGTGCACTTCAACCACTCAGAATGTGGAAAAATAATTCTTATCATTATTTGTTTAATAACGATATATCACTTAAAATATTTTTGTTATTTTTCCAGAGATAAATAGTAAACTTATAGTGTGCATCGCCCTAGGTAGCTATGTCCTGCACTTCCAACGTAGAATAAGATATCATCTTCTACGATTTCGTAAGCGTTTTTCGAAAAGAACACCGTCTTAGCTGTGATGTTATCTTCATTCGTTGGATATGACGTTGAATTTGTATCCACTTGCTTATGTCTATGTGGTTCCATCTCTTTCAAAACACGCCGCACACGTATTTAAGTATGTACCTATATAATAGTGGTGGACACACCAAAGTTCGAGAGCATTGTAGATTTCAAATGTACCAGGCTCATTTCCATAGAAAAAGAGTTCAGCTCAGCAGTTGTACATGTGTGGGTGACCAGCACTGATGGGCATAGAACAGTGTCGAGCAAACCAATACATAATGCCAATGGAGGGCCTATGCCAAACTACTTTTCGCATCCACTAATGTTGTGCGTGTTATATTTGTACAGGGTGCGCCATCTTTTATGTCGGAACATGAATATCGAATAACTTAAAAAAAGCAACCGATTTCCATATATGAGAATTTTTATTTAATTTGGTCCTTTACTCCTTTTTGAATACAACATCAATCAAGTGGCCGCCGTTATTGACCAAAACCAAATGTTGCCTTTTTGCTGCGTTTTCCAACGTAGAATAAGATATCATCTTCTACGATTTCGTAACTGTTTTTCGACAAGAACACTGTCTTAGCCATAATGTTCTCGTTCTCGATCATCTCAAATTTAGAAATCTGGATGGCCAGTCAATGTCGTCATTTTTTGACACCACACGTCCAGAGGATTTTCGTTGCCGAAACTGCATTGTTTGATTTGCAGTGTGGCATGGCGCACCGTCTTGTTGAGACCAGTAACCGTCCAGACCTTTTTCACACATTTGTGGGCAGACATATTGAGCCAACGTCCACGGATATCGTTTCCCATCGACTGTTTCGCCTATACCTATCTCTGAAGAAAAGCAGTCACTTTTCGGTCACGCAATGGTGTTTCTCCGTTCCCCAAATGCGGCAATTTTAGCTTGTTAACGACGCCAGAGATTGTGAAATTGGCCTCGTCGGTCATCAAAATTTCCTTCCAAAAATCAGATGCAGTGACAACCATTCGAGCGACTGTTTGGCCGTATTCCAAGCGACGTGGATGGACGATCTGTCGGCAATATTTTTTCAGTCAATTGCACTTTATATGTTTATGAAAGTAAATCGGTTGATAAATGTTAAAATTATTAAATGTTTACTTACTTATTTTTAATGGCACAACAGCCCATGGAGGGCCTAGGCCGAGCTTTTCGCATTCACTCATGTTGTGCGTGTTATATTTGTACATGAATGGAAGGGACCTACAGTTTAATGCCGAATCCGAACGGCGAAGTGAATAGCTTTTCATAGGCAATTTTTACTCTTGTAGGTTTGCCATTGCCTGCCAAGAGGTGGTGCCGTGTAGAAAAATAATTTTTTCTACTTTTTGATTTTGACTGTGCCGAGATTCGAACCCTGGACACTCTGCGTAGCAGTCCAACGCACTACCACTACACTACAGCGACCACCATGTTTAAATGTTTACATACCGATATAAAAGATAGCGCACCCTGTACATGAATGAAAGGAACCTACAATTTTACGCCGAGTCCAAATGGCGAAGTGAAAAGCTTTTCATAGCAATTTTTACTTTGGTAGGTTTGCCATTGCCTGCCAAAAGGTGGTGCCGTCCCAAAAATTTGTTTTACTCGGATACTCTGCGTAGTATGCCAACACACTACTAACTACGACAGAGACCACGATTGTTTGGATAATACGAATTTGCCGATAGCAACTAAATTGCAAGTAATGCAAGTAACAGTAATACAAGAAACTAAATTGCCAATTATTTGCCGAAATAATTAATAATAATTTTAAAAAAAATATATTATTTTAAAAAAATATTAGTTAAAATTAAAGTATCGCAAAAGTAAAAATGGTTTACCTTATACAGGATACCCTAAAAATTAATTGATTTCATCCCATTCCTATTCCCATTCATATTTCCACTGTTGCACAGTGTTATTTTTAATATCCTCAAGAATTTTCATAGAAATTACTGCTTGAATTGCTTGCAGAATCCCTTGTTAAATGTCCACTCAATTTTTTAGAACGTGTCTATTGTTAGATACAAATTCTTAAAATGAACAATGATTTATCATTATGCCGTAGTTTTATTTAATTGACTTTCCTGTTCTTTTCCTGTCCGCACACTCTCTTCTTACTCATACTAATTAATTTTTAATTACTTTACTTTTTTAATTTGCTCTCATCAAAAAGCACTACACGTAATTATTTTAAATGAAGTAAATGCTCCTGCAAGTTAAGTCCACATGCTACTTCCTCTTTTCTACACTCTCTTTCTCTCATTGTCTGAGTCTCTCTTTTCAATTATATATCTCGTTGATATTTCCGCGCTAAAACATTGCGACATTCATTCCAATGCATACATACATAAGTGAGGAAGAAAATATTATATGTACACTACAGGATTTTTTCAAACGTTATTATTGCATTTCTTTACAGATTTTTATACCAGATTAAATCCTCCGCAACTTTTAATATATTTTGAGCTAATTTTTATAAAGTAGGTACTCAATGAAGTAAGTACGTCTAATTTTTATTTTAATAGCAAGAAAGACCAAGCTTTTTGCAGGAGTGAATCTATTGTATTCTGAGGGTTCATATGACATTGAAGATAGCTACTTGAAATTAATACAAACTAAGTATTTGGTACTTATGATTAGGTACTTTCAATACATTTTTTTTTTTTTTTTATTCAAAAAACTTCCGGAAATTTTGAAGCATTGCAGGAGCATATGACAATAAAGGAATTATTCTGCTCAAAATTAATTATTTAACTAGAAATTATCTTTAGTCCTAAACTTAAGAGATTATCTAAATGAAACATGTACACCTAATTTTAATATAAATTGGCATTTATCTAAAATTTGAATTAAAAAAATTTACCATTGATCATTTAACAAAATGTTATTTGATAAGAAAAGTATCAATTTCTTTGGCCATTAGTTTATAATTAGTAGCAAGTCAAACAGTCAAAAATACAAGGAATATATGTAAGTGATTGGTTTGTATGATGGCAGCAACTTTACCCTAGAAGTTTAGTAATTATTGGCTTTTCTTTCAAATGACAACGAAAATGTTCAATGTGTAAAAAACTCACACATCAATTCATATACTTGTACATAAGTAGTATGTAATATATATCGTTACCTTAATGTAGAAAAGGCCCTAACTATCATTTTTATTCAAAATCAAATTATTTGCAAATTCAAATGGAAGTAGTCATTTGATCAGAATCTGCCGAAAACCGGTAGCAAAAAAAAAAATGTTAGTCAGCACCTACACACAGTATGGTAAAGAAACGGGTTTTTTAAATATTTAATTACATTAATGTATTTATTTTAAGTTTTGGTAAATTAATAAATCATTAGTGGTGAAATCTGAAAATACTTAATAAGAATGCTTTCCCATAATATATGTAATTATAGAGTAATACTTATTATAAATAGGAGTAGTAATAACTGTAAGGGTCAACCTAAAATTTCAGTGAGAACATCCATACCTTCATACATATCACCTAGTGCGATGGATAAGGCTACAAGTTTTCGTACCAAAGTTGACTACTTACATATATGCATAAAGTTTATATAGGCCCTCCCAAATAAACGTTGTTCACTTCCGACAAGAAGGTATTTCTGATAAGCGGGTAACTTAAATTACACTCTTTTACTGTTCTTAGCAGAAAGTATTTATAGGGCAGCATGAACGAGCTATACTCTACCTTTTATAAGATATGCATAGTGACTGCAAAAGCCTAAGATAGCGGTCACTTGGAGAGTAGGGGAAAAGGTCAACGTCCTTTATCTGATCGGCATTGTTATCCACAGGAAAGTAGAGGTATTATTTCTTATTTATGGCAGGGAAAATTTTAACTGTAGATCAGAAAAAGAGGAATTGAATTACGTAGAGCTTGAACAGGAAAGACGTACTTTATTAAAGCAAACGTGAATTGCTGGACCAGGAATACCAAAGCGACCAGGAGCATAAAGTGCTGGTTGGATTGCTGCTTCATGTTGAATCACCAGAGAAGATACACAGAACATACATGTGGCTTGTGGGATTACCGGACATCACAGGACTCAGGCCATGCAACAGGAGATCAACAAAAATACATCTGTTAAGAGTGAAATAGACATACATATACCAGTAGTAGTGTTAAAATTCTTCAAGTTCAAATTCGGTTTTATGTCAGTGTAAAAAAAAATATAAAATTAAGAGACAAAATGTTGAAGAAAAGATAAATCATATAAGCAACAAAAAAAAAAAAAAAAAACAGTGTTTGAAGAAAATTTTACTATATATCTATCCTTAAATCTAATTATCGCAGCGAGTATCACAGGAGCAACAATTATCAAACCACACGTAGCATGCAACATCATCGTCGTTGGGCCCATCGTCGGATCGGTGAAGTAGCAATTTAACGTAAGTTAAATAAAAAAAATTCTAAAAATACTTATATACTTATAGTTTTAACAAGATTTAAAAATATATTTATATAGTATGACATATTTTTTTGTGGGTGTTTAATCATACTAACACGCATATCTCTCTCTCGATCATTTATTTATCTTTGCTTTTAATTATAACTGCTCTAAAGTAATACTCACCACGCTCTCAAAGATTGAGATTCTAATCGCATAATATTACTAGGCCAATAGGAAAATTTATCAATAGGTAATTTATTAGGAATTTTAATTATAAACAATTTTACTAGTACAGTATTTTAAAACTACATAAAATCTTCGTAAATACTTAGTAATATTTTAATGAAATGAAATATTTACAAAATAAAATAATTAAGTAGCATAAGTTTGTAAAAATAAAAATAAGTAATAATGAAATTTTAAAATATTATTATTTGATGAAATGTAAGGGTGAACAGTAGATAAGTTAAGCAATGGGATATCGACAGTATGGTAATACATCGATATCAGATAGGGTGGCTACAGACTTCCAGGGACTATCAGCTTTCCCCCTCTAAATTTTAGTTTCTTATTCATTTGTTGGTGGTAGTTACATACGTGTAAAAATAGTTTTTCTAGACGGGGCACCCCCACTTGGCAGGCAATGGCAAACCTACAAGAGTAAAAATTGCTATGAAAAGCTTTAAACTTCGCCGTTCGGATTCGGCATTAAACTGTAGGTCCCTTCCATTCATGTACAAATATAACACGCACAACATGAGTGGATGCGAAAAGCGAAAAGCTCGGCCTAGGCCCTCCATGGGCTGTTGTGCCATTAAAAAGTAAAAAAAGTTACATACGTGTTCAATAGTTTTCTTATGGAGATTACTTTTTAGGATTTTTCCTACTGTATGAGCTGCATGTGGTCGCTGTGGCGTGGTAATGCGTTGGACTGCTACGCAGAGTGTCCGGGGTTCAAATCTTGGCACAGGCAAAATCAAAAAGTAGAACAAACAATTATTCTAAACGGCACCACCTCTTGGCAGGCAATGGCAAACCTACAAGAGTATAAATTACTATGAAAAGCTTTTCACTTCGCCGTTCAGATTCGACATGAAATCCCTTTCATATAACACGCACAACATGAGTGGATGCGAAAAGCTCGGCCTAGGCCCTCCATGGGCTGTTGTGCCATTAAAAGTAAGTAAGTAAAGTAATGAGCTACATACAAATAAAATTTAATGTAACTCTTCACATCATATCATTGAGGCTAGCCCACTCCCATTTTCCCTGAGCTAAGACTGAAGCATTGCTAGGTATGTATAGTTTCACATGATGTGAGCCTTGAAGAAGGTGGAAGTTCGTTACATAACATAGTAATTTTAACTTAGCAGTTGGACGTATTAATTTACTACTTTCTTTTTTATATACCATATTAGCAGCCTTTACAATGTAAGTACTCGGAGAATTGCTATCCATTTATTGTGGAGGTATAAACTGCCACCAAATTGGCCTGCCATTTCACGAAAACCTTGTGACCTGACATATCAAAAAAAGCCAAGAACATGCTGTAAAATAACAAAAAATTTTAGAAATTTGTCGCTATGATTTCTTTATTATTAAAAAACTTTATTAAAAATTATTAAATTACAAATTTTTATACAAATTCCATTATTCCAACAAGATATTCCTTGTTCAACTTGCATACCAAAAAAGTTGAAAAGCACGCACTTACATAACTAACAAAACATTATCCTATACCTATGGTATAACAATATTCAAAAAAAAAAAAAAATACACTTAGCATCACAGCTCGGATTTCTCCCAATCATTCTATCCTCAAATTACACATTTTCATTGTTCTTTAGCTAACAACATATTTTGGAGTGGGTACGGTGATCACCACACCAGAAGGCATTTATCCCTACACCATGGATAAATTTTAAAATTAAAACATTTGAAAAATCAGTGATCGCTAAGAAAAGTATGTGGTCGCTGTGGCGACCACATATTATTAAAAAAAAAAAAAAAAAAAAAAAAAATAAATAAATAATGAAACCACCTCTTGGCAGGCAATGGCAAACCTACAAGAGTAAAAATTGCTATGTAAAGCTTTTCACTTCGCCGTTCGGGTTCGGCATTAAACTGTAGGTCCGTTCCATTCATGTACAAATATAAAACGAACAACATGAGTGGATGCGAAAAAGCTCGGCCTAGGCCCTCCATGGGCTGTTGTGCCACTAAAAGTAAGTAAAGTAAGTAAGTATTGATTTTTTTTACCAAAACCAAAAAAATTTATACGGCTTAATTTAATGGGTAGTCCATCTAACACATCTTACATTTGCAATTTGAACTACTGGTTATTTTGAGTGTGGCAACTCTAATCTCATTCGTGTTATGACGAAAAAATTGGTTTATTTGGGTCGATATAGGCTTAAACAACGTTGGAAAATACTAAATATTTACTTGCTAAATGGTAAATCTCCTACCGAAAATAAACGAATATTACATTAAAAATTCGGTAGAAGAGAAGCGCCTTCCCCGCAATTTATGAATCAATTTGTGAAACAAGATCTTTATTGGATAAATCAACACGTTCTCGCACTCCTACCGGAAAATTGCTGCTATCGCTTAGAGGTTGGAAAATGCATTACAGTGAATGTTCTTGTCTACGGCACACTGGTAGCTGATTGTTGTGGCCTATTTTAGAAGATATAGACTAAGACAATATTTGATTCCAACAAGATGGCGCGCCGTGCAACAATCGATCTTTTATGTGGGAAGTTGGAATATCGCGTTATTAGCCGTTTTGGTGATGTGTATTGGCCACCAAGCAATTGCGATTTCACTCCGTTGGAATTTTATATTTTGTGGGAAGCCGTTAAAGATAACTATTGCGCTAATCACCCAGCGAAGATTGAAGCTTTTAACGAGGAAATTAGTGCAGCCATCGGTCAAGTACAGCTCCATACAGTCGCAAATGTACAGATAAATTGGGTTGATCGTAAGGCTAGCCGAGAACGTCTTTTGAATGAATGAGTATTCCAAAATTAACCGAAGGGATTGTACTTTCGAAATCTAAAAAACACATTAAAACTAAATTATTAATTTTTCTTTTTACAACAAAATCATATTCCAAATTATAAATGGTCCACCTTGTATATATTAACAATATATGTATTTAAACTTTTCTTTCCTTTGGTAAAAGGAACTAAAATCCAGCCTTTAAAGGAAAGCAAATCATGGAAATTCAAAGGAAATGTTAGATAAGGATGATTTTATTTATTTATTTTTTTATTTTTTATTTTTTTATTTATATATGTATGTAATAAGCTAGATTACGTACCACGAATATCATATCATGACAAGCTACATCTAGTAACTACAAAATGCACTATGAGTGTTCGTTGCCAAATAATGCACTCAGAGTTTTTGTGGCCATGCTAACTAATGTCATAAAGCGGTTGAATCATCTAGAAACTATGGAATGCCACACCTAGAAGATTAAAATTTGCCTATAAAGCTTGTCACTTCGCCGTTTGGATTCCGCATAGGTCCCTTGTGCCATTAAAAGAAGAAAGAAAGGAGATACTAGAAAATACTACAATAGAATTAGCAAAAGAAAAACAAAAAAGAATAGAGAAAAAAATCTTTTACATTTGCAAAACAAACAAAATATTTAGTTTTCCATGCTTGGTTGATCCCAGTGAGATATTTACGATTTCAATATAAATAAAACAACTAAGCTTCTAAAGATCTGAGAATGGACAGGTTATACTATCGAATAGCTCATTCATAATTAGTCATAGTCATTTTGGGTTACAATGCCTTCTGGCTAGGTATAAATTTGTTCTAAATTTTCTCATGTCTGACAAAATTATTTTCAAAAGACTAAGAAGTAGTTGTTTTTGTAATATTAGACAGTTTCTTTTTACCTTTTTTGTTCATACTTTATGTTCATTTAAGTAAATTATTTTTCACACTACTTACCCCTGTATTGGACTAAGTATTGCATACCTGCCTGCAAGATTCTAAGTACGATAACAAAGAACATCCAAATAGAATTCTGAAAAACGTTGAATATTAAAGAGTCAGTGTGAATCATTTTTGTATATATCACCTGTACTACCTGCAGTTAACCTAAAATGTATGTAGCAGATAACTCATTGTGTATAATACATTTCTTGGATTCTGAATCGGAACTTCCAGAGTTCGTCTCAAAAGTCTTAAGTATTTCTCTAGGGAGTAAAAATTTTCATTTGATTGTCCATGTTCATTGTTGAACTGGACGAAGTTTTAAAGTCTTCGCAGTATTACGAGTGAAATAACGAAGCTCTTTCAAATTTCTTTCAAATTGTCTCAAGAGATCATTTGATTTAGGTTAGACTAAGCCAGAGTATTATAGAAATCTTATAGATGAGACTTCAATAGATTTGCAACTCTTTTGTAACTGAGATAAACTTTGCAGGTATGTATGGAGTATGTATAGAGTCAATATTTGCATAACGATGCCTTTATTCGCCATAGCCCTAACATAACATTTATCAGTATCGAGTTTTTGATAAATAATCTTTTTTAATTTAAACATTAAAATCAATACTGAAAAAAAATTTCTGAGGTTTGCTCTTAACGTTGCTTTTGAGATTTACCTTTCCAGGGTTAAGCCCATAAAGAGTTCTTTGCTTGTAAAATTAAGAAAAATGCATTTTAGGGCTTTAGCAAATTAAGGTAAAGATTTGTTGAATACAGGTATGTATAGAGTCAAAGATTTGTTACACTAAGATGAACTCTTTGAAGAAGAAACAACAACATTGTTTCTACTCATGTATGTATGTGTGTATGTGTGTATGCGTGCTGTTGAGCACACATTCGGATAACATGCTCGATTCCATTCCACACAAGCTAGCGGCACAAATAAGTACACAGAGTACGTTACATACTCTACCACAGAGAAATATTCACATTCGCAAATTTGTGATACGTGCTATTAATAATAATGATTGCTTTAAAATAAAAATAAAATATTTTGTTTCGATGTAAGACATACATGCATATATAAGTATTATTGCTTAAACCTATCCATTTGCAAATGGCTTACATTTCATTTCACTTCACTTCACTTCACTTTACTATTTATATAGTATTTATTTTCAATACATGTTAGATCTAGGATTTATTTTGAAGTAGAGATTTTACAATATTTTTGAAGTGAAACTTCTTACAGTGGCTGGGAGTGAAAAAGTGCAAACAAAAGAGGTAGTAAACAAAATCCACTCCTGCAAGAACAATACTAACAGCAGTCTCTCTCTGGCACCAAAGGAATTTCTCGCAAAAACAACACGACTAACATGAAATTCCCCTGAAGTCAATCACTCGCTAATATGAAAATTTCTCGGTTTTCTGCAGTCGACCGCATGTGTACATATGGTATGTAGACATGAGATGACATTGAGAGAGCCTACATCTTTGCTTGCAATGGACCCTATCCCTTCACAACAAATTTTTCCATATACTTAGTATAAAAAAGTCCGATCACAAGGCCGGCTCTCACTGTCTGTTCAAGTGCACTGTGATACTTTTCCTCATATTTGAAAGAACGAAAGGAATTTCGTATGCCGATTCTGCGTTGAAATTAATGGTGAAGATGCGTTTATATTTTTCCTTGCATTGAGTCAAAGAACATCGAAATAGGAGAACGTGAGGAAACACACACAGATAAAAACATAGAAATTATTTATTTCCCCTATTCCATAATCCGCCGTAACGATTACGAATTTGTTATTACATTTATAAATTCAAATTATTTGCGTTCTGCAATCCGACCGTACTGATTTTAAATGTAGCTTTATTGAAAACGGATCGTTTTTATCTTTTTTCGATACCAGTAACTAATTTTTTTTTATAAATTGTGTTACGAATTCGTAACTGTTATGATTAAATCTGGAATAATGGTGACTATTATTTTCACCTTGATAGCATCAAAGCAGATGCAGTTCAGATATGTAGTTCAGGAATAAGTAGGGTAGCTAGGGGTCAGTTTTGATCGGTGATACTTTGTTTCAGAACTTAAAAACGTGCAAAATGGAAAGACCATATCCGCAGAATCAATATTCCAGCTGAATTAATCCATTAGAGCTTGCGTTTCTTACTAGTTTTGAAAATAAAATTTAATTATGTAAACCTTTTCCGATTTATGAGATCAACAACCCATTTACCAGGTATAGTTAAAATAAATCGGTATTTGATTGCAGAGAAAGTACGTTGTAGCCCTTTGGTTTCATAATACTAAATAGTAGGGATCCTACATCTACATAATAAATTGGAAAGGTAAGTAACTAATTACAACTACAAATCTGAATACAATATATTAAGTTATAAAAGATTATAAATTAATAATTTTAAATTCGGAAAACATAAGTAAGTATGCACAAATAATTCCAGCTAAAACAGATTTTTGATACGACTTTACGAATACCTTACATAGAATCTCGACTAATTAGCTATAATTCAAGACAATGTGCATGTTCTGTCAAAATACAAAGTGGGAACATTTTATTAAGGCATATAAGTTTACAAAATAAAGATGCGGTTCAGTTTGTGCAGTTCAATTTGAATTCAATTTACTCTCATTTAGTTTTAAGTCGGTTCCAGTACTTTTATATTATTCAAACAAAAACTCATATTCCCTCATTTTACTCTATTAAATTATATTGTAGATGAGCCATTTTTAAATAGAGATACGTCGAAATCGAAAGAAACTTCAAATTGCTTTTAAAGTTCATAGCAAAAACTTTGTCTTTTAAAAATTTTTAGCTTTTTTGGTACAATGATGTCTCGACTAGACATTTTGATGGCAAAACTTGAACATTATGACTAGTGGAGACACCAGGTTAAGTTATCGCATATCCATGAATTTTTGTACCACTGAGTTTAAAAAATTCTAAGAAAGAAGCAATTCTATTTAAGGTATTCCCCAACCTGCTCGAGCTCGTATTTTTTAAAACTATTTATTTAGTTTAACTTATAGTTCTCGAGTATATCAATAATATTCCGAATTTTTTGTTTTTACCTTGCAATTTATGCATTCATACAAGTTTTATATGGAGCAAGTGCAGAGAAAGCAACAAAAAAAAACTAAAAAAAAAAATTGGAACTTTTGCGACAAAAGTGAAAAGATTTTGTGCTAAACTTTTCTTTTAGCGAAAACAATCTGAGAAAATAAAATTGAAAAGGAAAATAAATTTCTTTGAAAATAAAATCTATTCCAGGAAGAAAAGTATGTACAATCCTGCATGTTTGTTCGTGTGTATGTTCGCATGTGTGAGTGCGGGCTTATGTGTGTTTAATGTGTGCCGCCATTGCAAGCATCTGTTTTGCGCCAAGAGCATTTTGCATTCAAGGAAATGCAGTGAGGATTCAGCGTAGTTGCTCCTGATGATGATGTGATGATGGCGTTGGGGCTACTACACTAACTTCATATAATCTTTTGCTTAAAGCACTTAGATTCAACGAAAATTCTTTTCTTTTTACATTATTTAATTTTAGTTTTCTGTTTCTAACTTTCAGTTTTGAGTTCAGTTGTGAGGGAAAGTTTTATTTATATGGTAGATCTTTGAATTGCATTTAGTATACCATTTCTATATCATTTATTAGAAAGAAGCAAAAGCATAGTTTCATTGGTTCTATTGCATATGGTTGCAAGTTCTCAGACATGCCACTAGAACGCTCTCATCAAAACGGATGTAATTGCTACAAGTTTAAAAGTTTAACCAGTTTAGGAGTTTTCTGTAGCTACTCCTTATCGAACCGTTAAAGGGCATTACCTAATTTTGCTAAAATACACTGATTCAACAAGTGCTTGGGAACGTTCAACCTTCTCACTATAGGAAACCTTCACGACCGTTCAATTACTGAAGTTTTTACAACCAAATAAGTATATGCTATATAAAAAATTAATCAAAAATAGTTGCATGGCAGAAACGAAGCAAAGGAAAACAAATTACACGAAGCAAAGGAAATCATAAAATGTTTAATCGTTTGGCACACGGTTATATTTTCCACTGCGCTAGTAGTGGGGTAGTAGTAAGGTAATGGAACGAAATGACCGTCATAAAAGGCATTTCTGCAACAATATTGGCACCCAATGGTTAATAGTCGCAGAAAGTACGAGCAAGAGCATTTTCTGTATTACAAGCTCACTTCATTTTATTTCGCTTTATTAATGAATACATACCCAAAAGGCTAACCGGAGTTAATGCTGAGCTAACAAATGTAGCTGTCTTAGGGTCTGTTATTGTTTTGGATTTTATACCCTACACACAGGGTATATTGGTTCTGATCGAGTAACGGTTGTTTGTAACGCCCACTAATGTGCGTCGTAGGTATAAACATATCCATATACTATATATACATATACATATATAAATGATCAGCGTATAGCGGAGGCGATTTAGCCATGTCCGTCTCTCCGTCCGTCCGTCTGCCTGTGGGTACGTTAACTCGAGTAAAACTTAAGCTATCTCAACCACACTTGGTAAAGTGTTTTGATAATTTGACGATTTGCTATTGTCAGGAAGAGGTTCAGAAATGTTAAAATCTGTCAAGTGGTACCTCCGAGTATACGATAACTCGAGTTCAAACAATCTCAACCAAACTTGGTAAAGAAAATTACTATTGTCAGCCAAATATTAAATTCTGAAATGGTCAGAATCGGTCAAGGGGACATGGTACCTGCCATAGAAGTTATATTAAAGGAAATTGGGAAGTGAATTGAACAAAACTCAATAAACATCATTGAAATAGTCATTTGAACAACTATTCAGAAAAGTCACGCCTATTTATCAAACAAGTGAAATATTAAAGAAATAATATTTGCTATACACAGTTGAAATGACTTTAAAAATAACCGAGACGAAAATTATCATTATTATGCAATAACCATGCCTACTTCCTATACAAAATTTTATATTTGTACATTGTGTCATTGTGATTAAAAATAATATTTCACTCAGAAATCATAAAAATTAAACCCATCCTTGAATGCAAATATTTATTTTACTTCAGAGAGTGTATACGGTATATAAAGGTCGGCTACGCCCGAACTTTGATTTCGAGACTTTAATTATCGCTATTGCTGTTGATATTGTAAGTAGCCTGCTATACACCTAATTACCTAACTTCCTTCCTATACCTAACTACCTATCTTCCTTCCTAACAACCTATCTTTCTATTTCAACCTATCACCGATATAAAGAGCTTTGGTTTAAGGCTCTCTTTCCCCCACTCTCTCTTTCTCACTCTCTCTCTTTCTCTCTCTCTCTCTCTCTCTCTCTCTCTCTCTCTCTCTCTCTCTCTCTCTCTCTCTCTCTCTCTCTCTCTCTTATTATTTTACTTTCTCTCTCTAACTTCCTCTTCTTCTAACCGACCGGACACAAATCAAACTACAATGGCAAAACAGAATTTGATTTCACTTTATACTTGACACATTGACAGGGCCAGCCTGAGCGTAAAACTGCCTGAATTGTCTGCATTGCCAAATTTAACAACAATCAACAGACTAGTGTAAAGTTATGCCAGCCATCCGCTAGTCACCAGTTGCCGGCCTAGTTTAGTTAGTTGCCATTATATGATTGTATATTGGTGTGGTAATAAAAATGGTGGGGCAAGGCGCACCAATTTAAAATTTCAACAAAATTCAATTTTGATATGCTTCACAGTAAAATTATTTATTATCCTCTTGCTATTTACTTGCATTTAACATACAATTTTCATTCCTTTTCAATCATTGCGGTAAAATTTGGTGGCATCATAAAAGCTATAGAAATATCGTACAACAAAAATAAAAGTACGAAAAAGGGTGTGGTACCACAATTGGAAATTTAATTTATCTTCTCTCTGCTATTCTTCGTTTTGTTTTTTCAGCTACTTGTTTTTTTTTTTGTATACTATAGGCTACTGTTTTTATGAGTATTTACGTAAATGATTTATTGCCAGAGCTAACACGTTTGATTAGTTTTTTGAGTTCTTGTTTGCGATTCTCAATTTTAAAATCAAAGTAGGTTGCTTTATGTTGATTGATTCATATATGTTTCTTGAGAGTGACCACATTCACAGAAAAATTAAGTTGGCAATAAGGAAATCACATAAGAATATTTACATGTATTTAGGCATTTATGAAGACAACGTTGTAAATATTCTATTTTTGTTACATCTCACGTTTTGAATTTTTGGTTATTAAGCATATCCTTTGCAAAAACCCACCCTAAGTTAGCTAAAGCCAAACACACCCAAACTTGAAGGTTTAAAAGGACTACCGGTCAAGCAAGGACCCATGTCAAGCATTTAAAGTGCACGAAGTGGAGCCACCAAACGTTTCGTGGTATCAAAACTGAACAATCGAACAAGCTGCTAAATTGGCAAATTCGCACCGAGAGCTTCAAGCCTTTACCTAATATACTCAAGCAACCCGTGCTATTCCAATTCATTCTATTTTATACAGAATTTATTTATTCCATAAACCAAAGCAGCAACACTACAGCAACAACAAAATATTAACCAATTTCAATTTATAACCAACAGAGCAAATGCTTGTTAATCAGAAAAACGGAGACAATTGTTGTAAAAAATAAAATATTAATAATTGTTTATATTGTACTATAAACAGTAGGTGGTACATGCCAACAGAGAACCGCCAATACATAGCAACAATATCGTCAATAGTAGTTTGGTTTAACCTACCATACGTAAAATATGTAAGCAGTGAAAGAAAACCTCAATCTTTGTTAACAAATAGAAATATTAAAATTGAAATATTGTCTTAAAATTAAGACGGACTGATTTGTGGTCGCTGTGGCCTAGTGGTAGTGCGTTGGACTGTTACGCAGAGTGTCCGGGCGTTGAATCTCGGCACAGGCAAAATCAAAAGTAAAAAAAAATTGTTTTTCTACACGGCCACTACCTTTTCTTGGCAGTCTATGGCAAATCTACTAGAGTTTAAATTGCCCAAGAAAAGCTTTCCACTTCACCGTTCGGATTATTCGGATTAGGCATAAAAATGTAGATCCTTTCCATTCATGTACAAATATAGCACGCACAACAGAGTAGGTGCGAACAGCTCGGCCTAGGCCCTCTATAGGCTGTTGTGCTATTAAAAGAAGAAGAAGATTCAAGTATATTTTAAATACATATAAAGAATGTCTCTATACAACACTATTAATACAAGATGAGGCAAAATTAATGCCATAATCAAAAGTATTTTGAAAAATTTTGTTGCCATTTTTTTTAGAAATTAAAGAAAGAAATTGGGCTTAATTTTCAAGGAAAGTTTATTTGAAGGTTTCAAACTGATGGCATTAAATTGAAAGAACCATATCGGCCAAATGACTACCTCGCATCAATCTGATTTCTTGTTCAATGTCAAAACTTGATATGTTTATGGTTTCTTGTGGTGAAGGCGAAATTTCAAAAAACCCTAAAGGAAGAAGTCTGCCAAACTGGCCAGTTCAAATCGCCAAAACGGGAGATCACACGGGCTGGAAATTTAAAATCTCTAGCGTTTCGCGAGCTATGAATCAATCCATTGCTTGTTGTTAACTTATTCTCTAACTGTCTTGAACATAAATGTTTTAAATAAAGCACAATGGCATTTGGTGCCACTTGCAAAAATTATAACACATTCACAATATGATATTACTTTTGTCCCACCTTGTATGAGATGTCAGGAAATCTGATAAATATGTACTAAAGTGTTAGAGAGAATAACCACAAGTAACGGAACAATTCTGATAGCTCATTTCAATAATACTAGTGAAAATATTGTCTACAATATTTTTAATTATAGGTATACAAATTTTTTAAATAATGGATCTATCACAAAGATCACTAATGACAAACCGTGGCGAGTTCCGAAACGATCGTATGAACTTCCTGTTCTATTACGTACTTACTTACTTACTTAACTGGCACTACAACAGATGATCGGTCTTGGTCGCCTCTATAAAGTTACGCCAGTCGCCTCTGCTATGCGTGCGCTGGCGCAGGTTGATAAGGCCAAGTGCAGTCAGGTTGCCCGGCATCTGGTCTTTCCAACGGAGATTAGGACGTTCCTTCTGCGTATTCCTCCACCGTGGTTCGAATAAAACACCCTTCTAGCCGGAGCGCTTTCTTCCATTCGCTCAACATGACCCAGCCAGCGAAGCCGCTGGAGTTTTATACGCTTGACTATGTCAGTGTCGGCGTACAGATCATACAGCTCATCGTTCCATCTTCTTCGATACACGTCGTCCACGCATACTGGACCGTAGACCTTACGGAGTATCTTCCTCTCGAACACTCCTAACAGCCTCTTATCATTGATGGTCAATATCCAGGTCTCTGCGCCATACATTAGGACGGGAAGGATGAGGTCGATAGAGGGCTCTACTTCGCAATTGCCTACTGAGCCCATAGTAACACCTGTTGGCAAGACTTAGTCCCCCTTGATCTCTAGGCTGACATTGTTATTGGTGTTTATGCTGGATCCTAGATATACGAAATCCTTGACGACTTCAAAAGTGTAGTTTTCAACAGTGACATTTTGTCCAAGACGCCGTGACTCTTTGTTAGTTGACACAAGGTATTTCGTTTTGTCCTCGTTCACCACTAGACCCATCGACGAAACTCCCTTTCCAGGTTGGAGAATACTGCACTGACTGCTCGAGCGTTTTTGGCAATGATGTCAAAATCTTGTAGAAGATAGTGCCAGAAAAATCGATGTTCGCAGCTCGAATTATTTTCCCCAGCATAAGGTTAAAGAAGACGCACGATAGTGAGTAACCTTGTCTGAAATATCTTTTGGTATCAAATGGCTCGGAAAAAATATAGTCGGATACTTTTAATGTCGTAATTTTAGGTACGCCTTTTAATAATACCCACCCGAGTGACTTCAAACTTTTCCAAATTTCTTCATGTTGAATTTTGATTTAGTTTATTAAAAAGAGAATCAATCAGTTTCAATCAGTACATATTTTATAAAAAAAAAAGTTAAATAAAAGATTTTTGGCTCCTCAAGCAATGAATTGATGAGGATGGACCGAACGGCAGTATTAATGCTTAGTTTAACTGACTCTTCTCTATACGCAAATAGCATTGTACATCTGAAACAGAATTTCAGGGTGTTCTTTCTGACATATTATAAAGAAGTTATCCTTGTTCTTTATGTGGCCAGTTGCGTTTAGCTCTGGAACCTCATTCACCTAAAATTCCTTATCATCGTAAGTTTCGAAAGCAGGCTTTCCAATAGTAAACATTAGTTTCAGTAATATTTTTGTTTTGAAGACCTAGATAGCCTAGCGGGTAAAGGATTAGACCTTCACTCGGTAGGTTAAGGGTTCGATTACCCTCTTGCCTGGTGGTTAATTCTCATAAAACTTCATATGTTTCTACCGATATGAAGAGAATGAGAATGATAAGAAAGTTTACAAGTACACCTTTCGGTAGGTAACGGCAAAACCATCAAGTGATAACAAATTGCCACCCGCCGTTTGCAACCCACGTTAAACTGTAGG
The DNA here is from genome assembly GCA_958295655.1 of Palloptera scutellata. Taxonomy (NCBI): domain Eukaryota; kingdom Metazoa; phylum Arthropoda; class Insecta; order Diptera; family Pallopteridae; genus Palloptera; species Palloptera scutellata. The sequence continues at coordinate 48,503,110 of OY282451.1, forward strand.
TCCATCGAGGGTTTATGACATCGTTACGCTACAGTTATCCCTTTTTTTTGCCAAGTAGAATAGTTCAGCGGACTGAGTGCTATGCAAGATCTATGGCTCTCCTGCCCACACCCAAATCTAATCTGAACTATTTTAGGAGAGCACTTCGCCCAAGCTTTATTTTGATGCACAGTGTTATTCTTTTGACGGAGTACTCATACATTCAACATACAGGTTGTATTCCTATGAATGCAGAGCATTGTGTTGAATTGGAAGGAAGATTGATAGGTGGGTGGAAGAAGGAGGGAGAAGGAGAGAGAGAATGCAATCACAGGACACCGATAAGGAGAAATTTTACCTATAGAGTTCTCCCTTGGTTTTATTATAATACAAAACGAATTTTGAACATCACCATCTTTATGCTACTAGACATTAAGACCACGAAGCTATTTAGACCTGGGACAAAATTCATCTGAGTCTCTCGGGTGGGTATTGTGAAAAAACGTTTACAAAAATCGTTGGCAAGGCGAAGATTATGTATCGATATGAGATTTGTTCTAATTTCTACTTTCATTCCTGATTAAATTTTAGCCTAAGTTTTAATTCAATTTATGGTCAGAATTTGTTCAAGTTACTTTTTTTGTCAAAATTTCTTGTATGATTTATGATGTGATTCTGTTTAAAATAATTCTAACTTAATTTTTGCCTAACTTTTTGTCTAAATTATGTTCAGAATAACGATCGGATGAGTTGTAGTCTGACTTAAGGTATAAATATTGGTCTGAACTATGTAGAACAAAACTGAATTTCAGGCTGCTTTTAACTTGGATTTTCTTCTGAATTGATTTCAGATATTTTCAGATTTTGTGTCTAATTTAAATATGGGTTTTGGTGCAGATGATGATTTGATATTTGTGTCGTTTATAATCAGATTTTCGATAGTGTCTCAGGTCTGGACGAGGGTGTGCATTGAATCATTACATAAACATTTTATTCCATTTTCATTATACACAACTACATGCACACAGATATAGTATAAAATTTTTATGAATTTTTATTTTTGTTACCATCGAATACAAGGGGAAATATTATTTTCAAGACCTCCCCCTTTGAACCCACTATTAACTGAATGTTTGGAACCTGATTGTTGTGCAGGCATTAAATACAAATCATTTTCAAATAATACATGATTGATGATATGGCTATATACTTATGTCTAAAACACTAGCCTTGAAAAATAAAAAAATTCGTCCTGACTATGCATATAGTAATGATAGTAATGATTCCTTTGTATATACTACTGTGGGCAAAAAGTAGTAAGACTTTTTAATTTAAATTTCGCGCGGAAACCCATTCATCAAAATATTATTTTTTTAAGGTTGGTATGACTGTCGGTGACATCTGTGCCAAATGTCACATCAAAATAATCAATAGTGTTTAGTATACGCTTGTTTTTCTGAAGTACAAAAAGTGCATTCGGCGATTTTCACAATGAGTGAAATTGTTCAACAAAGAAGTTCCATTAAATTTTGTGTGCGGAATCAAATTTCTGGTACCGAAACGTTCAGAATGTTGCAAAAGGCCTTCGGTGATAATTGTATGTCGCGAGCAAGTGTTTTTGATTGGTACAAATTGTTCAAAGATGGTCGAGAACGCGTTGACGACGAACCACGTCCAGGACGGCCATCAACATCAACTGATGATCAACACGTCAATAAAATCAAGGAATTGGTGCTCGAGAATCGACGATTAACAGTCAGAGACCTTACTGGCATCGTTGGAATATCGGAAGGATCAGTGAAAACCATTTTAAAACATCATTTGGGCCTAAGAAGAGTGAATGCACGATTGGTTCCAAAATCACTGCATTGGTTTTACGAGACTATTTTGCCAAAAATTCGACTGATATCGTTCCGCAACCACCCTACCACCCTATTCGCCTGACTTAGCACCGTGTGACTTTTGGCTATTTTCTAAACTCAAAAAACCGCTTCGTGGACACCGTTTTGAGTCAATTGAAGACATTAAACATGAATCGCTAAGTGCATTGAAGGCTATTCCGGAAATTGACTTTAACAACTGTTTCGAGAATTGGAAAAAACGTTGGCACAAGTGTATTGGGGCCGGGGGGGATTACTTTGAAGGGAACGAAATAGATTTGGAAGAATGAATAAAAAAATTTGAAATTATGAACAAAGTCTTACTTACTTTTGCCCACAGTAGTAAGTTTTAAGCCCAAAACGCCTGCTATTGCATGAAGAAGTTTCTCAATTCGAAATCATTTCTACTAAAATCCACCATGAAATAAAATAAACCCATACTTTGTGCTTTCCTATAACTAAAGATTATTTTGCAATACAATTTCACTCGTTCAATAGTTGGTGCAAACTTTAAGTTCAACAGATTATACAATGAAAGACAATACATGGGGCGGATATGATTACAATAAATGAAAAACTTTTCGTTTACACATTACACATTTATGGAAAATACAAAAAAATTTCAATAAAACAGCATTTTATATTTGGCTCAATGAGTTTATTGCTGTTGTTATTGTTGCTGTTGTACTTGTTGTACTGAATACTGACTAAGTTATGTCAGCAAAAAAAAAAGCAGAAGAAGAAGAGAGAACAGCACAACGAAACCAAAGAAGTAAATGCAAATTAATTTACAAGCGCTTCCCTTTTGTTAATGAATCATCTTAACCAGTTGGTGTCCAAACAAGTCCCATTTTCCCACTAACTGCTGCCAATGTCATTTATATGTACAATAACAAATATTTATAGCCTCAAGAACATACACAGCACAGGCAGCAATGCAGCAGAGACAGGGAGTGAGAGATAGAGATGAAGAGAGATGGAGATGGAGATGGAGATGGAGAAAGGGAGATGTATCCGGAATACCTTATCAACATATAAACACACAATTTTTGGTTAAACTTTGACAATTTTGTTGTTATTGTATTGTGATATTGTTGTTTACCAAATTAATTTCATTCCACATAACCTCTCCCTCTCTCTCCCACTTTATCCTTCTTTCTCTCTCTCTCTTTCTCTCTCTCTCTCTCTCTTTCTCTCTCTCTCTTACCGTATATATAATAGGGTAGAAATAACAAAAGAATTTACAAACTGTATTGCCATCAATTGTTGTTTTACTTCTTTTTCTCAGCTCTTCAGGTTTGGCTACCTCCATTCGCTTCCTCTTCTTACTTACAGCTTTCTTACTGAAATTAAACGTTTTACTGCTCGTTTCGTAATACAGTTTTACTGACTGCTTTCTGATAAAATGGTGAAGCAAAAGTTCTGTTGTGTTTTCATCAATTTGATGGAAACCGATGGAAAACGAAGAAGTAGTAGCTGTAGTAAAGTAGTTTCATCCTTATAAATCATTCCCATTTTACACACAATAATTCTTTGTAAAGCAGTTTATACCTCAATATAAAAAGGATTTCGGTTTGGCTACAAATTTTCTACAAATCTTAAAAGTGCTATAGTAGAAAGTGTTTGCTATTTTTCGTTTTACGAGGGCGGTTAACTTCGCTGATATTGTTGTTGTACTCTAATATTGTCGCCCCAATATTTTTTGACGTGATAATAAAAATCTAAATTATCCAATTTTATTATTTATTAGAAACATAGAGAAATTTTAAGTTGATACATATTTGTAGAAATCAATTGAATTTAATTACTATGAAAAATGGGATAAATGGAAATATTTAAAGTGTGGTTGATGATGAAGGTAAAGTTTTTCCTTATTTACGTACTGTTGTCATTACTTACGTATTACAACTAGTTTACAGTTGCGAAAGAGCTTAATACTACTTACATATTACCCTCAGCAGTTAGTTAAGTACATAAAAAACAAATATTTTGTACAGGTAAAATAAACAGGAATTATTTTCTCATAATTTCTGATAGCAGTTAGACGAGATGGATACGAAACTAAATGTGAAGTGTACGCAATATTTAGAATTGTATTTGTACACTGTGGCGTATACACAACATTTAATAAGAACATTAAAAAATAGATAAGAATCACGAAATGGTTCTGAATGCGAACTCAGATTTACACACTATCGTATACAGGCAACATTTATTGGAACTGCCTCATTATGTTCGTATGTAGAGTAAAACCCTCTGATCGATATTACACACTCAACACATGTCGTTAGAGATAATTTTTTGAATCAATGTTGTTGTTGTGTTTTAGGTTATCATGTACTTACATACAAACTGACTAAATGATATCAGTTAGTAAGATTTCCATAATGAATTAATTCAACTTTCACTGAGTATTTGTTGCCTACTACTACTAATTAGCCAATCGTAAATGCAAATTATTTAAATAGCTTTGGGAATTTATATATGGTGAGTGAGAATTGATATAAATCTATTGAAAGATTGAGCTTTTAACTAAAAATTTTAGAACTTATAACACCACAGGTCGATTTATTAAAAATAGTGCATCTGCAAGTGGAATAACGATACAGTCTAAATACCTGTGAGTACTAGTAAATCCAGTAAATCAAACATTAAATAAAAAACGAAACAAAAAAACGCAAAATAATTGCGCTTAAAAATGCTACATACGTACATAAATAAAAATACATATGTACACAAATAATAAAATAAAACAAATGCGAAACCAAACACAATAACAACAACATGCAAATAAGAAGATTAGCCCACTTTCAATCAATACACAACAGCTTCGGTATTGGCTTTAGCGCATATATCCTTATTTATTTGGCAGAGAGCATTGCATTTAATAAAAAAGACATATACACAATTGTACTGAATAAGGACATACACACACAGTCGCACACCAATTCAAGCATATGTACTATTGTACGCGTTTCACGATGATCACGTGCACATACAAATGAATGAGAAAAACTCATCAGTATCATTTAAATATTTGTATGTGAGTGTGTGAGAAAAGTGGTGTATATATGTATGTATGTTGGTGTGTCTGTGTAATCATTTGACGTACGTGTATAAAATATTTAAGCAAAATGAATTGCAAATAAAAGAAAAAACAATTGGAAAAATATTGTGGGTTAAGCAATTTTTGCTGCATTAAAGCCCTGCTCGGGGTTAAAAATATTTTACGTTAACTTTAAAATTGTTTTTATTTTCTCTAAGATGTGGGCTAGAATTACAGCTTGATTATGAAAGTAGAATCATAAGAAACATGATTCTCCAAACTGTTTTACATGTATAGGTCAAAACAAAAAATAAAACTATTAATTTCCAACTACTGACTACTTGAAACTAATAACATAGTTTGGCGTTGAGAAAGACTGATTTTAATTGAAATATTGGCTTTCACACAAATATTTATGTTCATAGTCAAGTCGTACCCACTAAACCCACTTCCGTATTTAATACATGGTGTTTTTACATTGTAAATGCATCAATGTTATTCGGAAATATCAGATAAGTAATTGGTCTTTTTACGTGTTGTATTTCTTGCTCTCAATTAGGCCCCCGAACTTGCCCATCGAGCATTCTGCTGCACATTTCATTTCCTATATGCGCTGAATCGACCATTATGGAAAGATTTTGTGAATAAAGTAGAACTTAGAACAAAGTCTTTTAACTATGGAGTAAAACATTAACATTAATAATAATAATAATAATAATGTTTACACTGTGCACCTTACTATCAAAGCACATGTGGTTTGCTTGTTGAAGAACTTTTGAACATCACAGCACCAGTTACACACTATTATTCGGGGGTAGAAGTCAAATTATATAGAAGAGTTTTCCTATAGAAGCAACTAAACTCATCCTTATCGGTAAAAATAGCTACAAAACCAATTACTTTTCATCACTTCTCACCAATGAAGACATTCACTGGTCACTCACCAGTCGGTCACCATGTCCACAGAAAGTTGACATTATAACGAACCGCATGAAACAGAAAATCTAAAATATGTACTTCAGAATTGCCAAATATTAGATCAAGCTAAATTAGCTGGTTTGATTACCAAATAAAAAAAAAAACTACATCAAACATAAGTACGATCTTTTAGCATTAACACTTAAACAAATATTACAGAAACACTCTGGAGAATTATTTTATTTCCTCACCAATCACACACTATTAACAGACAGGTCACCCAGCACGGGCTCACCCGTCATCTACTCCTCGGACACCAGTCATTCATTGGTCGCCCACCGGTTATTGAGCTCTAATTCAAGAAAGACAACCCAAAACTGTTTTAAATTAATATAATTTTGCACTACGTAAAGACAATAAAAGAAAGGTAACAAATATTACATATACGAAGAAAACGTATGCCTAATGCAAAAGCAGCTGAAAAAATGGATTTGCGTTTTATGTAAATTTTTACCATAATAAAGAAGCAAAAAAGTGTATGATTTCGTAAATATTACGTATACGCTACAGTGGATATGGAATACCAGGCATGATACAAGTATGAAACCGATAATGACATCTCTGTGTCACTAGGTAAAACTATACGGTCTGTCAAACCAAATCATTGGCGCCATTTCTTCGCATTTAGTTCTATCAACAATATTCAGTTCATAAACAATCAAGTTTCATACGTTTCAACGTAAAAATGTACAAACTACAAACTACGATATGCCGACATCATTGATTTTCTGGTAAGGTCGGAAGATTGGTGCCGCATGAATTGTCTGAAAGACAGCAAGAAAATCGAAAAACCACCTGTGAAATGTTGCTCGCCAGGAAGAAAAGAAAGTCATACCATTTATTCATCGAATTGTTACTGGCGATGAAAAGTGGATCTATTTCGTGAATCCCAAATGTAAACGATCATATGTTAAGCCCGGTACACCGGCCAAATCGGTAGCAAAATAGCCAAATCGCTTCTGAAAGAAGATAATATCCTATGTTTTCTGGGATCGGCGAGTTGTTATCTGGTTTGACGTTCTGAAACCAGGTGAAACAGTGACTGGTCAACGCTACCAACAATAATTAGACGATTTGAAAGTAATTTTTCTCACATCACATCGAACAAAACAAACTCTGAGATTGGTAGATTCGTACAGCTGGGAAGCCCTCCCCCATGCGGCTTAGTCACCAGACCTGGCTCCAACTAACTACCACTTTTTTTCATCAATGGGGCACGGACTTGCTGAGCAAAAGTAAATAAATTTTAAAAAATTTGCTAACCAGAAACTTTAAAGTACTAAGATTTTTTGACTTTATTGTACATACGAGGTATATGTTGAAGATTTAAAAGGGCATTTGCAAACTTATTGCAGGCAGTGGTCAAACATTGCTCGAGTATATACTTCAACATACTTCTCCCTCTATAATTAGAAAAGTTTCATAATACTTAGTTCACGAATCTTTTCTTTTTTAAATTGAATCAAAAAAGTGTTGTAACCTTATAATGCGTTCAATTTTAACTGCAAGTATTATATATACTATAATTTTTGGATAGGTAAGTGGATTGCGAATAAAATAAATTAATGTAGATAATTATAAAAACTACTTTCTAGGTAATTATACTCATGTATGAAACGTACACTTGTTAATACTACATATTCCAGTGGCTCCGGAAGTCGGCAGAAGAGGAAGCTTTCATTTAATTATTTTTCCTCACCAAAAACCTTTTCAATTAAATAGTGTATATTCAAATTCATTAGAAACGAGGAAAATATGCATTATATGCACAAGCTATTTTAAAACTATATTTATCTATGGCAATTAAACATTTATCTCCTATCTCAAACTTGAAAATTATATATCAAATAATAGTTTAATTAACCATAAGCTTTTATGTATTTATACTAATTAAAATTACTTCTTCTTATTCATCGTTTTTTAGCAATTAAATTTCAAATATAAATTCCATAAAATTATTTTAAACCAATAGTTTTATAACCTTCTCCTTCTCCTTTTCCTTCTCCTTCTCCTTCTCCTTCTCCTTCTCCTTCTCCTTCTCCTTCTCCTTCTCCTTCTCCTTCTCCTTCTCCTTCTCCTTCTCCTTCTCCTTCTCCTTCTCCTTCTCCTTCTCCTTCTCCTTCTCCTTCTCCTTCTCCTTCTCCTTCTCCTTCTCCTTCTCCTTCTCCTTCTCCTTCTCCTTCTCCTTCTCCTTCTCCTTCTCCTTCTCCTTCTCCTTCTCCTTCTCCTTCTCCTTCTCCTTCTCCTTCTCCTTCTCCTTCTCCTTCTCCTTCTCCTTCTCCTTCTCCTTCTCCTTCTCCTTCTCCTTCTCCTTCTCCTTCTCCTTCTCCTTCTCCTTCTCCTTCTCCTTCTCCTTCTCCTTCTCCTTCTCCTTCTCCTTCTCCTTCTCCTTCTCCTTCTCCTTCTCCTTCTCCTTCTCCTTCTCCTTCTCCTTCTCCTTCTCCTTCTCCTTCTCCTTCTCCTTCTCCTTCTCCTTCTCCTTCTCCTTCTCCTTCTCCTTCTCCTTCTCCTTCTCCTTCTCCTTCTCCTTCTCCTTCTCCTTCTCCTTCTCCTTCTCCTTCTCCTTCTCCTTCTCCTTCTCCTTCTCCTTCTCCTTCTCCTTCTCCTTCTCCTTCTCCTTCTCCTTCTCCTTCTCCTTCTCCTTCTCCTTCTCCTTCTCCTTCTCCTTCTCCTTCTCCTTCTCCTTCTCCTTCTCCTTCTCCTTCTCCTTCTCCTTCTCCTTCTCCTTCTCCTTCTCCTTCTCCTTCTCCTTCTCCTTCTCCTTCTCCTTCTCCTTCTCCTTCTCCTTCTCCTTCTCCTTCTCCTTCTCCTTCTCCTTCTCCTTCTCCTTCTCCTTCTCCTTCTCCTTCTCCTTCTCCTTCTCCTTCTCCTTCTCCTTCTCCTTCTCCTTCTCCTTCTCCTTCTCCTTCTCCTTCTCCTTCTCCTTCTCCTTCTCCTTCTCCTTCTCCTTCTCCTTCTCCTTCTCCTTCTCCTTCTCCTTCTCCTTCTCCTTCTCCTTCTCCTTCTCCTTCTCCTTCTCCTTCTCCTTCTCCTTCTCCTTCTCCTTCTCCTTCTCCTTCTCCTTCTCCTTCTCCTTCTCCTTCTCCTTCTCCTTCTCCTTCTCCTTCTCCTTCTCCTTCTCCTTCTCCTTCTCCTTCTCCTTCTCCTTCTCCTTCTCCTTCTCCTTCTCCTTCTCCTTCTCCTTCTCCTTCTCCTTCTCCTTCTCCTTCTCCTTCTCCTTCTCCTTCTCCTTCTCCTTCTCCTTCTCCTTCTCCTTCTCCTTCTCCTTCTCCTTCTCCTTCTCCTTCTCCTTCTCCTTCTCCTTCTCCTTCTCCTTCTCCTTCTCCTTCTCCTTCTCCTTCTCCTTCTCCTTCTCCTTCTCCTTCTCCTTCTCCTTCTCCTTCTCCTTCTCCTTCTCCTTCTCCTTCTCCTTCTCCTTCTCCTTCTCCTTCTCCTTCTCCTTCTCCTTCTCCTTCTCCTTCTCCTTCTCCTTCTCCTTCTCCTTCTCCTTCTCCTTCTCCTTCTCCTTCTCCTTCTCCTTCTCCTTCTCCTTCTCCTTCTCCTTCTCCTTCTCCTTCTCCTTCTCCATCTCCTTCTCCTTCTCCTTCTCTTTCTCCTTCTCCTTCTCCTTCTCCTTCTCCTTCTCCTTCTCCTTCTCCTTCTCCTTCTCCTTCTCCTTCTCCCCCTTCCTCTCCTTACTCCTCTTCCTGCTCCTCCCCTCATCCCTCTTCCTCTCACCCCTCCCCTCCTCCGTCTCCTCCACTCCTCCCTCTCCCTCTCTCAATTGTTGCCTCTTTTGGGGTTAATACTTAATGTTATTTTGTTTAAAACAACAACAACAAATAAAACAATAAAAATGCGATGTTCTTGATGTTTGTTTGAAGTATTTGTTGTGTCCTTGTGCTTTCTCTTCCACTTTGCTGTTGTATAAATGTAGCTGCTGCCTGCCTACATAAGGCTTAAGTGCGTAATCCCACACACAAAACAAAAACCGATTAAATTGGTACTCGTATATTGTTGTTTTAAAGGGTTTTCCAATATCAATTTTGTATTTAAAACACAGGATAATTGAGATATCGGGCTTAAACTTATTCCAAGTATCGCTCATATAACCACCGCGAGCTCCTTTTCAGCCATTTTACGATTGGCAATTTCGCGTTCGATATTGTTTCTGAGCCCCTCTAAAATTGTTGGTTTGTTGGCATAAACCAACGACTTAATGTAACTCAATCAAAAGAAATTTGACCGGAGCATTTCTCAATATTACACGATTAGCGATCTTCCCTCTTCATCGCTGAAAATGATTTTTTGATGAAATTCAGCGTTTTCGTCGAACGTAACGTTGCAACCACGGACTCAGAATTTCAGTAGTAATTTTTAATAATTTTCAAACGTTGCTCTTTCATGAACTTTACCATGACAAAAATGTAATCCTGAATCAATTGCCGAAAAAATAAAAAAAAAAATTAATGGTGCGTTTATAAGTATTTAAATACAAAATTGTTATGTCCCTATTGAAAAACCCTTTATATTCATATTAAATATTTTTTATTGCAATTTTTATGAAGAGAAGAACTCAAGCTTATTTCTGTGTGGCAAATTCGTTGTACATAGGTACATACTATATGTATGTATGTAAAAGTATGTATTTGAAGACGCTTTAACTTAAAAGTTACAACCCCAAAAAAATAATGGGTGGTCAAGCTCCAATTTTTCAATATATACAGTCAATATAAGCCGAATTGAGGATTAAATTCAGTTAATGAAAATCTTTTCCTAAAGTTTTAAAGTTTCTTTAAACTGAGCACTGATATATTGGCCCTTCTTCATTAGCTTTAATTCAGCTCATATTTAACTTCATGTTAACAGCGTGAAAGAATAATTAGCATCAAGTTACTACAAATGCCAGCATTTCCTTTAGTGACTGACTGTTAATATTCAAAGCGTTTTATTTAAATTTGCTTTAAGAGAACATAGCAGTTCGATGAACCTTCTACCACACATTAGTTCCAGGGTCCGATGTACCCCAATGAATGCAGAGCATTGTGTTGAATGGAAGGAAGATTGATAGGTGGGAGAAAGAAGGAGGGATAATGAGAGAGGGAATGCAATCACACAGGACTACGATAAAGGGGAAGCTGTTTCTTTTTTCGCGTATACCGGCATAAGAAATGTTTGTACTGAAAAATAATCCTATATATGCTTATATAGCGGCGATTTATATTCTGTGAAAAAGGGATGAAAAAAAGTGTAGCCAAGTCATAGTTTTTCATTTTGACAGTCAGCGGCGATATTTACAATAACTGCTGCCTAGTTTGTGTGGTCGCTGTGGTGTAGTGGTAGTGCGTTGGACTGCTACGCAGAGTGTCCAGAGTCCGAATCTCGGCACAGGCAAAATCAAAAAGTAGAAGAATTAATTTTTCTACACGGCACCACCTCTTGGCAGGCAATGGCAAACCTACAAGATTAAAGTTTGCCTATGAAAAGCTTTTCATTTCGCCGTTCGGATTCGGCATTAAACTGTAGGTCACTTCCATTCATGTACAAATATAACACGCACAACATGAGTGAATGCGAAAAGCTCGGCCTAGACCCTCCATGGGCTGTTGAGCCATTAAAAGTAAAGTAAGCTGCCTAGTTTTGTTTACAAATAATTAAGCGGGTATGCCCATTTCTTTTGCAATAGCATTTATAGGATTATTTTTCAGTACAAACATTTCTTATGCCGGTTTACGCGACAAAAGAAACATTTAATATATCGGGCGAAAGTTAAATCGCCGAGATACAGTTGATGAAATTTCAATAACAAAATAATAATAAAACAATAATTTTTTAATAATTTGATTCTACAAAAGTAATGGCTAAACGATCGACCACTTTTGGCAGGTTTCGAACCTATTCCAATCCAAGATCTTCAGACCGACGCCGAACCGAATCAGACGGACTCTATCTATCTATCTAAAAAAAATCGTAAAATCAGATAAATCTGTAAAATTTATATTCTGCCACTTTCCGCCCAAATACTCAGCAGCAACTGCTTTCTTCAAACCCAATCGTCACCATCGCTATTATAAGTTAACAAACAGCTTTTTACATACTTTTTATATAGTGTATTACCTATATTTTTTTTTATAGCATGCGATTTTTCTTAATTATTCGTGCGTAAAATCTTGCGTAAGAGACGAAACATATTTTTTACTTTTTATAAATAGAAACATTGTTGTACATTTTTTGCTTGAAATTCAAGCGAGTAAATTCTAGAAAAATTTCATCATTCTCCAATACAGTACAAGTGCATTAACTTTTCTTTCTATCTCTGATTGTTACAGATATTTAATTTACTCGTAAATGTTTATATTCCAGGAAAATTTATAAGTTTTACTTTACAAATCGTGCTATGATTTTCTGCATTTTTTAAATTCAATATACTCGTACATAGAATGTAATATATGGATAGATTGAAATCTACAGCGGAATCGCGGCTCGCTGATCTTAAGTATGCGTTGGATTGTCCTTGGCGTCTTGCTGCTGATGATGACGATGCGTTAATTTAAAAATTGTTAAAATTTTAAACTTTTATGTCAATAACAACAACAACAAGAATTTTCAAAAAGAGTGAAATCTGGGTTACAATAAGAACAGAATAACACGAAAAACTGCTAGGCATTCATCTTTCTAAATCTTTTAAACTTCTGCCTCAATTTGCTAAAGGCCTAATGTCCAATTTTTAAAATTTGAAATATATATATATAAATATATTAGGGCTGTTGCAAACCAAGGTAGCGATACATTAATTCATTCTACAAAAATACCCAGAATTAGAAAACGTAAAAAAAAAAATTGATGTATAGAAGTGAAACAAGTTGGTCGTTCTAAGTAGAACTTCACGCACGAGTTCTTAAACTCTCTCCATACAGATTATCTAAAAATTATTCTTTACTACATTGAGAATACCTTAAGTATGTAGTTTTAGTAAAAATTCCTCATATTAGCAATAGATAGCCATAAATTTAAAAGCGATATCTAAAGATTTTCTAAAAATTTTTAACATATAAATTAATTTCATTACTCTTATTTCAACAAGGAAACAAACCAATTTTATATACTAGTACATAGGTAAGTAATAAATCAAAGTAATTTATGCATATGAAAGAGAGAGAAATAATGATGGCTAACTTTAGCAGTTATCTTCCTTTTTAAGTGCGTTGTTTCACTGAGTACACGACATAAATCTCATCAAATTTTGTCAAAACACTTAATTCGGCATAAACACTAACATAAAAATACATAAGTATTATTTTCGTTTTTTTTCTTTTTAACACCAAATATAGCATGGGTATTCAATCAAAGACGTAAATGCGCCGCAAGTGACGTATATGATGTAAATTTACTCTCACGTAAATATAATGCAAAAACAGATTTCCATCAAAAATTATATATGCCTTATACTCTTCAATTTTGAGGTGTAAATCGTTTACACAGCGTAAAATGCAACTCTAAACAGCCATAGTTGCCTTGATGTTTTCCTACAATTATTTTTTTTTTTTATTTGAAAGTTTAAAAAATCTCTCATGAGCCATAGAATTTTAGGATATATTCACGGTAAAAAAGCCACAAATATCTCAAAGTACATAAGTAATTGAGAAACATTTTCAAAATGGATTTTCCGTACAAAGTTGGCAAACTAAGTATGTTATCAGCTGTTCACAATAAACAAATCGAATGGCCATGACTGTGGTAAGGAAATTTCAATGAATAATTTTTATTTTATTTAATATTCGAGTGATTTTTTCTTCCAAATAAGTGAAGAAAAACGACGTCGTTCGAAGCCCACGCACAGGTGGATAGAAAAATAAGAACACACCCTTCTGGAAGCACTTACTGCTGATATTAAAAGCGAACCGGAAACATTTGAAGTAAATACAATTACAATAAAATAGTTTCCATTATTTTTCTGTTTTCAGTTTTATTTTAAATTACGTTTAACACATGCATACACTTATCGCTTTTTGAAAGTGAAAGTTAATGCTCATCATCAGCGATTTAGACTATTTTTTTTTTTCAACGGCGAAGTAAACTTACGCAGTTGATTGAATACCCTTAGTATCTACACATATTCATACATATTTGAAAACAATTACTTGCTTGTACTACATTGAGAATATGACAATTTCAAGTTCAGTTGACATTCAAAATTTCTCTTCCATCAAATTCATATAAAATGCATACAGCTGTGATTTTTACAAGCTGCCATTCGCTGTAATGACAATCACCAAGCAAAAACAATTGCAGAAAATTCATTGTTTGCCATTGCCAGCAATTGTCATTAATTGTTACATCATTTTATTAGCAAAAGTAGTTCTCATCAATGTACGAGTACACTATTTTTCATCTTTTTATCTTTGTTTTTTAGTTTATCCAAATTAAAAATATTGATTTTAAATTGAAAACGGCCTACTTCAAGAATATTATATTTTAAAGAATTTATGATATTGCATTTTTTTTCAATACGAATAAGCAGATACTATTCATGCTAGATGTCAGAAAATCTCACCAATATGCAAACAGGTGTTAAACAGAATAATAACAAGTAATGGAATAATTCTAGTAGCTCCTTTAAAATGTACCATTCAGTGAAAATATTCTCATTTAATTTACAGTAGTTTTACTCATGGGTACTCGTAGTTTTGAAATAATGGATCTATCACAAAGATCACTGATGAGGAACCGGGGCGGGTTCCTAAACGATTGTCTGTTATGTGAACTTGGTTTTTTTTGGCATCAATGTTCTTTATAGCCGATAAATTTAAACTAAAAGATTATTTAAAAAAGTTTATTTGTTGCAATTTTTTAAATTTACTCATATATTACATACCTATACATTTTACTTTTTTTAAGTAGACATTTTTTTTAATGCTTATTTTAAATTGTTGTAAAAATGCGTCAATAGGGCGTTATTCTTCTTCCTCTTGGATTCACGAATCAAAAATACATTTTTTGTTCGTACCAAATCCAAATTAAATCTCAGGTCCTACTACATAATTTTTATAAAAGTTCCTTTACCAATAACTTTATCGGTGTTCTGTGATTGCATTCCCTCTATCATTTCCCCTCACTCTTACTTACTTTACTTACTTACTTTTAATGGCACAACAGCCCATGGAGAGCCTAGGCCGAGCTTTTCGCATCCACTCATGTTGTGCGTGTTATATTTTGTACATGAATGGAAGGGAGCTACAGTTTAATACCAAATCCGAACGGCAAAGTGAAAAGGCGATTTTCATAGGCAATTTTTACTCTTGTAGATTTTGCCATTGCCTGCCAAGAGGTGGTGCCGTCATTCTTCCTCCCACCTAACAATCTTCCTTCCAATCATCACATGCTCTACATTTCTGTGCGTTGACTGTACAAAAAAAAAAAAAACAGAACTTTACCGCAGATTCTGCTAACTAGAATTGAAGTTCAGTGATTTGGTATTTAGTAACCAAACATAATTTCCTGCTATTTAGTTTTAACTGGATTTGTTTTTGCTTAATGCAAAATCAATAGCCCTTGGTAATTTTGAATCACACATTACTACACCCTGCTGACTCCATCAATGTCTACTAACTGCCAAATGTGGTTGAAATTCTCTTCTTTTCCTATGTGTGTATGTATGTATGTGTTTCAAAAATAAAAATATGCTTTCAAGCGTCATTGATTTTAACTGATTTTATAGTGATAAATGCAATATATGTACATACATATCTGTGGTTTCACTAGATTTAGTTAGTACAAGTGCAACAATTTATTAACTAACAAAATTTAATTGATTTGAATTTACATAAATTCATTTTTATATTTTAAATAAATATTTGTGGTTTCGCACTCATGTTTCCTGTAGTTAGAGAATGACGACCTTTTCCAATTGAATATGGTTCACCACGAAATTTTATGATTATTTCGATTAGATATAATGAAATTCTACTTACACATAAATTTCTCAACTAAAAATATACGCAAATAAACCTTAATTAATTTGCAAGACTAATACTTATGCACATTCTTGTTATGGTTTTATGTAATTTTTACACTCAATGGAAAACATTAGTGGTATTCACGATTTGGTGCAAATGTTCTTGCAGCCAATGCCCATGCAATTATTTTTTTATTATTGTGATAGCAGACATTTTTTGAATTTGCAATGATGTACGATGCCAAAAATATGAATCCAAAACTCTCAACGGTTGCTAATAGCACTGGACACTACTTAATATTACTGCCGAGGTGTTTCACTGCCTTAGGTTAAATAAGCGATTTAAATCAAAATTTGTAATGGAGGTCTTTTGTATAATTATGTTAAGCGTCGCATGTACAGCATTTACCCGGGTAAATATATCAATTTTCATTTCATTTCATTAATATCTCAGAAAGTACACATCCTACAAATATTCGGTTCAAGCTCAGTAACTAAATTATTGATTTGTTTTAGAAAATTAAAAGAAAAATTTATAAAAAATGTCTTTATATTTTAAATATTTTTTTTTTTTTTACTTTTTTTACACAAGTGAACGGTATTTACCCGGGTAAATAAATTAATTTTAATGGATTCGTTATAGTAAGTAGGTTTAGAAATCTGTGAAGTAAAATACATAAAAACTGTAAAATTATTGTATTCCATTCATGTACAAATATAACACGCACAACATGAGTGGATGCGAAAAGCTCGGCCTAGGCCCTCCATGGGCTGTTGTGCCATTAAAAGTAAAGTAAAGTAAGATTTATTATTTATGTTTTATTTCAATATTTTATTGTTTTTGTTTACTGGTTTATATAAATACATATGTAACTCAAGCCATTTGGCATTTTTCAGATTTGGTTTGCGTAAGGCTATGTTCTACAAAAATTGGTTTTTTGTATTTTAGGCAAACTTTACGTGCACTATCCTTTTTTTGGTTTAGTTCGTAGCATAAAATGCACGCTCCTTTGACGCTCTTTCGGCCAGTGGAATCACGGTCATCGTTGTCATCAGCTGTGAATTCTTCATTTTCTTCGTTCAAGGCATGAAATGGTTGGCCTAAAATGCATTCAACTGCATTTCTTATGGAAAAATGTGCCATTACTCTTCGATCTTGTGCTCTGTATTTTATTTGAGGTTCACATAAGAGCTGGCCTAATGTCGGAATAAACTCACGTCTACGACCTTTTTTGACCGCATTAGGACCTTCAGAATTGTTTGTGGAATAAATGGTCCAAGCCGCCAGAGCCGCCAGAGCCGCCAGTATCCACTAAGTTAAAAAACATTGCAAGTGGCCACCGATTTGTCCTCCTGTTTGTGGTGTGCTGACTTAGCATCTTATCCATGCTACTTATCTACTCCACCGTTTGTAGAGTTATAGTACCGAATAATCTCGGGTATCATATTTGGTAAGATAACCGCTTTGTCTCGATGTAAAGTTGACAGTAAAACTGCTGCCTTGCCCTTTTTGGGAACGTAAGAGCACAATGTAATGTTGGGCGCGAATCCAAACTGAGTCGACAAGACCTCTCGATTTTGTTATGCCTTGAATTCGTATCGGCAGCAGAAAACCTCCAAGAAACTAGTTCTTCGGCAAGTGGTAAGGTGGTGAAAAAATTGTCCATTGTTACGTTCCGACCAGTGTTTTTATATGGTTCAACCAGCTCCTTCACAACGCATTCTCCTTGGTTGACATCTCTATTGTTACCTATTTTCCCAGTTTCAAATTGACCGTTAAGTGGGTAAGATGATTGGGAATTAACACGCCCACCAAATTTTTATGCCATATTTGGCAGGCTTTGCAGGAATATATTATGTAAATTTGGTGTGTTCTCTTAAGCGAAATAGCTGCTCGTCCACTGTAATTGAATCAGATGGTCTGAAGTTAAGCTTCAAGCTCGCGTTTATCATTTCAAAGAACTCTCGTATAAGAGCTACTTTATCAGAGGCCTGTCGAAACCTTCGTGAAGTACCTAAGTCGAAACGTATAAATCTTCTTATTTCTTTGAAGCGGCGAACTGACATTGTGGCATGAAAGCATTTTTCTCCCAAAGTTCTTTGATGGGCTCATATTTAGATTTGTGAGCGCCCATTACCTACAATGACAGTGGTTTTTTATCAAGATTTTTACTGTTCCACTCATTATAATCTTTTTCGGCCCTTTTATTAGTATACCTGCATATAACATCTTGAATGGCTGAGCTCATAATACAGTAAAAAGCATCCGTTTCAGTTAAATTTTTAGTTGACGTCTTAGTGCCTACGAACAAACTGTCTCGAAAAATATTACGCGACCCCTTACGTTGCATTGCTGGTGGATGCTTATACCACTTTGTTCCATCTTTACCTGTAAAATGTCGACAGTCGATGGAAAATTGTCACCTTCATTACTTTATATGTCACTGTTTTCACTATTGTCCTCCTCATCAGCTTCAGACTCAGTACTTAGTGTCATTCAGTTCCATCATTTCACCTTCTTCATTCTCTTCGGCATCAGTATCAGCACTTACTTTCTCTGGCAAGTAATCTTCAAGGGATTCAAAGTTTGCATCGTCCCGGTCATCTTCTGATTCAGAAACGGCTGCGGCAAAAATTCTTTCATAGTAACGCTGTTTGTCCTCAAATGATAATCTGAAAAAGATGTGTAAGCACACGTACACGAAAAATCTTACTAAACAATAAACCTGGACCCAGGAAACAAATTTTTACCCGTGTAAATACTGTTCACTAGCGTACACAAAAATTGCCGTCTGTGCAAAGGTTAAACACTTAAACCATAATGAATTTGGTTTTTTGTGTCCACCACCAAGTTACATATGTTTCCGATTTTCAATCTAGTTTTAGGTCCCGTTTTTGGTCTATTTGTCATTTGATTTTGGCCTGACTTTCGGTATGAGTTTTTATAGTAATTTTGTCCGATTTTTTACCTGAAAGTCGCCGTGAATTTGAATTCTTTTGATGAGAATTTGTCTTTGATTTATTTTAATTTGAACCTAATCTGAATACGGTTAGATTTAAGATTTTAATCTTAGTCAAAATTTTGGTTTGCGTTTGGTTGGAATTTTTTATTCGAATTTTGATTTGATTTTGATTTGAATTTTGTGTGGATTTTGGCCAAAGACTCGTATTTGGTGTGGAGCTGTAAATGGAACAGGATTTTGATATAATTTTCATCTACTTAGTTGGATACTTATCGTATAAGTAACCAAGTTGAAGGAAAATTTCTTATAAAGGGTGGTCCATCTAACATTTGGAATTGAATTACTGGTTTGTTTGAGGGTGGCAACTCTAATAACACGGTAAATTTTTTTTGCTTTGGTAAATACTAGAAATTTACTTGCAAAATGGTGGAGTTTCTACCGAAAGTGTAAGAAAATTACGTCCAAAATTCGGTAGTTAAGAAGAAGCGCCTTTGTGAATCAATTTATGAAACGTGTGCATGAAACTGGGTCTTTATTGGATTTAGCAACATGTTCTCGTACTCGTTGCCCAAAGGAAGGCAGATAAGTTACAGTAAATGGTATGAGCTACCACACAATGATATCTGATTATTTGTGGCCTATTTTAGAAGATATGGACTTAGATGTAACTGGTTCGCGCCGTGCAATTTCTGTGGGAAAATAGAAAATCGCGTTATTAACCGTTTTGATAATGTGCATTGGCCACCACGCAGTTGCGATTTGACTCCGTTGAAATTCTATTTTTTCTGGAGATCAGTTAAATATAAGTATTGCGCTAAACATCCAGCAACGATTGAAGCTCTTAAGGAGGAAATTAGTGCAGCCATCGGTCGAGTACAGATTGTTCTTTCTACCTTTTGATATGGATGTGAAGAGATTTGAACCCCGGGCACTCTGCTCAGTAGGCCAACAACTACGTTATAAGTAATTTACTTATAATTCTTAAAGTTTCACCTTTTTATAGCAGATATATTGCTTGGGAAAATTACCTTAACTATGAGTTTCAAGAGTGGAAATATGTATGCAAATTTGTGTGGCGTCATAAAAACTTAATTTGTAACTCAAAACGTGCACACACACATGTACAATCAGGAAAACGGAAGTGAAAATGTACATATTAGCATATACTATAGCACGAATATTAGACTAGATTGATTTGTATGTATGGAAGATTTGTGAAGTCGAAATGGTCATTCATTTTAAGATTTTGGCATTACTTTATCGGTGTGCTGTGATTGCATTCCCTCCCTCATTCTACCTCCTTCTTCCTCCCACCTAACAATCTTCCGTCCAATCAACAAATTGCTCTCCATTCATAGGGGTACTCCCTGTGTGTTGAATGTATCAATGAGAAAAAAAAGCTCCAAGGTGTATGTGTGTGTAAGAATAAAAACCCAATACTTAAATAAAAAATGTAGATTAAAGTCTCGAACTTTCAAATGGCACTCTGAACTGAAAATCATTAGACACAAAAATTATGTCAACATTTATTTTTTATCTATTTTAAAAGCAAAATATCAATCCACCCTAACATATGTACATGTTTCTTCCTTTTCTTCTTCTTTTCTTCCAATGGGAGCCCATGGAGGACCAAGATTCAGTTCTTCGCTTTCATTCATATTGTCTGAATTATATTAGTATACGAATGAAAGAGTCCTACAGATTTATGCCGAATCCGAACGGCGAATTAAAAAGATTTCTAATTTTTCGTTAAATCAATTGTTGTATTTGGAACTTTACTTTTACTTACTTTTAATGGCACAACAGCCCATGGAGGGCCTAGGCCGAGCTTTTCGCATCCACTCAATTTGTGCGTGTTCTATTTGTACATGAATGGAAGGGACCTACAGTTTAATGCCGAATCCGAACGGCGAAGTGAAAAGCTTTTCATAGGCAATTTTTAATCTTGTAGGTTTGCCATTGGCTGCCAAGTGCGGTTAAATGTCTCTCAAAATAAAAATTCCGCATCAAAAAGTTAATTTCTAAGATTTCTAAATTAACACTAGCAGTGATTGAGATGTGTACAAGATCGAAATCAGCTAGTTCGATTTGTCAATTTGACGTGCTCTGATAGAGTTAAAGATTTTCTCGTAAGCAACAAACAATACGACACATACATTTTTATTGCATTCATTTTAGAAGAAATTGAAAAATTATTTCAATAATTCATTTTAATTCTAAAACGAATGTACTCTTTACATAGAGTGTTTATGTTGTAGGGTATAAAAATATGTAGACAATAATAAATGACATAATTGATTTCTGACTGGCATTGCAGTTAATTGTGAGCTGATTTGCTCAGTCATGTTTTAAGAATTTATTAGCAAGATTACTGGATTAATGAGCTGAATTAATAGTCGTTAAAGAGTTGATTTAGTGATAGAAGAAAATCAAAGAGAGAGAGAAAGATAGAGAGAGAGAAAAAGAGAGAGAGGGAAAGAGAGTGAAAGAGAGAGAGTTACAATTTAAAAAGACAATTTGCATCACAATTTCATAAACGAAATACTACATAAATTGTTTAAAATAACATAGCGCCGTAGTTTTCAGACATTACAAAATGCACACAAACATATGTACGTGTGTGTGTGTGTTAGGCAAGCACGTGCTCGTTTACTATAGTTCTACACACATACATTTGTACACGTACATTCGTATGCAGTGTGACCATTTTCCTTCTTTTTTTAAGCTAGATTTAGCCTATAATTTTAGCATTTAGCAAAAAAATTTATAGTTTAGCTTAAACTCAAACTCCTCAAAACTCGTATCAAGCTTACACGCGTTTCTCGCATAGCAATTTTGGCGGTTGTTCTTTGCTGTCGCAACGCGAGTAAAGCGTGAAATGAAGTTGAGAATAGTTAAACTTTCAGCAGTCATGGATGGATTTAAACGCACTGGTTCAACTTTATCGACGAACTCGAGAAAAACATGAAATCTCGGAATGCTGCGTACAATGCAAATTATTCTATCTTTCTTTTAATGGCACAACAGCCCATGGAAGTCCTAGGCCGAGCTTTTCACTTATGTTGTGCGTGTTATATTTGTACACGAACACTAGTTATGGAGTTTTGTTTTTACTCCGTGACAACCTCCAACTCTTCCCATACAAAAAATAGAAAGAAAAAAACCGAAGGTCCATAGAATTTCCGTTGCAGTGAAGATAAAAATTCAATCACATTTGAATTGGCATTTTGGAAATGAAATTGTATTCGCCGATGTTTAGTTGTTTGTTTTGTAGCTTCCCATATCTTTGGGAATGACAGTGTCTAACCTGTTTCGATCCAAGAAATTCCACAATAATTTCTATGCCCCATGAATTCAGAATCTGGCGTCAGTGTTGCCATGGATTGTTGTTTATAAGTGGAGTGAGATGCTTTAAGTATTGTTGAAATATGTGTGAAAACTATGGGAGTGTTGATCGATAATATTCTGGAAGCTGCTACATTGCCGGTCCGCAAACAACTGCAGAGTTGGTGCAAAGAAAATTGTTTGTGTTTTCTTAACCCAAAAATAAAATCACGGAAACGTTGATTTAATGAATTGAAAAGTTTTTTGGCCTCCTAGCTCCCGTATCAGAATTATTGAATAACTTCTTCTTTCAATGGCACAACAGCCCATGGAGGGCCTGGACCGAGTTTTTCGCATCCTCTCATTTCATGCGTGTTATATTTTGTACATTTGTGCCGCCCGAGAATATTTTGAAAAATGTCTGTTTAATGCTTGCAAAGAACTATTATCTGAAAGCTCTTATTGTAATCTAAAGAAGGTTTGATTGAAGAATGACTAACGACTTATACTCAAACAAAATGCTATTTTTATTTTCCATACCCAGAAACAATTTTTTTTTTTTTTTTTTTAATGCAGTTAACACTCTTGGGGTACCCCTAAAAATGCCGAGCATTGTCTTGTAAATAGTACAACAATGTTAATATAAAAGAAGCAAAATAATTTGCAAATATTATGTTGCGAAGAGTTTTAGCCTTTTTTCACCTTTGTGATTGTGAAAAGTGGTCTTGCCTTTTATTTTTTATCTATTTAGCTTTTCATTTTAAATTTTGTTGGTCACACTGTTCGTATGTAAAAAATAAAAAAATAAAACGTGGATCCTACAAAAAAATAATTGCTCGAGATTGCATAAAAATGGGTTTAAAATAAAAAATTCAAGTGGCATAAAAAAATAAAATATGTAAGAGCAAAGCTGTATCGTACACTCAACGGAATATGCTCGTTACAATCGGCCCTAACTAAGAGAACAAATAAATATTTTTACAGCTTCCATCAACATTGCTAACCGTTTTTGTTCAAAAGTTCATGCAATTTTTATTTGCTTGGTTGTAAAGTAACAGAAAAACAAGAATATCATAGCAAAGCATAATTTAAATATTTTTGTGTTTGCAGACAAATGTCAAGATATGTATTTGGCAGACAGCCTTTTGAAAAATTCATTATTATTTTTTTATTTTATGTTTTTGTTGCTGCTGTTTCCGCTTTCCCATTTGTGATTTTCTACTGCTAGAAATTCTTCAACTATTTGCATTTTCACAATATCAGTTTTGTTTAGTTATATAAAATAGAGAAGTTGGAATTCTTAACCATAAACTTGCTTAAAAGACAAAATTTGAAAAAACGGATTTAGGGTGCTTAGAAAAACTTTTAATTTTATTTTTTTTAAAAACATTTTATAATTTGTTTTTAATATACATACTTTAATGTCACCATATGTACTACAGAGTATAAATAATACATTTGTGGCTTTTATAATTTAGTAGTGTCAAAAATGTCTTTATAATTCATAGTTTTATAGGTTAATTGAGAAATAATAGTGAGTACCTGCTCTTAAACTTATTTAATTTATATTTGATTATGTACTTCACCACTTCTAAAAAGACAAATGTCAATTTTCTATGCTGTGGTTTTATCACTTCAACAACAAAAAGCCAGCAAATTCTAGTTAAGTGAAAAACAGATAATACCAGCAGAACTATTAAATCATTATTAAATTACAGACCTGATGGTGGATGGCAAAGGAAATAGAAGTAATATATCACGCAACTTATAAAATGCATTTGCTTGAACTTATTTACTTTTCTTTTAATGGCACAACAACCCATGGAGGGCCTAGGCCGAGCTTTTCGCATCCAATCATGTTGTGCGTGTTATATTTGTACATGAATGGAAGGGACCTACAGTTTAATGCCGAATCCGAACGGCGAAGTGAAAAGCTTTTCATAGCAATTTTTACTCTTGTACCTCTACACATCATCGACCACAACTTGCTTGAACTTATAGCTTGCAAATAATCCTTTTCGAAGCAAATTCAGTGGCTTGCTAATGCATGTGCCTAATTACATAATACAGTGCCACAGAATTAAAACAAAAAAAAAATAATAAATACAAAATTTTGTGCATCAGAAGTTCACTTCTTCAGAACGTTTGGGTTTTTGGGTTTTCAGGTTATGTTTGGAAATCTTATAAAAACGAGACTCTATCGCAGATATTACAGGCGTGGGCGAAGGAATTTTTAACGAAAAAGATTTTAGATTGTTTATGAGCTGATTTATGTAGGTGCTAAGCCTTGTATTGTTCAGTTTGATGATACTCTCATCTCAAGTCACAGGGGTTTGTTTGAAATGTAATTTGTAATTTTTGTTTGAAATGTAAAATTGTTGTTTGAAGTGTAAAATTTGACTAGATTTTGATAGGCAGCACCCTCTATCAGTCGAGTATGATTCAAACACGAATCAGTCTATCAACCAAGTATGATTAAAACTCGAGGGCGCATAGTGGATGCATATACATAATTTTTCATACGCTACTTTCATGTTTCTTTTTTTTTAATTTTTACTCGCTCTTTAATTCAGCTCCAGAAATTTCTAACGATTTTTATTTGAAATGTAAAATTTGAGTTTGAATTGTCAAATTTTACTAGAAACTGATGGGCAGCGCGCTCTATCAATCGAGTACTCGGCGCCCCCTATCAATCGAGTATGAACCATATACGAATTAACGCCCTCTATCAATCGAGTTTGATTCCTACTCGTGCATACATGTGGATGCATATGTGCTGCCCATCATTTATGTGTATATACATACATATGCATCCTATTTTTTTTCATACTTGATTGATAGAGGACGCTGTCCTTCATTTTCGTGACAATTTCCGTTTTGCCATGATCATCTTTTACCCCCTCGTAAATATAAAAACGATTTTAAAGTAGTAAACAATGCAATCACATTTTTTAAAAACTATTGAGATCAGGTGCTTAATCATTTCGTCTTCCAGAAAAAACCATAAAAACTTCCAACTATTAGCATTAGGATAAAAAGTGTTGATTTTCGTTGGGCTATTTGAGGCATTGTTTCGACCTGTTTGAAATATATATGTATGTATGTATGTATATGTTTATATATTATTTGCAAAGATTTTGAATTTTATCTGAAATAATGTGCAAGCTTTTAAATACAATGCATTTAATTAAATACAAACACAATAGAGTGTCGACATGTGCTTTTGGCGATTAGTGTACACTCTACAGCCTCCTAAACCATTTCCAGCAACAATTTTCATATGCCACACACTCTGTGGACAAGGCATATTGATTTCAATTGAGTTACAATTGTTTCTGATGCCCATAATTAGGCACAGTATATGTATACTTATATTTTGTGATATGAGTCAATTTAACCATGCTCGTTTGGACCGCCTGCCTGTGTATGTGTTAACTCGAGCTATATACATCAGACATTGTACTGACATTTCTTATAGTCAGGAAGAGGTACAGTTGCGAATTGGGGATAATTAGTCCCATACAATTGGAATTTCTAAAACATATTTTCAAATGAAATA
The DNA here is from genome assembly GCA_958295655.1 of Palloptera scutellata. NCBI lineage: Eukaryota > Metazoa > Arthropoda > Insecta > Diptera > Pallopteridae > Palloptera > Palloptera scutellata. The sequence goes on from OY282451.1 coordinate 48,528,773, forward strand.
CGTAATCAAACTAAACACTTAATTAAAATAACCTTTAAAGTAACATGTATAAAATTCTCAACATACACATATCTACCCTTAAGAATTTGAGTACTACCCCTGAATCCATAGATGCGCATTAGAGTGGTCAAAAGAGGCTCAGGTTAACTGGTTGATCGAACCGAACCTGTTTCTTCAAAAACTCCACTCTTCGTATTATTCGGAACCTGTTTTTAACTTATAAAGATAGAACGAGAATGTGAGGGATCATAATTTTTATAATAATCGTAAATATTGAAATGGAAATTAACCCTCTAGTTGACAAATATTTGATTGACCTAAAAAATTATAATATTTAATTATCGATGTAAAAAAGCACAGACCTTTTCTCAAAAACTTAAAATAAATAATTGGCGTGGATTTACGTGAAGTCGGGAAGTCCGGATTTCTTAAAGCTATTGTGATTGTTTGAGCCTGTTAGCAATTTTTTTAAATGATTAAACTTTTTAGAATTATTGTTCCTGTTCTTAGCTAGTCATAGAATGTTTTATATACCGTTAGTATCACGGGAAGTATTTTATTTTTTTATTTTTTATTTTTAACCAAAATTCTCAAACTCAATCTAAATAATTAATTTTTCTGATTTTCGATCGTTTTTGAATTTGATTGCTTTCAGGGGTTTGTAATACGCATCGCAGTTTATAGACAAAGCATTATTCTGAACATTTGGGGAGTTCACTATACTATATGACAAAGAGTTCCTGCAGTCCACTGTTCTTGACCACCATCGGCATCACCGAGGACCCAACCTGCACATCTTGTCTGGGGGAGGTGGACAGCACATAGCATTTTCTCTGCACATGTCCCGCCTTTACCAGAACGAGATGGCGGATTTGGGGTTTCGATGTCGCAGGAATGGACAAAGTTCACTCTTTCCCCTTCTGAGATTTGTGAGAGAATCCGGAAAATTTGCAGAAGAGAACATAGTCCCCCTATAACCGCTTTTTCAACTTTTTCCCTCTTTTTCTCTAATCCCTTACTTGCTGTCACCCCTTTTTCTTTTCCTAGGCCTTAAGTACAATGGGCTACATAGCCTGAGTGCTTGAAGAACTGTCCTGCACTCGTAGGTCAGGTTCTCGGCCTTCTTCACATCCATCCATCCATCATCCACTGTTCTTGTTGATACTTCACCCGTTTTAGTGACGGCTGTCTAGCAATTAGACGGTTAAATTGTGCCCGAACAGAAAAGTTCGGAAACCGAAATCTGCAAAGCAAAGAATTGAAAGGGAGGAACCGACAAAGCCAAATGTATTACATAAGTATATTTACCAATTAATACATAGGAAGGCACTAAAAGGATTTTCCAGTCATTTTGATAAGATGATGGATGCACAGCTACTATTATCGTCATACCGTAGCGAAGCTATTATGTACTTCTAATTACACTCCCCATAAAAGCAAGTACGATAGCAGCTATTATTTTGAGACAATTTCAAATAAAAATACTTGCAGTTGTTCTCATGTACTAATTGATATTTATTGAAATAAATCTGTAATGTTTTATTTAAAAACAAAAAAATCTAACCCCGTTTATCCGGTTCGCCCGATTTTTTGAGCAAGTAAGTACTCGAAAACCGTTTTCCGAATAATGGCAATACATATTTGTTAACCAGATAATTATGCGGAATAGTTGAACACCATAATGTTAATTCAGTACTGTGCACTTGATACCATAATTGCCCAGACATTTCATTATTTTGTGAATCAATGCTCCATAATTACGGCTGGCAGGTATGAAAAGAAAGAAATCAGTACATTTCCCAAAACCTGTTTGAAGTACTTAAGTACTAAATACATACACAAACAATTTAATTGTGAATTCCCATACTTTCAAATGATGCCCCACCATTTTTTTTTTGTGTATTTTTTATACATTTCTCAACACTTCATTTCAGTAGTGTTAATTTTATAAAAATTGTATACTTATTTGACCACGATTTGAAAAAAGATTTAGTTAGCATCATGCAACGGCGGCTTCATCATTTCTTGCACTGTGAGTACTTAGAGCACAGTCAGCACCAATGAACAGTGAAGTAAGTAGAATGATGTGATAAAGTGCAAAGATCTCCAGTGCAATATTCTATAATTGCCATAATTAGAAGCAATTACTCTTTATAGTATGTAATATTTTAAATATTTAAAACACATGTGAATATGTTTGATTATCATTAAAATTTGTAAAAAAAAAATTTGGTAATTTTACTTCCAAGATTTTCGTAGAATTTTTCCTTTTCTTTTTAAATAAAGAAAAGTAAATAACAAAATTATACCCGTTTACAAGTTAAGTTTTCAGCGAGCATCCATCGCAAACTAAAACACAAATCCTGCAAATGAACTTCAACGTTATGGAATTTTACACTACCGACAATATTTGCTCACTTGCATGTAAAGATGACCAGCTCTTTTAATGTTAACCATATGCCTATTTGGCATATGACAACAAGCAGAATTAACAGCTGGAATAATGTTCTAAATCATATGGGAAGATGCGTGCGTCAGCGAAATTAACAAGCTTTTTCATCTACTGCCAACGAGTACGAGTACTCCGAAAATTTAAGAGCAGACATGATTTTTGAATTCTCTTCTTTTGTTTGCTTCTTGACTCGCGCATGCGTTTTTTTCAGAACTGGAAAAAATATAGCTCTTTCTTGAAAACTCTACTCAAGCTTTGCTGTTGATTTTTAGTAAAAGTGAAAAGTAATTTCTTTTCGTTTATTTTTCTAGCAAATCCATGAAAGAGAAATGTCATTGTTAGATTGTTTAACAGAAATTAAAGAGAAATTCTTTCTCTTTCCAGTAAGAGTACAATAGAGTTTATGTTTTAAATTTAATAAATATTCGCAATTATTTAGATATTATGGTATCATTCGAATGAAAATAATACAGTGTTCCAAGTGCCTTGAAAGAACTGAAGCAGTTTACCATATCTTCTTAATACATCAGTGTTCGCACTGTAAATCTGATATCAAGAAGCCCTGATTACATCAAATATATCGAGAAAAATAGGAACTGGCAGGATTTTAAAACTCAGTATTGCAATCGATCAATTCAGAGTGTTCAGGACTGTAGCTTTAATTTTATATTTCATTAGTCTTAAGTTTATTAATTTTATTATTTTTTTTTTTTTTTTTTTGTTATGCCTACTCTATTTTCCTATAAGAGTAGCGAAGATATTTGAACATCTGTAAACAGTTTACTGAAATTTTCACAAGATTTTTATTATTCACGAAGCGGACAGGAAAGGACGTTACCATCCATAAGCGAGCAAAGGAAGATCGAGGTGTAAACCTATACTAGAATTTTAAATGCTGCTATATTTTCCTTTCTCCAACATTTCAACTTTCCTCCTAATCCTTACTTGCCATGAGACGCAAAGCCCCAACCTCTTTTAACAGAGTATGACGAGCTAAATCTATTGATTTATAATTTCAATATCCTTTCACCAACTGTAGAACATGCCAGTTACAACCCCCGATCCAACGACAATTCATGCAAGTTACAACCACCGACAACCTCCTATCAAACAACAATTCATGCAAGCCGTATGCGCGTGCAATCTTCAAGTGCATACGCTGCATATCGCAACATCAACTCATATGCAAGCTGCATATCGGAGGTGTCATATTCACCGTGCAATATTCCACCCAGCAACCAACTAACGTATAGAGCATACCTGGCAAAGGGTGTCAAATCTCACCGTTCGACCGAACTATCAATGGATCAAGTGACTGCATGAAACCATCAACGCTCGCACCGTGGAACCGCTGAACCACAGCATTAAATTAGTATAAGAACCCCCAATTTGTTAGCGAGTAAGGCAATTGAAAGTTGACCGTAAAAGCTGAAACATATTGTGAAGTACTTAATAAATAAGTTTAATTTTAAACTCTGTGTTGTTTTAATCCGAGCAAGTGTCCGCTGGGTAAATTATATTTTTAAGGACAAGGGACTCGTCCTCTTTAACTTGCCTGTACTTCCATATTCGTCGTGAGTTTGTGACAGCTCTTCAGACAGTTCTAACCACAATCAATAAAGAAAGAAGTATAGTAAGTAGTACATTAAGATATGGAATCTTTCCCAGAAAAACAAACTTTTAATATATGTAGCAATACGACTTCACCCATGAACAATGCGGCTAATATCATTCCGGTCAATACAACTCAGTCATAGCCTTATAAATGCCTCATCAAACTATAAATGCCACTACCATATTGGCTGAGGATGGCTATTCAGATGGGCGCAAGCAAGAATGAACAGCTTGTGTCGGACTAGTATGTTCAGACGAATGCTACCATGAAATATTTTATGCAATTGAAATTTTGTCATTCCACTTTCATTTTCTACTAACGTTGTGGTCATATGTATAAAATAAAGATAATTGAGAAGGTGGTCACCGAGGCGTAGTTGGTAGAACATTGGCCTTCTAAGCAGAGTGTCTAGGGCTCAAATTTCGGCACAGGGAAAATCAAACAGTAGAGAAAACAATTTATCTACCCGACACCACCTCTTGGCAGGCAATGACAAACCAACAAGAGTAAAAATTGCCTATGATAAGCTTTCCACCTCACCGTTCGGACTCTCCATAAAACTGTAGGTCCCTTCCATTCATGTACAAATATAACACACACAATATGAGTGGATGCGAAAAGCTCGACCTAGGCCCTTCTCCATTGGCTGTTGCGCCATGAAAATTATTATTGAATTTATTTCACTTTCTACAATATGTATTATTTAGAAAACAAATTTAACCCTACTCTGACCTTAAAAGGCTCAGTTACGCTCATTTGGAATTTTTCCAAACGATTCTAGCCCCGCAGTTCATAGATTTTCAACGAAAATTCAAATCTTTGCATAAAAAAAAAGCTTATAGCACACAAGCAAAGCTTTCTGTGATATCAATAGAAAAATACAACAACTCAAAATAAAAACAAAAACAAAAAATCTAACTGTGCTGCTGTGTGTGTTGATTACTTAAAATAGCAAATACAATTAAAAATCATCATTCAACCTCTTTTAAAGAAAGTGAAAAGTACCAGTGGTCGCTGTGGCGTAGTGGTAGTGCGTTGGACTGCTACACGCAGAGTGTCCGGGGTTCGAATCTCGGCACAGGCAAAATCAGAAAGTAGAAAAAATAATTTTTCTACACGGCACCACCTCTTGACAGGCAATGGCAAACCTACAAGAGTAAAAACTGCTATGAAAAGCTTTTCACTTCGCCGTTCGGATTCGGCATTTAACTGTAGGTCCCTTCCATTCATGTACAAATATAACACGCACAACATGATTGGATGCGAAAAGTTCGGCCTAGGCCCTCCATGGGCTGTTGTGCCATTAAATGTAAAGTAAGTAAAGTAAGAAAAGTACCAAAAACGAACAACCATATTTTTTTTTGGGAAAAGAACTTGACTTATTTTCTGCCAATTTTGGCTACAATAAATATGCAAAAATTTTATTTTCAGCATAATTTACTAGTTTCTCTAAATTTAAGAAATTACCAATCACCAATTTCACTTTACCGAAATTTTTATCCTCAACTTCAACTTGAAATAAAATATTAAGAAACGAAATTTGAAACGTTGTGTATACTCGTATGAGTCTATGAGAAATCGAAATGAGCAGTAAAATTAATATGTGGAAACATTTTATTTTGTTTTGTTAAACAACTTGATTGGTTTCTACTCAATGAACACTACACACTGATATAGAATTATAAAATGGGATCAGAGCTCATGCCTTTAGTATATCAAAATGGTTCAAGTTCATGTAATATCGCAACTCATTCTCCAACCTTTAAGGGCGATTTGCGCCATACTTCAGTAAAGCAAAATTCCCCCTGGATTCACTAAAAGATGCAAAATTGTTGTGGAAATGTTTATGTCTTAATACGAACAGTAAACAAATAGCATAACATGCTCATGCACTGCCACAAAATCATACGTGATTCAGTAACAGTTGAAACAGTTGAAGCACTTTTCAAATAGATTCATGCTTGTTATGTTCAAGTTTGTTCGGGAATAATTTTTGAATACTGTTACAATATACGAGTACACATGGAAGGGGAGCAAATATACATACATATCGTCACATCACTATTTTTTCATTTTTTTTTTTTTTATTCAACTCGCTTGCACAAACAATTTCTTTACATATAGCTTCATCTGCCAGCAGCATGTAAATGTGAGCTCTTTATATCTCCAGATTTCATAAAAGCATTTCGTTAGATTTGATCAATATATCGCTCATTTGCTGTAAAACTGTCATAAATCAAAAAAATAAATTTGAAAGTAAACATCTTATCTGCATCTCGTAAAGAGTTCATATGAGATGAGTATTTCTTCTTAGCAATTGTATGGAGGGGCAAGTTAATTGAAATGTATAAATGCATTTTTGTCAAAATTTACATACATACCATGTGTGTTTTGAGTTATGACAGTCTTGCAGCAAACAATCTACTTTATGTAATTATACACATCCATGTAGGGAAACCAACTGGTTTGAAGTTAGTCGATATACTGTTTTACTGAACACCACAACTACTTGGTCCCGCATTTGGTGTCTTTCCTCATCCCGAACTGGTTTCTGTAACATTGTGTTATCATAGGCACAAGTCAATTCACAAGTCATGGTACAATAGTTTGTCGACCAATCGAATTGTTTCAGTTTTTCAACCAGTTGTGAATGGATAATTTAAAAACATTTCTCCGTTCGTGACTAGAGCCTACTATACAATAATTTAACAATGATTTTTTGATTTTTTCCTTATTAGGCATATTTCATTTTCGTATTCATCACTGATCTTTGTGATATTTCAAAATCCATATAAGTGAAAAATGTAGTGTGATGTAGATGAGAAGTACAAAATAATATTTTCACTGAATTGTAGTACTTATTATGAAAGTGGCTGATCACTGCATTTGTGTTCAACAAACTTTAAAAACTAGGTGTTGCATAAACTAAGTATTTGAAAAACTAGTGCATTTAGTGGACTTGACTGGTTTAGCCCTACAGGTATGCAGTACGTTGGGAAATCAATGGAATCTTTTTACATCGAGTTTAGAAGGTAGTGTAAAAAGAAATTGGTTTTTGCATGAACAAATTGTAAAAATTTAATGCAAAGGGAACCAAGTCAACGATATTAAAGAAGATTATACAAAGTACAACAATGTACCACCCCATTTAAAGGGTGTTTTTTTATAAGTGTGGTTTTCAATCTGGCAATATTTTTTCGCAGTTGATCTTTTTGACAGCTGTCACTTGATTTATGCTCAGTTTGGTTTTCCATTTCATAATGAATAGACTTACTCCTGAACAACGTTTGCAAATCGTGCAAATTTGTTACCAAAATAATGGTTCGGTGTTCAGCGATGAAGCTCACTTTTGGTTGGGTACTTTAATAAACAAAATTGTCGCATTTATAGTGATCATAATCCACAAGCCATTGTTAAGACGCTGTTACATCCTTAAAAAGTCACTGTTTGGTGTGCTCTATGGGCAGAGGAAATCATTGGACCTTATTTCTTCAAAGATGAAGCCGGTCATAATGTAACAGTCAATGGGGAACGCTAAACGCTATAGAGCCATGATTAATGGCTTTTTCGTGCCTGAATTGGAGGATGTTGATGTGGACGACCTTTGGTTCCCACAAGACGGCGCTACATGCCATACTGCCAACGACACAATCAATTTATTGAAGAAAACTTTTGGTGAGCGCATTATCGCATCGTGGGCCTGTGGCGTGGCCTCCAAGATCGTGCGATTTAACACCGCTGGATTATTTTTTGTTTTTTGTGGGGTTATGTGAAGTCGCTTGTCTACGCATATAAGCCTGATACGATTGACGCCTTGGAAGATAATATTCGGCGCGTTATTACTGACATACGGCCCCAATTGCTGCAAAAAGTGGTCGAAAATTGAGCATCTCGGCTGTAATTTATTCCAGCCGCGGCGGCCACTTGCCCGAAAACGTTTTTAAAACATAATGGCAAATCCATACCTTTATAATAAAGCTAAATTCTTGGCCATAACATTAAATTATATGCGTTTTATTTCTTCTTGAAAACAACATTTCTAAAAAACACCCTGTAATTAGTAGATGCTTACATATTCCACATACATACATATATTTTCTAGGTCAAAATACGATAATAATTTTTGTATGCATTTTGATTCGGTATTTTATACAACACATGTATGTTAAACACATACAAAAACGTTCGCATACGCACACAAATGCACTAAGTTGCAACTATAATATCGCTGGTAGTGGAGGAGGGTGAAATATGAGAGTTAAGTGCAATCATATGTAAGTATCTAGTAGTAGTTGGGTAAAATTTTTTCCTGTATTTCAATCAAGTTGAAAGTGAAATGATGAAAAGTATAGAGGGTAAAACAGAAATAGGGGAAAATAATATGTATGCAATAATGCAACGTACATTTGTACTAGTAAATGGTTTTTATACGGTCATGAGTCTTGTGATTCTCATTCTCGGTTTTAGATCATGTAATGCTAATTACACAATTTAAGCTTTAAAGTAATAATATTGGACTTGATTTGATAGTCTTATTGCATTATATATATGTTTTTCTGCTAGGCCACCTCGGTGGTCTAGTGAATGTTTGCTAGAACACAGTTCCATTAGCCTCAGGAATGCTCGATAAGTATCTGAACATTTACCTAATTTTAAATGCAAAACTTAGCGAGTTTTCTTTGGTTTTAATGTACCGAAATGTGTAGTATAGCTTATAAATTGTAACTTCTCGCAAAATATAAATGTGATATAAACTTTTAAAACGCACAGTAGAAATATTTGTATGTACATAAGTATTTATTGCTCTACCAGAGTCCACTTTGATGGTCGCCATAGCGTAGTTGGTAGTGCGTTCGCCTGCGACTCAGGGTGTTCGACGTTCAAATCTCGGCACAGGCACAATGAACAAATAGAAAAACAAATTTTCCACACGGCACCACCTCTTGCCAGGAAATGGCAAAACTACAAGAGTAAAAATAGCCTAAAAAAGCTTTTCGCTTCGCCGTTCGGATTCGGAAAAAAATTACAGATTCCTTCCATTAATGTAAAAATATAACACACACAACATGAGTTGTTGCGAAAAGCTCAGCCTAGGCTTTCCATGATGAAATGATGACTTCAATTAAACTCCTTTGTGTAGCATTGAGAAATAGAACCGAACTCGGGAATTAGGGCGGTCCAATGATGAAATTTTACATTAGGGAAGCAATTTTACCATAAAACTCTCTTAATATAGTTTTAATATCATTTGAGCATTTTCAAACTTGAAACCATTTAATTTTTGTATTTACCTGGGTCCTAAAACCCGTGCCGAGGGCAATACTTCCCTGTAACTTAGCACGCGTTTAATTCACCAAGCAGTTTAACATGTGCAAATAAAACGATAAAGCTGCATAATCTTTTATTAGTTGTATTAGCATTATCATAAAACTGTTCAATACCACTGACACTTGGAGGTGGTCTTCCAGCATATAAGCATCTGCATTTCTCTTGAATATACTTCTCCTTGCACCCCACCTTACATCTTTCATTTCATTTTGAACGCACTTCTTTTCTCCGGTGATTTTTGACAAATTTCCTTTTTGTTTCTGCCTCCACTCTGTCTCCACTGCTCCACTATTTGGTATAAAATGATGTATCACAAAATTTACTGCTACGCTGTGCTTTGCTAAGCTGCGCTCAATGTGCGGGTAGCCTAACTATACTGCTTTTGTTGGTGTTTCCAATACTATTATCGCTGCTAGTCATGAATAACTAGAAGCGGCAGAATATAACGTAGGTTTTAATTATAATATATTAACAATTTAAATTTATTTATTTGAGATATATTTGAGTAACTCACTTATACTCTTAAGTACATTAAATTTAACAAAAAAAAAAATAAAGTTTAATGTACATATATTTTAAATACTACAAATGTAATTGCATACTTAAATAGATGTAAATAAAACTAGAAACGGGAAAAAAACGTAATTTTTTATTAAAAGGGGCTTAAAATGTAGGCGTATTTAGGGTTTTCGCATATCACAACATTAGTAGAATTGTGATTGTAATAAGTAATGCGCGTAATACACTCAAGCCCATTTGTGTATAAGTGCATACATATTTATTATACTTATATATAGTTCCATATACATACACACATATATCAATGTGAAATAAACACTAATACAGACATACCATACATACAAACATACATATATGAGAATATGTAATTCGCATTACTATTGTTGCGGACTGCCGCCACAATGTATTAAAATACGCAGCCAACTAAACCGCTGGTATAATGAAACTTAAGCGTATTCCGCTCGCTTTTGTGGTTATCAATGGACAACAATAAAATATGAGTTGCTGCTAGATGTATGTAGCATGCTTTAAATGATGTATGTACGAATATGTTTATGGTCAGTAGTACCCTGCAACCAACAGCATACCTTATGGCGAATATTTCTAGTCAAACAGGCTAGTCCATGTACAGACTAGCATGTACTACTATGGGCAAAAAGTACTAAGACTTTTTAATTTAAATTTCGCGAATAAAACCATTCATCAAAATATTATATTTTTAAGGTTGGTATGACTGTCGGTGACATCTGTGCCAAATGTCACATCAAAATAATCATTAGTGTTTAGTATACGCTTGTCTTTCTGAAGTACAAAAAGTGCATTCGGCGATTTTCACAATGAGTGAAATTATTCAACAAAGAAGTTCCATTAAATTTTGTGTGCGGAATCAAATTTTTGGTGCCGAAACGTTCAGAATGTTGCAAAAGGCCTTCGGTGATAATTGTATGTCGTGAGCAAGTGTTTTTGATTGGTACAAATTGTTCAAAGATGGTCGAGAACGCGTTGACGACGAACCACGTCCAGGACGGCCATCAACATCAACTGATGATCAACACGTCAATAAAATCAAGGAATTGGTGCTCGAGAATCGACGATTAACACTCGACGAGACCTTACTGGCATCGTTGGAATATCGGAAGGATCAGTGAAAACCATTTTAAAACATCATTTGGGCCTAAGAAGAGTGAATGCACGATTGGTTCCAAAATCACTGCATTGAGACCATTTTGCCAAAAATTCAACTGATATCGTTCCGCAACCACCCTACCACCCTATTCGCCTAACTTAGCACCGTGTGACTTTTGGCTATTTTCTAAACTCAAAAAACCGCTTCGTGGACACCGTTTTGAGTCAATTGAAGACATTAAACATGAATCGCTAAGCGCATTGAAGGCTATTCCGGAAATTGACTTTAACAACTGTTTCGAGAATTGGAAAAAACGTTGGCACAAGTGTATTGGGGCCGGGGGGGATTCCTTTGAAGGGGACGAAATAGATTTGGAAGAATGAATAAAAAAATTTGAAATTATGAACAAAGTCTTACCAACTTTTGCCCACAGTAGTATAATGTAATTACCAGATTGATGTATTAAAATTCGTTCTTTTTGACACTAAACAAATCCGATTGCACTTCGGGAGCGGAAATAGCTGCCGAATAGTTTAAATTTAGCCGAATGTATGGAACTGATTATATGTCGTACATAAACTATTCTATACTCTTTTTGAAAAAAATATTATTAATAACACCGTCACAAAAAATGTAACATACGACTACTCGATTGATATGTTTGATAAAGTATCGTGAGCTACACAAGCACTCGTTGAAGCAGCTGCAGAGCAATGAAAACCATGTGTCTTTTTTGTATGCTTTGCTCGCTACGAATACGTACAGCGAAGTGAAAAGCTTTTCATAGGCAAATTTTTGCTTTTGTAGGTTTGCCATTGCCTGCCAAGAGGTGGTGCCGTGTAGAAAAACTGTGTTTTCTACTTTTTTATTTTGCCAGTGCCGAGATTCGATTCGAATCCCGGACACTGTGTGCAGCAGGCCAACTTGCTACCAACTACGCCACAGCGATCAATTTACAATACATATTGCTTTTCAAACGATCGTACGTGCAATGCTCATCTAGATCAATTAGTAAGAACTTTGCTCCACAATCCGCAGTCACTGGTTCGAGCCCAAATAAATAACAAAAAATAAAAATTAAAGCATTAAAATTGTTTTTCTTGTACCACGAAATGACCCAATGTAGCTAGTTTCTTGACTAGTATATAAAGACAGTACAATATCTGTATTGGTCACGTCCAATGATAAGACTGAACATATAAAAATAACTAGTTTGTTCCTATATGTTTCGACTAGACATAGATCAAAATGTGGTACCTCGCGGTCTAGTGTAATACTAGTATAAGACTAAACCGATTGGTTACAGAATATTTAGAGGATTTCTGTATACGGAGCTTTGCATATTTAGTAAGTACTTGTGGTCGCAATCTGTATAAAGTATGTATACAATAGAAATTACAAATTTGTTGGAAAATAAACAGAAATTTTATTTACATATATTAGAGGTCTTCATGGAAGATCGGAAACGCCTTGTGTACCATGTAAAACAATTTAGCAATTTTGCACAGCTGTTTTCTTTCTATATATAAAAAAGTTACGAGGTATTAGGCAATTTCAGTGAGTAAACCTCATACGTAGTAAACTCTGTTCTCTCTCTTCCTTTCACATTCCATTTGATTCACTTTTGTATAACAGTTGATTTACACTCTCAAAATTTCCAAAGTATTTAATGAAACGGCGTATCCAAACTTACGCAATAGCGAATATATGAGATTGTCATCCCATTAATGAAGACCACTATTACATATTTTTATATTGGGTCATATAAAAAGTATCCCCGGTTGGTACCAACAAATTTATCATGTGGTTGATGTTCAGTGGCTCTGCTATCTCCTGACGATCTTGCTCCTTTACTTTACTTTTAATGGCACAATAGCCCATGGAGGGCCTAGGCCGAGCTTTTCGCATCCACTCATGTTGTGCGTGTTATATTTGTACATGAATGGAAGGGACCTACAGTTTAATGCCGAATCCGAACGGCGAAGTGAAAAGCTTTTCATAGCAATTTTGTATCTTGTATGTTTGCAATTGCCTGCCAAGAGGTGGTGCAGTGTAGAAATATTATTTGTTCTACTTTTTGGTTTTGCCTGTGCCGAGATTCGAACCCCGGACACTTTGCGTAGCACTCCAACGCATTACCACTACGCCACAGCGACCAATCGATCTACGACTGTCGATCTTGCTCCACCAGTTGCAAAATTTCATCAGCTTTTGCAGTGACCCGAGCGAGGTGCATCTTTGATATCGAAATTTCCGGAACGGAATCGAGTAAACTACTATTTTCAACGTAAAGAGCCGCACAAATTTTTCGGCATGTTTTTTCAGTAGTTTTACCTTTTCTATAGTATGAAAACATCATATGTCTTCAGATATTTCAATAATTTTCAGTCACCAGCGACTTATTTCACAACTGAATTCTCACGAAATGTAGCGAAATGAAATACCACCTTTCAAACGCGTGTTCGTTTGGCATAATCGGACTAGTGTTCTCAAACTTGTACTTTATGGTATTACTTTAATATATCACTGTTTGATTGATCAAAAGCAATACTGAAATTTTCATGTCCTAATATGTCTCGTAAATTTCCAGGTGCACATAAACTATTTTCGATACAAAATTTGACACTTCGTTTTCGAGATTTTCGCGATTTCGTGGAATTTTTACCTTAGATGGAATACCCTTAAGGAATTTGAAAAAGGTCAAAAACAAAAATATTAATGCATACACTATGAAACTAAATCAAATGATATATGTAAATGAGAAATGTTTGTTGCACATTTTTTTTGGTAATATTTTGATTACAAAGCAAAAAATAAACAACAAATACCACAATGAAAGGGTATAACACCAATAGCAATCATTTGATTTCAGGTTTATATACCCAAAAAATTACTTTTAAATAAGTAGACGCTAAAAATTATTCATATTAAAGAAGTAAATGTGCACGTGATACAATTAATCATATCAGAGTATTTACCGGTTATTTCATTAATTCTTAATTTTACTTCATAATAAATTGAAATTTGTTAACAGTATCAGTAACAGTGGGGAGACATCAGAATGACTCCAAACCGAAGAAATCAAGAAAAGTTACAGAACTAAGCAACAGACGTCATGTAACTACATACTAATAGTGAACTATTGCATTGTCTGCCTTTAATCAAATTCTACCAAATTAAGTTAAAAAAAATATATATTTTAGTAAAACTCTAGCTAATAGTCGGCAAGCGATAAGTATGAGTTAAATTCTTAAATTCTTTCGCTCTTAAGAATAAACTGCGGTATAAATCTCTCAGACTTACTATGAACAACTTAAAAATGTTACATCTAGGGGACGTTTACAGTTATGACATCAATGGGAAGCTGCACTGGAAGAAACATTAAATCTATGTAGATGAGCGTTAAGCCTGATACAGGTGATAAATTTATCGTTAAAATGGTTGACAAAACATATCGCAATTAATTGCAAATATATAGACTATGTGTTGGTAAGATATTTCAGCAGGTTTGTCAACCAGTTAAAGAGAAATCAAAATGCTTTTATTTTTCTAAGCACTCATTTAAGCAAATGTCAATAAAACTTGACCAGTCATGTTAGCAAGTCGAAGCATAACCTATATTTACATATGAGAAATGAAATCGTTCAACCAAGTTGCTGCGTTTATAGAGAACGATCAATGACAAGTTTAAAAATCAGTTGAACGATAAGTTTATCGTCTGAAGCAGGCTTAATAATTGCAATGGAAAAGATTTACTCCAAATTTATATGATAGTCGGCAAGTCGATTTCGAGGGTGAGAGAGGAAAACATGCGGGTACAGGCAAGCCTGTATTGTCCCATTTCACAGAAATATTTCTGTATGTTAATGAGAACTAACGAACTGAAAAGAATATGGTAACTCAAACATATTTCACATTCATTCGAATATCACACTCTAGTTAAATAGTATTAAAATAAATACCTGCATATAAGCAAGCTTGCACCGGTCGATGTCAACTGAGATTTCATTAACATTTTTGCTGACATTATTATAAGTATAAGCGTTTGTATGAATGCATGCGTGTATATTATGCACCTTTATCTATAATTTCATTGGAATTAAAAGCTTCCAATTATGAATGCAATTATTTTATATCCGTTTAATATGAGGAAGCAAAAAGGCAACACATTATTTTATTCAATCTGCGAGTTGACATTTTAAGTTTACATGCTTTTAATTGAATTTTTCGTAATTTTCACATAAATTATACACACGCAAACACACACACACGCAAACACACAAATGCAGAGTAATAGAACTAAAACAAACTTGCATAACTAACTGTAATAGTAGGGGTTTTAAAATTGCATTTAATGCCATTTATCTTGTGGTTATTTATTTCTATTTTTTTGCACATGTTGTTGTTCACTATTATTTTTTTTTCATGTATTTGTTTTGTTTCGGTTCTAAACCTAATTTGAAATTCAAGCTTGACAGAAATAACAAAATACAAAACTGAAATTCAAAAAAAAAAAAAAAAAACCCAACAAAAAAAAAAGCTGGAAACACGTTTGATTTATCTGTGCAAATATTAAATGCATTTAACAGACATGAACATGTTGGACGACAGCAAAACATCATCAGCAGCAGCAACAACAGCAGTGGTAATAATAACAAAAACAGCAAACGCTCACACAAATACACACAAACATAGAACAAAAACAAAACAACAGAATAAAATAAACAACAAATACAACAATGAAAGGGTATAACAACAATACAACAGCAATCACCGTTTGCAGCAACCAGCGAACGCAACAAATTGCTCTAACCCAACACAAACATTGGTACACACACACACACATACGTGCATCCTGCGTATACTGTCCCCAGTACTATCCGTCCGTCTGTCCACATGTTCATTAATTTTGACCCCATTTGCCATGAATGTTGCCCTCCCTCTCTCTCTCTCTCTCTCTCTTTCCCGACAACTCTATCGCATGACACTTTCATACCCGCTCTCTCTCGCTGTAACTCTCTTGCTTTTGTCAAAAACATACAAAAACTCATCAACATGGAGTTTTATATCCGTCGGGAATACTAGAAACAACAAAAGCAATAATAGCAATAAATAAAAACATATTGTACTAAAATGCATTGGACAAACAAAATTAAAATAAAACTATGTACATACATACTTCATCCATATAACAACGGGAACCCCTAAAAATATGCTGTCAAAAATTATTTACAAGTTCCGCCATACTATTCACACCTTGACATGTGGGAAGTCAAGGTGTGAATGTTGGAATAGAAAAACAATTACAAAGCTACCTGAAAATATGGCAAAATTTTGTTCTTACACTAATATCGTAACATAGTCAGACATTTTCTAAATATTATGACAAAGGGATCACTCTCTATTATCTGTAGTTTAACAATATCAGAGTTGTCTTTAGCTGAACCATACAAACATAAGTTAGAGCGAGAGCACTAAAGGAAACTAAGAGAACAAAACAATGCTCGGAGAGAATATAAATGTAGCTGAGAGTGATTGATCCCAGAAATGATTTTAATGAAGGACTCATATGGCACAGGAATTGTTAACGTTATTGACGTTTCCGTGACATCAGACCGGCTCAAAAAGCTGTAATCTATGCAATTCAGTGGTTAAAATCGAACGGCTGCAATACAATCAAAATATATTGCGCAATCTTTATTTCGTATATAAAGTAAAGTAAATACTTCTAACAATCAATGGATAGAGTACTTACTAATAATTCCAGCAAGCTTCGAAAAGCAGTTGAACCCATGGCGACGCCATTCCCTACGTTTTCATATAATCTTAAGTTTACAAAATATCAAATTTTTAAGAAAATAAAAGTTACATTAAACCAAATTATTTCTCGATATGCGTCGGATGCACCCAAAATCAAATTAGTGAATTTCAAGAAATCTACAAAATCCTTTGGCGATGCCATTTTAGTTAATTTTCCCTTTTTTTTTTAAGCCACCATAAAATTTAAAAAATTAGAATCAGCTGATTTTTAAAGAAGAAGCAGCAGACGTGCAAAACGCGTGTTGTGGAGCATACAATACAAGAAAAGCATTGCATCCCACACACTTGTTATGGACTTTGACCTTTAGTCTAAGCTCAATGGATTTACCCATACGTAGCAAAAGCTGCAAATATTTCCAAAAAAAAATTACTACATGAATATTTGTTGCAACAATAGAGATCGTCAGTGATAATGCACAAAATTTACCTTACCCACCAACAATGTTCTTGTGGCAGTATACAAATTTATAACAATGACATCTACCAGTCACACCCATACATTTACATTTTTGTGGGCACATTAAATTTTGTTAGATATGGTAATGTTCTCAAAATATTCACAAAATTCTAACAAAATTTAAAAGTATTTACAACGGTCTTGAAGAGAAAAGACGGGCCGAGATGGAAATATGATGTTTAATTTATGATCTCCTTATTTTCGAAATGTGCACATAAAGCTTGGTCTTCAAATTTTATATGAACGGTTCATGAAATACGGACCCATCAAAAAAATCTTTGGACCCGAAAGTTAGACCCTCCACCCCACTCGTCAGGTCTATGTTATAAACATTAAAGACAGGGAGAGAGAGAGAGAGAGAGACAGAGAGGGGGTGTGGGAAACTGGACCAGACAGATTTCAATTTAATTTACATACTATGACCGACAGCAGCGAGCAAGTAAAGTAAGAAAACACGCAACATTATGTACGCATATATGTAAGAACATATATATATATGTACATATGTATATTAAAGTCGTTCACAAAAAAAAAATTATTTTCGATCATCTCTTTATCCAAATGTTTAGCCTGCAGTAAGCACTTTCCCTTATACTTCATCTATCTGACCTCTCATGATTACATAAACCAATACAAAAATCATAACCTTGAAGACATTTTCGCTGTATTTTTCTCAGGGAACACGCTGCAAGTATCGCTTTCTCGAAAAGAAAACCGAAATATTCCCTAAATTTAGATTTTTAATTCTTTTTAAGTACCCGATTCGTGAAGAAATAAGCCTTGGAAACCATTTTTCTTGTTATGTTTTTCTCGAGGAACACGTTCATGTTTTGACTTTCCTCACGTTCTTTCCGAGGGCATGATTTTTGTTCTTGTTTATGCCATCACAATGAATTAGTTGGAGAAAATTTAATTAAAAATGCAAAAATTTGTTGGGCGACCTCGCACAACATGAGTGAATGTGAAACGCTCGTCCTAGGCCCTCCATGGGCTTACCAGGAGAAGACGATTCGAGGACTGCATTTAAATTTTTTTTTTTTTTTTTTGTGAATCACCTTAATGTGGATACTATGTGTGTACATAAGTTTGCTTTGTATTATTTCAAGGTGCGTTCATGCCTGCATACATATATTCATACATATGTAGTACATATGTAGTACATATGTAGTACATATGTAGTACATATGTAGTACATATGTAGTACATATGTAGTACATATGTAGTACATATGTAGTACATATGTAGTACATATGTAGTACATATGTATTTGTTATGGATGTACTATCTTTGCATTTGTTAGAGTTCTCATGTAGTGCATGAAATTAATTTAAATTTATAAATAAATTTTTCGATAGTAATTTTTTCTTTACAATCACCAACATTTTATTCATGTGTGTGTATGTATGAGTGCGTTTGTACCCAGTGGGAAAATAAAGCGCTTCTTAGCCTACTTAGCAGCGCTCCTCTGTCAGCAGTAAACACTTTTTTTTATACCTAGTACATCTTATATACTTTTTACATTATATGTTTTAGGAACAAAGCGCTAACATCAATCAAGTTTGCCGCAAGCGATGAAAGACAGCTAAAAAAAGAAGAAGAGGGTTAATAAGCAACGTAAGAAGAGCATGGCAGTTAGGAACACACAAGGAATCTCTCTTCTGACTCATTCGTTAATACACAGTATACATTATGCTAGATAGATGAATGTATTCTGAAAACATCTGAGGTCTTCTGAGATTTGACAATTACGACAAAAACATTCGAAATATATTCTGAAAAATAATTTTATTTATGATTTTTTCTCTCATACCCCAAATTATACTTTATTTTTTTTACTTTTAATGACACAACAGCCCATAAAGGGCCTAGGCCGAGCTTTTTCACAAGTTGTACACAAACACGAAATTGAAATAAAATTATTAAAACAATTATGTTTTGTTACGAACGGCTTCATCTTTTTTCTGCAAGACTAATACTAAGATCTGAGAACATGAATCTTATTGCTCAATGTGCTTTGGCAGAGCCACCAGTTACTTCCCAGCATTTTCTAAAATTATTCTATTTTAATTCTATATTTTACTGACACTAACGGATTTATTTATTTTTTAATTTACTTTTGGCAAGTCTAGTATTTTGTGAAAAAATAGAGTAAAATTTTCAAGTTTTGCTAGATATCGGGTAACAACTTTAATTTATTTCACAATGGGTCGCTGTGACGTAGTGGTAGTGCGTTGGAATGTCCGGAGTTCGAATCTTAGCACAGGCAAAATCAGAAAAAAAAAGTAGAAAAAATTATTTTTCTACACGGCACCACTTCTTGGCAGGCAATGGCAAACCTGCAAGAGTAAAAATTGCTATGAAAAGCTTTTCACTTCGCCATTCGGATTCGGCATTAAACTGTAGGTCCCTCCCATTCATGTACAAATATAACACGCACAACATGAGTGAATGCGAAAAGCTCGACCTAGGCCCTCCATGGGCTGTTGTGCCATTAAAAGTAAGTAAGGGTTAATAAAAACCGGATATCATTTGTTCGCTGATTAATTTTTGGAAACAAATTTTTTTGGAATATCTGAAAATGATTGAGTGCTTCCTATAAGTATCTAGTAAAGCATAAAAGCAAAGCTCGCTTAGTGCATTTTTGGGAAACGCTTCAAATTTCCCCGTTGGGTACGTAGCCATAATCTTTCTGCACCACGAGCAAGTGTTTCATCTTCTTTGTTGACATAACTTTTTATTTTCTATAATTTTGTTATACATATCGCTAGTTTGTTGCACGGCTGTCATAACTCAAAAACATAAATTGTGAGGAGAACGCATTTAAACTTTTCACTTTACCTGGCAACGACAAATACCCTTCTCACGTCAAGATTTCATACTTAAGATATAATTATGATTTTCTTTACACAAGATAAAGCGCTAAATAACATTTATTTCTGTATACTTAATTCAAAACTTTTCAACTTTATTTGATTTATGACAGTCTTGCAGCAAACGAGCGATATGTACATAAATTAAATAAAAAATAGTAGCAGCATTTCTTCGATTTTGACATTTCAGTGAAAAATGAGAGATTTATGTACATGCATATTATTATTATTGTTGTTCTTTTCATTGTTAATATGTACATATAGGTATAAGCAAAGCGGCACTGTGTCTTCTACTTATGGATGTTAAAGAAAATTTTGGACAAAAGCGTTTAAAAAAAATTAGTAATTCGTATGCATGTCCCTGAAAGTTCAAAAGGTTACTTTACTTACTTACTTTCAATGGCACAACAGCCCATGGAGGGCCTAGGCCGAGCTTTTCGCATCCACTCATGTTGTGCGTGTTATATTTGTACATGAATGGAAGGGACCTACAGTTTAATATCGAATCCGAACGGCGAAGTGAAAAGCTTTTCATAGGCAATTTTTACTCTTGTAGGTTTGCCATTGCCTGCCAAGAGGTGGTGCCGTATAGAAAAATTATTTTTCTACTTTTTGATTTTGCCTGTGCCGAAATTCGAACCCCAGACACTCTGCGTAGCAGTCCAACGCACTACCGCTACACCACAGCGACCACTTCAAAAGGTTAACATCGTCTTACTTGCATATATAACTAAATAATATAAATATTTGTATTTAAATACAATATGTATTATGAATAAGCCTTTCGAAGCCTTTCTTCTTCAAAAAAGTATAACTCACACCTTGGCGTGGATAAATCATCAAGTTACGTGTTCCTGAGCCAAAATTCGCAAGAATCTTATCTGACTTAAAGCACTAATGACTTGGCATGGCCACTTTAGATATCATCTGAAGAGGATCAATCATGTTGAAGACGATAAGTTTACCCAGAAATATAATAAAACTCAGGACTAGAGGCTTCTAGAAAATTTCGGTTTCCAGATGATATTTGAATGCAGTATTCGTTAGTGATATACTTGCTCCTACTTATACATTCTTAGTTCATATACGAAATACATACAATCAAGTTCAATTAGAGTTATTACTTAATTATGTAAATCATAAAATTTAATATTCTCCAAAAATATTTTCCATTTTTTTTAGACATAACCAATACCACACCCAACACCCACATTAGCTTCAGTAGTAAAGTTTCTCGGATCAACAAATTGGCTGAAAATTAAGAGGAGACATTTTAATTGCTTGCAATTCTCGTAAGTTAACACGAAAATTTCACTTACCCAAGTTTGTATTGCGATAGCATGGAAGCAGCAATCACTTCAGTAATATAATGTTCATTAATATTGGGTCATATAAAAAGTATCTGCGGTTGTGTAATTCGTCGCTAGTGTAAAAAGTTACACTGATTTGAAAATGAGTGAAATAGTTGAAGAAATAATTCTTACTATAGTAAATGCAAAACCGCTGCAAAAACTTGCGCGGATTACGGTGAGGATACAGTAAGTTAAAACCGGACACATGAGTGGTTTGCTCAATTCCATACCAGAAATTTCCATATCAAAGATGCACAGAAAGTCACTGAGAAAACCGATGAAATTTTACAACTGGTGAAGCAAAATCGACACACAATTTGTCAGGAGATAGCGGAGGCACTTGACAAATGTGAGGCTACCAACCGCGGATACTTTTTATATGACCCAATATTAAATGTTTGGGTATTTAGCACTGTGACAAATAAATCATCGCCAAATGTTTGTCTATTCGAAGAGAAAGTTTTCAGACAATAAAAGAAGTGAATCAGCGCAAGTAAACAAAATTATTATAAATCATGGTGTGACGCACTCACTCACCACTCACTCACTCACTCACTCACCTTGAGTTTATAGCAATATCGTTCATTATTGCTGTTATTTTAAGTGGGACATCTTGCATTGGCGTCACTTTACGAAATTTAATCAGTGTTTTACAGCAATAACAAATTTTGGGTGCAAGCAATTGGCCCAGCGCATTGCTCTGGCGATAATTTGCGGCGACTGGTAGCCAAGTTTTGTCACCGGTTGTACAGTCTGTACAACCGGTGACAAAAGGTAGGTAATTACTTGCATGAATGTATTGTACAATTAATGCTGGCTATAGCTCGCCTGCTTTGCTTGCAGCATCCCATTGCTACGGAATAGTTTTCATAATTTCTCGGATCTGCGGCACAACCCTCTGTATCGATTATTGGCATAACAATTTCTTCATCCTTTGTTAACCGTTTTAGAAACCTATTAATTTTTCTAAATTTCACATACTCACATAATAAGTGACCGTATTGCTGACAAAGTTTACAACATGATCGTAAACAAATCGACACGCTCTGCAACTAATATCGACGAGTACCTGGTATTATAAGGATCGTGCAGCATCCAATTTTCCAGCACATCCGCTGCCGCATCGTTCCATTCCATGCACTATAAAGAAATGCGCTGATCCAATTGCTGGTTGACGCTGACCGCTAGCATCTACAGCGCCATTATGCAAAACGTATAAATATTCATAGCCCGTTTCACGTTGTACTGACTTCTCAAACCACACCCACTCATCACTTTTGTGCACGTCACTCTTGAGCGTGTTTTATAAGATTTGTAAAATCATGCATCGTTCCATACTCTGGGTATATCTCATAGAAATATGATATATCATAAGCAAAATCGATCGTGGACGACTTGGAGATGGGTGAAAGTTAAACCACTGTGAAACCAAAATCCTTTAGATATTGCAATTACTCGGTGACGCCTGTGAAGGTAATACAAATGACGTAAATTAATGTGACCGATACTGATTTCCATTCACAGTTTTTAAGTTAACATTCAAATCTCCATTTCCATCGCCATTTCTATAGCGAAATAAGCGTGGGTAAATTTGATAGAAGTTACCATTCTCCCACCAATGAAACAAGGAACTGCAAGTTGCATGCTTTGATAAGGAAAAATCATTTTTCTTTTCGTTAAGATTTAGAAAATAAATTCGTTAACTGCGAAAGCAGTTACATTTGTTTTTATTTTTCAGTCTAAAAGGATTTAAGCTAATTTCCAACGCAGTGCAATCAACTAGATCAAAAGCTACTTGTTAATTAGCTAGTTCAAAAACACGAACAACAACTACTGAGTTAATTCGTCAATCTCATTACACGCAACATACTCGTACTGTTTTTTTTTCGCGCTGATGTCCTACGAAAAGATTATAGTCATATCCTTTATAGCTTTTGTACTATCTATTAAACTACTTAGTATGTTTTGATATGCCAACTAGTTTAAATTTAGTAATACATTCTTTCAGAGTCAGTACAATAACAGTACAACCAAAAATTTAATATTATATTTTCAGAATTTATTATAAATGGTTATTTTTTAAGAGCTTGGTTTTTGATAACTCAAAAATACTGAAATTTCGCAAAAGTGAATAAGATTTTTTTTTGGCTCGATACAAAATTTACTGCCATTAACTTTTTAAAGATAATTTCACTTAAATGTTGCCCGCCGCTACGCTTCAAGCGGTCCATTCGGAAGGTCAAATTTTGGCACACTTTTTCACACATTTCGGCCGGAATCTCTCCAATGACGCGTTCAATGTTGGCTTCCAAAGCAGCAATTGTGTTTGACTTGTCGCCTTAGGCAAGAAACATAACATAGCCCCACAAAAAATAGTCTAACGGGGTCAAATCACACGATCTTGATGGCCAATTGACTGCACCACAACGTGAGATCAACTTACTTTACTTTACTTACTTTTAATGGCACAACAGCCCATTGAGGGCCTAGGCCGAGGCTGTTGTGCGTGTTATATTTGTACATGAATGGAAGGGACCTACAGTTTAATGCCGAATCCGAACGGCGAAGTGATTTTTTGATTTTGCCTGTGCCGAGATTCGAACCCCGGACACTCTGCGTAGCAGTCCAACGCACTACCACTACACCACAGCCAGATTAATTGATTTTTTTTATTTTTTTTTTAAATTTTTTTTATTGATATATTCAACACACAGGGTGTGCCCCTATGAATGCAGAGTATTGTGTTGAATGGAAAGAAGATTGATAGGTGGGAGGAAGAAGGAGGGTGAATGAGGCAATGCAATCACAGATGAAGCAGGGTTTCGCGTGCAGTGTGGCATGTGGAACCACATGTTGGCCGAGTTCAATTCTTATATTTTCGGCAAAAAAAAACGTGTTATCATCGAACGGTATCTTTCGCCATTGACCGTAACGTTGCGGCCATAAATTGACCATAAACTGCACCAAACAGTGCATTTCTCGGGATGTATTAGCAGCTGCTGAATTGCCTCAAGCTGGTCTTAACTTCAAATACGAAATACGGCAATTCTGCTTATTCACGTATACATTGAACCAAAAATTAGCCTCGTCGCTGAAAACAATTTTGCGATAAACACATTTTTCACAGTGCACGAATTTTGATAATAAATTTCAATAATTTGCAAACGTTGTTCAGGCGTAAGTCTATTCATGATGAATGGGCAAACCAAACTGATCATTTTTTACTTTGGCACATTTCAAGAAAACGAGTGAACTGTAAGAAATATAAACGTCAAAAACCAAGTAGCAAAAAAATTATCGTTTAAATATGTACCGACATCTGAAATAGAACAGTATTCAAAAAAGCAGACAAGTACTCTGCGACATCTTTTATCTTTCTCTGTGATGGACGCCATAAAATTGTTCAAACTTAAGATTTTTATATACACACATACATTTGTTCAGATTTATTTATATCGTGTCAGAAGGGGGGGAAAAAAATAAAAACTTTGTGTTAGTCGTAATGTATGCTGGGTGAAAGTGTTAAGTCGAATTACTCCGAAGAACTGTAAATTCTTATATACTCAATAGTATGTATAACAATTAATTTGAGATAGCGGAACCTAAGAAGAATCGTGAGAATCAAAACTTTTTCTTTTTGCTGTGAACATCAAACCGAATGGTACATATACACCATAATAGCTCAGTGGATTTTTCTGAAGAGTCAAACCACGTGGTTAGTTAAATTCATTAATTGTGTTCAGGATTAAACATCAGAAATAGAAGGTATAGTAATTATTGGTGAGCATAGTTTAGAGTACAAAAATTATTTAATTTTAGATAGTATCCGCACAAGCAAGAACAGCACCACTACAGTGTGAACTCCACTCTACGTGGAGGCATGCGTGCAGTGCGTGCGTCTTAGCTTGCACCAGCTTAAACCATACATTTTCGCACATTTGGGTTTTAGTCTTCAAAAGCAGAAACCACACATACACCTTTACCCGGACCTATTCCCGCATTATCATCACGTGCAATACACCTAACTAGTATGACTATAGGGTCTTCCAACACGGTTGCCTGAGTCTTAAGGTTCATGACGTGATTGCACGCATACCAATAATAGTCCCACATTTTTAAGTTTAAAGTTTAAGAATCCATAAATAAGTTAAAGAAGAAAAAAAAAGACAAAAGAATTAAAAGTAAATAATTTCTAGAATTGCATTAAATCAAAATGTGTAAAAGAATAAGTAATTAATCAGAAAGATGCACCTAGGTTAATTGAATTTTCACCCTGTGCCACTATAAATTTAATTGAACCCTAATATTAAGAGTACTTATCTAAACATATTTTGAAACAACATTCGTAACCAGTCCTGTTAGCGCTAACATCGATGGATACACGCAAAACATGTAAGTGAAAGTAAAATTATTTTCTTTTCTATTAATTATATCGTAATTTTAATATTTAGTGGTTAAATTCCGTTTAATTTTATATATATATATTCTTTTTCAAGTTTTAATTACTTATTCTTAAAATTCTTGCAAGGTAATAATTAATTTAAAAATTAATGATAAACCTTAAATAATGTTCAGAATATTTATCGAATACCCCTAATTGCTAGTATATTTGTGGGAGTAGTTTAAAGGATCGTAACCTTAAATCTCTTTTCAAAAATGTTAGAAATAGTACTAAGTCCTGTAAATAAGAAAAAACTACAACAACACATAGATAATGAATAAAGAGTAGTTAAGCAAATATAGCGAATTTGTTGATGGACCGTTAGTTGGATTTGGTTGGGTTGGAGAGAGTAACTCTACTCTGATGGTTGGGAAAGGGAGAGTAGCGAAGCATTAACAGCTATGCTTCTGCATTGATCGCGTTCTAGTAGTAAGTCCATTTGCTACACTAATATCGTCTACATATGTTGACCACTTACATCTTTCATTTTCCCCTTCTTTTTACTGGCAAAATTGTACGTGCATGAAAATCTTGTATATAGATAGCTCTTATGTGCAACAGCTCGACAGTTGACTGCAAGTACCCACCCCTCCGGCGAGCACAGTACCAGGTTAAAGCAAGCATGCACACTAGCTAAATCAACCGACATAAGGCAAGGTCTATTACATCTCATAGATCCCTTACTTCAAAAAAACCGCATATATGTGAAAGTATTGTAAAGTATATGAGAATTAACTTTCACTGAATGGTATTATTGAAAGATGTTCTTTGTTGTTGCATTCACAAGAAAACGAATCTAAGCAGTCTTCAAAATGACTCATCCTGCATCAGTTTTGTGCTAGTATCTTAACTAGCTCGTTTTTGGCTAAGTACTATACTAGGTAGTTTGTGGGACTAACTCAAATCTGCCCTGCAGGTCGTTCCTTTCACACATACATTCATGTGCATACCTATATCTGCATGTCAAACTTATGATTTTTTCAATGTAGCTTAAGGATAAATATTTTTTATACTCACACCAACACATTTCCCTTTATAAGTTAGATTGTGAAAAATCAAACTTTTAAATCATCATATATAATACCAGCTCCCACATACACATACAGACATAAAATGTATAAAATTTGCATAATCAAAGTTGAAGTTAAACTGAGGTACAAGTACTTTTTAAAGTTCCTCAAAAAAAGAATGTGCATGGTGCAACTGTCTACTACATATATATATATATATATACGTAAAAGCACTCATAAGTATACATATATAAGCTATTTGAAAATGTAAAACAAACTCTTAGCTTTTTTATAATAAAATGCCAAAAGAACACATTTTACATGATAATATAATTTTTTTCTTTGTTTTTTTTTTCTCATAGTTTACGCCAGAGGAAGTAGAGAATGGAATGCTGAAATAAGTTATTTATTCATTTGTAGTGTAGTTGTTAATAACACTTTGTAATAATATAGCGCAGAGGAAAAATTGGAAAAGCTTCTGCCCTTTTCAGATCTTTATAATCACAATGAGCCCGGAAGCTATTCAGATGCAGCCAATAAAAGTAATCCGACGGTATGTGGTCGCTTCCTAAGAACAAGTTAGCACAAATTGGTAGGATATCGAAGAATTTCTACAAAGTCTAACCTACGAGGGTAGATCAATGCTGAGGGAAGTTGGCATTACCGTCGTGTACTGCCATCTCTCACACGACACAAAATTTCAAACTGTTTCATAGGTTAGTTTTTATTTGGCTGCCATTAGTATCACACGTGTTTGGTGTTTCGCGATAAAATAGAAAAAGAACAATATCGATCCGTAATTCGCTTTTTATTTTTGGATGGAAAAGCATGCGAAGAAATAAAAGCGAAGTTCAATGCTGTCTATGGGGACTCTTCACCATCTATGACAACCGTAAGATATTGGTTCAACGAATTTTAACGTGGTCGTACATCTGTTTTTGATGAGGAGCGCCCAGGCCGCCCGACAGACGTGGTTACTGAGGAAATCGCTGAACAGGTCCACGACATGATTCTCGCTGATCGCCGAACGAAAGTGCGCGAAGTAGCAGAGGCCGTAAGAGTGTCGTACGGAATGGTAATTAATATTTTACATGATAGGTTAAGCTTAAGAAACTCGTAGGCCCGATGGGTGCCGGATACGGAATTTTCGCGGCCAAATTGCATGAATTGAACTACGAATTGCTGCCGCACCCACCGTACTCGCCCGACTTGACTCCCTGCGACTTCTTTCTGTTTCCCCAACATGAAAACGTGCCTCAGGGGAAAATAATTCAGCTCAAACGAGGAGGTTGTAGTCGAGACAGAAGCGTATTTTGAAGAGTTTGACAAATCGTATTTTTTGGAGGGGTTAAAGAAATGGCAGAAACGTTGGGAAAAGTGTATTGTACTAAAAGCAGATTACGTTGAAAAATAGAAGAAAAAAAATTTGTGAAAAACTAGCCTCTTCATTCCTAACACGGGTACTTATTGATCTACCCTCGTATGTAAGCTTGCTTCTGCATTGCTGTGTTTACTCATCCATCCAGCCTGCTAATGCAAAAGCCGGCAAGATGGGTGCACAGGCGAAAAGAGATTCGAGACCGTGTGATAATTGGCGTATTCTATGCTGGTAATAAAATTGCTCAGAAGGTAATCTTGAAGCAGCTATCGTAACAATACCAGCTGATTTCTATATAGGCTACATTAACCAAAAATCTTTTGTCTTCGACGAAGAGATGTACCGGAAAGATTATGACTATGTAACGTTTTGACAGATTCATTGTCTGCTGGTCATTAAATTAGCTTCAAAAAGACCAAAGTTTGAAGCCCAGCAAGTGGTAAAAGGAATACAGTTGATGTTTTGTACCTTCCCAACCTGAAAATGTTCGAGAGAACACATTGAAGCCAGTCAACTTGGCATGAAGCTAAAAGCGACTCCTGGGAACTGCAACGAGAGCGTTTCATACAAGCTAGAGGCTTTTCAATTATTATTATCGATGTAAATATTAGCACAAATACATACAATTTTGTCTTTTTCTAACAGTAACCACCTATTTTACCAATATTTCATATGTACTGTTATACATATGTATATACATGACAATAACTTATTCCATTAACGAAGTGTGAAAGAATATAGGTCAATTCTACTTAATCGAATAAATTTTGTTTCCTGCACAGAGTAGGGTTACCAACCACACCTGAATACGCACAAACTAGTACCTATATTTAGTAAAACACAACATTTTGTATATCAAATAATTGTAATTTTATTGAATGAAATTTTTTTAAATAGATGTGTTTAATCTCCATTTCATATTTAAATACCATATTTCACTTGTATGAAGGGTAGGCGTGGTTAATGCCCAATGATAATAATTTTTGCGAACAGTAATTTTTAAAGCTAATTTAACTATGTGCTCCGATTTTAGTTCGATTTATTTTCCTATTTCCTTTGATGTTGCACCTTAAATATTTGAATTGTATAACAGTTTATGTGGTCGCCGTGGCGTAGTTGGTAATGCGTTAGCCTGGTACGCAAAGCGTTCGATGTTCAAATCTCGGTAGAGGCAAAATCAAAAAGTAAGAAACAAAATTTTTGGTTTGCCATTTCATCGTAAATAGACTTACGCCTGAAATACCGTTTGAAAATTATTGAAATTTATTATCATATATCGTGCTCTGTGAAGAATGTGTTTTGCAAGCTACTTCCATTTTATGTACGTCATAATCGACCCACAGAGCAGGCTATTCAGCTCATTGAGACCAAATTTCGCACCAGTTTCACTTTATGGGCAGAATATTGATGCTTTATCCGCCAGTGTTGAAGAAGATCCCGATATGTCCATCCGACGTCGATCGCAGCAATTGGGTTGGTGTTATTCGATCACCTGGAAGATTTTACGCAAAGATCTCGGATTAATGCCATAAAAAGTACAGTTGGTGCAAGAACTGAAGCCAGGCGACCTACTACAACGTTAAGTTTTCGGTGAATGGGCCTTAGAGAAGCTGAATGGATACGTGAATAAGCAGAGTTGCCATATTTCGTATTTGGAGTGAACACCAGCCAGAGGCAGTTCAGCAGCTACCAATGCATCCCAAAAAATGCACTGTTTAGTGTTTGGTGCGGTTTATGTGCAGGCTGCATCATTGGGCTGTACTTCTTCAAAGACGATGAGGGCCGCAACGTTACGGTCAATGGGGAAAGGTACCGTTCAATGATGACAGACTTTTTTTTTGCCGAAAATGCAAGAATTGGGGTCGCCGACATGTGGTTCCAACAGGACGGTGCCACATGGCACTCTGCACGCGAAACCATGCATCAATTGAGAGGTGAATTTAGTGAGCAGTTAATCTCACGTTTTGGTGCAGTCAATTGGCTTGGTGTGATTTGACCCCGTTAGACTATTTTTTGTGGGGCTATGTGGAGTCTCTTGTCTATAGGGACGATTGCTGCTTTGGAACATTGAACGCGTCATTAGTGAGATTCCGACCGAAGTTTTTGAAAAGGTATGCCAAAATTGGACCTTCAGAATGGACTACTTAAAGCGTAGCCGCGGGCAACATTTAACTGAAATTATCTTTAAAAAGTAAATGGCAGGAATTGATTTATCGATTCAAATAAAAAGCACTTAAAATTTTATAATTTTAAACTTTTGGTTATAACGAAATTAGAAAATACACAGCAAGAGCAGAGGCGGATTGTAATATGTTGAGACCCTAGGCAAAAATCAATTTTTGCGGCCCTCTTAATTTTTTTTTTTTTTGTACTTGTGGCTCAATTTTCTAAATTTTGACGAAAGAAACAATGGAAAAATTGCCTTTGGAAGAATTAGCATGTCCTCTATCAATGCAAAACCCTCTAAACCCTAACCCCAAACTTCCTAAAAGTCTAACTGCAGCAACGACTCGTTTTAATACCTCACGCCAATAAATTGCCTCTTTTTCTATTACTTCTAAAAGTTTGGAATCGACACGAGCAATACAACTTTTATGTTCTTCCGACCCATCATATCTTTTCAAAACGTCTACGATATGTTTCCAATCGGAATATCCTGAAACTAAAACGTTCAATTTTTTACTCTAAACCCTTTTTGTTTACAAGCAAAGCAATAAACAGATTTCGTTGTTTCAGAATAAATCAAGCATTCTCTTCGCTCTTGGGCTCCGTTTATTTTAGTCATATAAAAATGTACATCATTTAATTTTCGGTATATTTGTTGATCATTATTATCTTTATAAAATTTTTTAGATGATTTTAAATCTTCCACATTTTTGGGTTTTGTACAAATACAATGTTCAATCAAATCATTACTAATTATTTTTGGCCATAGACCAATGTCAGTAAAGTTGGGATAAGTATTTGTACATTTTATTACTTCACTCTCTATGTCATTGGTGCAATTATCACTTGCACCTTCTTCTACACAAATACTCCTATTTGAAAGATTAACATCGTTATCAGCTATTACTGGTAGTGAAACATTTTTATCTGCCACTGCAGTACTGGTAGATGGAACATTTCCATCCCAAGACATAAATTTTGCAAGGGAGTTTCTTTGCTTTTCATTTTCCCTCGATTGAATTTTTTTCGTAGTCGTTTTTGTGCGCCAGACTCGAAAATTCTTTTCATTTTAAAGAATATTTTTCAATAATTGGTTTATAAATAAAATGGTATAATTGTTGAGTGAATTCAGAATTATTAAATGCTGAAAGCAACAACGTTGGTCGTGGTAGTTTAAAAAAAAAACTGTTGGTTGTTCTGAAAATATCAATCTCAAATCAAAGCTCAAAGTATGCTAATAGAAATACTCAATTAACACAAATAATTGTTCTCAATATTCAAAATCATGCAACTAAAATTTGATGTTAACGAAACAAAATTCAAACAAACCAAGAAATGAAATGAATGAAATTGCATTTTTCAAACGAAATATAGAAACGCACAGCTTATGCTTGATTCTTTTTTTCCTATTTCCTTTTGAAAATTTTTACATTTTTATATCTCAAGGCTGAACTCAAGGCTGAGATCAAGCGGAGACTAACTCTTGCCAACAGGTGATACTACGGGCTCAGTAGGCAATTGAGAAGTAGAGCACTCTCTCGACCGACGAAAATAACGCTCTATAAGTCCCTCATCCTTCCCGTCCTAATGTATGGCGCAGAGACGTGGACATTGACCATCAATGATGAGAGGCTGTTAGGAGCGTTCGAGAGGAAGATACTCCGTTAGATCTACGGTCCAGTATGCGTGGACGACGTGTATCGAATAAGATGGAACGATGAGCTGTATGAGCTGTACGCCGATACTGACATAGTCAAGCGTATAAAACTCCAGCGGCTTCGCTGGCTGGGTCATGCCGAGCGAATGGAAGAAAGCGCTCCGGCTAGAAGGTTGTTTTATTCGAACCACGGTGAAGGAACACGCAGAAGGGGACGTCCTAATCTCCGTTGGAAAGACCAGGTGCAGGGCAACCTGACTGCACTTGGCTTTATCAACTGGCGCCAGCGCGCGCATAGCACAAGTGACTGGCGAAGCTTTGTGGAGGCGGCCAAGACCGATCATCGGTTGTAGTGCCAGCTAAGTAAGTAAGTAAGTACATTTTTATATTTATATCTTGTGTTTTGTGTATCGTATATTTTATTTTAGTAACAGCCTACTACAATCGCAAATAAATATAGTTCAGTTAATAGTATTTAATTTGAATTGGAGATTTTAAACTCTTCAAAATTGAAAATCTCAAATTATACGACTATTTTATTTTTTTTATAATTTTTTTTTTAATTTTGGAGGCCCTAATAATTTGGAGGCCCTAGACAAATGCCTAATCTGCCAACAGGTAAATCCGCCGCTGAGCAAGAAAGGAATCTAACCCCTGACCCCCCATGTGAAAGTCTAGTGCACTACGGGACTAACGACGTCATCAAAGAGCCCACCTTGACGGCCTAGTAACTGACTTGTAGTCTGAAGTCCTAGTAGCCACAGGATCGATTTTCTTACAGGTAAGATTTTCATTTAAAACTCTGAGTTTTTAAATATTTGTTAGTTTTAATTAAATTATAATATAAAAATTCGAAAATGAACGATCACATGCACACAGTTTAACTTGCAATTAGATGGTGTGAATATAGTGGTCAGGTGACTAGAAAATAATAATTTTAAGATCAATGAATATCTGATTCCAAAACCTCTCTATAAATATAAAGATTAAATTCCACATCGAATTTTTCACGTCTACATCGATCAAACGTACTAATTTTTCACGTTGGCGTCATTTGTTCCGCTTTAGGTAGGCTTGCCATATTTTTTCCGGATCAATTAGTGATGCTGCAGCAAATTTTAAATTATCTATTAAAACCTAAAACTTTAAAACTTTGAAGTGTGAAAAACAATTCATGTATTTAACAAGCAGCAAATACTTAAAATAATGTACAGTAATCCCTGCTCATTTGCATCGTTGAAAATGTAAAATTGTTAATTCAATTAGTTCACTTGTAGTCGCTGGGGCGTAGTGGTAATGCTACGCAGAGTGTCCGGGGTTCGAATCTCGGCACAGGCAAAATCAAAAAAAAATAAAAGGAGAAAAAATAATTTTTCCACACGGCACCACCTCTTGGCAGGCAGTGGCAAACCTACAAGAATAAAAATTGCCTATGAAAAGCTTTTCACTTCGCCGTTCGGATTCGGCATTAAACTGTAGGTCCCTTCCATTCATATACAAATATAACACGCACAACATGAGTGGATGCGAAAAGCTCGGCCTAGGCCCTTCACGGGCTGTTGTGCCATTAAAAGTAAAGTAAGTAAGTAAGTTCAATTAACCGAAAAATTTTAATGCATTTTAAATTAAAAACGTAATATTTCTGGTGCAATTAAACGGGAAATGCAATAAAGCTTAACGTTAGTGACAGCACTCAAACATACAGATTTTCGATAAATCTATAAACACGGTCACTGTATACAGTGTCAAAATATAGCTAATTTTTACTTGGGTCCTATGACAAAGATAGAAGAAAAAGCATGGTTGTTGTCTGCTATTTTGAATTTTTGTTCTATTGCTAAAAATGCATAAATGTGCTACAAATTGAAAGGAATTTAAAATAAATTTTTTTGCACATCAAATAACAAAAACGCAAACAGTCTCCAACAGCGAAGAAGACGAACGAAAATGACTTTCAAGCGTTGAAGTGCTTTAAGTTCACTTCAACTTCGCTTCTTCTTATAAAACATAATTCGACAAAAGAGAAGTTCCAAGCACTCTTGGTAGCAGTGCCACCATCATTCCTTGTTCACCACTTTGGCCGTTGCATTATACTATTCTCAACACTCACTACCGAATTTACTGTACTATTATGTGGCACTCTGATTTCTGTTACTTTTGCTCTTTCCCTCGCTCCTCTCCGTTTCTATCTCTCTCTCTCTCTCTCTTGTATTATTTTGCATCCTTAGAAAAACTTCCACACTTGATACTATTCTTTAAAAATCTATTCATAATTATCTTATTTGCAATTCGCATAGCAAACACTGACTTCATTTAATTTGTGCAATTTTTTATTATTTTTTTTTTTTTTTTGTATTTAGTTTTAAAGTTAGTCAAAAGAGAAAGATACCATGAATAAAAATTTTAATTTTCCACATTTCACTCTCTTCC